>OX104037.1:14498065-15830824 GCA_944470415.2 Schistosoma rodhaini
ACTGGTAGCAAGACTCGGTAACACAGGAGAATCAACATGTTCCGGAGCTTTCTGTGCAGTCTCTTGATTTTCTCGACATGAGAGTGGACCAGAAGATGACTCCCACGGAATACTAGTTAATCTAAAAAGAACCAGTTACAAAGTATTTATTTATTTATTTATTTAAACACATAAATATTGGTACAATGAAGCACCAGATAAATATGCGCCTCACAAATCTCATTCGATTTGTGTGAGGGCTGTGATACTGCCCAGGTGCCCAGACTGAAGCAGGTGGTTTTCTTAGGGGGCCACACCCCGAGCCTTTACCTGAATGTCTGATCCACAAGGCAGTGGAGCATCGTGAGGAGATGCAGTCCCATGGTAGCCGTTGACTAATGACAGGTTCGTCCGCCATTCGTTCCCTCAGGATACTGGAGCCCATGTGCACCATTGGTTTGGAATCAGGGTTTTCCAACTCCCCTAGGTGGACCCTCCGTGTCCACCAACCCGGTTAAAGCTCCGGACATTCGCTTTTCGTCCTCTCACTTTCGTAAACAACGCCCCCGCCACGAGAAGGCAGTGAGTAGGACTTCCCTGGCAGAGGCTATATATTCGCTGGCCATATGAGAGTACTTCGAGAGGGAGAGGTGACTCTCCCCACTCTCGGCTGTACCAGGGCATTTGGGGGTTACAAAGTAGTACACAAAATATACACGAGTGCAAGTATGACAGATTTGAATAATATCTCAAAGAAGTAAACTAACCTTTTCAATTGATATGTAGAAATATTATGCAATAAATCGTAGCAAGCCAATGATAAAGAATCCTAAAAGCCAATTATTAATTTATTTGTCGGCAGAAACACCTTGCACTTTCGGCGTTGTATACTATACACAACACACTTAGGTGGGAACGAGAACGACTTATGAGCCAGTGATAACTGGTCTGAATTGGCCAACTTAACTAATATATCATTTTGTTTACTGATCCCAGTCAGTATATATACAGATGACAAGTTATCACGCGTCTGGAGATATGTCGCCATCAAACTAAACGAATATGTATACACATATATATATCTACTGAAAACCAGATGGATTACCGTCTCGATGCATCTATATTTAAGTCGAAAGTGATAGATAACCAATTGGCAGTAATCTAAAAAATGAAGGCTATCTAGTACATATCAGAACGCATACAAATCCATCTTCATCCTCTAGCTTCTCGTCAAGATTTTCGAAAAGTAGTTGATCCCCCATCGTACATTGAGTGAATTCGAATAAGACTGTAAACACGAAAAATTAAAGGATTGATTACACAAGGTTAACTAAGACGAAAATTTCCAGTTTGAAAAAGCTAAGGTTTGAAGATAAATGCCAACTCAGACTCTTGCTTTTGTAGACCTAATCTTAAAAATATAGTCAAATACAGTAATTAAGTAAATTCTTATATACTGCGTTTGGAATTGCGATTCACAAGATAAAAATATCTGTTATATTCTTAAAGTGGCTTGTACAAACTCGTTTCAAGGACATAAGATCAAATAACGTGGAATATCTAGGAACGAGGTTTGGATGAGATGACATCCGAGGGATTAAAAAATTGTGTGACACTACATATATAATGGGTAGTGGTTTGAGCTATAACACGTTAGTTTATACAAATGCAGCTTATGTAAGACATATCATGATACATGCGAAGCTGTGTTTGAACTCAAAAGTTATGTCACAAACTAGCCGGTTAGGACTAAACAGCAATGGCATGTGCATTAGTGACCAATTCTGGAGAATTTCCGAAGGTCTAGTCAGAAGTTGTGACTGGTCTTCGTTGAGCATGTAGACAGTGAAAAAGACATAATTAACATGCTAAATCTAAAGCTAATATAATTCAGAAATGTAGACCACAGAATTCCAACCCAGAGGTCTAAAGAAACTAAGCTCGCTTCAACACCTGAAGGTACTGGTTCTGATTCCTGGTAGAATAACAAGTGAGCGCCCCTGAAGAGTACTTGACTGAAGAGAAAGTCATCTGCTGGTCCACCAGTCGATAAGCCTGACAACATCAAACTTAACTGATCTGATCTCCAGAATCAACTAACTAGATTCTAAACCTGTCAAGTACTTTAAATGTGTTAAAATTACCGGACCTTAAAACCCCATAATCAATGAAAACAGATTTCACTTAGAATAAACGCAGACCGTGGCACGAAGTTAACTAGATGATCGAAGTAAAAGACAGCCAAGAACTTCTGATGGCACTAAGAAGCTGATCTTTATAAATCTACCATATGTACCAAATATGGTAGGACTACAACTAATATTGAAAATTTATTTATTTTATTATTTAAACATAAATATTGGTACAATGAAGCACCAGATAAATATGCGCCTCACAAATCTCATTCGATTTGTGTGAGGGTTGTAATACTGCTCAGGTGCCCAGACCACTGAAGCAGGTGGTTTTCTTAGGGGCCCACACCCCGAGCCTTTGACCTAAAGGTCTGATCCACAAGGCAGTGGAGAATCGTGAGGAGATGCAGTCCCATGGTAGCCGGTGATCAACGATTGATTCGTACGCCATTGTTCCCTCAGGATACTAGAGTCAGCCCACGTGCACCATTGGTTTAGAATCAGGGTTTTCTAACTCCCCTAGGTGAACTTTCCATGTCCACCAACCCGGTTAAAGCGCCGGACATTAGCTTTTCGTCCCCTCAATTTTGTAAACAACACCGCCACGAGAAGGCAGTGAGTAGGACTTCCCTGACAGAGGCTATATACGCGAGGCCATGTGAGAGCATTTGGAGAGGGAGAGCGAACTCTCACCACTCTCGACCGTACCAGGGCATTTGGGGGCAAATATGGTAGGACTACAACTAATATTGAAAAACACCAAATTATAGTTAAGGGAAAGTTTATAGGATGTAATATAGTAAACCTAGTTGCTGACTTGACACAAACTTTGTTGCCTGAGTCTATTACTGAAAATTCTTAACGAAAAACAGCAAGTAACTGTGACTGATGACTCAAGACTGTAACATTGACCGGTGTCTTTCCCAGCATAATTCTTCTAAACAAGTCGAAATAACAGTGATATGCTTTCACTTATAAGTGATACTTGGTAGTGCTCACAGTGATTACAAAAACTTGATAAATATCTGAATATGATGTTCCATTTCTCATTTACGAAATACGTCAGCTCCGAAGTACCTTTAAAGTCCACTAGGACTATCGTCAGAACTAATTCGGATGAGTAATTCGTTGGAAACACAGACTGAACCGTCATCTGACATCAAGACAAAAATAAAGTGGCTTGTACAAACTCGTTTCAAGGACATAAGATCAAATAACGTGGAATATCTAGGAACGAGGTTTGGATGAGATGACATCCGAAGGATTAAAAAATTTTGTGACACTACATATATAATGGATAGTGGTTTGAGCTATAACACGTTAGTTTATACAAACGCAGCTTATGTAAGACATATCATGAAGAAAACCTCTACCCAACAACCAAGCTAGCCACACTTTTTGCAACCGCAAACATCTGTTTTTATAACCATAGATAGGAAACAGGAAAACGTGGAGTGGAATAACTTATACTCAAATCAACGAAATCTCCAGATTTTCGGGGAATCACAATCAATACCAGTTGTTTAACCGATCAAATAATCGATGACTTCTAAGCAAAAAGTAAGCTCCTCACTTACTAAACCTAATGACAGCTGTAGTGAGCAACTCGATCAGTTTGCTGAAATTGCCGTTACAGTAAGCCTCCGCTGAGATGCGTGTATATTCTCAGCTTAATTAGCTTTTAACTAACTGAAACTGCCCAACTAAAGGGATTGATCCAAACAACCGATCAATCAATAATTTCTAGATCAAGGGCCATTCCTATCTTACCGAGTCGGTACAATTTATAACCACCGCGCGACCTCAACCGTCAGACGATATCGTTAGTTGTGCCAAAGTAAAACTTGGACAGATTGGCTAACCGTTAGCCTCCTGAAGTTCTGTTATGGTTCTAAGAAACGTTTTTAATGATGAAAAGGCTCAGCTTTTGTTTCATTCTCTCAAAAATAGAAAATCTAGTTAACAATACAATAGAGAATGCTGAGACAAACACTCGTACACTCTTTCATTAATTCTAAAAAATAAATGAATTATTGGGCTATTCGCAACCATCCAGAATGAACCCAGAGTGCTGTTGAAGTGTAACGAGAATAGTGTTCAAGAAATTTAGTGTTTATTTTTATACTTACTCTTGTCATCCCTCGTAAAGCAGAATAGGCCTTTGACGAAAATTCTCAATCCGATTCCATTCTAGGAAAACCTTTCCAGTTGCTTCAATTTGCTATTCGTCCTTTTAGTGTCTGCTTGCAGTTCCCGAAGCAGTGTGTTCCTTGATCTTCCTCTTCTATTCCATCCCTTCAGGATTATAAATGAGCCCTTGCTTCGTGATGCAGTTTGATGATTTCCGTGATGTATATCCCAAACAATTGCACAGTTTTTCCTCAATTTCCTCCTCAGATGGAAACTGGTTTGTTCTCTCCCACAGTAGGCTGTTGCTGATGGTATCCGGTCGACAGACATTGAGTAAATTGTGTAGACAATTGTTTATGAATAACTTTGATGTTTTGATGATGGTCGTAGTCGTCCTCCAAATCTCAGCTCTACACACTAGAACTGTCTTGACTTTCTCACTGAAAGTTCTGACTTTGATGTCGGCTGACAGTCGTTTAGATTTCTATATGTTCTTCAACTGTAGGAATCCTGCCCTTCATTTAACAATCATTGCCTTCACATCTGCATTAGATCCTTTCTGTTTATTGATGATGTTGTCCAGGTACTTTGAACATTTCACGCCTTCTACGGTTTCTCTATGAAGTGTGATTGGGTTGGTATTTTCCTTGGGTATATTGAGGCCCACTTCTGTATAACCTGATGCTACATTGACTGTCTTCACTTGAATTTGTTGCTGCGTATGAGATAAGGAAGCTTGGTCACCTGCGAAGTCCAAATCGTCTAGTTGCATCCTAGCTGTCCATTGTATTCCGTGCTTCCCCCGAGATATGGATGTCTTCAAATTCCGGAAAACAACCAAACAAAAGTGGAAAGGCAAGAGTATGCAGTCCTGTCTGACACTGGTCCTCACTGGGAATGTGGCCGTCAGTTTTCCTCCATGCACAATATCGCAGTGTAGTCCGTCTTATGAATTCCGCATGATGTCGACGATTTTCCCCGGTACACCATATTGTCGAAGATGGTTCCATCAGGTTCTCCTATCAATGTTCAATGTGTTCTACCCACCTGCTCCTCTTTTCTTAAATCTCAGTTATTAGCTTGGCTTCTTTGTTATTGACTGGTCTCTCTGCTTTACTATATTCCCTTACTAGTTTCTTCGTTGGATCATATAGTTGTCCTTAATGTTCTTCTCTTTCAGTTTCTTCCACTTTCATTGCTAGGTCTTTCATGTATTTCTGTTTGTCAGCTCTAATACTCCTCTTCACTTTCTTGTTTGTTTGTATGTTCGATCTGTGCCTTGACTTTCTCTGCTCTTGTTTGACTGTTGTTAATTGCTGTATTCTTGTTTTCCTTTTCTTCAATGTTTCTCAAGCTATTTATCTATAGAGATCAACTGTTCATGCTGGTGCTACTTACGGTTAAGCATCTGACACTGAACTTATTGCTTGTTTAGTCCTTTTCCAGTTCTCCATGGCGGTCTGATCTTCATTTTGTGGGACTTGTAAGGCATTGAACTTATTACTAAGAGTTATCTTGAATTCGTTGAGTCTATCGGTACTTCAAAGAAAGATTGTATTAAACTTTCATGATACTGTGTACCTAGTTGTCTAATGCTTATTTAGTTTCAACTAGACCACCACCAGGTGGTGGTGATCTGAAACTGTATTAGCTCCTCGTTTTGTTACTACATCTTCCATGGACCTAAATCTTCTGTTGGTGCAGATGTGATCGATTTGGTTCTATGTACGATGATCCGGTGAGACCCATTTGGATTTGTGCATGCGTCTGTGGCGGAATACAGTCCCAAGTAAATTTTCAAGTTTCTCATGATTCTCGTTTCTTTCTCCAAGTTCATTCCATGCCAAGATATCTTCGTATCCGATTTTGTCTATCCCAACTTTTCTTTAACGTCTAGCTTAAGTTAATCAATGATGTAGGTCATTCTCCTCTCCCTGTGTATAGTCTCTCCCTTAGCTGCGGTCACATAGTGGTAAAGAATCCCATACTACGATAAAACCGCCTACGAGCACTACTCTTTTAGATGGTTCCCCAGCTGATATCAATTCGTGACTTTAACCATTGTCCCTCATCCAAACATTTTGTTAGAAATGAGCAGTTGAACAATCATCATGACTAACACATTGCTAAGATAATTTTTCAGATTTAAACTGCGATTGACTATTTCAGTAAACAAATTCTTACATAGTAAACAGACTGCAATACCCTCGTCTGATTTCTATTCTGTAGGGATTCATACATTACCAACCTACGGCGTAACACCGTTTCGATTATTCATAAACATTTGCTCAGAATAATTTCAGATCCTGTATAGGTATCAACGTATTTTTCCAATCCCTAATTCCTGTCATAATCCATATATTCTACATATATTTTCTAAACATTTTTCTCAATAGTCAGTTTCTTCTGTGGATAGTGTTTCTGATGTACTATTTAAAGCCCTTAAATTAGTTGGTTATGTGTGATTTCTAAGATTATTTGAATTACAGTGTGAACTAGTAATCCTAGCAATAACGTAATTTCATCTAGAAGTATTAGATGAGCTCGAACGAATGTACTGCGTTTGGAATTCAAAATGCGAAACAGTCATCAATACCAAGAAATTAATGGTCTATATAGACACCATATATGCCACAGCTTAAATTGGACTGTGAGGTTCTGTAGTTCATTGTACGTCTTCTTCTTAAGTTCACCTCATGTCTGCTGGACAGTGTATTGGATGCCGACTCTGTATTATCTATAATTCACTCGTTAGTATTCGAATTAACAGCCGAAATTGGATCAGACTCACCTGGGTCCAGAAATTGTGTACAATCACTATGTCGTTTATGCACTGAAACCACTGATAGCTAGAGCTTGAACCATAGATTTTTTAACTCTATCTTCCCCCACGAACAAATGTTGGGCAGTTACGTCGCAATGTTGTAACCGATTTGGCGTTCCTAATTTGCATTATCTTCTCGAATCTTACACTTCGATTATTGTGTGTGAGTATTTGGGGATACATACTGATTTATAATTTGAGGTATCTCATCATGTGACTTTCACTTGAACAAAAATTATGATACATATTCTTTTTTATTCATATTATAACACACAGACAAATATGCAATGATACATGTAATCAACACATGTGATTCATCTAGGCTTGATTCACCTGCGAAATAATCGAATGGAAAACACGCATCTGTCACATACTCTTCAGGATAATCTTGGGCTTGATTTGGATTCTCTGCCTGTGCAAACTGGTTCTCTGATTGCTTCACGATAAACTGCTATTCTTCCTGATTCATCATACCACTAAACAGGGATTCTACTCAACAAATATTTTTCATGAGAATATCCAACATCTGATGCAATGACATCAGAAATGTGACTAAAATTCAACTCGGTCGGAACATATTTGTCATATTCATTAATAATACCACTGGAGATAAATCCATTGTAAGGACTACTGACACTTGATATGATATAAGAATTTAATTTTTCTGAAGTATTTCCCTCAAATTTATTAAAAGTTTCATTAGAGAATAATGGATCATTAGGAAAATCAGCATCTACCAAAACTGAATCCAGTTTTTGATCATGACTTCACTCATTCAACATATTATTCTCAGAGTTGTAAAAAAATTTCATCAGAAATATACTAATCATTATGACAATCCATATCTGGTATAATAACATGAGAAATCTGATATGGAGTTGGTTGATTGGAAACTTTTGAAGATACGACTAGTTTTCTAGTTTGACAACTAGCAACCAGTAACACCTTCTATATTCAAACCTTTCCCCAACCAATCGAAATCAGATGCGAAGAGATCGGAAAGATATATTTGATACGTTATCAATATATCGAGAAGCGTTTGCTCTAATCTGGCTAGTGAACGCAGGAGCTGTGTCCCACGCTGGTTCGAAACGTGATCTGGTACGGATGCATGACCGAAAGCCTTCAGTTTAAAAAGTCCACTTAAGAAAATGTGGTCAGCTACACTTTTGTCTCACAGTGATTCTGGGTTTCATTCAACTCCGGACTGCTGTTTGACGCTATACTTCTTATAGAAGTCTTGGATAAAGATAAGTGATCATTAGAGACATCCACCTAGGTAGAATCACAATAGTAAATTTTAGCATTAGTTTCAGCGAGATGAATAGTAGTATTACAAATTAACTGAATTTGTCCAATTTTACCACATTTAAAGCATTTAGAATTACGAAATACATATGAATTACATGGGTGGAACTTGCCACAGAACAAGCATTTAACAAACTTGTGCTCATCTTCGTGGACTGTTTCACAACTCAATGAATTTTTATTTGAATAACTTGGATTAAGTATTGGAGTGCGACGACGTAGTAAAGTAGTGGAATCCCTGATGTTCGGGTGAGTCATTTCATCGAATTTTTCTGCCTAACCGCATTCAAAATTTGTATGCTTCACATAGTCCAACAGTAGTTGCTTGAGAGTTGCATAAGGGAGTGAAATTGGCTTGTCTGGAAATGCCAATCTTTATTTAGCTGTATGCTTCTTTTCCGATGAACGTAAGGAATTGAGCCACAATATTAGAATCCTCAATATTTTCCTAGGTCATAGCCTAGATTTCGAACCTCTCTATGAAATCCTCAAAAGCATTAAAATCTGAATGTATATCCAACCCTTCCATCACAGGCTCTACTGCGACGGAAATGTGATGTTTAAGAGTATTTGCATTATGGTATAAACTTGTAAGCCCAGCAATAACGCAATTTCATCAAGAAGTATCAGATGAGCACGAGCGAATGCATTGCACTTGGAATTCAAAAACAAACAGTCATCAATACAAGGTAATCATTGGTTCATTGAAATACCACATAGGTCCACATGTTTCTTTTCGATTGAGGATGGAATGCAATGTAACCATTGCAACGATTCATATCACGTGTTCACTGGAATCATATCAGCTGCATATTAAAAGTTTTGTGAGCCACTATCATGTTGACTGTGAAAAGCATGCTGCTCCTCAAAGCCTCAGCTAAGTGTTGAGGCAATTGCGATGCTAAACATAACTAGAGTGTTGCATCCAAATGAACAATCAGCAGCAGATAACTAGCTGTCACATTTCGAAGAGGCGGTGGGTGTTATCATGAGTTCAATCTTAGAGAGAATTGAAACCATCAAGGTGGATCACAAACACACAGATGAACGCATAGTTACAATGCAAACTAAGGAGAAACAAAATATAGAGAGCTGTAAAATATATTAGTCAGTGGTTGCAGCTGCCATTTGTGCAAACCAATTATTGACATTACTTTGCTTATTAATCAAATGATCTACACCTCTCAGACTTTGGGGAAGTAAAGAAACGGTGAGACCTGCATATCTTACGCCAATTCGAACTACAGGAAAGAGATTTTAGAAAATAAAGCCTCTCCGTTTATCGAACGGATCTCGCAAAGAGGTTAGTCGTTCCTCGTAGGTCCCGAAAAAGACTTAAAAACAAGGTTTATAGAATAGGACAAAAAAGGATTCTGAAAGTACGCAAGTAAGTTTTCTCTTAAGAGATACATTTGCTTCTACTGCCAAAAGAAACTTAAATAAAATTCATGCGGACTTGATCCGGAATATGTCTTTCAGGATCTCAGCCTAGTAGATAATGTTAAGAGACTATCGGGAAAGGTAGAAATGATGAAAGAAACCTTATACTTAAAGGTCTTCACACTGTAAAACTTCGGAGCAAAATGACACCAAAACCACTATTGGTGTTACGGGAACTTTCTGCACAGAATTAAAAGTATTCTACACAGTTCCTCGCAGCCAACTAAACTAAATAGAGGAGTTAAAAAAACACGGTGGACACTTAAAACCCTGATATCATTGCCATGTCAGAAACATGGTTTACGTCAGGATTGTATGGTAGTGAAATTTAATTGCTTGGTTTCTTACTTTGTAGGGTTCACATCCGAAACTGACGGAGCGGTGGGGTTACCCCCTATATGAAAAACACCTTAAAAATACTATCTATGGAGACGCTGGTACACGACTGAGGAACATGCGGACTGGTACACTGCCGGCCAAAATGTAAAGGTTAGGATATTGAATTAGTTGCAGTTCACCACAGCCCAGAATATGTGGTGAATGACTTCCTCCAAAATAAACTTAAGCCCCGGCCAAACATTTTGTAATAGCCTTATGGTAGATGACTTTAATGCATCCCCCATAAATCGGGTAATTTTAGGGGTGGGGTCATCTAAAAAATTATTCGAATCCACAATCGCTTTGGGGTTATTCCAGCACATCAGAGATCCCAATCAGATGTGACAAACAAAACTCTTCCCTCTTGGGCTTAGTCTTAATACACGGTGATGATGTCACCCAAACAACTCTCCTCCTGCCCAAAGGGAGAAATGAACATGCGAACATCTTATTCAAGTCTGACTGATATGGTCTGTCAAGCAGTTGAGCCGGCCAGTCGTAACATATGGTAGATATACGTAAATGTGATCAACTCTGGAACCTCGACCGAAAAATTGACGGGACATATTAGTAGAAGAGATGTGGATTCATTTCCGTCAGTTATATAGTCAAGTGACTAGTCCACCTTTACCCTGGACAGTCTTAAGGCAGGAAAAGCACGACTAACTCAGAATAGACCGGAATATTCGACGTTCACTATGACAAAAGGAAAAAATGTTGGAACGTCGCAATCAGCCTTTACATAGTAAATACTATGGAACGCAATAGGTCGGTACAAAATAACCGCATGAGAACAGTTTGGCGAAAATATGAAAAGCAGTAGGCCTAATCTGTAATCAAGCAGTCGAAGAGACTGTTCCCGCACGTAAATTAAAGAACGAGGACGTAGCATTGGATTCCTAAACTAATTACAGAGGAGAATGGATCACTAATGACAGAGGGAGATCAGGACTAAGCAGAATCCATGGCAAACTATTTTCGGACAGCTTTTATTCGGGAGCCTCTTCTTGACTAAGAACTAGACCCAAATACTAAGTCAAAAAATCGACTGCCGATCATGACCTTTGGTCGTGACGATGTACCCAAGACCCTTCGAACTTTAGACATGGAAAAATCAACAGAACCAGACGAACTATACACTGAAATCTTGACACAAATAGCATAATATATTGCTGCAACACTTACTATGGTATTCAATATGTCAGTTGGCCAGGGTGTTACCTACCGACTAGAAGGATGCAGTTGTCACTCTGATTCATAAAACAGGACCAAGATAATTCCCGTCAAACTAAAGACCTATCAGCCTGACCAGTGTTGTAGTTAAAATACCGGAAAGGACCATTACAAGTTCAGTATTGATTGTTAACTATTATTTTGTGTCCCAGAAAATTGTTCAGACATGCCAACTTAGTCAAAAGCTGGCAAGGTATATAATCCAGAAGTAGATTTGGAAAAGTGAAAGTTTGGTATCATTATGTTTCGAAGGCTGGACGGCCTAGATACTGCTTCGTACTATTCATATATAACTCGGGACTAGTCGCGGAAGCTATGACCCAGCAACTCAAAGTTACTATTAAATATTCAAATGTACTGAACAGACTTAAAGCCATTGACCAACGATATCTTCCATAATATTAAATATGGGAATCAATACGAAACTAACTTTCAAACTCAACCGAAATTCCTAGAAAAAGATGGTGAAATGAGAAACGGATTTGCACCCCACTGGCAATACTGTGATAAACGTTAAAGATCAGTTTTATTCGAAATACTGTGATGAGAACACCTTGGGAACCATCGCAATGACAATACAAGCCAATAACTATAGGTATATCAAAACTAGGCACAGAAAACAAATACACAAAACTGAGTGAAACTTGATTAGTCTAATAGTTTCCGAACTCCAACTGTGCAATAAAGTCAATAATAGTTTTAAAAACAGGTTGTCATTAACCATCGTTAACAAATAAGAGGGCCAGAGATGATTCCGTTTTGCATAGTGAAAATACTAAAGTAGAATTATGAAATACACGTATTCGAGGTTATCTTCAAAGTTGACTTCAAAAAATATTGTTAACAGGAATGATATTATAAAAAAGCGACATATAAGAAAACGACCGACGTGAAGTTTTTCTAAGAATCAAAAAGTTTTGTAAGTCCCAGATACACTGAAGTTTACGAATACCACAGATAAAAACGACACAACTGAATAACACATAAAAGGGGAATAGCAATCATTTAAAAGAAATACTGAGTATTCTTGAAATATTCGGTGTTTAGGAGAAAAAATCAAAAAGTCATTAGCGCATATTAGAGCTAAATGTGGTGAAATGAAGAGTATCTATAACTGGGACTTGTTTTGTAATGCTGTGTGTACTTCTTGAACTAAACGCCGACGTTTTTCCTCTTCTGAGGCAGGTACGATAGAACGTAATGAATCAACAATATTTTTTGTTGTACCGAAATATACTTCATTGAGCGTTGAGCGGATTGAGTTTTCAACATCCTAGAAGTAGAATGGAAGAACGAAATGAATGTTTTGTGCTAGTTAAAAGTTGAAAAAATAAAACTCCAACACAATTAATAAAGCGTTCTATTGTGGACAAAAGGATTTTTTCTTCTGGGATTGACTACCATTGAAGTTAAATTGCATATCTTGTTTACATGCTTTGTCGATCAGGAGCGTGTTCAAAATGCGAAATCATTCAAAGCTATTTATATCTTTATATTAACTAGACGCTTGATAATCTGGCATTGGATTTTGTGACAGTATAGGGTTAACTGCCACTTGTAAATTAATTTCATCCAAAGAACGCTCTCAAAAAGTGGATGTGTCAAGTAACTGAGAAACGGATACGAAACAGAACAGTGGTAAAACAAACGAACTCAGTTTGATAACATTTATATGTTGACAAGCAAAGATGATGGTGATCAGCAGTGGAAGCTAATATGCGTGTTTCGTCTCATTTGGATTCAACAGCTCAGTGGGCAACGCGATGGAGTTTGAACCAAATGGCACTGGGTTCGAGTCCCGGAGTGAATATCAACTCTGGAGCAGATACATCAGGCTGATGAGTCACAAATGGGACGAAACGTACGTCTTGGATTCCACTGATCAATTGTGGTCCTAAGCATCAATAAGAGGATTCAAACAGTCGATACAAAAATGGATTCATAAGTTGATTTGGGAAAATTTAGCATTATTTGAGACTCAGTAGTGCTAAACCGCTGATGTTTTCAAATTATTTATAATGTCTTGTATTAAATTCGGTTGAGTAACCTCTTAAAAATTATAGGATACGTGTAAGTTGTGAGCACTCTATTACAGAAGCATACACGAACTACTGAGCGATCAACGAGGATGTTCGATATAAAACACTAGGTAAGCGTAATAAACTTGTTATTGTTGTGAAGTCTCATCGATCATAAAACAACGTTTAGTATTTAAAATATTTTAGTCCTTTCTACTTTCTTAACTATACAACTTTTTAATCACAACTGGCATAATTACGGATGAATGATTAGCTTCACATGGATAATATCAGGTGTTATGTTAGCTATGTCTACACGTGAAGTGACTTACCAGATTTTACTTCAGCTGTTCCTTACTCTTACTCAGTCAGATCTTCGCAATGCTTTCCTTTATTTAATTATTCCCTTTATAAGCATGACTGTTATTCATAATTATTCATTTTGTTGCACTTCCTATAATTATTTACCGTGTTTTATCACTCTTGATTCTGGTCAACTTTATTTATCCCATATTCTTAGATTAATTATGTTAATTTACGTTTCAGAAACACAATGTACGAAAGACAGTCTTACTTGTTACGCTAGGAGAGAGAGTATTATAGAGAGTGGTTGTAATAGAAACCAGTGGGGAAAACAAATACTACACTCTATATAAAAGACAAGAATCTCTTGTGATTCTATATAAAGCCGTTACAGAAAGGAATTCCATGATTATTTTCTTTATTCAAAATCAGTACGCAAAATATGGTCTTGTAAAACAGTACCAATTCAATTCTAGTTTCTTTAGTAGATATATGTCCCCATAGAGCACCATCACAACTGAATGTAAGTAGAGACTAGTTAGTATCACTAACTTATCTAAGAAAATAGATAATTAAGGATAATATACTAAACAGAATGTAGAACAATGGTAAGTACTAATAATCTTCCCAAAAATATGGAACCATAGAAGCTAACGCGCCCAGACAACGTAAGCTGTGATTTGCTAGAGAGAGAAGATAGACATGACCTTGCGTGCTATGCATAATGGACTAATTTCATAGTCTAAATGATTGTCTTCCACTCTGCATACGTGTCAATACACTTTTGTTTTCGATATTTGATTTTCAATTAACGATAGGTTAAAAGTAACTATGGTTACGTGATTTTATCCCTCTTATAGATAGTATTTAAACTCTACCAGGTTACATATTATTGCTTTTCACATTACAACTTAAACAATATGACAAGTGTTTATCATATTTTTGGATAGTGATTAGCAGAGAACTTACTAACTGAAGGTGTCCAGATCCCAGTGCTCATACACACATTGAAATTCGAACACACTTGACGACTAATAAAAAGGGTTACTAGATTTGACTCCTAACCATCGTTTACAGACATAATAGACGATTAAATGAAGGTAATATCGAGACAACTGCACAAGGAGCTTATAGCCCAATACAGACTGATCAAATTCAGTTTTGAACTTTAATAACAAGAAAGTACAAGCCCTTATGAGTACTAACACGACAAACTGTCAGATGGACAAGTTCATTAATCCTGAATACTATAGACCTATCAGTAGTTTAATTAAAAATTGTTGTGAAAATTATGCTCTTATAACAGTAAACATGAACAAAGAACTAATCAATGTTAACGACCTAAATGGAATTTAAATTTAACAAGATATACAAGTCTAAATACAAAATGTTATTCAACTAATGATAATTACACTTCTATAATTAAAAGTATAATAGACCCAAACTGTAAAAAGTAAAACCTTAGCTATTAAAGTGTAAATGCCCCTTATTTAAGAATATTATTATTATTATTATTATTATTACAACGTAAAAAAACTAAGAGCGCGTAATAAAAACACAATAAATGTTGAATAAAACAAATACACAAAATGATTCAAAACCAAAAATCATTATGCCTTTCAATACAGCCTACAGATGTAGACTGAGTGAAAGATAATAGGAATGAAGTTAATAATAAATTTACCGAACGATAAAAGCCAACTATGATTATTCTCAGTACATGTACTTTCAGTGAATATCATTTCTATAAGTTTGTCCTAAGCAATCATCTGTAATCGTAGTTGCATGCTAATGACATTAGCCTACTTTTGTTCCTTTATGTCTTGTTACTGTTATTTGTTTTGTCACCGTAAGTTTATATGGATAGAGCTTAGAGAATCGATCGCGGTGTCATTTCTAGTGTAGTGCATCAGAAAGAACTATCCCATCTCTGTGGACAAAACTAAGATTGAAGTAGGAAAACATAAACCATCATCTACATTTTTGTAGCTTACAAGCTTGATGTTTTCCTTATTGGTCCAGTCTTCCTAAGTTTAGCTGAAGTCTAAGGAGCTATTATAATTATCTAAATATGATGCAGTATCCTGTCTGAAACTCATTATTAATACTACTGCTGAGTCGTTATATTTGCTTTTGTTTGAGAAACCGTTTAATCCACAATAGTTTTATTTGACATATTTCTGACAAAACGAAAGCACTATCTCTTAAATGATATGAAACAAATCAAAAGTTTTGATGTTCAAACTATTTAATTTACCTAATTTGGAAGTACTATTTTGCATTATCTTTCACACCAATATTCATATCACATACTTAGTATTTCTAAATAAGCTAGCAGTTTATATACTAAAGACAATTTTATATCTGTCAAAACTTTTTTTTGCTTTGATCTGTACACAAACGCTAAGTGTTATACTATAAAGCCGACTCACGCAAACTTTTACACTCACTGTTTAATGGTCATTAATTTAAAATTATCTTAGAAGAAGTTATTTGAAATCCATGCATAACCACATGGTGTGAAGTTAAATGTTTTATTTTACTATTATAATCTAGTAATTTGTGTCATTTTGATCGCTCCTGTAAACTGACGTGTATTCTGCACTAACTTTCTGAATATAAATTATTATTATTGAAATAATTTTCATATTGGGGTTTGTAGTGAAAGTATTATCTCAAAAATGAAAAACAAATTCCTAAAACTACTTGCAGTCAATTAATAAACATGAACATTAGAAAATAAATCATTAACAATAGTTTGATATAAATTGGCCAATAGAATCAGTATATCATTAGTAAATTTTGCCTCAACTTTCTATTTCGTAAATAAATAGGTAAAATGGATATTTAGTATTTTACTATCTAATATTACGTTACTTACGTTCGCCTGTTACTCCCAATGGAGCATAGACCGCCGACCAGCTTTCTCCAACCCACTCTGTCCTGGGCTTCCTTTTCTAGTTCTATCAAGTTCTTGTTCATTCTTCTCATGTCTGTCTCTATTTCTCGGCGTAATGTGTTCTTTGGTCTTCCTCTTCTCCACTGACCTTCAGGATTCCATGTGAGGGCTTGTCTTGTGACGCAATCGGGTGATTTCCTCAAAGTGTGCCCAATCCACTTCCAGCGCTTCCTCCTGATTTCTTCCTCCGCTGGAATCTGATTTGTTGTCTCCCACAGTAACTTGTTGCTGATAGTGTCTGGCCATCGGATCCGAAGTATCTTGCGTAGACAACTGTTAATAAACACTTGTATCTTCGGGATAATGGCTTTCGTAGTTCTCTACGTCTCCGCCACATACAGTAGAACTGTCTTGACATTTGTATTGAAAATTCTAACCTTGGTGTTGGTTGACAATTGTTTTGAGCTCCAGATGCTTTTCAGTTGTAAGTATGCTGCTCTTGCTTTGCCGATCCTCGCCCTCACATCTGTATCTGATCCACCGTGTTCATCAATGATGCTGCCCAGATACGTAAAGGTTTCCAAATCCTCCAAAGCTTCTCCGTCAAGTGTAATTTGATTGGTGCATATTGTATTGTATCGGAGAGTCTTGCTTTTCTCTTTGTTTATATTGAGACCTACTGCTGCTGAGGCTGCTGCTACACTGGTCGTTTTCTCCTCCATTTGTTGTTGCGTTTGTGATAGAAGAGCCAGATCATCCGCGAAGTCTAGATCGTCAAGTTGCATCCTTCCTGTCCACTGTATCCCGTGCTTTCCTCCAGTCGTTGACGTCCTCATGATCCAGTCGATCACAAGGTGAAAGAGAAAGGGTGAGAGTAAGCAACCTTGCCTAACGCCAGTCTTTACTTCGAATGAGTCGGTGAGTTGTCCTCCGTGGACGATGTGGCAGTTTAGTCCATCATAGGAGTTCCGTATGATATTGACTATTTTTTCAGGCACACCGTAGTGTCGAAGAAGCCTCCATAGTGTCGTCCTTTCCACGCTATCAAATGCCTTCTCATAGTCGATGAAGTTGATGTAGAGTGATGAATTCCATTCGATTGATTGTTCCACAATGATACGTAGAGTTGCGATTTGATCTGTGCACGATCTATCCTTACGAAATCCAGCTTGTTGATCTCGAAGTTGGGCGTCCACGGAATCTTTCATCCTGTTTAACAATACCCTGTTGAAGACTTTTCCTGGTATTGAGAGGAGAGTGATGCCCCTGTAGTTGTCGCACTTGCTAAGATCACCTTTCTTTGGTATTTTGATAATAAGTCCTTTTTTCCATTCTGTTGGTGCTTGTTCTTCGTCCCAAATCTTACTGAAGAGGATGTGTAGTATCTTGGCAGTTGCTGCTACATTCGCTTTCAGTGCCTCTGCCGGGATGTTGTCTGGTCCCGCTGCTTTGCCGCTCTTGATTTGTCTAATGGTCATGCTGATCTCTTCAATTGTTGGTGGGCCAACATCGATTGGGAGGTCCGTGGGTGCTGCTTCGATGTTGGGTGGGTTCAGTGGAGCTGGTCGATTCAAGAGTTCTTTGAAGTGTTCTACCCACCTGTCACGTTGTTCTTCAATGTCGGTGATTACTTTGCCTTCCTTGTTTTTCACTGGTCTTTCTGGTTGACGGTAATTTCCAGCAAGTTTCTTTGTTGTATCATACAGTTGTCTCATGTTTCCCTCTCTTGCAGCCTTTTCCGCTGTTATCGCTAAATCTTCCACATATTTACGTTTGTCGGTTCTCATGCTCCTCTTCGCTTGCTTGTTTGCCTCTGTGTATTCGGCTTGTGCCTTGGTTTGTTCTGCTCTGGTTCGGCTGGTATTGATTGCTGCCTTCTTGTTCCTCCTTTCTTCAATCTTATCCAGTGTACCAACAGTGATCCATTCCTTGTGATGGTGCTTCTTTTGGCCCAGAACCTCCTGACATGTTGAAACGATTGCCTCCTTGATACCTTTTCAGTTGCTCTCCATGGTAGTTCCCTCTCCATTGAGTAGATCATGAAAGGCCTCGAACCTGTTGTTGAGAGCTATGTTGAATTTGTTGAGTTTGTCAGCATCTCGAAGAAAGGCCGTATTAAACTTTTGTGATGTTGTCCACACCGTTGTCCAGTGCTTCTTGAGTTTTAGTTTCATCTTGGCGACCAGCAAATGATGATCGGAAGCTATATCAGCTCCTCTTCTGGTTCTCACATCATCCATCGTCCTCCTGAACTTTTTGTTGATGCAGATATGGTCGGTTTGATTCTGTGTAGAGTGATCCGGTGAAGTCCATGTGGCTTTGTATATGTTTTTGTGTGGGAATATGGTACCACCTATGACCAGTTTATTGAAGGCACATAGGTTTGCAAATCTCTCACCATTTTCGTTCCTTTCTCCCAGTCCATGTTGTCCCATGACGTCTTCGTATCCAGTGTTGTTCTTTCCAACCTTGACATTGAAATCTTTCATCAGAATGGTCAGGTCCTAGGTTGGGTACTTCTCGAAGATCGACTGCAGCCTATCGTAGAATCGGTCTTTAGCGTCTTCATCGTAGTCGTTGGTCGGCGCATAGCATTGGATGACGTTCATTATAATGCCCTCTCTCTTTGTTTTGAAGGAGGCTTTGATGATCCTTGGTCCATGAGATTCCCATCCTATAAGTGCACTTTGTGCTTTTCTAGACAGCATCAATGCAACTCTTTGTGTATGTGGGACATTTTCTTCTTCATGACCGGAGTATAACAGAAGTTCTCCTGAAGACAGTCGTTGTTGTCCAACCTGCGTCCAATGCGTTTCACTGATTCCAAGCACCTCCAGGTTGTATTTTCTCATTTCTGCAGCAATTTGGAAGACTCTTCCGGTCTCCCACATTGTCCGGACATTCCATGTACCTATAAAAATTGTTGCTCTGGTTGTAAGAAGGTGCATCATCCTCATGACTTCCGAATGAACTCGGCTTTCGTCATGAGACGTCATAATTATTCCTTCCACTCCCAGGGCAGAGTTTAAATGGTTTGAATTATTTTTTCTGGTTAGCGTTTTTTTAGCGAGTTGATTTTCTACGGGATGGGGTAGCTAACCCCATGCCCAGCCCTCCTCCTTTACCCGGGCTTGGGACCGGCAGCAACCCCCAGAGGAGCTACAGGCGGAATTACTAATTTCAGAAAAATTAAGAAACTAATTTTCTCCCTACGTAACGTAACTTTATATACAAAATATAAATTCGGGCACAGCTTTGAGGTATATAATTTATTAGATGAGGTTTGCTGCTACCTTGACGTGGTGGTCGAGTTTGTCTATCGTGATGAACCAATTGAGCTATACTGTCTGGAACAATCGTTCCTCAAGGTCCTACCATGCCAAACAGGTCGGTTAAAGAGCGATAAGACTAAAAGCAGCAAACCCAAGATCTGGGGACGAAGTTGTACTGCTGACTTTACAGAGGTGTGACGGCAGTAGTGTTTCCTTCAAACAACCAGCATAACGGTGATGCTGCCTTCCCACAAGGAGGGGTTGGGTTCGAAAAGGTCGACCCTAAAGATGCACACCTCGCCTTATCCCACGGCTACCCGTCTCCGGCGGTAAGGTCCCAAAAAGTACAGAGTTAACACAAAAACTACTCACTAAAAGGTTGTGTGTGACCGACCTCAAGCAGTTGTCCCTTGGACACTGTGGTTACGCTCTCAGGTCCTTAAGACCACTTCTAACCCAATTTCCTTTTCACGTACCTCTAGAAGAACCCTTCCACACGGTAGGCAACCGGGAAGTTATAACTGCCCTCATATCTCTAACAGCACTCAAGATTACTGTATTCATAATCAATCTCCTTCTTCAATTCCTACTATTCCTTCTACCGCGACTTTCAACACTAAACTTCCTCTTTCGGTTTCTTCCATGGCCAACGAGACGAGGGTGGTGAACTACTATTTGCTCCTTAAAACCGAAATATACGAAGGAAACTGTAACCGGTTGACTGGAAAAATCAAGCTCTTTAATCTCGAAGCCATCGACTTTGTACCATAGCAATTTTTTCAGTAAAACTATAGACTAACCAGTGTAATATATCAATTACACATAAATGAGTATATCTTACGTCAACTTTTGCGATTAATTGCATAGACATAAATAGTACTGAAAATAAACTTTCTTACTTAGTATGTCAAGTTTTTATTCGACTGCTTCTGAACAGTGATCATGAAGCAACAAACATATGAAAATAACGCTCATTATTTACGACATTATGTTAAATGTTGATAAGAATGATGGGCCCATGATAAATTTTATCTACGAATAGATAGGATCTAGAATACACCGAACTTTTGACACACATCAACACTTTAACGTTAACAAACCACACGCTAATATGAGACATAGTTAAGACTTTCAGAATAGCTTTATATTCCGAAGCAAAGTCAGAAGTTGAAAACGAACAACTCTGTTTTTATAGTAACATGTGATGGCTTTGAAACACATAACAGTTAGCAAACTAGAAGCGATAACAACCAATCAGATGACACCAAATGTCAATGCAGAAATACGAATCAGAAGAACCTCATTGAGGTTATCCTGTAAAGAAAGAATTAACATACAATAACAAAATACTAGATAGCCTTATCTATTCATAGCAACAAAAAATAATTTCTTTTAGAGATTCTGTTGGTAAATTACACAGATATAATTAGTGTTATTTTACATGTTGAAAAAGCTTTGTCATTTGATCATAGGGAATCGCAAATGTGACAAGTTGCAACCATATGTGTAAGAGATACTTATAGCGATAATGAGTCTTAATCTTCGGTTACTTATCTTTAAATCATACTTGTTATCCCACAGAACTATACTACGTCCATAAAATTGTGAACACAGGAGTGCCCATAGGATATACTTCGACATAAAGGAATCTAACTTGAAACAGGTAGACTTAAGATATCACAAGTACGATTGCACTAACGTATTAATTAGATATTTATTAAAAGTACTACTTGTCAAAGTATGGATTCATTTGATAATAAATATCACTTACTTCTACCATACGGCCAATATTAACAATATGTGAAGTAGTTATTGGAACACCTGAGTCTCCCAAAGGAAGTTCACGCTCACTGAATCTTGAAAGACTACCACCAAGATTGAAATAACCTGCAGATTCTCGTTGGGTTTGAAGCCATAGCATAACTGTACTTGTAAGCTTATATAAGGATATTTTAGCAGAAGGCCTTTCCTAAAATAAACACATACCTGGAGCTTAGGACAAGAATATATCACTTTAAAAAAATGAAAGTATAGCCAAAAAACATAATTAAAAAGCCATATTTGCAGAAAATTCTGAGATTACAATTATTTTTTTACTGCTTGGTAAAAATATTTTCTGTTCGACAGTAATACGACCAGTGACCGAGATTCTCATAAAACCAGATCGGATGGTCGATTGATAAAATATACATACACAGGCTGGATCATGTTATGACCACTTCATAACCAATAATGGAGAACCAGAGTATACTCTAGACAATACTTTGTTTTTAAAATTACAACCACTTAAACATAATGAGTCCAGAGTAGAAATCAATAATGCAGAGGAAATCAAAAGTTGAGTAGTCGGCGAGCTGTGTCTATCAGTTCACGTTCAGTAGTCAGTCACATTTATTTTCACTAGCGACACATCACTATATTTTTAGTAACTGGTTCCACCAGCCCGTTCCTATTTAATAACTACGATATAGTAAATAAACCAGCAAATAATAATTGATTATGATATTTACGACGCACTAAATAGATGTTATATAAACCATATACAAATATACAGTCTATATACTCCTATATATATACACAGGGAACGAAACACAAGAATTTATTATTGAATTTATTCTTCTTGAGAAATACAGCCATTTTGCGAAACGGGTAGTAAAAGATACGTTTTTATAAGTATATGGAGTAGCGAATATGATATGTGTAGCGGAAATTAAGTGGGTGAAGGATTCGGATCTCACCCGAAAAATCGTAGGTTCAAATCCCACTGCACCTATTTTGATTTCAGTAATGTGAATAAACCTTACACTAGCAATGTGGCTCAAAGCTGAGTACATAACCCTGTGCTTGGTACATAAGTTACATTATTAGATCAGATATAATGAGGCACTTAAGTATTGGATATTTTTAAATTTTGCTTCTTTGTTAAAGTAAATAATGAGTCGAAATTATTATTACTCGGTACATAAATCATAACATGGTTATAGGATGTAAATTGTATACTAAGTACTGGTTTATATGGTAGTCTTGTTGGATATTTAGGTGGTACTAGTTGACTCCTTAAACTGAAGTAGATGATCTATTTTGTTTGAAGGTTATATGACTTAATCACTAATCCACTGGTCCATAATTATGTGAACGTATACCGTAAGAACTAAAGATTAAACTGAGTTAGAAGTATAAGAAAGTTTTAATAGATAAATAGTTACACACCACTAACTTACAACAACATCAATAACATGTATTGAATCCCAACAACCACTAGCCAACTTAGCATTACCAGCTTTCTTTATCAGAATAACCCCAGCGAATCCATGATCCATATCCCATAGGTAAACTGAAGATATCCCTCCCTCATAATACCTAATTTTATAAAATATAAAACATGGTTAAACAACTACTACTAACGAGTAGAAGGGGAATTTCAATAAACTATTAACTAATGAAAACTTGACAGAATAAACATTCCCATGAAAGCACGTAACAAAAGCTTACACTTTCATGTCAATTTAAGTTGGAAAATTATGAAGATTCGGATATCCTATGCGGTCGAAAACTGTTTTTTATTCCCAAACTACTCAACAAAAAGTGCTGACAACTAATAATACATCGATGAAAAAATCTAACACTATCTATAACTAATATTCCGAAATCCTAGTTCGCGTTGTGTTGTTCAGTGTCCGACTTTGATGCTGTAACGCAATATATATCTTCAGTCTAATATATGCCCCCAAATGCCCTGGTACGGTCGAGAGTGGTGAGAGTTCGCTCTCCCTCTCGAAATGCTTCCACATGGCCACGCGTATATAGCCTCTGTCATGGAAGTCCTACTCACTGCCTTCTCGTGGCAGGGGTATTGTTTACGAAATTGAGAAGACGAAAAGCGAATGTCCGGCGCTTTAACCGGGTTGGTGGACATGGAAAATACACCTAGGGGAGTTGGAAAACCCTGATTCTAAACCAATGGTGCACATGGGCTGACTCCAGTATCCTGAGGGAACAAATGGCGTATGAAACAATCGTTGGTCACTGGCTACCATGGGACTGCATCTCCTTAAGATGCTTCACTGCCTTGTGGATCAGACCTTTAGGTCAAAGGCTCGGGGTGTGGTCCCCTAAGAAAACCACCTGCTTCAGTCTGGGCACCTGAGCAGTATCACAGCCCTCACACAAATCGAATGAGATTTGTGAGGCGCATATTTATCTGGTGCTTCCTTGTACAAATATTTATGTGTTAAATTAAATTACAATTATTCTATAGCTTTTTGGATGTCATTCCACGCTGCCTCAGGGTGGGCACAACTTACATGGCTGCCTAACTGTTTTTCTAATTATTCCTGAAATATATTCTTAGCTTGCCTATCATTAAGTAGGACTCTAAGAGGCTTCCTTGCAGCGTCTTTAACTAAAGGTCTAATCCATAAGGCAGTGGAACAACGTCAGAAGATGCAGTCCCATGGTAGCGGTGACCAACGATTGATTCATGCGCCATTTGTTCCCTCAGGATACTGAAGCCTATCTATGTGCACCAATGGTTTGGAACGGGAGTTTTCCAAAGTTCTAGGTGGACCATCCGTGTTCACCAAACGGGTTAAAGCGCCGGGCGTTGGCTTTTTGTCCTCTCAATTTCGTAAACAACACCCCATTCTCGAGAAGGCAGTAGTCGTATGCACGTGGCCATGTGAGAGCATTTTGAGGAGAGCTGCCTCTCCCCACCCGGATGCAATCAAGGATAAATTTTACCACCAGTTAACTGTTCTTTATCAGAAAGTGCATCCGACAGATATTGTAGTACTAACCGGAGATTCAAACGCTCACGTCGGGCGTCTAGGTACAGAAGACAATCGTCTAGGTGGCCGATGGGGACTTGTTGGTTGCAGGTTAGATAACGGAGACCGTCTACTGCATCTGTGTTCAGACCACAACCCGTTTCTAGCTAGCACTAATTTCCGGCACAGTCATCGCCGGTGTGCCACCTGGCGTCCTCCCTCTGCATCTCAAGCCTGGACTCAGATTGATCACATCGTGATCAGCTACAGCTGGCGTGGTTGTGCACAAGATTACCGCTCCTTTTGGAGTACCTATCTGGACTCTGATCATGTCCTTGTTTGCGCTAATCTTACCTTACTTTTCAGTGGCCAACAAATCCATCTTTCTAAACGAATTGATGTCAGTAAGTTGGTTGCAGCTTCTGTTGAAACTAAGTATCAAACCGAGCTAGCTTCTTGGCTAGCTACCATCCCACCGAAAAGTATAGATGAGTATTAGTTGGAATTGCATGACGCCATGAA
The DNA here is from genome assembly GCA_944470415.2 of Schistosoma rodhaini. Taxonomy (NCBI): domain Eukaryota; kingdom Metazoa; phylum Platyhelminthes; class Trematoda; order Strigeidida; family Schistosomatidae; genus Schistosoma; species Schistosoma rodhaini. The sequence continues at coordinate 14,523,270 of OX104037.1, forward strand.
AATGGCGAGCAAGGTCGCTTGCAGCTTCGAGAAAAACAGTCCCGCTTATAAGCACTGGGTTTCCTCTGGCTCCTTACAAATCATTAAAACCCGTCGGTCTACTCCGGGTGACCGTAAGTTCGACCATAAACGACGACTGTTACGTAACGAAATTGGGCGAAGCTTGCGTAAGGACCGGGAAGCCTGGTGGTTGGAGCGTGCCAATGAGATGGAAGCAGCAGCTGCATCTGGTAACTGCCGGAAGCTCTTCCAACTCATCAGAGCCACTGGCAACAAGAAGTTTGGTGTGATTGAAACAATCTGTGAAGATGACGGGATGCTAATCACTAACATCTATCGACGTCTTGGACGATGGGCAGAGTTTTTCGAAGAGCAGTTCAACTGGTCTGCTGCCCCGACAACATCGATCAGACTGTTCTACCCTCAATGACGTACTTCATATATACCCAACGGCTTTTACATGGAGCTTTAATTCCTGACGCCGCAACTCGGTGGAAAAACGGAAAGAGGGTTGGTTTATGACGTGATACTGTGGTATGAAATACACCTATATAATACTATCATATGTTGGGAAATCATAACTTTACGTTTGGGGTCCTAGATACGATGCAACTTAGTAGCTTGAAACTTTGTCAAACATGAGCGAGGACAGAAGCCAGTGACAATTCCGTTCTAGTTTTCTGTCACAAAAAGTGAAATGAACTTCCTTAAGTGAGAAAAATCCTTTTTAACTATATTTTCAACTAAACTATATCCTTTATCAAATAATATTTCTGCTTATTTAAGCATAGATTGTATGACAATTTCCTCATATGCCTTTACAATATGATTAATTTGTTTAAATAGTGCAATTTGGGCACTCTGGTCACGTCTTACTGGCAAATAATGTCAGTCATCTACAACGTAGGACCAGGTACACAAAAAACAATTGATTCGTAGAAAGAAAAGTATAAAATAATTTTTATCTCACGGTTTAGGGGAAGACAAAGAATGTATACACCTACGCAATTGTGATTGATTCTGAACGTTGTCACTCAGAGTTTCCAATCATTGGTTACGATAGTCACGCCGATCCCAACCTAGTAGTCTGCATCTACTAACATGGCTTAGACCAGAAATTAGTGACCTCAACGACTGATGCCATGTTTTGGTTTGGCCACCCCTAACTTCCTCCCACTCGTCTCCAACACTAGTCAGCATTGAGCGACGTGGTAATTGTTGTGACTTTTAGCCTGGCTAATTATCAAGTCGCCAATCGGAATACGACTTATACAACCTTAATACTGTGCCAAACCAATGACATCTGCCGGTATGAGCAGCCTAGTGTCCTCACTGGTTCTTTTTACTTCTAGATCTGCCAGTTGAGTCCAGAACACCAATGCCAGCTTCCACTATGCGAATCATGTATTTCAAGCATGCCTGGTTTATATACAAGCCAAACAGACATTATACTACAAAATAGGAAATAACATTTGTACATGATCAAGCCAAAAAGTGGCTGTGATTGTGAGAGATTGTAATTAATAAACTGAGTATAATTTAAGAATGGTAAATTGTATCATAATAGTCTACAGATCAAAATAAAGCTTATAGTAAGAGGAATATAGATATACATAATCTAGTTACTGAATAGTTATACAATAAGAATATATATATAATATTAGTTCATTAATAGTTCTCAGAAGTTACCCGTAACTTAATCTTCACTAGCATATAACAGTAATCGGTGGTTGAGCTTGTGTAATACATAGCCCAACCATCTCAGTTGATGAAGATTCACAACCACATCAACTGATTTACCATCATTCCCTAATACTCTGCGTCTAACCTCACCATTAATTACAAGGTGATCTCAGAAGATCCGAGCAATATTTCCAAGACATTTGTCATCAAATACTAGTAACTTACGAATCACTTCTACTCTTAATGGCCACATTTCTCATCCGTAAAGTAAAACAGAATGAACTGCTGCACAGTATACTCGTTCCTTAATTAATAGACGGATATCTCGCCTTTATCATAAGTGACGTAAGTTGGCAAAAGCCAAACGAACTTTTTAAATCCGTTCTGAGATTTCGTCAGACACCAACCCATTAGGGTTGATCAGACTTCCAAGGCACGTGAAGTTGACGACGCTAAGTATCGAAAAATATCAATGGTATAAAATGATGGAGATATGCAAATAAAGTAGATACTTCTGATCAAGCCAAGCCGGATGGTATATATTGTGGAGCTTTCGTTGTCAACTACTCAAAATCATCAGCACTCACCTCTTTTCACGTGAAATAACCCCTGATGACATCCAGAAAGGAAAGGTAGGGGACTATTCATGATTCTCAATAAATTCGCCGTGACAAATCATGTGGTTTCAATTTTCATGATATTTTTGCAGTATTCAATAAATTCATGTTTGTTCTATCACACCTCGGTAGCTAATTATTCATCCTAGAGCTACAGATTTCACGCAACGATTAGCAATGCTATCTATATGCTTAAAGCAAAACAGAGTAGAGTTCGAACAGCATTTTAGCAATTCTCCTCATGCGTCTAACATAAGCGGTCGTACATGGTCTGTACGTTAGTGGATATGTCTAGTTCACCAATAATGAGACTACTCACATTTCTCTGTATTGATCAAAAGCTGTATTAATTTCTATTTCTCGTTTACGAAGACTTTCACTTGGCATAGCTCCATCTTCTAGTGGTGGGTCGTAGGTATTTGACCAAGGTGATCGATAAGAATCACCATCTCTATTATAATCGCATAATAAATAATCACGATCAGCATGGACATCTCTCGCGATCTTTAAAGGTTGATCCACTGAACTTAAAATATCTTCACAGTGTTCTGGTTTAAGCGAGATTACATCCACCAAAGTATGATTGATTTTTTGCGGCGGTAGACGTCGCATCAAATCCATGACAGAAGTGAGAGGATTGGCCTGGAATAAAATTATTGAGACGAGTAAAAACTGTTTGGAGGGAATGAGAATAATCAAATAAACAACAAGAACCAAGAAATGTTATGAATAGCTTTGGATATGAATAGATTGCAGACTCCATATGTGTCAAATCAACAAAAAGAAATTGATAAATACATGCTGTTAGTTAGAAACAAAAAGTTCACTGTCGACTGGTTTGGAAATACTTGTGAAGCAGCCAAAGCACACTAAACTATACCTTAGTGCTAAGAATGCTTTTGATTTAATAATAGAAGCTTGATTTGGTTTTGTCAAACAGCATCACCTTTTGCATGGGAGAGACATCTACCTGTTAACCGGGAAGTTAGTATATTATGCAGAAGTTCGTTTTATTTCAAATCACAGCAATAGAACATGGAAACTAGAAGTAGATAAACTTCGTAAATCATCAGTATTTGACAAAAGATTTCTTCGGGGCGTTAATTACATGTGTTAGGACTAAAGAATAAGCAATGTTGAAGTTAAACAAAGGACTCAGCACGATTGTGTAGTTCCACGTTGTTACACTTTACATTCCAATAATTAAAGAAAACCTACAGGATTAGTAACAAGAAGGCTGAAGTAACACTCATGACAGTGACAACACAACACAGAGAGTATAAGTCAAAGGAAACGAAAGAAATGTATTAACTCTATAGTCTAAACGGTCCTTCTATGGTTAACGAAAATTGATTTTTTTTTTTATTAGCTGTAGACAAGGATAACCAACCATTGAGACCGGTACATGGACTGTTTACCTCGTACTCTAATGAGTATCCAGATTAGTATAGTTAACGATGCCTCATTCTCGAAAACATCCAAAATCACAATAAACGATTGAAATGAATAGCCTTGATTTTATTTTGTAACATATATATTGATTTTGCGGAGGACCGCAAAGTTTGTCCCTAATCTCCTATTTGAGATACAGAACCGTACTTTCTGTCGATGAATAAAATCTTGAGAAGTTAAATGGAGTTTTATGTAAACCACAGTTTATGACAAAACTAAATAAAAATGGATAGAAGGAACCCTTAACGAATACCACTTAACAATGCCAGTTTAATTTACACTTTTTCATAAGTTCTGACTAAACTTTTCAAGTGAAGAGCCTTCAGGTCTACATACTTTCTGGGTAAAGCTTTCAATAACACGTTGGCACAGTCCATCAAACGCACACCCATGAACAAGAAACACGACCAAAGTTAAACGTAATCGAAGATAACATTTAACACTAAGTAAATGATACCAACAAAAAAAAGCAGTCGAATAACCAAATACATAATCCAGTTTAAGCAAAATCACTTTACTGACCAGTAGGAAAGTAGTGCAGCTAAATATGGTCGTTTACTGCAAAATTCAAACACAACCATCATCAACCAGTTGCTTGGAGTCATTTCTTAGATCCTAACATCATCATTCATGACAAATTAAAGTTATATGACTACTTGGTATTGCTTATTTCTTCGGTGGGACTATAATTTACGAACGACCCTTGATCCATGCTAGACTGACCTTGAAAGTGTTCACTTAGTAACTAGGACCATATGAGGGTTATAAACCAAATTTAGAGCTTAACTTCTACCAGGTCTGACGTTTGACGAAATTTCAGCACGGATACAGAAGGCTCGTTTAGCTTTCGCCAACTTGCGTCATTTATGGCGTAGGCGAGATATCCCTCTAGCAACTAAAGGACGAGTTTACTGCGCAACATTTCGTTCCCTCCTACTTTATGGCAGTGAAACATGGTCGGTAAGAGTAGAGGATATTCGTAAGCCACTAGTATTTGATCATAGGGGTCTTCGAAGCATTGCTCGTATATCCTGGGACCACCCTGATTCCAAACCAGTGGTGCACATGGGCTGACTCCAGTATCCTGAGGGAACAAATGGCGTATGAAACAATCGTTGGTCACTGGCTACCATGGGACTGCATCTCCTTAAGATGCTTCACTGCCTTGTGGATCAGACCTTTAGGTCAAAGGCTCGGGGTGTGGTCCCCTAAGAAAACCACCTGCTTCAGTCTGGGCACCTGAGCAGTATCACAGCCCTCACACAAATCGAATGAGATTTGTGAGGCGCATATTTATCTGGTGCTTCCTTGTACCAATATTTATGTGTTTAAATAAATAAATAAAAAACTAGGACCACCGAGTAAGCAACGTAGTTGTTAGGAAATGGGTACTAGGTAAGGATGGCAAATCGACTGATGAAGTGGTGAAACTTCATCAGTTGAGATGGCTGGAACATGTGTTACGTATGCCCAACCACCGACTGCCCCGACGTGCAATTTATTTCTCTACATTATACTCCTTGAATAACATCTTCAAAACCTAATCTTCCGGATAACTGCTTATACTCATACTACCTCTACCACTATGGGATTTGAATCGACAACTGCATCTCTGTGCTAATGTGGTATGGCAACTCGAACTGATGTATGTACGTACGAGGTTCTACGTTGTGACTGACTTTCATCATGAACTGACATCAGCTAAAACGTCAAGATCCCATTCAGCTAAACAGAAAAAGAATTTCGCGCCAAAATCCAAGACCTACTGTCTCATACCTGATTGGTTGGTCCGCAAATTATAGTCTCACCATTTCTTCTCGCTATTAGTCTACAGAAGCCATAAAGTGTTGATCAATCTTTTTCCTCCCCATATCAATCAAAATGCATAAGAATCACACTCATGAGTACCAGACAGAGTTTTGTTTTTGTCCCAGATAAATCAACCAGATGCCTACCCATCCCCAGACCCTTGAAAACCGCCATACATACTCAAGAATAAAGCTTTAGACGGTCTATAAGTTAAAAGAGACTGATCGATTTTTTCTATGGGCTTAGCTAACTACTGTTTCCTACTGCATAAAAACGGTAAGACTACAATTTATGTATAACCTTTGAGCGACGCTAAAGATGTCTTGGGAATATTCACCTGCTGACTAGGGCTAAATGAGGGTTTTAAACTTGTGTGAAGGATAGGGGTTGTAATTTACAGTTGGTGGTTAGGGATAAGGATAAATGTAGGGTTTCTATCACAAACTGACACCAATCAAAATGCCGAGACGCTATTTAGCCAAATAGATAAAGGATTTCACGCCGAAATCTAAGATCTGTTATCGCAAATATGATTAGTTTGTCCGTAATATATAGTCTCGCCAAGATTACGGTTAACCCAATGCATAACTTGAGTCTCAATCCCACTAAACCCACTTTCGTTCCCTCAACTCCATTACATCGGGAGTTATTTCTTACGAACAACAGTCGATTCGCGATCTCTTGGCTCTGTTGCCATTTTAAACTCAGAAGAATTACTGTAATATTGTCTAGCAACTAGAACTATGTGGGTTTAGACATGATAACCGCGAAACCAGCTCACCATATCCATCGCTGTTGCGCAAACTTCGGAATAAGCGCCTCCACTTCCCATTCCCAAGGCGGGAGTGGAACAAGTGGTCTTCAACGATAAATGGAGGTTTTGGTGCATAGTAGCGGTAGATTTTTGATTCACTCAAGTGATTACTTCAGTAGATTTAAAGAGGACAATGGCATTTTTCATCGCTCAGTAAATGTTGTTGTTTTCACCTGTTACACTTCCATTGAATTAATTCAGTCAAAGTATCAGCTGGGAGTGTCATCTGTGTTTCTAGAGTACTTTATCGTCAATAATTTTGAGTGCTTTGTATCTGTCGTATATGTTAGCACTTTGAGTTGTAACAGTTTTCTGCCTTTTATTTTTATCAGCGGTCTGTTTGAAAATCTGGGATACCTGTGTTTGCCATTTAAATATTTCAACAAGCAATCTTTTTTATTTTGTTTTAACACCTCATTATGTACATTAACCACATAACCAATACAGCCGCGTTTATGAAAAGCTTTCGCTGCACAAGTTACAAAAATGTGCAATAATAGACATCGTGGTGATTGACAATATGCATTGAAAAGAATGAACATTAGTCTTATGTCGATTCACTAGCTGCCAAATTCCAACTATCGTTCACTAATTAACAAGGTGGGCTATCTTTAATTCCTACCAAGTCAAAACATGTATCATAATTGTGTTGTCATCACAATTCAAGAATCTTGGTTGACTGATTTACTGGACGATTGCTTAGTATCACTACATGACCTCAATATTTATCGTCAGGATCGACCAGGCGACAAAAAGAGGAGTGGCAGTGGTGTAGCCATGTTCGTAGAAGAGAACTGGTGTTGATCTACTTTCGGATGTTTCAAGTTTTTAAATGATTTTATCGATTGTCTAACTTTAAGATGCCGTCCCAAACACCTGAATAAGTACAAATATGTTTATCTTAACACCATCTACGGGACTCCAGACTGTACATCATCTGCGCAAGCTGTTTTCGCTGATGAGTTCACTGAATTCGCTGTTACTGCCTTCAGTGGTTCACTCTTAATTGTATGTGATTTCAATTCAGGTGATTTTAGCTTCCCTGCACCACTAAGTCACCGTAATATAGTAGATTTTCCCACTCGTTTGGATGCTCGTCTAGACTTCGCTCAATCAGTATCAGTTTGCTTACAAATGCAAGAGAAGCACCTTAGATGTTGCTATTGTTCTGCATCATAATATAGTGTTCAGGGTAAGAAGTATTTTCCATGCTCTTTTCTAGACGATACTTCTGTTTTTGGTTATATTCCAAGACAACATTTACTTAACAAGCTTATAACGTCAACACTGACAGCTGGCTAAGTTATTACCTCTCTTGAAGAAAACAGTATACTGTTTTTGGAAGAGAGTTTTCAACGTCTCTACTGTCTCATGAAGGTGTACCACAAAGAGCTGTTCTTTTCTCTTTTTTTCGCATGATCTGCCATCCTCCACAGAAAGCACTTTTGTGAAATGTGCGGATGATCTCACTGTATGTATGCCGATTTCTACCTCTTTACATCCAATAAGAATGAGTTTTTGTCTCTTATTGACTGTTGATCTGTTGTTAATGGTTTCATACTCAATCCGTCTAAATGTCAAACTGTTAAATTTCGCCTGAGACATGAACAGCACCTAAACACCACCCGGAGATCCCATAATGCATGCGCCATTGGGGACTCATTGATAAATATAGTGTCGTCTTGGTGTTACCTTTTCCTCTGGTCTCTCTTGGTCCTCTCATGTTTTAATGTTATAGAAAAAGGTTTACCGTCTGAATTACTACATAAATAGGGTTCATGCTTCTGGGATTACTCGACATTTACTCTTACAATTTGTCACTTCTTGCATATTACCTATTATTCTTTACTGTTCTTCATTGTTCTTTCCCAGGTTTTTGAGAAGAAACTTTGATGTATTGTAGAGAGTGCTGAGGGTAGTTATCAAGGTGTGTGGTGAACCTTTTGAGGTCATCATTAATATAGTTATGGATAGACATCTAAAGTCTTGCAAACTCCTCGCAAGTGTTATATTATCAGATACTAATCATCCCCTTCATTCGTATCTTACTCCTTATATATCTTCTGGTAGAAGAAAACGTAAATACATTGAAATCCATGCACGCAAGCAACGACATAAAAATTTCTTTAATACCCTACCTAACAAATATACTCTGTAGAGAACAGGTTGTTATAGTTGATCTGATCAATAACCCGTATTCCTAACACGCCTCAAATTGAAAAGTCGAACAGATTCAAATATTTTTCACTTTTTTCTTTTCTTTTTTGCTTGATCTGTTTTTTTGTTTTTGTAAAAGAAACTTGTTGAAATACCTCGTGCTGAGAGTTCTATGTTTGCCAAAATATAATATTGAATAAAGCCATTAATAATAATTCATTTCCTTTGTCTCTAAATGTTATTGTATCTCGGTTTTTAGACCTCTGTTTGATGGCTGGACAGTGCAAGAAAAGCAATTCCCAACGCCCAGATTGTTGATACTCTGTTGAAGACGGCATGCAGTGCGACAAGTACAAGGAATGATGCCATGACGTTTGCACGAGTCTAACACCTGCGGCTTTCAAATGGCTTAGAAAAAATGGTTGCGTGTGTTTTCGCTAGCAATACTGCTTGGATGCGGACAGCTTGCTAATCGAGGCCATTTCAATGGTAAATGCTTCTTAAAAAATTTGTTGACAAATGGGACCGGGACACATCGGGCAGTAATCGCTCTGTCGAAACACAAATTGATGTGAAGCCACCTCAAATATGCTCGGTGACGGCTGACTCACGTTGATCAAAGGAGGAAAGACCGACTTCCAAGAAGTCTGTCGTAAATATAAACTCAAGGAGGGAAGTTTCCTCTGTCTTCTCTAAATGGTAGTCGGCCATAAGCGCCGCAGAATCCCAATAGCAAGGCTAGATCCGTTTTCAACAGGAAACACAATCAGGCTACAAAGGTCATCGACAGACTTTCGGAATCCCACAGTGTGCTTAACGCGACTGTGGTTGCTGCTCCAACAGATGGGTACATGTTGGGAACAACCAAAAAGTCAATTCCCCTCAGAAGTAGCCTAGAAATTAAAGACTGATCCTTCATAGAATCAATGATAGTGAAAGCTCAGAACCTAAAACTCGTTTAGAGAATGACATTGAGTTCATGAAACAGCGACAGAATAAGCTCATGTCTAAGGATATCTCCGTAGGTGTGTAGAAGGGGTAGCTAAGCTGATTTGAAACAGAGACAAATCGGGCTGCATAAAGTAGTATTTAAATTTCTCTTAGCTACGTCGACGCTTAAACTTTTTTGACTTTGTGTACAGTATTCGTGCGTACTGCATACAAGCGGCTAGTCCCTGCTCAAAGAAACACAGTGAGCTTTGCGGAAAGGTTCAGAGATTTGCAACTAAGCTGATTGCCGAAGTAGCGAAGCTCCCGTATGATGCTCGACTGGCTAAACTAAACCAACTCACATTGTCATATTGAAGAACTAGAGGTGACATTAGTACAGTTTTAAAATTGCTTGGTCATAAATTTGCACCTGATATACTCTCATTTTTTGTCTTTCAAAATAGATATAATCCTATTTTCTTGCTTCACGTGATGAACGACGATCATATTACGCGCTAAATGAATGAAATAAGGGTTTGTGATTATTATTATTATTATTATTAGCTTTATTCAATATTATATTATTTGGTACAAAATCGAATTCTCAGCATAAAGTATTTCAACATATTTACGTTTCTTATTTCTTCGTTGCTCCTGATGATAAACATTCAGTGATCGCCAGTTGGATGTCAGCAGTTCTGTCAATCGACATATGAATAATGTATATTCTTTTTGCTGCATGTTCCCAGCAAACACGACATCTCTGATTAGACCTTTTCTAACTTTTACAGCGAAAGGTTGTACAGTTTTCAGAAACGCACTGGAATAGGTTGTGTGCTTAATAGCCATAATGATGTATTAAAACAAACAATATTAGATAACTTGTTGAAATATATAGATGACGGGAAACAGGTAGCCCAGATGTTTAAGCAGGCCGCCCGTTGTCACTATTGTAAACTCACGTCCCTGTAATGGGAAACTGAGATATTTTACCGCTCAAAACGCGCTAGTAATTTACGCCCGAAGATGCTTTAGCCTGTTAGAGCTGATGTAAAACACCTGGAAAAAACCTACGGTGTGGTGGTGCAGTTGACTCATTGTTGTGGTTCTGCTTTTGTGAAGCATCGGTACACAAAATTAGGTGGATCGTAGGGTCAGAATTTAAACGTGTCAACATGGACTTTGCGTTTCTAAAAGCTGCTTTTGCGTCAAGTAGCAAACTAAAAACGTCCTTTTTCGTCTTCCGTTTTTTTTAACATGCCTGCGAAAATGGGTTAGAGGTTATGATGTTGTTGTACATTTGCGCAAGAAGCAGCTGTAAAAATTACGCATTCCGAGAAATCATCGCAATGATTTTAATGAATTGTGTTTTGGATAGTTAATAATTGCTTTGATCTTTCCTTGAGTGGGCTTGATACCACTCTAGGCAGTTCAGTGTCCCAGAAATTAGAAAGCAGTATTGCGGAGTAAACACTTTGAACGATTAACTACAACCCCATAACTTTTGAAGCCGTCTAAAAAAGGCGTAAATGACCTACATGTTCTTCTGTGGAAAAATGTTGCAAATTTCGGATTATCCAGGGGCAGACTACATAACTTGGCACATATCAGGGAACCCATGTAATCGATTTGGTGTCTCATGTTGTATGATGTGCATTCGTGCTGGTAGTCAGCTTCTGTAATTCTGTCGCACTCTGCCAAAACATCACTGAGAACTTTATTTGTCGGTTTTAACACATGAATACCGTAAATTTCACAACCGGCGGTAGTACCACTCACGTGCAGGCAAGCATGCCTGTCTACCAGCTTTTTTCATTCATGTCAACCAGTAAGTTATAAGCATTGAGAATATCAGCTCCATGAATTTATTGTTTTATATGTGCGACCGTGAAAATCCATGAAAAATGCCGACGAAGCCCAAAGTCTAATGTCAGTGACTATTCTCGGTATGTCTGAAAAACAGTTTCGTTAGAAGTCTGTGAAAATGTAGCGAAGGAGAACGCAGGTGAGGACAACCAATTATATTTAACACAAAACTACAGAGTTTCTTGATAAAATAGAAGAACCATACTTCAATACTTTATTTGTAAAATGTTCATTAATTGTCTCAGACTTCATCGTTCCTTCATTTCCAAACTTATCATCCTTTGTTTTCGTTCTCTTTCTTTTGATCTTCTTAACCTCCTGTCTCCAGGCATATCATTTTCGATTGATGATACATACTACTTATATCGATCGACACCAGTAACTCACGCCACACTCGTCCCTCCTTTAAAGCGGCCGTTCTTGTGGTAGTTCTGCTTTCCTTGTCACTTTCTACTTTCTTGAAGCCTATGCCACACTCTCCGTCGAAATGTCGGGCCTGTGGTGCGTTGACCTTCATAGCTTTGTTGACCTTCCGTGCAGCCAAAATTCAACACCTGCACTCCAGCTACTTGCTGAGCCATGTACATCTGATGTCTGCACAACAGCCGTACTTCCCACAGCTCCCCTTTGCCGATGGCACCCGCCACAACCACAGCCGCCCTTCCAGAACGCTTCATTAGACGTAACCTCCCTGCACCACTCCACTCCAAAATGTCGACATCATTAGCGCATACAACAAAATGTTTTCATAGTCCTTCTGACCGCTATCCTCTTTGGTGCTCTTCGTGCCTCGCACTCATGATGCTCTTAAAACCATCTCTGCAGTCGACTGGCTTTTACACGCTTCTGCTTGACTTATCTCCGGACCGTGTAAACCGAGCCACATCTCTCCTTGATAGTGTACAGTCCTTCCTGCATCGGGACCAACTTTCCTGCCCCTGGTTCCTTTGCTATGTTACCTTTCTGTTCTCTACACTTTACCAGGTCCGCCACTGCAAAAGACCTCTATCTTCTCCTCTGCCGTTCCGCCTTCTTTTTGTCTGCTATTTGTTTCTTTTCCACGCTCTTTATTGCCTCCCTCTTCTCTTTTCTTAACCTTGTTGTCGTACACTTCTATTTTTGTGGGTGGGTCCTATTCATTGGATGTTTGATCTGCAATGGGTGTGGCGTCTGCCCACAGTGCAGCATGTTCCGTCATCACTAGCAGGTACTGGTTACCTCTGGCCGTCTGTGGGAACGGTCCCATCACATCCACCGACCATAAATCGCCTGCTGATGTTACTGGGATTGACTGCAATGGCGATTGCGTGTATCGATCGCTCTTCATTACTTGGCACTGCTGACAAGTTAACACGTATTGGGTCACGTCGTCTTTCATGCCTGGCCAGTATGCACTTTGTCGTAGTAAATCCGTCATTCTTGCGATACCTGTATGCACTACCTAGTGACACTCATGTATCATCTTACGCCACCAGTCTTTCGGAAACAAAAACACCCTATTTTCGTCATTGTCCTGCCAGACCACGTCTCCACATGTATTCACTCTGTCTTTCCTTTTGCAACATTATTGCCTCTTTGTCCGTTGCTCATTTGTCGACATCTGCACCCTTTTTTATCACTCTGATTACCTGTCGAACTTAAGGGTCAGATTTCTGCTGCAGGACGAGTTCTAGTGGGTCTCCCTCTAAACTATTCACTGCGTATGCTGTCAATGAAAGCTCGGCTTCCGTGTCTGGTTTTCACTGGTGGTCCGCCATTACGTTTTCCTTTCCTGGAACAAGGCCGATATGGAAGTCCTACTCCTGCAAGCGTATCATCCATCGCGCCAATATACCACGGGAGTCTCTTGCTATTTTTACCCACTGCAGGGGTTTATGGTCATTCTCGATGTGAAATCGTCTACCTTAAAAATACGATCTCAATTTTTCTGCTGCCCACGCCATTGTTAAACACTCCTTTTCGATCGTTGAATAATTTTGTTGGGCAGGCGTAAAAAGGCGACTCTCGGCACTTATACCATGATCACTTGCGTCTGTTGTCACTGTAAAAGGTTTCTCGGGTTCAGGCAATCTTACCGCAAATCCAGCACTGTAAACACCGTAGCATTCTGCAGCCGATCTAATGCTTCCACTACTGCTGGCATTGCACAAAGTTTCAGTTCTGTTGAATTGTTCAGTCCTTTAAAATCAACACAAAATCCATAATTTCCGTTTGGTTTCTTTGCCAAGAGCACCGGTGAGCTATACGGGCTTTCCGATTCTTCAATTATAACTTCTTTCGATGTCTCCTGGACTTCTCGATTTACCTCAGTCTCTAAATGCTCGGGGATATGACGTGTTGCTAATATACCTACTTCATCGTTCTTTATCGTGAATTTGTGCTTTACTTTGTCACAAAATCCGTACGGCTTTCGGTCCCTAGTGGATAGTTTCACATACTTTGCACACAACTTGTTAGTGTTTGGCTTCTTAGTCGAAACGGCTGTTGCCACTCCTATCTCAGCCACTTCGCTACTTTCATGTATTGGGAACGAAACGTACTTTGTGACCACTTTATCACTTTTTAAGTCAACAACTAATTTTACTTTTCTTAGGAAATCTGCTCCTACTATCGGTCTCCATAAGCTTTCGATTACTACTAAGGGGAAATTTGTCTGAGCACCACCCACTTTTAAAATACGATTAGACACACCCAACACCTCCAACACGTGCCATACTATGGCGTGAACTGCTAATGTACACGGCTTGAGTCCCCTACATTGCTATTTGCTTGTCAACGATGCTGTTGCCCTTGTATCAATCAAACAAACTATATATCCTTCATTTATTTGCCAAATTTTCATTAGTTGTCTCAGACTTCATTGTTCCTTCAATTCCACACCAATTGATTTCCACTCCCGTCCTTCCTTCCTCGGCCTTCTCGGTCTACAGCTGCCAGACATTCTACTCCTTACTAACGTTGTATACTACTCATATCGACATAATTAGTAACACTGTGTTGCGTAAGGTATTTCTCCGTCGTGATAATGCTAGCTGGATTGTGCTAGTCTCTTCTCGTGCGTCAACTATGCAGTCCGGGCCAGAAGTATTATTCTTAACATACAAGAGACAACTTATCGATTTTCCAAAAAAGGTCACCTCCATTGCTCTTTGGCCGGCTCGTCTCCCTGGTTCACACCAATGTGTGACGTAAATTTATACTGTCCTATGCGTTGCCGAGATTTAGTGTCGTACTTTCAATGGTACCAACAGGCTTCCGGGGTTGGGTAAGTAGACTTAGAATGATGTCTTGAAAACTGGTTATCTCCAAAGAATGATATGACTTACTCCACATGAACAGTGGATAAAAATGCTTGTAATGATGCAACTTTATTAAACATATTATCTAACTGCTGTTGAAATATCATGTCACTGGAACCCGCTCTATCAGCAGCGTGCACTGTGTTTACACTGCTTCAATCAGGGTAGATTTTCATATACTTATCCGCCATATCTGACTGATCCTCCAGAATGATTCATTTTCCTGACACACCGAGAATCTGTCTTACTTTATAGGGTGACCATTGTAGCCACAATATGACTTCATGTAACTTATATGCGCCTACTAATCGCTACATAAACCTTAAAAGTTGTAACGGTTTTTTATCTCCCAAATAGCATGCTTTTAATAATTTTTGTAGTTTTTTTCGTCATACGTTGATGTGCTTAGGACGACTGTTGTTTTGCGTTTATTGTATGGGTCTTGCTCGGCACTTGATCTACAAAGTCCCCGACTTCTGCCACGATTTCAATTGAGAGTACACCTACTACATGCGCGTGTTTAGTTGTTGGTTACTATGTTCCGCAAGCATACCAATTTCTTTGGTTGTTCACCCCATAAACTGGACGTCTGAGCACTGAAATGTCATTACCCTTGTTATTAGGGTGAAAATATGTGGGGCAGTTCAGAGGAAGCTTCTGTAGAAGAACACTCAATGTCATTAGGATCTTTAAGAGAATACATTCAACAAAAAACTCCACAGGTCTGGCTTCATTATTAGCATAACGAGCAAAACAGACATAAGTCCTCACCAGACAACTGTGGTTGACCAACTATTTCAATTTCAAAATAATGAAAATTTATAACAAAAATTCAGTTTGTTAACATGGAAATACAAATTACACACGAAGAAAAATATACAGAGAGTTACTTAAAATGTTGGGAGTGTACGTTCTTGAGTTTCTTTTTGGTCTTGTAATCCACAGCTATAAGATTTCCATAGTTCCAGCTATGATTGCTATAATCCAAGATGTGTATCCAGAATAATTGCATGATGAGAATACCAATGCAACCTGCAAACGCAGGCAGAAGATAGATCAGTGTTCTGTTATCGTGACCGCGGGTAATTGAGAACAAGTACTATATGTGTGCAGCAGTGTGTTTTCGAACGGTAGCCGGTGCGTCATGCAATGGTATTTCAGAAAACAGGAACGAGTGGTTTAGGGTCGAGCTTCTGTATTTCTAAGCAACAATTTTACAGTCAATAGTGCTGATTGTACAAATTATAAGGAATGGCCAAGAAGCAAGAATAGTAACAAAAACTGATTAAAAAATAAGTCTATGTTACGCCCATCAATCAACTCATTTGGTTCTGGCCGGATAATATCAAGGGCTGGTCCTGATACGCGAAAGCTGACTTCCTCGTGCACAACATGACGGATTCACATTAGCCATTACTCGAGCCGTAGACAAACTGACCGCTTCTGCTGTTCGTATTCTGGAGATCACCAGAACCCTCTGAACCCAGATTATTCTGTCAAAGAAAAGCTTCAAACGTCACAGGTCTATGTAATACTCTCGCTCGTTATTCCAATATTTATCACAATCGTGGAACACTAACAAACCCCTCGGGGAAGCCTCTTACAAAAATGATCTGTCTCCAGACCGCGACAGGTAGATAATCCTGATTAGTACGAGTACCATGACAAGTATAGTAGATCCTCTATAAATTGCAAGAAAGCCTGGAGTTTTCCATTCCCCGAACCGTATGACATTAAAAGTCATTCGGAAAATTTCAACTGTAGTAGGTGGACATAGCCGTGTGTTAACATCACTGATGTGATTAGTGTTGACACGAGAGTTGGCGTTCTTACCGCGAATACCAATGACTGTCTGAAAGTATCGGCGATCAACTTATGGAAAACTGATCACCACATACTGTTAAAAAGATGTTTATCTTAACATGGGTTTGTGCAAACCCATTCAATGGGTTCAGGTTGTTGAAGATGTTTCCGTGTAAATCATTGATGTAGATCCGCTGCAATACCTTAATCTACTAATGAACTCAAGCAAGCGGTTAGTAGACAGAAATACTAAATTGTCTGTTTGTGAAACTCCATTTTCTGTCTGTAGGTTATGCGGAGTCACGTTTAAACATAAAATGGATCCGTGCTTCCAACAGACACTTGAAAAGTAACTTAAACTTTATAAAACACGGCTAAAACTGATATATGTGACTGGAAATGTTATGCACAACATCAAGACTACATAACCATCGGACTGAAAACGAGTTTGAGCATATGACAGACTTATACAACTGTCAGACAGCTAACAGACATCCCCTTTGCTTATTATGTATAGAAAGGACAGCATCGATTGGCATACAAATGGTAACTATAGAAGGATTCGAACCCAGGACCTACCAGTCTCGAGCCGTTGGATACCAGCTCAGTGGTCTATCGGTTAAGGGCTTCGGCTCGAGACTGGTAGGTCCTGGGTTCAAATCTCGCGAGAGCGGGTTCGTGGATGCGCACTGCTGAGGAGTCCCATAATAGGACGAAACGGACGTCCAGTGTTTCCAGGTTTTCCTCGGTGGTCTAGCTTCAACTGACTCATGCTTTCAACTATGAAACATATCAAATCTCCACAAAAGCCCTTCTAATAACTATAGAAGGCACAAAAGAAAAGTAACTCTTAGTCATTATCCCTAGCCACTTATCCGTGGCTTGACAGCTACCCTAAGAAGTACAACTCATCTCCACAGTTAGGACGTTTTATTCGAGTGACTGCAAAAACACAGGATCGCTGTAAACACCTAGCAGTGTCAGATTGAAACCAACTACCTGAACTTACTCGGACACACCAATGAGGCTCAAGGTATTCACTTTCCGCAAAGCAAAGTTGCGGACATTCTGTACTAATCGGAACCGACCACAGTTAAGCAGTCACGCATGTAAGGAACTGACTGAGATTTTTTTGAAAATATGCATGTAAACGTTGAAGTGTAGTCGCACTGGGCTCAAACGACACTACCTTTGAAGCCGAGCGTATAATTACTGAGAGGATTTACATTCAACAAATGACACGAAGGGATGGTTAGCAATGAGGAAGCCGGGAATAACTAATTCGATTCATCGGATGTCATGGCTCAGCCTTCAGACGTGGTCATTCTGTATAACAAGTCTTTTGTTCATATTAAATATAATGTTTTGTCTTCATCCCAAATGCGTTCCCCATCATATATTAATGATGATTACGATAAGACGAGTAAGTGTAGATAATTATGTGACTTCCATGCAAGATCTTGGAGATTAGATAGTCACATCATGATAAATCTACAATTTTAAGATCAGGTATATTATTTGAGCAGTACTGATAACGAAGTGGATCGTAATTCTACAGAAGTACCACACGTACGTTGCACGGTACAAAGGATTTCAAAAAAATGATCATGGTTTCGTAGGGAGGTTGTGGAGTCAACGAAATGAATATGCTTTTGTTGCGTTTATTCGCACACAAAAGTCAGGTAACGTTCTCGTCACAGAAGTAATAACGTACGCAATGTGTAATCTTCATAAGTGTTATAGTTATCGATGGAGCAGACTATTAATTTAAATGAGAATTTTCCATAACGATTCTTTTTACATGTCGTATCTCATACCGGCATTTTTTCTCTACCATTCTCCATAATGATTCAACAATTAATTAAGTGTTAAAGAAGAAATAAACCACTAGAAGGAACAAACGTTTTACATTTGGAGATAAGCTGCATAATTATGACACAATTTTGTAGAGATCCTGTCGACAAACGAGCTTGTCGGAAATAACTTACTTTTGCAATTTCTAAACGATGTTGTGTAATACGCTTCTGGTGATCACTGTTTGCAGTTAAAATTTCTTAGAAATTAGAAACATTTCAGCAGTTTAGTACAGTCACAGCATAGTTTTAACAATTCGTATATATATTAAGATTGAGGTTTTCATGATGGCGGATGATTGATGCAACGATTGAGTGTTTTATCATGATTCAGTAGAGATACTCTGTGGTTTACTTTACAGCAGTCATTGGAAACGAGAAATCACTGAACGGCTATCCTGTTCCAGTACCGGATCCCTCAACAGCGCGCATCAGTCACTGGTGATCGAACTGAGGACCTCCAGTTTTCGCGACTAGACCTCAACTGGTTCACACCAATGTGTGACGTAAATTTATACTGTCCTATGCGTTGCCGAGATTTAGTGTCGTACTTTCAATGGTACCAACAGGCTTCCGGGGTTGGGTAAGTAGACTTAGAATGATGTCTTGAAAACTGGTTATCTCCAAAGAATGATATGACTTACTCCACATGAACAGTGGATAAAAATGCTTGTAATGATGCAACTTTATTAAACATATTATCTAACTGCTGTTGAAATATCATGTCACTGGAACCCGCTCTATCAGCAGCGTGCACTGTGTTTACACTGCTTCAATCAGGGTAGATTTTCATATACTTATCCGCCATATCTGACTGATCCTCCAGAATGATTCATTTTCCTGACACACCGAGAATCTGTCTTACTTTATAGGGTGACCATTGTAGCCACAATATGACTTCATGTAACTTATATGCGCCTACTAATCGCTACATAAACCTTAAAAGTTGTAACGGTTTTTTATCTCCCAAATAGCATGCTTTTAATAATTTTTGTAGTTTTTTTCGTCATACGTTGATGTGCTTAGGACGACTGTTGTTTTGCGTTTATTGTATGGGTCTTGCTCGGCACTTGATCTACAAAGTCCCCGACTTCTGCCACGATTTCAATTGAGAGTACACCTACTACATGCGCGTGTTTAGTTGTTGGTTACTATGTTCCGCAAGCATACCAATTTCTTTGGTTGTTCACCCCATAAACTGGACGTCTGAGCACTGAAATGTCATTACCCTTGTTATTAGGGTGAAAATATGTGGGGCAGTTCAGAGGAAGCTTCTGTAGAAGAACACTCAATGTCATTAGGATCTTTAAGAGAATACATTCAACAAAAAACTCCACAGGTCTGGCTTCATTATTAGCATAACGAGCAAAACAGACATAAGTCCTCACCAGACAACTGTGGTTGACCAACTATTTCAATTTCAAAATAATGAAAATTTATAACAAAAATTCAGTTTGTTAACATGGAAATACAAATTACACACGAAGAAAAATATACAGAGAGTTACTTAAAATGTTGGGAGTGTACGTTCTTGAGTTTCTTTTTGGTCTTGTAATCCACAGCTATAAGATTTCCATAGTTCCAGCTATGATTGCTATAATCCAAGATGTGTATCCAGAATAATTGCATGATGAGAATACCAATGCAACCTGCAAACGCAGGCAGAAGATAGATCAGTGTTCTGTTATCGTGACCGCGGGTAATTGAGAACAAGTACTATATGTGTGCAGCAGTGTGTTTTCGAACGGTAGCCGGTGCGTCATGCAATGGTATTTCAGAAAACAGGAACGAGTGGTTTAGGGTCGAGCTTCTGTATTTCTAAGCAACAATTTTACAGTCAATAGTGCTGATTGTACAAATTATAAGGAATGGCCAAGAAGCAAGAATAGTAACAAAAACTGATTAAAAAATAAGTCTATGTTACGCCCATCAATCAACTCATTTGGTTCTGGCCGGATAATATCAAGGGCTGGTCCTGATACGCGAAAGCTGACTTCCTCGTGCACAACATGACGGATTCACATTAGCCATTACTCGAGCCGTAGACAAACTGACCGCTTCTGCTGTTCGTATTCTGGAGATCACCAGAACCCTCTGAACCCAGATTATTCTGTCAAAGAAAAGCTTCAAACGTCACAGGTCTATGTAATACTCTCGCTCGTTATTCCAATATTTATCACAATCGTGGAACACTAACAAACCCCTCGGGGAAGCCTCTTACAAAAATGATCTGTCTCCAGACCGCGACAGGTAGATAATCCTGATTAGTACGAGTACCATGACAAGTATAGTAGATCCTCTATAAATTGCAAGAAAGCCTGGAGTTTTCCATTCCCCGAACCGTATGACATTAAAAGTCATTCGGAAAATTTCAACTGTAGTAGGTGGACATAGCCGTGTGTTAACATCACTGATGTGATTAGTGTTGACACGAGAGTTGGCGTTCTTACCGCGAATACCAATGACTGTCTGAAAGTATCGGCGATCAACTTATGGAAAACTGATCACCACATACTGTTAAAAAGATGTTTATCTTAACATGGGTTTGTGCAAACCCATTCAATGGGTTCAGGTTGTTGAAGATGTTTCCGTGTAAATCATTGATGTAGATCCGCTGCAATACCTTAATCTACTAATGAACTCAAGCAAGCGGTTAGTAGACAGAAATACTAAATTGTCTGTTTGTGAAACTCCATTTTCTGTCTGTAGGTTATGCGGAGTCACGTTTAAACATAAAATGGATCCGTGCTTCCAACAGACACTTGAAAAGTAACTTAAACTTTATAAAACACGGCTAAAACTGATATATGTGACTGGAAATGTTATGCACAACATCAAGACTACATAACCATCGGACTGAAAACGAGTTTGAGCATATGACAGACTTATACAACTGTCAGACAGCTAACAGACATCCCCTTTGCTTATTATGTATAGAAAGGACAGCATCGATTGGCATACAAATGGTAACTATAGAAGGATTCGAACCCAGGACCTACCAGTCTCGAGCCGTTGGATACCAGCTCAGTGGTCTATCGGTTAAGGGCTTCGGCTCGAGACTGGTAGGTCCTGGGTTCAAATCTCGCGAGAGCGGGTTCGTGGATGCGCACTGCTGAGGAGTCCCATAATAGGACGAAACGGACGTCCAGTGTTTCCAGGTTTTCCTCGGTGGTCTAGCTTCAACTGACTCATGCTTTCAACTATGAAACATATCAAATCTCCACAAAAGCCCTTCTAATAACTATAGAAGGCACAAAAGAAAAGTAACTCTTAGTCATTATCCCTAGCCACTTATCCGTGGCTTGACAGCTACCCTAAGAAGTACAACTCATCTCCACAGTTAGGACGTTTTATTCGAGTGACTGCAAAAACACAGGATCGCTGTAAACACCTAGCAGTGTCAGATTGAAACCAACTACCTGAACTTACTCGGACACACCAATGAGGCTCAAGGTATTCACTTTCCGCAAAGCAAAGTTGCGGACATTCTGTACTAATCGGAACCGACCACAGTTAAGCAGTCACGCATGTAAGGAACTGACTGAGATTTTTTTGAAAATATGCATGTAAACGTTGAAGTGTAGTCGCACTGGGCTCAAACGACACTACCTTTGAAGCCGAGCGTATAATTACTGAGAGGATTTACATTCAACAAATGACACGAAGGGATGGTTAGCAATGAGGAAGCCGGGAATAACTAATTCGATTCATCGGATGTCATGGCTCAGCCTTCAGACGTGGTCATTCTGTATAACAAGTCTTTTGTTCATATTAAATATAATGTTTTGTCTTCATCCCAAATGCGTTCCCCATCATATATTAATGATGATTACGATAAGACGAGTAAGTGTAGATAATTATGTGACTTCCATGCAAGATCTTGGAGATTAGATAGTCACATCATGATAAATCTACAATTTTAAGATCAGGTATATTATTTGAGCAGTACTGATAACGAAGTGGATCGTAATTCTACAGAAGTACCACACGTACGTTGCACGGTACAAAGGATTTCAAAAAAATGATCATGGTTTCGTAGGGAGGTTGTGGAGTCAACGAAATGAATATGCTTTTGTTGCGTTTATTCGCACACAAAAGTCAGGTAACGTTCTCGTCACAGAAGTAATAACGTACGCAATGTGTAATCTTCATAAGTGTTATAGTTATCGATGGAGCAGACTATTAATTTAAATGAGAATTTTCCATAACGATTCTTTTTACATGTCGTATCTCATACCGGCATTTTTTCTCTACCATTCTCCATAATGATTCAACAATTAATTAAGTGTTAAAGAAGAAATAAACCACTAGAAGGAACAAACGTTTTACATTTGGAGATAAGCTGCATAATTATGACACAATTTTGTAGAGATCCTGTCGACAAACGAGCTTGTCGGAAATAACTTACTTTTGCAATTTCTAAACGATGTTGTGTAATACGCTTCTGGTGATCACTGTTTGCAGTTAAAATTTCTTAGAAATTAGAAACATTTCAGCAGTTTAGTACAGTCACAGCATAGTTTTAACAATTCGTATATATATTAAGATTGAGGTTTTCATGATGGCGGATGATTGATGCAACGATTGAGTGTTTTATCATGATTCAGTAGAGATACTCTGTGGTTTACTTTACAGCAGTCATTGGAAACGAGAAATCACTGAACGGCTATCCTGTTCCAGTACCGGATCCCTCAACAGCGCGCATCAGTCACTGGTGATCGAACTGAGGACCTCCAGTTTTCGCGACTAGACCTCAACATGTAGATCACTAAATCAACAATATCGTGAATCGACTGAAGTTAAAAATGATAATCATCGTGTATGACTCATCGGTCTAAAGATTAAGCGTACACTGCGCAACCCATAGTTCCCTGGTTCGAGCCCCAGTAGAATCGTAGATACAGACTTTTGAGGAGCACTATACTAGGATGAAGCAGCTACCCAATACTTCTTGCTCTACACTGGTTCTCTTAATAAGACCGGCCTGTGATGTAAACTATCGAACCCTACAGTTTTCACAGTCTCTTCATTCTACTAAGAATAGAAAAATTATCGTATTCACAATGCACTCATGAAGATTCTCTTGTCATTGAGATTAACTAACTGATGGGTTATATGGCCTTGATATTGTCCGTTAAGAGTTAGTTGACTATCGATAAATGATAGGACTCCATATAGCTGACTACCTTTAGATGCCATTTAACACTAAATCATCATACTCTATAAACTCTTCTTTTCAACCTTTGTAGACATCAACTTCTAGATGAACTACACACAAAAGTTCATCAACTACATTCGATACACGTAATGATTACAGTAGTAACAACAGTAATTTATCCATTACTATTTCTTTGCATCATACAAATAGTCAGCATGATGGTCGTGTATCACCATTTATTGCTAAAGTTGCTCGTTTAGGTAGCCAACCAACCCTTCCCTGAGCCCTCCTTTACGGTTGTTTCTAAGTACTATTAACTCTTTTGATGTCTGCGTCGGGTTTGCGGGAGTTTTATGATGTTCACAATGTACGTGTCACCCACCTCCGGCATTTTCCCTTATTTCTTTTCCAGGTGTGTGCTGGTTTGTTCTGTAGAATCATGGACGTAGTTGGTATTAGTTCACCTACAATAATGGGCCTGTTCCACAATTGTGGATTTGCCATGACATGAGTATCAAGCATATCAGACCTTATGAGGAAGTTACATTATTATCTACACTGACTCGTTTTGTAATGACAGTAAGTGGTTGCGGCCAAGGACTTCTAAAGAATACATATGAGCCGGGCAGAGAAAATTGTAATAATATAGAAAGCGTATGATTCATTGTGGTGACCATCTTTGGATGGCGGATTAATGCCATGCAAATAAAGCGTTCTTGCATTCATCATTTTTGTGACCTTCACGAGGTATTAAATTTTAAATGTGACTTCACTCAGTTATCATATATCCGTGTTCATGGATCATTTGCTAGAAAACCAATGTCACTACAGTTCCCTGCCAAATTATGTTCATTATAGTGTCCGACCTCCGGATCTAGAGTATCTTGTATAAATGGTAGTTGTTAAATACTTTAATTTTTTGATGATTTGTGTAGTTGTTCTTAAAGTTCTAGCTGCGTATAATATAGCTGTCTTGATCTTTGTATTGAAGATTCTAACTTTGGTGTTAACTGACAGTACTTTTGAGATTCAGAATGCTGTCCTTGCCTCTCCAATTTGTGCTTTCATATCTTCATTATTTCCTTACTGTTTATCGACTATGTTGTCCAGATTTGTGGACGTTCTCACCTCTTCGAGAGCTCGTTCATCAAGTGCAAATTGGTTGTTGTTCGTTGCGTTGTATTTTTAGATCGTGCTCCTTTCCTTGTTTGTGTTGTGTCCTATTGTTTAGGAGGCTGTTGCTGTACTGGCTCTCTCTACCACAATTGTTGCTGGGTTTAGGATAGAATAGATAAATCACCCACGGGGCTGGCTGAACTAAACATTCCTAGTGCGTCTGACGCGCCTTCACTTTTCATATACGAAAACCGAGGGTTTGCGAAGATGCTCAAAGAGGTTCTTAAACGTAGAATATCTTACTTGTCAGGTGATTATCAATTTTTCCGTCGGATCACCAACTAGCAGTACTACTTATCTGAAGATGCGGTTGAAATCTTATGAGCGCGTTAAAAAGTCGAGCCAACTGTACACTTCTATAGTCAGGATTAACACGTGCCATACGACCCACAATCCCTCCTAGGTGAAAACTGGAAATGAAATAGAATAGTTTACAGAAAGATAGAGATACAATCATGAATCTTCTGGTAATGAGTGATAGATGGAGCAAAACACTCAGTCTTAAGGACAGAGCGAGCCTAATGCACCAATAATACTTGGAGACAATAATGCGTGTCTGGGCAATAAGTTTGAAGTATGACATTCTGCGTAATTTCCAAGTTACGTTCGGCCTAATTAAGAGTATGAAAATGCGTTTTCACCGCCACGCTAGAATGGTTAAGAATACAGTATAGCGTATATCCAGACTGATTACGTAACCAAATAGATTTAAGCCCAAACTTTATGTAGGATGCATTAAAACGCTGGATCGTTATTCATTTAATTATAGGCGACTCATAGGTGAGGTATGATATATATCCAAAAATAAGCTTAAATGAGCCTAACGTCACAAAAGGAGGGAGGGTGGAGTTACTGACCAGCAAACATTGATGGTGAGGGCGATGACTTTAATCCACCCATGTTTATGAGGAAGAAGAACATTCTGTGGTAAGATGGTGGTTGGAGGTGGTCAACAGGAAGCCCTGGACCCGGGTTTCGTGCTACTTGGCACTCGTCAGCAAGGTGTACCTGTAATCCTGAGGGAACTGATGCTCCCTAGCGGATTCGATCCCGCGTCACTCAGCTTCACAGTCAGAGACGTTACCACTGAGCTATTCGGGCCGCGACCAACCTCCTGTAGGACTGAGATGTAATTACAATTGATTGATCACTGGATGGTGATCAATCTCATGCATGTCAGGTCCTTCTTAGTGCTGATCGAATGCTATCGATCGAGGTGCAATGTGGCCACCAGTCTAGGTGGCTCGACACTGCTTGCACTATATATACTGAGGTAAGATGGTGGTTGGAGGTGGTCAACAGGAAACCCTGGACCCGGGTTTCGTGCTACTTGGCACTCGTCAGCAAGGTGGCCACATTGCACCTCGATCGATAGCATTCGATCAGCACTAAGAAGGACCTGACATGCATGAGATTGATCACCATCCAGTGATCAATCAATTGTAAGAACATTCTGTTTCCATAGGTCTTTTTATGATTGAGAACAAGTCAATCAATCTGTGATATTGAGGTTGTTCTCGTACACTCACCATTCAGACTAATGTTTCTAATTTTTATGCTGGATTAACTATTCTACTAAGACAACCTATAACATGCTAACTTGGACTGTTATATTAGGACTTTGGGGCAGGCATCTGACGGAGAGAAAAAAGAAAGAAAAAACAGGCAATAAAGGATATAGTTATTAGTTTTCTTAACACTTTACTCTCTATATGTGCTCTCTTGTATTAAACAGCCTTCTTTAGTCCAACCTTGACCTCTCTTCCTTCATTTGAACTAAATCCATCTTGATAAATATCACAACTCATTGTTCTTTATTACTGCATTCTCTCATCTGGAGCTTCTGATCACATTTCACTCTAACGGCAAGAGCCAGTATGAATTTAATCTAATAATTTAACATACCTCTGTTCCACTACAAAGTGTTAAGCATTGTTTAACGTCCATATCCAAATGCCCTACTGCTCCTCTGTTTCTTTTTTTTCAGAATCTTGCTTTGAAGGCAAAGGTATGAAACTTCTGACATCTGGAACAAACTCGACGTACGAGTTTTCCCAAGGTCATAGTTCACACCAAGCGCCCTAAAAGTTTACTCTATAACAACTATAAACTTGAAAGATTGCATTGTATAAATACTTAGCATGACCAAACTCCTAACACAACTTTGGATCTGGTGCGTAAGGTGTACGCTATGCCACTTTAGAAAATATTTTGAAGACTACACAATATATCCGAAAGAATGAACTGATATTCACTTTTATAGATTATATTTACAAAGCAACCCTGATTGGGATGCATGCTGTGAACCAATAAATGTTGTAACTTGTAGATTATGCCTGTAAAAATAGTGTGTACCTGCCATTGCAGAAATATATTATCACTAATATTATTTCAGTAACACATAGCGTCTTAAAAACTGATGTATGTTCTTTAACTTCTTACATATGTTCTGTGCCAGGGCAAGTCTTACGGGCATAACCCATAAATCAGAGGCGGAACATAGCAAACTGCGGAGAACGCACACCTCTTACTCTTTGTGAGTATTCAGACCTTGGGGCCCGCCATTAGCTAAGTTAGTCCGGAAGGAGGAAACGTTTTCTATTCTAAAAGAATCAAGACAGAATTACATTCATGGTTCTGTAGTCACTAACAATCAAGTAACCCCGGAAACAGCGTATTGTATTGAAATGAAACTCATGATTTCATTCGAGCGGTCAGGTCTGTATTCCGGTAAAGAGTACAAACCGCTCACACTGTTACTTATTTAACGTGCCTGAAATGTTTGTAGATCAATATAATAGTGGAATATTATTAACAGATAAATGGTTAGGCAAATAAACAAAGGAACACCATAAAAATACACGTATAAGGCTTTCGAATTAATCACACCACTGAACTCAAGTTAGCCGATAGGATTTAACTAATGCATTTGACAGTCGTACGTTCTGTCAGACCTCTTATTACGAATAAGTATACTGATGCGCGAATTTAACATGTTTGTTTCAAATACTATAGACAGCTTCCACTCACTACAGGTTGTCAAGTTTCCGGATTATGTACTATCTGGAGTGACCCTGGAATGTCCAAGGGAATCTTTTAAAAGTCAACTTGATATATATTTAGGAATATTACTATGTAGCTAGATCGCAATCTGAGGATATGGGTAGACATACATGGAGGCTCGTTGAACAATTACTTCCAGTATTCCGTCCATAACTGTCTGAGCTAGCGATTTATTTAAAATGACTTCAGTTTTTAGACCACATTATAAGCAAGGAGAAAAATATATAACAATATGCTTTATAACTTTGTTTTTATTAATGGTTAGCTAGGTCACTACTCATTGATATCCGGTTTCAGGACACTGAACTATGAACAGGTACGGTCGCTCTCCACCGAGAATTGATGGGATGGTATCATTGAAAGTTGATAACTTGGCATACAGAACAACTATTGATGACTTGCGAAGAGTTTTCAGCCGATTTGGTGAAGTTGGTAAGTGATGCGTGTTCTAAAACACGCCCCCATGTGGAACTTCGTTTACACACCTTTCGTCACAGGTGATATCTACATACCAAGAGATCCCTACACTTTCGAGAGTCGAGGATTCGCTTTCGTTCGGTACTGCACTGACCGTGAAGCAGACTGTGCCATACGCGGCATGGATGGCCATAAGGTAGATGGACGAGAGGTCAGGGTACAAAGAGCAAAATATGGCCGACCAACTCCAAACCGCCGAAGGTAAGAATAATCTAACTAAGACTATGTAAGCATTCATTGCCTAACGTCACAAGTTGAGTTTCATTTCTCATATAACAATGTCTAACCTGAAGAATTGATCCAAGTGAATGTTAACTAATCGCATGTATGAATGTCGAAACAAGTCAGCGATCACAATGATGCGTTGGGTAGGGTCTGTTGTGTTGGGATAAAGTGGTTGTTTCGACAATGCACGTCAGTTCTGAGTGTCGAGTCAAAAGATAGATGGTGTCTAGAAGGCTTAATTTTGTTGACCTTTTATTTATCGTTAATGTTTCTATTACGCAATTGCAGCATCAGTCGCCTAAGTATGAAGTAGTAGACTGCGCAAAATTGTTTCCAGGCTACCCGGGTTTCCATTGTTTGTGTTCTATGTAATGTCTTTGGTTTGGTAAGTGTAAGCTTGACTCATCTAGCCGGATTACGTAGTCGTGTACTAGTTGCGAGCAGTTTTGTTAGGTTTAGAAATGTGGTTGTAATTCGCCTCGCATTCTAATAGAGCCTGACTCTGGTCAGGTGTCAGAAGGATGCTACATTAAAAGGAGTGAATTTGTGGAGGTAATTTTGCTTCTCAAATAGCTCCTACATTGTTTGTTCTCTATAAGGTCTTCTGTGTTTGTGTAGAATGTGTGTACGGTTCTAGTTTCTAACAGTGCTAGATTAGAATAAAAAGTAATCATTGACGTTTCCCATCTCGGAGTTTGTGCAGTAGCATGTACTTATGTTTGTAACAAGTCTCTGTAAACATGGTTGGTGATTCGTGTTGCATTTTCATAGTACCAGGATATCGTTCTGGTCTCCCAAAATGGTAATATTAAAGTAGACGGTCGCTAATGGTATTCACATGCCTCTAGTACCGTTTATATACTTGTTTTTCATAGAAATTGATTTGATTGATCAGGGATCGTTCGTCTGAGTTCAACCAGGTTGTGGGATTTACTTACCCTAGATTGTGCAGAGTGTGATTCGATAATGTTGCTTGTATGTAAGTACCAGTTGTCACAACGACATGAGAAGTGGGATATGACTGACTGCTCTAATGTTGAGTGTATTGCGCCTGAATTGTAATGGAGTGTCTGTGGTGTTATACGTGATGTGATTGAGCGTTTGCCTGTCAAATGTTTCTGAACAAACTAGTGTTTGATAGCCATGAGGGAGGTGGACGATGCCTAATATCGTTTAGTTTAGTATTGAGTGTTTCTGTCTAACTTGGTGTAGCTACTGAATGGGGATGTGTTCATGTCGGTTGTAGTTAGTTGTCGTCACTAGTGTAGTCACCAATAGTGTTATGTGAATAATGGATGTCAGACGGTTTGTGTATATGAATCAAAGTGTTGTTAAATTAATGAAGGCAGATATGTATGTGTTGAACATTTTGTCTTGGATTGTGCTGCTAGAGGAGTGTTAGATTTTCGCAAGAATTTGCATTATGCGTTCATATGTTTCACGTTAATCAGGAATTGTTTTGTTGGTGTATAAGTCGGCGGATTCGACACACGAGATCATAAGTAGATGGATAGAGTGGAGAAAAGTATGTGTTTGTTCTATCGACTAATAGTTTGAGTAATGGTGTCGGCCGCTTGTAAGCGTCGTGCAGTTTTCACTCGGGATCAATGTAGTAGTATGGTGTTAGTTGGTTGTCAGTTTCCACTGAGTCATATGATCGTTCATTTGTTGGGAATTAAGCTCCTTTCATCAAAGTGGGTGTCTGTGCAGATTTGATTATGTGTTATTTATTTGTGACACGTAACGTGTTTGGTACAATTAAGTGCTAGGAAACGCACCATACGATACGAAGTGAAAATGGTGTTTAAATAGACAGAAGTGTTGTGGAAGTCCTGTAAACGCAATGACAGGACTACCAAATAATCACCACTAGCTTTTATTCTGAGCCATGTTCAGTGACGTTTCACTGCACTGAGTTGTACGATTGATAGGAAAAGGACCCTTGTTGAGTTACGTTGTAGTCGTGGTCGCGACCAGGACTGATTTAGATTTTGATGACGTATAGAGAAGCTGTGACGGTGTTTTACAATTTGTGGGATAATCGAATAATGTATCGTTGTGCTTATGTGACATGTTGCTTGTGCTCAGCTAATGAATTGATAACTGGTTGTCACCCATTTTGTGTTTCAAGTGGGCTTCATGCCTTTCGGATGTGTGCAACGTGTTATTTTTAAGCTTTTTAAGGGTACAACTGCCAAATGTAAGGCCTCGATTAATGAAGTTGCTGTTTTTATTTACGTCGAGACAATTTGATTGAGCAATGGATTTGTTGGCGAATACCGTATAAGTAGTTGTAGAAGTAATAAAAGAAGAAGGAGGGTGAGTGAGTGTTGATGGGAAAGTAAGAGAATGCAGGGTAAGTTTTTATTCGGTGGCGTGAATGGATGTGGCAAGAGATCAGTTATGGGGTTTGGTCTGTTGAATTTATGCCTGCCTAATGAAGCGTTTAGTGAATGTTTAGTAAAGGGCATCTGACAAAGGCTGGTTAATAAGCCTAGTGCTTCAGTGATGCCAAAATGGACGTAGCAATCACTGGCGGTGTGCATCGCATCCCGTTAAAATTGCTCC
The DNA here is from genome assembly GCA_944470415.2 of Schistosoma rodhaini. Classification (NCBI taxonomy): domain Eukaryota; kingdom Metazoa; phylum Platyhelminthes; class Trematoda; order Strigeidida; family Schistosomatidae; genus Schistosoma; species Schistosoma rodhaini. The sequence goes on from OX104037.1 coordinate 14,554,220, forward strand.
TACATAATGACACATGATTTTTTTGTGCATTCCGCTAGAGCCTGACTGTAGTCGGGTGTTCTAGGGCATGTATGAATGTCGAAACAAGTCAGCGATCACAATGATGCGTTGGGTAGGGTCTGTTGTGTTGGGATAAAGTGGTTGTTTCGACAATGCACGTCAGTTCTGAGTGTCGAGTCAAAAGATAGATGGTGTCTAGAAGGCTTAATTTTGTTGACCTTTTATTTATCGTTAATGTTTCTATTACGCAATTGCAGCATCAGTCGCCTAAGTATGAAGTAGTAGACTGCGCAAAATTGTTTCCAGGCTACCCGGGTTTCCATTGTTTGTGTTCTATGTAATGTCTTTGGTTTGGTAAGTGTAAGCTTGACTCATCTAGCCGGATTACGTAGTCGTGTACTAGTTGCGAGCAGTTTTGTTAGGTTTAGAAATGTGGTTGTAATTCGCCTCGCATTCTAATAGAGCCTGACTCTGGTCAGGTGTCAGAAGGATGCTACATTAAAAGGAGTGAATTTGTGGAGGTAATTTTGCTTCTCAAATAGCTCCTACATTGTTTGTTCTCTATAAGGTCTTCTGTGTTTGTGTAGAATGTGTGTACGGTTCTAGTTTCTAACAGTGCTAGATTAGAATAAAAAGTAATCATTGACGTTTCCCATCTCGGAGTTTGTGCAGTAGCATGTACTTATGTTTGTAACAAGTCTCTGTAAACATGGTTGGTGATTCGTGTTGCATTTTCATAGTACCAGGATATCGTTCTGGTCTCCCAAAATGGTAATATTAAAGTAGACGGTCGCTAATGGTATTCACATACCTCTAGTACCGTTTGTACACTTGTTTTTCATAGAAATTGATTTGATTGATCAGGGATCGTTCGTCTGAGTTCAACCAGGTTGTGGGATTTACTTACCCTAGATTGTGCAGAGTGTGATTCGATAATGTTGCTTGTATGTAAGTACCAGTTGTCACAACGACATGAGAAGTGGGATATGACTGACTGCTCTAATGTTGAGTGTATTGCGCCTGAATTGTAATGGAGTGTCTGTGGTGTTATACGTGATGTGATTGAGCGTTTGCCTGTCAAATGTTTCTGAACAAACTAGTGTTTGATAGCCATGAGGGAGGTGGACGATGCCTAATATCGTTTAGTTTAGTATTGAGTGTTTCTGTCTAACTTGGTGTAGCTACTGAATGGGGATGTGTTCATGTCGGTTGTAGTTAGTTGTCGTCACTAGTGTAGTCACCAATAGTGTTATGTGAATAATGGATGTCAGACGGTTTGTGTATATGAATCAAAGTGTTGTTAAATTAATGAAGGCAGATATGTATGTGTTGAACATTTTGTCTTGGATTGTGCTGCTAGAGGAGTGTTAGATTTTCGCAAGAATTTGCATTATGCGTTCATATGTTTCACGTTAATCAGGAATTGTTTTGTTGGTGTATAAGTCGGCGGATTCGACACACGAGATCATAAGTAGATGGATAGAGTGGAGAAAAGTATGTGTTTGTTCTATCGACTAATAGTTTGAGTAATGGTGTCGGCCGCTTGTAAGCGTCGTGCAGTTTTCACTCGGGATCAATGTAGTAGTATGGTGTTAGTTGGTTGTCAGTTTCCACTGAGTCATATGATCGTTCATTTGTTGGGAATTAAGCTCCTTTCATCAAAGTGGGTGTCTGTGCAGATTTGATTATGTGTTATTTATTTGTGACACGTAACGTGTTTGGTACAATTAAGTGCTAGGAAACGCACCATACGATACGAAGTGAAAATGGTGTTTAAATAGACAGAAGTGTTGTGGAAGTCCTGTAAACGCGATGACAGGACTACCAAATAATCACCACTAGCTTTTATTCTGAGCCATGTTCAGTGACGTTTCACTGCACTGAGTTGTACGATTGATAGGAAAAGGACCCTTGTTGAGTTACGTTGTAGTCGTGGTCGCGACCAGGACTGATTTAGACTTTGATGATGTATAGAGAAGCTGTGACGGTGTTTTACAATTTGTGGGATAATCGAATAATGTATCGTTGTGCTTATGTGACATGTTGCTTGTGCTCAGCTAATGAATTGATAACTGGTTGTCACCCATTTTGTGTTTCAAGTGGGCTTCATGCCTTTCGGATGTGTGCAACGTGTTATTTTTAAGCTTTTTAAGGGTACAACTGCCAAATGTAAGGCCTCGATTAATGAAGTTGCTGTTTTTATTTACGTCGAGACAATTTGATTGAGCAATGGATTTGTTGGCGAATACCGTATAAGTAGTTGTAGAAGTAATAAAAGAAGAAGGAGGGTGAGTGGGTGTTGATGGGAAAGTAAGAGAATGCAGGGTAAGTTTTTATTCGGTGGCGTGAATGGATGTGGCAAGAGATCAGTTATGGGGTTTGGTCTGTTGAATTTATGCCTGCCTAATGAAGCGTTTAGTGAATGTTTAGTAAAGGGCATCTGACAAAGGCTGGTTAATAAGCCTAGTGCTTCAGTGATGCCAAAATGGACGTAGCAATCACTGGCGGTGTGCATCGCATCCCGTTAAAATTGCTCCTACATAATGACACATGATTTTTTTGTGCATTCCGCTAGAGCCTGACTGTAGTCGGGTGTTCTAGGAATGCTATATTGAAAGGATTGATTTGTTGACAAAACTACTGTCTACTTTGAATCTCTCCTACAAAGTTGCAGATTCAGATGTTAGATTTTTGTGCATTTTCATAGTACCAGGATTATCGTTCTGGTCTCCCAAAATGCTATATTGAAGTAGACGGTCGCTAATGGTATTCACATACCTCTAGTACCGTTTGTACACTTGTTTTTCATAGAAATTGATTTGATAGATCAGGGATTGTTCGTTTGGGTTTGACCAGGTGATTGCCTAGCATTTGAACATCCCATAGAGATGAGATGACAAATAGAAAGCGTTGTCAATGTGAAGTATACTATTAGGATAGGATTTATTCTACCATGAGTGGAGATTATCTAGTATTTGCATATTTTATGCGAACCAATCTTATGGGGATGTTTGTTAGTCCGTATGAAGAATTTCAGACTGTGAAGTTTGTATATGTGTGGTGTACTGTGTGGATTAATCATTGTGTTTTACTTGGTAATAAGTGTAGGCATAGCTGATTAATTATTCTCTCTGTATTTCAATTTATCCTGTCATATTTGTTTTGTTTCTCTTTTTAATTATTGGTGTCGCTTGCATGCATCATTTATCACTATTTTTGTGTAACTGTATTCTCGCAAATGAGTTCACTTTTAACTTTTCAGACGATCGGTTACTCCGCGACGTAATGGACGGCGTTCTCGTTCTTTCTCGTCTGGTCGTGACAGGCGGTCACCACGTAGAATGAACGATCGATATCGTCTTCCTTCTTCTCCCCGACACTATAGTCGGTCGTTATCAAGAGAACGACGTTGACTGCTGACGCTTATTTAACTTGTTCATTGTTTTTATTGGTTTATATATATACATCATGAATTGATCATCTAACTCAGCCTTTTGCTTTTCTTATCAGCTAATATCCTGCCAATATGGATTGCCTGTATGCTATGCTGATACATGGGAGATTGCTGTTGTTCGCAGTGTCAGGCGAGACAGTTTTGATCAGTTAGCTGTTTGCAGATTTTTAACTCGGAGTTTAGCTGTTAATCTGGAAACATAGTTGTGCTGGTGTGCAGTTAAATCTTTCCGGCAAAGCGGCTGTCTGATGGTGAGACTAACAGGTTTTGCTGTGGTGCTGTAGCTGTTCACACATTGTGTTATGGGGATTAGTCGGTGTAGGTCTAAAGGTTGCTCTACAGAGTAACCAAGATAGTCAATTCTCAAAGCGTGAACAGAATTTGCTTGCGGACATTTGGCGTTGACAACCAAGGTTGCTCATGCTGGTGGGTGTGTGAGCTGTGGGCGTGGTTACATGACTGCAGCAGGATTGCCGAAAAGTGGTGGTTCTAACCCCGTTCTTCGGGTCTAGATTCTGGTTATCCTGATGCGTACGGTAAGCCACTGGAGTAATTGATAAAACATTTTCCAAAATATATAACAGATAACCGTATTGTGAAGTCCGAAGAATTCGCGCCTTCGGTAAGGCATTTCACGTCGGCCTTCTATTGTGCGTTGAGTATGTAACGTATCGTATCGTATCGTATCGTACCAGTCATCGTGATTGCAATGCAATTTTTTGACAATGCGCTGAACATGGTTGTTTCAATATTGTAAGTACATTTCAACCAATAAGTTGGGGGTTCTAACCCCACCTCACTTATGTTTGGGGAAGTCGGGTAGTATCACTAGCTTTCACACAAACAGTGCGACTCAAAGTCGAGTTTATAAGCCTGTGCTTAATAAATGGGTTACGCTGCATACTTCATATGCTTAGTTTAAGGAGGTCTTCGTGTGTTTGATGGCTTATTCAGTAGCCTGATAGTATGCTTTATGTATTTAAATGTTGATGCTAACTAGTTTATTAGTCTAAGTTTAACTAAATTTTATGCTGACTGACTTGAACATCGATAAAGATGATGGGATGTATTTATTTTGGAAATGCGTAAATGCTATATTCCATCGAATAAAGATCAGACTGGAGTTTGTCTATGAGGACAGTTTGTTGTAGGTTGCCAACAAAGGACAAGTGCTTGGCATAGTGTTTCTAGGTTGATGTGTCGGTTTCATGTTCAGGTGTTGACTGTGGGTTGATCTCTTCGGGATAAATTGTCAAATGAGATCGCAGCATTGAATGTAACGAAGTATCATGGATATATATATACAGATTGCATGTATGAATGTCGAAACAAGTCAGCGATCACAATGATGCGTTGGGTAGGGTCTGTTGTGTTGGGATAAAGTGGTTGTTTCGACAATGCACGTCAGTTCTGAGTGTCGAGTCAAAAGATAGATGGTGTCTAGAAGGCTTAATTTTGTTGACCTTTTATTTATCGTTAATGTTTCTATTACGCAATTGCAGCATCAGTCGCCTAAGTATGAAGTAGTAGACTGCGCAAAATTGTTTCCAGGCTACCCGGGTTTCCATTGTTTGTGTTCTATGTAATGTCTTTGGTTTGGTAAGTGTAAGCTTGACTCATCTAGCCGGATTACGTAGTCGTGTACTAGTTGCGAGCAGTTTTGTTAGGTTTAGAAATGTGGTTGTAATTCGCCTCGCATTCTAATAGAGCCTGACTCTGGTCAGGTGTCAGAAGGATGCTACATTAAAAGGAGTGAATTTGTGGAGGTAATTTTGCTTCTCAAATAGCTCCTACATTGTTTGTTCTCTATAAGGTCTTCTGTGTTTGTGTAGAATGTGTGTACGGTTCTAGTTTCTAACAGTGCTAGATTAGAATAAACAGTAATCATTGACGTTTCCCGTCTCGGAGTTTGTGCAGTAGCATGTACTTATGTTTGTAACAAGTCTCTGTAAACATGGTTGGTGATTCGTGTTGCATTTTCATAGTACCAGGATATCGTTCTGGTCTCCCAAAATGGTAATATTAAAGTAGACGGTCGCTAATGGTATTCACATGCCTCTAGTACCGTTTATATACTTGTTTTTCATAGAAATTGATTTGATTGATCAGGGATCGTTCGTCTGAGTTCAACCAGGTTGTGGGATTTACTTACCCTAGATTGTGCAGAGTGTGATTCGATAATGTTGCTTGTATGTAAGTACCAGTTGTCACAACGACATGAGAAGTGGGATATGACTGACTGCTCTAATGTTGAGTGTATTGCGCCTGAATTGTAATGGAGTGTCTGTGGTGTTATACGTGATGTGATTGAGCGTTTGCCTGTCAAATGTTTCTGAACAAACTAGTGTTTGATAGCCATGAGGGAGGTGGACGATGCCTAATATCGTTTAGTTTAGTATTGAGTGTTTCTGTCTAACTTGGTGTAGCTACTGAATGGGGATGTGTTCATGTCGGTTGTAGTTAGTTGTCGTCACTAGTGTAGTCACCAATAGTGTTATGTGAATAATGGATGTCAGACGGTTTGTGTATATGAATCAAAGTGTTGTTAAATTAATGAAGGCAGATATGTATGTGTTGAACATTTTGTCTTGGATTGTGCTGCTAGAGGAGTGTTAGATTTTCGCAAGAATTTGCATTATGCGTTCATATGTTTCACGTTAATCAGGAATTGTTTTGTTGGTGTATAAGTCGGCGGATTCGACACACGAGATCATAAGTAGATGGATAGAGTGGAGAAAAGTATGTGTTTGTTCTATCGACTAATAGTTTGAGTAATGGTGTCGACCGCTTGTAAGCGTCGTGCAGTTTTCACTCGGGATCAATGTAGTAGTATGGTGTTAGTTGGTTGTCAGTTTCCACTGAGTCATATGATCGTTCATTTGTTGGGAATTAAGCTCCTTTCATCAAAGTGGGTGTCTGTGCAGATTTGATTATGTGTTATTTATTTGTGACACGTAACGTGTTTGGTACAATTAAGTGCTAGGAAACGCACCATACGATACGAAGTGAAAATGGTGTTTAAATAGACAGAAGTGTTGTGGAAGTCCTGTAAACGCGATGACAGGACTACCAAATAATCACCACTGGCTTTTATTCTGAGCCATGTTCAGTGACGTTTCACTGCACTGAGTTGTACGATTGATAGGAAAAGGACCCTTGTTGAGTTACGTTGTAGTCGTGGTCGCGACCAGGACTGATTTAGATTTTGATGATGTATAGAGAAGCTGTGACGGTGTTTTACAATTTGTGGGATAATCGAATAATGTATCGTTGTGCTTATGTGACATGTTGCTTGTGCTCAGCTAATGAATTGATAACTGGTTGTCACCCATTTTGTGTTTCAAGTGGGCTTCATGCCTTTCGGATGTGTGCAACGTGTTATTTTTAAGCTTTTTAAGGGTACAACTGCCAAATGTAAGGCCTCGATTAATGAAGTTGCTGTTTTTATTTACGTCGAGACAATTTGATTGAGCAATGGATTTGTTGGCGAATACCGTATAAGTAGTTGTAGAAGTAATAAAAGAAGAAGGAGGGTGAGTGGGTGTTGATGGGAAAGTAAGAGAATGCAGGGTAAGTTTTTATTCGGTGGCGTGAATGGATGTGGCAAGAGATCAGTTATGGGGTTTGGTCTGTTGAATTTATGCCTGCCTAATGAAGCGTTTAGTGAATGTTTAGTAAAGGGCATCTGACAAAGGCTGGTTAATAAGCCTAGTGCTTCAGTGATGCCAAAATGGACGTAGCAATCACTGGCGGTGTGCATCGCATCCCGTTAAAATTGCTCCTACATAATGACACATGATTTTTTTGTGCATTCCGCTAGAGCCTGACTGTAGTCGGGTGTTCTAGGAATGCTATATTGAAAGGATTGATTTGTTGACAAAACTACTGTCTACTTTGAATCTCTCCTACAAAGTTGCAGATTCAGATGTTAGATTTTTGTGCATTTTCATAGTACCAGGATTATCGTTCTGGTCTCCCAAAATGCTATATTGAAGTAGACGGTCGCTAATGGTATTCACATACCTCTAGTACCGTTTGTACACTTGTTTTTCATAGAAATTGATTTGATAGATCAGGGATTGTTCGTTTGGGTTTGACCAGGTGATTGCCTAGCATTTGAACATCCCATAGAGATGAGATGACAAATAGAAAGCGTTGTCAATGTGAAGTATACTATTAGGATAGGATTTATTCTACCATGAGTGGAGATTATCTAGTATTTGCATATTTTATGCGAACCAATCTTATGGGGATGTTTGTTAGTCCGTATGAAGAATTTCAGACTGTGAAGTTTGTATATGTGTGGTGTACTGTGTGGATTAATCATTGTGTTTTACTTGGTAATAAGTGTAGGCATAGCTGATTAATTATTCTCTCTGTATTTCAATTTATCCTGTCATATTTGTTTTGTTTCTCTTTTTAATTATTGGTGTCGCTTGCATGCATCATTTATCACTATTTTTGTGTAACTGTATTCTCGCAAATGAGTTCACTTTTAACTTTTCAGACGATCGGTTACTCCGCGACGTAATGGACGGCGTTCTCGTTCTTTCTCGTCTGGTCGTGACAGGCGGTCACCACGTAGAATGAACGATCGATATCGTCTTCCTTCTTCTCCCCGACACTATAGTCGGTCGTTATCAAGAGAACGACGTTGACTGCTGACGCTTATTTAACTTGTTCATTGTTTTTATTGGTTTATATATATACATCATGAATTGATCATCTAACTCAGCCTTTTGCTTTTCTTATCAGCTAATATCCTGCCAATATGGATTGCCTGTATGCTATGCTGATACATGGGAGATTGCTGTTGTTCGCAGTGTCAGGCGAGACAGTTTTGATCAGTTAGCTGTTTGCAGATTTTTAACTCGGAGTTTAGCTGTTAATCTGGAAACATAGTTGTGCTGGTGTGCAGTTAAATCTTTCCGGCAAAGCGGCTGTCTGATGGTGAGACTAACAGGTTTTGCTGTGGTGCTGTAGCTGTTCACACATTGTGTTATGGGGATTAGTCGGTGTAGGTCTAAAGGTTGCTCTACAGAGTAACCAAGATAGTCAATTCTCAAAGCGTGAACAGAATTTGCTTGCGGACATTTGGCGTTGACAACCAAGGTTGCTCATGCTGGTGGGTGTGTGAGCTGTGGGCGTGGTTACATGACTGCAGCAGGATTGCCGAAAAGTGGTGGTTCTAACCCCGTTCTTCGGGTCTAGATTCTGGTTATCCTGATGCGTACGGTAAGCCACTGGAGTAATTGATAAAACATTTTCCAAAATATATAACAGATAACCGTATTGTGAAGTCCGAAGAATTCGCGCCTTCGGTAAGGCATTTCACGTCGGCCTTCTATTGTGCGTTGAGTATGTAACGTATCGTATCGTATCGTATCGTACCAGTCATCGTGATTGCAATGCAATTTTTTGACAATGCGCTGAACATGGTTGTTTCAATATTGTAAGTACATTTCAACCAATAAGTTGGGGGTTCTAACCCCACCTCACTTATGTTTGGGGAAGTCGGGTAGTATCACTAGCTTTCACACAAACAGTGCGACTCAAAGTCGAGTTTATAAGCCTGTGCTTAATAAATGGGTTACGCCGCATACTTCATATGCTTAGTTTAAGGAGGTCTTCGTGTGTTTGATGGCTTATTCAGTAGCCTGATAGTATGCTTTATGTATTTAAATGTTGATGCTAACTAGTTTATTAGTCTAAGTTTAACTAAATTTTATGCTGACTGACTTGAACATCGATAAAGATGATGGGATGTATTTATTTTGGAAATGCGTAAATGCTATATTCCATCGAATAAAGATCAGACTGGAGTTTGTCTATGAGGACAGTTTGTTGTAGGTTGCCAACAAAGGACAAGTGCTTGGCATAGTGTTTCTAGGTTGATGTGTCGGTTTCATGTTCAGGTGTTGACTGTGGGTTGATCTCTTCGGGATAAATTGTCAAATGAGATCGCAGCATTGAATGTAACGAAGTATCATGGATATATATATACAGATTGCATGTATGAATGTCGAAACAAGTCAGCGATCACAATGATGCGTTGGGTAGGGTCTGTTGTGTTGGGATAAAGTGGTTGTTTCGACAATGCACGTCAGTTCTGAGTGTCGAGTCAAAAGATAGATGGTGTCTAGAAGGCTTAATTTTGTTGACCTTTTATTTATCGTTAATGTTTCTATTACGCAATTGCAGCATCAGTCGCCTAAGTATGAAGTAGTAGACTGCGCAAAATTGTTTCCAGGCTACCCGGGTTTCCATTGTTTGTGTTCTATGTAATGTCTTTGGTTTGGTAAGTGTAAGCTTGACTCATCTAGCCGGATTACGTAGTCGTGTACCAGTTGCGAGCAGTTTTGTTAGGTTTAGAAATGTGGTTGTAATTCGCCTCGCATTCTAATAGAGCCTGACTCTGGTCAGGTGTCAGAAGGATGCTACATTAAAAGGAGTGAATTTGTGGAGGTAATTTTGCTTCTCAAATAGCTCCTACATTGTTTGTTCTCTATAAGGTCTTCTGTGTTTGTGTAGAATGTGTGTACGGTTCTAGTTTCTAACAGTGCTAGATTAGAATAAACAGTAATCATTGACGTTTCCCGTCTCGGAGTTTGTGCAGTAGCATGTACTTATGTTTGTAACAAGTCTCTGTAAACATGGTTGGTGATTCGTGTTGCATTTTCATAGTACCAGGATATCGTTCTGGTCTCCCAAAATGGTAATATTAAAGTAGACGGTCGCTAATGGTATTCACATGCCTCTAGTACCGTTTATATACTTGTTTTTCATAGAAATTGATTTGATTGATCAGGGATCGTTCGTCTGAGTTCAACCAGGTTGTGGGATTTACTTACCCTAGATTGTGCAGAGTGTGATTCGATAATGTTGCTTGTATGTAAGTACCAGTTGTCACAACGACATGAGAAGTGGGATATGACTGACTGCTCTAATGTTGAGTGTATTGCGCCTGAATTGTAATGGAGTGTCTGTGGTGTTATACGTGATGTGATTGAGCGTTTGCCTGTCAAATGTTTCTGAACAAACTAGTGTTTGATAGCCATGAGGGAGGTGGACGATGCCTAATATCGTTTAGTTTAGTATTGAGTGTTTCTGTCTAACTTGGTGTAGCTACTGAATGGGGATGTGTTCATGTCGGTTGTAGTTAGTTGTCGTCACTAGTGTAGTCACCAATAGTGTTATGTGAATAATGGATGTCAGACGGTTTGTGTATATGAATCAAAGTGTTGTTAAATTAATGAAGGCAGATATGTATGTGTTGAACATTTTGTCTTGGATTGTGCTGCTAGAGGAGTGTTAGATTTTCGCAAGAATTTGCATTATGCGTTCATATGTTTCACGTTAATCAGGAATTGTTTTGTTGGTGTATAAGTCGGCGGATTCGACACACGAGATCATAAGTAGATGGATAGAGTGGAGAAAAGTATGTGTTTGTTCTATCGACTAATAGTTTGAGTAATGGTGTCGACCGCTTGTAAGCGTCGTGCAGTTTTCACTCGGGATCAATGTAGTAGTATGGTGTTAGTTGGTTGTCAGTTTCCACTGAGTCATATGATCGTTCATTTGTTGGGAATTAAGCTCCTTTCATCAAAGTGGGTGTCTGTGCAGATTTGATTATGTGTTATTTATTTGTGACACGTAACGTGTTTGGTACAATTAAGTGCTAGGAAACGCACCATACGATACGAAGTGAAAATGGTGTTTAAATAGACAGAAGTGTTGTGGAAGTCCTGTAAACGCGATGACAGGACTACCAAATAATCACCACTGGCTTTTATTCTGAGCCATGTTCAGTGACGTTTCACTGCACTGAGTTGTACGATTGATAGGAAAAGGACCCTTGTTGAGTTACGTTGTAGTCGTGGTCGCGACCAGGACTGATTTAGATTTTGATGATGTATAGAGAAGCTGTGACGGTGTTTTACAATTTGTGGGATAATCGAATAATGTATCGTTGTGCTTATGTGACATGTTGCTTGTGCTCAGCTAATGAATTGATAACTGGTTGTCACCCATTTTGTGTTTCAAGTGGGCTTCATGCCTTTCGGATGTGTGCAACGTGTTATTTTTAAGCTTTTTAAGGGTACAACTGCCAAATGTAAGGCCTCGATTAATGAAGTTGCTGTTTTTATTTACGTCGAGACAATTTGATTGAGCAATGGATTTGTTGGCGAATACCGTATAAGTAGTTGTAGAAGTAATAAAAGAAGAAGGAGGGTGAGTGGGTGTTGATGGGAAAGTAAGAGAATGCAGGGTAAGTTTTTATTCGGTGGCGTGAATGGATGTGGCAAGAGATCAGTTATGGGGTTTGGTCTGTTGAATTTATGCCTGCCTAATGAAGCGTTTAGTGAATGTTTAGTAAAGGGCATCTGACAAAGGCTGGTTAATAAGCCTAGTGCTTCAGTGATGCCAAAATGGACGTAGCAATCACTGGCGGTGTGCATCGCATCCCGTTAAAATTGCTCCTACATAATGACACATGATTTTTTTGTGCATTCCGCTAGAGCCTGACTGTAGTCGGGTGTTCTAGGAATGCTATATTGAAAGGATTGATTTGTTGACAAAACTACTGTCTACTTTGAATCTCTCCTACAAAGTTGCAGATTCAGATGTTAGATTTTTGTGCATTTTCATAGTACCAGGATTATCGTTCTGGTCTCCCAAAATGCTATATTGAAGTAGACGGTCGCTAATGGTATTCACATACCTCTAGTACCGTTTGTACACTTGTTTTTCATAGAAATTGATTTGATAGATCAGGGATTGTTCGTTTGGGTTTGACCAGGTGATTGCCTAGCATTTGAACATCCCATAGAGATGAGATGACAAATAGAAAGCGTTGTCAATGTGAAGTATACTATTAGGATAGGATTTATTCTACCATGAGTGGAGATTATCTAGTATTTGCATATTTTATGCGAACCAATCTTATGGGGATGTTTGTTAGTCCGTATGAAGAATTTCAGACTGTGAAGTTTGTATATGTGTGGTGTACTGTGTGGATTAATCATTGTGTTTTACTTGGTAATAAGTGTAGGCATAGCTGATTAATTATTCTCTCTGTATTTCAATTTATCCTGTCATATTTGTTTTGTTTCTCTTTTTAATTATTGGTGTCGCTTGCATGCATCATTTATCACTATTTTTGTGTAACTGTATTCTCGCAAATGAGTTCACTTTTAACTTTTCAGACGATCGGTTACTCCGCGACGTAATGGACGGCGTTCTCGTTCTTTCTCGTCTGGTCGTGACAGGCGGTCACCACGTAGAATGAACGATCGATATCGTCTTCCTTCTTCTCCCCGACACTATAGTCGGTCGTTATCAAGAGAACGACGTTGACTGCTGACGCTTATTTAACTTGTTCATTGTTTTTATTGGTTTATATATATACATCATGAATTGATCATCTAACTCAGCCTTTTGCTTTTCTTATCAGCTAATATCCTGCCAATATGGATTGCCTGTATGCTATGCTGATACATGGGAGATTGCTGTTGTTCGCAGTGTCAGGCGAGACAGTTTTGATCAGTTAGCTGTTTGCAGATTTTTAACTCGGAGTTTAGCTGTTAATCTGGAAACATAGTTGTGCTGGTGTGCAGTTAAATCTTTCCGGCAAAGCGGCTGTCTGATGGTGAGACTAACAGGTTTTGCTGTGGTGCTGTAGCTGTTCACACATTGTGTTATGGGGATTAGTCGGTGTAGGTCTAAAGGTTGCTCTACAGAGTAACCAAGATAGTCAATTCTCAAAGCGTGAACAGAATTTGCTTGCGGACATTTGGCGTTGACAACCAAGGTTGCTCATGCTGGTGGGTGTGTGAGCTGTGGGCGTGGTTACATGACTGCAGCAGGATTGCCGAAAAGTGGTGGTTCTAACCCCGTTCTTCGGGTCTAGATTCTGGTTATCCTGATGCGTACGGTAAGCCACTGGAGTAATTGATAAAACATTTTCCAAAATATATAACAGATAACCGTATTGTGAAGTCCGAAGAATTCGCGCCTTCGGTAAGGCATTTCACGTCGGCCTTCTATTGTGCGTTGAGTATGTAACGTATCGTATCGTATCGTATCGTATCGTACCAGTCATCGTGATTGCAATGCAATTTTTTGACAATGCGCTGAACATGGTTGTTTCAATATTGTAAGTACATTTCAACCAATAAGTTGGGGGTTCTAACCCCACCTCACTTATGTTTGGGGAAGTCGGGTAGTATCACTAGCTTTCACACAAACAGTGCGACTCAAAGTCGAGTTTATAAGCCTGTGCTTAATAAATGGGTTACGCCGCATACTTCATATGCTTAGTTTAAGGAGGTCTTCGTGTGTTTGATGGCTTATTCAGTAGCCTGATAGTATGCTTTATGTATTTAAATGTTGATGCTAACTAGTTTATTAGTCTAAGTTTAACTAAATTTTATGCTGACTGACTTGAACATCGATAAAGATGATGGGATGTATTTATTTTGGAAATGCGTAAATGCTATATTCCATCGAATAAAGATCAGACTGGAGTTTGTCTATGAGGACAGTTTGTTGTAGGTTGCCAACAAAGGACAAGTGCTTGGCATAGTGTTTCTAGGTTGATGTGTCGGTTTCATGTTCAGGTGTTGACTGTGGGTTGATCTCTTCGGGATAAATTGTCAAATGAGATCGCAGCACTGAATGTAACGAAGTATCATGGATATATATATACAGATTGCATGTATGAATGTCGAAACAAGTCAGCGATCACAATGATGCGTTGGGTAGGGTCTGTTGTGTTGGGATAAAGTGGTTGTTTCGACAATGCACGTCAGTTCTGAGTGTCGAGTCAAAAGATAGATGGTGTCTAGAAGGCTTAATTTTGTTGACCTTTTATTTATCGTTAATGTTTCTATTACGCAATTGCAGCATCAGTCGCCTAAGTATGAAGTAGTAGACTGCGCAAAATTGTTTCCAGGCTACCCGGGTTTCCATTGTTTGTGTTCTATGTAATGTCTTTGGTTTGGTAAGTGTAAGCTTGACTCATCTAGCCGGATTACGTAGTCGTGTACCAGTTGCGAGCAGTTTTGTTAGGTTTAGAAATGTGGTTGTAATTCGCCTCGCATTCTAATAGAGCCTGACTCTGGTCAGGTGTCAGAAGGATGCTACATTAAAAGGAGTGAATTTGTGGAGGTAATTTTGCTTCTCAAATAGCTCCTACATTGTTTGTTCTCTATAAGGTCTTCTGTGTTTGTGTAGAATGTGTGTACGGTTCTAGTTTCTAACAGTGCTAGATTAGAATAAACAGTAATCATTGACGTTTCCCGTCTCGGAGTTTGTGCAGTAGCATGTACTTATGTTTGTAACAAGTCTCTGTAAACATGGTTGGTGATTCGTGTTGCATTTTCATAGTACCAGGATATCGTTCTGGTCTCCCAAAATGGTAATATTAAAGTAGACGGTCGCTAATGGTATTCACATGCCTCTAGTACCGTTTATATACTTGTTTTTCATAGAAATTGATTTGATTGATCAGGGATCGTTCGTCTGAGTTCAACCAGGTTGTGGGATTTACTTACCCTAGATTGTGCAGAGTGTGATTCGATAATGTTGCTTGTATGTAAGTACCAGTTGTCACAACGACATGAGAAGTGGGATATGACTGACTGCTCTAATGTTGAGTGTATTGCGCCTGAATTGTAATGGAGTGTCTGTGGTGTTATACGTGATGTGATTGAGCGTTTGCCTGTCAAATGTTTCTGAACAAACTAGTGTTTGATAGCCATGAGGGAGGTGGACGATGCCTAATATCGTTTAGTTTAGTATTGAGTGTTTCTGTCTAACTTGGTGTAGCTACTGAATGGGGATGTGTTCATGTCGGTTGTAGTTAGTTGTCGTCACTAGTGTAGTCACCAATAGTGTTATGTGAATAATGGATGTCAGACGGTTTGTGTATATGAATCAAAGTGTTGTTAAATTAATGAAGGCAGATATGTATGTGTTGAACATTTTGTCTTGGATTGTGCTGCTAGAGGAGTGTTAGATTTTCGCAAGAATTTGCATTATGCGTTCATATGTTTCACGTTAATCAGGAATTGTTTTGTTGGTGTATAAGTCGGCGGATTCGACACACGAGATCATAAGTAGATGGATAGAGTGGAGAAAAGTATGTGTTTGTTCTATCGACTAATAGTTTGAGTAATGGTGTCGGCCGCTTGTAAGCGTCGTGCAGTTTTCACTCGGGATCAATGTAGTAGTATGGTGTTAGTTGGTTGTCAGTTTCCACTGAGTCATATGATCGTTCATTTGTTGGGAATTAAGCTCCTTTCATCAAAGTGGGTGTCTGTGCAGATTTGATTATGTGTTATTTATTTGTGACACGTAACGTGTTTGGTACAATTAAGTGCTAGGAAACGCACCATACGATACGAAGTGAAAATGGTGTTTAAATAGACAGAAGTGTTGTGGAAGTCCTGTAAACGCGATGACAGGACTACCAAATAATCACCACTAGCTTTTATTCTGAGCCATGTTCAGTGACGTTTCACTGCACTGAGTTGTACGATTGATAGGAAAAGGACCCTTGTTGAGTTACGTTGTAGTCGTGGTCGCGACCAGGACTGATTTAGATTTTGATGATGTATAGAGAAGCTGTGACGGTGTTTTACAATTTGTGGGATAATCGAATAATGTATCGTTGTGCTTATGTGACATGTTGCTTGTGCTCAGCTAATGAATTGATAACTGGTTGTCACCCATTTTGTGTTTCAAGTGGGCTTCATGCCTTTCGGATGTGTGCAACGTGTTATTTTTAAGCTTTTTAAGGGTACAACTGCCAAATGTAAGGCCTCGATTAATGAAGTTGCTGTTTTTATTTACGTCGAGACAATTTGATTGAGCAATGGATTTGTTGGCGAATACCGTATAAGTAGTTGTAGAAGTAATAAAAGAAGAAGGAGGGTGAGTGGGTGTTGATGGGAAAGTAAGAGAATGCAGGGTAAGTTTTTATTCGGTGGCGTGAATGGATGTGGCAAGAGATCAGTTATGGGGTTTGGTCTGTTGAATTTATGCCTGCCTAATGAAGCGTTTAGTGAATGTTTAGTAAAGGGCATCTGACAAAGGCTGGTTAATAAGCCTAGTGCTTCAGTGATGCCAAAATGGACGTAGCAATCACTGGCGGTGTGCATCGCATCCCGTTAAAATTGCTCCTACATAATGACACATGATTTTTTTGTGCATTCCGCTAGAGCCTGACTGTAGTCGGGTGTTCTAGGAATGCTATATTGAAAGGATTGATTTGTTGACAAAACTACTGTCTACTTTGAATCTCTCCTACAAAGTTGCAGATTCAGATGTTAGATTTTTGTGCATTTTCATAGTACCAGGATTATCGTTCTGGTCTCCCAAAATGCTATATTGAAGTAGACGGTCGCTAATGGTATTCACATACCTCTAGTACCGTTTGTACACTTGTTTTTCATAGAAATTGATTTGATAGATCAGGGATTGTTCGTTTGGGTTTGACCAGGTGATTGCCTAGCATTTGAACATCCCATAGAGATGAGATGACAAATAGAA
Source organism: Schistosoma rodhaini (assembly GCA_944470415.2). Lineage (NCBI taxonomy): Eukaryota > Metazoa > Platyhelminthes > Trematoda > Strigeidida > Schistosomatidae > Schistosoma > Schistosoma rodhaini. The sequence goes on from OX104037.1 coordinate 14,571,228, forward strand.
AGCGTTGTCAATGTGAAGTATACTATTAGGATAGGATTTATTCTACCATGAGTGGAGATTATCTAGTATTTGCATATTTTATGCGAACCAATCTTATGGGGATGTTTGTTAGTCCGTATGAAGAATTTCAGACTGTGAAGTTTGTATATGTGTGGTGTACTGTGTGGATTAATCATTGTGTTTTACTTGGTAATAAGTGTAGGCATAGCTGATTAATTATTCTCTCTGTATTTCAATTTATCCTGTCATATTTGTTTTGTTTCTCTTTTTAATTATTGGTGTCGCTTGCATGCATCATTTATCACTATTTTTGTGTAACTGTATTCTCGCAAATGAGTTCACTTTTAACTTTTCAGACGATCGGTTACTCCGCGACGTAATGGACGGCGTTCTCGTTCTTTCTCGTCTGGTCGTGACAGGCGGTCACCACGTAGAATGAACGATCGATATCGTCTTCCTTCTTCTCCCCGACACTATAGTCGGTCGTTATCAAGAGAACGACGTTGACTGCTGACGCTTATTTAACTTGTTCATTGTTTTTATTGGTTTATATATATACATCATGAATTGATCATCTAACTCAGCCTTTTGCTTTTCTTATCAGCTAATATCCTGCCAATATGGATTGCCTGTATGCTATGCTGATACATGGGAGATTGCTGTTGTTCGCAGTGTCAGGCGAGACAGTTTTGATCAGTTAGCTGTTTGCAGATTTTTAACTCGGAGTTTAGCTGTTAATCTGGAAACATAGTTGTGCTGGTGTGCAGTTAAATCTTTCCGGCAAAGCGGCTGTCTGATGGTGAGACTAACAGGTTTTGCTGTGGTGCTGTAGCTGTTCACACATTGTGTTATGGGGATTAGTCGGTGTAGGTCTAAAGGTTGCTCTACAGAGTAACCAAGATAGTCAATTCTCAAAGCGTGAACAGAATTTGCTTGCGGACATTTGGCGTTGACAACCAAGGTTGCTCATGCTGGTGGGTGTGTGAGCTGTGGGCGTGGTTACATGACTGCAGCAGGATTGCCGAAAAGTGGTGGTTCTAACCCCGTTCTTCGGGTCTAGATTCTGGTTATCCTGATGCGTACGGTAAGCCACTGGAGTAATTGATAAAACATTTTCCAAAATATATAACAGATAACCGTATTGTGAAGTCCGAAGAATTCGCGCCTTCGGTAAGGCATTTCACGTCGGCCTTCTATTGTGCGTTGAGTATGTAACGTATCGTATCGTATCGTATCGTACCAGTCATCGTGATTGCAATGCAATTTTTTGACAATGCGCTGAACATGGTTGTTTCAATATTGTAAGTACATTTCAACCAATAAGTTGGGGGTTCTAACCCCACCTCACTTATGTTTGGGGAAGTCGGGTAGTATCACTAGCTTTCACACAAACAGTGCGACTCAAAGTCGAGTTTATAAGCCTGTGCTTAATAAATGGGTTACGCCGCATACTTCATATGCTTAGTTTAAGGAGGTCTTCGTGTGTTTGATGGCTTATTCAGTAGCCTGATAGTATGCTTTATGTATTTAAATGTTGATGCTAACTAGTTTATTAGTCTAAGTTTAACTAAATTTTATGCTGACTGACTTGAACATCGATAAAGATGATGGGATGTATTTATTTTGGAAATGCGTAAATGCTATATTCCATCGAATAAAGATCAGACTGGAGTTTGTCTATGAGGACAGTTTGTTGTAGGTTGCCAACAAAGGACAAGTGCTTGGCATAGTGTTTCTAGGTTGATGTGTCGGTTTCATGTTCAGGTGTTAACTGTGGGTTGATCTCTTCGGGATAAATTGTCAAATGAGATCGCAGCATTGAATGTAACGAAGTATCATGGATATATATATACAGATTGCATGTATGAATGTCGAAACAAGTCAGCGATCACAATGATGCGTTGGGTAGGGTCTGTTGTGTTGGGATAAAGTGGTTGTTTCGACAATGCACGTCAGTTCTGAGTGTCGAGTCAAAAGATAGATGGTGTCTAGAAGGCTTAATTTTGTTGACCTTTTATTTATCGTTAATGTTTCTATTACGCAATTGCAGCATCAGTCGCCTAAGTATGAAGTAGTAGACTGCGCAAAATTGTTTCCAGGCTACCCGGGTTTCCATTGTTTGTGTTCTATGTAATGTCTTTGGTTTGGTAAGTGTAAGCTTGACTCATCTAGCCGGATTACGTAGTCGTGTACCAGTTGCGAGCAGTTTTGTTAGGTTTAGAAATGTGGTTGTAATTCGCCTCGCATTCTAATAGAGCCTGACTCTGGTCAGGTGTCAGAAGGATGCTACATTAAAAGGAGTGAATTTGTGGAGGTAATTTTGCTTCTCAAATAGCTCCTACATTGTTTGTTCTCTATAAGGTCTTCTGTGTTTGTGTAGAATGTGTGTACGGTTCTAGTTTCTAACAGTGCTAGATTAGAATAAACAGTAATCATTGACGTTTCCCGTCTCGGAGTTTGTGCAGTAGCATGTACTTATGTTTGTAACAAGTCTCTGTAAACATGGTTGGTGATTCGTGTTGCATTTTCATAGTACCAGGATATCGTTCTGGTCTCCCAAAATGGTAATATTAAAGTAGACGGTCGCTAATGGTATTCACATGCCTCTAGTACCGTTTATATACTTGTTTTTCATAGAAATTGATTTGATTGATCAGGGATCGTTCGTCTGAGTTCAACCAGGTTGTGGGATTTACTTACCCTAGATTGTGCAGAGTGTGATTCGATAATGTTGCTTGTATGTAAGTACCAGTTGTCACAACGACATGAGAAGTGGGATATGACTGACTGCTCTAATGTTGAGTGTATTGCGCCTGAATTGTAATGGAGTGTCTGTGGTGTTATACGTGATGTGATTGAGCGTTTGCCTGTCAAATGTTTCTGAACAAACTAGTGTTTGATAGCCATGAGGGAGGTGGACGATGCCTAATATCGTTTAGTTTAGTATTGAGTGTTTCTGTCTAACTTGGTGTAGCTACTGAATGGGGATGTGTTCATGTCGGTTGTAGTTAGTTGTCGTCACTAGTGTAGTCACCAATAGTGTTATGTGAATAATGGATGTCAGACGGTTTGTGTATATGAATCAAAGTGTTGTTAAATTAATGAAGGCAGATATGTATGTGTTGAACATTTTGTCTTGGATTGTGCTGCTAGAGGAGTGTTAGATTTTCGCAAGAATTTGCATTATGCGTTCATATGTTTCACGTTAATCAGGAATTGTTTTGTTGGTGTATAAGTCGGCGGATTCGACACACGAGATCATAAGTAGATGGATAGAGTGGAGAAAAGTATGTGTTTGTTCTATCGACTAATAGTTTGAGTAATGGTGTCGGCCGCTTGTAAGCGTCGTGCAGTTTTCACTCGGGATCAATGTAGTAGTATGGTGTTAGTTGGTTGTCAGTTTCCACTGAGTCATATGATCGTTCATTTGTTGGGAATTAAGCTCCTTTCATCAAAGTGGGTGTCTGTGCAGATTTGATTATGTGTTATTTATTTGTGACACGTAACGTGTTTGGTACAATTAAGTGCTAGGAAACGCACCATACGATACGAAGTGAAAATGGTGTTTAAATAGACAGAAGTGTTGTGGAAGTCCTGTAAACGCGATGACAGGACTACCAAATAATCACCACTAGCTTTTATTCTGAGCCATGTTCAGTGACGTTTCACTGCACTGAGTTGTACGATTGATAGGAAAAGGACCCTTGTTGAGTTACGTTGTAGTCGTGGTCGCGACCAGGACTGATTTAGATTTTGATGATGTATAGAGAAGCTGTGACGGTGTTTTACAATTTGTGGGATAATCGAATAATGTATCGTTGTGCTTATGTGACATGTTGCTTGTGCTCAGCTAATGAATTGATAACTGGTTGTCACCCATTTTGTGTTTCAAGTGGGCTTCATGCCTTTCGGATGTGTGCAACGTGTTATTTTTAAGCTTTTTAAGGGTACAACTGCCAAATGTAAGGCCTCGATTAATGAAGTTGCTGTTTTTATTTACGTCGAGACAATTTGATTGAGCAATGGATTTGTTGGCGAATACCGTATAAGTAGTTGTAGAAGTAATAAAAGAAGAAGGAGGGTGAGTGGGTGTTGATGGGAAAGTAAGAGAATGCAGGGTAAGTTTTTATTCGGTGGCGTGAATGGATGTGGCAAGAGATCAGTTATGGGGTTTGGTCTGTTGAATTTATGCCTGCCTAATGAAGCGTTTAGTGAATGTTTAGTAAAGGGCATCTGACAAAGGCTGGTTAATAAGCCTAGTGCTTCAGTGATGCCAAAATGGACGTAGCAATCACTGGCGGTGTGCATCGCATCCCGTTAAAATTGCTCCTACATAATGACACATGATTTTTTTGTGCATTCCGCTAGAGCCTGACTGTAGTCGGGTGTTCTAGGAATGCTATATTGAAAGGATTGATTTGTTGACAAAACTACTGTCCACTTTGAATCTCTCCTACAAAGTTGCAGATTCAGATGTTAGATTTTTGTGCATTTTCATAGTACCAGGATTATCGTTCTGGTCTCCCAAAATGCTATATTGAAGTAGACGGTCGCTAATGGTATTCACATACCTCTAGTACCGTTTGTACACTTGTTTTTCATAGAAATTGATTTGATAGATCAGGGATTGTTCGTTTGGGTTTGACCAGGTGATTGCCTAGCATTTGAACATCCCATAGAGATGAGATGACAAATAGAAAGCGTTGTCAATGTGAAGTATACTATTAGGATAGGATTTATTCTACCATGAGTGGAGATTATCTAGTATTTGCATATTTTATGCGAACCAATCTTATGGGGATGTTTGTTAGTCCGTATGAAGAATTTCAGACTGTGAAGTTTGTATATGTGTGGTGTACTGTGTGGATTAATCATTGTGTTTTACTTGGTAATAAGTGTAGGCATAGCTGATTAATTATTCTCTCTGTATTTCAATTTATCCTGTCATATTTGTTTTGTTTCTCTTTTTAATTATTGGTGTCGCTTGCATGCATCATTTATCACTATTTTTGTGTAACTGTATTCTCGCAAATGAGTTCACTTTTAACTTTTCAGACGATCGGTTACTCCGCGACGTAATGGACGGCGTTCTCGTTCTTTCTCGTCTGGTCGTGACAGGCGGTCACCACGTAGAATGAACGATCGATATCGTCTTCCTTCTTCTCCCCGACACTATAGTCGGTCGTTATCAAGAGAACGACGTTGACTGCTGACGCTTATTTAACTTGTTCATTGTTTTTATTGGTTTATATATATACATCATGAATTGATCATCTAACTCAGCCTTTTGCTTTTCTTATCAGCTAATGTACTACCCATATTCATTGTCTGTTTAGTCTGGTATATTATAGTAAGTGGTAGTTCTGTAATTTGTTGTGATATGCGTAGCTTTTTTTGTATACATCTTTTTTTAGGATTGTTGGATTAAGTTAAAGTATTTGAGTACGCTTTGCTTATGCCTTTATTTAGAGTTGTTACTGCAGTTACTGCTTGTGGTAAATGGGAGAAGAAGTAGTTGTGTATTTTTAATTAATTATCTGTGTAGTGTTTGCGCATACTTTAGTTAACGTTCGATGCCTTTAACTTTAGTGGTTTTTATTATTGCTGAACTATTACGATCACTTTATTGATTTTGTGAGGTGTATGTGTGTGTCTTTATATTTGTTGATGTATGACGAAATATTTATGCAGCCTTATTGTTTTTAATTGCTTGTTGTTATGTTTGTGCTTCTGTGACTGATTTTCAATTTACTATTGGTGATTGGAATTTTGAGCATTGATTTATTGTTCGTCGCTAGTTCAAAACATGTGCCTATCGCTCGTTGTTCTTAATGATACCTCAACATTAATCACGTCGTTCCGTTTAATACCTGCTAATTGACTTAACCTCCGCATGGCCACTTTTTCTGATGTTCGATATGCTTTGTTACTCTTCCACGTTCCTTTATTTTGTAACGCACAATGATACAGGGTTTTTATGGTGAATTCTCATTTGAACGACGCATTTTTTCTGTAGGCTTGTAATCATTTGCCTCATGAATATATATCCAAGCTATCAGGTAGTTCGAAATGACGCACATCAAGTCATTTGGGACTCGTGAGCTGGATGTACCTGCATCTCAGAGTTGATGTTCACTCATTGACTCAAACGTAGTACGTTTTCGTTCAAACGCCATCACGTTATTCACTCAGCTACTAAGTCCTGATCGCTACTTGCTCGTGCAATGGGGTGAAGTTTACATTCACTTAGTATTGTTTGTTTGAATCTTCCCATTGATGTTTAGAACTGCAGCTGGTCAGTTTTTAAATATTTCTGATGATTGTATGACCTTTTTATGTAGTTATAATGTTTATATACAATCATTTAATCAAGATCGTAGAATGAATGCATCTCTAATGATAAATTTGTAAGTAAAGTAAATAATGTTTAAATCTTCACTGTATAGCGTTGTTAGTCTTTATTTCAAGTTTAAACTCCACAAAATGCAGAGCAATCTATCTTTTAAGAAGAATTGAAAATACATTTATTTCAATAAGTTTTATTTGAATGCTATAACCTGATGAATAATATATATACGTATACTTTACAGAATTATGACTAGTTTAGAAAATACAATAAGGCTCTACATAATAATGTACTACAAAAAATGTCATATTCGTACAGTGAGTTTATAAAGTGAAATCCGATTACAAGTAACACAAAAATATATCCATATTTCTTTAGAAAAATATTTGTCAATACTTTTATTTTTCTGGAAGTAGGAATGAATTTAATAAAAAGAACTTTACACTGATTATATATACTTGAATGGGTATATTATACCATAAATATTCACAGTGAAATGTATATACATATTCATATCTATTATAAAATTCACCGATATATCAGGAAGTAATGAGAGAAATTTACTCATATTGATGATGGTGTGTAAGGTAAAAGTACAAATGAACAAAATACATCGAAACGCGATAGAAAGTATTTGTAGTTCAGAGTTATGTTAGAATACACAATGTAGTTTCTTTATGTATTTCAATGTTTTAACGTTACATAGACTCTAGTCTTCTGATATTAGATATACCATTCAAAATGAAAATATAATTCTTCTTTTATAAACATATAATACTTAACTTTTTAAATCATAAAAATGAATTAGGTTCTGGTTCATCTTGTTCAATATTTTCATCTACTGATATCACATCAAAATCACTTTCTCTATATATAAGTGGACAATAAACATGTGAAAATGTTAAACCAACACCATGTGAATCAGAATCAATTATTGAATGAGTACAAGTTTTTGAATTGGTTATTACACTACTATTACTACTAGTACTAATACTAATATTATCATTACTATTATGTAACATATTATGATTTACACAATGTATAATATTTTGTTTTACATTATTAGTAGTATCTTCTTTATATTTATTATAATTTTGTATATATTTACCATGTTGTAAATTATCACTATTATCGAAACTATATTCATTTGTCATTAATTGATTTGAATGTAATGGTGATGTTGTAATTAGTTTAGTATGTTGCCAATCCTGATCTTGACTATTATTATTACTCTTACCATTATTACTATTATTATTATTATTAGTAGTAGCAGTAGTAGTAGTAATAGTATTTAAATTAGTTAATTGAAATATCCAATTTTTGATAACTGAATCATATGAATAATATGTTCGAATAGTTTTATAAATACATGTCGGATCATTTAAATCATATTTTATCTCTGTTTGACAATTTGTTGGCTTTAATAAATTCAAAAATGATTGTTGACATGATGTTTCTATAGTTTTATATATTAGATTATTATTATTATTTATATTAATAAAAGGATTGGATATAATTAAATAATTTGATGTATCATGAATAATAGGTACTGATGAAGAACAATAATTGATTTTCTTATAATCAATAATATTTTCTGATTGATTAATTGAATTGATTTTGTTTATACATTGAGGGGAATGATGAATCGGTGTTGACAATCGATCTTTATTTAGTTTATTTTTCCATTTTAAATTAGTATATAAATCAACTGGAGCTGAAACTACTTCAGAAGATAAATCTGTATTATCAATGGATATTAATCGTTTTGTAGGATTATATAATAATCCAGATGAACGTCTTCTTCGACGCATACGATAATAAAGATTATTATGAGGTAGAATATTTGATTTCTGTTGATTTGTAAATGATAATTCTGATTTTGTTGGATTATAAGAATGATTGATTAATTTATTTTGTTTTAATGAATAATTTTTTTGTAGTTGTTTACTAATAGGACATAATAATAAAAACCAAATATTTAATTGTTGTTTAAAATGTTTATTTAATGTAAGATAAACAAAAAAATTAATAGAATAAGTAAATAAACCTAACATATGTGCTATTGAACGATAAATTAAATATGGAGGGCAACATCTCCATCGTTTGCATACATTACCAAAATGTTTATTAAATGCTTCAAATATAGTAATATATGCAAATGCTTGTGGTATTTGTCCAGCTATAAATAAACAAATAATAACAATTAGTAAAATGGTTAATTTACGCTGGGCTGATTGCCATCTAGCACTTGAAGCTTTATTAACTTTTGTAGTACGTAAATTTGCTTTCTGTAATTTAAAACGACCGAGTTTTTTATTGGACACATTTGGTAATAAGTATCTTTGACGACGTTTATTTGCTATATGTATAAAACGTAATAAACAAAAATTGACAGAGCATAAGAATAATAATGGTAAAACTTGTATTAATATAATACGTGTCCATGAGAAAATTTTATAAATGTCTGAATTACCAAATTCTGTAAGCCCAGTGAAAACTTGTATTTGACCCTGATTGTATTGATTATCAGTTGAAGTTAAATTATTGAAATGGTTTGATGTAGTATGTAGCCATTCATTTGTTTTATTATTGTGAATTGGTTTTATTGTTGACTTTTTTATAGGAATATTTTTCGTGACAACTTTTTGAACAAAGAATAGTGGCAAATTAAGTAGTATACTGAAGAATGTTATAAAAATTAGTGAATGTTTAAAGTTACAATTTCGGCAAGCATACAGTTGTGTGCATTTATGTAAGCTACAACGTCCTATCGGTCTATGTAAATGTGAATGATGTAATTTATGTAAGATACATAAAGATTTTGATGTTGGAATATTGGTCAAACTATTTCTGGCATATTGTTTTAATACTGATAAATTACAGCAATTCGTCAGTTTCTTATACCATTTCAAATTATTCACTGTTGTTTGTTGTTCTCGATGCTGTTGCTGTTCCATTATGTTTTCTTCTGCTGCTCCAATTGAATCATTTCTTGGCAATTTTCCATCTTCATCTGAAGTTTCTTGATATTCTATGCTATACATTGAATGGTTTGTATTGTACAATATTTCACTTTTTTGTTTTAAAGGTGATGTGTTAGATGGTTGCATCCTGAATTTATTTTGACATACTGAGCCTATTTGGCTCATAGTTAGGTAGCGTTCTACAGATAGAACTAGAGTAAACCATACACTTGCTGTCTCTGAAATATTTCCAATGGGAAAGAGAATATACGCATTATAGTATAGTAGATAAATACGGAATCTTCTGAACGCTGGATGCTGACAATAAACGAAGTATTTGCCGCATCTACAAGCAGATACAAAAGAAAAGCGGAAGATTTTTATGTAGTTTAAATGAAATAATCCTATCATTATTGTTTGCTGAAATGGGCTTGTTAATTCATAAATTGTAGCCTAAGTTATACACTTTTTATAATATTGGTAAAAGATACTGTTCTGGTGTTGTCCTATGCGGTTGAGTCTATATAAACCGATAATCGATAGCACTACAAGAATTCCACTCATCCACAATCTACCACTCTGGAACCAGAAATACGAGTCGAGTACTTTGCAAACCCTGTATTTCTAAAAACTCAAGTTATTGTATACTGAAAATTTAAGAACGCAAGCCATCATAAATAATAAATCTTTCTTGACACATGGCTGAAACACTTATGCTATAAAGTTGAGTAATAGGATTAAAATGAAGTAATTGTAATTTCTGGACAGCAAAAGATAAAATAACAGTTAATGAGTTAAATGAAAAATTACAATTAAGATTACTCAAAAGTACCATGAACCAATCATTAAATAAATACACAGAATATATCAACTGATGTTTACAAAAATAGTCTCTCGGTTTCCATGGTTTCCTTTTCAAGTTTACTTGTAATACAAACCTCCATAAAAATAAAAACTATTTAATTAAACTTGATCAAATAAATCATGGAAATGGTAAAATTGTTTTAATATATTTAATTAAACGACAAATGAAGAAATGTCAAGTTATGGTTTTTGAAGACAATGTTCCACAAAATAATTGCAAGTTATTTTCAAAGAATATAATTAATGGTTGTTTGTTAATTTTGAAGAATATATTAGTGATTATCAATCGATATACCAGTGTTGTTCGTAGTATAGTCTTACAGTGATTTGGATTTTTCAATATTTCGAAATAAAATCAATATTTTTGTTAAAGAATGTTCTGAAGGTTTCCAGTTTTACCACTTGTTTCACGAGCTGATGTCTCATTTCAGCTGATTATTCGGTATCTACAGATGAATCCAAAGACTCTTCTAATCTAACCTTTCCAAATGAGTAAGATTACTAGTTCACCTATCATACACAGAATCTTGTTTAACGAAATCTCTTCAGTTTCACTGAAGTTGTGCTAAATCATCCGTAGTTTATCGATATAAAGAGCATGATTGGTTTTTGCATTTATAAATTGCTATTTTGATGATTGTCTATGTAAGGTGAAAATTGTTTCAGAATTAATGTTCAATAGGAAACACTAAGGAATAATTGTACATTGCTTCTTAGTTTTCATTACTTGTCTAACTAAGGTCACTCCGTGATTTAAACTATGAAGTTCGACAATCTCCTCAATAATAATTAATTCTGAGAATTAATTCTTCAGGTCCTAATGAAAAAGCCTTGGTAATTAGAGTTCAACCGTGTTGGATGTGAGGCAGATACCAACCTACCGACATTGGGAGATGACTGGCCAAATTTGGAAACTTGATAAAATTAGAAATGTAAACTATCTGATACTGACTCAGTGATTTGGTGGTTAAGCACGAATCTAAAGGGTCATGGACGTGCTCTGCTGTAAGCTATACAAAAGATTAGGTCAGATAATTAACTAAAGTTCGTCCAACTTTGCAACAATTCCTCGTCAAAAAAGTTATCAGTATAAATTAAGTAAACTCAACCTGGAACCATTCTAAGATTACAGACAGTCCCAAGCCCAGATAAAGGAGAAGTGTAGGGCATGGGGTCAGCAACTCCATCTGGTAGTAAAGAGCCTTACTAAAAACATGCTAATCAGGTCAACAAAGTGGCGGATTAGAGAATAAAATTTGAAATGGTGATGGGACATTAATAAAAATGAATAACCTAATGTTTGTCAACGTTTTAGTGTCTAAAATAATAGCTATTTTCAAGTTGAGAAAATGAAATTTTGAAAACATCGTTTATTATAACCCTGATTCACATTTGAAACAGTAACAAAACTAATTCGAGCAGATATCGATGATCGATTTCATAAAGGAGTAAAAATTAGTAGTGTGCCTCGAGATAGTCTGTAAAAATTAAAATAATCAAATATAACCCGCATCTTTCAAGTCACTGGTACGATAGATTCCCTTTGATAAAATAAAATAATATTGTAAATTAGGTGAGATTAGGAAATTCAATACCATATGACCTGACAGCTTGGGTTTTATTTCACATAACTTTCCCACTGATGAAATAAGTGAGGATGAAATGGCCTACAGGTTACAATGATTTTTCAGTTGTTAGCTTGTGATAATAATGCATAATACACTACAGTTAATTAATTCAAGACCACACATAATTTGTTTGTGTAGATCAAAATGTTTTCTGTCGGTATGCACGTGACGCAAGGAATTAAAACTATGTTAGTCCAATGGAGAACTATGCTGATTCAAATGTTAGATACTATCTTCTAATAAATGTTTCATATTAATAAGGTTCTTTAATAACATGGTCAAATAATTTCAAAATATATATAGTAACATCTGCAAAATGTCATCTGTCTTTAAACATATGTATTTCTGTACTAGCAAAACAGAATGTAATTACTTGAAGTTAATTGTTATGTCTCGAAGGTTGAACGCTTTATTCGGATCCTAGCTATTCGAATAACCCCAGGCTAGCACTACTCAGCGACTAGAAAGACCAGAGAGAAGACACGAGTATCAGAGAATCACTTTACTACAAGGTTCATTTATGTACAGAAAAACAGGGGTTTTATAGTAATTAAAAAGACCTTGAGATTCCATAGTAGCAATATGTTTAACAGCCAATCAGGACCTCATTATTTTAGTAGCATAGCTTCTAACTAATCGCTGATTGGTTGGACTCTTTATGAGCCTCTCTGGAGGCTCTGATAGAGTTTATTGTAAGCCGACCTAACACCTCCCCTTTTTTTGAAGATTCGAAAATTAGGTTCTGATTTTTTAAAAAATTATCTGTAAGTTGAAATTCTGCAACATTTCCTCCCCCACGAAATAATGTTGGATCTTCATATCTCCAATTTACAATTAATATGACTTTATTTAAACTACATTTCTCGTATTGAATGCAGAATCCATTAGAAATGAATAGATGATGATGAACGATATTTGATTTTAGGTCTTCGGAATTTGGCTTTTCTGAAACATCTCCATCAAATTCATTAAGATTTTCACTGGAGGATGACACTTGTCATAACTCACTGATGGACTACTGAAAATTTTTTCATAATCACTTGTGGGATTTCATGATTTATCCATCAGATCACGCAGAAAAAAATTATTTGTTCATCGTAAATTAGATTAAGTTCATGTGAGTCAGTTCATTAGGATATCATATTAAATAAATGTTATGTAAGTCAATAAGCAGAATTACCTATGTAGTATTTTATGATTTGCAATTCGATTTCAAAAGATTTATATATATATATATATATATATATATATAACATCATTATATAGTAGATCTATCATTTACTTGAAACATACATTGAATGTACAAATATATGATCAATGTACTAATTATTATAAGCAAAGATAGATAGTTGCTAGCAGTGGAATCCACGACGCGCTTTTCGTCCTATTTGGGACTCGTCAGCTGGATGTATCTACATTTCAGATTTGATGTTCACTCTGGGACTCGAACCCAGTACCTTTCGCTTCGAACAACAGTGCGTTATCCACCCAGCTACTGAGTCCTGATAGCCACTTGCTTGTGGAATGGGGTGAAGTTTACATTTACATGCTAATAAGAGACTGATCAATAGCAGTCCTAACACATCAATGGAAAGATTCAAACAAACAATACTAAATGAATATACCAATTAGTATAAAGTTACTGTTTGAAAGCTAAATAAATCTTGTTCTCTAGTTTAGAGAGTAATATCATTTGCGAATTTTGCATTAACTGACGTACATAATCCATAGATTCAAGAAAAATTAAATTCTTGATATTTTGTAATGCATATTATGATAATTTTATTACTAAAAAAGTTATACCTGTTAACAGCCTTGTGTGATATCTATGCTTAATCATATGCTAAATGCTATCAAGATTTCAATGAAAGATTAGACAATCATTTACAAGTAAGCAAACATGAAAGTTTGGTTAGATTATTGTAGCAAATTTGAGCGAATTTTAAATTAACCTGAGATACTAAAAATAATTTTCACCCATTCATAAACTAGTGTCACAGGAGAATGATTTGTGACGGAAAACGAAAAACAGTTGGAAAATGCAAACAACTTTCATTTCGGAAGGGGTTTTTGTGGAGATTTAGTATTTGCATAGTTGAAAGCATGAGTCAATTGAAGCTAGACCACTAAGAAAAACCTGGAAGCACTGGAATGCCGTTTCGTCCTATTGGTGAACGGTTGCTCTACTTCGTGGATTGGTTGAAGTTAGACATTAACACCATTGGATGCTGGCTCAGTGGTCTAGAGGTTAAACGCTCCGGAGCGAGACTGATAGGTCCTGGGTTCGAATCTCGCGAGGCGAGGTCGTGGACGCGCACTGCTGAGAAGTGCCTCAATAGGACAAAACGGCCATCCAGTGTTTCTAGGTTTTGTACGGTGGTTTGGCTTCAATTGACTCATGATCTCAACTATGCAAACTTTCATTTCATTAATATACTATTCAAAATAGGTTATTATGTTTTAAAGTCAAACATGTTTATCAGAGAAATTCATCTATATGACTAAAAATCATTTTCACAATGGAAAAATTATATCGACGCCAACAGTTTTTCAACCGCCCTTACATTTTCTTCACATTATTATTATGAACTTTACTATGCGGACCATTAAAATGCTTCTGGTGGATAACAAATTCATATTAGTATCGAAATATCACAAGACAACCTTAAGGTTTTCAGTTATCACAATAAAGGGTATAGCTTGGCTGAACTTGAGTTTTGTTCATACTATTAAAGGTAAACAGCTTTCAGTCTTTCACTTTCTGAAGATATATCTTTAAAAGATTTCTATTTTAAATTCTAAAAACCCATTTGCCTAAAAGCTATTTACTTAGTACCTATCTAACTATCTTCTGTTATATTTCCGTTATAATGATATTTATTATTAACACATTTATTGAAATCGGTCAACAGTTTAGATATGATCTAAAAAAATAATAATATAAAGCCGTATTCTTATTGGTTCAACTATAACCTTAAATACTCTTTACATATTATATTGTTATTATTCATGACTAATTTATTTTAAAGCAAACGGTCAAACGATTTAAATGCCAGTGAATTAAAACTTACTATTTTTCTAATTATAAAACTATATATCTTTAAAGTATAACATATGGGTAGTAAAAGGAAACAGATAATCAAATAATGCCTTTCAACTCTAAAGAAAATAATAAAATTGTAAAACTAATTTTATTTTCAGAAAGAGTTTTTGTGGAGAGTTTAGTAATCTTATAGTTGAATTTATGAGTTAATTGAAGCTAGACCACTATGGAAAACCTGGAAGCTCTGGACGGTCATTTCATTCTAGTGTGTGACTCCCCAAAAGTGCGTATCTACAATCCCAAGACATATCGGTCTCGCGCGCCAAAGCTTAACCTCTTATTTAATTATAAATATACGTTTTTTATTACATCTGAATGAGTAGGAAAAATGTATTTTCTTCTTCAGAACTGGCTTACAATTAATCATGAAATGTAAGAAATACAATTTTTCTACCGATTGCGATATAACAAAATATTTATTTATTTATTTATTTTATATAGTTAAAATCATCAGTCAATTGAAGTTAAATCACCATGGAAAAAATGTGAGCACTGGATGGCCGTTTCGTCCTATTGTAGGACTCCTCAGCAGTGCACATTCACGATCCCACCTC
The DNA here is from genome assembly GCA_944470415.2 of Schistosoma rodhaini. Classification (NCBI taxonomy): domain Eukaryota; kingdom Metazoa; phylum Platyhelminthes; class Trematoda; order Strigeidida; family Schistosomatidae; genus Schistosoma; species Schistosoma rodhaini. The sequence continues at coordinate 14,586,686 of OX104037.1, forward strand.
GTGAGATTCGAACCCAGAACCTATCAGTCTCACGCGCGAGCGCTTAACCTCTAGACCACTGACTAGGCATCCAACAGTGATAATGTCTAACTTCAACCAAATTTCTATCCAATAATCAATATATTTGAAACTATCAAGTCGGCATTGATACATATAATTTTTATTTTAGTTTAAAGAAAAATGGTTGAAAATTCAATATAAATCTAATGAGAAGCTATTTTTATATCTCCACATATAATATATCCTTTATATATGTTTATATATATATGTCTAAAGAATAGATTAAATTTTATCATCCGGTTTCCTGCAATGGGATTTAATTAAAATTGTTTCGTTATGATAAATGTATATAGATACATTGAATGTGATTTTATTTTTTATAGTAAGAAAATTTAATAACCCACTTGTATTCCTTTTAATATTGGTGCTGATGATAATAATGTTTATATTGGTAAAGCTAAATTATATCAAGGAGCAGAACTTAAAACCAACACTTCATTTTTTTGGGGGGGGAGGGAGAACTCGTTAAGTGTATATCGATAGAATTTGATCAATTACAACTCTTTATATCAACAATCAGAAAATATTTACATTTATAAATAAGCTGTTGACAATAATTTATTCATCATTTTTTGATACACAGAGAATAATAATTTCATTTTAGACGGGTTTACTGCGCAGCAGTTTGTTCCCTCTTACTTTATGGCAGTGAAACATGGCCGATAAGAGTAGAGGATATTCGTAGACCATTAGTATTTGATCATAGGTGTCTTCGAAGCATTGCTCGTATATCCTGGGACCACCGAGTAAGCAATACAGTTGTTAGGAAACGGGTACTAGGTAAGGATGGCAAATCGATTGATGAGATGGTTGGGACACGTGTTACGTATGCCCAACCATCGACTGCCCCGATGTGCAGTGTTTTATGGTGTAGGAGTAGGTTGAAAGAAAGCTAGGGACGGCCAAACTAAAACGTGGCACAAATCCATGAAGTCACTGACAGGTGGACTGAGCTATGTTGGTGGGTGTAGACTACTTGGTTGGGATCCGCGAGATGATATCAACCGATGGTTAGAGACCTTGAATGGCATGGCTCAAAATCGTTTGCACTGGCGAAGTTGCATCCACGCTTTATGTTCTCCAAAATTCCAATCTTGTGAATTCTTCATGTCCCTATCTTTTTTCTCTTTCCAAATTCATTTCACTGAATTATACTCCTTGAATAACATCTTCAAACCCTAATCTTTCGGATTACTGCTTATATACTCTTACTACCTCTACCACTATGGGATTTGAATCGACAACTGCATCTCTGTGCTAATGTGGTATGGCAACTCGAACTGATATACGTACTTACGAGGTTCTACGTTGTGACTGACTGACTGATATATACGTACTTATTGATTACTTTTTTAACTTCTAGGAATACGTGTTTAATTAAAGGAATATAATTTCTTCTTTTATACAGATGTTGGTTGATTATTTGCAGTTAACAGCGAATTAACTCATGAAAAAGTTCTTTAGTTTTGGGTTTTATAACAAGTCAACAAAGAGTACCTTATCTTTGGGGTCATATTCAAAATTCCATTCTTGATACAGAATACTTTTTCATACGATTTCTTTGAATGAGTAAAAATGTTTACTGGAACGTTTTATATGGTATGTCTTGAAGTATCATCATCATATTGATTCAGCATATGTATAATAACTAATGCTCCAATATTGGAAAAGCACTTGAAAGATCTGAATGTTTTCTGAACATTTTCTGACCCTGAAAAGTTAACTAGACAACTGAAATCGAAAACAAATGTGTTTTGTATTGTACTATGAATCCTAATTTGATGTTTTTTAATCGCGAAAAAGTTTATGAATAAAGCTAAATAATCTTGAAAAATACATCTCTCATATTAAGTTCACAGATACATCATACCTATGCAATTAAAGACAATGACAACAATAATGTTGGTATCATAGAAATACAAAATTTTGAAAGCAGAAGGATTTTCAACGTATACATATACAAGTGCAGAATAATATTCCGAACTTTGTAATTTCAAATACATAAACACTGGTCTTTTACATTTCTAGAGCAATCTCGTTGATCACCGGCTACCATGGGACTACATCTCCTCACGATGCTCCACCGCCTTGTGGATCAGACCTTTAGATCAAAGGCTCCGAGTGTGGACTCCTAAGAAAACCACCTGCTTCGGTTTGGGCACCCGGGCAGTATCACGGCCTTCACACAAATCAAATGGGAATTGTGCAGCGCATGTGTATCTGATGCTTTCTTGTACCAGTATTTATGTGTTTAAATAAATAAATAAATAAAACCATTAACATAGAATCATAGGATATTTTCGGAATGCAGATAAATATCTTGTTGCGCTTCGTTGGATATAAGAAATATTTTAGTATCAGATAATATAAAACAGTTTACAATATCTACGTGATCTGATGTTTTCCTGACTACTTCATAATTTTTAGGCTTAGAGTAGTAATATGTAGCCTAACGTTTGTAATGTATACGAGTAAATTAAGATCAAAACTTTACGTATGTTTAGTAAAATTATAATATTCTTCTGCGAGAGGATGAGCAGTTCTGAGGAGTCCCACAATAGGACGTAACAGCCGTCCAGTGCTTCCAGGTTTTCTACAGTGGTCTAGCTTCAAATGACTCATGATTTCAACTATATATTAAAGGATTAATGTTTGATTTTATTCAGATATTATCTAAGAATAAAGTATTCATATATTTTATTGCATTAATAGATATTCTGTTTCATATTTGATCTTCTTCATTGTCGGAAATCATTCAAAGAGATTAGTTCACAATGCCTGAAGGTTCTACCAATAACTTATAACTATTATTATTATTATTATTATTATTATTATTATTATTATTATTATTTATATTACTACCAAATCAACCATAATCAAGTCTAAAAACTAACCGGAACAATAGATTCTGATATGTAATGACATTAATCTTAATTTTTTTCATGTCTGTCTATATCGTTTTTCCTACCAAATAAAATAAACGAAATATCGTGTATGGACATAATGAAAAATACGATCAGCTTCGAAGTTTGGAATAGTGTTGAAATACTATTACACGATACAAATTATAAGAGAATTTTATCGAAGAAATATAAAACCGAAAGTAAAATAAGACATTAGTTTAGTTCACCGACATATGTTAACACCCGGGTGTTAGTATTTCAACGCAGTCTAATCTCAGTTAGAGCATCACTGAAAGCCGGAAATCACTCGAGAAGCATCCATCAAAGGTCAAACTCAAGATCTTCAGATCCCAAAACTAGACCGTTACACTTATCAGATCGATGACTATTAAATAACACAATCTGTTGAATCAATTAAAATGTCTCATATTCTAGTATCAAACAAATCATTTAAATGAAGATTGAAAGTGTTATTGTCATATTCTAAGGAAGAATAAATGAATGGTAACTGCTAAGAATGATTCATGGACTATTACTACATATATTCTCATCGGATAACTATTAAATAACTATATTATATGTATATTCATATTCCTTTTATTATGAGCTTTCTTTTGATCTTTTGACAACTATTTTACGATTTATTATTCTTAAGTTATTCCCAATTAATTAGTTACAGTATCTCACACAAACAGCCACTTTTGACTTGATCTTGTATAATTACTGCTTATAAATCAAGCATCAGCGGAGGCTAATATTTGTGTTCTGGACTGGAGAGGCTGGGTTAGGCGAGAAACTACTATACAGAGGGCCAATAAGGACTCAGAGTTGACTGAAGGCGGGTCATTCTGGTCAACGCATCATTGGTTTAGCACAGGGATAGGGTAATATAAGTCGGTGTTCTGATTGGCGATTTTGTCACGTGATATTTGACAGGGCCATAAGACATAACAGTTATTCAATTGATTAGAAGAAGTATTGTTTAAGTGAAGTTTGAACTTAGGAGATGTAGTTCGTGAAAATCAAGTTTCTAGACTAATTAATTAGAGTTTTAGACATTGATAGATGGTAATATTTATTCTTTTAACCATTTATCTGACTGGACTACGTGAACATAATTTCATTTCTTTTGACTAACATGTTTTAGGTGATGTTCAATGTTTATTTGAAGAGATATAAGATTGTTGTCTGGCATTTATCAATGGAAAAATATGAATCTGATAATATTAATTTTGTTTTCCTACGATCAAATTACATCATTGGTTATTGTTAGATCGGCTTACAATAAACTCTATCAGAGCTCCAGAGAGGCTCATAAAGAGACCAACCAATCAGCGATTAGTTAGAAGCTATGCTACTAAAATAACAAGGTCCTGAATGGCTGTTAACATACTGTTACTATGGGATCTCAAGGTCTCTTAGCTACTATAAAACCCCTGTTTTTCTGTACATAATTGAACCTTGTAGTAAAGTGCTTCTCTGATACTCGTGTCTTCTCTCTGGTCTTCCAAGTCGCTGAGTAGTGCTAGCCTAGGGTTATCCGAATAGCTAGGATCCGAATAAAACGTTCAACTTACGAGTCATAACAGTTATGATTCGAGATACACAATTGAATAAAATTACGGTTTTTCACAATCATACTTGAAATTATTGTGACTTTGAAATAAAAAGTGGATGGAAAATAGTTCACTGTTTATACTTTACTAACATATTTAACATTCCACACAAACCAATTCTATATTTGGTTCGCGCGTAAGACTGATAGGTCTTGGGTTCGAATCTCGCGAGTCGGGATCGTGAATGCGCACTGTTGAGGAGTTTCACAATAGGGCGAGTTGGCCGTTCAGTGCTTGCAGGTTTTCCATGTTGGTCTAGCTTCAATTGATTCATGATACCAACTATATAATAGATAATTGATAGGAACATATTGAATCCAGTTGCAATAGATGATGTAAAGTGTAAAGTATATATAACATATACCTATTTATATAGATTTAAACGATTTAGTTTTAATGCTGAAATTATAAAATATTTACTCAACCTGTAGCCACCTTATTTCTTTTTTTACTCGTTACAAATAAGACTTTATTTAAAACTAAATCCACGTTCACAACAAATAAAGAAATGAGAATAGTTTTTTTAAGTTTATCTCAAGATTAAAATAAATCTGGGGTTAAGACTAAATGAAAAAAAAAGTTTAAATAATAAACCAGTAAATGATGTAAGAATTTAAAGGGGAAAATGTAAAAACTCAGTTATCCATGTCGTAGATAACTTAAGTGTAATTAAAGCATAAGACACAGATTTTTAGCTGAAACAGTCAACAATGAACAACAGTCTACCATTTACCTGTCTAGGATTCTTTCGACATGTATTTCATTTTAATCACACCTTAGAGACAAAGGCAGCTCAATCTAGTTGATATCCATTATTTAATAATTACGCAACCTCGTCATAGAAACATATTAATTAGATATGAAATCTTGTAAAGTTAAGATCATGAGTCAATTGAAGCTAGACCACCATAGAAAACCTGGAAGCACTGGACGACCGTTTCGTCTTCTTATTGGACTCCTCAGTAGTGCACATCCACGATACCGCCTGGGTTAGATACAAAATCAATAAAAAGTATGAAGAACGAAAAAAAATGTTATTCAATTAAGATAAGTTTGGTTTATAACGCATTGGCGTTTTTAAATAAAACCTAAAAACAACTGATATATGTCAGAATTTTACTAAGCATAACCAACGTCATCAATGTAAGATTTGATCTAAACAAAAATTGACTAAATAAATGACAAATGGCATAAGTGCTATCAAGATAAAAAAACTTCTTTTAAGTAAACTCTATATTTTGTCAAGATGTGATTGGACAATCTTGTAGGAATAACAAACAAGGAGCCAAGTTGACAGATAACATCAGATATAGGATTGAAATAATTTTTAACTATTCATTCTGTAATTTAAAAGTATTTGAAATCGCCAAGCATTATTAATATTGTAGTGCCTTGCTTCGTTAATTGATCAACTCAATAAACGTTATAATATCGATCTTAACGGTGCATAAAAATCAGAGGGTGAAGGGAAGCGGCAACTACAGTTTATTGTCAAATGACGCAGACCAGAAAGCTACAAGCACATGTGCGAATATCAGCGAGCAGCTAGCGAAAGCAATTACATAGGCAATTTATAGTCAAATTGTATAAGGTCACAGCACAACAAAGCAAAAGCTGATAATAGGGTTCCCGTGGTTACATATATGTGGAGGAGGATGAGTTATCGAATGATACTTAAGCAACCAACATTTTGGCTCCGGTGGTCATAACAGTACAAAGGAATATGCAAATTGTTATTATCCAAATGACGATGTCTGTTAAATAAGTTAACTAAAAGGCTTAACCAAAATTGACTATACTCGAAATTGATTGTAGGATGGTTGCTATAAGATTAAAACATTTTCGTACTAAGGTAATATCCAATCGTGTTAAGATGCGAATTTTGCTTTAGTATGAGACTAATTGAAAATGTGCTTCTCAGTGAATAGACTGTCAATCGGGAAAATAAGTGGACTTGAACTAGTGTATATGACTGACTTTCGTTGATAAAAGATGAAATGTTTTCTTTTGTAAACTGACAACTGTTACCTAGTGAATTGTATAAATAATTGAATTTCCTCTGGCTAGTCAGAATACAATACAGATCTAGATACGATGAATCCTGTCGATTTTACTTAAAATGATTGTTAGTAAGATTATGAATAAATGTTTTCATCTTCGATTTTTCTCAGTTGTGGTACCGCTGAAAATCAGAGAATACTGAACAGCTGCTTCAACCGAGTATGGGACAATTCAGCAGTTTTGATTCAAAAAACATTACAATTACGAATGATATAGAATTAACAAACTTATACTTTATCTCTTCCTTAACCATTATGTTTAGGAAAAATGATATAATCTATAAAATCGACTACTTTAATTATGATTACTTTTCCACAAAAAAAAACTCTAATCAACCTGCCAAATGGAACATTAGGACTACTGAATTTCAATCGTTTAAAACTTCATAACGCTCAAGTAAAACCTGAATGAAAATGTAAAAAAGAAATTTCGAGATAACTTCTTGAAAAAGCAACAACTAGTTGCAATTATTCTCTATTTCGATTTTTTCCCCTTCCTACTTTCTTCTATAAATCTCCTTAAAAATGTCAAAGTGATGAATTTTTTCTTAGATCCATAGAAATAAAAAAAGGAAATTGATTTATTTACTCTGTTCATTTTTCCAATTTTTCAATTAAGCAAATAATTTAGAAATTAGTAAAGGCTATTCAATATGATTACTCCTTCAGTAACCTATTGAAAATGCTAGTAATGTGGAGAACAGAACACGACTAGGGACAATCGAATGCATTTTAATACAACATTACATAATGTCTCATTAAAATATGAGAATCATACAGTAAACAGTTAATTTGAAAAATATCAATTATCTCAATTTGACTATTTCTTTTGCAAATATCTGTCCATAGTTTCTGTTTATAATTTTTCATTCTTTTACGTACCAATTGCGTGCCGTGCCCGTTCTCTCATTATCGATCTTCTACTGAAATACATTCAATGCCCGACCATCACCATATACTACTTATGTGGATATCAGTAACCCACACCACAGTAGCATTGCTGTTTCGTATTGGTCATTTTTTTCAGTAAAATTAAAATCAGCAAGTTAATTAGTTGGTGAAAATACAGTTAAATAATCCACTAAAAATCAGATAGAATAAAAATCCAACCCCACAATGTTGTTGCGTTTTCGTACATTTATGATGTGATGGGTAATAAAAAAGCCTGAGAATCCCACTTTAAATCTATAGGTTCATGGATAATTTACAATATCAATATCCAACAATTTATCATTTTCTAAATAAATTTTCATCATGCTTATATTACGTAAGATAGTTTGGATATGATTTGATTTAGATCATGAATCGATAGATGTTAGACCACCATTGAAAAACTGGAAGCACTGGACGACCGTTCCGTCCTTGCATGGAACTACTCATCAGTGCACATCCGTAATCCCGTACGCTGGACTCGAACCCAGCACCTACGGTTTCGTGAGCGAACGCTTAACCTCTAGACCACTGAGATAGCATCCAACGGTGTTAATGTCTAAATTCAACTAATTCACGATGTCACGCGACCATCATACATTGTTTTCGCTTGTCACCAGAAGCGATTGAACTCCACTGGTCACTGATTATTACTAGAACTCCATGAAATCCATCTTGAGGCTAGTCACTAGTGAGTACACGATAATTATCTGTATATTATTGTAATGGTCCTACGTGTGGGATCGTGGATGCGTACAGATAAGTATTTCCATACTAGGATGAAACGGTCATCTAGTGCTTTCAGGTTTTTAGTGGTGGTCTAACATTCACTGATTCATGATTTCAATCAAAAACTTAACAATCTCTACAACTCTAAACTTATAATTTTGGATATGTATTAATTTTGTTTTACAAAATTAATCCTTTATTCTGTCATTTAATACCTGTTTATAATGTATAAATGTTAATTATTTGGATTAGTGAGTAACGCTTACTTAGTTAAGATTGACTCAACAAATCTATTGTAAATATCTCACATTTCATATACATTTTCCTTCATTATATTACTTATATCTAACGAATTTTAAATAAGTAGATTGATCTTATTATAAATAAAAATTTAATAAAACAGGAATAAATAAGGTTTCCCCTTATTCGGTTGTGCGTGCATAACTTATATATGGATCTTTAAATAAATTGTCCTTTAGATCTACGGCATTAACTATATACTAATATAATAAAATTAGGGTGATTTGAAAGTTTCCTTTATAATGGGAATGAAACTGAATAACTCTAGGTATTCAATAGCAAAATATAAAAGAACAGATGTTTCCTTAGGTAAAACATGTAACCCTAAGGCTATTTTTTCTAAGAATTTTTTATCATTAATTTGATTGAACAAATGAAAATGTTTTCTTCACTTAAATTGAAAAAAAAAACATATATCCAGGCAATATGCACAGTATGCAGATATGTCAATTAGAGACTGATCAATTGTAGTCCTAAACATCAATGGAAAGATTCAAACAGATAATACCAAGTTTTTCTATTTAAACCTGGTAACATGTAAATGCATCATAAAAAAGATTTAGTCCCAGCATTTTCCATTCATAGAAAAGCAAAATATCAAGTCAAGTTCCATAGTATCATATTAATCAATATAGTTTCTAACGATAATCCGGACTCTTAAATACATACCAAAACACATATGTAACATATAAATAATCACTAAATTCCATTATAAAACTACTTTTGTATTAATGCATTATTTTTCTTAATGTATAAACTTATTAATTAGTTAAAAAAATAACAACCATGTTTACATTTGTACATAGCAGACCGTTATGAAGTCACAAATGTTAGTTATATTACTTTGTTTTTTGTATCACACGTAACGTAGAATCTAGTACATGTGAAGATTCTTTCATAGTTGCTACACCCTGTTATTGCTGAAAGATAAAATTGTCTAGGCAATTTGAGAGAAGTATAATTAGTATCAGTAATAGTGATGTTAAAAATGTCTATGCATCCGAGATGCTACTCGGAAAGATAATATAGATTAGTGAGACAAAATGATTTGTGACGTAATTTAAAAACTAAGGATTTTAGGTAGGACAAAGAGTGGATACATCTGCTCTATCGCTTATTACTGACTGATCATCATTTCATCTATTTTTATATAACTATGTCTAAAACTTTCATATAACTGATTAACACGATTTCTTCTTAATTAGGTTGGATAAAAAACGAATATCCAAGTTATTACTAATGAACTTATTTGTATGGGTCGTCTCTTAATTCGTTTAAAGACTAAATGAAAAAAAAAGCATTTAAGTTTTAGATTATTATATTCTGTACTACACAGTAACAAATATGAAACACTAGATTTCAACTTGAGGCCGACCATAGTCTGAAATCAAGGTTGAGTTTAGATACCTTTTTTATCTTATGATTTAATCTAGTTAAAAAATCTCATTCGATTCGGTGATAATATAAAAAACTCATTTTAGTTTAACATTAATGGGTTTATTCAGTATTATATGTTTAGTGGGGTGAGACTAAAATTTGTGGACGAGCCAATCTGAAACGTTTGGGGGATTTCAAGGTCATGGCGCCAATTTCTGTACCTGATGCTTATGTATGATCGGTTCACAGAAGATTTTAGAGTAGACTTGACAATCAAGCGGCTACAATGAATGGGAGTATTAAGAAGCTCCTGTATTTTTAATTGCGGTAATTAAATGAATTGTAGACCTTGTGCAGATTACTGTGATGTTGTCCTTCGATGTAACATATGTTGAAGGATGACGTTTGCTAGAATAGCAACCTTTTTCGCTCGATCCACTTTAAGACTAAAGAATATTATGATAATTGCTGCCAACTGTATAATAAAAGTACCAGGAACATTGACTGCAGTAATCTCAGATGTTACTGAAACTTCGGCTGTTCAGTGGTATGAGTAATGTATGGACATATCCATAATAAAAATTATAAAATTACATAACCGGAGTACACACAAACAATAATGAAGCTATGTGGTCGAGCCTGAGAGATTTTTTGTGACCTTATCAGGGCTTCAGAAACCGACTACTATGGAACTATATGGATGAGTTCCTCTACCGTATGCATTACAACTTTATAAGTTTTGAACTTCTTTCTAACCTTGACACGTTTTTGGACCATAAGTGTATACACTCTAATTATTCGGTTTTGTATGATATATTTTTACTCTGTGCTGACTGTTTACTGATTGGCTAATATTTCTCAAGGTCACCTAAGGTTTGTTTTAAGGTCGCTCATAAATTATAGTTTCGCCGTTTAGTGGAACAAGGAACTGTCAACAAGCATTATTACGACAAGGTTTTCTTATTATTCATAACCATCACAATAAACTATATATACATAAAATAAACCAGTCAAAATATATGAAATTAGTAGGGATTTTTGTAATGGAAGAATCTTCACACCGATAAATAATCTGGATAAATATGAGCTTCCTTAGAACTAGAAAGGAAGGCCCAGGACAGAGTGGGTTGGAGAATGCTGGTCGGCAGCCTATGATTTATTGGGAGTAACAGGCGTAAGTAAGTGAGTAAGTAACGTGTTCACAAGTATATGAGGACGTAATTCAAAAGAATTGGAAAAAGATGAAATATGTTCACCTCAGTTTTAACAGTATTAATGTCTCACAGATTATAAAAAGGAAACCCAGCAGCTTACTTATCAAGAAATATCTTATAAGGTGGTTAGTTTACTGATTCTAAATAACTCGTTTACTAGTACAATTAAATGTAGAAAGTAATCTTTCCGCTATCATCTGCAAAACTAAATTTCAACAAAATAATTACACTGAACAACTACAAAGAAGTTTCGTCTTTAATTTTCAAGTATTTTCAATACTCATCTACAGATGAAAAGAGATAGAATTGTGTTAGTAAATCTATTGGGTAATGTTTAAAATGGTGGCTTGTCATAAAATTTTCATATAGTTGAAATCATTAGTCAATTGAAGCTGGACCACCATGAAAAACCTGGAAGCACTGGATGGCTATTTCGTCCTATTGTGGGATTCCTCAGCAATAGGATGAAACGGCCATTCAGTGCTTGCGGGTTTTCCATGGTGGACTAGCTTTAACTGACTGATGATTTCAACTACATAAAATTACTAAAATCTCCACAAAACCCCCTTCTAATAAAATTTTCACTTTTGGACATTGTTTATTAGTAAATATTTCATTGTCAATCGACATAAAACTTACTTAAATTGACGACGTATATTCATCATTTCAACAGTAACAACTTTACTTTGTCTATAATCTTGAAATTATCTTTCATAACTTGACTATTCTTTTATAACATGAATTTGAATTCATAACAGTATAATTCAATGTAAAAGTGGTATTGAAAGGGATTATTTTTCATTCATATGTCTAGATAAAAATATTTCTATAAGCGTTTTTGAACGTAATATAATCACTAAGTGGACAGATGAAATTCTATTACATTACAATATAATCTATACATTCATCCATAAATGGGATAACTTCATTATCCATATTTCATTTGGATGTTTTTCCACTTGAAATGAGAAATTTCTTGTTTTGATATGAGACAGTATAACAAACGTTCTAATGATATTTAAGGTCGCTTAATAAAGAAAAAAATGTCTCCATTGTTGTTATTATAGAAAGAAATTTGTTAGATTATCTACTAATAATTCATGACCAGACTAAAATTGAGCTTTTTCTTGACAGGGAATTGATATTTTCAGGTTTAGATTATTAGTTGCTGAAATATATCGATTCGAAAAAGAACCACTCTAGTTTATAGAATTATGGTATTTTCTGTAAACATGGTATCTTTTAATTATTTTGTGGATTGGTTGAAGTTAGACATTAACATCGTCGAGTGCCGTCTTAGTGGTCTAGTGGTTAAGCGCACTGGCGCGAGACCGATAGGTCCCGGGTTCAAATCTCATGAGGTGAGATCGTTGATGCACACTGTTGAGGAGTCTCACAATAGAACGAAACGGTCGTCCAGTGCTTCCAGATTTTCCATGGTGGTCTAGCTTCAAATGACTCATGATTTCAACTATTAAAAACTTTTAATTATTTGCTTATTAAACTTAATCAAGAGATATTGTTTTTTTTGAGATGGTGGAGAAGATTTGTAACTCAAATAGATGATTTTGATGGAGTTTTGTTCTCTGAATTGAATGATTTGATCGTGGGGCTTTCATCGTTCTTCTGAACGACATCATCTGCACAAACGTCAGATACAAGTGAATTGTTCGAATGTCTCCACACTTCACTTGTATCTGACGTTTGTGCAGATGATGTCGTTCAGAAGAACGATGAAAGCTCCACGACCAAATCATCCAATTCAGAGAACAAAACTCCATCAAAAAATTGTTTTTTCTTTCAATTTATTATATTTTCAAATGTAAACAAAAACTTTATAAATCAGTAAATTTAATTTTATTTGGATGGGGGTAGAAGAATCTTTACTTTCTGATCATAATCCTTATAAATGCCTATTTATTTTGGAAAAAAAGAGCTAAAAATGAATTAAATTGATTATAGTTGAAAGCGTGAGTCAATTGAAGCTAGACCACCATGGAAAACCTGGAAGCACTGGACAGCCGTTTCGTCCTATTATGGGACTCCTTAGCAGTGCGCATCCACGAACCCGCTCTCGTGAGATTCGAACCCAAGACCTACCAGTCTCGAGCCGAAGCCCTTAACCAATAGACCACTGAGCTGGCATCCAACGGTGTTAATGTCTAACTTCAACTGATCCACGAAGTTGAGCAACCATTCACCAATTGTCTTCAGTGAGTTCCTATCTCACAACAGACGTGGTTTTGAACTCCACTGGTCACTACTTCTCACTAGAGCTCCTAGATATACTTCTCGAAGTCCAGTGCTTTCAGGTTTTCCATGGTGGTCTAGCTTCAATTGACTCACGCTTTCAACTATGATAAATACTAAATCTCCACAAAACCCCTTCTGATAATTAAATTGATTAGTTGAGTAAATTTTGTAAGTGTATTACTAATTACATGGATTTTAATTCTTTCATCTACTTAGAATGTATGACAATTTGAAATTCAATTCTAATGACAACATACAATAGAAAAGTTCGATATTGAATAAAGATACTGGGTAGAAATTTACAAATTAACCAATCATGAGTACTGGTTAAAATGTTGACATTTGCCAACAATATAAAAATAGTAAATATACTGTGAAAACTTCATTTACCAAACAGTATTTAGATGTTTTATAATATATAGATATACTGAAAAATACATTGCGAAGGAATGGCTACCCGGATAAGTTCGTTAAGAAATACCTAGTAGAAAGTACTGTTAAAATAAGAAGAAATTGTGAAACAGTGAGTAAAAAAACCTTGTATTTGAAACTGGACTTCAAAGGTGACATAGCGAGTGATATTCTAACACGCCGACTGAAAAGATCGGTTGAAAGGACGTTTTACGCCGCTAAGCTACACGTCACTTTCTCAACTAAACCAGTACTCACACAATTAATCAAGGATAAGTTACCGAAGATGGGCTCTTCCATGTGTGTATACCAATTCAACTGCTCCTGTGGAGCTAGTTACATAGGCCGTACTCAGAGGGCTTTATCCTTGCGTATTCGTGAACATGTACCAGCATGGTTGGGAAAAGGAGTCACTAAATCCATTAACAGCGCCATCCTTTCTCACTTGGTAGACAGTGAACATCATATCAAAATAGAAGAAGCCTTCTCTGTTTTATATCAAGTTCCGAAAACTCTACCTCAAAGAGCTAGATTACGATTACTTTACATAGCCGAAGCCATCTGGATCAACTCTAGAAAACCAAATTTATGCATCCAAAAAAAGTATATCCAGCCACTATGTTTACCTTGGCCTACGACTGGATCACCGGTTTCCTAAACTAAATATTATAAACCTCCCCCCCCTTTTTTTTATTTTATTTTTTTTTCTTTGTTGATCACCTTTATCTTAATCTTCACATCCATCATTCCCAATTCCTTTATCGTAATTATCTTGATAACATCCCCTTTTATTACATATTATATTCACACAACAATCTTATTATTATTACTATTACTATTTATCATTATTATCTCAATTAACAAGATGAAATTCTTCTACTATGCACTTTATTCACACAATTTTTTGCATTTTCATTTTTTCTAAATTACTATTATATCGATTGTGACTAGACACTTGAGTACAAATCATTTTGGACCTTTATTAAATGATCTTTCTGATTTACAAATAACACAATTTTAAAGTATATATATGTCGTAACAGATGCAAACGTTCACCATTTTTAACATATAACATTGTCAAATTCATTAATACATGCCTCATTTTGGCCTTTGTAAAGTATCTCAATAATTATGGACTTATAACTGTAGAGCCTGATGATGAAGTTATTGAAAACAATTGTTCGCTCAAATATTGGTCATTTTTGAATTATCTATGGGGATTTTTAAACTACTTTTATAATATACTTAGAAAAGATAACACTTTAAACATAAACAAGCTGAACAAAAGAGGAGGACTAGTTCTAATGGAAAAAAACCGATTATATCGATAAAGTGAATTCAATTTTGTATGATCCGACTAAATCTCAAAAATTCAACGACGTTAAGGATATAAATATGAAAGCAGAGAAACTGCTGGATAATTCACATAAGGAATTAAAAATAATAAAGGAATACTTACTCAAGCTATTCACAATTCACTTAAACCCACTGGACCGAATATACCGCGATTCTATAGTTTTTTAGATAGACAATTTGGTCGTATATAATGGTTTAGCTTCTAAAGAAACACTTAGTTAACTTACGTTTGATCAGTGGTCTATACTAATGTTTTATATCAGGAATATGATCTTTTATTTATACTTGTAAAGAATTATAAATGCTACCATTAATATTAGTAAAATAAGTCATTACCCTGTTTAATCTGAAGGTTTAAATAAAAGAGATCAATTGCCTTTGTTCAGTAGCATCCGAAAAATTTGAATCACTGTAACAAACAGAAGTTAAAAAATCGTGTTGCTAATAGTAAGATTTGAAAAGACGAGTATTTATTGAACAGATCAACTAAGAAAGGCAATTGTAGAGACAAATGAATTTAATGCACTTCAATTCTTCTCACTATCTGTAGACAACAGCCTAATTTTAAACTGAATAGCAGAATTAAAAACTAAAATTTGACGTTATTTCAACTGACGAACTTGCCACAAAACTTTAGAAGAGAATATTTTAGGTGTATTTCTAAGACTTATTTATGAAAAGATACAAAGAATTTAGGATAATGATCAGAGTATATCTGAAGAATAGTGGAGATGAATTGAATGGATTTAAAAACTTTAAACCAATTAAAAAACCAATATCATCAAGTGTTTTTTCATTTTTCATAAGATAAAGCTACCAAGGTTTTCCCATATGACCTATATTTGGAAAGAGAAAACATGATGAACCATTATCTGTCCCAGTAAAAATCAACAGACTAATATCTTCCTGTCATTGCATAAATACCTTTTACGTTCCGTTAACCTTCATTCGGTAAATTAACTTCCACACTATTATATTATTTTATGGTATATTACCATATTTCCCATAATGAAAAACAGATTATTTTCAACTATAGTACGTGAAGTTGACTTTTATATTTTAATTTTCGGAACTACATTTATGACTATAGCAATTATAGGATACCGACCTTTTATTTTTGAATTTATTACTTGTTGTAGATTTGAATGTACAGCTGATAAGAAGCATTAAAAATCAATTCATTTTATTCTCCAGATCTGGTTATCTTTACTTCGTTCAATATCGTCAAAAGAAACGAGATCTATCAAAAAAATAATGATGTAAATAATTTGTAGGTGACTGTGGTCTGGCTGGTTGACTATGGAAAATAGTAAAGAATGAACAGCTTTTTTAATATAGTATGCAATTTTTCAACACTGGACACTCAGGACCGCATCGGGGGTTGGACTTGGAACCTTCAGGTCATGTGGTGATATCGTGACTAATAAACCATTTTGGTTGCAATTCGTTGATGTACATTTACAACCTCAGTAGCTTTGCTATATAAGATGGTGATCATTTGGTATCAAAGATGATAGCATTCTTAATATCGAGATGTCTGAACTCCTCCGATGACGTATAGAATTACAGTACTGATGAAAGGTACTTTCATGTTTGGTTTAGTCTATAGATGGTGTTTGTCACAGTTTGGGTACCATTGAAAGCCACATTTCACTGTACAGCTTCGTGGTCTTGGCAAGATACTTTTCAGCAATGACCTACTGGCAAAGAATTCGTCATGAGACCTGCTGCTACGTGGTTCAATTTCCAGTGGTCCGTGGGTGTTTACTTCTGAGACGTACCATATTAGAATGAAACGGATGTCCAGTGTTCCATATTTTCAGCAGTACCTTAAGTGAGGTCAGTCTATGGCAAATACAGTTTATAAATTAAACAGTATCCACAAAACTCCTTCATCAGTGGTATAAATTTCTGTCTGGCGATTGTAAAAAAAGTCTATCTACAATCTTGACGAAACTTATATACCAACGGAGATTCAGATAGTCTCCCAGCTTTGCAGCTAAAAATTTTACCATAGAGGTAATTTTTTCTGTGATTCAGTTCCTATATAATGTAAGTGTTAACGTTAACTGGTAGGCAATTAGTAGCTAATGCTAAAACGTTTTAGTCCTAAGCGCCAACCAACAAGAAAAGTATATTCGGCCGTCAAGTTAGTTAGTTTAGTGGTAATCATACGATTAATTCAGGTGATTCGATTGACAGTAAGAATTAAAGATGTATGTTCCCTAGAATGTTACATATGAGTACAAATAAACGTAGAAGAAAGTATGGGGTAGTGATAATATTCTGTATGAAAGTTTATCACAAAACGAACACTTAGTGACCTTTGCTTGTCTGTACATAGTAAAATGTAGTATACTATTACATCATGGAAACCACTGATATATTTGGAAATCAGGCTCTTAGCTACTAATGTTGGTCATAAATGTATGTTAAGGGATGACAGCATTCATCATTTCACAAATGATTCCGATAAAACTGTTTTACTGAAATGTAATCATTTCATCTTAATGTACACAGTTTTCATTTGATGAATAAAGCGAAAATCAACTTCAATAAACTAATTGGAAGACTGTTGTCTTTGAGATATGGAATATTTATCATTTCGATTGGAATTTTTAATTTATCTACAGATTTGTCGATATATAGTTAACAGACTCAAATTTACTAATCTAAGAGTTTGATGATGAAAAGGAACGCAGATAAGGTCAGGTATCTTATGAATTAAATCTATGAATAAACGAAATGACAAGCGTAGATTAAGATAATTTACGCATATATCTGACTTCATTTTCAGTTATGAGACTAACATACGTGATTTCAATGTACACTCTTTCCTTATGTACGCTTAGACTTTATAGTATTTCCACGTCTACATAGAACAAGCGAAATGTAGCTATAAGTTAATCCAGGACGTGCGTTTTATCACCTACATGTACCTGCATCTTAGAGCTGATGTCCGCTCTGGGACTCGAACTCACTACGATTAGCTTCATACAGCAACGTGCTATTTGCTTAGCTACTGAGTCTAGATGACTACTTACCTGTGCAACGGAATGACCTTCAATTTGAAATTAGATGATTAGGATTATATAGTTGTTGATACTTTGATTGAGTTTTGATCAACCTTGGTTTGGGGTTGTGAATCGTATGTAGATTGCCTTGATATAATTATTTTGATAAAAGTTTTTGTAATGTAGATAGATGTTAACTCTAGGATGCAAGTCCACCAGGCTGATGAATTTCAAACGAGATGAAACACATACCCAATCCTAGCCATTCTATATAAACTCGTATCATAATCGTTATATCAAGGTGATCTGCGTGAGAGGCACATATACCAACTAAGACTATTCGAAATTTAGTTACAATATCAACAACGAGGTAATCCAAATCATTTAAATTTCGGTGGTTACTTTATGTGGTAGAGGTTTTGTTAGTCACTCATCTCAATTGGTTAATGATAAGTCGAAAAGCCTTTATTGATAAAAGTATGTTTTGTTAGCATAAGTACATAAATATATAAATAATTATTTTTAGAGCAAACAGGAAATTAAATTCCGTATATTCAGTATACATATTCACATAAAAATAATGGTAGATAAAATCTGTAATTTGTATAAAATGTACATTATCAGAGTATAGGTATTATTTTCTCCAGTAAATCTAAATCTAAACCTGAGTTTTAATTCATTTTTGTATTTGTTGCTTGAATCTTCCTATTGATGTTTAGGATTACAACTGACCAGTCGCTTATTGACATATATGCATCCTGTATGGATTGTCTCGATATTGCTTTCAGTCAGAAGCATTATAAGCTGACAAGCTAGTGGCTAACTAAACCGAGTAGCTAAGTGGATAACATTTTAAAAAATTGGGATAAAATGAATTTTGAATAACTTCATTTTTAATAATTTTATAAGCATTAATACTAAGGTTGAACTTGATAGTTTCAATTATATTTACTCTGAAGAAGTGGCTTACATTAAGTCATGAAACTTTAAAAATGACAAAAAAAGTTTATTTTTATCTTCATTTTAAAAATTATTTTTAAATAAATATGAATATTATCAGAAGGGGGTTTTGTGGAGATTTTAGTAATTTTGATTTCAACTATATAAAATTACTAAAATCTCCACAAAAACCCCTTCTGATAATAATTATATGCTCACTCGTGACTGATTCCATGAGGTATTTCTTGGAGTTGTAATGAGAAGCAGTAACCGATGGATTTCAACCAGGTCTGTTGGGAGATATCAACTCACAGAAGACGATGGTGAACGGTTGCTCAATTTCGTGGATTGGTTGAAGTTAGACATTAACACTGTTGGATGCCAGCTCAGTGGTCTAGTGGTTAAGCGCTTGCGGGTGAGACTGATAGGTTCCGAGTTAGAATCTCTTGAGGCGGGATCGTGGATGCTCACTGTTGAGGAGTCCCACAATAGGACGAAACGATCATCTAGTGCTTCCAGGTTTTTCATGGTGATCTAGCCTCAAATGACTCATGATTTCAACTATATCAATATGAATAGATTTTTCTAGTTCAATTATGATATTGTTATTGTGTATTAATGATGAAAACTAATTTGATTGCATTAAAAACAAAATTGGTTTATATATCAATATTAATAAAAGTATGTTATGTTTTGTTGTTGTCAGGAAAACCTTTTAATTCTATATGAAAATTTAGAGTAAAACTAATTATCTACCAAAAAATTTTTCTAATCCTTAAATACTTAGAATCTGATTATTGAGTTATAAGTTTAAATTAATCTTCATCTACTAAAAGAATTTGACAAATTCCATTAGTAATTAAATTCTTTCTATGATATATTTAGTGAGTTATCATGATTGCTATATTATTATTATTATCAGGTGAAGAGATTTTCATTGTTTGTACAAGTTCATTTGTTAAATATTGTATATAAGTGTGATTGTTAATATAAAGATGTGATCAACTACGTTTAAAAGTTAACTCCCCCTGTAGCCGCTCCGGGGGTTACTTCCGGTCCGAAGCTCTGATAAAGGAGGAGGGTTAAGTATGGGGTTAGCAACCCCATCCCGTAGAAAACTAACTCGCCAAAAAAACGCTAACCGGAATCCAGGAAACGTTTAAAAGTTCATTTGATCTTTTCTAAACTTGATAAAACAAATTTTTTTTTATAATAAAGTTTAAACTACTTAGAAGTTGTTAAATCAAATCTGAATAAACAATCCATATCATAAATTATATCCATAGATATTCATTAAAAATCGACTGTAAATGAAGGACCAATAGAATTCAAGCATCACTCAATACGTGTTTTGGATAAGTTTGTATTCATTTTTCCTTGGTTCTGTCCCCTGAATTCAAACTTGTCAGAAATCAAGAAGGTCAAGCCTTATTGCAATCATAAAACAATTCAACTTCTAAATTGAAATCTAAAGTTTTAAAACTTTCAACATAGGTCAGTTAACTATAAGAACATGTATTCAGTTCAGTATCACTTAGGTAGTACCTTACTAAAGATGCACCATATGAGCAGCGTTTTCGCGTTCATAAAAAATAACAGTTACGTTTTTAATTTACAAAATATATAATTAATTCTAGTTCCAATGAATATTCTTATTCAAATCTAACGTCATAATTATGTCTAGATTTTTCTGTAGAGGTTATCTCAGTGTGGTAGAACACACATTAAGGAAAGCACCCAAATGCGTCACAAGACAAGCCCTCACATGGAATCCTGAAGGCCAAAGGAAAAGAGGAAAACCGAAATGGAGACAGACGTGAGAAGAATGAACAAAAGTTGAATGGAACTAGAAAAGAAGTCCTAGGACAGAGTGGGTTGGAGAATGCTGGTCGTCGGCCTATGCTCTATTGGGAGTAACAGGTGTAAGTAAGTTATCTGTGTCGTAAGTTGGTTTAGTAAGATCAGTAAATAAGAGGGTTTGATAGTATATATATTCAGATCATTAATTTGGCCAAAAAGCTTTGATATGATTCTTTCTTCAAAATATGATTACTTGTATTATTGAGTATTCTTTTGATCAATAACATTTATAGTTTAGTTACTTAATTTTAAATCTGACAATCATTAATAGTACATAATACTATACTGTGTTTTGTTATAATGAGACGATTAAATAATTTATCGGTTTATGAATTATTTAACCCCTGAACAAACAAGGAAACAAAAGTGACGTCATGTGTCTAGATATTATAAATAAAATTTGAATATTTTAAAACCAGGTTACATCAACCATTAGTTACCTAAATCATTTTGTATTTAAAGTTTATCGTTGTAAATATAGTTTATACTTTTAAGGTAAACATAACGACCATATTTACCTTCATTATCAGTTGTACATAGAGAGATATAGAAGTAGTAATTTTATAGACGTAAAGTTTAGCATTTCAGTTAATTTGTCTGACATATAACGTGTAATATTTAATCTCACTGATTTATTGTCTTTATCAGGAGGTTTGTGGAGATTTAAGTAATTTTATAGTTGAAATCATGAATCAATTGAAGCAAGATCACCATGGAAAATCTGAAAGCATTGGAAAGCCGTTTCATCCTATTGTGAGACTCCTCAACAGTGTTCATCCACGATCCCGCTGTTCAGTACTCCAAGGTTTTTCATGGTGGTCTAGCTTCAATTAATTCATGATTTCAACTATAAAATTATCGTTTTTAGCTTGATCATTTTGTATCTTTAGTAAAACTAAATTACCCATAGATAATGACATTTAAAAATGAAACACCTATACATCTATTACATATTTCTGTAGCGAGACTGGTAGGTCCTGGGTTCGAATCTCGTGAGTGCAAGATCATGGATGCGCACTGTTGAGGAGTCCCACAATAGGACGAAACGGCCGTCCAGTTCTTCCAGTTTTTCCATGTTGGTCTAGCTTGAATTAACTCACGCTTTCAACTATGAAAATATTTCTGTATACTTTAAAAGTTCAGAATATAATGTACTATTTACATTGGTCAATGAGTTATGTATATTCATATTGTTTATTTAAAACTTAGGTATCTAATTATGTTATCAATAATGGACAATTAACTGAATTATTATTATTTTATCATAAATTACATTAATGTAGTTATCATAAATTTAATTAAAGAAGCATTTTCTTATCAATGATTTATAAGCATTTCATTATTTATTACCTGACAAGAAAAACAAGCAGGATATTTGAATTATCATTTCATTTACTGATTATCAATTATGACATAGAAACAAACAAAAAAACAAGAGATTTATGTAGATCAGTATTTGATGAATACTCAATGAGGGGGGGTAAGAGGAAACAAGGATAATAATAATAATAATAATAGTAATAGTAATAGTAATAATGTGAAAACCATTCGAAACCTAATCACTTTGTTTAATCAACTAATATTACCATGGTAAGTGAGAACAAAAGTGTGTTTTGATAGATCACATCATTCTGATAATCTTGATTTTCTTATGACACCATCGAAATTTATCCAAAGGGACTAAGTGCTTTAAATTGGAATACTCAATGAATATTTATTTATGCATAGAAAAGAAAAAAAAGTACCAGTCGTTATAAATAAATATTTTTTTTTATTTTATTTTTTCAATCTAATCATAATTCATTTGCTACTTTTCTTTTTCCTTTTTTCTTTTCTTTTCTTTTTATTTTCTTTTTCTCCTCTTCTTTTCTTTCTTTTCTTGCAGAATATTTTATTTTCAATGAGTAAATCATAGAAATACCTTCGACATCTTTTTATAATAATTTAGTGACAGTGAAATGATTTGAAAGCTCATTAGACATAAATGAATTTTGAAATGGAAATTAGTCAAATGTGAGTTAGTGTTCTTTTTTTTCTTTATTTCTTTTAAAGTATGAATTCCCAGATGGTTACAAAAATGTAAAAGTGATTAACTGGTTTGTTTATTATATATATATCTTATCCTGAGTATCCTCAATGGTATGTACACTAGGGATTGAACACATGTCTGTGATATATAGTATGGTAAAAACTACTTTTAAAATCTTAAAGTGATTGTCTAACTTCTTTGTTATCAAGTAGTATGTGGTATGAAATACATTAAGATTGACAAATAACTGGTCAGAGTCATTTAGCCTACATTTTTGTCCTATCATTAAGAGTTTTTAAGCCTAATATTAAGATCAATCTATGGGATTCTGGACAACATATATGTGATTTTTATTGTATTCTGTAGTGTGATTTGTCTAATGATCTAAGCTTTTGACTACTTGACTAGCCCCTTATGGTAAAATAAAAGGTGAAAGCAACTTGATCAATCTATTTTCAAAGCGAAATAACGAGAGACTCAGCTCTTGCCTTTGTATAAATTATCGAACTGATCTAGGTAGAATATTAAGTGGATGATCGTAGCTCGATGGATAATTCGTTTACTTACGGTAGCACATTAACGACTAGATATTTCATCTAACATACGGCCTTAGTACATCATATTAGAGAAGTTTTTGACACTTAAATATATCTCTATAAACTAATTTTAGCTTCTCGAATGATAGATAACAAACGCTTGTAGGTTTTGATCACTGAAGCAATGGGACTTCGAATGAATTAAAAACCCTTATCAAAGATATCTGTCGGCTTTTGATTTCGAATCAATCTCGTTTGTTGAAGAATCATGTTGTGGAAAAAAAAATGCTTTTTTGATCTGACTATGACACCTAATTCTTATCAACCATATCAAGACTTTCTTAACTAAAGAAGATTTCAATATGATTGTAATATTAAATTCTCGCTTAAAAAAGAAACATTCATACTGAAATAATGAATAGAATCACTATTGCAATAAAAAGCTAGATTTTATAGATGACATCATGAGTCAATTGAAACTAGACCACCATGAAAAACCTACAAGCACTGGACGGCCGTGTTGTACTATTTTGGGACTCTCCAACAGTGAGCATCCACGATCCCGTCTCTCGAGATTCGAACCCAGGACCTAACGGTCTCGCTCCAGAGCACTTAACCGATAGATCACTGAGCCAGTATCTAACGGTGTTAATGTCTAACCTCAACCAATCCACGAAATAGAGCGACTATCTTCCATTGTATTGAGGTAGATACCTGTTTCTAGCTGACATGGATTAGCTCCACTGGTCACGACCTCTTACTACAACTCCAGAAATTACCTCATGGAGCCAGTCACTAGTGCTCTGGTGCGAGATTGGTAGATCCTGGGTTCGAATCTCATGAGGTGGGATCGTGGATGCGCACTGTTGGAGAGTCCCACAATAAGACGAAACGACCGTCCAGTGCTTTCAGGTTTTCCATGTTGGTCTAGCTTCAACTGATTCATGATCTCATTTATAAAATTACAAAAATCTCCACGAAACCCCCCCCTTCTGAAAAAGCTAGATAATATTAAACTAATATATTAACTTTTAAAATTTCTTTTTACACTATTCCTTTGTTTAAATTTTTTAATTAGGAAAAAGCTTTATTATTATTATTATTATTATTATTAACCGAATTCATGTTCTAGGTCAAATGATGTTTCTATTAGTTTAAAAAAGGAGAACACATTGAATATTAATAAAGACAGAACAATAGAATGTTTAAATCAAAGAGATACAAGAACAAATACAAGTTTCAATATTTTACTCTATTCGAAGAAAAAAAAACTATTCAGGTGAATGAAAATAATCATTTTGTTGATTTTAAGTTCAATGTTTATTTACTTCATTTATTTATTTAATATAATGGAATTAATATAGAATTAATTATTGTTATAGTGAGATAGAAAACAAATCATTAAAGATATTTAATACTGATTAGGGTCACTAGAAACCCCCTTCATAAATAAATAAGTTGAAAATTTTCAAAAACCACCATGGAAAACCTGGAAGCACTAGACTGCCGTTTCGTCCTAGCTTCGTTCTAGCTTCAATTGACTCACACTTTCAACTATGAAAATATTAAATCTCCATAAAAAACCCCTTCTGATAATAATAATAATAATAATCATATATTCACTACTGACTGACTTCGAGAGGTAAATCCAGGAGTTCTAATGAGTAGTAGTGACCAGTGGAGTTCAAACCACGTCTGTTGTGAGATAAGAACTCAGTGAAGATAATTGGTGAACGGTCGCTCAACTTCGTGAATTAGTTGGTGTTAGACATAAAAACCATCGGATACCGGCTCAGTGGTCTAGAGGTTAAGCGCTCGCGCGCGAAACTGATAGGTCCTGGATTTGAATCTCGCGATGCAAGGTCGTGAGTGTGCAATGCTGAGGAGTCCCACAATAGGACGAGACAGCCGTCCACTGCTTCCAGGTTTTCCATGGTGGTCTAGCTCCAATCGACTCATGATCTCAACTATGAAAATTCTAATTTTATTTCATCTTCAATGTTAATGTTACTAAATCAGTTATTGAGAGTATATTAATGAAAAAAATGTCGTTTATAGATCTTATACATAATAATCACTTCGGATTATTTTATTTTGGAACTAGATCATAGCAACAATGACTATTAAATAAACGTAGAACACTTTAAATTCACTTAGTATTGTTTGTTTGAATCTTCCCATCGATGTTTAGGACTGTAATTGATCAGTTTCTAATTGGCATATGTGCATACTGTGTGCATTCCCTTCCGAATAGGACGAAATACGTTTCCACTGCTAGCCACTATCCATCTTTGCTTACAATAGAACACTTTGATTTTCACCGCTTGGTAATTATGTAAAATTTCATATTTATGGAGCATAATAGAAATTATATATATATAACTTTACAACAGAACCTTCATTTTATTTTCATTTAAAATGAATGTCAAAAACTTATCAATTAAAGATTAAAAATAGATTTGAATATAAAACGAATGATTATTACATCTACTGATAAATGAAGGGTTAGAACAACACATGTAAACGAACAATTGTTTTCAATTAGATCGTCATCAGGCTCTATTCTAATATACATGAATATTTATACGAAAATGTTAAGCCAATCAAGGCTATTTGATCACTATATAATCACTATTCTAAGTCTATTTCCAGTGTTTAACTAATAATAAGACTTTTATTATCGTAATTTAATATTCTTACTACTGTCAGTACACTTGTCTTCCCACTATCAACTTGTACTTTTAACTATTATTATGCTTGGTAACGTATTCTATTTCATTGTGGTTATTGACTCGAATAGCCTTGATTGGTCTGAAATTTTCGTATAAATATTCATATATATTAGAGTAAAGCCTAATGACGAACTAATTGAAAACAATTGTTCACTTACATGTGTTGTTCTAATGTTCACAATGAGAATCTTTAATATTCTAAAATGAAGAGTTTACAATAGTGATAGCATGAAATCTACTCAAAATTCGTTCCATTTATTGTTCATTATTACAAGTTTTAACCAACAGTTGCCAGAGTTTAGTCAAATAAAATGTAGTGAAAATTTTTATTGAGATCCAGGTATACTTATATGATGAATTACAGCTTAAACGAAACCTAACTTAAAGGTTCATTAACTAATTATTATCCAAGATAAATAATCAACGTGTAACTGTAGGCAGTGTCAAGGTATTTGTTCAATATGTCAATATACTTAATAATTTTGAATGTTAACAATAAAACAATAAAAAGCCTGTTAAATAATAACAGATGGGTCGTAAATAGGGACTAATTTCCATGGTGGTCTAGCTTTAATTAACTTATGATTTTAACTGTTTAAATGAATCAAAACTGTATAAACTCAATGGGCTTGTAGTGAACAAGAACATAAGTGGGAACAGTCGAATGTATTTGAACACAAAATTACAGAACATCTTAGTAAAATCTGTGAACCATACAGTAAATCACTTAATTTGCAAAACGTCAATAAATTATCTCAAACTTGACTGTTGCGTTTGCAAATATCAATCAATCGTCTAAGACTTTATTGTTCTTTCATTTTCACATCCAATAATCTTTGTTCTTCTTACCCTTCTACTTCCAGGCATTTGTGAGATAAAAACTCACAGAAGACAATTGGTGAATGATTGCTCAAACTTCGTGGATTGGTTGAAGTTAGACATTAACACCGTTGGACGCCGGCTCAGTGGTCTATCGGTTAAGTGCTCTGACACGAGACTGGTAGGTCCTGGGTTCGAATCTCGAGAGACAGGATCGTGGATGCGCACTGTTGAAGAGTCCCACAATAGAACAGTCATCCAGTTCTTTCAGGTTTTCCATGGTGATCTAGCTTCAATTGACTCATGATTTCAATCATGAAAATATTTCATTTTCTATTAATGACACATACTACTTATAGCTGTTAATATCAGTAGCACACACGACAAGCTGACTGACTTTATTTGTTACTAGTACATTTAAATAAATAAATTTTATCATTTCAATATTTAATATGAATGTGTAGTAATCTTATAAAATATTTTCATTATCTATGCGTCTAGAAATAGGATATTTAATTAAAACTACAAACCAATAAAAAAGAAATTTAATCATAAAGTCTCAGTGAAATGAAAGTAAAACAGTAAATTGTTTTTTGAATACACAAAAGGGGGTTTGAATTTTCGTACGGTTAAGACTTCAATAAACCTTAGTATGCTACCTCTTTACACTTTTATATAACACCACAAAAGCCGAGATCAAAAACATTTCTTAACATCCATTAGAAAACAATAATGAGATTAAATAGAAGAGAAACTAAATGTTTTGTAAACAATTTTCATCGAAGTAGGATTATTACATTGCATTTAAATAAACAACTATGACTAGTTATTTTTAATGAACTTTATTTGAGAATAGAACAGAATAGGTTTTAATTGTTATTAGTTAACATGCACTGTTGATGTTTATCTTCTATGAAACCATCTGGTTAGACATTATTAGAATGTAAGTTAATATTTACTAAAGAACAGCTGAATTGTTTTGTCTCTTGTTAACTGTTATCATATATATATATATATATATATATATATATATATATAAGTCCTATTGGGGGACTCCTCAGCAGTGCGCATCCACGACCTCGCCTCGCGAGATTCGAACCCAGGTTTTCCCTGATGGTCTAACTTTAATTGACTCACGCTTTCAACTATGAAAATAATAAATCTCCACAAAACATCACTCTCCTCTCAATACCAGGGAAAGTCTTCAACAGGGTATTGTTAAACAGGATGAAAGATTCCGTGGACGCCCAACTTCGAGATCAACAAGCTGGATTTCGTAAGGATAGATCGTGCACAGATCAAATCGCAACTCTACGTATCATTGTGGAACAATCAATCGAATGGAATTCATCACTCTACATCAACTTCATCGATTACGAGAAGGCATTTGATAGCGTGGACAGGACGACACTATGGAAGCTTCTTCGACACTACGGCGTGCCTGAGAAGATAGTCAATATCATACGGAACTCCTATGATGGACTAAACTGCCAAATCGTCCACGGAGGACAACTCACCGACTCATTCGAGGTAAAGATCGGTGTTAGACAAGGTTGCTTACTCTCACCGTTTCTCTTTCTCCTGGTGATCGACTGGATCATGAAGACGTCAACGACTGGAGGAACTAGAAAAGAAGGCCCAGGACAGAGTGGGTTGGAGAAAGCTGGTCGGCGGCCTATGCTCCATTGGGAGTAACAGGCGAAAGCAACAAAACCCCTTCTGATAATAATAATAATAATAATAATAATAATAATAATAATAATACATAAGTTTTTATTGTAACTATCATAACTACTTTTACTGTTTCATATATAAAGAAGAATGTTTGTTATTGATTGAAAATAGTTAAAAATGTTGATGTGACAAGAGAAAAATTTTAAAAAAAGCTACATTTTTTAAACTTCATTATGATTTTTTCTTTAAGTTAATTTCCATTTTTAATTTAATATGATAGTTACTTAGTGAAATGTTTGTTTTATAATCAGTGTAATATTTTATTTCAGTATGATATTGATTTAAGATAATATTCTTTATGTTTTTTAATTGAGATTATGAAATGATCAATGTTGGACCACCACTGAAAACCTAGGATTAATGAACGACCGTTTCGTTTTAAATTGTTTAATATCATATCTAACTTATAATAAAGATGTTATGTAGTAGAAAGAAATAGATTCATATGATTGTCAAACAATTTGTATAATTCAAAAAATGATTAGGTAATGGAAACTAACTAAATTCCTGCAAGTTGGAGGTCTTCTAGTTATTTTCAGTTATTACCATAATCTATAATTATAAATGGAAGGATTATAAGCAATGAGCTGACATTATACTTTAGGGATGTAATATCTGAACTATTTCCGATAGTGAGTTTAGTTTCAGAAAGCTTCATCACAATATGTTTCAATTTGATCATATGGCAGGTTCTAGAGAATATAGTAAACTTTTAGTTTCTCAACGATATAACTAGTCTATATTGTTATAAAAATTTATTTTCATTAAATGTTAGGAAAATGCACTTCTTTCACGTTTGTCTATGCTGGTCAGTAACCTATTGTTTTATCCTTATACCCGATTAATTATATCACGTGGTAGGACTGCCAATTAGAGACACCGACTTATGCGAACAGATTAATGACTTACAAAGCTGTACAAAGAGCCTAGAGTTCTTATTGGTCTGCCGAGATAACAGCTTCTCTCCAAACCCAACCGATTCAGTCCAGAACACCAATATCCGCTTCTGCGATATGAATCACGTATTTCAAACGTATTGAGTTTACATACAAACAAAATCACATAATAAAATAAAAATTACCGATTGCACAAGATCAGGCCAAAAACTGGTTGTGATTGTTGGAGTCTGTTACCAATAAATTAGGGAATATCTTAAGAATAGTGAATCGTATGATAATGGTCAATAGGTCAAATAAATGCATACCATGAAAGGAATATGGATATGCATATAATATGGTTATTTAATAGTTATGGATTAAGAATATATATATCCATAAATAGATCCCAACAGACAACATTCCTTATTGTCGTTGGGATATAACACTTATTTTACTAATGTTGAGCGTTTGAAGCGAAAATTTCGGGTTCAAGTTCATATGTGAACCTAAACATTGGAAAGAACATTCACATGATTAGTCTCAAGAAAGACAAAACGCTCATCCTAGATTATACTACTGGCTTTCTTTACTTACTTACTGACGTTTATTACCCCTTGTGGAGGAGAATAGGCCGCCCACAAGTATTGTCCATCCACCTCTGTCCTGGGCGATCCTTTCCATTTCTTCTCAGTTAACATTCATCCTTTTCATATCTTCTATTTCCTGTCGTAATGTGTTTTTCGGTCTTCCTCTTTTCCGTTTTCCTTCACCATTCCAAGTTAGGGATTGCATCGTGATGTAGTTTGGTGATTTCCTCAATGTATGTCCTATCCACTTCCAACGTCTTTTCTTAAGTTCCTCTTCAGCTGGAAGCTGGTTTGTTCTCTACCGTAAAACGCTGTTGTTGATTGCATCCGGCCAGTGAATGTTGAGTATTTTGCGTAGACAACTGTTTATAAATACTTGTAACTTCTTGACGAAGGATGTAGTGGTTCTCCACGTCTCATCTTCGTACAGAAGAACTGTCTTGACGTTCGTATTAAAGATTTTCACTTTGAAGTTAATTGACAGTTGTTTTGAGTTCCATATGTTCTTCAATTGTAGAAATACTGCCCTTGCTTTGCCAATCCTTTACATCTGCATCCTATCTTTCTTGTTTATTAATGATGCTATACTACTGGCTGAGCTCCACTTATTTTATAAAAATTTTAAAGTTGTTTAAAAATATAATAATTTCAATTCTGTATTACTTCAAAAAACCTATGACAGAATACTGAACAAATTCCTAATACACATAATGCACAATAAGATTTGTAATCTATGTCTTCTTTTCTATAACTAGTAACCCTTAAAATAATATTATAAAATCACAAGCTTTATTATGGTTATATATATCTGTGACTTAAACAAGAAACTAAAAAAAACGTTTATCATTTCGAATTTTGTGTCTTAACATTCATATAACAACGAGTTTTGTAAAACAAATTGACTGTCTTCATTAGTTACATTTATTATGTAACTGTTCATATGATTCATTTAAAAAAAAACTGTTGAACGTTGTTTGATTGTAATAACAAAAATTGACATATGACTATAAACGATAGAAAGTGAAAGAATGTATTAACATATATTATGGTTATCAGAGATGGACAGTGGCTAACAGTGGAATCCAGGACGCCCGTTTCGTCCTATTTGGGACTCGTCAGCTGGATGTACCTGCATCTCAGAGTTGATGTTCACTCTGGGACTCGAACTCAGTACCCTCGCTTCAAACGCCATCGCGTTATCCACTCAGCCACTGAGTCCTGATAGCCACTTGCTTGTGCGATGACTGACCAGTTGCAGTCCTAACAAATCGATGGGAAGATTCAAACAAACAATACTAAGTTGAATTTAACATACATTATATTATCATAATACAAGTGTAAAAGTGAATATTTCTTATTGTATAGTATTGTATGATACTATTTGTCCCACTTAAATTTATACTTAAAACTATACATGTTAACACTGAAACCCTTAAAAAATCCATCAGAATTCTGTCATTTCATTTCTTTCTTAGTCCATGTCTACTTTATCTTTTTTACAAAATTACAAAAAAGGCATGTATGAATAATGATTTACATATATTAACTAAAAGATATAAAGGACATTAGATTAGAATAACTGATAATATATTATGGTAACAATTGGAAAATATTATTCCAAAAGGGAAGAGGAAAAGAGGAAGACCGAAGAACACATTACGTTGGGAAATAGAAGCAGATATGAAAAGGATTGCTCAGGACAGAGTTGGATGGAGAATGCTGGTGTGCTGCCTACGTTCCTCCATGAAGGGTAACAGGAGTAACTGACCGAACTGACTTTTTTTGTTCAAATTTAGATAAATTCAATAGATCAAATCATTTAGTAATGTGTTAACATTTATGTTAACTTATCAATAAATAAAAAAAGTTGAAATGGGTTGTTGAAAATTACGAAAAAAATTGTATAAAGTACATTTTAATCCTCATTAAAATACTACAATTAAATGTATTATGTACAATGCTTAATTAATTAGTTGAATTCATGAATCAATTAAAACTCGACAACAATGGAAAATCTAGAAGTACTGGACGGCCGTGTCATCCTAGTACGGGACGCTTTAGCAGTACGCATCCACGAACCCAGGATCTTCGATCTCGCTCGCAAACGTTTAACCTTTAGACCAGTGAACTGACTGGCATCCAAAAATGTTATTGCCTAACTTCAACGGATCCACAAAATTGTGCGACACATCCACCATTGTCTTCAGCGAGTTATTATCTCACAACAGATCCGGTTTAGCTCCACTGGTTACAGCCCACTAGAACTTCCGGGTTGGAGTCCCACATGCAGGATCGTCGATGTGCATTTATGAGGAGTTCCATACTAGGATGAAACGGCCGTCCAGTGCTTCCAGTTTTCTATGGTAGTCTAGCTTCAATTGACTCATGAATTCAACAATTAATAATTCATTCAATAAAGTCTATCCTTGTATTATTTATTGTATTCAATCATTTTATTATATATGATTATGTCAGTTCTATTTTGTTTTATGTACCTACCTATTTTGTTGTATAAATGAAATGAAATCAAATGTAAAATAAGATATCATATCATAATAAAACAACAACTTAAATTCACATGGTGTTGTTTACTTGTATCTTCCCATTTTTATTTAGAACAACAATTAATCAGTTTCTTGTTGGCATATGTGCATCCTGTGCGGACTTCCTCGATATTGCCTGAAGTCATAAGCTTTATATAAGCCACTAAACATCAACTTAGTTAACAAAAATAAATATTTTCAAATATCATTAGATAAAGTTGTTTTCAAATAAAGAAGTATCTCAGAAAACATCTAGTTGCTAACATGAATCAATTTCATTTTGCGAACTAGTGAAATCTGTTTTGTTCATAAATTATGAATTAATTATGTAAATCTATGATTCTATATTTGATTGAAATTATGACTTTATAGGTGATCAATATTCGCAGGGTTTCTTTGACTATCTAATCATTTTCTCAACATAAAAGTGAAAGTAATCTTAATTAATCATTGTACATAAGGACATATTTATATGATACATTCGTTTATACTTATCTACGTACAGATTAAGCAAACATTGAATGACTTTGGACTACTGCTTGATCAGTAAGGCCATTTAGATTTTTTTCTTTTAACCATAACTTTTGAGATTGAATAATTCTTTTTAATCATTCAATACAAAGTCACACATAAAAATTTGAATTCAGACATCATTCTCATCTAGATAAAGAATCTTATCTGATATACTGCAGAAATTCAATTCTGCCAATACAAACTTTTGAATACTATTTGAAGACAACTTGAATAATATGATTTGTCCAGAAACCTATTTATCCACCGTAGAAAAGGACGACAAATGCATTATACTGATATAAAGATAATAGTTATGGGCTCGCGTGCGAGACTGATAGATCCTGGGTTCGAATCTCACGAGCCGAGATCGCGGATGCGCACTGCTGAGGAATCCCATAATGGGACGAAACGGTCGTCCAGTGCTTCCAGGTTTTCCATGGTGGTTTAGCTTCAATTAATTCATGATCTCAAATACATAAAATTACTAAAATCTCTACCAAACCCCCTTATGATAATGATAATTGGTTTACGGTTTGTTTTTATTTTAATTCAATTGCTAACATTTAGTTTTAACTGTGAAATTCACTTAAGGGTTCATTTTCTAATCATATTCACTTCCTTTTATTAACCAGGGTTTGTTCTAAATGTGGTTAATATTTTGGGTGTGGTTTTTGATATTGATATGATGTTTACCATCTGGGAAACGTGATAGAATTATTTGTACATGACGTTTCTGTGGTCTTGATTTTTGATTGAATAATGTCACGGTGTATATCACACCAAATAATCTCATAAAAAAACATAGACGGAAGACAAATCATGTAAAGTGTTAAATTGAAGCAATATGAAGCAATTAGTCCTGTTTATAAATTTAAGTAGAACAATGAGAAGATGGAGTTGATCTGAAAAATGTGAGGTATTCGTGCTATACATTTCGAACAGTCTGATCATATATATATATATATATATATATATATATATATATATATATACTTTTGAGGGGCTATGGAGCATGTACCTAGATGGTTTTGGAATCAGCCAAATGCTCCGAAAAATGTGAAAAGTAAAAATCCATATTCATCGATGGCAAAGCATATAACTAAAATAGGGCACGGAATTGACATCAATATAGCTTTTACGACGTTGTATCAAAATTGTCAAGGACGAATTCTTAGGTGTATAAAAGCCTTGGTTATAAGTAAATTCAAACCTCCTTATGTGTACAGGAACAATTTTCGTAACTCTGGATTTTCCCTGGTAATCCTTAAGTAATTTTATGATTTCCTATTCTTTTCACACGATGTTGCATCCTTGAACATCTAATCGACAATAAACATTCTTCTGATTCACAGGTTGGTTTTAAGGTCGTGTATACGATTCCTTCAAATTATAGCTTCATTTCCTTAAATTTTTATTTAATTGACCTTTATTAGTTTTCATATAAAATGCCCTAAGAAGAATATGCGTGACCAGATTGTTCAAAATGTATGGCTCATATGCACCATATTTTTCAGATCAACTCCGTCTTCTCATTGTTCTATTGTAACGATATGGGTGAAAGAATGAAACAACTTTTATCAGAAAATGACGTTACGTTACAAAGTTATGATAATTTTGTTTTAACAGTAAGGTAACTCGAATTACTGCTCCATCTACCGGATAATTTGTCAGATAATATCGATAAGTGTTATCTTTAGTCCATAACACCTTCAATATTCTACTGATAAAATTGTAATGCAACCCCTGATTCAAGTGAATCGACATGGTGGTGCAGTGTATTTCATGCTCAGTGATTAAAGGCGATCGTTAGGCGACTTTGGTCTTAGGTAATGTGCTAGATCGCACTCCTGAAATGCTGATAGAGTTAACACTTTATTCCGAATTCAAACCTGCATCACGTGGTTTTACAGCCGGGGATGTTACATTTTGCTTTTTTGAAGCGCTGTCTAACTGGAATTTCTATACACTTACTATCCGTTTATTGGTGAGCACTATCATATTATTTAGTATGATTAGTAAATTATGTAGCTTTGAGAACTTAAATTATTAACAAACTTCCCTAAAGATTTGTGGTGATATGAAAAAGGATAATACTAAATTATTTTGTGTTATAATTTTGACTGTGAATTTATGTTTACCTGAACATTTACCATATTACCAGTCAGGAACAGTATGCTTTTTTTGAAAAGCGTCTACCAGTTACACGAACATATATTACAGTTGTAGAAACAAAACGACTTTGCATAGATACTTATCCAAGAGTATGAATACATTAATTGAGTACCCATCTATAATAAATATCAATGCTCCTTTGTCATAGATTACAATATAATATGAACGTTATTTTAAACAAATAACATCATTATCAAAAGGGGGTTTTGTGGAGATTTGAGTAATTTTATATAGTTGAGATGATGAGTCAATTGAAGCTAGACCACCAAAAAAACCTGTGTCTTGGTTTCGAATCTCGCGAGAAGAGATCGTAGATGAGCACTTCTGAGGAGTTCCACAATAGGTCGAGACGGCCGTCCAGTGCTTTCAGGTTTTCCATGGTGGTCTAGCTTTAATTGACTCATGATCTCAACTATATAAAAAATAACAGAATCACTCTTTATTCTAAGTATCTTGTTATATGTATTTTACAATGCGAACATAGTTGGGTATCAAATTACAAAAGAACATAACCTTGTTTTAAAAGTTAATGAATAAATTAGGTTATCAAATATTTAGGAGTAGAGATTATAACAATATCACAAACAATAAATATCTGTGCATCAACAACATATTCACAGAACAATTTTCGTATGGCTAAGGTTTCAATAAACCTTAGTATACGCCCTTTTATACTTTTATACAATACCACAAAAGCCGAGTTAGGATAAACCT
The DNA here is from genome assembly GCA_944470415.2 of Schistosoma rodhaini. Lineage (NCBI taxonomy): Eukaryota > Metazoa > Platyhelminthes > Trematoda > Strigeidida > Schistosomatidae > Schistosoma > Schistosoma rodhaini. The sequence continues at coordinate 14,622,965 of OX104037.1, forward strand.
TATGGCCTGTTTCGATCATATGTTTGACAATAAAGGATGATGGATGTTTGTCCTCTACTCTTATCTGGTCATTTGATTCTATCTGTTTCTGTAACCATTTTGGTACATGTTTATACACCCTAATTTTGAAATCACTACTGCTCCTCCCTATGTATGTGTGACCATACGCACATTTAAATTGGTAAACGCAATGGGATGTGGCAAAATCGTTTTCATGTCTTTTAGGTTTTGAATGAAGCATGAACATTGTTTTTTCTTTGATCTTCGCTGCACAATACATTTTGTTGACGATTGATTTAAACCTTTGTTTCAATAAAAGGCTATTTGAATCACTTCTAAATGGTAAGGTGATGTGGACAGATTGTTCGAGATGTCTTGCGCTAATATATATCACATAGTTCTGATAATCTTAATTTTCTGATTACACTATCGAAATTTATCAAAGGGACTAATTGCTTTGTTTGTTACGTTTCTTTCTTTTCAAAAAACGTTCCATTCATGTTTATTTAAATATTTTTGTCAAACCCTAAATTATACTGGATATTTTTGTTTTCTATTAAGAATAGAACATTAGTTGTTGTTGTTGTTGTTCTTTTCTATTTTATCACGCATCAACTATTACATAAACAAAGTTTCTTGATAGAAATAAAGCTAAAGTATTGTTGTATAGTTGAGATCATGAGTCCTATTGCTGGACGAAACGGCCACCCAGTTTTTCCAGGTTTTCCATAGTGGCCTAGCTTCAATTGACTCATGATCTCAACTATATAAAAAATTAATAAAATCTTCCCTTCTGATAAAATATTGTATTATAATAAGTTAATCTTATAGTAAATGTTAAACATCAAAATAATACAATTTAATAATAGTAAACAATGAATAATTCTATAGAATAATCATCCTATATCCACTATAGATGACAATAATAAATAATCCTTGATGTTTATTCTGATTTATTAAGATTGTTGTTTATTTATTTTTGTTTATTCAAAAGTAAAATGATTCATAGTTATATCATTCTTATTAGCTGTCGTAATTGTTTACCAATATAATGATGTGTAAATAATGTATGATTGATGTAGTTCATCTAAGTTAATTTATTGTTAGGATCCGCCTATGTTTGATCAAATTAATTAATGTAATGAATAATGGAGCGAAAAAACACCCAACTGCGTCACGAGACAAGCCCTCACATGCAATTCTGAAGGTCAAAGGAAAAGAGTAAGATCAAAGAACACATTACGCCGAGAAATGGAGACAAACATGAGAAGAATGAACAAAAACTGGATAAAACTATAAAGAAAGGCCCAGAACAGAGTGGGTTGGAGAATTCTGGTCTGTGGCCTATGCTTCATTAGGAGTGACAGGCGTAAGTAAGTAAGTAAGTATGAACAAACAATCTAACTCAAACTTGAATTCCCTTGTTATATTAGCTTAGAATTTGTACGTAGACAACTAGAGCCTACTATTATAAGTACATAGGAAATATATTCAAGTAAATTAGTCAGATGATCCATTTGCAACCAATGAAAGACCTTTTCTATTTAATGTTTATATTTTAAATAATTAAATAATTCTAGAATTAGTAAAGTAGAAACAGAAGCTTTAGTCACATTGTATGTTACTCTGTAAAGAGTTCAACAATCGACAGACATATTATAGTTTTGTAATTTGTATGAATTCAGACCTTAAGTAAATCAGACAAAACAAACATTACTAAACAAAAACAAACAATATGTAATGTTTCTTCAGATTGATAAATCAGTCGAAAGTTTGATTTCATAAACATTCTGTGGTTACATTGTGGTTACATTTTATAAGAAGTGGATAGGAATAGTGAATGTCTATTTTCTAAATTCTGTTTTTATCTTTAATTATTTATTTCTTAGCGAACAAACAACTCATAGTCAGTCAGTCAGTCAGCTACAACGTAAGACCAAGCATATATATATGCATAGATCTAAGTTGCCATACCTCGTTAGCACAACAAGATGAACACCGGATTCATAGAAGTAGTTAATTTAGTGATGGTAATACAACTCATAGTGATACTCGTTAGATTTTATCAACGTTTAATTAATGCATATTATGTACTCAGGGACACCACAAATAATGTTATGTGCTCATTCAATAGTGAAATTTAAAAAAAAATTAAATGGTAACACACATGACTAACCACCTATTTTTGTTATTTTATTAGTTTCCCTTATACAGCGAAGCAATAAAATAAACTTGTCAATGTTTTGAGAAGTTAACACTTGCTTGCACATGAAATTTATTCTGGTTGGGTTAGCAAAAGTCTTACAAGTAATATAAACAATTCTTTCCTAGAATATCTACTTTAAAAGCTAATACAGTGAAAATTAATTGATGATTTTGCAATACTCTAGGCTAATAGTAGTAACTCAGAAAAGATATTCGGGCCGGAAGGTATTTTAACGACAGAAAAATTAGCTACATATATCGAAAAACTGGACTCTGTAGCACCCTAAAGAAACGATTTCGACTTATTTTATATCTTTTCTGATCTAAACCTCAAGAACTCAATAAAAATGACCTTGTAAACAGTAGACAAATAAGCCTAATGCATATATTCATTACTGTTAATGCATCAATTAGTTATTTGATTGGATATAATAATTTATTTACGATAGCTTAACATCTAGTCCGCTGAGTTGACATCCAACAGTGTTAATGTCTAATTTCAACTTATCCATGAAATTAAGCAACTGTCCATCATTGTCTTCAGTGAGTTGATATCTCACAACAAACCTGGTTGAACTCCACTGGTCAGTGCTTTTCACTAGAACTCCAAGAAATACCTCATGGAGTCAGTCAATAGTGACCACTTGATTATTATCAAATGGGGTATTTTGTGGAGATTTTAGTAATTTTACGGTTAAAATTATGAGTCAATTGAAGCTAGACCACCATGAAAGAAACTTAAGTAAATCAGTTTAAAATTACAACACTAAATTCTTATTCTAAGTGCTGAAAAATATATTGAATTGGAAATTGTTTGTCATTGATTAGAATTCTGTTGTAAATGATATTGGTTGAATATATGTAATTTATTCCAAATAGCCTAAACATTCTGTTCAGTTAATAAATGATAGCTGCACGCTATTCAGTCGTTTACATTGGTCTAAATATCTATCTTTTAATTAACATATCTGAAGTTATTTTTTCTCACAGAATGAAAGTTTAAGAAAATTAGGGACTGATAAACACTGACCAACTTTTTCGTTCTATGTAAAGACAGATAGTTAGCCAGTGGGCAACCTTGATTCAAAACAAGATAAAATCTAAGATATTTTGGATACTGTAATTAAAACAAATGAAAATCTTTCACTGAATTTGGGTATCAACGTGTTTAATAATAAAATGGAGTTTCTTCGCCGATCACAGTTGTTCACTAACATATGAAATTGAACAGCTTCGATAAATCCGAATTAGTATCATATTACTTAATACCAAACTGGAGATATCTAATGAGATTTAAAATATAGCGGATGTGGAATTTTACATTTGGAAATATGTTTGTTTACATAACTCATCTAAATAGTTCCTTGTCTTGATTTTATTGAGTCTTGAATTACAATAATATCAGATAATTTGATGATTTATGGATGTTACTAAAATTCAAGGAAATATTATAAACAGTGAGGTATGTTTGTTGCTTATATGGTTGGTTTGAGTGGTATTGATAGCTCTCTGATCTAGATACATGGAAGTTTTCAATGTCATTTCGGTTATTATTATATAAGCCTCTGGATAAAACAGAAATTACATGTAGTAGACCATAGTAAAACAGAGAAGTTTTGCAAAATTACCAATGATAATCAAGCATATTCAAGCAAAACTCAATGAAAATGAAGTCGTATTGCATAATATAGTCAAGAGTGAATAGACTAGTAAGCGCTGATAAATCCTAAGGGAACTATTTGTACACTGAATTTTCAACTGAGATATCAAAGGACAGACTATCTGGATCCCTGAGGATGTTTTATTCAGTAGAGCTCCAAACAGTTTTCTTTGGTAAGAAACTCATTTATGGAAGCATCGGGGATAAACTGCCGATTTGGACTACATAAATATGCAATTATTAGTATATTCGCTCTTGTAGGGCAGGTTATATTGGTCACATAAAATGCGGACTTGGAAAACGAATATCTGAGCACCACCCTGAATGGGTATCTAAAGGGAAATTCAAAGCGATCGACAGCTTAGTCCTTGAACACATGGTCAATTCAAGTCACACCCCACCATGTGAATTGTCATTAAAAATCCTTTATGAAATAAAAAGAATTGACTAAAAGAAGGTTTGGATGAGAGATTTGTGCACAACTGAGGCTATGGAAATTCATCAATTTAAACCGACCAAAAAAAATTCATGTTCATATCTTAGCACTCCTTTGAAGTTTACAAATTGTAAATGCCAATTATTACCTTCTTCTTCTCCTCTTCCATAGAGCAAATAGTTGTCTTTATCTTTTACTGTAAACATTGTTACCTCATTACTTCTGAAACAACTACATAACGTAAGCCCTTGATGATTTTTGACTACTTTGCTAAATGATCCAACCTCACTTTCGTTCAATATTTAAAAACCTCAATTCCACTGAAATAATACCTTCCCACTTATCATTCACTTTATTCAATGCTTGAAATCTTTTGACACTCTTGACTATATTATGCAACACCACTTTATTTCCATTGATTTCCACTTGAATAAGCTTGGATATCTTTGATAATTTTTTAGATCTTTGTTGTACTATAGACTAATACATGTAAACATTCTTTATAAATTCGATTGTACAGCTCCAACGAATGATAACATCAAAAACAAAAGTTTTCTAGACTGAAACGTTCTTATTTTCTCTAATGAATCAATCAGTTTATTTTAGTTTTTTTACCGCTTGATGAATGGCTATAAAACCCACTATACAATAGAGTATGAATCGCTAGTTTGTAGTTAACATCAATGAGTGCCTCACATCTCAGAGAATTCAATACTTATAAAATTAAGGATTGTTTTTTGAGAATATCTGCTGAGTTCATCTGCCTCTTTATTGTCTAAATTCAATCACTTTAAAAGATTACATCAACCTTAATTTTATATACATTTCAATTTTATTGACTACTAGTTTATATAATAAAACACTAAAGATATCCTCATTTTATAATGGAACATGTTTTTATCAAATCTTATTCAAACTCGAATAGGCACCAAGCAATTTCTTAATCTGTGTACCATAATTCATAAATATTACTATAGTTACAAAATTGTTCTTAAATTTCTCAAAGTTATTTATTAATTCTTTTGATATTAAGCAGTAACTATGGTTTAAAGAACGCTGGTCAGATACTATCATCAACAACCTACTGTGGGAGGGAACAAACCAGATTCCAATGGAGGAAGAAATCAGGAAGAAATTCTGGAAGTGGATAGGATACACATTGAAGAAATCACCCAACTGCGTCACAAGACAAGCTCTCACATGTAACCCTGAAGGTTAAAGGAGAAGAAGAAGAAGATCAAAGAACACATTACGCCGAGAAATGGAAGCAGACATGAGAAAAATGAACAACAACTGGATAGAGCTATAAAGGAAGTCCCAGGACAGAGTGGGTTGGAGAATGCTGGTCTGTGGCCTATGCTCCATTGGGACTGACATGCGTGAGTAAGTAATGGTTTAAAGAAATTCAACTATTTTTTGATGGTATCATCATTAGACTGTAAATAATCAATTGTGACTTATTATTTGTCCGATTTACATTGAATTCTATTTATATAACTTGATTCAATGTTGTTGATTTTTTTGTTTACTGAAAGATAAATTATACAACAAATTGCTCGGATTAATTCGATTAATGTAACCAAGTAATAACTACTCACTAACTCCAGTATATTAGCACAATACTCTTAATGAACAGATATTAAAAGATAAAAATAAATAAGCTAAGATGGATAGTGGCTAGCAGTGGAATCCAGGACGCGCGTTTCGTCCTATTTGGGACTCGTTATCTGGATGTACCTGCATTTCAGAGTTGATGTTCAATTGCAGTCCTAAACACCAAAGAGAAGATTCAAACAAACCATACCAAGTGAATATAAAAATAAATAGAAAAAAAAAGGTAAAACTGTGAACTCTCATATAAAATAATTTACAAGTTAAATAGGGTTGAGATTTACTTGAAACATAAATGAATGTTGGATTCATATGTTGTAGGTCATTGATTGACTTACCTACTATCTTTCGCCATATCAGAAAGTTTATACAAAAATATTTTAAAGTTGTATATACCATAATGGTTGCATAACTAAGGAAGGTCAAGGAATTTATTTTAATACAGTTTACTAAGTGTTCTATAGTTTTGCCTCTTATTATATGTACTACAGTAGTTTACAGATCCTTATACAATAATCAAAAACAAACAATTATTGAGCAAACAGTTGCTTTCAATGACTTCGCTTCAGTTTCTATGGTTATGACTGCATAATTATTGTTTAAATGGTACAAAAACAAGACGTATATAAATATATAAATTAAACGTTATATTTTAAGATTGTGAACTTCTGAATCAGTTAAGATTTAATTACATTTAGGATACATCATAAAAACGATTATGTAAGAAGTAAGGGTTTATTTTATACATTAGAAGTGTGCAGTGGCCCAATCATGGGCCACAGTAAGCAGAAAAGATAAATATACAGCTTTTGGATACATATGTTCGATTTCCTAAAGTTAAGCCCGACGTTACTCACTAAGTAGAAAAGCCTTAATCTTTCTCTTTTAGATATATTGTTTTGGACTTTATTCGGATAAGTTAATTCAGTAAAAATCTATTTCTTTGTACAAAAATACAATTAATAATCGTCAGATTCTTGTTACTTCATAATTTGTTACAATACAGAATTCTGATTAGAAAACAAACACTGAATTCCCCTCTCATATCTATTCAGCTTATGGATGCTGAAGATATATATATATATATATATATATATATATATATATATATATATCGACCACAGTTGGCTGTAATATGTCTTCACTTCAAAATATTTGTTAGCATTTTTATTTTCTGTAACATTTCGTTTCATTTAGTATGTAGTCAATCCTTGACTTCCAATATGATTGTATATTATTATTTTTGGGAAAGAGCAAAAATCAAACAGCACAACAACAACTATGATGGTTTCGTTAGCATTTTGTAGTATTTTTTTCACATCTGATCGTTAAGATAACAAATTAATTGTAAAATCATCATCATAAACAGTAATCTGAATCAAGAAAATACGATCTATTTGTTTATAATCCGCAGTAAATTCTGATCAGACTTTATTGGCTGATTGTCACTACAGAGAGTTTTTGTCATATCATATGGAATCAACTTATGGACCATGGCTAACAGTGAAATTCAGAGTTTACAGTTTATTCTGTTTAGAGCTAGTCATCTTGATATGACAGCATCTCAAAGTTGATGTCCATAATGGGACTTGAGCCCAGTACTTTCCACTCCATAAATCAATGGATTGTCCGTATTCTGAAATTCACTGCTAACCACGGTCCTTTTATTCTATAATAATATAACAAAAGTGTTTTCCTGTTTCTTGATAAAAATAATTTTCTACTAATGTAGATGAAAATCATACATTTAATATATTATTTCCACATTTTCCTTCACTTATCCTGTACATACTTCTTTATTCTTCCAATCCGGTTTTTGTTTCAATTCCTCTCTGTTTCCTTTCCTTTTCTTTTTATTTCAGTCTTCTACTAGCAGGCATTGCACTTCCAGTTGCTACTACATACTACTTACGTCTATCAGCATAAGTAGCATGCATCATACTATTCATCTGTAAACACTTTCAGTATATGCTTGTAGAGATTATTGAGTTTTAATCGAAATCATGAACCGATCAATGTTAGGCCACCATGTATGGGACTCACCAGTGTGTATTCATCTTCCCATACGTGGGATTCGAATCCGGGACCTTCACTTTCATGTGCAAACACTTAACCTCTAGATCATTGAGCTGGCACTTGACCATATCAATATCTGACTTCACATTTTATTAGAGATAATATAAATCAAATGTTACTACTGACACAAATAATGATAATATGAATATATGTCAATGATAAAATAATATCCAATAATTGTTTATTCTATTTCATCCACGTATTCCATTTCTATAAGTACTTTCTCAACCAAGTACAATGTTATACTTTGATATTCTTCCTTCTGTTTTTTTTCAAGAAAACAAAAATACTTTTCTATCTATTTGTTTATTTCAAATGGGTTTACTTTGAAGAAAAAAAAGGGAAGTACCATTTCTATCAATCATTCTCATTATTCTTTATCATTATTTTGATTAAGCTTATCACGAACATGTTCATAGTCAAAATGAAAATGTATTTTTGTAATACCCTATCCACCACTTATTTGTTAAGCTTATACAATTTTCCCTATCCAATTCACAGAACAAAAAAAACCGGAACAATAATGATAATTATAAACATTAAGTATTAGTTTACTGTTTCACAATAAGAGGAAAACACATGCTTATCTCTATCTTTTTTTCCCTATTTATTATTTTTCCAAGTAAAGACATAAACACATTCTATTCATAAATATTTATTCACATGTGATTAGTTCTATGTAGATAAGATTATTAACCTGAATGTGTATACTTTGATATACCATAGGTTGATTTGGTGGTAAGAAAGATTATTATATTTACTAACTTCATAATGAGCATTTATAGTATAAAGTCATTCTTAAGCTTTGAATGCAATGAATATGTTTGTTAGTTTTTTTTATAGATAACGTCCGTCAATAGAAACCTTTTCGTTTAAAAATTAAGTATATTCATTTGATAGAAATATGGTTTTATGGAGTGTGATCTGCGTTGAAAGGAAAGAAAAAATGTACGATGAGAAATTCGGAGATTTCAGAGTTCTTGAAAGCATAAAGACATTATATGTTAGTCTGTAAAAAGAAAAATAGGTCAGCGGTGACAGTGAAAGATCTTTGTTTCCGTTTGCTTCCGATAATAAATATTTCTTGCTGAATACTTTAAGAAATTGATAATAGTTGTAAAGAATTTTTATTTGTTTGTCTACTGTTTGAAGAATCTAGCCAGTATTCGTATTTCATACATATACTTGCAAACGTCTCAATACAGACTGGACGTTTATTAGGAGGAAATAAACTGATTATTATTTTGATTGAGAGATTTCATGGAGAATAGTCTAATTTATCAGTAGTTTATATCACTGATTCATTTCAGATGGTATATTACTGGAAGCTAGGGAGAACTCGGTTTATGTTTTGTACTAGCATGACAATCCTATATTAATCTTCAACTATGGTCTGGTATCTAAATGTTCACCATCCTTTTCAAATACCTGCGGTTCGATTCTTGAGACTTTTTGAGAGATCCCATGCTAAATCGAAACTTTTGTCCAACTCTTGCCGATTTCCAGTGATAATCTAGCTGTTATCAACTCATGATTAAAAACAGGTGTATGTCAGTCATTAGATGAGCATCTTACTCCTCAAGAGTTCATATGAGTTTATTCAAGGTCACATTATTATTATTATTATTATTATTATTATTATTATTAATGGCTTTATTCAATATTATAATCTGGTACAATATAGAATTCTCCGGAATGCAACAGAAAACTAAAAGAACAAAATCAGAATTCTTAGGAATAGAAAATTGAAGTAAAACATCTTTAAATCATCAGTCGATTAAAGCTAGATCACCATGGAAAACCTGGAAGCACTGGACGACCGTTTCGTCCTATTGTGGAACTCCTCAGTAGTGCGCATCCACGATCTCACTTCGCGAGATTCGAACCCAGGGTCTACCAGTCTCGCTCCAGTGCACTTAACCGATAGACCACTGAGTCCCGTAATAGGATGAAACGATCGTCCGGTGCTTCCAGGTTTTCCATGGTGGTCTAGCTTCAAATGATGCATGCTTTCAACTATGAAAATAATGAAATCTCTACAAAAACCCCTTCTGATTAAAAGATCTTGGTCAAATATTTGAATGTTTTATTTTGTACCTGGGTAAATATTATATTTAATATTTTAAATTTGATTCAATCAACTATTCCTATATGTTAATAACATGATTTCAACTTGTGTGTTTAGTATGAAGCTCAGAAAACAAGTAGGTAATAAATACTTAGAAGTTAAAAGAGAATTATCACAATGGTTGGTGTATTTTCCTTTTTCATTTCGTAATGAAGTAATCTAGGGATGATTAGATTGGAATTTATGAATCAAAGGTATGTAAGAAGAGCAATTTTAATAGAAGGAATTCTGCTACATAACATATTTTACATACAAGTGTTTAGTGTTGAAGGGAGTGATTATTATTGTTATTATCGTCTTCATTATTAGACGGTAAAATTATTAATATCCTTATTAAAATACCCTTCATAACGAAGTGATCAAATTTTGAAAAATGATTCCTTCTTGTTGTTCTACCAAAATCTGTTAGGGTAAATAATTTGGAAAAATGAACAAGTACTACCATGAAATCAATAAAAACGTTTGTAGGTATTATTACCAAGGTTTGACTTGATAATTTCGAATAAATTGAGTATTGGGTAGATTATTATAAATAAACTAATTTATTTGTAATATCCCAATGAGTAGAAAAATTAGATTTTCTAACGTTTCGTGACTCAGTGTAAACCACTTCCTCAGAGAATAAATAACCAAATCAAAATTTTGAAACCTCAGAAAATCTATTTTTCCTAATCATTGGGATATTACAAATATATTATTTATAATACAAAGGTTTACTCTTATGCAAGTTTTTAAACAAGTAATCTGACAAATGTAGTGTATTAAACTTTCATAGGCTGAGTAACATTTATTTGATGAGTTTGAACAAACACAAGTATTAAGTCTAAAGATTTACCAATATTCTTATTTGCTTGCGAATTTCATTTGAAGTTAGGTATTTTAAGCCTGTTAACCTTGGTAACACTCAATAATTTTATGTTTCAACTTCTTGAACTCGATATGAATCAATAAAGACATGTTTTATCACGGAATTGAGCTCAGCTGTGAGGATCATCGGGAATCAAGAACCACTGATAAGGTAGTTCGTATTATTTTAAAACTGTATAAAGCCATCATCGTACCTAGAATGAAGAGTAGGACCTCCAGGTTGAACGGTAGGGTTCATACTATTCATACGAAGTTAAAGCTCAATTACACATTCAATATCATTCAGTTTTAAGAAGAGTTCATAAAAGTTCTAGTGGACAACAGAGATCTAAATAGCTGACGAAGTTACCAATAGTTTCGGCCTAGTCAAATCAATTCAAAATAAACTATAACTTTGTAAAAATCTCATTAAAGTTCAAAGTTATTAGTCATTCGTTTTTACCGTTTTTAGAGTGAGAACTATAAAAATAAAAGAAAATACATTTGATATTATTAAGAGTAGCCCCCAAATGCCCTGGTACGGCCGAGAGTGGGAAGAGTCCGCTCTTCCTATCCAAATGCTCTCACATGGCTACGCGTATATAGCCTCTGCCTGGAAAGTCCCACTAACTGCCTTCTCGCACCAGGGTGTTTTTTACGAAATTGAGAGGACGAAAAGCGAATGCCCGGTGCTTTAACCGGCTTGGTGAACACAGAAAACCCACCTAGGGGAGTTGGAAAATCCTGATTCCAAACCAATGGTGCACATGGGCTCCAGTATCCTGAGGAAACAAATGGCGTATGAACCAATTGTTGGTCACCGGCTACCATGGGACTGCATCTCCTCACGATGCTCCACTGCCTTGTGGATCAGACCATTGGGTCAAAGGCTCGGGGTGTGGCCCCCTAAGAAAACCACCTGCTTCAGTTTGGGTACCTGGGCAGTATCACAGCCCTCACACAAATCGAATGAGATTTGTGAGGCGCATATTTATCTGGTGCTTCCTTGTACCAATATTTATGTGTTTTTAATATAAATAAATAAATAAGAGTTAAAGGCGCTTACGGATAATTGTATATGTTCTCACATTTAAAAAAAAGCATAAACTTACCTAACTAAACCAGATGGCATATAACTAATTAATGTAATTGCATCAGCTAATGACATTGCAATCATATAAGCATAAGCAGCTCCTGAAAATTGTGGTCTACAAAATATAATCACATTTAATATATTTAATATAAATCCAATAAAACAAATTATAGGTTGAATATAAAAATAAATAATAAATTCGGTTAATGAAATTGTACAATCATCCGACTTTTTATTATTTAATTGATCACTTTCATTTAATGATAATAATAATAATAAGGTTGAGTTCATGAAAGTTTTTTCTTGGTCTTCATTATTATTAGGTGTATCGATAGTGTTATCCGTATTTGTATGACAGCATAGTAACAATAGTATTACAATACATGATATTATATCCTTTTTATGTTGAATTTTATATCCGGCTACTAAAGTTGTTAACCTCATAACAAGTATATATTTTGAATATGATGTTATGTAAAATGAATACGTATATGATTATAAATCATAATATAATAAAGTACAGGAACTAGATTTAACTTGATTTAATAGCATAGTTACTATTTCCCATATAGTTTTTTTTCCTTAATGTTATTCAATACATTTTAGGATAATATGGAAAACTTTACTAATCGTATTCATTGGTTATTACCGAACTGCCATCTTATCATCAAGTAACCAATCATACTTAAGTAAGGTTTTTTTTAAAAATAAATAAATAAAACAAGTAAATTATTCGTTCACATTGAACGAATTTTTATTTCCATGGTTAAAATCATGAGTCAATTGAAGCTAGACCAACATGGAAAAACTGGAAGCACTGCACGGCCGTTTCGTCCTATTATGGGATTCCTCAGCAGTGCGCATCCACGAACACGCACCCGCGAGATTTGAACCCAGGAATTACCGGTCTCGCGCCAGAGCACTTGACCGATAGACCGACTCAGTAGTCTGACGTGGGACTGGTAGGTCTTGGGTTCGAATCTCGCGAGTGCGGGTTTGTGGATGAGCACTGCTAAGGAGTCCCATAATAAGACGAAACGGCCGTCCAGTGCTTCAAGGTTATTCTTGGTGGTCTAGCTTCAATTGACTCATGATCTCAACTATGAAAATACTAAATCTCCACAAAACCCCTTCTGAATTTTTATTGTTTTTCTTTTTATACATCAAAAGATTAAATGCAGAATACTTAATCAGGTCTATTTAAAATTAAACTACCTTGGTATAGGTATGAATATTTTGAAAAATGATGCTCAAGTTTGTGGATGATAAAGAACCAACTAATGAATGAACTACTTTGAATACTTTGTCAGTAGAAGGAATTAACTCGATTAAGTCAGTCAGTGGCAACTATATATGTGGAGCGACTTAATTTGTAACAAATAGAGTCTTGAATTCACTTAGTATTGTTTGCTTGAATCTTGACATTGATGTTTAGTACTGCAACTGGTCAGTCTCTAATTGGCATATGTGGATACTGTGCGTAAGCGAAGATGAATAGGCTATGAAATAAGGCTATATCGAGGCAATACACACAGGATGCATATATGCCGATAAGAGTCTGTTAGTTGCAGTTCTTAACATCAATGAGAAGATTCAAACAAACAATATCAAGTGAATTTAAACTTCACCCCATTGCACAACCAAGTGGCTATCAGGACTCAGTGGCCGAGTGGATAACGCGATGGCGTTTCAAGAGGACGGTACTGGGTTCGAGTTGCAGAGTGAACATCAACTCTAAAATGCAGGTCCACACGGCTGACGAGTTCCAAATAGGACGAAACACGCTTCCTGGATTCCATTGCTATCCACTATCCATCTTTGCTTAGCATGCTTGTCAAAATAGAGCCTTAGTTTATGGTTGTTTTTAGATTGTTGTTTAAGAAGTCATGATAAGATGATTACGTACATTTAGAAGGTGAAACCTTTGAGTAACACTGAATAAGAGGTTTGCTAACACACGATCAACTAAACTGAATGTCACTCGGTTATGCACAAATCACATTAAACTATTTTAGTACTAAATCGCCTAGACAGAAAGGTGTAGGAAATATTGAATTATGAAACATAATGATACTGTGAGGGACTTTGTGTGTATACATCTGAGCACAAGTAAATAACAGTGTTGAGAATTTCTAATGTTTTCTAATTTCGCTAACGTCTACAGCTGTTACTGATTCATAATAATGACAATTTTTTGTACCATGAACAGTGATTCTAAATTGTTTTACGGAGACAAATGCATGATACAGGAGAAAATAAACAGTTCATCTTGAACATTAAAATGGGTAGTAGCGTGGAAATATATTACATAATTTGGATCCCGTCACAAATAAAACAATTTTTATTGTTTTTTTGAAAATCAAGAATGAAAAACCTGAATGTTTATACTCTTCAGTCATTTTTTAAGATCTAACTTTAAAACAATCATTAAAAAAATACATGATCTTCATTTGTTTTAAGTACAACTGTATTTGCGAATGTTGTAGTAAATGGATATTTTCAGCTTTGATTATTTGAAGTTACTTCACACCAGTAGGCAAAATTTAGTTGAACAAACGTGAAAAATGAAGGGGCTATAGACATTTGTTATGTCCTAACATGAAACTCCTCAATAGTGAGCACTCACAGCCTTGTCAGGAGCACATACCTTAATTAAGGACTATCGAGCTTAGACCCAACTCGTTATTCCCAAAACCTAGGTCATTTAACGATATTATATGATCATTATCCATTACGGCCGTTTGTAATGCCAGATATTTTTGGACTCCAAAGGTCTCAGATTCCCTCTGTAACTTCAGACATTCTTGTTTAAGTTGTTTATTAGTGAGCACATGTTACAAAATAAAATTATATAAAAATGAAAATTATCTAATGACTGCATTACCTAAATATTTCCCCTAAAACTACATTTGCCATATTAAATTCACTTAGTATTGTTTGTTCGTATATTCCCGTTGATGTTTAGGACTGCAACTGGTCAGTCTTTTATTGGCATATGTGCATACTGCGCACATTGCATCGATATTGCCTTAATTCACAAGACTGACCAGTTGCAGTTCTAATCATCAATGGGAGGATTCAAACAAACAATTCCAAGTGAATTTAAACTTCACCCCATCGCACAAGCAAGTGGCTATCAGGACTCAGCAGCTAAGTGGATAACGCGATGGCGTTTGAAGCGAACGGTACTGGGTCCGAGTCTCAGATTGAATATCAACTCTGAGATTGTGGTACATCCATCTGATGAGTCCGTAATAGAAGGAGACGCGCGTCCTAGATTCCACTGCTAGCCAATATCCTATATGTCGTATTAGTTTCAAGAGGTTATGTTTATTTGAAAAATAAGACAAAAACAACTGTTTAAACACTAAACTATTTGTTTTAATACTCTTTGTTATTAAGTATTTGATGAAAATTTTAATTTATGAAGTGGTTCTTTACCCTTTTGTTTGGACAGTATCAGCTGTCAGCATACAAAAAAGATCAAATTGTAATCATCAAAATAATCCTTTAATGTAGAATGTAAGATCCATTTTTAAATATGAGTATATAACCTCCACTATATTTGGTAATTTGGTTGATATTTTCTCAACATTCTTTGAAGTGAGTGATTTAATAGCAAAAATAATTTATTCCTCAGCAGTGCTCATCCATTGCCTCCAAGTTTTCCATGATTGTTTAGCTTCAATTGACTCATGATCTCTGTTATATCCCGTAGAGATTTATGAATGGTAACTTTGAGGATTATTTATGGACCAATCTGATATGTATATTTCTTACTGTATAATTGCCGAGTAACTAAACTATTTATATACGTGTCCCTCTTATTATAAGCTTTATTTTGACCTATAGACTATTATTATACGATTTACCATTCTTGAGTTATACCCAGTCCATCAATTAATATTCCCCCTATTCACAGCCACATTTGGCTAAACCTTGTACAATTGTTATTTTCTATTTTATGGTACGATGTGGTCAGTTTGTTTGGTATATAAATCCAGTATGTTTGAGAATAATGATACATATTGCAGAGGTCGTTAATGGTGTTTTGGACTCAACTGGCCGGGCTAGGTGGAGAGCAGGACTGCTCTGATCGATAGTTCACTCCTCTGTGACTGACGGGAACCAGCACGTTCATATATCAAACAGGGCACACGCACGCACTCACACGATATAACAATCTCAACTATTAAAATTACTATAATATCCACAAAACCCCTTATGATATTAAATAATTTATTGTTAAGAGATGATTCCAAACTGAGAAGAATCTCAAATGTTCAGAAATTTTTTTAGTATTCTTTGAATTTTCAATACTTACAAAAAATAAATATTTCCATGAAGTGGATTGATATAAATGATGTACCGTGCCATTCGAGTGTATATCGGTTTCTTATTCATTATGTATAGTGTTGAACAGCAACATTTTTAATAAAACTTACCTACTAATCCATGTATTAGTGGTGATCTGGTTAAAAACACTACAATCAATTTATTTACTATAAACCTACATTTTCACTCACCACATACATTAGGGTATACTGGTTGTATCTTATTACTATTTTAAATCTCAAATAGACAAATTACTTACGGATAGGGTGACATAATTGATTTTTCTTGTTCCATTCAAATAATTAATAATAATGGTTGAATTATTTAATTCAATTCCCGTTTCTTTGTATTCTGTGAAACTTGTTTTTTTCTCAGCTGTTATGTCTTTTGATCGTTTTTCTAAACAAAAAAAGAGTAAAACTGATAATGTGGTGTGGTCTACTTATATCCATATGAGTAGTGTATAGTGATGGTCAGGAATAGAATATATTTCAGTAGAAGATCGATAAGGAAAGAACGGAAAAGAAACACAATTGGTATGAAAATGCATGAACAATAATAATAGGAGACGATAGACTGATATTTGCAGAAGGAACAGTTAAGATTGAGACAATTGATTGTTATTTTGCAAACTAACTATTGACTGTAAGATTATCATAATTTAGTGAGATAGTCTGTAATTTGTGCTTCAATACACTCGATTGTCCCCAGTCGTGTTCTTGTTCACTACAATAGTTCCCAATAAACCAAGATTATCGGTACAAATTAAATTGATCAGAAGGGGTTTTGTGGAGTCATTTGAAGCTAGACCACTATGAAAAACCTGGAAGCACTGGACGGCCGTTTCGTCCTATTGTGGGACTCCTCAGCAGTTCGCATCCATGATCTTGCCTCGCGAGATTCAAACCCAGGATCTACCAGTCTCAAGCCAGAGAACTTAACCGATAGACCACTGGGCCGGCATGCGATGATGTTTATGTCTTACTCCAACCAATCCACGATGTTTGAGCAACCGTTCAGCAGTTGTCTTCAGTCAGTTGATATCTCACAACAGACTTGATTGAACTTCAATGATCACTGCTTACCACTAGAACTCAAGGGTTCGAATCTCGTGAGTGCAAAATCGTGGATGCGCACTGCTGAGGAGTCCCATAATAAGATGAAACGGCCGTCCAGTGCTTCCAGGTTTTCCATGGTGGTCTAGCTTCAACTGACTCATGATTTCAACTATGAAAATTAAACTCACACTGTATTCATGTCAAATATATTAAATATACAATTATTTCAGGAATTTACCACACCACTAGAAGTTTATAATTTCTTACTTTTTATGTCACTAATTAAATTTATCTACACAAATAGTGAAAACTAGGTAGTACCGGGAAACTGTTTCGTCGCAGTATGAAATCACTGAGCAAATCTCACCCATGATATCATCTAGAAGGGGAGTTAAAATCCTTAGTGTTTGTGGATATAAAGTTGCAATAAACACATGTGAACTATTCATTTTGATTTTTAAACAGGTTTTATTGATTGAATGGACTTTCTCCATTGTTTTTTTATTGTTGTATTTCTAAATGTTAATAGTTGTCAGTAGGTGGTAAACAAATCATTTTAATATAAATCAAAGTTAAGACAAACACTTAGGATATAATGCTCGTTAGATTCATTGTGATTTTGAGTAGACGTGACAGAGACATAGTTGATTTTAAATGAAATTAAACTACTTGACCCATGATCATGACGAGCTGTACATTAGGAAATTAGGAATAAAAATTCTGTTCGTTAAAGAGAGCACATGGAAACAACCCGGATATAATATTGATTTTTGTTTCTATATATATATATATTTACAATGGAATATCTACCTGATTTCAGCCAGTAAGACAGTATAGCAACACTTGTATAATTGTAACTACAGTGATTCAAGTGAAATTCAGCAAACTTTTGACAGAACTTTAAAAGAGAAACTTTATTACTAATGATAAAGTTACAAACATATTAACTGAAATAACTACTGGGCTTTATGTTAGTTGAAAAGCCGACGTTTTGTATCATTTTTTTGGTCTTACGTTTATAAGAATCCATAAACAATGTATTGTAAAATGTTTCTTGGATGATTTTAGTTACATTTAAAAATAAGCCCTTGAGGACGACTACCAAGTTTATATTATCCTCTTATGAACTTCAGTTCATTAATGACATGTTTCTTCTGCACCTGTTCTGGACATTATACTATTATCGATAAATCATTCTTGTTTTATCCTCTATATTAAATAGCAACATTTTGATCACTTTCCTCTTATGATATCATTATTCCAATGACTTTGATTCGTGATAGGAAAAAAAATATGTTTTTGAAATATCCTTTAAAAGCAGATGTTTTTGAAACTGATTCATTAGATAAGTTCTAATAACATGTTGAATGGAAATCTTTTTTCTCTACGCTTTCAGCATGGTTAATTCAAACACCATTTTAATATCAACAGGAAACAGTTAATGAAATAAATTCTAAAAAGAGATGTGAATAGAAATGATAATGTCATTATAAGATTTAATGAATAATATATTACTTAAAATGAATCAACCAGAGTATGTATAAATAACTTCAATGACATGGTATGATGGCCTGCTAGAATATCTGGGCTACCTATTCCTGACATCTAGATATTTCAACAAGTTGTTTAATTCTGTTTGTTTTAATACATCATTATGGCTATTATTTGCATAACCTATTCAGGTGTGTTTCTAAAAATGGTACAACCTTTCGTCGTACAAGTTACAAAAGGCCCAATCAGAGATATCGTGGTTGCTGGCAATATACAGCGAAATGAATGTACATTATTTTGATGTCAATTTATTGAACTGCTAACTTATAAGTGGTGATCACTCAATATTTATCATCAGGATAGATCAAGAAGT
This sequence comes from Schistosoma rodhaini, assembly GCA_944470415.2. NCBI lineage: Eukaryota > Metazoa > Platyhelminthes > Trematoda > Strigeidida > Schistosomatidae > Schistosoma > Schistosoma rodhaini. The sequence continues at coordinate 14,642,277 of OX104037.1, forward strand.
AAGAAATGGAAACTTGTTGAAATACTTTATACTGAGAATTCTATATTGTACTAAAAATATAATATTGATTAAAGCTAACAATAATAATAATGATAATAAAGATTGTGAGAACTAAATCATTGGATATACAAGGAACCTAATGAAAATATAATAGGAGATGACAAACCAAATAAGAACTTACAAAATGAGACAATTTTTGAAAATCTATCCAATTTTTCTTCGTAAAATTAATAATTTTGTAGACTATAACACCTTTTTATAAGAACTTTCGTCTAAATTAGAGCCAATAGTTTCACAGTATTTGGGCACCGAGTTGATGTAAGACATTATATAGTTATATTTCCTTGAAAAAAGCTTGGAACAGTTTGCCAAGCAAAGCGTTGGATTTATTTCAAATTAATTCGCCTATTATCATATATAATATAAATTATTCTTTCGAATACGCATAATACATATTTCAATTTAAATTTGTCATTATCGTAAGCTTGAATAACGCGAATAAACTTAAAGTAACCTTGATCACTCTTATTCTGCTAAAATAATCTCCAATTGTAATAAAGTGTAATGTCTGTAACAATAAGAACTCATTCCTTTGTGTAAACATTCAGTACAAATGTATTATTTTATGTTAAATTGCGCCATAGAATCGATCTTAACGCAGTACGTTTTGGTTTTAGTATAAAAGTTATCTACGGTGAATGAATGGGTTTACTGAAGCTTTAACTGTACGAAAATTCAAACTTCTTATATGTGTTCAAATATAAAAGACACACTAAACTCACCCTGAAAATTCACTTAGTATTGTTTGTTTGAATCTTCACATTGATGTTTAGTACTGCAACTGGTCAGTCTCTGATTGGCATATGTACATAATGTGTGTATCGCCTCGATATAGCCTTAATTGACAAGCATTATAGGCAAAGATGGATAGTGGTTAGCAGTGGAATACACACACTATACACATATACCAATAAGAGACTGACCAGTTGCAGTCCTAAACATCAGTGGCAAAATTTAAACAAACAATACCAAGTTGTTTTAAACTTCACCCCATTGCACAAGCAAGTGGCTATCAGGACTCAGTAGATTAAAGAATAATGCGATGGCGTTTGAAACGAAAGGTACTGGGTTCGAGTTGCAGGGTGAAAATCAACTCTGAGATACAGGTACATCCAGCTGACGGGTACCAAATAGGATTCCATTGCTAGTCACTTTCCATCTCTGCTTATCACCCTGACAATATTGATTTATAATCTGAAATGATGTAGTTTGTTTGGTGTTTCCCTGTTTTTTATTATTTGTTACCTACCAATTTCACTGGTTGACCTTTATTTCTTTATTAATAAATGTTTTAACAAGTAAATATGTGATCAGGTTGTTCAAACTGTAAACTTCATTTTCTCACTTCACTGATTAATTCAACAAATATCACCGTTTTTAATTAAAAAAATATTCACAACACAGAACAATGTTTCGTAAATATTATGTACAAATATTATTTTCTACTACTACTAATACTACTACTACTACTGTGGTGTTGTCTACTTATATTCATATAAGTAGTATATGGTGTGGGTCAGACATAGAATGTATTTTCGCGGAAGACCGATGAGCAAAGAACTGAAATGAAGCGCAATCGTTTGGAAAATGCATGAGCAATGGAATTAGAGAAGAAACAGTGAAGATTGAAACAATTGGTTGTTAATTTGCAAATTGACTGTTCATTGTAGGTATCATTACCAAGTCTTGATTTGATAATTTTGAATAAATTGGGCATTGGGTAGATTGTTATAAATAAATCCAAACTTGGATTAATATTAATTTGGTTATTTATTCTCTGAAGAAGTGGCTTACACTGAGTCACGAAACGTCAGAAAATCTAATTTTTCTACTCATTGGGATATTACAAATATATTATTTATTTATGACTGTTCATTGTTTGGTTATCAAAATTTATCGAGATAGTCTGTGATGTTTGCTTAAATACATTAGATTATCCCCAACCAGTGTTTTGTTCACTACTACTACTACTACTACTACTACTACTACTACTACTAATAATAATAATAATAATAATAATAATAATAAATCATTACCAGTCTGAAAAATATTACCATCCGAAACAAGGCAGTACCATCTATCTTATCCTAATGATGTTTTCAACTTTGGAGATTAAAATGGCTTATAACTGTTCATGAAGTTTCCGAAAACCCTGAAAGTCTTTAATCGTAGAATACTTTAATCACAAAGTTGATTCAGATCTCAGCATCTTCAGGAAGTTGAAGTTTCATCTCTTTTTGGATACTTTACGTTTGTAGAACAAATCAAACTGAAGAGAGCTAACTCTGGTACGTTAAGAGGATGATTGAGTGTCGTGATCAAAATAAGGACCAGAAACATGCATACAACTAATCCTAAATGTGAAAGAGGACCCTCTTGATCTAGAGACCCTCTATCAATACCACATAAAGTTTGCTGATTAAAGAGTGAAAACTATGGTCAGACTGTTTGAACGTGATGGTCATTTAAGTATAATGCATTTGGAGGAGGACCTCAGCAGCTTAAGTTGGATATTGAATAGACTAAATTTAAGGTGTAGTTATTTTTACCATTTTTCTATGTAAAAACGGGCACCCAAATTAAGATTACTAATAATACCACATAATAAATTATGGAATTAAGTGGCCTTATTAATAGTTAGTAAACACACATATCATCTACTCTATTTTTTAGATCCTAAATTTTTATGGAAGTTAGCTTCCATTAAGAATCTATTTCGTACAAATATGTTGCAACTTACGAACTAAAAAGCAAACGTTCATTCTAGCTCACAGTACTTCTGTTAATAGTTTAAAGAATTAAAATTTTCTTAGTTTAAATTATATAAATTCCTTTCTCAACCTCACAAGATTGTTGTATTGAAACGTAACTAACTGTCATAGTTTTTTAGCTCTTCAATCAAATGTTTACATTGAATAGGTATATAATAATTAAGCTTGGTCAAATGGTAAGTGTAAAGTTAGTGCATTTCAAGTAACACATTTACCTATCATAGCTATTTGATTGTATGAATAAACAACAGATTATCTTCGTTTTCAACTCTTTTAAATTCAAATAAATTAATGTTCAACTTAGGAATACCAGAAAATGATTGTTTTAAACATTATCTAACTAATCGTAATTGATTGATCACTACCCAGTGACCAATCAATTGTGATTACATCCCAGTCCTACAGGAGATTGATTAATTAATGTACATATCTATAAATGTCACATTCTTTTCATTTAAGTTTCCATTAACCTAATTAATCTATTTTCAAAAGACTATTTCAAAATGTTATTAGTATGAAAGAAGTAATATTTCTAATTATAGTAATATCTATCAATAAAACAAAATGTAACACATTCATTTGTAGGTTATTTTGCATACAAAAAAAATTAATTTCAAATTACGATACTACTTACAATCTCTTTGTGTCATTTATTCTTATAATTGTATTTTTCAATTAGATTTTTCTTTTAGTAGTTTGTTAATGTTTTGTTATATTACTTTACTGACCTATTTCAAGATATTGTGAATATGTATGTATATATATGATTGTTCATTAGATCCATCTTCCTTGAATAATACGGTATATTATTTAGTAAAATTTTGACAACCTTTTAGTGTCAATATTAAAATTTTCTGTTTATAAATGTGAACCTTGTCAATGAATATAAACAAATAAGAAAGAATTTATTTATTTCAAGATTCCATTCAATTGTATAGTTGAATTCATAGGTCAATTCAAGCTACACCACAATAGAAAACCTGTAAGCACTGGACGGCCGTTTGTGGGACTTATCAGCAGTATAAGGTTTCCTACTCTCACCTTATTTCTTTCTCTTGGTGGTCGACTGGATCATGAAGACGTCGAAATCTGGAGGCAAGCACGGGATAAATTGGACAGCCAGGATGCAGCTGGACGATTTATACTTCGAGGGTGATGTGGCTCTTCTGTCACACATGCAAAAACAAATGCAGGAAAAGACGACCATTGTAGCAGTAGCTCCATCAGCAGTAGGTCTGAACATACACAAAGGTAAAAGCAAGACTTTCCAATACAACACAACATGAATCAATCGAATTACAATTGACGGAGAAACTTTGGAGGATGTGAAACCCTTTACATACCTGTGCAACATCATCGATGAACACTGTGGATCTGATGCAGAAGTGAAGACGCGGATTGGCAAAGCAAGAACAGCATATCTACAACTGAAGAACATTTGGAACTCAAAACAACTTTCAACCGACACCACGATCAGAATTTTCAATACAAATATCAAGACAATTCTACTGTATGGAGCGGAAACCTGGAGAACTACGAAAGCCATCATTCAGAAGATACAAGTGTTTATTAACAGTTGTCTACTCAAAATACTTCGGATCCGTTGGCCAGACACTATCAGAAACAACCTAATGTGGGAGAGAACAAACCAGATTCCAGTGGAGGAAGAAATCAAGAAGAATAGGATAGGATACACATTGAGGAAATCAGCCAACTACGTCACAAGGCAGGCCCTCACATGGAATCCTGAAGGCCAAAGGAGAAGAGAAAGAGCAGAGAACACATTACGTCAAGAAATGGAGACAGACATGAGGAAAATGAACAACTACTGAATAGAAGTAGAAAGGGAGGGGGAGGACAAAGTGTGTTGGAGAATTCTGGTCGGTGACCTATGCTGCATTGAGAGTAACAGGCGTAAGTAAATAATTACTTTTCCCAGTCAAATTCTCATATATTCAGAAATATAATTTACATATGATCTATTCCCAAAATATAGTCTTATATGAAAAAATGATGGACGATATTACTAGAAATACTATACATCAACTATTAAAAAATATGAATTAACTAAGTATGGAGCCATTTGATTTCTGTTAAGTTTGAAAAGTTTGTTACTATTCACATTGATAGATAAATACAATAGTTAAATACATATTTATTAAAAAAAACTCAATTCAAGTATTCAACAATAGTCATTGTAAAACATAATAAATTAACCAACAATTTTGTTCTTGGATAAATGATCGGTAAACTTTGTTTCCCCTTTTTTGTTGTTTGACATTTAGTTCAATACAAAAAAAATTAATCGGAAAAATGCATAGTAACTAATAATTATAAATTATTATACTGAGTAAATCATTTCTTTCAACAACAAAAATTAATATTAATGATAACTACTTATATCTGACAATAGTTTTACCTTTCATATGAATAGTAGACTAGATTCAAGCATATTTATTCTCCTCTTATCTATATACTTGTTTTACAAAGGATAACTGATTTAGAACTGTATAGTTGTAAAGGTTATATGAATGATAGAAATAGTTTTAATTTCATTGTATAAAAGACCTTAATCACTCTATATGTTTAAAGTTATGTAAGACTGTAATGTATATTATGAATAGCTATCATGATTGGTATGTTTTCATTACATTCAGTAGTATTTGCATAGAATTTTTTTGGATATAAAAATAAAGTTGATTAATGAGTTTCATTAGCAGCATAGAAATTAAATTAATCAATTTTGTTTTTTTTTTAATTTTTTTTAGTAATTTACATGCATAGCAACTGAAAAAGTTTATCATCAAATAATATAGGTAAAAAAAATTATTATTCTTATTTAATACCAAATGTTATCGATTTTTACAGTATTGAATTTTGATGAAAATCAGTTTTTGTGTAATAGATCATGATCTTAAAAAACGGTTTTCAAACTTGACTTATTTAACTATATCAGTCTTAAAAACTGGAGAAAGTTAGTGATTTTTACAACCTAATGACAAATTGTAAGCAAAGATGGATAGTGACTAGCAGTGAATTTAAACTTCACCTCATTGCACAAGCAAGGGGCTATCAGGACTTCATTGTTAAGTAGATAACGCGACGGCGTTTGAAGCGAAAGCTACTGGGTTCAAGTCCCAGAGTGATCATCAACTCTGAGATGCAGGTACACCCAGCTGACAAGTTCCAAATAAGACGAAACGAGCTTCCTGGATTCCACTGCTAGCCACTATCCATCTTTGCTTACAATGCTTGTGAAATAAGTCTATATCGAGGCAATAAGCAAAGGATGCGCATTATGCTAATAAGAGACTGGTCAATCGCAGTCCGAAACATCAGTGAGAAGATTCAAAAAACAATACTAAGTGAATCTAATAATAAATGGGAATAAAAATATGTTCTACAAGAAGTTAGTTGTAGCTCAATCTATCCAGTAGTATATTTTTAAATGACAGTGGATGCTATAGGTTTAGGTTCAACTGCTAACAGCAATTCACTTCGTATTAACGAATACCGAACATGAAGATGTTGAGGTTGCATCTTCTAGTCAACTATATTTAATAATCAGATGTCAAACAAAGTACACATGCTATGATGTCATTTTATCTAAAGGGCAAACTGAACTTCATTATTACTAAGAAATAACCAAGAATGTTATAGATTACCACTTAGTGATTATTCAATGTAAAGGCTTTGAAGTCGTTGGTAAGATGTTGCTTATGTTAGTATTTAAAATTCATCATAAAATTTAAACTGCACTTACACAAGAAAATGACTTCATTTTATTATTCAAAAATATTTAGCACTATACATTTGACAAATGTAGCATATAAGGTGATATATATCAAATTAATGAAAATAACTTGTTTAGATTGATCATTTATAACTCAAAACATCAAAGCAAAACATAATGGTAAGCAGATCAGAAGCTAGTGTAAGCAAATCGTTTGCAGCATATTTACCATGTCACACTAGCTCTTAGTAGTGCAGAGTCTCCAGAGTTGAATTCATGATTCACTTGGTTACATGTAATATGTAGTTAGTTAATTATGTTGTATTATAACAAATGATTTGAACTGTTTTGTCCTTTTTGCTGAATTCCAGCGTAAACTTTAAAATAATGATAGTTAAAACGTGCGTAAATTACAGTAAGAATGACGTTGATGATCAAGAAATCAGAAAGCGCAATACTTTTGACTATGTTCCTTAGAAAGTTGTATCTAAGATTTTGTTTTTATTCTTTCTAGAATTCAATGCATTATGATCAGTTAGGAAATATTCATTGTATAAAATTTAGTACACAAAATAAATAAGTAATTAATTACTGGATATGACACAAACAATACTGTTATATCGGTTGAGTTGCGTGCCTTCTTTAATATATATGAACGTGCTGATTCCCGCCAATTAGAGAGGAGTGAATTATCGATCGGAGCAATGATACACAAAATCCGTATGAGCAGTCTTGAGTACTTATCAGTTCTGCTTTCTGCCTAGCCCAGACAGTTAAGTCCAGAACACCAATAACATCCTCTGCAATATTAATCATTATTCTCAAACATACCAACCAAACAGACCACATCGTACCATAAAATATAAAATAACTTGTGTACAAGATTTGGTCAAAAGTGGCTGTGAATAGGGGGAATAGTAACTAATGGATTAGGGATAACTCAAGAATGGTAAATCGTATAATAATAGCCTATAGGTCAAAACAAAGCTTATAATAAGAGAGACACGAACATGAATAGTCTAGTTACTTAACAACTATACAATAAGAAATATACATATTATATTGCTCCATAAATAGTTCTCAAAGTTACCATTCATAAAACTCCACGGGATATAACAATACTCAGATGTTAGAAAATATGGTGAATACTTACGTTCATGATGTTAAAGTTTGATTATCTATGTGAGATTTAATCGAGACCATTTCATCTAGAAAATGAAGAGAATAAACAACAAATTAAGACATAGGGTAACTTTAATTTAATGGCAGTTATAAACATATATTATAAAGTTTTAAAAAATGGTCAAATTCATTCAACGGTCAACACATTTACCAGTTTGAAGTCATTTGTAAATTACAAGAGATTATGAATTTCTACATAGTAGTATAAATTAAATAAGATTGAATGTATAAGTTATTAGAGCTTAACCCTGGTTTGTAGGGATCAAATTTGGAGTGAAATTGAAAGTTGTAGGTTCAAACGCAAATGTGTCTGTAGGCGATCAAGTCGGAACATTCCAAAATATCAATAAAATTGTCATTTGATACTCCATTGTTTATGATAATTATACATATAATGATACGAGTTCAATAATCTCTACAAACTTCCATCTTAATGAAGCATGAATTTCAGAAACTATCTCCAACCTTTCTCTAGTATATTACTGAAATAACTGTCTAATTCATTCTACAGTATTTTCATCGCTACCTAATGAGGTATATGAATAGCACAGTTGACTTGTGACGCTCAGAACACACATCGTCAATTCTTAGTTTATGACGAAATCTTAAAACCAAAATAAACACATTTGTCGTCACATCAACTTCACGAATGGCCGCACAATATGGAGATTTCTCTGAATGGTTTGCATTTACACACAGAATAGTTAAACCATTAGTTTATCAAATTCCATTCGGTAAATTTGACTCTGAACCAGTCATTTGATTTATGGTAATTGAACAATATCTCATCGTCTAATTCAAGTTGCTAGATGAATGGATTTCAAGAAAACAACATAACTGTTTCAACACCTTTCGTGTATAAACCGATGACATTTTCAAACAAACATGATGATTATCAAAGTTGGACACAACTCACGTTCTAACAAAACATTCGTAATTAGAATATTCCAAAAACTACACATATTGTTCAACAGCCTGATTTCGATACATTTTATCAAAGTTGATAATTCACATTGTTCATTTCTGTTTATTATCTTCCCGTCAATCGTTGAGTGAAAAAAACAGATCACCCAATTCCTATTATGTATTTGAGAATTCAAAATTCGTAATTGAATAATTCCGCATGAATATATGTGACAACAGTTTATGTAAGTATTTCTCTCCAGTTGTCCTTACTATTGAGATGAAATGTTGCTAACTATTTGAAACACTTCATAAATAAAAAATGGAATTGAAAAAAAACTACCAATGATACTGTTATAATGTTTGTTTGATAACAGTTTTGTATTCAATATGAAAAGTGAGGAAGTTTGAAACTGATTAGTAAGGACATAGAAATCATAAGATTTATACAGGCTGGTGACAATATGAATGGAGTACTAGAATGAAGAGGATGTTTCGAGTTAAGATGAATAATGTTGGGCTCAAGTGGAAATGTGTATATCAACTGTGTGGTGCTATTTTCTTCAGCTAACCATTTCTGAATCATACAAGATGACCGTTCTGGATTTCATCGTTAGCTACATTCTATCTAATATATATCAAATATATAACCGTATGATAAATTAAATAAACTTGAAACAAGTCACATTCAATAAAATCCGCCCGTCGTAGTTACTAAACTTACAGTCATACTTGCATCATATGATTAATGATAATGAAATCATAATGGTTTATGTAATAAATGCTAATCTTATTCATTATAATGTTAAACTACGAAACGTCACTAGTACATTATACTCACAGAGAGTTTCTTCAATTTTTTATTTTCTGAAGAATGTTGTATTTTGTCACATTTTTTTTCTAACTATCTATAATATATTCTAGACTGGTTGACATCTGAGACAATTCCTATGGTATTGATTGTGAGCAGAAATAAAAAGCAATCATGGAAATCAAAGAAAATTTATTCTTTATATGATATTCTCCTCGTTTCAAATCGTCAAATAGTTTTCATTATTATTACTATACATTTTGTTGAACTATTACGTAATAAATTCAATTAGTATTGTTTGTTTGAATCTTCCCATTGATGTGTTAGAACTGCAACTGGTCAGTCTCTAATTGGTATATGTGCATACTGTGGGTATTGCCTCGATATAGCCTTTAATTCACAAGCATGGCAAGCAGAGATGGATAGTGGCTAGAAGTGGAATCCAGGAAGCGCGTTTCGTCCTATTCGGGACTCGTACTGAGTTCAAGATGCAGAGTGAACATCAACTCTGAGATGCAGGTACATCCAGTTGACGAGCCCAAAATAGGACGAAACGCGCGTCCTGGATTCCACTGCTAGTCACTATCCATCTCTGCTTACTATTACGTAATAGTTTAAAGATCCCTATAGAATATTCAAAAATGAACAATATTTGAGCGAACAACTGTTTTCAATAACTTCATCATTAGGCTCTACAGTTATAGGTCCATAATTATGATATTTTACAAAGGTAAAAATGAGCATGTATTAATTAATTTGACAATGTTGTGTGCTAAAAATGGTGAACGTCAACTAACTGCAGCATTAAATCTTTTAAAACAATATTAATGCATCTCTGATCATACCTATAATGAGCTCAAGCGTTCTGGAACACATACTCCTCGACTCTATGACCTACCTATGATTCATAAACCTGAGGTTCCTTTACGCCTAATTCTGGACATGTCAAACTCACCGACTGGATCACCGGATACCTAAACAAAATATTATAAACCTCTCTCCCCCCATTTTTTCACCTCTATCGAAATCTTCACATCCATCATCCACAATTCGTTTATCGTAATTACCTTGATAACACTCCTTTTATTACATGTCATATTCACACAACAATCTTATTATTATTACTCATACTATTTATCACTATTTCTCAATTGATAAGATAAAATTCTCCTGCTATAAATTTCATTCACAAGATATTTTGCATTTTCATTTTTGCTATATTATACTATACACTATATTATACTGATTATGACTGGACACTTTACTCTAAATCATTCTGACCTTTATTAAATGACCTTTCTAATTTACAAAGAACACAATTTTGAAGTATATATATCGTAACAGATGCAAAAGTTCACCATTTTTAGCATATTACGTAATAAGCAATTCATCTAACTAATGACTAAATGAAATACAACACTTCATAAAAAGCAACAACAATCAATTAGATATAACATTATGACACATAATCAGTTTACATATTGAATACTTTAACACATATTCGTAAAAAACTTGATCTTGTATTCAATAATGAATTGAATTTTTAGATACATGAAATAATTGATTCCTGATATTCATAATTTACAAACAGAAATCGTAGATGCCCATTGCTGAGGTGTCTCGCTATAGGACGAAATGATTGTCCAGTGCTTACAGATATTCCATGGTGGTTTAGATTCAATTGACTCAGGATTTCAACTATATATAAAAAAAATTCTAAATGTTCATTAATTTCAAGGAATTGAATTCTTTTCTTTTTCTTTTTTTCCGTTACAAACAAAAAAGAAAACCACTTTACAACTTCCCGGTAGATACAAATTTAAAAAGAAAGAAAGTACTATGAACATGTTTTCATTGATTCAATTTTTTTGTTTTTAACTAACATGACTCCCCTTTCTTTTCTTTTTTTCTATGTATCAGTCGTAGAAAATGTAATTTACTATTTGAAAAAAACTCGATTAAATTACATAAAAAATAATGAATGTAATTTTTAATGATTCCTATTTAAAGTAATATTTATTATTATTTTATTATTTAAACACATAAATATTGGTACAAGGAAGCACCAGATAAATATGCGCCTCACAAATCTTATTTGATTAGTGTGAGGGCTGTGATACTGCCCAAGTACCCAAACTGAAGCAGGTGGTTTTCTTAGGGGGCCACACCCACAGCCTTTGACCTAAAGGTCTAGTCCACAAGGCAGTGGAGCATCGTAAGGAGATGCAGTCCCATGGTAGCCGGTGACCAAGAACTGGTTCATACGCCATTTGTTCCCTCAGGATACTGGAGTCCATGTGCACCATTGGTTTGGAATGAGGGTTTTCCAACTTTCCTAGGTGAACATTCGCTTTTCGTTATTGTCTTCTTATCAATAATTTGCAGCCTCCTAGGTTTCAAAAGCGTATCTCTGATGTAACCTTATAGCTTTTTTTAGTAATATAAACTTGTGATTAAACAAACATCTTCATTGATTGTAACTAAAGTATTATCTATAGTGTTGAATTATATTTGAAATCGACAGTTGTTTTTAATATAAATACGGTTATAAAGCTTATGACAGCCATATGTTATATCCGATTACGATTATTGTCTAGCAGATAATTATCAAACACGATATAGTTTATGAATGTTTTCTTGGTCCGATTGTTATTTTCTTAAATGTGATAAAACAATAAGTGAATGAGATATTGTATTGTCATTTTCTTTAAAAAATGACCAATTTTCTCAGAAGACTAGAAAAGATAACTGTAGTCACATAATCCGTCACCATATGAACACTACTTATTTTAAGTTATAATTAAATCAACACTGTAGTGATATCCTAGTCAAAAAAGAAAATTTGTAAAATAAAGGTTTCTAGGTGCTTTGATAAAACTTTTACCAGTTTGATAATGTTCAAAGTAATTGAACAGTGTAATGTCTTAAAAATAACAGACCTATAACAGTAAGAACATTTTGAGCAAAGATGGATAGTGGCTAGCAGTGGAATCCAGGATGCACGTTTCGTTCTATCTGGGACACGTCAGCTGGATGACCTACATCTCAGAGTTGATGTTCACTCTGGGACTCAAACCTAGTACCTTTCGCTTCAAACGCGCTTCCTTCCACTGCTAGCTACTATCCATCATTGCTTATAATGCTTGTGAATTACGGCAATATCGAGGCAATACACACAGTATGCAGTGTACATGGAGGTGTCGAACCTTTTAAGAACATTTTGCTATAACCTAGTGATAAAACTCATCTTATAAACATTTGTTCAAAATATCTTCTTTGAAGTACTCTGTTATAACAAATACTATACAAAGTGAAATATTTATTCGGTTAATATTGACTATGCAGACTATTATCTTGTGGTGGTCGATATTCGGTACTATCCCTAAGCTTCGTATATTGTTCGTCTTGACAACCGTTACTCGACAACGTCCTAACGATGTATAAATCAGAAGACAAATACGAAGGATTGATCGCGTTTATTACTGAACCACACACAGTTATCCAATATTACAGGCACGTTAAACAAGCATGAAAGAGCAGTGCCATAGAGCAGGTGAGTGAGTGTGAGAGTCGAATGAATGAGTGAGCGTGTACAGTACGGTGTAGCGTAGTGCAGAGCAGAGAGCAAGCAGGATTAAGATGTATATATAAGTGGAAGAGCATGAGTCATCGGATCAAATAAGCGATTAATAATAATGCTAGCGGAATGAATACACGCGTAGGCGGTAAGCAATGTTCAAGCGTATATAATAAAAGTACAATGGTATAGATAGCTTGTTATAATATGAATGACTGTCCATTAAATAAGTTAACAAAAGGGCTTAGCTGAATTAGATGTAAACAAACTCAATTGTATCTGAGCTGCTATAATCTAAGCTGAAATAGATCAAAGAAGCTGATATTATGAAATTGTATATGGAATCAAATGAGATAACTGTTCCCTATATTGGAAGCTTCTGGTACAATATAAAAATCGTTATATTCTGATATTAGATTATTACTTAATGAATAGTGAAGTAAATATTATATGTAATGCCATAATCAAGGCATTTCATTATTATCGCCTAAAAATACTTGACATGAATAAACTTCTTCAACTTCTTATAGCAAAACAGTTACCTTAGTTCATAGTAGATGGTTTTGATAACGTTTCGATTTGTATTACGCATTACTGAATTAGGTGAACAACACGACTAGCATTATGATTAATCATTTGGGTGTCTACGGTCTCATATGCTACCTTACTAGATCATATGATCTCAACTGGTTTAAGATACTCTAAAAATTTATTTGGTGGGTGGATATTTATTAGGGGATCGGTGTATCATCAACCAATTACTTATTTTCTCAAACTTAACTGACATTTTGGCATCATATATTTTCACTATAGACATAAAATACAGTCAATTCAGAAATAACTAGAAACAAGACAAAGACACAGTAACTACGTGTTTTAAAAATTCCATAATCGCTATTATATCTATGGTTTCTAATTTCGGCTCCCAGTATGACTTGATTTCCATACTACTAAGAATTTTCATACCAATAAAAAGAGGTTTTTCAGTGGTTATAAGATTTTACTGGGATCCCAACTGTTCACAGTTGGTGGCGAATTTCTCGCATAAAAATGAATAACTAGTCTGTTGATCTAATGTTTCTTAAATGTACTGTGCACAAATATAATTATCAAATATAAACAAAATGATGTATAAAAAAAAGTAATCTCTTTTTGAGCCGAAACATTTTACTCCACCATAAACTTATCTACTCATCCCTGGTAGTGAAAACTTAAATTAAATATAAGATAAACAACATAATATACATCAATATTAAGAGGTTGTGGACAATACTTAGCAATCCTTTTATAAAGAATTCACATTAGCTGAAACGTATCAATCCATATGAAGATCCAAGGAAAGTGGTATTCTGCGTCAACTCACTGTCACGTACATTAGACTATCTAGTCAATTAACTTGAGGTTCATACTAACTGAGTACATTTCTACTCGACAGAAAAAACAGAGGATCAAACTAATCAGTCTAAAAATATCTCACTAACCAAAAATGAAAATAGAATTTTCACTTGTATGGGACATGTCTAATTTCTCATTTTGGACAACTACATTTCATTAATCGTAGCCCTAACTACATGTTATTTTTTATGAATACTCAACAAATGCTTACTTGATAGACTACAGGAACCCATTTCATCAGAAAAAATATTCTTACCTGTTAAAAGACAACAATTAAGATTTATGAATAAACCATTCATACGGGGTTTGTGAGGGTTTAACTCAGCCTATAGTACTTCTAGGATTACTGCTAGTAAAAGAGTAGGGTTGGGTATTGAGTCAGCAACCCCAACACGTAGAAAACAACCTCACTATAAATACGATAACCAAAGATAAGTGTAAGGATTTAAGATCTAGAATCTTAATGTTTCGTGACAAAAGTGATACCATTTATTCAATGAACCGGAATAAGAAGATGAACAATTACTCATTCAAGCACTTCATGTAATCATATTACAATGCTGCAACTTGTGTTTACCGTTAGACAAAAATACTCTGCGTTAGACTTCTGTCATACCGACAGATTCTTATTTCTGAAGTATTCTATGACGTACAGATTGTCCAATGCTACTTGGTTATCCGTAATTCTCTAATTTAAGTAAATATGTGACAGAATCAGTCCTCAGAATTCTGAATTTCTATCTACATAAATTCTCCTCTTAGAAATGGTATCCTTTATACTGGCATGTTTCAAATACATTATTTATTGACAAAAATTGTAAAGAATAACTCTGAGAAAAACTTCTGCATAGCTAAAATTAATTCACTTCGTCAAACAGACATAGTATATCATTCATATCTACTGACTCCATTCAACAACTAAACGAGTTTATAAAGGTAGTAAAAGACGAACATTTCAAGAAAATCTTAATTGAATTTTGTACATTTCAATATTTGTAGTAAGAAAAATAAAAGCCTGAGCTTTTCAAACCTTCTTACATTAATCATCATAACAACAATTTACTTTAAATATATGTTAGGCTGAGTAAAAAACTTAAACTTAATACGGCGTTAAATAATGGCTATAGATTTAATTTTGATTTTAGAAATGAAATATCCTTACCTATGCAGATGAAAATAAGATCATCAGCTTCATAACTGTATTTTTTGCATTGAATCGATAGGACATCAAAAATGTTATGCATTTACAACCACACTGTACTTAGCTATTAAGTGGTTGGAGGTAGAAGGTAGAAAACATTCTCTAATTGAGATTGGTATTAATTACCAAGGCGTATCTAAAAGAATGTAATAAACAATGCCCGGGGTGATACTCAAAACCATGACACTTGAGTACAATTTGTGATAAAACAAAAAAAAACTATTCGGGACACAACCTATTTCTTGTAATAAATTAAATTAAAAATAAAAACAGTGAAATAGGTATCGTAAACCGTATGATCTATGTAAAGTTATGCAGCATTATTTGAAAGAATACAATAAACTGTAATCATATTAAAAGGAATTTATCTGTAGTACTTCATTTAGAGAAAAATAAAATTTCCGATATATCTCGGCACGATAAAAGTAACTCATTTCGAGAATAAACAATCCTAATTATTCACAGTACAATTATGACCCACAAATACACACGTTGTAATGAACAACAACACGAGTGGGGACTATTGAATGTACTTAACACGCAATTACAGAATATCAGACTAAAATTTGACAACCATACAGTAAACAGTTAATTTGCAAACTATCAATCCATTGTCTCAATCTTGACTATTCCTTCTGCAAATATCAGTTTATCGTCTCCGATTATTATTGTTCATGCATTTTCATACCAATTGCGTTTCTTTTCCGTTCTTTCCTTATCGATCTTCTACTGAAATACATTCTATGCCTCATCGTTACATACTACTTTTGTGGATATTAGCAACCCACACTACAGTGTGAATACCAAAACATGTGTCTGATCGAATCTATTTGACCGGAATGGCATAACATTGATTTGATCATCATCATTTTCGTTTTATTAAATATTTCACTATATTCCTTTTGGATTATTTAAATTTGTAATAATTTGGTGATTTATTTATTCTCTGAAGAAGTTACTTTTGTGTTATTTCCCGAAGAGAACTATGAATGGTCACTTTTGAGAACCATTTATGGACCAATGTGATACGTATATTTCCTATTGTATAATTGTTGAGTAAATTAACTATTCATATTCATATTCCTTTTACTATGAGTTCTATTTTGACCTTTAGACTATTATTATACGATTTACCATTCTTGAGTTACACCCATTCTATTAATGACTATCTCTCTTATTCACAGCCACATTCAGCTAAATTTTGTACCAATGTTATTTTCCATTTCATGGAACGATGTGGTTTGTTTAATCAGTAAGAAAGCCCAGTATGCTTGAAATAAATGATTTTATATTGCAGAGGCTGTTATTGGTGTTGTGGACTTAACAGGCTGGGGTAGGAAGAAAGCAGGACGAATAAGGACTCTGGACTGCTCGTAGGGTTTTCGTGTGTCATTGGTTCGATCGATAATTCGCGGGAATCATCGCGTTACACATAATAGGGCACTTGGCCACACGATATTTTATTTTCTATTCAATTTGACTTGTTAGATGCATCATTTTGTTTATTATAAACTACCAATATAATCGTCAGTTTATATGACATTATTTAATTGGTGCTTGTTTCTGATGGTATTAAAGTGATTATTTGTTTTAATTGACCCTTTAAATGAAACTGTATAATCACACTAAAGGAATCCTTTTTCAACATATATTTGTTAATAATCGGTTAATTTAGTATTTTGCTTTTGAAATACAGTGCTACAAAGTGTCTCCTTATATGTATTATTCTCAGTATCATTTATGACCACCATTGATCAAAAATAATATTTTTAACTTTCTTCTGTTAATGACTTTCAATCCCAGTTCATTTTATATCATACATAATACTATATTAACTGTTATTAATTTTGATATTCTATCAGTTTCATATCAGATCTCATACCTTTTATGCATCTCACTACTAATGTTGGTCTGAAAAAAACAATAGGAGGAACAATAACGCGGCGGACTTGCATGCATATAGCAAACAATTCTTTTTGAACCTAGCACACAACAATACTGTCATGCACTGTCCCATCGCCTTGGCAGATCAGGCAACCCGAAAGTCACGAGAACACCATCAGGGCATACGACAGGCTAGGTACCCCGGTCAAGAAAATAATGACCGCTGAATCCTAGGGTAAATACCACTAAGCCAGGGTACATGCAGTACAGCACGAAGCCAGGTGCATACCTCATTATATATTTTTGGGTCATGTTGATGATCCTTCCGCAGTTTCACTTACGGAAACCTTATTATGACGTCTACTTCCTCTAAATAGTCAAATTAGGTCATCTTCTCAGCATCATTCAAGCGGCAAAGCCACTACAACGACGCCAATCCAACGACCTCACTAAGCCATTCAATCGGTAGTAGCGACGGGCGGTGTGTACAAAGGGCCTGAGCACAAATTGATAACTGATTAATACGAATTTTTATGTTAGTAAGTATTCAAACAATTATGTAGTTGATTTGACTTATTATGGTTTGTTTGAATCTTCCCATTGATGTTTAGGACTGCAACTGGTCAGTCTCTTATTGGCATATGTACATACTGTGCGCATTGCCTCGATATAGCCTTAATTGACAAGTATTATAAGCAAAGATGGATAGTGGCTAGCAGTGGAATCCAGGACGCGCGTTTCGTCCTATTTGGTACTCGTCATCTGGATGTACCTGCATCTGAGTTGATGTTCACTCTGGGACTCGATTCCAGTACCTTTCTATTCAAACGACATCGCGTTATCAAATCAGTGGTACTAGGTTCGAGTCCCAGAGCGAACATCAACTCTGAGATGCGGGTGACGAGTCTCAAATAAGACGAAACGCGCGTCCTGGATTCCACTACTAGCCACTATCCATCTTTACAATATAAAACCTATTTCGAAAAATAAATGTCTTTCGTAGTTGTTCTTTCAAGAATCCATACATCACAGATACTAATGTGGATGACTTTTAGAATATGAAGGTATTATATAAGAGTTTATTACATTCTAGATTGAAAAATAAAAGAGTTTTTGATAAATGTCTTCTCATAAATGACAGTTTACAAAATCCTACCTATTTTCTTCACCTTTTATACAAGCCTGTTTTGATTAGAGAGGAAAAATATTGATTTTAACTTAGGAGTAAAATTATAAACTTTCTTGTAAAATATTACAGTTTAACAGAATTGGAAAGTTACTTATCAATGACAACCCTATAAAATAATTCAATGTATGTATTTTTTAACATCAGTAATCAAGTTAATAAATCACTTTATGACAAAAGCTTAATTTTTCATCATGTCATGTGAATACATCATAACATTAACCCCCACATTATGTAATAAGTGGTCGATATGACAGAAATTTTAGGAGAAAAATTATATAAAACTTGTCATTTGAATAGGAAAACCTTTCAAAATTATTACTTTGTATCACGAAAGTATCGTAGGAAGAAATCAAATATTACTTGACTGTTTTGCGTCCATTGGTTGACATCCATTTTATTTCATTTTAGTTTGTGACTTCTCCGAAGAATACACGAATGAATCTGCCAGATGATCTGTTTTGAAATTCTGTGCTCCTTGACCAGCTCGCTGTCCTTATTCAGTTAAGATTATATTTGACTATCTAATTTTTTAAACAATATGCAATCTATCTTATAGTTTAAACTAAACATTCATAACTTCAACGGTAGGGCTTAAGGTAGGTTAGTCATATGGGGAACAAAACAGTTGTCATCACTCACAATGTATCATGATAGCTCTACATTGTAAATTAATTGGCCTCGGTTATATGAACCACTGGGTACTAAATGAGACGTCCAAAGTTTATTTGCTGAACATAAGATCGATATATCATATACCAATCCTAAGAAGTAATATTTGTGTGTACTGTCATCCAGTTCCGAATTTGGACAAAACTTTCATCTAGTTCCTTCTGGTTTCTAGTTAATTTTTTATAGCTAACATTAATTACTAGTGAAATTTCTCTTCGAATTGAACTATTCATTAAGTTATAATTAAAATCGGTTGACATAAATGAAAATTTATGTTTAGTTTTCATTATTTAACAAATTACTTTAGTAAAAAGTGGTCAACAAAACATCATAAGTATTATTTGAAATTCTTCATTTCAGAAGTTTTATGTAGTCAGAAAAAATCTCCATCTGTAAACAGGATGAAATTTCAAGCAAAGACAGATAGTGGCTAGTGGTGAGATCCAGGAAGTGCATTTCATGCTATTCGGGACTCATCAGCTGAATGTACCTCCATTTCATAGTCGATGTTCACTCCAGGACTCGATCCCAGTACCGCACACTTGAAACGACATCAGGTCATCCGTTTAGCTACTGGGATGAACAACTTTGGTATGCAGGTACATCCAGTTCATGAGTCCTAAATAGGACTCCAATGCTAGCCATCATCCATCTTCACTTATAATGCTTGTGAATTTAGGCGATATCGAAGTAATTCGTACAGGATGTACATATGCCAATAAGAGACTGATCAATTGTAGTCCTAAACATCAATAGGAAGATTTAAATAAACAATACAGGATTAACTTACATTTCAAAATATCAGTGATAAATATCACATTACTTGTTAATGTTCACCAAAACTTAATACTTATCCTAATTAAATTAATGAAAAAATGATATAAGCTTATTCCAATTATCTATTTGAAAGTCAGATTGAATATTCTTAATTAGTTTTTATATAACTAAATACTACAGGTAAGCAAAGATGGGTAGTGGCTAGCAGTAGAATTCAGGACGCACGTTTTGTTATTTGGGACTCGTCAGCTGGATGTACTTGCATCTCAGAGTTGACGTTCACTCTGGGACTCGAACCCAGTACCTTTCGCTTCAAACGCCATCGCGTTATCCACTCAGTTGTACTAGGTTCCAGTCTCTGAATGAACATCAACTCAGATGCAGGTGCATCCAGCTGACGAGTCCCAAATAGGACGAAACGCGCGTCCTAGATTCCACTACTAGCCACTATCCATCTTTGCTTACCATAGGCTATATCGAGGCAATACGCACAGAATGCACATATGTCAATAAGAGTCTGATCAGTTGCAGTCCTAAACATCAATGGGAAGATTCAAACAAACAATACCAATTGAATTTAAATAATACTGCATTGGATTATTTGGATTCAAAGTTAACATTAATAACTACTTACATTTTGTTCTACTCCAAACATTATTTTGGTGAAAGCAAATAAACTTAAGGTGTCTTTCACATTATGTAGATAGATGCTCTATGTTTAAAAATAGTTGAATAAGTAGAACTGTTACCTTACCAACATTTTCGTATTGGAAATAGTTTACAATTCGCCTTTTTGAAATTCAAGACTGCAATTTACCAGTCTTTGTTTTCATTTATTAATTTTAAGCTGATTGCCTCCATATAATTTTTAATTATGTATTTTACCATGATTGATATTTGATTAGCAATAGAGTCTAAGGGAGTGCGTTTCGTAATATTTGAAATTTTTAAAGTGAATGAATGTGTATTACAGTGTTGGCGCCAACATCCAATCTTCATCACATTGCTTATCGTAACAAACTCTATCTATTTAGCTAACATTTAATTTATGATGATTGCGCTGTTCAATATTTTCAGTAAAACTTGTAAATGAAAATGATAGAAATGAAATTAATTTTAATTATATTAAAACACAATTATATGAACGAAGAATATTCTTTTCAATAATTTCTCAACAGGTTCTACAATTATAAATTAATAATCCATAAAAGAAGATTGGCCAAGTTTAAGGCGGAGTACATCAATTTAAGAAACTGTAATATGTGAATCAAGGAGTGTTGTTTGTCATATAAAATAAGATCGAATCATTAATGTTTTTGGGATGACTAATATGATGTGTTAACTTGAATCAGTTTATAGGTGACACATCATATTAGTCATCCCAAAAACATTAATGATTCGATCTTATTTTATATGACAAACAACACTCCTTGATTCACATATTACAGTTTCTTAAATTGATGTACTCCGCCTTAAACTTGGTCAATCTTCTTTTATGGATTATTAATTTATAATTGTAGAACCTGATGAGAAATTATTGAAAAGAATATTCTTCGTTCATATAATTGTGTTTTAATATGATGGGAATTTTTCAGCGATTAATTATATTGATCAACAATGATGCATCCAACTTTGATGATGAATATAATAAGCCACATAAATAATGAAAGTAGGAAGAGAAGGGATGAAAAAATAGGCGGACTAAAATGTACAACAAGAAGACTCTTTCAGTTAAGAAAATTAGAACCACTCTTTATGAAGAAAGTAAAAGAAGGTTACAGCAGTATCGCCACTGGCTTCTATTCTGAGCCATATCTGATAACGTCACTAGCCACTGTGTCGCACCATCTCTCGGACCCCAGTCAGGGAGTCTTGAAGGACCAACAGAAGCTTTCTTTCATGCCACGACACCATGTCATACACTGACCTCCTCTCCGCTTTTTCCAACCAGTCCCAGAGTCGGCACATATTGCATGACGTGGAAGTCTCTGGGAAGACATTCGTAGAACATGTCCAAGCCACCGAAGTCGGTGTTTCAAGATGGTGACACCAATTGAGTTATCGTTTCTGCGCCCCAACACACGATGCCGAACCTCTGCATTACTAACATGGTGTTGCCACTGGATGTCAGCAATCCTTCGGAGACAAAGATGATCGAACACAGAGAGTCGTCTAACATCCTCAACTCGGAGAGGCCAGGTTTCACAAGCATAGAGCAAAACTGCTCTCACCGACGCGTTGTAGATCCGACCTTTTACAGCCAGACTAACATCACGAATGCACCAATGATGGACCAGATTGGCATAAGCCGCTCTGGCTTTCATTATACGTGCATCAATCTCATCACTCACGCCACCACCAGCACTTATGTAGCTACCTAGATACACGAACTTCTCAACTACTTCAATCTGCTCATCATCCAGGGGGAGTACAGGATGAGAATCCTGCCAGTCTTGTAGGAGTACTTTGCACTTGGAGGGTGCAAAGCACATGCCGTACCTGCGGACACTGATTGCCAACTGATTAAGTGCGGATTGGATGGCTTGAGCATTATTGCACAGTAAGACAATATCATCCGCATACTCAAGGTCGAGAAGTCGTTCTCCAGGCAACATATCCACACCGCCATTACTTACATCCATCAGAGCTGTTTCCAGGATGTCGTCGATAGCAAAGTTGAAGAGGAATGGTGAGATCGGGCAACCCTGCCTAACCCCACTGCTCGAATGGAACAAGGGAGAAAGGTGGTTGTATGCCATCACTCTGCCTGAGGTGTTCGTATACAGGGCCTGCTCCTCGCCAGTGAATCGTTCTCGGGTTTTAAACAACTTACGACGAATGACAGAAGCCAATAGTTTGGACGCAATCGGAAGTAGACTTATCCCCCGATAGTTGTTACTGGAACAACGTGAACCCTTTTTGAAGATAGGGACGACTATCGACTCATTCCATGATGTTGAGACACTTTCTGACTCCCAAACCTTTGCAAACAACACAGTCAGTTCCTTAATCAGAATGTCACCGTCTTTAAAAAGAGCCGGAGGTAAGTCATCTGAACCTGGTGATTTGTAACGTTTCAAGAGTTGGAGTTCCTTGCGGACTTCCGCCTTGTTTGGTGGATCAGTCGTCACCGACCATGGCGGGGGGCCTGCCGGAGCAGCAGGCCAGTTGAACTGCCCTTCGAAGAATTCCGCCCATCGTCCAAGACGTCGACAGATGTTAGTGATTGGCATCCCGTCATCCTCGTAGATTGTTTCACTCACACCAGACTTCTTGCTGCCAGTGGCTCGGATGAGTTGGAAGAGCTTCCGGCAGTTACCAGATACAGCTGCTGCTTCCATCTCATTAGCACGCTCCAACCACCAGGCTTCTCGGTCCTTACGCAAGCTTTGCCCAATTTCACTACGTAACAACCTTCGTTTGTGGTCAAACTCACGGTCACCCGTAGTAGACCGATGGGCTTCCATCAGTTGTAAGGAGCCAGAAGAAACCCAGTGCTTGTAAGCGGGACGTTTCGCGAAGCCGCAAGCGGCTTTACTCGCCATTTTCATGGCGTCGTGAAGATGCAACCAATGCTCATCTATACTTTTCGGTGGGGTGGTAGCTAGCCTAGAGGCTAGCTCCGCTCGATACTTACTTGCAACAGAAGTTGCAGCCAGTTTACTAACATCAATCCGTTGGTGGTAGTCAATCCTTCGGCCACTGAAAAGTAAGGTGAGATTGGCGCAGACCAGGGCATGATCAGACTCCAGATAGGTACTCCAAAAGGAGCGGCAGTCTTGTACACAACCACGCCAGTGACAGCTGATCGCGATGTGATCAATCTGAGTCCAGGCTTGGGATGCAGAGGGAGGACGCCAGGTGGCACACCGGCGATGACTGTGCCGGAAGTTAGTGCTGGCCAGAAACAGGTTGTGGTCTGTGCGCAGTTGCAGCAAACGGTCCCCGTTATCTGTCCTGCGACCAACAAGTCCCCATCGGCCACCTAAACGACTCTCTTCTGTGCCTAGACGCCCGACCTGTGCATTCAAGTCTCCGGCTAATACTACGATATCTGTCGAACGCGCTTTCTGGAGAAGAACTGTTAACTGGTGGTAAAACTCATCCTTGATTGCATCCGGGCTGCAATCTTTCGGGGCATAGGCGGAGATGACGAAAAGACAGCGCTTCTCACGCCGGTTTCTTTTCACTTTGATGGAACTTTCTAATCTAACAGCACATAACCGACTGTTAATGGGGATCCAATCGATTAGTGCTGCCTCAGCTCTAGCGCTTAGTTCGACACCAATGCCAGCAAGACCAGACGAAGATGCCACAGGGTCCCCGGATAAGCGCACGTGGAACAAGCTTTTCGAGGCGACAGATGGAGAGCGGATTTGTAGTACTTCACTAGAGTCTTGAATACGGGTCTCGGATAGACAGCAAACATCAACATTAAGACTTTCTAAAGACATAGCCAGCCCCATCTGTTGTCCGATCTGCATTAGTGTGCGAACGTTGAAGGAAGCCAGCTTGAACGGTGTACGTGGTTTCAGAAAGACTGCTTCAGTATTCGTAGTTGGTGGAAGCATTCACTTTCAACCAGACAGTGACTGGAGATCGTTTAGATAGGACAGATTTTCCACCATGGGCAAACTACTGCATAAGTTGGAAAGGAAGGATACACAATTTGGGAATAAAGGGAGTGAAAAAGAGACGTAGTAAATAATAATAATAATAATAATAATAATAATAATAATAATAATAATAATAATAATAATAATAATAATAATAATGTAAATTGTCTTTCTTCTATTAGGAACGAGAGCAATGTAGTTAGTGTAGTGCGTCATTTCATGTCATTTGTGTGTGGGCTGTGATACTGCCCGGGTGCCCAAACCGAAGCAGGTGGTTTTCTTAGGGGACCACACCCCGAGCCTTTGACCTAAAGGTCTGATCTACAAGGCAGTGGAGCATCGTGAGGAGATGCAGTCCCATGGTAGCCGGTGACCAACAACTGGTTCACTCGCCATTCGTTCCATCAGGATACTTGGGCCTATGTGCACCATTGGTTTGGAATCAGGGTTTTTCAACTCCCCTAGGTGGACCCTCCGTGTCCACCAACTCGGTTAAAGCGCTGGACATTCGCTTTTCGTCCTCTCACTTTCGTAAGCAACACCCTGGTACGAGAAGGCAGTGAGTAGGACTTTCCTGACAGAGGCTATATATTCGCGTGACCATGTGAGAGCATTTGGAGAGGGAGAGCGGACTCTCCCCACTCTCTGCCGTACCAGGGCATTTGGGGGCGAGCTGGAACCTTGTCTGTTCTCTACCATGAAACGCTGTTGCTGATAATATCCGGCCAGTAAATGTTTAGTAAACAACTGTTTAAAAATACTTGTACATTCTTGACGATGGATGTAGCAGTTCTCCACGTTTCATCTCCGTATAGTAGAACTGACTGTCTTGACGTTCGTATTGAAGATTCTCACTTTAAAGTTAGTTGAGTTCCATATATTCTTCAAATGCTTCTCCAATCCTCGCCTTTACATCTGCATTTGATCCTCCTTGTTTATCAATGATACTTCCCAGGTAAGTGAATGTTTCCACCACAAAAATAATTCAGGTAAGTAAAGTGATTTAAATGGTAAGAGATTGATATACATTAAATATCCATTTGATGGCAAATAAATTGACAGATGAAAACTAAATATTTTCATAATAATCTATTTACTTTGCATGATTGATAGGAACTCATTATTTCATTGATTATTTAAACAGAAATACAGAAAAAAAGAACTTTCTAATTTCCTAGTTGAGAAAAGAACACTGTTTAAAGTGAGGACAAATAAGAATGGATTAAGTATTTTACAAATTATAACGAAACAATAGTCCGCTGATCATTGAAGTTAAACAATTTCATATACGATGTTATTTTGTGATGAAAGGCATTGATATACAAATGATTTGAAGGAACCATAATAACATACAGGACAGATTAGTTAACATCTAGTTAAAGGTTAGAGAGGACGGCTATTTAAGCTATCCAGTTATTTCAATACGTTTTCCTACTTAACAATAATTGTAATTATATGTGTAAACTTTGGAGTGTACTTACTCGTTTCTTTTGAATAGCCTATAACTAACTGGAATACAAAATATTAAAATGGTACAGATAAAAATGCGATGACAGTTGTCAAATGTATTGTGACCAAACTTGTAGCATTGAACTAATCTCTATTATTGATTTTACAAAAAATTTGTTCTCTGGATTTATTCAGGTAGAACTACAAATGTATAGTGTAGTTTTTTATTGGGAGATATATATAGTCGGTGTTTTAAACGCAACTAAATACAGTGTACAGTTAAATAAAATAGAAACAAACAAAGAATCATTCATAATTCTCCCAAAAATAAGGTGTATAATGTAGTATTCGTGAATACGCTGATTGTCAAAGCAAGAACAGCATATTTACAAATGAAGAACATCTGGAACTCAAAACAACTGTCAACCGACAACAAGATCAGAATTTTCAATGCAAACGTAAATGCAATCCAACTGTATGGGGCGGAGACGTGAAGAACTACGAAAGCCATCATCCAGAAGATGTGTTTATTAATAGTTGTGTGTTTATTAACAGTTGTCTACGCAAAATTCTTCGGATCCGTTGGCTAGACACTATCAGAAACATTTTACTGTCGGAGAGAACGAACCATATTTCAACAGACGAAGAAATCAAAAAGAAGTGCTGGAAGTGGATAGGAAACACATTGAGGAAAGTAGCCAGTTGCGTCACAAGTCAAGCCCTAATATGCAATTCTGACGGTAGAAGGGAAAGAGGAAGACCAAAGAACATATTACTCCGAGAAATGGATGCAGACATAAGAAGAATGAACAAGAATCGGATAGAACTAGAAAGGAAGGCGCATAACAGTGTGGGTTGGAGAACGCTGGTCGGTGAGCTATGTTCCATTGGGAGTAACGGGCGTAAGTAAGTAATTAAGTATATTAAATTTAAAAATTAATACTTTAATCTCTATAGTTTCATGTAAAGTCAAGAAACAAATCATTGCCGCACGTGTTTTAGTATCTTGACACATTCTAAATTTTTTTATGTTGATTGAGGTATATATCTCTTGGAAATATAATACAAACAATTAAATGTAATCGAATTATATCACAAAAGATTTACATAATGAGTGACAGAAATGCTGAAATTGCTTATGATTCTTAGATACCTTTTGATTGGTTTATCTATTATGAAAACATTGAGTATTTGTTGGAAATGAAAGTTGAGCATTATACTTTTATCAAACAACAAATAAAATTAAAGTGAAACTTTTACTAAAATAAATTCAGTTAGTATTGTTTGCTTGAATCTACCCATTGATGTTTGGGATTGCAATCGATCATTGAGAAGATTAAAGCAAACAATACCAAGTGAATTTAAACTTCATCCCGTTTTTACAAGCTAGTGAATACAAGGACCTGGTAGCTAAGTGGTTAGCATGATGAAGTTTGAAGCGAACGGTACTGAGTTCGAGTCCCTGAATGAAAATCAACTCTTGGATGCAGGTACATACAGCTGATGAGTTCCAAATAGGATGAAACGCGCATTTTGGATTCTACTAATAGCCACTAACTGTCTTTGCTTTTACTAAAATAGTTTCAACTAAACTGAACATTCGATATAGAGTTAATAATAAAAATTATATTTCTTACATTTCATGATTTAATGTAAACCACTTCTTCAGAGTAAGAAGAAGTGGCTTACATTAAATCACGAAACATCAGAAGTATAATTTTCTACTCATTATGATATAACGAAAATATTTCACTAAAATACTTCATAAAAGTTAGACTGATTATAAATAGTTTTAAAAACTAGAAATCTGGAAGTTGACACCACTTAACGCAATGTAAATCTCACCATGTTTATTGGCACTGCGTAAACCACAGGCAATCTACGGTGTAAAATAAATTTATTCAGAGTGTATTTTGAGATTTTATTTTAATCGTTTCACGATCGTAATAATGGCGACGTAGGTCGTATTATAATGATAATCACTAACTGAATATGTACTACAGAATACTGAAACCTTTTCTGAACTTCATTAATGTAATAAAAACAAAGTGGAATGGCATGCTTAAAAATTATAACTCAAACTCACCCAATTGAGGTTTATCTCAAATAAAATCTGACAACACTCCATAGGACTGTTAAGATGTATTCCTGTAATGACTATTACATCCAGAACAACAAATTAATGGCCAATTACTGTGGTTTAAAATAAGTGACCGACCATAGTGAACCCAGGATATTTTAAACTGTTTAACTGGGATTATTAAACACCTAAAGTAAACAATTGAAATAAGGTCACCAGTACAACTGCTGAATACATTATTTACATCTAGACTGCTCTAGATTAGGTGAATATAATTAAATCATATAACTATCTAGATCATTCCTGAGAAGTCATAAAGCAAGTGTCAAAAGAGAACAAGAAATAAGGTTTCAATGAATCATGAAGATGAACAAGAAAATTATTTACAGATGAAATAGATTGTATCATTAAAACAAAAGCAGGTGACTTAATTTATGTTAGTAACATGTGAAATGTTGATTATATCGAAATGGTGAATAGATCTTTCTTGGAAAATTTTGTTGAATAAGGTCATATATGAAAAGTCTGTAAATTATACACGATCAGCAGGATTATGAAATGTACATAGTAATAACAAAGTGTTTATTCAGTATATATATTTGATCATCGTATATAGTTCTCAGTAAAACGTATATAATAATCTAACAGAATGTATTTATTCAACTATTTACATACTTTTTAATACAAATTATATCAGAAGGGGTTTTGTGGATATTATAATAATTTTGATAGTTGAGATCATGAATCATTTGAACCACCATGGAAAACCTGGAAGAACTGGACGGCCGTTTCGTGAGGCCGGATCGTGGATGCGCACTGCTGAGGAGCCCCTCAATAGGACGAAACGGTCATCCAGTGCTTCCGGAATTTCTCATGGTGGTCTAGTTTCAATTGATTCATGATCATAAATTATATTCTTAAACGTTTTCAACAGGTTCTAAAACTAGGAGATTTTTTCTCGAATATATTGAATTACTAATGTTTCCTCATTAGGATAGACAAGGTTATAAAAAATATTCTAACCACCTTAGTGTTAACTTTTATAGTCTTCAGCATTGTAACTTTCCTAGAAATGCGCATGATTTCATTATGTACCTGACGTAAATAAGTTAACAACTAAAACATAAACCTAAACTAGAGAATTTATTGGAAGGTTAACACCGGTGGATCTAAGGTTTAAGCAAATTAAATAAAAATTTATTCATTTATCAAAGGAGTTACCTTGTAAATATGCTATTAGATGTCTATTTGTGAAAAATCGATCAATTTTCTCGTAATTGTTAAAGTAACAAGAAATAACAGTCAAATTACTTTCATAAAACAAATACTACAAATACACAACTATACACCTTCTGAATTCACTTGGTATTGTTTGAATCTTCCCATTGATGTAAAGGATTACAATTGATCAGTCAATTATTGGTCATATATGCATTCCGTGTGTATTGCCTCATTCTGTACTGTTATATGTTGTTCATTTATACCAACTCATTATTAATTATCAATGTAGCTTCCATTCTAAATAGAGATATCAATATGATGCAATAAAAAGTAGGATTATAAATTCATTTAGTAACTAGTCAAATAGCTTTATGTATATATGTATTATGAATTTCTACTAATAAATAAAGAGACTACTATGGTCATTTTGGTTCTTTCTATACTTTAATGTACTAATCAATAAACTAAATTATCAGCTGAAATTAGATTTATATCATTTCCAAAGTGGATGATTAGTCTAAAAAAAAGAGAAAAAAGAAGAAAGAAAAAAAGAAAAAAAGAAGGAAGAAAGAAAAAAAGAAGGAAGAAAAGAAAAAAGAGAAAAAACAATTTGACTGTAAATAAAATAATAAATTTTATTCAAATGTTAACTTACTGCATATCAACACGATATATATATCTATCTATATATGAAAAAAAACAAGTGTATATTTTGCGTGATCTCTATAAACATATTGTAAGAAACAAATATAAATGACTTTAGAGTATATTATTGTTCATATGTATATATTGTCTTGTTATAATCATATTCAGTAGTGTTGTGATTGTACTTTTAATCAATAATTAGGTAAGCATATAAAGGCGAGGATTAGTAAAGCAAGCGTAGCATTTCTACAATTGAAGAACATATGGAAATTAAAACAACTGTCAACTAATTTGAAAGTGAGAATCTTCAATATGAACGTCAAGACAGTCAGTTATACTGTACAGAGCTGAAACATGGTGAACTACTACATTCATCGTCAAGAAGATACAACTATTTATAAACAGTTTTTTACGCAAAATACTCAACATTCACTAGCCGGATATTATAAGCAACAGCGTTTTCGGGAGAGGACAAACCAGCTTACAGATGAAGAGAAAATTAGGAAAAGACGTTGAAAGTGGATAGGACATACATTGAGGAAATCACTAAACTACATCACGATGCAATCCCTAACTTGGAATATTGAAGGGAAGCGTAAAAGTGGAAGGTCAAAGAACACATTACTCTGAGAAATAGAAGCAGATACGAAAAGAATGAATGTTAACTGTAAAGAACTGGAAAGGATTTCCCAGGACAGAGTTGGATGGAGAATGCTGTTGTGTGGCCTATTCTCCTAGAAGAGGGATAACAGGCGTAAGTAAGTATGTATGTAATCACAGTGGTTTAGTAGGTACATTCGAAACATTGAACAAATAAACATAAAAAAGAAATAATAATAATAGAATGATGATAATAATATTAAGACCATGGTAACGATAACGATAATACGTACTTCTTTTGTATGCATAGTTCTGGTTTAAGCTCTTACCATCCATCATATAAACAGACTTATGTGATTCGTTCAAATCTACCTAGATTTCTTCGTATCCAACTCTTAAAAAAATAGCCGAAGCTCTTACCATCCATGAGTTTAAACCATAAAAAAGAAAGAACAAAAACACTGATCAGCTGATGAAAAGTATTTTTTTTACTACATATTACTGTCTCTAATAAAGGTAAGTTAATTATTGATAACATTTAATGTTTTGTAAAATTTGATTTCTTGACTCATAGTTCATGCTCGTACAGTACCAATAGATACCATCTTTTAAACATCCATTTGAACTATATTTTGTAATCAAAAATAGTCAAGCTTTAACGTAAGTTTGAACTACAAAATGGTCGGCAAATTAGAAAACCAAGGATCTACACTGATGACAAGGCTACTGATTAAAGGTACTAAGAGAAATCTTTCTGTACTACCAAAATCATAGTGGCTACTTGTTTTTGAAGAATCTTGACGTTCAGTTATTGATTAATAAATTAATATATTTCTTATATCCTAATGAGTAAAAAAATCAGATTTTCTGACGTTTCGTGACTCAGTATAAGCCACTTCCTTAGAGAATAAATTATTCTCTGAAGAAGTGGCTTATACCGAGTCACAAAACATCAGAAAATCTAATTTTTCTACTCATTAGGATATTACAAATATATAAATTACTTCATAACAATCTACCAGATGCTCAATTTATTCAAAATTATCAAGTCAAAACTTGATAATGATACCTACAAATTCAGTTATCAGTTTGTACTTCTGTTTATTGGACAAATTTTCCTCTGATTAGTTTGTAGCCAGTATGATCAACGCTGACTTTTATTATGATTAGAAATTAATAAATAAACTAGATGCAAAAGGTTCACATTTCCATATTGAATCACGCAATCATATTCCATAAGAATCATATAATATCATCGATAATACATGTTTTAATACTTCGCTTCTCTGAATTCTATCAGCAGTGGTTTATCATTACAAATTCAAGACGTTTGCCTGAATTTACCCATTGATAAACACCGTTATTGATAAGATAGTGTTATATCGTGTGTGTGCCCAGTTGTTATATCGATTGGGTGCGTACGTGCCCTGTTTGATATATGACTTGATGACGCCCGCCAATCAGAGAAAAGCGAATTATCGAACAGAGCAATGATACACAAAATCGTATGAGTAGTCTTCAGCACTTATCAATCCTGCTTTCTGCATAGCCCAGCCATTTAAGTTCAAAACATCAATAACAGCCTCTGCAATATGAACCATTATTCTCAAACATACTAGGTTTATATATCAATCAGCCAAACCACATCGTTCATAAAATATAAAATAACATTTGTACAAGATTTGGCCTAATAGGGCTGTGAATAGGGGCAACAGTAATCAGTAGACTGGGTATAAATCGGGAATGGTAAATCGTATGATAATAGTCTATAGGCCAAAATAATGCTTATAATAAAGGGAACATGAATATGAATAGTTAAGTTACTTAACAATTATACAATAGGAAATATACGTATCATATTGGTTCACAAATAGTCCTCAGAAGTTAGCATTCACAATTCTATTCGGGATACAACAGATAGTGAGCTGTCTGTACACTTACTAAATTTTTCATCTTAATTTACTTTAAATATAACACATAATTTGATAGAAAACGATTAATTTAACATTGACAACATCGTTAGTAACCGGAAGAAATGATGCAAAACATAACATGATTATATTACAATGACATTCAAATCATATTTAATTTTCTTGCCTTAACTATGAATTGTAGAACTGAAGTAAATTTAACACAATTTCAATAAAATGATTTATTTTATAGTTAAGATCATGAGTCAATTAAAGCTAGACCACCGTGGAAAACCTGGAAGCACTGGACGGCCGTTTCGTCCTATTATGGGACTTCTCAGCAGTGCGCGTCCACGAACCCGCTCTCGCGAGATTCGAACCCAGGACCTACCAGTCTCGAGCCAGAGCCCTTAACCGATAGACCACTGAGCTGGCATTTAACGGTGTTAATGTCTAACCTCAACCAATCCACAAAAAACCCCTTGTGATAATGATCATCTGCTCACTATTGACTGGCTCCTTGAGGTAATTCCTGGAGTTCTAGTGAGAAGCCGTGGCCAGTGGAGCTAATCCACGTCAGGTAGAGACAGGTATCTACCTCAGTACATTGGAAGTTGGTTGCGCCATTTCATGGATTGGTTGAGGTTAGACATTAACACCGTTGGACGCCAGCTCAGTGGTTTATCGGTTAAGGGCTCTGGCTCGAGACTGGTAGGTCCTGGGTTCGAATCTCGCGAGAGCGGGTTCGTGGATGCGCACTGCTGAGGAGTCCCATAATAGGACGAAACGACCGTTTAATGCTTCCAGGTTTTCCACGATGGTCTAGCTTCAATTGACTCATGATCTTAACTATATAATTACTAAATCTCCACAAAAAACCCCTTGTGAAAATGATTTATATCTTTACGGTTTATATCAGCTTTAGCTAATAGAGTTGCATTATGTACATGATTCAAATGGTAAGAAAATCTGATAAATTTTCAGTTGACTACTACAACACAATAGTATAAGGCTTTTTAACCTATATTCATTACTAGAAAAAAAATTAAAATAGTATTATAATGACCCACATTCTAAAAGGGAAATGTTTCTATACATATTGTAAAATATTACATATCGAGATTGAATAAGTATTAAGAATTAATTATCTAAGGATAAACTGTTGCCATGATATACTTTTAATGTGGACTTTAAATTTAGATAATTGTGGTCATGAGTTAGATTTTGCAAAATCATGTTAATATTATTAGAAAGTAATCAATTAACAGATTATAATAAGATATTAAGAAAACATGTGTGTTTTTCTAAGTTAACTTTTAAAATAAATGTATTGTTTTATTATTGTTATTATCGTGGACGCGCACTGCTGAGGAGTCCCATAACGGCTGTCCAGTGCTTTCAGGTTTTCCATGGTGGTCTAGCTTCAATTGAATGATGATCTCCACAAAAACCTCTTTTGATAGTTATCATATGCTCACTAGTGACTGGCTCCATGAGGTATCTCCTGGAGTTCTAGTGAGAAGCAGTGACAAGTGAAGTTCAACCGAGTCTGTTTGGAGTTAGTAACTTACTGAAGACAATGATAGATGTGTCGCTCAATTTCGTGAATTAGTTGAAGTTAGACATTAACACCGTTGGATGCCGGCTGATTAGTCTAGAGGTTAAGCGTTCGAACGCGAGACTGATCGGTCCTGGGTTGGAATCTCGTGAGGTGTGATCGTGGATGCGCATTGTTGAGGAGTCCCACAATATTACGAAACGGACTTCTAATGCTTCTAGGTTTTCTATGGTGGTCTAGCTTCAATTGACTCATGAACTTAACCATTAAAACTATTATTATTCATTTAAGAAACTTTAAAAATTTGTTAATTTCCAAAACTTAACCCAATAACCTACAAATAACATAAGTTTGAAATTATTTAAAGAAGTAATTCAAGACTACTTGAACATTGTAGTGACTAGAATTATATTATTCTATTTTAGTAGTTCTGTTTAACGTGTTTTTTAGCAAGGTTGGTCATTCAATCGTAAATCAATGAATTAGGGTTGATAGATATGAATAATCATCTTAATAATCCAAATAATGTTTTATATATATTCGAATTACTCAGTGGCCGAGTGGATAACGCGATGGCGTTTGAAGCGAAAGGTACTGGATTTGAGTCCGAGAGTGAACATCAACTCTGAGATGCAGGTACATCCAGCTGACGAGTTCCAGATAGGACGAAACGCACGTCCTGGATTCCACTGCTAGAGTCATTATTTGTCTATAATCAGTAAATGGTTAGTATCAAAGTTACTTATTTGATCTATAAAATCTGAAGTACTTAGATAGTAAATAAAGTTAAAATCATAATATCTTTAGACAGATTGTATGTAGAGATTTTATTTTTAAAGTTTGTTATAAACACCTACTGGTTCGTTTTTAAAAAGAATTTTCGAAGTTTCAATAGGAAGTAATAGTAACCCTAATGAATTTCAATCATATTTTAAGTGAAGTAGATACCGTCAGTAGAATTGAATGTTGACTTAAATAAATGAATCTAATAATTATAACATATTGTTCATGCTGTGAATTTTCATTGTATTACACCAACATTATATAGGGGATGCTTAATAACACAAATTAACAAAATGATTCAATATTAAATAGAATTGTTCCAACAGTTTTTAAAATGAATGAGGTAGTAGGCATTACTTACTTACTTACCTACGCCTGTTACCCCTCGTCGAGGAGCATAGGCCGCTCACCAGCATTCTCCATCCAACTCTGTCCTGAGCCTTCCTTTCCATGTACCTATAAAGAGTGTTGCTCTGGTTGTTATAAGGTGCATCGGTCTCGTGACTTCCGAAGAATTTCGGCTTTCATCATGAGACGTCATAATTATTCCTTCAACTTGGAGGGCAGAGTTTAAATGGTTTCAATTATTATTTCTGGTTAGCGTTTTTTTTAGCGAGTTAGCTTTTCTACGGGATGGGGTCGCTAACCCCATACCCAACCCTCCTCCTTTACACTATGCCTACTATCCGGATAGTAGGCATAGTGTTTAAATAATAACATACCGATTGTTTGATGAACAAATATAGAATATATAGAAACATAGTTATCTTAACACTTTTAACGAAGTTAATTATAAAAGCATGTGAATGATTGAGATTCTGTTCATAGTCATATGGTTATTGGCACAAAGAGAAATAAGAACATGTAATTAAGTCTTCATTTCATATACTAGTAAGTGACCTACAAAATTCAATCACTTTTGTTTTAAGTAATGTTTGAATATAAATAAAGACAGAACAAATATTGATGCAGAATAATATGAATTCATTATATTTCATTGTTTCTCATCAACTGCTTACAACCAAATGTAATAGAGTTTTAGCATTGAGGTAATAAATAGTGCGGAACAATTGACATAATTGAATGTAAAGGATTGGAATGACAGAAGTTTATCAATGATAACTATATATATATATGTGTGCAAGGAAAGGTCAGAGGTTATTAGGTATTAGAATGAAGGAAGCATAAAGAGTGGGTGGCGTAATAGTTGAGTGGAGTTCAAAGACAGATAAGATCAAATGTGTGATAATTTTAGGGATAATGAGTCATGGAATTAAAACAATTAGGGTGGGTTATGTAATAATTGAATAGAACTTGGAGAGTTCATATAATTTAAGAGAGACAAGTGAGCGGAAATGTGTGAGAGAAAGGGTGATTTAAGAATTGGGTAATGGAAAAGGAATATAATAAAAACTAAATATTAACCAAAATGAAACTAATATCCAAAAAATAAAACAAAAAAATGGATTACCAGGGTAGTAATAAGTTTATCGCTGTCTTTTTGAGTACATAGATCCGGTTTGAGTTTTTTTATTGCCATCGCTTCAGCGAACCGGAGAGCAGTTGTACTTCTTTGTTTGCTAATGATTTCGAAAGCATAAGAAATATCAATGGTGTGCCCGGTGTCGAGTAAATGCTGAGCTATTGCACTTTTGAGAGCCCTGGTCCATCGCAGCCCCAGTTTCTTAGGAACATGCTCAGAAATGCGGAAAAGTACTCTTCTCTCGGTTCTTCCAATGTATGTGCTTTGGCACGTTTGCGTGAACTAACTGTATGAAATGTTTGAATAGTTTTATTTTATATCGTATATTTAAAATATGGGTCGTATTCCGATATTTGTTCATTGGAAGCATCGCCTCAATAACAGGGATTTTCAGAAAATTTATTACCCACATACATTAGTTATAATAATTCAGGATCAAATTTTTATGATGTCAAGTGACAGTCACTAATTGATTGTTATGATATTGAGTGTAATAAGAATAAGAATAAAATAATAAGTTGGTTTGATTCATAGTTAGACTAAGACAGTCTTCCAAATCATGGAAAAAAGTGTAGGATGTGAAGCATTTGGGGGACTGGTTAGAAACAGATCTTTCTATTTCACTTTCATCTCCAAAAATGTTTTCAAAAGTTGACGTTTGAAAGGGAAGGTGTTGAGTCCGAGCATCAGCCTGAACATCAATACTGAGATGCTGGCAGATTCATCTGATGAGTTCCAATCACAACAAAGTACGTAACTGGATTTTACTGCCAGTTACTTTAGATTAAAGAACCTTATATTGGAGTTTGAACAAACTGGTGTTTAGTTTTATTATGCGTTCGTTAATAGACGGATGTGGAACTAACTCTGTGATTTATGCAATAATCATTTTTCTTGGAATATATATTAAAAGAAAATTTCATAGTTTTTCAATCTGAGCTACACATTTTATTCATTAGGAAGCTTGACAATTTTAATGTGAGCTGGTTACGTTTTTCACTTTAACAATGAACCGGTTTGTTTTTCATGAGTTATTCCAAATCATGCTACCATCTATTCCCATTTAAACTGATGAAAATTTTATAGTTACCTAAACTTACACTTACTTATTTTAAATATATATTAGTCTATTTTTAGTAACTATTATAATCCATATTACTCCTTTTGTCCACTGTATCAGCCGTAATATTTGCCTACTTTATAATACATACACGTATTGGTTTTTAAATAGGTGAACTAAAATGGTAATTATTTTAGGTGTTCAGTAATGATGTTTATTTTTCTTACTGTGAAACTGGGTGACACAGGATCAAATACATCAGGGAGCATCAATTCCTTCAAAATTACAGTTACACCTTGCTGACGAGTGTCAAGTAGCACGAAACCTGAGTACAGGGTTACCTGTTGACTACCTCCAACCACTACCTTATCTCAACATAGTGCACGCAATGTGGAATCACCTAGACTGGTGTTCACATTGCAACTTCGTCGATAGGAATCAATCCGCACTAAATAGGAAGGATCTGACATGAGATTGATCACCACCCAGTGATCAATCAATCGTAAATGTGTTGATTATTTAAAGAATTGATTAATAGATTAGATTACTAATGGTTAAATGATCGTGAATATATATAGTTCGGATATTATTTGGTTTATCAATTCATTTTTCAATATCTTGCCAAATGATAATAAATTTCAAGTGTTTTCTTAAATAAATGTTTTACATTTACATTCATTAAAGTTTTGGCAATGTCATGGCATAATTCGTTTTTCTACAAACTAGATTTTAAGCCTTTGATAATGGTGTTTCATTTAATGAATCTTATTCATTTCAATTCTACTGAGTTAAGCGATTCGTTAATGAGTTTCTCATTCAATATTTGTTATCTGACTGGTTAGATAGTAGTGCAAATGTTACGACAAACTTCCTTATCTTAGATTTGTATCAACTGAATAATTTTCACTGTATGTATTTGTGGTAATTTATAAAGTGTTGCAAAGCTATTGAAGTGTTAAATGTTCTGGGACTCAGATGTAAACACTACAATTGTGAACCCTATTTTATCTTTGTCTAACAATTGAGGAAACACGAAGTAACTATGCTCCAACTAAGGCATAGAATAAATGATGGATGAAAACGACGTTGTGTTAGCTAAACTGTTAGAAAACTTTTGTGATAAGAGACAGATGGTCAGTGTTATCTATTGAAAAGCACATGTAAACATCTTTTGGATAATCAATATTTTAGGTGACAATGAATTTGTGGAGACTATTGAATATTCATGGGTCACGCGACAGACTGATGCTAGTAAGTTAGCTATTTAAAATGGGGAAGAACTGGACAGCCGTTTCGTCGCACTACCAGGATACCCAATGGCATGCACCCGAAACCTCACTATAGGGGATCGAACATGTCACCTATCTCGTAGTAACATCTTAACCTTTAGATTATGAAGCCGAAATCCACTGGTTTATAAGTTTAATGTCAGTGGTCTGAGTTGTCTAGAAGTTAAGCAGCTGATGCGAGACCAAAACTTATAGGTTTGATCCCTTGTGGTGGAGTAATGGTTTTTCACTGCTTAAGAATTCTATACAAGAACAAAATAGCAAGGCAGTCTCTCTTTCTTTTCAGTGGTTGCTTAACTAGTATAAGTTCATATAGTAAACTATGATAATTAATGTTTAGAGGTAAGTTAGGAGAAATTTGTTACAATGCCGTATAACTTTCGTTGAGAATTTCCTACTATAAAAAATTTATAACACTAAATAAAGAAAATCATTATTTTCTGGTGTTGATATAAGTGCTAAGAAAAAGTAGACTAACTAATTAATGATATATTTAGCATACTAACTGGTAAAGCATTTTAAGGTGAATGTATTTGAATTGAATATTATCCAATAATAGATCA
This sequence comes from Schistosoma rodhaini, assembly GCA_944470415.2. Taxonomy (NCBI): domain Eukaryota; kingdom Metazoa; phylum Platyhelminthes; class Trematoda; order Strigeidida; family Schistosomatidae; genus Schistosoma; species Schistosoma rodhaini. Next base: position 14,681,686 of record OX104037.1, read on the forward strand.
TAAGAGAAAACGGTTTCATTAAAACATCCAATGATTCTAAATAATATTCTTCTCTGTTCAATTGGTATGCTGTCAAATCATATAGACAATAATGAATCAATATATCAGAAGAGGTTTTGTGGAGATTTTAATAATTTTGATAGTTGAGATCATGAAACAATTGAAACTAGACTACCATGGAAAAACTAGAAGCACTGAACGGCCGTTTTGTCCTATTGTGGGACTCCTCAACAGTGCGCATCCACGATCCCGCTTCGCGAGATTCGAACCCAGGACCTACCAGTCTCGCTCCGGAGCACTTAACCGATGGACCACTGAGCCGGCATCCGATGATGCTTATGTCTAACTCCAACCAATCCATAAAGTTGAACAATCATCCACCAATTGTCTTCAGTGAGTTGATATCTCATTGATAGGTCCTGGGTTCAAATCTCACGAGGCGGGATCATGAATACGCACTGCTGAATTGTCCTATAATAGGACGAAACGGCCGTCAAGTGCTTCCAGGTTTTCGATGGTGGTCTAACTTCAATTGACTGATGATTTCAACAGTGAAAATATTAAATTCTCCACAAAACCCCCTCTGATCTATTATTCTTTATGTCAATTTGTTTTGATGAACTTTTCCCTTAATTGAAATCATTATTTTCTTTATTATCACTATTAATAACACAACCATTGAAATCTGAACAAAAAGAAACTTATCATTGTCTTAGTTGAACCTCTTTATCTTAAAATTCCTAACATCAACATAATGAATACTTGATAACAATTGCCCTTTGTATATCGGTCAATTTTCAAAGTAAAGAATTATTAGGATTCATAAATGTGGATTGCATTTAGCTTCAATACCATTCAGACGAAAATATGTCATTAAGAAACTTTACGTCAAAAGAATCATATAATATAAGAATGTATAATGTCGTTAGTCTACATTCCTCGTAAGTTTTGATTAAGATATTCAAAAAAAAGATGCTTAAAAATTACGTAATACCTAATTATTAATGTACATCCCTGAACTTTTGAAAATTGCCAACATTTTTCAAAGTATTACGTAATTATAGGATAAATATATTTGTAAAATCTCGGCGAATGAATTTGAAGTAAATCCAACGTTTCACCTGGCAATCTGGTTCAAGCTTTGGAGGGTGTGAAAACGTTTACATATCTTGGCAGCATAATCGATGAAAATGGTGGATCTAATGCAGATGTGAGAGCGCGGATCGGCAAAGCAAGAGCAGCATATTCACAACTGAAAAACATCTGAAACTAAAAACAGCCGTCAATCATCACCAAGATCAGAATTTTCAATACAAATGTGAAGACAGTTCTACTGTATGGAGCGGAAACTCAGAGAACTACAAAAGCCATCATCCAGAAGATACAGGTATATATTGTCAGTCTTCTACGCAAGATACTTTGAATCCGTTGGCCAGAAACTATCAGAAACAACCTACAGTGTGAGAGAACAAACCAGATTCCAGTGGAGGAAGAAATCAGGAAGAAGCGCTGGAAGTGGATTAGGCACACCTTGAGGAAATCACCCAATTGTGTCACAAGACAAGCCCTCACATGGAATCCTGAAGGCCAAAGGGGAAGTGGAAGATCAAAGAACATATTAATCCCAGAAATGGAGATAGACATGAGAAGAATGAACAACAACTGGATAGAACTAGAAAGGAATGCCCATGACAGAGTGGGTTGGAGAAAGCTGGTCAGTGGGCTATGCTCCATTGGGAGTAACAGGCATAAGTAAGTAGGTAAGTATTCAGTAATCAATATTTCAGAAGATAGTTTTTATCACAAAAAAACGAAACCGGTTAATAAACTGACAAAAGACAAAAAGTATTGGTGGTTATTTAGACTTTTTTGATGCTTTACCTAGTACAATTTTCCACTACACAAATCTACCATACATCATGAACTATAATCAGTTTCATCATTGATACACCACTTTACTTATTGGTTTGAATAACTTCATAGTTGATGATTGAAATATATTTGTTCAACCTTTAGTAAAGAAAACCTCTGTTTTTTCACTTTTCTTCTACATAAAACACTTTCATATAAACCAAATATGTTTGTTTGTTTACTTTATTTCTATTAAAAATAACAAATGTCTATCAGAAAACATTATTTCAAAACAAGGAACTCAGTAAACAACTATCTAACCATGCGGTTAAATGTATATATACATATATCCACCTATTCGGTTTGCTTACTTTATAAATAACACTGTTTTCTCATCATCGATAAGATAGATACAATTTAGGTGAATAAAATCTACCACATCAAAATCTAGAACCGAAATTTTGTCAGATTGTTTAGAATAGAAATTTGTTTTTTTTTCTAAAAGAAACATTAGATACCTTTCAGACTATTTTGTTGATAAGCATAATTTATTAGTCGGAATAGTGATGAATTGATCACGTGTAAACAGTATTATCAATTGATAAAAGGTAATACTTTCTGATCAACAATTGATAAGTTGATTATGAATAACTTCAAAACACTTTATCATATTATTTCATTCTATAAGAGTTGTTTCCATTTTTGTTAAAGGGGATACATATTTGGTTTAAGCGTATCTCATTCAATGTATTGCATATACAACATCTTGAACGAGACAAAAATCTAAGTCAGTAAGGCTGGGTGAAAATTATGGAAATCTAAATTATTAGGAATTATTTTTTGGCGAGACTAAACTATATGGACGACCTTTGGACGAATATTAAATAACCTTGAGAAATATTAGCCAATCAGAAGACAGTCAGTATACAGTAAAAATATTTTATACAAAACTCAAAAATTAAAGGGGACACTGTTCTTTTACATAACTCAAAAACTTATCAAGGTTAGATATAGGTTCAGAAGTTCTAAAATCATAGTGCATCCGGTACAGAAACTCATCCATGTGGCTCCATAGTAGTCGACCTCTGGAACAATGATAAGGTCTCAAAAATTCTTTTAGCCTCGACTACATAGCTTCAATGTTGTCGGTATATTGGTATGGTTTAGGGCTTTGGGTTAGAGTTAAGGTTTAGGGTTATGGTTTAGGGTTAAGGATGAAACTATAAATTATGGACGACCTTTGAGCGACGCTAGAGTGACTCTGATAGTGTCAACATAATAACTAAGGCTAAATGAGGTTTATAAACCTGTGTGAAGAATTCAAATTATGATTTACACTTCATGGTTAAGGTTAGGAATTATACTTAGGGTTTTCATCACGAACTGACATCAGCTATAATGCCAAAGCTCTATTTATACAAATGGATAATTGAATTTCGCGCCAAAATCTTATGATCACTTCTCTTGTAGACGCTGAATTATCACGTCTTCTCCAAAATCCATTGTAAACCGACCGTACGTAACCGTCAGGTACCGAACTTAGCGCCGTGACCTTGAAAACCCGCGAAAGCTTCTGATTGGCTCGTCCATGTACTTTAGTTTAGTCACTTTTTAATTCTAAGTATATATCGCATTCGTATCAACAAAAACGTTTGAATTGATGAGTTGATCTGAGTTAGACTACCATGAAAAACCTCGAAGCACTGGACGGTTGTTTCCTACTAGTATGGGACTCCGCACAAACAACTGGAACCCAGGACCTTCGGTCTCGTGTGCGAGCGATTAACCTTTAGACCACTGAGTTTGAACCCAACGATGTTAATGTCTAACATCCATTGACCCGTGAATGGCTATGTAACCATCCATCCATTGTCTGAGGTAGATACCTGTCTCTATCCAAGACGGATAGGACTGCACTGGTGACTGACTCCAAGATAATTTCCTGAATTTCTAGTTAAAAGTCGTGACCAGTGGAGTCCAATCTGTGTCGGGTAGAGACAAGTATCTACCTTAGACAATGGATGAATGGTTACACAGCCATTCACGGGTCAATGGATGTTAGACATTAACACCGTTGGGTTCCAATTCAGTGGTCTAAAACTTAATCGCTTGCGCACGAGACCGAAGGTCCTGGGTTCGGATCGTATGTGCGGGGTCATGAATGCGCACTGCTGAGGAGTCCCATACTAAAAAGAGACGGCCATCCAGTGCTTTCAGGTTTTCTATGGTGGTCTAACTTAGATTAACTCCTGAATTCAATCAGTGAAATTACTACAATCTCTACAAACCCGATTCTAATAAAAAAACTTCTGAATCATTGGTTTATACTAATGAAGCTTCTTTTAGAAATAAAACATGAAAGAAAGTCAGTAAATATGAACCATTCAGTGGAAAAAAAATTTAGAAAGGAACATATACATATGTTACATAATATATATCTTGATTCATAAGAAATAACTGATAATTGCAGATTGCATACTACTGTGCTTTGATAAAACTTAGAGTAGTCTAAAAGAAAATTGTATCACCAAATGAACTTGTTTTTAGGGAAAATAAAAAATAAGAAATACTAGAATTTGATTTTATCTTAATTTGAAAATCCTCAAAATGATGTGTTTAAAACTTTCCATGAAGTTGAAATTCAGGTATTATACTTCAATATAACGGAACCGAAGCCCAGTAGTCCGCATTCATAACCGTAGATGGTTCGTAATAAAACTTGAACGCTATTCAATATCACTGGTGTATAATTGCTTCACTTTTTAATTTATTCAATCCAGTTTTCATAGATTGTCAATAACAGCCTTTCATTATAACTTAAAAGTATCTGACAACAAACGTTCTTTGTTAACTCACTCAATCTATACTATAATAACTAATATGAACGGCGAATCTCAAATGTACTAAACATATGATGCTAAGTCATCATGGGGAGTTGGGTGGAAATCTTTTACCTAAGTTCCGTCATATTTGGTGTTCATCAGCAAGAAGTTCCTACAGTTCTGGGGTTGGAATTAATGCTCAATCTAGGAAGGCTAACTACTGTACAAGCATAGCATTAGATACCTATCAGTGATCATTATTATTGAACATTTTTGGTCAATTCATTGTAAACTCGATCGCTCAAATATAAATCAAACGATCACATAAATTCGAATCAAACATACAGTTACGTTATTTGTAAACTTATTGTTATATCCCCTGGTGAATTATGAATGGTAAATCTGAGGTCTATTATCGACCAATGTATTATGCCTATTTCTTATTGTACAATTGTTACGTAACTAAACTATTCATATTCGTGTTTCTCTTATCATTAGCTTTATTTTGATCTTTGATTTATTATCATACGATTATTGAGTTATAATCAGTTTATTGATTACTTTGGTTTGTATAAAAACCCAGTATGCTTGTAAATAATGATTTATATTGTCGAGGCTGTTATTTGTGTTCTGGACTTAACGGGCTGGGCTAGGCTAGGCAGTTAGCAGGGCCGATACGCACTCAAGACTGCTCGTACGATTTCAAGTATCATTTGCGTCCGATCAATAAACTCACTCCTCCCTAAATTTGCGTTCACATATTAAATTGGGCAAACCATACGATATAACACTTATTCACTGTAATTATTATGATCACTAGTATATGATACTAAAAGACCATATATATAAGCCAGATTTTTCTTTCAACTCCTCCTGTAGCTCCTCTGGGGGTTACTGCCGGTCCCAAGCCCGGGTAAAGGAGGAGGGTTGGGCATGGGGTTAGCGACCCCATCCCGTAGAAAATCAACTCGCTAAAAAAACGCTAACCAGAAAAAATAATTCAAACCATTTAAACTCTGCCCTCCGAGTTGAAGGAATAATTATGAATTCTCATGATGAAAGCCGAGTTCATTCGGAAGTCATGAGGCCGATGCACCTACTTAAAACCAGAGCAACAATTTTTTTTATAGGTACATGGAATGTCCGAACAATGTGGGAGACCGGAAGAGTTTTCCAAATTGCTGCAGAAATGAGAAAATACAACCTGGAGGTTCTTGGAATCAGTGAAACACGTTGGACGCAGGTTGGACAACAACGACTATCTTCAGGAGAACTTCTGTTATACTCCGGTCATGAAGAAGAAAATGTCCCACATACACAAAGAGTTGCATTGATGCTGTTCAGAAAAGCACAAAATGCACTTATTGGATGGGAATCTCATGGACCAAAGATCATCAAAGCCTCCTTCAGAACAAAGAGAGAGGGCATTACAATGAACGTCATCCAATACTATACGCCTACCAACGACTACGATGAAGACGCTAAAGACCAATTCTACGATAGGCTGCAGTCGATCTTCGAGAAGTGCCCAACCAAGGACCTGACAATTCTGATGGGAGATTTCAATGCCAAGGTTGGAAAGGACAACACTGGATACGAAGACGACATGGGACAACATGAACTGGGAGAAAGGAACGAAAATGGTGAGAGATTTGCAAACCTATGTGCCTTCAATAAACTGGTCATAGGTGGCACCATATTCCCACACAAAAACATACACAAAGCCACTTGGATTTCACCGGATCACACTACACAGAATCAAATCGACCATATCTGCATCAACAAAAAGTTCAGGAGGACGATGAAGGATGTGAGAACCAGAAGAGGAGCTGATATAGCATCCGATCATCATTTGCTGGTCGCCAACATGAAACGAAAACTGAACAAGCACTGGACAACGGCGTGGACAACATCACAAAAGTTTAATACGGCCTTTCTTCGAGATGCTGACAAACTCAACAAATTCAACATAGCCCTCAGCAACAGGTTCGAGGCCTTTCATGACCTACTCAATGGAGAGGGGACTACCATGGAGAGCAACTGGAAAGGTATCAAGGAGGCAATCGTTTCAATGTGTCAGGAGGTTCTGGGCCACAAGAAGCACCATCACAAGGAATGGATCACTGTTGGTACACTGGATAAAATTGAAGCAAGGAGGAAGAAGAAGGCAGCAATCAATATCAGCCGAACAAGAGTGGAAAAAGCCAAGGCACAAGCCGAATACACAGAGGCAAACAAGCAAGTGAAGAGGAGCATCAGAACCGACAAACGTAAATATGTGGAAGATTTAGCAACGACAGCGGAAAAGGCTGCAAGAGAAGGAAACATGAGACAATTGTATGATACAACAAAGAAACTTGCTGGAAATTACCGTCAACCAGAAAGACCAGTGAAAAACAAGGAAGGCAAAGTAATCACCAACATTGAAGAACAGCGAAACAGGTGGGTAGAACACTTCAAAGAACTCTTGAATCGACCAGCCCCACTGAACCCACCCAACATCGAAGCAGCACCCACGGACCTCCCAATCGATATTGGCCCACCAACAATTGAACAGATCAGCATGGCCATTAGACAAATCAAGAGCGGCAAATCAGCGGGACCAGACAACATCCCGGCAGAGGCACTGAAACCAAATGTAACAGCAACTACCAAGATACTCCACATCCTCTTCAGTAAGATTTGGGATGAAGAACAAGTACCAACAGACTGGAAAGAAGGACTTCTCATCAAGATACCAAAGAAAGGTGATCTTAGCAAGTGCGATAACTGCAGGGACATCACTCTTCTCTCAATACCATGAAAAGTCTTCAACAGAGTATTGTTAAACAGGATGAAGGATTCCGAGGACGCCCAACTTCGAGATCAACAAGCTACATTTCGTAAGGATAGGTCGTGCACAGATCAAATCGCAACTCTGCGGATCATTGTGGAACAATCAATCGAATGGAATTCATCACTGTACATCAACTTCATCGACTACGAGAAGACATTTGATAGCGTAGACAGGACGACACTATGGAAGCTTCTTCGACACTACGGCGTGCCTGAGAAGATAATCAATATCATACGGAACTCCTATGATGGACTAAACTGCCAAATCGTCCACGGAGGACAACTCACCGACTCGTTTCAAGTAAAGACCGGTGTTAGGCAAGGTTGCTTACTCTCACCGTTTCTCTTTCTCCTGGTAATCGACTGGATCATGAAGACGTCAACATCTGGAGGAATGCACGGGATACAGTGGACAGGCAGGATGCAGCTTGACGATTTAGACTTCGCGGATGATCTGGCTCTTCTATCACAAACGCAACAACAAATGCAGGAGAAAACGACCAGTGTAGCAGCAGCCTCAGCAGAAGTACGTCTCAATATCAACAAAGAGAAAAGCAAGAATCTCCGATACAATACAGCATGCACCAATCAAATTACACTTGACGGAGAAGCTTTGGAGGATGTGGAAACCTTTACATATCTGGGCAGCATCATTGATGAACACGGTGGATCAGATGCAGATGTGAGGGCGCGGATCGGCAAAGCAAGAGCAGCATACCTACAGCTGAAAAACATCTGGAGCTCAAAACAATTGTCAACCAACACCAAAGTTAGAATTTTCAATACAAATGTCAAGACAGTCCTACTGTATGGGGCGGAGACGTGGAGAACTATGAAAGCCATTATCCAGAAGATACAAGTGTTCATCAACAGCTGTCTACGCAAAATACTTCGGATCCGATGGCCAGACACTACCAGCAATAAGTTACTGTGGGAGACAACAAACCAGATTCCAGTGGAGGAAGAAATCAGGAAGAAGCGCTGGAAGTGGATTGGGCACACCTTGAAGAAATCACCCAATTGTGTCACAAGACAAGCCCTCACATGGAATCCTGAAGGTCAGTGGAGAAGAGGAAGACCAAAGAACACATTACGCCGAGAAATAGAGACAGACATGAGAAGAATGAACAACAACTGGATAGAACTAGAAAAGAAGGCCCAGGACAGAGTGGGTTGGAGAAAGCTGGTCAGTGGGCTATGCTCCATTGGGAGTAACAGGCGTAAGTAAGTAAGTAAGTAAGTAAGTAAGTAAGTAAGTAAGTAAGTAAGTAAGTAAGTAAGTAAGTAAGTAAGTAAGTAAGTAAGTAAGTAAGTAAGTAAGTAAGTAAGTAAGTAAGTAAGTAAGTAAGTAAGTAAGTAAGTAAGTAAGTAAGTAAGTAAGTAAGTAAGTAAGTAAGTAAGTAAGTAAGTAAGTAAGTAAGTAAGTAAGTAAGTAAGTAAGTAAGTAAGTAAGTAAGTAAGTAAGTAAGTAAGTAAGTAAGTAAGTAAGTAAGTAAGTAAGTAAGTAAGTAAGTAAGTAAGTAAGTAAGTAAGTAAGTAAGTAAGTAAGTAAGTAAGTAAGTAAGTAAGTAAGTAAGTAAGTAAGTAAGTAAGTAAGTAAGTAAGTAAGTAAGTAAGTAAGTAAGTAAGTAAGTAAGTAAGTAAGTAAGTAAGTAAGTAAGTAAGTAAGTAAGTAAGTAAGTAAGTAAGTAAGTAAGTAAGTAAGTAAGTAAGTAAGTAAGTAAGTAAGTAAGTAAGTAAGTAAGTAAGTAAGTAAGTAAGTAAGTAAGTAAGTAAGTAAGTAAGTAAGTAAGTAAGTAAGTAAGTAAGTAAGTAAGTAAGTAAGTAAGTAAGTAAGTAAGTAAGTAAGTAAGTAAGTAAGTAAGTAAGTAAGTAAGTAAGTAAGTAAGTAAGTAAGTAAGTAAGTAAGTAAGTAAGTAAGTAAGTAAGTAAGTAAGTAAGTAAGTAAGTAAGTAAGTAAGTAAGTAAGTAAGTAAGTAAGTAAGTAAGTAAGTAAGTAAGTAAGTAAGTAAGTAAGTAAGTAAGTAAGTAAGTAAGTAAGTAAGTAAGTAAGTAAGTAAGTAAGTAAGTAAGTAAGTAAGTAAGTAAGTAAGTAAGTAAGTAAGTAAGTAAGTAAGTAAGTAAGTAAGTAAGTAAGTAAGTAAGTAAGTAAGTAAGTAAGTAAGTAAGTAAGTAAGTAAGTAAGTAAGTAAGTAAGTAAGTAAGTAAGTAAGTAAGTAAGTAAGTAAGTAAGTAAGTAAGTAAGTAAGTAAGTAAGTAAGTAAGTAAGTAAGTAAGTAAGTAAGTAAGTAAGTAAGTAAGTAAGTAAGTAAGTAAGTAAGTAAGTAAGTAAGTAAGTAAGTAAGTAAGTAAGTAAGTAAGTAAGTAAGTAAGTAAGTAAGTAAGTAAGTAAGTAAGTAAGTAAGTAAGTAAGTAAGTAAGTAAGTAAGTAAGTAAGTAAGTAAGTAAGTAAGTAAGTAAGTAAGTAAGTAAGTAAGTAAGTAAGTAAGTAAGTAAGTAAGTAAGTAAGTAAGTAAGTAAGTAAGTAAGTAAGTAAGTAAGTAAGTAAGTAAGTAAGTAAGTAAGTAAGTAAGTAAGTAAGTAAGTAAGTAAGTAAGTAAGTAAGTAAGTAAGTAAGTAAGTAAGTAAGTAAGTAAGTAAGTAAGTAAGTAAGTAAGTAAGTAAGTAAGTAAGTAAGTAAGTAAGTAAGTAAGTAAGTAAGTAAGTAAGTAAGTAAGTAAGTAAGTAAGTAAGTAAGTAAGTAAGTAAGTAAGTAAGTAAGTAAGTAAGTAAGTAAGTAAGTAAGTAAGTAAGTAAGTAAGTAAGTAAGTAAGTAAGTAAGTAAGTAAGTAAGTAAGTAAGTAAGTAAGTAAGTAAGTAAGTAAGTAAGTAAGTAAGTAAGTAAGTAAGTAAGTAAGTAAGTAAGTAAGTAAGTAAGTAAGTAAGTAAGTAAGTAAGTAAGTAAGTAAGTAAGTAAGTAAGTAAGTAAGTAAGTAAGTAAGTAAGTAAGTAAGTAAGTAAGTAAGTAAGTAAGTAAGTAAGTAAGTAAGTAAGTAAGTAAGTAAGTAAGTAAGTAAGTAAGTAAGTAAGTAAGTAAGTAAGTAAGTAAGTAAGTAAGTAAGTAAGTAAGTAAGTAAGTAAGTAAGTAAGTAAGTAAGTAAGTAAGTAAGTAAGTAAGTAAGTAAGTAAGTAAGTAAGTAAGTAAGTAAGTAAGTAAGTAAGTAAGTAAGTAAGTAAGTAAGTAAGTAAGTAAGTAAGTAAGTAAGTAAGTAAGTAAGTAAGTAAGTAAGTAAGTAAGTAAGTAAGTAAGTAAGTAAGTAAGTAAGTAAGTAAGTAAGTAAGTAAGTAAGTAAGTAAGTAAGTAAGTAAGTAAGTAAGTAAGTAAGTAAGTAAGTAAGTAAGTAAGTAAGTAAGTAAGTAAGTAAGTAAGTAAGTAAGTAAGTAAGTAAGTAAGTAAGTAAGTAAGTAAGTAAGTAAGTAAGTAAGTAAGTAAGTAAGTAAGTAAGTAAGTAAGTAAGTAAGTAAGTAAGTAAGTAAGTAAGTAAGTAAGTAAGTAAGTAAGTAAGTAAGTAAGTAAGTAAGTAAGTAAGTAAGTAAGTAAGTAAGTAAGTAAGTAAGTAAGTAAGTAAGTAAGTAAGTAAGTAAGTAAGTAAGTAAGTAAGTAAGTAAGTAAGTAAGTAAGTAAGTAAGTAAGTAAGTAAGTAAGTAAGTAAGTAAGTAAGTAAGTAAGTAAGTAAGTAAGTAAGTAAGTAAGTAAGTAAGTAAGTAAGTAAGTAAGTAAGTAAGTAAGTAAGTAAGTAAGTAAGTAAGTAAGTAAGTAAGTAAGTAAGTAAGTAAGTAAGTAAGTAAGTAAGTAAGTAAGTAAGTAAGTAAGTAAGTAAGTAAGTAAGTAAGTAAGTAAGTAAGTAAGTAAGTAAGTAAGTAAGTAAGTAAGTAAGTAAGTAAGTAAGTAAGTAAGTAAGTAAGTAAGTAAGTAAGTAAGTAAGTAAGTAAGTAAGTAAGTAAGTAAGTAAGTAAGTAAGTAAGTAAGTAAGTAAGTAAGTAAGTAAGTAAGTAAGTAAGTAAGTAAGTAAGTAAGTAAGTAAGTAAGTAAGTAAGTAAGTAAGTAAGTAAGTAAGTAAGTAAGTAAGTAAGTAAGTAAGTAAGTAAGTAAGTAAGTAAGTAAGTAAGTAAGTAAGTAAGTAAGTAAGTAAGTAAGTAAGTAAGTAAGTAAGTAAGTAAGTAAGTAAGTAAGTAAGTAAGTAAGTAAGTAAGTAAGTAAGTAAGTAAGTAAGTAAGTAAGTAAGTAAGTAAGTAAGTAAGTAAGTAAGTAAGTAAGTAAGTAAGTAAGTAAGTAAGTAAGTAAGTAAGTAAGTAAGTAAGTAAGTAAGTAAGTAAGTAAGTAAGTAAGTAAGTAAGTAAGTAAGTAAGTAAGTAAGTAAGTAAGTAAGTAAGTAAGTAAGTAAGTAAGTAAGTAAGTAAGTAAGTAAGTAAGTAAGTAAGTAAGTAAGTAAGTAAGTAAGTAAGTAAGTAAGTAAGTAAGTAAGTAAGTAAGTAAGTAAGTAAGTAAGTAAGTAAGTAAGTAAGTAAGTAAGTAAGTAAGTAAGTAAGTAAGTAAGTAAGTAAGTAAGTAAGTAAGTAAGTAAGTAAGTAAGTAAGTAAGTAAGTAAGTAAGTAAGTAAGTAAGTAAGTAAGTAAGTAAGTAAGTAAGTAAGTAAGTAAGTAAGTAAGTAAGTAAGTAAGTAAGTAAGTAAGTAAGTAAGTAAGTAAGTAAGTAAGTAAGTAAGTAAGTAAGTAAGTAAGTAAGTAAGTAAGTAAGTAAGTAAGTAAGTAAGTAAGTAAGTAAGTAAGTAAGTAAGTAAGTAAGTAAGTAAGTAAGTAAGTAAGTAAGTAAGTAAGTAAGTAAGTAAGTAAGTAAGTAAGTAAGTAAGTAAGTAAGTAAGTAAGTAAGTAAGTAAGTAAGTAAGTAAGTAAGTAAGTAAGTAAGTAAGTAAGTAAGTAAGTAAGTAAGTAAGTAAGTAAGTAAGTAAGTAAGTAAGTAAGTAAGTAAGTAAGTAAGTAAGTAAGTAAGTAAGTAAGTAAGTAAGTAAGTAAGTAAGTAAGTAAGTAAGTAAGTAAGTAAGTAAGTAAGTAAGTAAGTAAGTAAGTAAGTAAGTAAGTAAGTAAGTAAGTAAGTAAGTAAGTAAGTAAGTAAGTAAGTAAGTAAGTAAGTAAGTAAGTAAGTAAGTAAGTAAGTAAGTAAGTAAGTAAGTAAGTAAGTAAGTAAGTAAGTAAGTAAGTAAGTAAGTAAGTAAGTAAGTAAGTAAGTAAGTAAGTAAGTAAGTAAGTAAGTAAGTAAGTAAGTAAGTAAGTAAGTAAGTAAGTAAGTAAGTAAGTAAGTAAGTAAGTAAGTAAGTAAGTAAGTAAGTAAGTAAGTAAGTAAGTAAGTAAGTAAGTAAGTAAGTAAGTAAGTAAGTAAGTAAGTAAGTAAGTAAGTAAGTAAGTAAGTAAGTAAGTAAGTAAGTAAGTAAGTAAGTAAGTAAGTAAGTAAGTAAGTAAGTAAGTAAGTAAGTAAGTAAGTAAGTAAGTAAGTAAGTAAGTAAGTAAGTAAGTAAGTAAGTAAGTAAGTAAGTAAGTAAGTAAGTAAGTAAGTAAGTAAGTAAGTAAGTAAGTAAGTAAGTAAGTAAGTAAGTAAGTAAGTAAGTAAGTAAGTAAGTAAGTAAGTAAGTAAGTAAGTAAGTAAGTAAGTAAGTAAGTAAGTAAGTAAGTAAGTAAGTAAGTAAGTAAGTAAGTAAGTAAGTAAGTAAGTAAGTAAGTAAGTAAGTAAGTAAGTAAGTAAGTAAGTAAGTAAGTAAGTAAGTAAGTAAGTAAGTAAGTAAGTAAGTAAGTAAGTAAGTAAGTAAGTAAGTAAGTAAGTAAGTAAGTAAGTAAGTAAGTAAGTAAGTAAGTAAGTAAGTAAGTAAGTAAGTAAGTAAGTAAGTAAGTAAGTAAGTAAGTAAGTAAGTAAGTAAGTAAGTAAGTAAGTAAGTAAGTAAGTAAGTAAGTAAGTAAGTAAGTAAGTAAGTAAGTAAGTAAGTAAGTAAGTAAGTAAGTAAGTAAGTAAGTAAGTAAGTAAGTAAGTAAGTAAGTAAGTAAGTAAGTAAGTAAGTAAGTAAGTAAGTAAGTAAGATTTTTCTTTCAAGGTATATACTAGGTTCATTTTAGGTGTATTTAAGAAGAATACTGTTATGTATAAAAATGATGCCAAAAAGTGCACTAGATTATTTTTTAAGTGTGAAATACATGAGACTGTTTCAATGAGCACAATAAATACACAGTTTTTTACAATATAGGAATCGATATATGCAATTCCTGAGTAGATTCCTCGTTATTATTTAGATTCATTTTCTTGACAGTGTCCAGGGAATAGCAATCATATAAATTTTGAAGAAAATAATCTGTACCCTTTTGAACTCATCAATTAGATATCTCTACAATATGTATGCAGATCAGTTGACTACTTTGATGTGATAAAGCTTATTTCTTTTACTTCTATTCAACATACCAGTGGGTAACTTTCAGTCATATCGAGTGACTGGTGGTAATATGAGTATCTGAATCAAAGAACATTCTGATACATTAAACTGACTATCAGCTACTACCAAGTATTAATTACTTGACGATGATAGTGATATCAGTAATTCACTTATATTCCTTTAATCTAACTAGTCAAATCATAGACTTGTGGTAAGAATACTATGGTCACCTGTCTATTTGAATATGTGTTTGTAAAAAACTGGACTATTTTTAAGTCAATTATTTACTACAAACCTAATTAATTAAACGTAATCATGGTCTGTTATAGTAATACAAACGCTTATTGTCATGTATTTTAGTCTAGAAATTTACCTAACCAGATGAAACGGTCTCAAGTACGAAGTCATTCGATCTAATGCATAAATATTTATCTTTTCATTCCTATCTTGTTATCTTTTTATTCTCTATTGCTATTTTTATCTTATTTATACAATTATTGTTTATTCATTCAATAATATGTTGGTAAACAAATTTCCAGTTAGTTAATCCTGATGAAAAAAATACTCACAAGCCTTATGTGTTTTGTTAGTTCTAATTCAATTTGCTTATTATTATTATCGTTATTATTATTACTAGTATTATTTGCCGTAGTTGTGTGGTGTGTGCTATAGAAAGTGGAATACATGGCAGCAGAAGGTAGAATAGATGAGAAAGGGAACAGAAGGTGATTGGTATGGAAATGAAAGAACAACAAAGAGTGAGACAATTGATGAACATTTTACCAAATAACTCTGAAATTTTGTATTCAGATAGTCATGGTTGTGCATGCTAATGTTGTCGTTCACTACGATAGTATCGACACTCATTTGTAAGATAAATAAATCGAACATTGATTCTTCACATTATTGGTTGAATGAAATAACTATATTTATTCTAACTCGAAATATTAACGAGTTATATTGCATTGACCTAACTCAAGACATTTACACAATGAATGAGACGAAATATGAACAGTTTTCTGTCTCTTAGTCATATGATAATTAAGCGTAACATTTAAAAATGAGATAGTCGTGAAATTCACTAGAAGGGCACAGTAATTATAAAGGTATTAGTTTGAATTCATACACGAATTGAGCTTTCATCGAAAATTCACTCCAATATTCTTTTGATTAATTCGATTCAGAAACAAAGAGAAACCAGTGAAGAAAATTTTCGTCTATATTCGTATTTTAATAAAGTGAAAATTCCCATTTTGACATTTGTTAATTAATTATATGGTAATTATATGCCTATAGAAGGATAGAGATGATTGCATCATAAAATGACTCGAGATTCTAGTAATCCAACGAAGTTATGCAATTATCAAGGGGTAAGAGAAGAATATATGAGGATGGAAATAATTTACGGGTCAGAATTATGAAAGATAATTGTCCACTTGACAGATATGAAGAAAAACGAAAAACATGAAGGTCATAATAATCAAAACTGAATAGTAATCAAGAAAACATGTCTAAGGATAATAATAATAATAATAATAATAATAATAATAATAATAATAATAATAACTGATTACAGTTTACAATTACAAAACACTAATTTAAAAAATTAAGAAAATGATAATAAAAAGCCTCGAAACATACTACGAATGGGAACTAGAGTCAAGGAAGGATGGGAGGTTGGATGTATCGTTTATGCACACAGAGTTCCGTCTTGAGTCGGTGGATTGCTAAAACCTTAGCAGTGAATAAGTTTTTGATTCAACCTACCTTCGATACAATTATTTTGACTATGTAGATTATTTTAAAAGAAGACTCCTTGCGAGCGATGTGTCCATAGTTGATTAAATGTTCCTATATTGAATTAGTAATTGTTTTGCATTCTCCTTTTAAAAGTCATGCCTTGTAATGTTCTGAGATGCGTTTAGAAAGTTATCGACTTGTGCAGCCAATGTAACCTGCCTCACACGAACAAGTAAATTGTTAGATGCACATTGATGAGACATGACAATCATTGAAACGACTGAATATTTCATTGAGGTTCATATCTTCACAAATAATGAACGTATAATCCATATATTTCTTACACAAATGATATCTCTCAATTACCGGTCGAAGTATCACATTTTCCAGATTGGCCATGAAACAATCAGCAAAGAGGGGACCCAATCGTAAACCCGTTGCAACTTCATCTGTTTGTCTATAGAAATCATCATTAAATCTGAATTGCACATTGATAGTACATCCTAGAAGTAACCTTTTTAGGTTTCTTGGGATACAAATTTAAAAGTTATTGTTTTCAATATAGTCACATAAAAAACATAGTTTCCGTGAGTGGGACATTTGTAAAGAGAAGAGTGGCAACCAATGAGATCGCTCTTCAACCATTCACATTGATATTTCTAATTGAATCGACAAAGTTAAGCTATTCTAGAGAGCTGTATCTATTGATGTGATGTCTCACGGGTTGTAAAAGAGTCAGCTAACCATTTGGCGATCAGATGATACGGAGAGTTATTCATATAAAATATGGGACGTAGGGGGACATTCTTCTTGTATGTATCTAGTAATTTACGTGTTCGTGTGAGGCAGGTTACATTGGCTGCACAAGTCGATAACTTTCTAAACGCATCTCAGAACATTACAAGGCATGACTTTTAAAAGGAGAATGCAAAACAATTACTAATTCAATATAGGAACATTTAATCAACTATGGACACATCGCTCGCAAGGAGTCTTCTTTTAAAATAATCTACATAGTCAAAATAATTGTATCGAAGGTAGGTTGAATCAAAAACTTATTCACTGCTAAGGTTTTAGCAATCCACCGACTCAAGACGGAACTCTGTGTGCATAAACGATACATCCAACCTCCCATCCTTCCTTGACTCTAGTTCCCATTCGTAGTATGTTTCGAGGCTTTTTATTATCATTTTCTTAATTTTTTAAATTAGTGTTTTGTAGTTGTAAACTGTAATCAGTTATTATTATTATTATTATTATTATTATTATTATTATTATCCTTAGACATGTTTTCTTGATTACTATTCAGTTTTGATTATTATGACCTTCATGTTTTTCGTTTTTCTTCATATCTGTCAAGTGGACAATTATCTTTCATAATTCTGACCCGTAAATTATTTCCATCCTCATATATTCTTCTTCATAAAAGTGAATGTAACTTCTTTAACTGAAAGAATTCTTTCTGGTTGTATATTTGCTAACTGAACTGTTTCCCTCAATATTATTATTATTTCACTCGCATACATTAATTCACATTTGTTGTTGTTTTTTTTTTATTATACGCATTTTACATTATCTATCTCTTCACAACTTCATTGTTATCGTATGGCGCATGTGTATCTGGTGCCCCTTGTACCAATGTTTATGTGTTCAAATGAATAAATAAATAGCTCGTTTTCTTTTGATATTTTTATAGTTTGAAGACATCGGCTAGAGAACGTTTAAATTATTGTCCTACTTGAAGTAATGATTATCAGTTCTAATCGGAGTTTCGTTATTAGAATCAAAAATATACGAAAGATGTTTTTATCTATATCGTGGTCATTATTTCCAGTAGAAAATTATAGTATTTTAACTGTGAAGAGAAAAAAGATATTTTGTAGCTTATTAATAGCGATTAATACGTCGCAAAAGCGAAAAAAATAGTTAGGTTTCATGCCAAACCAGATCTTACGGTTATTAAGAGCAGATGTAACTAAACATATGTTGAAAACACGAAACAATGATTTTAATACCGAAATTTTCAAATAATCACCTAGTTAGAGGTCAAATGAACAAAACAACGAACGGGAACAAAATTGCGCATGTTCATAATGAGATCTATAAAAGAAGTCAGTTGAAACTGGGTAGTCAGAAATGACTAATTTAATACATGTGAAATAATTGGAAAGCTTACTTCTGTTTAAAGTAGAGTATGATGATGTTGTATAGAATGATAATGAAAGCTTCATAATTGTATCATCCAGTTTAGAGATGTCAAACACAGAAATTTATGAATTTAAATTTATTGCAGTGTTAGTTTTCACTTGGGTTTACTAATATGCAACAGAAAATAAATTTCCGAAAATATACTAAGATAATTGGAAGTTTTTATAAATGTTAAAATATTAGCACGGTTAGTTGATTTTATTTACGGTTCGTTAAACTAAAGAAATATCATAATTGAAAGTACTTTCGATTCGTACCAGGGAGAAATAAGCTACAATTTGAACACTTCTTATGCACAGAATATTATTTTTTTTCAGATCCACAAGTTTATGTTTTAAGGTAACTGCTTAACTACTAAGGTTACATATTTGGATAAAGCAATTAAAATTTTGAACACATGCACATGCCAATAAAAAACTGACCAGTTGCAGTCTTAAATATAAATGGGAAGATTAAAACAAATAATACTAAATGAATTTAAACTTCACCACATTGCACAAGCAAGTGCCTATCAGGACTCAGTAGCTGAGTGGATAACGCGATGGCATTTGGAGCGAAAGGTACTGGGTTCGAGTCCCAGAGTGAACATCAACTCTGAGATGCAGATACATCCAGCTGACGAGTCCCAGATAGGACGAAACGCACGTCCTGGATTCCACTGCTAGCCACTATCCATCTTTGCTTATAATGCTTGTGAATTAAGGCTGTATCGAGGCAATACGCACTGTATGCACATATGCCAATAAGAAACTGACCAGTTGCAGTCCTAAACATGAATGTGAAGATTGAAACAAACAATACTAAGTGAATATAAAGAAACTTTTTGTTACAAAACTTCACAGCCTAATAGGTTATTCGACTAGTTTTGATTCTGAAGAAAACTTCAAGTTACGAATGTTTTAAGACTAGATAGTTGAATATACAACGTCTGCACAAAACCAACAAAAATTAGGGTATTTTTATTGTTTGACCGGAATCGAATAAATGTACAAACTCATTAATAAGTATATCTGTTTCCTTCAAAAAATTAGGCCAGGCTTTAGAACAACAGTGTACGTCTGTTTCCACAAGAAGTTTGACCAAATCTCTGTCAATAGCGTTCAACCATCAGCATTATCGTTCGTCATTTTGACCTTGAACTGATATACTTGACTCGTCCAGCGTAGAAACTGTAAATCCCATTATAAACCATCACATATCGGTCTCTCAAATATCCACTAGCACAAAATATTTCATTTAATTTTCCAAATACTTAGTTGCTTTAATAGTTCAAAGTAGCATTATCGCGATAACTGAACAGTTTACTATTCTATAGCTTATCTGTTTTACGTAAAAACTATCAACATTCCGTCTGCGAATTTTAATTCCTATTTTAATCGAAGTGTCTAAGTAGTGTCATTAGATTATGTACTTAAAGTTTAACTCATAGTCATATAAGTAAACCTGTACTTGATTGACGAGTTTATTATGAATGAGTTTTAAACGTGTTCTAAGTTGATGTTGCCTACACCTTCAAATATTTGAATAATACTTCGTTTTTGCTATTTCTACAAGTCTACATATATATATATATGGCACAGTTTGTTATTTATGTGAAAAAATTCAGTTATTTGAACAGCTGGTTCAGAATCGAAATTATTAATAACTGTTTTACACTACTTACTTCAATATCCATGGTTTATAATCATTAAAAAAAACATCATAAAATGGAAAGTTTGTGTGACTGAAAACAGTAGGGTGATTGTATAACGCTTTTTATGATAGATTATGTATACCCTGTTAAGGTCGTTTTTGATAACACAAAGTTGATATACTTAGCTAGCATTATTCTTACTTATTGTTCAATCACTCATAATTGTACTTAGTTCGGATGTACCTGCATCTCAGAGTTGATGTTCACTCTGGGACTCAAACCCAGTACTTTTCGGTTCAAACGCCATCGGCCACTGAGACCTGATAGGCACTTGCTTGTGCAATGGGGTTACTTATAAATTCATTTAGTATTGTTTGTTTGAATCTTCCCATTGATGTTTAGGACTGCAACCGCTCAGTCTCTGATTGGCGTATGTAAATGCTGTGCATATTGTCTCGATTTAGCCTTAATTCACAAATATTGTGGCGCAAGTAAGTGGCTATCAGGACTCAGTGGCCGAGTGGATAATGCAATGGCGTTGGAAGCGAAAGGTACTGGGTTAGAGTCCCAGAGTGAACATCAAATTTGACATGCAGGTACATCCAGCTGACGAATCCAAAATAGGACGAAACGCGCTTCCTGGATTCCACTGTTAGCCACTATCCATCTTTGCTTATAATGCTTGTGAAATAAGGCTATATCGAGGCAATACGAACAGTATGCACATATGCCAATAAGAGACTAACCAGTTGTAGTCCTAAACATCAATGGGAAGATTCAAGCAAACAATACCAAATGAATTTTTGTACTTAGTTCATTCTAATAATAGATATCCTAGTGAAGAACTGATCATCTGAATATCATATTTATCTCATCTTATCCTTATTTTGAACCAAGTTTTTAAAACAGATTTTGAAAATGAAAACTTGTACAAGCTGTCCAATACTACAATAATAGAAATGAAGAGGTTGGAAAATAGTTCAAAGGTAAATGAAATACTGACCGTTTCACTATGAGAACACTCAACTGCAAATTAGAAAGTATATTTCAACAGTACATTTATCCTGCTGTCATGTGGATTTAAATATGGGCTTTCAGATTCATAATAAAATCAATATTATAATAATAACATATTCTGTAAATAATGGTTACAGAATTCATTCCAGTTTGCAGGCATGATCAGTTTGATATAGATAGTAATGTTAAATGTAAAGAACAGATATATGATATTAGATTGTTTTTAAGTTTTCTACTTGAAAATTTGTTTAGGTAGTACATTTTTCATAGTTATTACAGCAATAAAAGGCATCAACCGGGAACTTTTGATTCCTTTTAAGTTGACAGCTAAGGTTACATTGGGAAATATCAGATCTACTTCTACATTAGGTATACATTGGTTATCTGAGGTCACTACATGTTTAAGTGGCAAGTTAGCGTTCGTCATTGATAAATCAAAGTATTGGCTGACGTGTGATTAGCTAGTCGAACCAATGGGTCCCGATGCTGAGGTAAAGGAATCCGCTGCAATTTCTACATCGTTATTTTTGTTTAAGGTACTCTTTTGAGTAAGGCTGTGATTGGAGGTTTATCTGAGACTATACGAGCATTCCTAAACTTTGAAAGTGAGCAGATTGACCGTTCAGATTCATTCAGTTATCTAACTAATAGATGTGAATTGAATTTAAACAAGGTAGGGCAAGAGAACTGCTGATGTTTTTTATAAGGACATATAGATTTACATGAACTACCTTGAAGGTTAGCTGCTTTTAGTATCAAATTCCTACGGATTTAAGGGCGATTTTTTCGGGTATACTATAAATTATTTCGTTATTTCGAGAGATCATTCACTTAGTAACTTCGCAAGCGATAAAATCGATTGCAGATGCTGCTTTAATAATGTCTTTAAGTTCCACAGAAACCACATCCTTCGATAAAAGTGGCTTTATGGGTGATAATGCTTTCAGTTCTTGTTCAAGATCTTCATGCATTGATAAAGAGCCCTTAAGTGACTCCACTTTTGTAATCATCGCTCAACTGCCTAAATATACTGTCTAATTCGCCCTTTATATTATCGATGCTAATTGATCTTAATGTAGAACTCCTTATTAAATTATAGACTGAGTCATCCAGCAGCATGTGTGTCGTAAGTCCAGACCTAAGTTTATCAGTTTCGAAAGGAGTTACTGGGCTTCGGTTTAGGTGATAACAGAGTTGTTACTATTTGAAGTATTAGGCCTTTTCTGGTCTCGTTATTTTGTTATTAATATTGATCCTAATGTTATATTAAACATTATATACTAGGATTCAATAATAACTATATACTTACCATCAGATGCCATATTATTATAACGCAAAGATCATTATTAAGTCTCAGCTCCTATCGCTAATATAGTCGCTTTGATTATCCGATGCTTACTTGTCGTAAACTGATGAATGAAACGACTTACAGTAAAACTGAGAAGTAAGAAAGTTAAATAACCACAAACTTCATATGAGAATATATAATTGAAGTAAGTCAGATAGTAAATATTATAACTTCTATATTAATCATTTATCATATGTTACATTAACTACTCAGATTGTTTCGATACTTTTCTTCTAAAGTAAGTTCAAACTTTTGTAATTCAAAGGACAAATATTAGCTTGCAATAGAATCTAGGATGCGTGTTTCATCCCATTCGAGACTTACCAGCTGAACATACCTCCATTCAAGTGTTGATATTTGCATTGGAAATCAAACCGATTGCTTACTAACAAACTAGAGAAAGCTGAAAACTTATATATGTATATGTATTACATACTTATTAGACAAGTTGGTAGCTAGTTGGAGTCAGTGACTCAGTAAATAATGCACTGGTGTTTGAAGTGAAAGTTACTGGATTAGAATCCCAGCATGAACAACTCTAGGAGCTGAATAAATCCAAATGATGAGTCACAACCAGAATAAAAGGAACGTACTGGATTCCATCGTTAAATACAATCCATTTTAACTGTAACCTATGACCAAAGACATTATTGAAACGATACTCTTAGAATATACATGTATCAATTATAGCTTTTAACAATGAAAACGGAAAACCTCAAGCGTTTGGTTGTATATTCTTAGTTAGAACTATAAACTATGATATATATATCTACAAAATATCTAATGATTTCATGTTTTTTCAACCAAGTAATTGTGTTTACTTTGTTTACCTTATTATCATTGTTAATTGTTTACTCAGAATCTGTTCTACTTTTTTTGTATCTTTTAACTTATATCTGTTTTAATGGTACTACTACTACTACTACTACTACTACTACTACTACTACTACTACTACTACTACTACTACTACTACTACTACTACTACTACTACTACTACTACTACTACTACTACTACTACTACTGTGGTGTTGTCTACTTATATCTATATAAGTAGTATATGGTGTGGGTCAGACATAGAATGTATTTTGGCAGAAGACCGGTGAGGAAAGAACTGAAATGAAGCGCAATCGTCTGGAAAATGCATGAGCAATGGAATTAGAGAAGAAACAGTGAAGATTGAAACAATTGGTTGTTAATTTGCAAATTGACTGTTCATTGTTTGGTAATCAGAATTTACTGAGATAGTCTGTAATCTTTGCTTAAATACATTCGATTGTCCCCAACCAGTGTTCTGTTAACTACACTACTACTACTACTACTACTACTACTACTACTACTACTATTACTATTACTATTACTATTACTATTACTATTACTACTACTACTACTACTACTTCTGATAATAATAATCTATCCTTTTAAGGTTTGGTTGTATATTCACATTTTGAAGTATTTGGTGAATAGAATCTACCTTACCAGATTTTAGGAGTGAGTCTGATTATACTTGATTAAAAACTTATTTTTCTTTCAAAAGATACTGATCTTTACAATTTTCTAGGAACTTTGGTCAACGAAGTGATGATATTGTTTATCAGTCCTTACTTTTACTGTGCATCCGAATATATGAATAAATAATCATCGTTTGTACAAGCTAGTGAGAGATAAGGGATAAGTGGTTTTCATGTGGCCTAATATGCTTAGAATAACAGTTGAAAGTGTATCAACGAAAAACCATAGTTCTACCCGAAAAAGTAAATAAAGTTAGAGATATTATTTTCCACTTTGAAGCACACACAATCACTTACAATTCCGGACATTCTTCTAGAAATCAGAAATCAGTCCGACTCCTGGATATAAGACTCACTTGGTATAGCAACGTAGAAGGAAACGTCACTCAGTTCACACACTCAACTATTTCTGAAGCTGAGAAATCAACAAAGGTCTTACGGTTCTACTCAACATCAAATGAACATTGTTCAACTTGCTAACGTTATTGTATCCAACTCCCTGTTTGGATCACTTTGTATATCTATAATTACATATGAGTTGTTAGTACTTTTTCCCGGCATCTGATCATATGACTTTGTACACAGCTTTATATTCATTCTTTGTCTATTTACAATGGTCTGGTATGAGGTGTCCACATAATATGAGCAGAACTTCACTATTCATTACAAATATTTCTTCTTTTAAACATCAAACTATTTGGTGAGATATTTTGCATTACCATTATTGTACATTTAGATATCAATTCATAATAAGTAATCATTCTAAACAAAAGTCTATGCTATGAAGCTTCTTCGTAATCTATTCAAAGAATCACTGAAACAGGATTCAACTAAATTGTAACTTACAACTGAATGTTCTTTACGAAACGATTCACCCTTTAAACTAGTGAACTGAAATTGAATATAAAATAACAAGTGAAAAGGATATACTGAAATAAGATTTTACTGTCAATAATTATTGTAGTAAATGATATGTGAATATTTTTCATTGATAACCAATGTAATTATGAAAAAGGTTAAATTAATTATTAACGGAAAAGGGAAATTCTTCACCTATTTAAAATATATTGAAATGAATCAATAATTGTTCTTCTCAAGTTCCGATTTTGTTAAATCATAAATCAATTGAAGCTAGACCACCATAGAAAACTTGGAAGCACTGGACGGCCGTTTCGTTTTTTTTTCGGGACTCCTTGACAGTGAGCATCCATGATCCCGCCTTGTGAGATTTGAATGCAGGACCTATAAGTTTCGCGCGTGAACGCTTAACCTCTAGACCATTGAGCCGGCATCCAAGTATATTAATGTCTAACTTCAATGCTCGCACTCGCGCGTGAGACTGATAGGTCCTAGGTTCAAATCTCGCAAGGCGGGATCGTGGATGTTCACTGCTGAGGAACTCCACAGTAAGATGAAATGGTCGTCCATTGCTTTCAGGTTTTTTATGGTGGTCTAGATTCAATTGACTCATGATCTCAACTATAAAATTACTAGAATCTCTACGAAAAACCATAAATGAATGATCATAGTAATTTTCTTATATTTTAATTAAAAGATCAGCTATAAATAATGAATAAATTTTATTATTGTAAAATTTAATAATTCTCAATTATTATATTATTTAAATAACTCTCAATGGATATAAAACATATCTATATGTAGAATACAATTACAAAATATATGAAACAGACAAAGTTAAATTTGATAACCGATTGTAATATCATGAAGAATAGTTAGTTTTATAAGTAAAAATGGATAGTGGCTAGCAGTGGAATCCAGGATGAGCGTTTCGTCCTGTTAGGGAATTGTAATCAACGCGATGGTGTTTGAAGTGAACGGTATTGGGTTCGAGTTGGAAAGTGAACATCAACTCTGAGATGCAGGTGCATCCAACTGACTAGTCCAAAATAGGATGAAACGCGCGTCTTCGATTCCACTGCCACTCGCTATCCATCTTTGCTTAAAAAACTTGTGACTTCAGGCAATATCGAGGTAGTACGCATAGGATGCACATACGCCGACAAGATACTGATCAATTACAGTCTTAAATAACAAAGGGAAGATACAAGTAAACAACACCAAGTGAATTTAGAATAGTTAGTTACTATACTGCATAATGCCTGTAAGCATGAAAGTGTTTGCGAAGAAGATTTAAGTGATAAGCATAATAAATTTCATATTGAACTAAATAGAATTTTTTGAAAAGCAATAATTGCTGTTAGTTTGGATTAATTAAATAAAGACAAAATAATAAGCGAGAAATGCTGATAGGAGCAGGCTGTTGATAAGTATCAGGCTTCACTAACCAAGGAAATAGACTTATATCATTGGCAGAGAGTATAGCTTCTTTTTTGAGGGACACGTATCTATGTTTTTGATTGAGTTGTGCATTCCTTCTGCAGTCGGTACGTCAACAAAAGCTTCCTACTCGATGATACGCATATTTCCTATCGTATAATTGTTAAGTAACTTAACTATTCATATTCATGTTCCCTTTATTATGAGCTTTATTTTGATCCATAGACTATTACTGTAAAATTTACCTTTCCTTGATTTATACCCAGTCTATTAATTACTGTTTCCTCTACTCACAGCCACATTGGGCCAAATTTTGTGCAAATATTATTTTCTATTTTATGGTACGATGTGGTCTGTCTGATCGATATATAAACCCAGTATGTTTGAGAATAATCATTCATATTGCAGAGGCTGTTATTGGTGTTGTAGACTTAACTAGCTGGGCTAGGCAGATAGCAGGATTGATAAGTACTCAAGACTGCTGGTACAGTTTTCGTGTATCATTGCTCTGATCGATAATTCACAGCTCTCTGATAGGCAGGAATAATCACGTCATATTAAACAGGACACACACACACGATATAACAGTGGAAACTAAACTGATGCAAACAGATCTTTCAAAATATTTTATTCGATTTCAGTCATCGCACATACAATGTGAAGCCATAGGAATTCATATCCATATATTTGACCGATGAATCCGCATTGAGCATAACGTCCTTTTATTTTGACCACTTATCTCATTATACGATCACTGTGTGAATACAATCACATTTTGTAGTTTTTTATTCTTCTAATTGTGTTATTCATTTGAAGAACTCATCAACTGACTAAATTTTTTTCCTGTTTAGTTACTAACATACTTTTAATTTTTAATAAACAGAACTAAATTTCGAGTCAGATGGGGTTTTGTGGAGATGCGCACTGCTGAGGAGTCCCACAATAGGACGAAACGACCGTCCAGTGCTTCCAGGTTTTCCATGGTGGTCTAGCTTTAATTGACTCATGATTTCAACTAAATTTCAAGTTAAAGGCAAAGTACATCGTTTAGAGCATGTAAATTTGGGATTGTCAAATCAAATAGAATAAAATTAAAACACAGATTTCAGCGAAGGGATCTCTTTTCAACGAATTTATTACTCCATTCCCCCTTTACTTATGTTTTATATTCTCATTATTTTATTCATGAATACTCATCACCTTATTTATTTATTTATTTATTTTACATCTCTATGACCTTTAATGACCTTTAATTATTGTAACCAAAACATTTTATCCATCTTACTATATTCACTAAATCTATTGTTGTTATTCATATTACGTAATCCAGTATTATAATCTTGGTTATTAGTGTTCACATTTCCTCACGGAATTAGTACTTTAACAAAACATTTTCATATATATATATATATATATATACGATTGTACAGCTTGATAATAAATTCGTTGAAAAGAGATCCCTTCGCTGAAATCTGTGTTTTAATTTTAATGTTCAAATGGGAATTATATACCAATTAGAATAAAATTTTCACAGTTGAAATCATGAGTTGATTGAAGCTAGACCACCATCGAAAACCTGGAAGCACTGGACGGCTGTTTCGTCCTATTATGGGACTCCTCAGCAGTGCGCATCCACGAACCCGCTCTCGCGAGCGAGATTCGAACCCAGAACCTACCAGTCTCGAGCCGAAGCCCTTAACCGATAGACCACTGAGCTGGCATCCAACGGTGTTAATGTCTAACTTCAACCAATCCACGATATTGAGCGACCGTTCACCAATTGTCTTCAGTGAGATGATATCTCTACAACAGACCTGGTAGAACTCCACTGGTCACTGCTTCCCACTAGAACTCAAGGAAATATCTCTTGAAGTCAGTCACTAGTGAGCATATGATTATAGATCAGAGGGGGTTTTGTGATGTGGAGTTCTACCAGGTCTGTTGTAGAGATATCATCTCACTGAGGACAATTGGTGAACGGTCGCTCAATATCGTGGATTGGTTGAAGTTAGACATTAACACCGTTGGATGCCAGCTCAGTGGTCTATCGGTTAAGGGCTTCGGCTCGAGACTGGTAGGTCCTGGGTTCGAATCTCGCTCGCGAGAGCGGGTTCGTGGATGCGCACTGCTGAGGAGTCCCATAATAGGACGAAACAGCCGTCCAGTGCTTCCAGGTTTTCGATGGTGGTCTAGCTTCAATCAACTCATGATTTCAACTGTGAAAATAATAATAATAATAAAATACAAAGATTTGTGAATAAAGATAAGAGAGACAATTACATTTGATTACGAAAGGTCGTAAGTGTATAGTCAAATTAGGTCATCCAATAGCTAAGATTACTATTGATTAATTTGCCTTGTGGTTGGCCAAGGGAGGAACAAGGGTTGGAGATATTTCTTCTGTACTCATAGCTCCGGTTTCTTCATCCTGATGGCTACTATCTCAGCCGTTTGAAGGACTTTAAGGCTGACAAGCTTTGGCAAAAAATTACTGACCCTATAAATAGTTGAAAAAGATTGGTTTATACTGGCACTATGACCAGTTTGTACTAAATGGGCCAAAATCGAGCTGTTTACTTTCCTCATCACACCTCTGCTTAGCCACGCTGGAAGGTGTTCACGAGCACGAAAATGTAAATTCCTAGAACTTCGACCAATATAACTTGCTTCACAGGAGCAGTTGAACTGATAAATACAAAATAAAGTGGTCATTCTAGGAACTTCATCTTTAAGCCTCGGTGTCACCATTGGGCGCGTAGAAAACACCAAACGTAGTTCACCTGCTTTGAAAGATTTTTGGATAGATCTGCGTAATCTCTGAGCAAGTATTTCGCTGGCGGCATCCTCCCTGAATTGTAGGCGCATGAAAAAGGACTTTTTCTTGACCGTTTGTAATTCGCCTATTTTCACTTCAAAGATCATATATTTAATTATAAATTTTCTGGGATACCCGTTCTCCCTTAGAGCATTATGCAATGTGTTTAGCTCATTGTCAAC
Organism: Schistosoma rodhaini; assembly: GCA_944470415.2. NCBI lineage: Eukaryota > Metazoa > Platyhelminthes > Trematoda > Strigeidida > Schistosomatidae > Schistosoma > Schistosoma rodhaini. The sequence goes on from OX104037.1 coordinate 14,710,396, forward strand.
TACATCCGCCGAACATATAGTGCGTATTCGATAGCTAAGGGTTTTGATTAGGTTTCGTTTGTACTGTAGAGGTACATAGCTAAGGAAGTGTGTATACTGTCCAGTCCAAGTACTTTTTCTGTTCATGTTTCTTCTTAACGATTCATCTGATCTCTTAGTTAAGAGGACGTCCAAAAAGACTAATCGGCCATCACTCTCTTCCTCCGATGTAAACTGGATGGCTGGATGCACTTCGTTAAACTGCCTAAGCACATCTTGTTGTGAAATATTATCTTTACACAGGATGAATGTGTCATCCATATATCTGCAGTAAAATTTGAATTCTTGAATAATCTTTTTCAGATGACCGTTCTCTAGTTTAGCTAGAAATATATCAGCTAGTATAGGGCCCAGAGGTGAACTCATTGCCACACGATCTGTTTGTCTAAATATTTCACCGTTGAATTTGAAATTTACATTCATGGTGTATTTCAGTAATAACTCTTTCATTTTTTCGAATTATTAATTTGGATATATAATTGTAGAACCTGAAGAGAATTTATCGAAAAGAATATTCTTCGTTCAAATATTAGATTGGAATTCTAAACGATTAAATTTCAAGTGTTAATTTTAGTGTGTTCATTGTTATTTGATTGATACTGATTTGAAATATTTATTTAGAAACAGTGCACAGTCATAATGTGATCCACATTGAAAATAAATGTTTTCTCACTCAACTTTTTGATCTTATCACCAGCGTTGTAATGTTTCATTTATGATCAGAAGGAAATAAACTACAGTATTCAATAAAGTGTTATAATCTAGTTTTGTGAAATAATCACAAAGTTCACTATCAACTTACTGTTTGTTTCTAGTAGAATAAATTAGCTGCGAATTCAATATGTGCTTTTCTTTTAGTATTAAAGTATTCCTAATAGTAAGTTAGTAGTTGAATTCATGAGTCAATTGAAGCTATACCACCATAGAGAACTTGAAAGCACTGGATGGCCGTTTCGTCCTATTGTGGGACTCCTCAGCAGTGCACATCCATGATCCTGCCTCGTGAGATTTGAACCCAGGACCTATTGGTCTCGCACGTGAACACTCAACCTTTAGACTAGTTAGCCAGCATTCAGCGGTGTTAATATCTAACTTCAACCAATCCATGAAATTGCGCCACCGTCCATCATTGTCTTTCCAATAGTCTTATAGATTTGATTTTTCGTTTATAAGTAAATATATATTGTGAGCTGAATTGGTTAAAATAGGCATTGATTCAATTCACTATAGAATGAACATTATTCAAACCATTGAAATTTGACAATGATCAGTAATTATCATCAGAAGGGGCTTTTTTGTGGAGATTTAGCATTTTCATAGTTGAAAGCGTGAGTCAATTGAACCTAGACCACCATGGAAAACCTGGAAGAACTGGACGGCCGTTTCATCCTATTGTGGGACGAGGTCGTGGATGCACACTGCAGAGGAGTCTCACAATAGGATGAAACGTCCATCCAGTGCTTCCAGGTTTTTCCTGGTGGTCTAGCTTCAATTGACTCACGCTTTCAACTATGAAAATGATTAGTAATAACTGCAAATTTCATCTGTTTGATTGACACAATAGAATTTTATAAAATAGTTAAAAGGATTATAAATACTTTATCTGTTTTACAATACTGATGAGACAAGTAATTTGTTATGGCTTCAACGTTTACATTATAAAAAACAACAACAACATTATTCTACCTACAGTTTCCTGACTGAAACAGGTCTGAAAATGTATTTATTTCATCTATTTGTTCCTGTTTATTAGGAATCAACAAACAATTTTTTTTGGTAAATAAACGTAGACGAACATATTTACTTGTACTTTATTAATAGGTATCAAATATCAAATTAAATGTCTTATACTTGAAAAAAGGCATCAAACTAGACTTATATTCAGCAAACAACGTTTTTGTCGACCGGAGACTAAATATGAATCAAGATCAGTTGAAGTGTTAATAAGAATGCAGATGATCTGTTGATTTTATTTATATGTAGATTAGAAACTTATGTAAATCATAATAGAAGGCATGGTAAACTCTTCCTCAAATTACAAAAGCTTTTTTCAGAATCTCACGTCGACATCTGTAGAATAAGATACCTGACCATGGATTTGTGGCAAAACTGCCACTCTAATGTCAATGTATGTGCAATATTTAGTGTTTTTTTGTTCATGTATGATTTACAGTGCTCTATGGTAGCTTGTTTTCAGTAGCTTTAGATTAATGAAATGAAGTCTCTAGACTTTTAAATGCGGCACTGAAACAATAAATGACCGGATAAATGAACGAAAATGTAGATTACACATTTCTAATGAAAACTGGATAAGGATAGGTAATTTCACTCACACTTTAGCACTTAGTAGTTTTATAAATTGGTTGAACTTTTATAGAACAAATTTAATGAGATGATCTGGTTTGATTCTTTGAATGTTAAACGTAATTCTGTCAAATGAAATAGATTAGTTTATCCATTTTTCAATCAAGGTTGCCTGAATTTACGTTGGCAAAACAGTAATAATCGTCAGTCCTTAAACCAAATCCACACTGGTGTGTTAAATATAACATTACATCACATAATTATAGACAGTAAAACAAGTAACAGCAAATTTAAGATTGAGACAATCTTGTCTTGATACTCTCTAACCTACACGAACGTCTCTGCAAGATTTTTGCCACAAAGTGAAACTTATACAGATATACATTACTGTATACTTCTTGATAAATGATAGAACACTAATACCTTGAATTTTTATATTTTATGCCACAGTCTGACTTAGATTCTTCAAAAACACGATCGGACTGAAAATAGTAATTAGTATGAATGTATATTGTTGTGAACAAAACCTGGTGGTAGCCTTCTTCGTGATTCGTTATCTTCGTAGTCTTTATTTATACCGCTTGTCTTTGTAATCAAGTTGATTATCTCGTTCCGTTGACCTCTAAAAACAGTGATGATAAATATTTTTGAATACGTTGACTGATTGGGCCTATATGGATGTGTTTATGCAATGATGGCTGATCGTCATGTCATAAACTACATAGGAATTTCTGGGGATTTACATCTTCGTACTTACAAACACTATCCAGTGTGATTAAGCAAAGGTTTAGTCCAGACAGATCATAGAGCCAGGATAAGTTAAATCATTATCAATAATATATGGGGTAGTTTTCTAGCAAAGTTGGTCCGACTTTAAGTCCACTAAACAATAGAAACAGTGGCCATTCAGATTAAAAAAAACAGTAACCATGTATGCAAAAGAGATATGTTCAACCCCTCCTTGTACCTTAGGTAACCTCAAGACCAATTAATCAACAGTAATCTTGACTATTGAATGACCTAATTTGCCTGATATGCATACATCATTTCTTAGTCAAATATCATTGTTCGTATGTGATTGTGAATACTGTTGGGTTTTAATTGAGGTAACGAACCGATCAGTGTTAGACTACCATAGCGCAATATCACCGATTGGTTGGAGTTAGACACCAACATCGGTTGGTGCCAGTTCATTGGTCTAGAAGTCAAGAGTTCGTACTCGAGAACGAAGATTCTGGGTTAGAGTCCCATGTGCGGAATCATATTACTGAGTAGTTCCATACTAGGAGGAAACATCCGTCCAGTACTCCCAGGTTTTTAATGTTGGTCTAACATTAATCAGTTCATGATATTAATTAAAAATATTGGTGTCTTTGTCATTTTTATTCACATATCTTTACATTGTCATTATTATGATAGTTCATCATCACTGTTAATCTTTCAAACTCATGATTAATTTGGTTAGTACTCACCTCATTTTATTATTTCTTATTAAATTTCCATAGCCTCATACACTATAAAATCTTCCTCTAAACATTTGATACAATTTGTAATTACTTTGCTATTTCTCACACCCTATCTTACCCATATTTATTCTGACCATTAATCTTATAATTTCATTCAAGTTAACATTACATATTAGTCATCTCAACATGAACAATTCGATTTTGTTTTACAACTCATACACTACTAAGCAGAGATGGATTGTAGCTAGCAGTGGAATCCAGGACGCGCGTTTCGTCCTATTTGGGACTCGTCAGCTGGATGTACCTGCATCACAGAGTTGATGTTCACTCTGGGACTCTAACCCAGTACCCTCGCTTCAAACGCCATCGCGTTATCCACTCGGCCACTGAGTCCTGATAGCCACTTGCTTGTGCGATGGGGTGAAGTTTGGATTCACTTAGTATTGTTTGTTTGGATCTTCCCATCGATGTGCAGGTACATCCAGCTGACGAGTCCCAAATAGGACGAAACGCGCGTCCTGGATTCCACTGCTAGCCACTATCCATCTCTGCTTACCATGCTTGTGAATTAAGGTATATCGAGGCAATACGCACAGTATGCACATATGGCAATTAGAGACTGACCAGTTGCAGTCCTAAACACATCGATGGGAAGATCCAAACAAACAATACTAAGTGAATTCATACACTACTATTTTAAACGATGTATTTACCTGTAAGATACTGGCTTTTTTGAATTATTAGTTTAATTGCACAATTATAGAAACTGAAAAGAATTTATTGAATATATTCTTCATCTATATATCAATGTTTTAACATGATGATGATCTTTCAAGTTAAAATATTAAACCAAGTCACATTACATTCACTTGATGTTGTTTACTTGTATCTTCTCATTGTTATTTAGGACTGTGAATGATCAGTCTCTTGTTAGCATATGTACATCCTATGAGGACTGCCTCGATATTGCCTGAAATCACATGCTTTATAAGCAAAGATGGATAGTGGTTTGCAGTGAAATCCAGGACACACGTGTCGTCCTATTTGAGACTTGTCCTAGGGTGAACATCAACTCGAAGGTGCAGGTACAACCAGCTGACGAGTCCCAAATAGGACGAAACGCTCATCCTGGATTCCACTGCTAGCCACTATCCAAGTCACATTACGTTGTATTATCCACTAATTCATCATATTTTACATAATAATAATGAATTTATTGAGCCATTTTTATTATTTCGAAATAGGAAATCTAAAGTAACCTTTTTATTGTAATTAACAGTGAATCTATTGTGGTACATTTTACCTTGTTTCCAATAGATATGATAATATTCTATTAAAACGTGAATTAGGTTTCTCATATTTAGGTTAATGAAATTTCTTATTTATATCTTAGATATTAATTAAGTAGTTAATTAGAATTCACTTATCAGCATCTGTTAATATATGATGATGTTATCGTCCTTATGTCTTTATTATTATTGTTGTCAATAGTATAAGAATACTTGAGGATGATAGATCTCAGTGGAATATAAAAATGTATGTTACGTTCAAAAGAAGTCAAATGTCAGTATATATTATTGTATTTCAACAAAAGTCAAATATTTCGTCTAATTAGAAGATAAGAAAAATATCCCACATATGTCCAATAATTTCTAGTTTCCAATAGTTTTCCACGCCTACCCATTGGTCTAAGTATTAAGCGTTCTCACTCAGAGCCGTAGGTCTTGCGGTTCGACTCCAGGACGAATCGGTCGTCGATGTGCATTTTTGAGGAGCCCCCTGCTAGGAAGAAAAGGATGTTCATTGCTCCCAGTTTTCTAATGATAATTTGAATGAGATCCGTTTATGATTTAGACTACGAAAGTTCTACAATCTCAACAGATCACCCTCCAAAAACCATTCGAATAAACAATATTACACGTCTAAAGACCACTTTTCCTACAGAATTCGGACATGAAAATCCATTAGTTTGGTACAAGCCCACTTATTACAAAGATGAAAAGATTTCTAGAGGCATATATTGTTAAAATATCTTAAAATACGGATTCTATTGCTATCTGACCATCTAAACGAGGTATATGGTTCACCTGTTCACGACTGTTATTTTGGTCTGAATAGCGATGATCCAATAAAAGTTGATGACGCTATATAAAAACGCTAAAAACGTGAGATGTTGGATGGTTATATTGACTACGTGTCAGATGAACACACTAATAACAAGAATAAATATTACTAGTGATTCATTTAATAAATCCAATAGGATCTGATAGTGATTTGTTTGACAAAAAACTGATGAAATATGACAACTGTAAGCAAATAACTGAGGTGTTTTGTGTTATTCGTTACTCAAGAACGTAAACACAATCATGAATTGCATTAATGTTCCTGCAATTTTATTTTAAACAATGAAGTCTGACATATTAGACCGTTACAACCGGATGACTCACGCAGCAACCTCAGTTTCTAGATTGAAGTCTGTAATATGGAAAAACAAAAAAGGCACAACTGCATGCAATATATTCGGTTCAAACTACCTTATAGAGATGAAACATTTAGAGTTAGAATAGATGCTTCAAGGTTACGGTGTATAGATTGAAACAAAACGCCAACAATATATATCACATGACTGATTTCAGTGAAGTACTCTATAACTTGAACGAAGACCCGACTACTCCTTAAGAGTAAATCACTTACGACTTTTGCACAGTGGTGAATGACAAAAGCCGTTTTTAAAAACAACAACATCATAGTCTTAAAGTTTACTTAATTTGACCTCAAATCAGGATCGAGAGCCACAAATGATCCGTGGTCCCATATTAAATTATATGGTTTGTCAGGAGCACTAAATAAACTAGGCATATAAAAGTATATACAAGTATACTAAAAGTCTAATTATAATTATTCAGTACCAACAAGTATGATTATAGAAATAGACATTTTATGTTTTCTAGTCAAAGAGTAGCTTGGAAGAAAGCTAGGCGCGGCCAAACCAAAACATGTCACCAGTTCATAAAGTTATTGATATTTGAACTGAGCCACCTTAATGGGTGTAGATTACCTGTCTGTGGTCCATGTGATTATCGTAACCAATGGTCAGGGACTTTGAATGAGATGGCTTAAAATCGTTGCAATTGCACAAATGTATCCATTCTTTGCCTTCCCCCAACTTCTAAGCTCTTGAATTCCTCGTAGTTTTTTTGCTTTTATTTCACCAACGTATATTTTTTCGAATCGTATCTTCGGTGTCTTATCCTCTTAAACATTGCTCATACTGTTACTACCTCTAAAAATCTGAGATTTGGCCAAACAATTTCATCTCTCTGAGCTTGTGGAGATAGGACCATAAAACCTATTTTTTGTAAATAATTTTTCATAGTTTACGCATGTATTTTCATATTCTGTACATTTAGCATTAAACAATTGTACTTGTTGTTTAAGTGTATTACTTTGAACCCTTGTAACTTGACTTCCTTCCGTTTTGAGTACAACATATCGTGGCAGGTAGTACAAGTAGCTCTATCATAGAGCATCTATAACCACTCACATGTAATTGATAGTGCTTAGATCGATGATAGACTTGCTATCCAAAAAGTATTGATTGCAAGGTAGGTTGGACAGTATCCATACTGGAAACTTTGACTATGACAAAATATTTAAAACTAGTGTTTGAGAATCTTCGCGTACTTTTTTAGGCGTCTTTACAGTGTGAAACTATAAACAACTGTAAATTAATTTTTTTTTGGTGAAGCAAAATATACATAATAGATATAACCCGCCTACTAATTGAAAAAATATTGCAACAATAAATCCGTAAACGATTATCACCAGTCCAAAGTAAGAAACATATTTATGACGCAACTTACATGAAACATACAAACATTTTCATCATTTTTACGAATAACCAAACGTTCTTTCATATTTAACGACTTATGGTCATTGACAAACTGACGTAAAGAACTTTCAGCTAATTCATACCCAATAATTTAACGACTTATTTTGATAAAGCCATTCCGTGTCAACAGATTTCCACAGAGTGGAATAAATAACCTGTTACCTGGATTACCATTCAGAAATAACTCATTCCAAAACGTTGTCAAACTACTGTGCATGATAAGGATAAATATAGTTCTTAAAAAAATTATGAAGGAACAAATAACCAAGTTTTTTTATATTTTACAAATAATATAGTGAACACAGTTTCTGTAACAGGTTAAAAAACTGAGGTCGTGTAAAATACAAAGACAAATAATAAACTCTGTATGTATTAGAAGTAAAATAAGGTTCACAGTCAGTGAAATATATAGTACTTAGTATGCGAAATAGTTGTAGTGACCTACATTTATGACGAGAATGCGAATAGTATAATGGAAGCAATTATTATTATAACCAATTGTACCAGTGATTGTTTTTACTGTACTTGCTTGTTTAACTATACTTAAAACACTTTTCCTTCTGTTGCCTGTGACCTTGCACAAACTTGCTTACTCTCGGCAGTTTCGTCTGTAAATTTTGGCACGTTTCGGTATTCTTACTATACCACAAGATCGCCAACAAATCTATATTATTGCAACCATTAACAGCCATCTGGTTTGTGGCCTACCGAGGAATCCCAACCTAGTCACACTGTGGAGATAGAACCTTAAAAACCTATTTTGTAAATAATTTTTCATAGTTTTCGCATGTATTTTCATATTCTGTACATTAAGCATTAAACAATTGTACTTGTTGTTTAACTGTATTACTTTGAACGCATGTAACACACCTTCCTTCCGTTTTGAGTACAACATACCGTGCCACTGTTAATTCTCCTTAACAAATACACTCTAATTCACATCTGCATCGTTCTGTCCTGTCTGCTAATATGTTGAATGAAATATTAATTGCATACCATCTACGTTTATAGACAATTGCGACATTCTTATTGGATTCTACGCTTAGTAAAACTACTGGATCTATATCGTCCATATTGGGATTATTAATTTTGTTATAATTGTGGAGTATCTGGACCAAACCCAGCCGAACACGCAATAGCCTGAAGACTTAAATAACGTCCCTTATTTTGTTATTTTTGTGTGTAATTACTTATTAACTGTTAATTGTTACATAAACTATAGACATAATATTTTTGTTGCTAATTTTTTGGTTATCAAACATTTTGGTCCGCCACAATTATTTGGTGAGCCTCGATTATCTCTTTATAGACATTTACTATATATAGCTACATAATTTAGTATTCTTATTAATCGGCACGACCCCATTTTTTTTGTTTTTGACATTATGGACTCCCCTAATAAACTTATCGATATTGATGGCTCATTAACCAACTCCTTTCATTCACCACCGCCAGAACATAATGTTTTAAACTCAATCAACACTATTTCTGAACTGAGATTACCAACATATGGTGTTAATAATCCCAGAATCTGGTTTGCACAAGTTGAGGCACTATTTTTGGCGAGGGGCATACGTTCACAAGCGACTAAATATGCCCACATCGTCGGGGCACTACCTATAGATGTTGCAACGGAAGTCAGTGACCTGATAGATAACGTACCAGAAATGGACCCCTATGACAAAATAAAAGCTGCAGTGATCCACCGTACTTCGCAGTCTGATGAAAAACGCTTGCAGCAACTACTCACCGCATGCGAGTTAGGGGACAAAAGACCTTCACAGTTGCTTAGACATATGAGACAACTATCAGGCCCTTACAAGTTAGACGAAGCATTACTTAAGCAGATATGGTTACAAAGGTTACCATATAACGTCAGACAAATCCTCAGCATATCAGGAGCCTCTGTCAGTCTTGATGATTTAGCAGACATGGCTGATAAGATGATAGAAATATATCCTGATAGTCACGGCGTTAGCGCGATACAATCCTCAAATGCAGAAAACATGAGCGACGCACTCAACATCCAACAACAAATAACACTGTTAACACAGCAGCTAGCATCACTGCAGGCGACTGTTGCCACCATCCATTCTCGACCTCCCAGATCTATGTCCAGAAGGAGATCAGTATCCAGACATCGTCTTAGGTCACCTAAGCATGCAGCCGGAATGTGTTGGTATCATTCGAAGTATGGTGAGAAAGTACGTTGTTGCATAAAACCGTGCAACTTTAAGACAACCAACCCAGTCTATAAGGGAAACGAAGCGGCCAGGCAGTAACGGCGGCAGCTGCTACTGGCCAACATGTTAGCCGCCTATTTCACGTCAGGGTTCGCATTTCTGGCTCGGACTTTTTAGTCGATACTGGAGCAGAAATCAGCATCATCCCACTCCATCTCTCCCGCAGACAACAGACAACAAGCACTAAATTGTCCTTAGTAGCGGCTAACGAATCAGTTATCAAAACTTACGGAGAACAATCTCTTATATTAGACCTCGGGCTCCGCAGAAGATTCACATGGGTATTCATAGTTGCCCAAGTCAAACGACCCATCCTCGGGGCTGATTTTCTTAGTGCGTACAACCTGTTAGTAGATATGACCAACAAGAGACTAATCGACGTAAACACACGTTTACAGGTAAATGTTGCGCTCTCCAATGACAACGAGATCCAGGGCGTTCGAATAATGAAACCTGTGAACAACATCTTCAACGACATTCTAACAGAATACCAGTGCATTACGAAATCAGATTACCAAAAGGAGAGTAACCCACAGCTGGTGCAACACCATATCACTACCACCGAACCACCCACCCGCGCCAGGGCGAGAAGACTCCCTCCAAACAAGTTGCAGTTCGCTAAGAGAGAATTCGAACACATGATGCAACTTGGAATAATCAGACAATCTGACAGTCCTTGGGCCTCGCCGCTGCATATGGTCCCCAAGAAAGATCAGGACTGGCGCCCATGTGGAGATTATCGCAGATTGAATAACCAGACGATCCCAGACAGGTATCCGATCCCTCATCTACATGATTTTTCGTTAAACCTACATGGAAAACAGATTTTTTCAAAGTTAGATCTCGTTCGAGCATACCATCAAATACCGATGGCACCTGAGGATATCGAAAAAACAGCCGTTATCACACCTTTTGGTTTGTTTGAATTCTTGAGGATGCCTTTCGGACTTAAAAACGCCGCTCAAACCTTTCAGAGATTTATGGACGAAGTAACTAGAGGATTAGATTTTGTGTTTGTCTATATCGACGATGTTTTGATCGCTAGTTCTTCCACTGAAGAACATATTCAACACTTACACACGCTTTTTGAACGTTTCAAAAGTTATGGTGTTGTAATCAACCCTTCAAAGTGTACATTTGGCGCCTCATCACTGAAATTTCTGGGACACCACATTGATTCTCAAGGAATTAAACCACTTGAAGAGAAAGTCAAAGCCATAATCAGCTACCCAGAACCAACATCAGTAAAATCACTACGGCGTTTCCTTGGAACATTGAATTTTTATCGACGATTTTTACCCAATTGTGCCGATGTGCTACAACCCTTAACGGATCTACTTAAAAATGATAAATCGTGTAGCAAAAAGAAGAACCAACAATTCCAGTTATCCTCTGACGTCAAAATGGCATTCGAAAAAGCGAAAAACTTGATCGCCGATGCTACTATGCTACAACACCTAAACACTGACCCCCAAACGCATCTGATCCTGTGTACGGACGCATCCCAAAAAGCTGTAGGGGCAGTGCTACAACAACGGGTTAATAACACGATTACGCCAATCGCCTTTTTCTCTAAACGGTTATCACCTGCCCAAGAGCGGTACAGCACATTTGGGCGAGAACTTTTAGCGATGTACTTAGCTGTCAAACACTTCAATTTTCTACTACAGGGTCGTGACTTTACTATCATGACGGACCATAAACCCCTGTGTTACTCATTTAATATGTCATATGATAGACACTCTCCACGTGAAGCGAGACAACTCGATTATATCTCGCAATTCACCACAGACATCCAGTTTATCAAAGGCCATACCAACATTGTCGCAGACGCATTGTCTAGAAAGGATATCAATATGACGGTACTTAATTAGGACATCAAACTTGAAACCTTAGCCAAATTACAAGCAGACGATGCAGAATTGAAGGTCTGTAGAGAAAAGTCTAGCTTGAACCTAAAATCGGTACCTATTCCTTTCTCAGACGCATCCATAATTTGTGACACTTCAACAGGCAATAATCGCCCTTTTGTCCCTCAGGCTTGTCGACTAAAGTTATTCCAACACTTGCATGGTTTATCACATCCGGGCATCCGAGCTACTACAAAGCTGATAACTGAACGTTTTGTTTGGCCGAAAATCAATTCAGATATTAAACGTTGGACACGTGGTTGCCTTCAGTGTCAACGTAGTAAGATCCAAAAGCATACTATTAGTCCAATCGGAAAATTTCCTATTCCGGATTGACGTTTTCAGCACATCCATTTAGATTTAGTAGGACCTCTACCTTCGTCAAATTCTTTTACTCACATCCTCACGGCAATAGACAGATTCACTCGATGGGCCATTGCATGCCCCATCAAAGACACATCAGCTGAGACTGTAGCATCCGTTTTTCTAGACCGATGGATATCGCACTACGGTGTACCGACAACCATCACAACTGATCGTGGTCCCCAGTTCCAGTCTATCCTGTTTCAGGAGTTCACAAGACTTCTGGGCGTAAAACACATCAGAACCACAGCTTACCACCCAGCAGCAAACGGCATGGTTGAAAGATTTCACCGGCAATTAAAAAGCTCACTCAAGGCTCAAACTGATTCAACAAAATGGAGTTATGCCTTGCCGCTTGTTCTCCTTGGGATTCGTGCCACGGTGAAAGAAGACATAGGTTATACACCCGCCGAGTTAGTCTATGGTACAGCTCTAACGTTACCGGGCCAACTAGTCAACTGTGAACCTACAACGCAAGAAGATGCAACTCATTTCGCAAGTTGCCTATTACAAGTGATGCAGAACATTAGAGCAATACCACCACGAGAATACAACAATCCAGTCCATCTCGACAAACATTTAGAAACGTGCAAATTTGTTTTTGTTCGAGTAGACGCGGTGAAAAAGCCACTAACATCACCATAGAAGGTCCGTATAAAGTAATAAAACACACTTGCAAATATTTCATTATCAACAAAAACGGAAACAATGAAACCATTTCCATAGACCGAATTAAACCAGCTTTCTACGAACCCCCTCAAGCCACTGATGACAATACGGCGAACAAACAATCACTCCCATCAATTGCTAAGAAACAAGAGGAAGAGGAAAAACTCAGCACTACACCCTCTTGTTTAACACGATCCGGGAGACTTATTAAAAAACCCAAACGTTATGTACATTTTATGAACTAACACAATCAATCAGTTGTATGCATTACTTTGTGAAGTTACGCAATCTTCTAATAAAATATATTTATTTTCCCTACATGTACATTTAATAACTACATTTATTTGTTATCACTGGTTTTGCCAATTTTTTTTAATAAGAAAAAATTGTCATAGTAATAAACGAGTGAATGCTAACTAACTATTTATTAAATTCATCCATTTTTTTTATGACTCTATTAATAGTTTTGCACATTTTATTATTATTATTAGCAAACCGAAACTTTGTAATGTTTGTTCTTCAGTTTCATTTTGCGTAGCATAGCGTATATTATTAACGTGCCATTTATTCCTATCTCCACCATTTTTTTTCCGTTATTACAGTAAATACTATTTTATGTACATTTGTATACAATATTTCTCAATTTTTGTTGTTCATATTGTAATCAGTGTTACCTCCGGACACTCTGGGGGGAGCTATGTGGAGATAGAACCTTAAAAACCTATTTTGTAAATAATTTTTCATAGTTTTCGCATGTATTTTCATATTCTGTACATTAAGCATTAAACAATTGTACTTGTTGTTTAACTGTATTACTTTGAACGCATGTAACACACCTTCCTTCCGTTTTGAGTACAACATACCGTGCCACTGTTAATTCTCCTTAACAAATACACTCTAATTCACATCTGCATCGTTCTGTCCTGTCTGCTAATATGTTGAATGAAATATTAATTGCATACCATCTACGTTTATAGACAATTGCGACATTCTTATTGGATTCTACGCTTAGTAAAACTACTGGATCTATATCGTCCATATTGGGATTATTAATTTTGTTATAATTGTGGAGTATCTGGACCAAACCCAGCCGAACACGCAATAGCCTGAAGACTTAAATAACGTCCCTTATTTTGTTATTTTTGTGTGTAATTACTTATTAACTGTTAATTGTTACATAAACTATAGACATAATATTTTTGTTGCTAATTTTTTGGTTATCAAACATTTTGGTCCGCCACAACACCAGAAATCAGTGATGAAGTGGTTCAAAGGTATAAAAGAAGGCTATAGATATATCAGAAAGCATCTTGTGTAAACTGGCCAACAATTAAAAGAGATGCATAACATGGTTTACCCATTTATTATCTGCTGCGAATGCATGACCTAGAGGGCCTCAAGCCAGGTGTGTGCAGTAAAACTAGTGAGGTCAGCATCAGTGTCGATTACTCATAGAACTATTTATTTAGGGGATTTATTTACCGCTACATGTACATAAGTAAGGCTATTCTAAGGGGATTTGAGTAATGTTACGTAACCATTCATTCGTTTGGTCAGTCATGTTCGAACAAAACACAATAACGTAAAGGAGGCACTCAGCTGTTTCGAAATAAGTCAATAACAGGAGAAAATATGATTAAGTGTGCCCTGAGAAGGAAGGAATTTATTCATATGCTTGACCTTCTCAGAAACTGCAAGTTGTGTGAGGATTGATCACAAGTGTATTTATGGAAATATCACTCTCTAGCTTTCATAGTTATGATCTCAAATAAAATTTAGAGTATCGCATTATTTCAGCATCAAAAATGATTAAATTTTGCATCAACACCGATAAACAGAGAAAAAGCAGAGAACAAGGCAAGCTGAGTATCACTGCTTAAAAAATGGGGGAAGTAATAGTTCTACATTCATTCTGATTAGTCACCAAGCAGACGAACGAAATTAGGAACCAGGGTTTAGTTTATTTCAGTCTTCACTAACTGTTTTAAACTTTACTTATTTGAGATCACAAGCTAAGAGTGACTTTAAGAGCCAGTACCCTTACTTTCATAATGTGGCGACATTTTCTAAAGTTTTCTTGTTTTACCATGGTGATTTTTTATATTAGCCAGAACTCAGCGACGCACATTTTCAAACGCTCAAGGTTGTATATCGTAACGACTAGATAGAAGCAAATTTTGATTTGCAAAATACTGAATAAACGATTGTTCGCATCAGCACTCTATGTTCAGTGACCACGATTCGTTAGGCGTTCATTAGGTGAAGAGTTTGTAATAACCTGATAATTCACTCTAACCGCAAATCTAGCCATCTAATCGAGTTGCATCTAACGATGTCAAATTTACCGATTTCGGTAGGAAATGGATACTCTTCTTTGGTTAGCTCTCAGTCAGGCAAAATTATTTGTAGACTGGGTTTATTTTCCTTTTCAATATTATTGTTGGCACTGGCGTTTTGACACTTCCAGCCGCGTTTCAGCAAGCAGGATGGTTGATCTCTTCATGTGTCGTAGTAATCCTGTGCTTTTTGAGGTGAGTTGTATACTTCCTATTCTCTCAGCTTTTTAACTTTTACATTTGTCATTGAGGCGTTATCTATAACCAATGCACTACACAAATCTAAATGTCTACGTGTTCGCAAGTTTTTATCGTGTTTAAAAGCTTACTTTACTGTAGGAGAGTGAAGAGCAGGAAGATAATAAAAGTTTGATTGGTAGAATCTCTAGTGGTACGTCATAGACTCTCTTATATGTTCTTTTTTTAAAAGTTACTACTAGAATTGATCCAAGTGACTTCGAAATTACGGAGAAATACGAGCTTGTTGGTGTTTTCCCTTTTTAATGCTTCTTTTTCAGGGTCAAATGTCGCTCTTATACTTCGGCAAAGTGGGGAATGTTTTGATGTACATCAACATTTGCGCATATTTATATGGTGACCTAACCATTTACTCTTCAGCAGTTCCGAAGTCGTTACGCAATGTTATCTGGTTAGTCAGAATTTTATCTATTCACACTAGTCATTCAGATTTTCTGCATCTTTTTCTTATAATCTATTTATTCTGGTATTTATCACTTGGTCAACTTTTGTTTGAAACTAGTTTATAAGAATTTGGGTTTCCGAATAAGTCGTTTATTCTGAGTTACTTGGACATTTACTTAGTCTTATTTTTTTGCAAAGCAATTATTATCCTCTACGAGTACATGCATTAACGAAGAACTCGAGTTCCTCAAGAAAACCTTGAAGAAAAATGGCTACCCAGACCGATTCATAGAGAAGAATATGAATAGAAGTAGCGTCGATAGGAATCTTAGTTATTCAGTCCCAAAGAAAAGCCTTTATATAAGTCTGGAATTTAAAGGTGATCGAACATCAGACATAATTAAAAATCGCTTAACAACAACGATTAAAAGGACATTTGACGCTGCTAAACTACGAATAACCTTCACTAGTAAGAACTTATTCTCTGTGTCCATAAAAGATAAGCTCCCTCGTTTGGTCGCCTCAATGTGCATCTACCAGTTCACCTGCTCTTGTGGAGCAAGGTACATCGGCCGTAGCCAACGCTCGCTTTCAACTCGGATACGAGAACATATACCAGTTTGGTTCTACAATGGTGAAAGGAAAGCAGTTAGAAGTTCTATACTTGAACACTTTAGCGACTGTAATCATTCGACGAATCCACAGTCTGATTTTAAGGTTGTTTATATGATTCGTTCAAATCTACCAAGATTTCTTCGTATCAAACTCTTAAAAATAGCCGAAGCTCTTACCATCCATGAGGTCAAACCAGAACTATGCGTACAAAAGAAGTACGTTTTATCATTATCGTTACCATGGCCTTAAGATTATTATTATTATCATTCTTTTATTATTATTATTACTCCATTCCCCTTTACTTATGTTTTATATTCTTATTATTTTATTCATGAATACTCATCACCTTATTTATTTATTTATTTTACACCTCTATGACCTTTAATTATTGTAACCAAAACATTTTATCCGTCTTACTATATTCACTAAATCTATTGTTGTTATTCATATTACGTAATCCAGTATTATAATCTTGGTTATCAGTGTTCACATTTCCTCACGGAATTAGTACTTTGACAAAACTTTTTCATATATATATACGATTGTACAGCTTGATAATAAATTCGTTGAAAAGAGATCCCTTCGCTGAAATTCGTGTTTTTAATTTTAATGTTAAATGGGAATTATATGCCTCTACGAGTACCCCTTCGGCTTGTGAATTTAGATTAAAATTCACATTACATTCCTCTAGTTATTATACCCTCACAAATATGAAAATACGACTGAAAACTTATTTTATTTATATAAATGACCAACTTTTATATCTATGCACTGGCTGACATGTTACCGAATCTATTCTAATAATCCTAGCTACCCTACTGTATTTATTCATATTTTATTGTTTCTGTTTTTTCGAATTTTTTCCATCAACCTATTGAGAAGCTGTTTATGAAATGGGCTATTAGATTACTATAATACGAAGAATCTATGTTTTATACTTCTGTCAAATCTTTACGTATTCCAGTGATCTGCAAGTAAAAGTTTTTTACGGATATTTTTCAGGTGTAACTCGACATATCACATTTAGACGACCAATTCATTCATAATTCTTCATCCAACTTGTTTCTTGGTAGCATTACTTTTTCAGCTTTCTTTTACTTGGCAACTGTCTTTTACAGAAGTATAAATATATCATATTGTCTAACATTCTCACTACCCTATTCACTTCAGGTTGACAACCCTATGGGCTGACTCACGCTTTTAACCTTGTAGACACATTTTTATCGACATCCTTTACTCGAAAGATGGTGTTATCAAATATTTCCAATGGTTAAAAATCACAGGATTTATCTATCGCCGACAGCTTAATTGTTTAGTGATTAGTATTAAAAATTTCAACTTCGACACTCGTATGAAGAAATAATATTTCGGAGTGTGCTTGAAAATGCTAAATAGATGAATGTGTATATGGCAACAGTAAATTGATTTATTTGTAATGACAAAGTGCCTGTTTTTTGCCTTGAAAGATACTAATCTTTTTTTAAACGTATTTTAGTTCTTTTAATAACTCACGGGATTCTTTATCGGATTCAGATCTTTGTTGGGGATCGTTATCTCTCACTCGCTTGGATGTATATAGGATATTAGTTGTAAGTTATTATTGTGATCGATAATATTGGTGATATATTACGCATTGTTATCGGTTTCATACGATATGTCAGTTCATATTATAATCAATACAATCCCGGCCACATTATTTACAATTTCTCATTTTATGTCATAGTTGCATGGAGTTTTGTAGTAAATTTGTCAATGTAACCAGTGTATTGTACAAAGGTGGCGTTTGAAAAATGATTTTTCTTTGGCCTAAATTATTATTCTGTGAAGTCTTAGTTTTATTTATTTGAACACAAACATTGGTAAAGGGCGCCACACAATAACAATAAGGTTGTGAAGAGATAGATAATGCAAAGTGCGTATGATAAAAGAACAACGACGAGCGTAAATTAGTATATGCAAATAAAATAATAATAGTAATAGAAACGGGAGAAACAGTTCAGCTAGGAAAAACAACCAGAAAGAATTTTTTTCAGTTCAAGAAGTTACATTCAATTTTATGAAGAAAGTAGAAGAAAGTTACAACAGTAACGCTACTGACTCCTCTTCCGAGTCATGTCGGATAACGTCTCTAGACAGTGTTGCACTATTTTTAGGACCCTAATCAGGAAGCCTTGAGGGACCAACAGAAGTCAGTCCTGCACAGCTTTCTTTCATACCACGACACTATGTCATACACTGACCACCTGTCCGCTTTATACAATCAGTCCCAGAGTCGGCAATTAGTGCAAGATGTGTAATTCTCTGGGATGAAATTCGTAGGACATGTTAAAGCCACCGAATTTGATGTTTTAAGGTGGTGAGACTAATTGAATTAGCGCCGCTGTGCTCGAGTTTACTAAATTAGTTTAAGTAATTTCATTACCTATGTAGTAGAGTAGATCAGTTATAGGGATTATAGAAAAATACGATTTTTGTAGCTTAATTTGAACAGTACACCGGACATGAATTTCTTTGAAAATATTTTTCATCACCTACTAAATTCAAACGACAGAATTATTAAAAAAGAGACCATTGATCAACTGTTTTGTGTTGGTTTGGTAATTATCGAAAGGGCTCACTTTCGGCCTTAACAAAGATCGTCATCGTTCTCCAATCCGTCATAAGCACTTGATAAAATTTAACTGGAGTTTCCAGAAAACTACTTGCAAAAATGTTTCATTAAATTTCTTGACTTCTTTGGATCAAACTATCTTCGGATATATGCACATTAAATACATAGCAGTTTCAAGTTAGCTGTGTAATCAGATCGTGGAGCAGTCTTCATAAGTAATTAAAGGTCATGATCAAAGCATGTTAATGAATGATAAGGTTCAATTTGAAACCATGGTTATTGTAAATAGTTTGTTCATTTCTTGTTATTCAGTTATTGCTGGGAGTTCTCAACATTAGGGAAAAGTAGGGTTATTATAAAAATTCTGGTTTTCGTTTAGTAAATGGATTTGGTAAAAGAGTAAAACTGTCTTTTTAAGTAGATAACTAGTCACATCATTTTCATAGTATAACGGAAAAAAGATACGTTTCGAAGTTGGGAAATTCATATTTATTTATTTTTATTTAAACATATGAATATTGGTACAAGGAAGCACCAGATAAATATGCGCCTCACAAATCTCATTCGATTTGTGTGAGGGCTGTGATACTGCCCAGGTACCCAAACTGAAGCAGGTGGTTTTCTTAGGGGGCCACACCCCGAGCCTTTGACCCACTGGTCTGATCCACAAGGCAGTGGAGCATCGTGAGGAGATGCAGTCCCATGGTAGCCGGTGACCAACAATTGGTTCATACGCCATTTGTTTCCTCAGGATACTGGAGCCCATGTGCACCATTGGTTTGGAATCAGGATTTTCCAACTCCCCTAGGTGGGTTTTCTGTGTTCACCAACCCGGTTAAAGCACCGGGCATTCGCTTTTCGTCCTCTCAATTTCGTAAAAAACACCCTGGTGCGAGAAGGCAGTTAGTGGGACTTTCCAGGCAGAGGCTATATACGCGTAGCCATGTGAGAGCATTTGGATAGGAAGAGCGGATTCTTCCCACTCTCGGCCGTACCAGGGCATTTGAATCTGTTTAAACGGTTAACTAAAATATCGAGGAAGGGGTAGGTTTAAAACATAATGGGTAGTTGTTGTCTAGCTTCTTTTTCAGTAATAAGAGTATTTAACAAATAGTTATTGTTCAGTCTCGTTTTCTCACCAATATCCTCGGTCATAGAGTTATTTTAATATCTATTTCCGTTAACTTGTTTACTTCTAGTATTTGGCATATGATTATTATCTTAAAAGCAAATTATGTTAGTAAACATACTGAAACCTATTTTTCTTGTAAGTACATTAGATACTAA
The DNA here is from genome assembly GCA_944470415.2 of Schistosoma rodhaini. Lineage (NCBI taxonomy): Eukaryota > Metazoa > Platyhelminthes > Trematoda > Strigeidida > Schistosomatidae > Schistosoma > Schistosoma rodhaini. Next base: position 14,730,773 of record OX104037.1, read on the forward strand.
TTGGTTTGTTGAAGGTTTAAATGGCCCCTTTTCTGGCTTTTATGTTAAAATTTTCGTGAAAAGTAAACCTTGTAGTGAGCGGTAATTCTTTCAATCAATTTTTTACTCCATTTAACCGGGTCATAGCGTATATACTCTTGTCTTCATTGAAAGAGCGTTGGCGATTAAATGTGTACTGGATGAATGAACTATCATGTGTCCAGTTAAATTCCTACTTTTACTTAGTCTTGATCTGTTTTACTTCTGTTTTCCTCTGGGTGAACCTATGTTTGTTAGGTTGCTGACGTTTGTAATATAATCGTCATACCTTCTATAATCCTTAATCTATGTTAAACAAAATGTTTCTCGTCAGGCTGATTACGGAAATGCATGATTTCTATTGAGTTACTTTTCAAAAAATAGGTGGGGAAAGTCAGTCAGCTACATCGTAGGACCAGGCACATGTATACATCGGTCCAACTTGCCATACCTCATTAGCTCAACAAGATTAACAACGAATTCATAGAATTAGTTAATTCAATAGTGGTGATATATAAAGGAAATATTGTATATAAAAATATAGTACAGGAAGAAAGAAAGATATGAAACAATTTTAATCCTATAGTTTAAGGGAAGACAGAGTGTATACACCTACGCCATTATGATCGATTCTGAACCATGTCACAGAGTCTCCAACCATTGGTTACAATAGTCACGCAAATCCCAACCAAATAGTCTGCATCTACCAACATGGCTCAGACTAGAAGTTCGTGACTTCAAGGACTGATGCCACGTTTTGGAAAGGAAAAACAATCCACTAGTCAAAAGAAGATACAGTGAAACCACTTGCGTCGTTTGATGTATGTTATTTGTGATTCGTAGTTACTGATTTCTACAACTCAAAGATGCTTAGTAAGAAACTCTAAATCTCATGTTACACCACTCAAAGCAACGGTCGCTGAATTCATAGTTTTGTCACCGTCAGCCTGTTCAACACGGCGGTCTACTGAAGTCAATATTTGGTCGAATGTTGAGCTAAACGTTTATCATATTGAATTAATTAATAATCTCACAATTGACCTATTGCTATCAGTCTCATAGCTATCTTAGTTGGCACATCTTTACAACTACATTTACAGATTCGATTTCTCTGTCTAAGATTTTACACACAAACCCAACGTAGCTCACGCGTAAGGACATCAATAAGATTATATGCGCGGTCAAATGCCTGTAATTCACACGTATCTTTCGCTTTAAATTGATGTTTCGTAGCCATAGAAATTATCAAATAAGTTTTCTGAATTAGGGTTGGCCACAAACATATGATGAAAGCACCTCCCCATATAAACTTAAGGTGTACAGACTAAGCCTCTTCATTCATTATTCCCAAACCAGGTGTGAATAAGAATCCATCCATATATATATATATATATATATATATATATATATATATATATATATATATATATAGCTCAATGAATATTAAAGTATCAATTGTAAAGTGCCTTCATTATGCAGTTGTCGTTTTTTTATAAACAAGTAGTTATGAAAATATGCAGATACTTGTAACAATGATTCAAGGATACAAAGTACGTCCTAATATTATGTTGGCTACAGTAGGAATATATCATCAAATCGTATTAAATTCTTGTGTACGTGTGCTAACTAGATTTGTATTGATCAATTTAGTCCTAACTTTTAAAAAATTGTTCAACTCATTCACCAGGTAATCTTTGCTGCTCAAGCCAAAGTAGATAGAACAAGGTTGGAACCTGGGACTTTGTAGCTGTGCGTGTTACTCTTGAACCTTTGAACCATCGCCAGTAGTTAAGATAAAAGAAACCAGTCAGTCATATTAACTGTAAGATCTGATACTTATTTGAATCTATCCTAGTTACTATAACTTACACTAGTCAGTCAGTCACAACGTAGAACTTCGTACGTACGTACATCAGTTCGAGTTGCCATACCACATTAGCACAGAGATGCAATTGTCGATTCAAATCCCATAGTGGTAGAAGTAGTAAGAGTATAAGCATTAATGTGAAAGATAAAGGTTTGAAGATGTTATTGAAGGAGTATAATCTAGTGAAATGAATTTGAAAAGATAATAGAAAGGGACATGAAAAATTCAGAAGATTGGAATTCGGCAGAATGCGCCTGAGCCATGTCATCCAAGGTCTCTAACCATCGGTTGATATGATCTCGTGAATCCCAACCAGGTAGTCTACACCTACCAACATGGCTCAGTCCACTTGTCAGTGACTTCATGGATTTGTGCCACGTTTTGGTCTGGCCGCCCCTAGCTTTCTTCCAACCTACTCCTACACCATGGAACATTGCACGTCTGGGTAACACGTGTCCCAGCCATCTCAACTGATGAAGTTTCACTACTTCATCAATCGATTAGCCATCTCTACCTAGTACCCGTTTCCTAACAACTGCATTGCTTACTCGGTGGTCCCAGGATATACGAGCGATGCTTCGAAGACACTTATGATCGAATACTAGTGGCCTACGAATATCCTCTACTCCTACCCGCCATGTTTCACTGCCATAAAGTAGGACGAAACAAACTGCTGCACAGTAAACCCATCCTTTGGTTGATAGACAGATATCTCGCCTACGCCATAAATGACGCAAGTTGGCAAAAGCTAGACGAGCCTTCTGTATCCGTGCTGAGATTTCGTCACACACCAGACCACAAGGGCTGATGAGACTCCCAAGATAACACGTTCAATTACTTCACTCCCTATCGTTAGTTTAGGTGTCGATACAACCCAATCCTGAAGTAACATTTTGCTCTTCTAGGGGGAGAATCGCATCCCGAACATGTCCGCATTGCTGCTTATAGTGGTCAGAAAACTCTGCATGTTGCCAGCGTATTCACCAAATAAGACTATGTCGTCGGCGTATTCTAAGTCAACAAGTGAGTCTCCCGGTAAAATTTCAACTCCTGAAGATTTAGATGATGAAAGTGTTATCTCTAAAAGCATGCCAACGACAAAGTTAAACAAGAATGGCGAAGGTGGACAGCCCTGACGAACACCACTTGAGGTAATCAATTCTGATGACAGTTCGCCATAAGCTCTAACTTGACCAGTTGTTTTCGAGTAGAGAGCCTTTATGAGGTTAATGTACTTCTTTGGTACTCCTTTCAGTGACAAACACTGCCACAGAACCTCAAGATCAACGGAGTCAAATGCCGTCTTATGGCCAAGAAATACTATGATTGTGAGACGTCTGAATGTGTATCTATGTTCTAAGACAACGTAGAGTGAATATATGGTCTATACAACCACGTCCAGCTCGAAAACCAGCTTGGTTTTCTTTAGTCTACTCTTTACGAGCTTTGGTTAGGCGTCGAAGTATTATTGAAGCTAATATTTTAGATACTATATTAGTCAAACATTCCTCTGTGATTGTCACAAGAGGACTTCTGTCCATTCTTATAGACTGGCACAATTGGGACCAGTCAGATGGAATTACGTCCAGTTCCCAGATTCTACCTAAGACCTCAGTCAATTTCTCTGCTAGTACTGGACCGTCATCCTTAAAAATCTTAGGGCCTACTGCTCTCCCACGCTCCAGATTTCCTATAGCTTTTTCAACCTCGTAAACAGTTGATGGACTTACATTAACTTGCCATTTAGGTCGACTGGGGATTGTGGAAAACCGAAGCGTAGCTGGAGGCCAGTTGGACTGGTCCTTAAGGTGTTCTGCCCGTCGATCCGATCTCCTGGGTTGAGAATGGATAATATGTCCACCTGTTTCCGGGATAGTTTCGCTGACAGTTGGGTTCCTAATACCGGTTTCTTTAACAAGTTTGAACAGTTGTCTGCTTTTGCCTATTTCCGCTACCTTTTCCATCTCTCTTGCTTTCGCCACCCACCAATATTTGTGATCATTGCGTAGTTTTCTTGTTAGCCTGCGCTCAACTTGAATCCGCTTTTCGTTATGTTCAGAAGCAGATGGGTGAGTTTTTGAGCATCTATCAGTGCGGTAGCTGCTGCTGAGATCCAGTGTTTCTCTCTAACCTTATGGTTTACCGTACTAGCAGATATCGCTGCTGTCTCCACAGCTTTTCGAAGGTCATTCCAGACTGCCTTGGGGTGGGCACAACTTACATGGCTGCCTGTTTTTCTAGTTGTTTCTGAAATATATTTTTAGCTTGGCTATCATTAATTGGAAACCTAAGAGGCTTCCTTGAAGCGGCTTTCCTACGTCCAGTAAGACACAGACAAATAGGCGCTCACACTAGAGCATGATCTGAATATAAGCATGTGCTCCAGAATGAGCGACAGTCTTCTATCGAGCCTCTCCATCGGTGGCTGATAGTGATGTGATCTATTTGGGTCCAACGTTGGGACGAATTCGGGGGTCGCCATGTTAAAAGATGTTTTTTCTTGTGCTTAAAGATAGTATTTTCAAGAAACAGGCAGTTATCTGAGCATAGCTGCAACAGACGGTTGCCATTATCTGTTCTTTGAGCCACGACACCATAGGATTCCTTTTCGCTTAGTTTACCTACTTGGGTATTAAAGTCACTAGCCGCTATTACTACATTGGAGCGCCTAGCTTTTCGGAGAATGACGGAAAGCTTTCTGTAAAACTCATCTTTTATATCATCTGGGCTGCAGTCAGTGGGCAGAGACGACGAAGAGGCAATGACGAGTGTCCTATCTTGCCGAGTCCTTAATGTTCCGTGCAGTCTAGTCTTACACTAGATTGGCAACGAGAGTAAATCATCAAAATACAAAGCAGAGAATAATAAATAATATCCACAGGAGTAGAAACCCAAACATAAGAAATCCTGTTCATGAGTTTCTATTGTCTCATCGTTAATATTCACGACTACGTTTGGGTCTTTGTTAGCATGTGTGTATCCTTAGTGGATTGCCCAGATATAACCTTTTTGTCACAGATTGTTGCTAGCAATAGAGTTAGGAAGACGTGTTTCGTGCTATTTGTGACTCGTCAGCTGGGTGTACCTGCGTTCCAGTACCAATGGCTTTGAACCCCGACACGTAACCTACTGAGTCCAGGTAGCTACCAAATTTGATCACTGGTTATGATTTTCGTTTGCGAGACCGGATTAAATTTCAGTCGGTCTTGAATATCGACAACGGAGTAGGAAGAACTTATGGATAAACATTATGTTCTTTGAACAAGCTGGGGAATATCTGTATGCAATAATATACAGTTCTAAACTACAGATAACTCGATAAAGTCTATTTGGTATGTTCCCAACCATTAATGCACATAACGCTACAACGTTAAAATGCATTATCCTTAAAATTAAGGGACCATTTGTTGTTTTACTGAAAATGGTCAAAATTTTTGTGCATTTATGTTAACTACAGTGTTCCAAATATATTTTAGTTTTCAGTCAAACATTTATTGGATAAGTTGCGTTATTCTACGATAAATGTAATAGTAAGTTTACATAATGTTATGGAAACTGTTACCAATTTGTCGTACTTATTTTTTTCATAGGTTTGTTTTGGTGCATGTGTTTGCCCATTCTTGTTTTTCAATGTAATTCGTTCTCGATGGCTTCAACTACTGACCGTTTGTCTACGATGGATTGGTTTTATTTTGATGTTGAGTCTTTCAATTGAAAGAGCTATTATTCTGCACAAAAATATTACAGTTGCATCGTTTCACCATAATGTTAGTATGTATTGGAATCCTTCAATCTATTCACTACTTACAAAATCTGAACCAATACCAAAACCGCCAGCCTTTCAACCTCAAAATATTCCAAGTTTATTCGGAGTTTGTGTGTACGTATTTATGTGTCATCATTCCATACCTGGTATTGTAACTCCTGTTAGAAATAAGAGTAAAATATTATGTAGAATATTTATACCTGTTTTCATTACAGTTCTATCGTTTAACCTCTTATTATCTACTACAGCTATCATTGCATTTGATCATATTGAAGATATTTACACATTGAATTTTCTACCGAATAATGAATTTATTGACATATCACAAATTCCTTATACATTAGCTTTGGTAATAGGTTATTTTTTATGTTTATTTCCTGTGTTTGCGTTGACTTCATCGTTCCCAATAGTTGGCACTAGTTTACTTGGAAACATTTTTTCTTTATGTAACTTCTTCTCTGTATTCAAAAGTGATCAAGCTCAAAAAATTTTGAAGTACACATTACCATTTGTTGTGTTATTGCCACCTTTAGGGATTTCATTAATAACTCATAATGTTGGGTATTTGACTGGTTTTACCGGGGCAATTTTTGGCTCAGGTATACAGTATATAATACCAGCACTGTTAGTATTTAAAGCACGTCAATACTTTACACACTGCGTCACTTTGAAAGAATCTAATCTTGAAACAACAACAGATCTACAGCAAAATGATACGGCATCGGCAACTGTTGGTGATGAAATGACACAACCAACTTCCAGCAATAGTGGCATGGAGAATGAGAATATCATATGTAGCTCAACAGATCATACAACAACACCACATTCTGTTTCAATTATAAGAAAATGTTCCACCCATCATTTATTACCTATTCCAATGCATGCATCACCGTTTCAGCACTTTTTCTGGATAACAATAATAATAATTTGGGCTTTATTTTGTACTATCATTGTCCTCATTGACAAAATACATCATCTTTAAACACGTTTCTTAGGATTTAATTTTTTCTGAAAAATTCAAATGTTTTATCCCTCTTTATCAGAAGCTCTTTGTTGATTTTGGTTACTTCTACTGAATCCTAATAATAATTTGATATTTTTAATAAACTGATTAAATCATACATATATTACACACTTAACCATGTGTTTCGATGTTGTCTAATTGTAATATTTTTACCTTTCAACTATTAGTAAGTCGACCACTTATAAGTAATTTTAATCCAACCAACGTAAAAATTGATATCCATGTAGAGAATTTTTTTAAAAAGTGTATACTTTCTTGTGAGTAACCAATTTTTCAACGAATGTATACTATTTTTATAGTTGAAATCATGGGTCAATTGAAGCTAGACCACCATCGAAAACCTGGAAGCACTGGACGGCCGTTTCGTCCTATTATGGGACTCCTCAGCAGTGCGCATCCACGATCCCGCACTCGCGAGACTCGAACCCAGGACCCACCAGTCTCGAGCCGGAGCCCTTAACCGATATATATATATATATATATATATATATATATATATATATAACCGAATGTATACTAGACAGAACTAGCCAGCATGAGAATTTCTCCACTAAAAGTACATATTTATTTATCGAACGCATATTGTTTTTCTTAGCAAACCTACCAGTTTATGAAGTTTTAAATCGAAATAAGTGATTATGAATAAAAAAAACTTACTTGTAACAGTTTTACACTAATATGTGAGCGAAGATAAAGTAAAACTAATGAGACAGGCATGTGATCATAACCTGAATTCGACCGTAAATCAAATAAAAAAGTACTAGGCGACCAGTTGGAAAAGGTATAAACGACATATTAGAGGTAATAATTAAAGCACATGTTCGTTATTATCTGCATAAAACAGGGAATCGCAAGAATTAAGTGGGAACGGATGCATAACAAGAAATTATACATGATATAAAAATAAGTGGAAAGGTAATATGTACACTGAATGTGTAGGTTTGAGTCTGCAATTATTTGATAAGGAAGACCAAGGATTCATTAGCCCTTAAAGAATCAAGACGTTTCAGGTACGCCTCTAGCAAACTCATTGATTACATTGCTTTTGTTAAAAACATGAATCTGTGATACAGTGGTCGTGACTGAAGACATGTTTTGTCGGCTGTCGACCAACCCCAAAGAGTCCCACTGTTTAAGCTTAGTGCTTTATTCAGCTGTCATATGGATAGGGCGTACAATACTACACCTCAATAAATTGTTTTCTGAGCTTAGTTTGTTTCATCTCGATACAAAGTCAGCTTAATTACGTTATTCTTATGACCCACTAATTACCAGATGACTTAAGGTTAAAACGTAAGCAGAAGCTATTTTCAAACCAGTGAGGAATCCAAGATCACTCCTGTTATTTATGTTGATTTCTGAGGTACTATAGAACTTATTCTTCCCTTTCGAAAATTTTATCCAATTTAACAAATTCATCTTTTGTGATATATATGAAGAATAGGAGAAATTTATTGAAATATTTTATGCTGGGAATTCCATACTGTACTAACTATATGGTGATGAACAAAGTGATGATTATAGTTACTCAAAAATGGCAATTTTATATTACAAAAGTGAACATTGTAGCTGTTTTGTGGGTAGGATTTAAAAGCTATCTATAGTGTATTTCAAATGCCCTGTCAGTCATGTAAAATATTACCCTACCATCAAACAAACTGCCAAATTGTCCAAGTTGTCCAAATTGTGCAAGTTCATCAGGTGCAGAGTATGTATCTTTTTGGTGTTTTAAAGGCAACATCTGTGTTTATGAAGATTTTAAGGCTAATACCGACAACCATAAGTAGTGTTGTAGATACACTGTGCAAACACAAAGTATGGTTTGTTTGAAGTGTTTGTACTTCTTACGTAATTAACCAGTGTATAATATAACTTGTGTAATGAAATATTGGTATTTTGTTCAATTCCTTGACAACATGAATAAATAACCCAAGCGTTTTATTGAGAATACTTTGATGATAGTGAAGGAGACGTTTGAACATGAAGGTTCGGTAACTGTTCAGCTAAAAAGTGACAAAAAGCCAAACAGTTTTATGTAAACTAGGGGCAAGAGTGTTTGAACTATCTTATCTCAAACATTAAATATATAAGCTTCCAAGATAGCCAATTAATAATCCTAACTGGAAGATATTTTGAAGGGTCTTCAAAAGCTACTACAGATTCTGCTAAGACATAACCAAGGTTTATTAGCAGATTAAAAATCTATGAAACGGGACTATATACAGAAGTGTGTGCGTGTTGGTCACTACTGAAAGCATTTAATAGTCTAAACTTATCAGTGTGATAGCAATTTTGATAGTCGGGTACTGTGGTGTGTTCTACTGCTGTCGACAGATATAAGTAGTATGTATCACCAACAGAAAGTGAAATGTCTGGCGGCAGAAGGTCAAAAAGGTTGAAGAGGACGAGAACGGAGAATGACTGGTGTGGAAACGAGGAAGCAACCAAATCTGAGACAAATGAATGACATTTTGCAAATGAATTATTTACTGTATACTTCTCAGATTTTACGAAGAGACTCTATGATTTTGTATTCGAATACATTCGGTTGTACCCACTGGTGTTCTCGTTCACTACAGTACTAAATATTGTGGGACTGAACGGCATCGTCGTTACATGTAAGGTTATTTATAGAATTATAACTTTATGTCACCACTTACTGTTAAGTGAGTTTAGTTGTGCAAAGCAAATAAAAAAAAATTTAGATAATGAAACTGAACAAATATCGACTACATATATCTATATAAATGATATATACAGAATATATACAAAGATCGTCTAATCAAAACGAAGGTCATTTGTTGCTAAAGATATAAGTTTACATTTCGAATTTTCTTCCATACATTTAGGAGCATCGTTAACGTACAAATACACTGTACTGCCGTCAGGTACAGTAAGAGCACATGCAGAAAATAAACTCATAGTTAATTTATGTGGCCAGTCATATATATAAATATAAACTTGATATTTATGAATTTTATTAAAAAACGAGGTAATAAAGCTTTGAAATGATGAGCTTAAATTTTGACTTTCATAAAATTGATTTAAAAGAGACGAAGTAATCATTGGATTTTCTGACAGATTTAAAGTATGGAGGTAAGGAAGAGTATCGGGTATCATACTTAAAAATGTTGTTGCTACAGGCACTTGGATGTTATGTGATACAAAAACTGAAGATAAGTCCAACTCTTCAAGGTGCGGGCAAGTTTGCTTAAGAAAAGCTGACATCTTTTCAAAACGCATGTTCAGTGGACAAGATGCTGGAGGACCAAGAAATAAACGATAACATTTTGATACATTTAGATACTTCAGACTTTTTGAAGCATTTAAACCAATCAATGCCGATAAGTGTACGTCATATACCCAGCTACTATCAGATAACTTGAGATACTTTAACGAAAATCTTGGAACACTGGGCAGAGATTCAGGATCAACTAACCTAAAAACAAAACAACCCCGAAATTATTCACCATAAAAGTAGCACCCACGTTTATTTTCAGATATAAAATTTGGTGCCTCTGGGGTAATATCCTAGATGATTTAGTTTTTACGTATTTAATGACATGGAAAAACATAAAGTGAGTATAGATTGAGATCAGTTTGAGATGCTAATTATAAAAGATCGGTAACTAACCATCAGACTGATTCGAGAATGTGGGTATTTAACTTGCAAGAATTTCACTGTTTAATGGCTAGAACATATGATTTATTCTAAATTTTGATCAGACAAGTCACTTCAGTCTTTTTGGTTTGTTCTGAATAAAAGCCACGATCAAGCTGATCAGCTAGCGTTCCGTATAGTCAGGCATGAAACGGAATGTTCGTAATTGGACGCAAGCGTGCGTGAAATGGCGAAAAGTCAAGATTCATCGTCATACTAGTTCCGCAATATCTTTTTTCCATTGTCCCGGCGCTAGATTCAAACACATACACACCGACATTGTGGGACCAAAGTTGGTTACGATTGGTTTCAACCATATATTTTTCCCGCATCGATAGGTTCACACGATGGGTTATAGCGGTGTCAATAAAGGACATCCGACCCGAGATGGTAGCCAGAACCTTGGTTAAGAGTTGGACTTCTCGATAGAGTGTCGGGAAATATTACAACTGGTAGAGAAGCTCAATTCAAATATAGCCTTTTCCAGCAGCTCACAGAACTTCTTGAAAATTAAACGCGTACACACGGCATCCTACCATCCTATAGCGAGTGGTATAATAGAACGGCTACATAGGTAGCTAAGAGCCTCTCTCACGGCTGCGCTTGACAACAATAACCGGGTCAATAATCTTCTTCTAGTCATCTTGGGCTTAAGAGCACAAATTAAACAAGATATCGGATGTTGTCCAGCAAACTTGGTTTATGGAATTATTCTATGTCTACCTGGAGGTTTTCCGCTTTAGGTAAGTTTCCTGACTGATATAACCAAATATATGCAACGTCTAAAGCAGCACAAGAGTAGTTTAAAAATAGCGCTTCCAAATTAACGTCAACGATGGGTATACGTGACAGAGCAATTGGGTAACGAAACCCAAGTTCCTCACATCTTAATATGCATAGTTCGATATTTTCTGTATCATAGCTATTCTGTCCAGCTTGCGAACACAGACACTGTATTGTATGTTTGTTTGCATTGGGGAGCTATAATAACACTTGACTTAGAATTGGGTCTGTAGGCGTTTAATTTTGTCAAGCCCTTCACTTTATTTAACAGCGTGTCATTAGAACAGCAACAATTCGCCAATATCTTTGAATTATTATTACAATGTCTGTAGGAGCATGTATGTTTCATCATGTATTACAGTCTATAAATATATCTTTCTTACTAGCTGAAATGTTAGTTCATTGAATCACTCGATGACCCAATCGCTTCATATATATATATATATATATATATATATATATATATATATATATATATATATATATATATATATATATATATGCTTCTAAAATCTTAGCAATTCATTCGCCCTTAATCACTAGTATTCATTCGCACTCGCATTATTGTTCGTATTCACTTTATGTGCTTGTGGTTTTGTGACCTGCGTTGTATAGTAATAAACTGTGGTCAATGCTTTGTCTTCTGAAATTTAGACCACGTTGGGATTAATCTAATGACGGTTATTAGGACGAGTGATACATGAAGCATTGGGAACTACCCCGAAGATATTCTACTACAGTGACAACACAAGATGAATCATTTACCAGTGAAATGCATAAAAATCTACAGACATGCAAGAACACTTTGTGTAACCAGTAATATGAAGATTACATTACTCACGATAAAAATACTAAACAAATCAACTCACCTGTTTTTAGCAACAGTCTCAATCAATTCAAGTTTTTCAAGATAATCAGAAAATAATCTGATAAAATTTTGAAAGTTATTAATACTTCCACCCCGAATCAATACATGAGTCAAAACACCACAAATTTTAAAGACTGGTGCCAATCCTGCTTCAATATTTTTGGATCTCGGATTAACTTTGGGACAATTCAGTCATGACGAAAAGGTACCTACATTCAATTTTAACGCTACCAGTTTGCCGTCCAACCAGTTTCTGTCTTGAGAAAAGACGCAAATCTTTTGGTTCTACTTCATAATTACGGAAGTCTAAATGTTTCCACAAGTATGAACTTCGGGATAATACATGTAACTTCTTATTAACTCTGAAAATACGTTAGAATGTAACACTTACCTTGAAATACATTTTATGAGGTCAATTTGTGGCAAATAAACAAAAACTCGAAGCAGTAACTCATCAGGGAGATCACCAAAAGTTGCTGGAGATAGAGTGCTGGAAGAAAAATGCAATATCACGACGATTCACTTAATAGTGGTGTATTAAAAATTTGCACACTGAAATTGATGCAGTAGAAATATCTATTTAATTTGAGTGGTAATATCCGTTATTAATATGAAAAGGTTGATTTTATACAACGGTACGTCTAAAATTCTTGAACCGCTATACTTAAATAACTTTAATGGATGTGATAAATCTGATTGATTATAAAACTAAACCAAAACAAAATATTCGTGCACGAAGTACACATTTAATTTTTCAAGCTAGGGGAATAATTGCACACCAGTCGTGTGTTAAAATTTTATGAATGTTTACTGGAGCAAAGATTTGCTTGACATAAATCAAGATTCCAAGCTAAACTTCGCTTTAAAGCAACTACTTACTAAGATACCCAGACATTGAAATAAAGTAGATAAAAGTATAGAATATCCAAGTATATATATATATATATATAAGTGGCGTTCTTTTGTTTTTAAATACACGTTATACTACTGAAAGAGAATCAGACAAGCTTTTTAATACAGAATATGGTAGAAATGTTTATACCCATTATGGCACGCAAATGAGAAGTAAGAAAATAGATATTAAGGTATGCAACTAAAGATGATGTATTATCTAAGATCCAAAAGACAATAGGTAGGTGCATGTGTATCATTTAGATTATTTTTGATAAGTAATCGCTAATTTTTATTACTCTGAGGAACCTACTCATCTGAAGGGCCAAAAACAACAACCACAAATTCGGTGAAATGGTTTGACTTTCCTTCAATTTACTTTAAACTAATCCTATTCCGCACAGCGTTACAAGTCAGAATAAGAGAATTAGCATTTATAAAATGTACTGGCTACCCCAATCATTGGATACTTGTAGCTTTATATCTTTTTTAAATCCTCCTTACGTAAAAGTTTGTGTCGAGTCTATTCTCCTGATCAGAAGTTTTATGTAACGTGAAAAGTACTGAAAATACACCTTTAATCAAATATTTGAATGCATTTCACCCTTAGTAGCGGTCTCATGGTCACAATAGCGGAGAATGAACAGCTGCTTGGTATACTCATTCTTATATATGGAGTGAAATATTTCGCCTGCGTCACAAATTTTAAAAAGAACCCTTCTTTTCTATGGAGTAATTTAAAACTTATCAACAAACATTCCCTTCCTATTACGAGATAAAATGAACTTTGGTAGAGGAGTATTTAATAAAAATCAATTTGAGATAACAGTTTCGCACTCATATATCTATAGTATAACAATGCAGTGGTTCACTGCAAAATTTATTGTAATAGAAAACTAGTGCCAAAGAAATTTCCTCGGGATACGTAACGATCCAGAAATACTGCTTTCACGTATATGAGATGATTTCTGATAAGTATTGCTAATTGAACGCTATACTTGGTACCTAAGCTACTATCGTAACCCCCAAGCTAAAACTATACAGCATCTTGAACACGAGAGAAAAGGCAAAAATATGCGAGAAGCACTTTACTCCAAAGGTTCATTCATGTACAGAAAATATAGAGCTTTTGTAGTATTTTTGATGTCCATGGGTTTTCCCGAAAATTTTGGAATGCTACTAAACATAATAGCAGTATAGTAATCACTCAACCAGAAACTCTACATGTGACTTTTCACTTTCATGATGTTCCTGGTACAACTTCTAATGAACACTGACTGGATAAAATGTTTCTTAGTGTTTCATGAACTTTTCTTGTCTTTTGCGAGTTTTCTGGATCACCCCAACAATTTCTTCTTAAATAATCAAAGGACTATGGTTGTTACTATTAGCCACAGCTATAGTTATATGCTATATTTAAAAACGTTTGCATACTTTTGATTAGTTAGATAGAATTCTGTAGTTTTATAGTATACTAATCCACGTATAAAGTATGGAGAAAACGATATCGAGATCGTGGAGACAAGACAAAAAGTAGTGTAGACCAGACATGTTTCATCATTATATTCAGATTTTATCTCGTTTGTCCTTATTCATATCACTCAACTTGTCTTGTTCGTCTTGCAATTCACTCTACGAAAGTACCTTCATAATTTGTTTTATAATTAGTTTGAAGATCGACCACTGAGAAATTGTATTTTTTTGTTACTTTCCTCAATGAATACCACGGCCATAAGTAATTTGCCAGTAATCTAGTTCCACCTTGAAAATTCTCGGCTTTTTGTGAATTACATGTCCTAGTCTTCTTTGTATATTTCGCATCCACCTAAAGAGACGCTTCATCCTCAAAGTTTGGTTGAATAAGCGTTTTTGCTTCCAGTTAGTTATAGAGTAGTACTGCTATGATGGTTTCTGTTCATGACTTTAAAAAGCAGTCTTTTTGACATCTATAATAATAATAACTGAGAAGTGACTTGCTATATTTAGTACACAAGCAGAAAACTTAATTTTTCTTGCAAATCTTATAACTGGCTACTTAGCGAATTCTCAAGTGATCAAGAAAGGTCAATCAGATAAGTTTGACTTCCAGGATATCATCTCCAGTTCCATTTAAAACCTTGACAAAGTCATGAGAAATTCTAAAAATTAAGAACTTGTGTTTGATATAATTTAATAAGCTGAATATTGGATCCTAATGTTTGAAAGCAACTCTTATCTTTACGTTTGAAATTGCTATTTCTGTCATAATTTCCGAACTACCGCGACAACCCGGATCAGAATGACTAACAAAAACTCACTGTTGTGGTCAGAACTCTTGAATTTCAATGGTGACCTTGTGTGCTATATTCGGAGTAGGTTTTATCTACATCTTTTTACTGTTAGGGTCAGAAGTTAGAGCTAGGGTTCCCATTACGAACTGACACCAACTATAATCCCAATAAACGATCTAGCTATTTGGATGGATGGGTTTTACGCCAAAATCCAAGATTCGCTAATTTGAATCTGATTTGCATGTTTATAAATTACAGTCACGTCAAATAATTCGTCAACAAAATACCACTTTTCACCAAAGTTCCACATTGACTATGGAGGAGCTTGATAACCGTCAATGAAGTGTAAATATCGGTGCTTATATATAAATCCTGACAGCGAGCAACAATGGGATGGTAGACAGGGAACATAAACATACGTACGGTGTTGAAACATTTACAGAACAGATGGCATGAAACACATAAACGCAGTCAACAATAGATTGAAAATGCATGTAGACGAGACACGCTACTTATTTTTAAGACAACCACGGATAATGTTGTAAATATATTTACAACAAAATAGGATATCTCATTCGTATTATATAGTACGACTCGATCTAGTCATAGTACTATTGTATTTACATTCGCAAGGAAATATAGTAATAAGTATTACTGTATCCAGCAAAAAGTTTTAATCTTTAGCTATAACTAAGAACCATAAATTCTAGTTTAAGCAATATATCTTAGTTGTTAAATTCATAAACTAACTGGTTTATTTAATAATGCAGAGGAAATATACGTTAACATAGACTAGTGTGCTTTAGTAATAAGCCTCTGAGAGGTTTTAAACTAGATGAAGTCCAGAGGAACTACGCATACCCTGCATTCATCGAAAGAAGTGTGCAGTGTGACCTCCAAGGTAGAAGTGTGAGTTGAAAAGTAGCCTTCAATGTTCAATTTGTTTTCACTCAAATTGTTCGAATGCTTGTGGACGGAATGGAAGAAGCTTTCACTTAATGGGCTTCCGTGTCTGGTAGCAGTGGATCACTGATACATTCGGACAAGAACCTAGGTATATTGACGATAATAAGATAAAAAAATAAATCGGTAATTCATTACAAGACGTTATCCATAGTCCTTAAGTATAGGTCAAGTTTCCTCTTAAAGGACTCCTGAGAAGTCGTTTGAACTAGTTCATTCGGCAGCGAATTCCAGCATTTGACAACTCTTTCGAATTAGAAGTTGTATCTACAGTCCTTTCTGCTGTGCTTGGTTTCCAGTTTCTGAGTGTTAACCCTTAGGTAAATATTGTGACTAAGCTTAATTATATGTTTAAGGGGATGACCAGAAGTGTTAAGGATACTGTAAGCCAAAAGCAGGTCATTTTTAAGAAGCCTATATTCTAACGAATAAAGGTTAAGGGATTGGGTGCGATCTTCGTAAGTTTTGTAGTGTAGTGCTTCGTTAATCGATCGTCTCGATAACCGTTATTATATCAGTCTGAACGGTGTATAATATCAGAAGACAAAGGGAAATGGCAACTACATTTTTATTGACAAATAACATAGGATAGAAGGCAGTAAGCGCATGAGTAAATGTTAGCGAGCGAAGAAAAAATAACATACATTGGAGATGGCTGGTAAGCCAACTCGTTATAAGCAAGCATTAATGAACATTTATAGTCAGACTAAAATGAATGACAGACATGTGATAGGTAGGATAAGAAGTGTGCATACACATACGCTCATATAAAAAATAGTCAAGGTCAATAAGGGAATAATTAACAAGATCAAAATATGAATCATAACGTTATAGGTGAATTGGCTTGTCCAGAAACTAGAATAAGCTATGTAGGTGTAATATAGTACACGACGTTACACTACTCCCCACAGGTTTGAATTTTAGTCCCGTAACTGATTTCGTGACTCGACGTTGTATACGCTCCAGAATGTCCTTATCCTTTTGGAGAGAGAGCTAAGTTAACGTAGCTCATCCATTTTGTTTGGCGAACTCGCGGCGTTCATGTATACGTAGTTTATGCTTTCAATTTGGAACGCGTGAGCTTCTTCCTGTTTGTCTGTATGAGCCTTACGTGAATGGACAGTTAGCCTACCTATACAAGGTTTTCCGAGTCGGTAGTCCCTGTCGTTTACACGTAATTACGATCAAGACAGTCCACATATGGAATTTTCAGCTCCAGCTTGTATTTGTGCTTGATCCTGGTGTTGTGTGACCTATCCGAATGCATATGGATTCGAGTTGGCAACCGACGTCTGTTGGGACGAAATGCTACCAGAGTTGCAGCCGCCATATGGGAGGATAAGAAGGTTATCTACATTAGCCGGAATCTAAAGTCTCCGTCTTTCTTGGCTAGTCTCTTCACCTGTTGAGTCAGTATGTTTTTGAGTTTCAATAAATGCTTGATGAATTTTCATTCACTAATATCAGAGTTTGCTTGACCAGAGTCCATATTTTCCAGGACACCTTGCACAACGATATTTCTTCCGCGAAAAAACTTCTCTCAAGATTATTTAAGGATGTTCTGGTGGAAATTACTCTCAGAATACGGTATGTCAGGCATTATTCTTACGTCCCCATTGGATTTCAGTAAATGACTAGCTAGCAGGACGTCTTCTACGTCGGAAGCATCCTTTAGTGTTACACGAAGCAGCCTCCGAGATTTTACTGGTTAGAGTCCTTACCCCAAGTGAGCCGTGTGACCGTCAAAGGCTCTATTCTAGGGAGTCCAAGCTTCTTATTTGATTCTCTCCAAAGAATCCTGTCATTTTTGTCCTTCAAACTTAGGGGAAGGTCAGGGATGTCTTTAAAGTTGATGAATATGAGAGAGTCATTACGATCGGTTATTGCTTTCCCAGGTTTTTCAGTGAGTCCAGGTTGGGCACCTTTTTGTTTGGAGGTCAAAGCGGGTTTACGATTCTTAGGCTCTTGGATAACCGGGCGGACATTCTTGGGGGTAGACTGTGTGGACGACCAGTCGATTTCCGTACAATACTTGGGGTGTTCAGCTTAGACGGTGATGCCTGGTCCATTTTAACTCTGTTAACATGGGTCCAACCACCTACAAACGTTTTGGGAACCACTGTCGCATTCAAGGACTCTGCGCTAGGAGAACTAAGTTTGCTGAGTAAGTCAATTACCGTCGATGTGAAAATGGTTCTGAGTTTCAGCATTATCACTAGTGCTTTTACCTGCTCCATCGACATGTAGACATGTCGATATCCCTCTTCTTGTTTACACTGAATGTTCCTGTTTTATTACCAGCTGTATGACCAAGTTTCTAGACAAGTTCCTCAGATCTGTCAGTAGTCAAAGATATTACTCAGCAAAACTACAGTATCCGTGTTGCACATAACACATACTCACTTAAGAGCCGGCTTGCTGAGTCTGTTGTAGGCAGTTGCTGTGAAATCTGTGCAGGCTTCCTAGAGCCAACCTTTGCAGTTACCGCACTGCATGCCAGATGTAACAGCAAAACGGAAACCAGGTCTTTTACTTTAACTTTCCATGACCATATTGATATAAACGGTCTTATAAATACAAGCAGAAAGCCTAGGACCGTTAAAAGAGACACAGTACACTAAGACGGGTAAAAATGGATAAAAACGGGTTACGATAAGCTAAAGCTATCCTTTACGTGAAAACTGAAAAAGACCGAACATTAAGCTGAGGCAGAACCACAGTTAACTGTTAAGTTGGTTGAAACTGAAAAAAGTAATCTACCGAACGTAAAGCTCAGAATAGATTCTTTAGATCAGAAATGGAACCTACGATGCATAAGAGAAATGTAAATCACGTTCTCATTCACATCCCAGTCAAACCATCAGTCAGGGATGAAGGAGTTGATAGATAGATCTCGAAAACACCAATATATTGAGAAGCGTTTGATCTATACTGGATAGTTGTTTCAAGTAATGCGTAGTATGGCTAACCACTGTTTATTTCGTGGAGATGCATGACTGGTTTTCGAGCTTAGTTTCTCTTATGATAATTTCCTCAACCGTGTAGTATGCTTTTCTTGCATTGTCGCCGAAATTGATGATTTTAGCATTTCCATGAAGTTGGCCGGTTAAAGGTCTAATGGTAGACACACAATTCGGTCACATACAAAGAATAGTTAGCAGCACCCTTCAGACACAGTCTTACTATAGCTTTGTATACAGTAAGTGTCTCAACCTCGTTGTACTGACGTACATTCCTCTCACTGCATAGAGTTTAGAATGAGATATCGAGTATTTAGACTTTTGAAGTTACTTTTTCAACTCGTGCTACAGATTTCAGAGTATTTCAGGTGACACATGGAGTTACCATGAATCTATCTTCATAAAAGTAATCAGACCTCGTACATTTTTTCGGAAGATTTAGCATGTAACTGAATATACAGTTAGTGAATATTCTTCAGTATTTCTGATCTTTTTTGTGTGATGATTCTATTTATCTCAAATGAGCTATATATTACGGGCCATAACATTTTTTGTGTACTTCCGTTAACAATTGTGCGAGATATGTTTCATGACCACTCCATTCATGCGCTTTAAGTGAATAATGAACAAATGGTCAATGGACAGTTAATAGCCTCACTATTCACCAGATTTTGTAAAAGTTTCTTTTTCATTCCGCTTATTTAAATCTGATAGCAGTAAATTTCTCGAAAAATTACTTAGATCTATGCTTACACTCTATAAAAAGAAAATTAAGTAAATAAAACAAAAAGCTTCTTTTAGTAATTTTTGGACTAAAAACACAATTTCCTATATAACCATTTTGACCGAAAATAAAGAAAAATCATAATAAGATTTTCATACTATCATTTTTCAGTTTCTTCCCTCCAAATTCAATTCCATTGGTGAGACTAAAAATATAAACGATTTTATGGGATTACATGAATTTCTTTAGGACAAATCATCATGATAATGTTTATTAAATTGCAATTTTATGTTTTCTCAGAGGCATGATATGTTCACTTAAAAGAAGCTAGAAATGAATTAAACTTCCATCTTTGCTTGTAATGCTTGTGAATAAAGGCTATATCGAGGCAATACACACAGTATGCCTATACGCCAATAAGAGGCTGACCAATTGCAGTCCTAAACATCAATGGGAAGATACAAACAAATAATACTAAGTGAATTTGAATTAAACTTAATTAATATTTTTTCTGGTTACCATTACAAACGGTCTGAAATGAAAATATCTCGATATACTATTAGTCATATGTTAATTCTTTTTATACCTACATAGCTGTATTTTCAGTCAATAAGAAAATATGCTGAACAGTTTACTGGGCCAAAAGAATTAAAAAATGATGAATAACGGGTGAAGTCTTAATGTGACATCTAATTTCTTTATTTTGTGAACATGCAGCTTGAGAATAGGTCTATTGAAAAGATATTTCTTCAATGAAATTTTTAATTTCAATCTCATATATATGTCATTTAGTACAAAGATATGAGTACCATTTTGATAAGCTTTATAATATTTGATCAATCAGGAATTTTGTTTAACATTTTGTATATTACCACTCTTTTATCGAGCATTGGTGAGCGTGCACGTCATCATCATCATCATCACGATAAATGGATTTGTAGTAATCAGTTTAAATATAAATTTATTTTGTTAAAGATAAGCCTTCGTTTCAGGTCGAAGTATAAAGACTGATCGTTTTTTCAGGTAGACGAAGATGTTTAAATTCTCTAGGAAGTCACTGCCGACATATACACAATTAATTAAGGTAAACGAGTCATAAAAGAATGCTTGCAATCAAGACGGTGAAAAGGAAGCCTGAAAACTCCTTGAAATGAGACTCATAATCTTACAGTAACTATACTTATGTTGAAGTAGTCACTTTCAATACAGTAAATGTAATGAGAGGCATCTTCAGATTTTCCCTCATTGTGATCAGATGTTCTTGTAATCGTGAAACATCCAAAGGTGAACAATCAAATTCATTTTCAAAACGCACAGTTGACTAGCTAACTATTTGAATGATGTGGATTGTGACAAAAATGACGAAAACACTGAATAAATGAGAACTAATCAATATTTGAACTTTCAGTTTAACTTTCTGAGATGTTATTTGTCAGTTGCTTACAAGTAATATAATTATACACACAAAATTGATTTATGAAACTTGAGATTATATAGATTGACAAAAGATCACATGATCTTCATTGAGATTACTAGTGATTTCCAGTATGATCTGTCTTATTTTACAACGAACCTAAAACTACAGACAGTGTTAAAATCGATGTGTTTGCATTTAATCTCATATTTGTATGCATATGTACCGCAGCATCTAATAAATTACGGACCTACTTTTTCTTCACAGTGTTAAATATATGGAAACAAAATAAACTTTTCCTACAAGTTTATAATTATTATTTGATTTTTATCTAGGATCTGGTTTCTGGGAGACTTCGTGTTAGTCGGAATTGTTAAGAAGGAGGTCAATACCTTAATCAATAAACCTTATTCATCCTCCCGTCACTCATTTCTTAATTATCCAGTTGTGAGGCATACGGTTGGTCTCAACTGGTCTAGACCAGTTGATATGAGAATTGGTGATACTAACCATCTATTTAGGCAGAAATGGATCAGAATTATGGATCGGAATTATGACCAACTGCCTGAGAGTCAAATGTTTTAAACAATAAGTTCGATGCTAAACGTTCCTCGCCCCGCATAAAATCTGTCAATAAACTAGGTTAAACCAAATTACATTACAAGCAGAACTAAATATGAGTACCCAAAACAGCCCTTTTTCTGAAGGCATGTAAACATGAAGTTTACAACCCGAAAATGTATAGCCTTTGCACTTTAAATTTACATTATTTACCATTATTGTGGAAGATAAACTAAACTTTTATTACCACAGTAATAATAAGTGAGTAAATACTAAATGTTTTCCTTATTTTTTGTTCTGGATAAGAATATTATTTATTTTTTATACATAGAAATTCACAAATATGAGCGAAAGGCAGACAACAACAGAGTTTAATGCATGTAAGAATTCATTGACTTTCGAACCTATGTTATTATACTAATGAAAATTATTGGTTCGGTTAAGTTAAATGATTTGTTTGGAGGTATTAACTACATTGACTTTTATTATTAAATGAAGTGATCTACTTATCCATAAGTATTTCTTAAGTCTATTTATAATATATAGATAACAACTGAGTTCGTAATACCAGAAGGCCGGTAGGTTAGATACTTGGGATATATATTTTACATAAGGATACTGAACAAACGAATTGAATAAGTCACGCAAGAGTTAGATAAATAAGGAAAGTTCACAGGATATTCGTAATCGTTCCTGACTCACACAAAAGAACAGAAACATACTATTACTAAAATTCCCAAAATGCACATGCAAATACATAAAACAGAGCTAATACAAACTCAAAATTGATAATATTGGCATGAATACATTATTATTCTTTAATTTTTAATTGCTTTATTATTCTATTCGAATTTTGACTGAGTTTGAAATGTAGTTCAATTAACCAATAAATTTATTTTCAGCGTCATATGTTGATTATGTCCTCTGATACCAAATGGCTTGCACAAATTATCATTTGAAACAAAAGTCAAATACTTTTAGTAATCTAACATTCTGACAAAAGTAAAGTATTATATGCAGATAAAAATTATGATACTTGTATTGTAGTGAACGAAAGCACGACTGGTGACAATCGAATGTATGTGGACACAAATTACAGACTATCTCACTAAATTCTGATAACCATACAGCAAACGGTTAATTTGCAAGGTAACAGCCAATTGTCTCAATCTTCACTGTTCCTTCTGTAAATATCAGTTCATCTTCTCTAATTCCATTGCTCATGCATTTTCCTACCAATTGCGCTTCATTTCAGTCCTTTCCTTATCGGTCTTCTGCCAAAATACATTCGATGTCCGACCCTCACCATATACTACTTAAATGCATGTAAGTAGACCACACTACAATATGATAGATTAACCAGAGATAATAATGGTATGTAAAGTGATTTGTTTGAAAAGAATTAAATAACCCTACCTCAATAACTATTTTGTCTTAAATGACGCACGAAGTTCTTTTCACCTAAGAAATAACATAGTCAGAAAGTCATGTAAACTGTTATAAACAAACCCTTATTATTTAGAAGGTGCCAAATAATTGACTGGAATTCTACATTATTTACCTTTAAAAGATTCATAACAAGTATTTCAAATCTATATACAATAACATCGAATAAATACAGAAAATAAAAATGTTATGTTTGTTACTTTTATAGTGAACTCTCAGAAAATGTGCACCAGAATCCAGACATTAAAAATTTTATTACTAGTATTTTCATAGTTGAAATCATGAGTTGATTGAAGCTAGACCACCATGGAAAACCTGAAAGGACTGGACGGACAACTCGTCCTGTTATGAGTTTTTTCAGCAGTGCGCATCCACTATCCTATCTTCCGAGATTCGAACCCAGGACCTACCAGTCTCGCGACAGAGCACTTAACCGATAGACCACTGAGCCGGCATTCAACGGTGTTAATGTCTAACTTCAACCGATCCACGAATTATGAGCGACCATTCACCAATTGTCTTCAGTGAGTTGTTATCTCACAACAGACGTGGTTGAACTCCACTGGTCACTGCTTCTCACTAGAACTCCAGGACATATATCTTGAAGTCATTCACTAGTGAGCATATGATTATAATCAGAAAGGGTTTTGTGGATATTTCAGTATTTTCATAATTGAAATCATGAGCCAATTAAAACTTGACCACCATGGAAAACCTAGAAGCACTGGACGGCTGTTTCGCCCCATTATGGGACTCCTCAGTAGTGCGCATCCACGGCCGTCCAGTGCTTTCAGGTTTTTCATGGTAGTCTAGCTTCAATTGACTCATTATTTCAACTATAAAAATACTGAAATCTCCACGAAACCCCTTTCTAATCGCCTAGCATTTGTGTGGAATCGCTTAGGTTTCATAAACCGCACATTATTCCAAGAATAGTTGTAATGAGAAGTAATAAAATGTCTGTTTCCTATCAGCATAATAATTTAAAGAAATTACTAATCTAAAGAATATATTTACTGGATAAAAATAGTTCTCTTAAGTAATTTTAAAGTGGACAATATTTTTAAACATTCTAAAAAACAAACAAACAAAAAATACGATTTTCCAGTTGTTTTTTTTTATACGTCATTCAATAAAAAAGAAAAAATGCGGCAACAAAATGGTCTAATATCTTGGTGATTATTAATTGAAGAAAAAAAAGGGAGATACAATTTATCAAATGCAAAAAACGGACAGAAAAGTAGTTAGTTATTTAATATGAATAAGACTGTCAAAATAATCTAAAATTTATTGATTGTTTTTTATACGTATTAGATATCTCAGAAAATGACTCATCTAATAAAAAAATATATATTTAAGATTATACGTGGTTAGAGAATATATGAGCAGTCTTTATCTTGTTTCTAGGTAAAATAATAAAAAAACAGCTATTTTATGTTGGATAAATACCATACTGTACTTGAAAATGTATATCATAGGATTTCTATCTATTTGTCCGAATGTATCATACAGCTTAGATTATTTCCAACGTTATAACTGTCTAATGAGTGCTGAGTTACCAGCAAGCATTTTTGACAAAAGTTTCCGTTCACTTAGTGGATATGTGGTGTCGGTTACTTATATCCACATAAGTAGTATAATACGATTGTCGGGCATTGAATGTATTTCAGTAGAAGGTCGACAAGGAAAAAAAACGGTAACGAAGCGCAGTTGGTGTGAAAATGCATGATCAATAATAATCTAAGACGATGAATTAATATTTACAGAAGGAACGGTCAAGATTGAGTCAATTAATTGATAATTTGAAAACTAACTATTTACTACATAGTTCTCATATTTTCCTGAGATATTCTGTAATTTTGTGCTAAAATACATTCGACTGTCCCCACTCGTGTTCTTGTTCACTACAGGTAGGTGTTGAGTAATAGTCTATAATTTTTGTTAAGAATGTTATTTCAACCGGCTGAAAGTACTCAATGTACCGTTACTAGATACATCGAATAAAGAACACGGTTTCAGTTGAATTTAGGACTTGAAATGAAATATTCAGTGGATGTTATACTGTAATATTCAGCTTTTAATAAATTGACCGGAACATGACTGAACACTAAAAGGTTGAAGATGACAAGAAATATTACTTGAAGCGTCTGCTATGTATAAAATCTGAATGGAAGTATAGTGACGCTTTTAAATAAAATATTTTTCGACTGAAGTCAATGATACTTTTACAATCCTGATGTTCTATATGTCGTTTTACAATTGTCGAATAATATCATTAGTTGACTCAAGTCGGTAGCATATATATAAGTAGATTACGACTAATCTTACATGACCTGACACATATAGATCTTGAGTTCAGTCGAGTGTGAAGTCATGAGTTAAAACTGGGAACATCAAAAAGTCTGTTCAATTCTTGGTGACATTTATTGCTTCTGCAGCCTATATCACACAATAATGACACTACTGTCAAAACTAACTTGTGTTGACGTTTATGAAAGGTGAGTAGCTGTTGAGCAATGAAACTCACTATTGTAAAAAGCATCCCATAAAATAACTACATAATTGAGACTTCAAGTTTGGCTTGATAGAAAGTGTAGATGTCATCGGAAGTTATCTCTAGGAATGTCGTAATAATATGTAATTAAAGAACCAATCTTCCCCGACGATCCATGAATATAACT
Organism: Schistosoma rodhaini; assembly: GCA_944470415.2. NCBI lineage: Eukaryota > Metazoa > Platyhelminthes > Trematoda > Strigeidida > Schistosomatidae > Schistosoma > Schistosoma rodhaini. Next base: position 14,756,670 of record OX104037.1, read on the forward strand.
TTATGTACCTATAAACTCTACTCAAATCCACTTTGGGTTAATCTCACTTTCGTTTCCGCTTTCAAAAAACTTTGTAGTTCTCAGATGAACATTTCATTTCCTAATTGTCAAACGTAGTAGTAATTTTTTTTAAAAATTAATAATTAAAAATTTTATATATTGTAGTCTTGAAAAGAACTATACAGAATGTCGTCATTATTTCGTTTAAATTTCTGAAGAAAACCAATCATCTAATTACCACAAATGAATGATATTAGTCTGTGGAAATTAACTAACACACAACAATCAGTAAATGCTTTCAATGAATAGGTATGCCTTTTTTCAGTTGTATTTTCTATCCTGTATAAACTTGGAGACTTGGATTAAGGAAGTTATTCTAAATTAATCAGAATTAATCTGTTCAGTGTCTCGTTATTAATTTCTTATGGAATAATGTTTATTTCGATAATGCAATGAGAAGACGAAGATTATCAGAACTATGTGATATATTAGCAAGTATATATTAACAAGTATATGTGTGATCAGATTGTTCGAAATGTATTGCGCTAATATATCACATAGTTCTGATAATCTTCGTCTTCTCATTGCATTATCGAAAATGTTTATTTCAGCAAAATAGAACTTCTGTATAAAATGGAGTGAGATTTTTATTTTTATATCACTATATAATTCACTAACTTGGAAATAATAATGATTTAATTTTGACCTTTAGTGATTCACTTACGTAAATAATTGATTGAAATCTAAACTTAGTATAACCTTAATGAATGCTTCCCATCATTCAACTTAGTTTACTACTATTCTATTTTAATGAATGTTAGTAGTATAAAATAATAACCCATAATAACGATTAAATAGAAGTATGTGTTATCATGAGTTCTCTTCTTTTTTTGTTGTTGTTAGGATGAAATACATGTAATTCTGTATGCATTATTTATGACAGCTTACAGTTTTCTTCTTCTTTTTTTAATGATTATTCATTCAGTTGAAAGGTGAAGAATACTGACTTTTTCTATAATACACGGTTAATTATATTTTCTTACCTGGAATAAATAATTACACATAAACTAAATAAAAAGGGATAGAGAATAAAATCACCTTTTCTACACCTAAGCAAATATAAACATACAAAGATTATGTGGTTAATATGCTAGTTTAATTTTACATAACTGACTATAAAGTAAACTCTTTGAACTGAAAGTTTTATGTTTCATTTTAATACACTGTTAGCGAAATAAAAACACTGTGTTACACTTTGTACACAATCTTTCGATTATTGATAAGGTTAATAATGATAGAAATGATATTTAATTTGAAATCAGTCTTATATATGAATAAAAGCAAATAAATTCACATTTTAAGTGTATGGAAGCAATATTGATGAAATATGTTTGTTTCCTTAGTTGAAAGCAAGAGTTGATTGAAGCTAGACCACCATAGAAAACCTGGAAGGACTGGACGGCCGACTCGTCCTATTGTGAGACTCCTCAGCAGTGCGCATCCACGATTTCTCCTCACGAGATTCAAACCTAGGACCTACCGGTCTCGCGCCAGAGCACTTAACCGATAGACTCCTGAGTCAGCATCCGATGGTGTCAATGTCTGAATTCAACCAATCCACGAAGTTGATCAACTGTTCACTAATTGTCTTCAGTGAGTTCCTATCTCACAAAAGATGTGGTTTGAACTCCATGAATTTCTTGTTTATAAATAGAATGCAGTTGTTCGGAAAAAAACCCATTTGCAAGTAAATTTTAAAGATAATTGACGTCATGAAATCGCAAAGTAATCACTCGTTGATTGTCTTCCACGATGGAATCTTTCGTCATAATTAACCACGTCGTGAATATAACTCCATGTCTTGATTTGGTTGAAGTTCAGAAGTAGAGATAATTAGATTTCCACTCAGTGGTTCAGTTATTGATATAAGCATGTGACGATAACTGTTTCAAACCATACAAGTATCCTCAAAAAAACGTTAGCTAACAAAGTGTAAAAAAAACCAACTTAAATTGAGGTTTGTATCTGAAATTATCCGATCGAGGTAATAGGATGTCGTCTGATTGATGTTAAGGAGTCAATGTAAGTTTAAAAAAATACTGAAATAAATAAAATAAATGACCAAACATCGTATAGTTAGACTACTTTCATCTTGACAAAATATATCAATTGGCTAATCATTAGGTTAGCATGCTGATCACAGGAGGTAATTAATCGTTATCCGATCAGTTAAGTCAACTAATTGTATAAATCTAAGCACCTACCGACCTAACAAAGCAATAACAATTCTCGGGTTTCATGACTAGCATATCATCACCCAGTTGTTTATTGCAATAGGAGGTAAGAGTGCATCGATTATTGGATGAAACTGGTTAACTTTAACAGGCTGGTTGAAAGTATGTTCAACATAGGTTATAATAGTAAACTAGGTTCTCAAGGTACATGAGAATATGTGGTCTGGAAGATTGATGACTATCTAATTTCCTAATGTAAGGTATCATAGATTTATAAACAATACTGAGACATATTTGGACTTTTATTCATCCTTTTATTAATTCACTTTTTTGATGTAGTAATTTGCGTCACCCTTATTTTAATTCTTTCTATTCACACCTAGTAAATTCATCATCTGAAATGACTGAAGATTGGAAGATAATGGAAGTCTAGTTTAGATAAAGGAAACGATGATATCATACATAAATAAGTATACTCTATAATCGAGTGTAGAAAAGAGCTGAAAATAAAAATCAGGTAAATAATACAACGAAAACATTTGATGACATAACAAATTTGCATCATAACTCAACTTTTCAATATGTTAAGCCTAGGAGTGCAGATGTTTTATGTAGTAGAGCAATTAACAGACAAATACGATTTGTATAATTCTAGTTCATAGAATAAGCATTATATTTACCAATTGGTAAACGGAATAATGTGTTGATATTATTTTGACGTAGTAAATTTATGGAAAACTGTTATTCGGTAAAATAAGAATTTGCAATTACACTGAATTGAAAGCTGGTCATATCATGTTCAAAATGATTTTTTAATCATTATAAGGTTATAAATTTTAACATAATGATATCTCCAATTACTCAACAATCTTCCCATCAGACTTTACACTTTATTGTTTAATTTGATCATTTAAGTTGTAGGTGAGGTCAACTATAATGAAATAAGCAGCTGATAGAAGTATTTCAGCAAAATAATGATATTGTTAGGTAGTATTGGATTAATGTTGTATCTAGCTATAAGTATTTTTCAATAATAAATAACTGTCACATTTTATAGTAACGAATAATGTTCCTGTTGTTCGTAAATAACATATAGTAATTAATCGTAAATTTTATATCATTTCAAAAACCTTGTTTTTGTGTAAAATAAATCGATCTTTCATTGTTATCTTCTCAACTGAGTCATAATTATCCATGTAGAGTTCTCCAAAATGAGAATTGTACTACAGATAGTCAGGGGATGACACTCGATCACATATGCAGTTGTCACCGTATAACATTATTAGTCATAGGGGAAGCAGTTTTCATCTGCATATCAAATGATACCAGTTTTACGTTATATGTATTTATATTTATGATGGTGATTTAATACCAAAGTATATCTTGATTCTTACATTATCATCAAGTAGCTAATTTACAACTTTAGTTGCAATAGTTAGTATTTAAATGATTGTTTGAAACTCAGTAGGTATTTTATGTAGTGTAGTAGGTATGTGTTTAGATGAATGGTTTCCATATAAATTACCTCTACATAGAGTAGTAATAAAAAGATGATATTTTCAGCAGTCTGTTTTTTAGATCTTATCGTGAAATGTCATAACATCAAAATACTTATTTTATGGAAGTCATATTTTTAGATACCTAAATGTCCATCATGTAATGTATATTCATTTATGTTGTTTGCTGTACTTGAGGCAGTATCTTATGATTTTAATTTCTGTTGCCATTACAATGATCATTTCAGTCAGTTGCATAAAGCATATTTCTGAATAAAATTCAGAGTGACTTGAGGGTCAACATTAAGTTGCTTAATAGCTTTGTCGGTCTACAGTTGGGTAAATCTATGTAACTTGACATATTTTAATTTTATTTCTTGTATTGAATTCGTGTGCAATATAGTAAACGTAAAATTCATATGTGATTTCAGTACATCTAGATAAGGATATTCAAGCTTCCTGTGATTTTGAATAAAATAAACTAAAGTATATATATATATTACCATTACGCTGAACAAGGCAGATTGATTAAACTGTAAACTATGGTAATTAATCTAACATTACGTTGAACCGTAGTAACTAATCAAATGTAATAAATAAACTACTTTAAATTCAATTTTAAAACTTGAAAATACAAACTATTAAAGTACATGTTCTTGATTACACAGTTTTAGATAGATGCTGTACCTGAAATTAGAGAATTACAATAGTCAGCATTAAATCTAATAGTAAATTTTGATGAAGGTCTAAATTTTAGAACGCATTTTCCTTTGTCCCCTTTGATTCAACCAGCAATTCATATGATTTCTAACGAAACTATTAATCATTTGTGGTTTTATTATGTGAAAGAATAATTTGATGACTTACCTAATTACGTCTGTTACCCTCCATGCAAAACAGGCCATCAACCAGGAATTTTCAACCTACTTTGACCTGAGCTCTCGCTTTCAGTCGTTGCCAAGTACTCTTCATTTTTTTTATGTATGCCTCTTCTCCTTTTACCTTCAGGATTCCAGGTTAGGGTTTTATGATTTTCACAATGTGTATCCTATCCGCCTCCAGAGTCTTTCCATAATTTCCTCTTAAGACAAAAGCTAGTTTGTTAATTGCCACAAAAGTTTGTTGCTGCTGATGCCTGGGCAATGGATCTGAAGTATCACGGCCTGGAACCCTTCTCCAAGTACATGTTGCAATGAGCATGTACATTTGGTAGTTATGTTAAAATCTAACTATTTGTTCGATTGATTCATTAACACCTAGTTAATGAATGATGTTGTAAATATTTACTTATCAGACTTACTAGATATTTACTACTACATTTCAAAATTATACACTAACTTCACGTTTGTATCAAGGATGTTAATTTTATGAAAGTTAAATATTAAAAGATATCAGGAAAGCAAGTTAGATAAGGTTTAATCGCTTGACATTAGAAATGTCCTCAAAGAAAAATCGACTAGTATCTTTGAATTAAAGAAAAGTTAACTTGTATATATTCACTTTAAAAAGAAACGATTCAACTTTATAGTTCTTAAATATGAGAGTCAAGATTTTATAAATAAAGACGAGTATACTTTATTAATAATAGACTTGACAGTCACTTAATCCAAGGTTAGAAGTCAGCGATATTTTCTTTCTCATTAGTTTTCTTTACCAGTCGATTAAAACAAACTATGAATGATAAGATTACAACTGATAAGAACCGATCCAAGTATTTGGAAAATATGTTGGTTTATAGATTATGGAAGAACATTGGTTAGTTAAGACAGCTTTCTAGCTTTTCTAGTAAGAAACATTCGACGAACACTATTTTTTCCAAACTTGATACCTGAGAACTCTCATTCTACTTACCGTTTACTAGTGACGACTGAATTCCCACTATTAAACTTGATAAAAGGTCGGAAACATTATTTTTGTAGGATGGATGAAATCTCCAATGAACATCATTATACTTTGTAGTTTTTGTATTTTAAATTGATCGAAACTTTGAAGTATATTTGTCTGATATAGTAAGAGGCTTATAGCCCAAAGTTATGTTTCAGAAGCGAAAATGCTTTGGATATACTTAGTTATGTTTCGAAATGAACAAGTTACTTCGTGTATAATACTATTTTAATGATTGTCTTTTAAAATATTTTTGATGTTTTGTTAGTTATTATCGTTTATTTATCTCTAACCCTCTTATATAAGAAGATGCATCAGTTGTAAAAGTTATCCAAGCGTTGTTTGGTGGATTCATGGTTTGATGTTTAATTTGCTGAGAATTCAGGGTATATTTTCTTGAACTTTTAGTTGTCAGAAGCACTTAACAATTAAAAAGCCAGTACAATATATCACGAATACTCATCTCAGATATTTTAATATGAAAATAACATGACATATAATGATATAATATGATGATGTGATAGAACCAAATATATGTTTTTATAATTGTAGTATATCGAATTTGAAGTAGTGCTACGTTATTTTAACATCACATATGACAGAACATTTCCTAAAATTTCAATTTATTATAGGATAACAAATACCTCATAACTTAAAAATCTCTTCAAATTTAATTTAACACGGTTGGTGTTTGATGACCTAATCCAAACTATATCTGTCAAACAACTGCTGAAAATAGTTTTTGTCAGGTAATTGATAAACTGTCCTGCTGAAAATAAATTGTAGTTACCTGATGATAATATATCCAGAAAAGATGCGTAGTAGAATTTGTAAACTCACAGGTTTCATAGTTTATCCAGTAGCACACTTGGTTAGTGCTAGGGTTCAATAACCACAACACTTCTCATTTAAGCTTATTCACTGTTTCGATTTTACGACAATAAATATTTGAAGAAACTGTATACAGAAGACTTCCAAAAATCTTCTTCTGGCTTTTACTTTTTTAATTTCTTATATTTATTGAAATAGAAAGCATAACAGCGAGTAATTGAAATAAAATTTCATATTTTGATCTATTTCAGACATTATTCTCATGTCTCCGAATGAAAGAATATAGAAAATGTCATCTACTTGACGTGCTTGATATTTACAAAATAGAGAAATGACACTGAGAAAGATCATATTTCAAAAATGGTTTGTCGAAACATTAAAACTAAATACACAGATTTAAAGCTTAATTTCAGCCATATTCTCTGAACTTCCAATGCACGTTTCAACTGTAGACGGTGGTAATATAATATTACTACGCTCATACGTAATACCTGACCACCAAATCGGTACATTCGCTTTGATCAACTGAAGCATTGAAAATTGTTTAACAACACAAAATAGTCTCATGTCCGAACGAACTAATTCAAATCGAAAGCCATCATAAACTGAAGCATTAATTAATGGATCACATAATCTTAATTTCCATGTTTGGAATACTTTCGTATTTGAATTAAACTCTTTTTTAATGTTTTTATTTCTACCTGATTGTTCCAATGCATTATTCACATTTCTTTCTGTTGAGTATGTTTTCTCGAATTTCAATAGGTTAGTATCATTTTGACATATTTTGTATCTATAATTTTGACTATTATTCCTAGGATTATTGACTTTATCATTACATTGATGATGATAACATTGTAAGTGAAATAGTTCACTTGGTGGATTAAAATAGACACTGAGAAATGATTCAGCTGACATATTGTATTGTAAATAAATTTTAAGTCGATTCAATATCATACCTCTGGTGTGATAAGTGTGTTGTTTAGTAAGACGTAAATATTTACATACTGGTCCAAATAGCTTTTGAAATACATATTCAATTGACTTTTGCAACTGATTCTCTGATGAAGAATCTAAAATTTGAATAAAAAATTTGTGAACAGAAAGATATTACATCATTATAACAAAGGGAAATTGTAATATATATATATATATATATATATATATATATATATATATTGTATTAGTTTAGCTCAGTTACTAAGTATGGGTTCATTTATTTGGTTTCCAGCCATCCAGCTAATAATACAGTACGTGATTTTATACCAAAGTAAGCGAAACAAAGTTCAAACAAACGGGATGCTTATTGAAAGCACCAAGACCCTTCCCTACTTTAAAACCAATCAAAGTATCCTGATTATTTAATGCGATATATATATATATATATATCATTTCAGCCAAGTGACTCAACCTTTTGGTAAATCGTTTATGTTTTATGAGCGTTTGTAAAAAAAAACTGGATAATCTAAGCAAATAAATTCAGTGGGCTTAGTGGATTTGCTCAATTTCAGTTTTTGAACTGGATAATATTATTAAGAGTCATTTAGTTATTCATATTTAACTAAGATCTAATGTATAAAATATCTCACAAGTAAGAACGTTCAAATGTGGCTTGTGTCAACTGGAACCTATGCACATCCATGGCATGTCCACCGTTAGGGTTAACGTGATTTCTGATTGTTGCTAAAATATGCAGACATACTTCAGTTAGATAGATTGGTTCGTGAGAGTTTTAGTGGTTCTGATTGTTTCTATTGATCATATAAGTCTTAAGGATGAATGTGAAATTTCACATCCACATTTGAATATTTAAATGAAAAATGAGTAAATTTTCTTTACAATTAGAAGTGATTTAATTAAAACAAACAAAACACTTAATCATTAAATTAATTTATCTTACTTTAGGTTTTTTCTAAAGTCATCTTTTCATCCCTTTGAAATTTTATTCAACTTTTCTCATTTAATTTATCTAATGAACTATTTACTAAGCTTCATTTTTAAAACAGAAGAGACTTTGAACATTTTCCAACGGAGTTTAATTATTTTAAAAGGTTTTTAAAGATATATGAACAGCTACGGAATATGTATAATGACAAATAATCGGATAGGTTTTTGATATAGTTTTACAACCCAAAGAGATTATTTCAACAGTCACCAAATGTGACCTATAATAGAGGACGTAGTTCACAATAGATTAATACTCTTTAAAAGTATGCAATTTTTGTCCCAATGGAGAGGAAACTAAAGAAAGAAAAGTCATCTAGTGGTTTTGGTAATTTTTTCAGATTATCTTCAGAGAAAGCAAAATGGACGTCTATTGTCGACATTTGATATTCATCGCATTTCGTGCATGGATTAGAGAGAGAAAATACGGACTGTTATGTTTTGATTTAGCGATTTACTTGTGTCGTAGAAACCTTTACCTTTCAACTTCAAATGTGTTATGTTGTTTGATTTCAGCACGAATGAAATGTAGCGGTCAAAATCTAATAACAGGAAGTTTAATCAACAAAAATTTTTAAGTTCAATTAATCTAAATGATTAAAATCATTGCCAAAAAAACGATTTCCTTCCATTTAATGGAACGATTTAGTTTATGAATCTTGGTTTTCCAACTTATATCATTCACTGTGAAATTAGAAAACTATAGTGAAAATGCAATTGAAAAATGTAAACATGCTACCAGGTTCATTTACACTGAAGATGACTACTAGTCAACCAAACATACTTGAATGAATCTAGTATATTTGTTGGTTATCAAGTTTCAACGAAATAATGCTCACTGTAAATAGTTTCGAAATTTTCTTTGCCTATGCTCTTTGTTTAAAGGGACTAGTTTTAATTGTGCATATATAAGATTTATGTTAACTGTAAATAAATATATTTCGTCCAATGTTTTTAAGTTTTTCATATTTCTATAACTAAACACCACAAACACACTAAAATTACTTAAATAATTGATTTACAATTTTAGATATTTCGGAAGATTGATTGTTTGAATCGTCCCACTGATGTTTACGACTGCAATTGTTCAATCTCTTATTGGCATATGTGCATCCTATTCGGATTGCCTCGATATTGTCTCAAATCAAAGCATTATAGGTAGAGATGGATTGTGGCTAGCAGTGGAATCAAGGAAGCACGATTCGTCCTATTTGGGACACGCCAGATGGATGTACCTGCATTCTAGAGTTAATGTTCACTCACGGACTCAAACCCGGTAACGTTTGCTTCAAATGCTATAGCGCTGTTCACTTAGCTACCGCTTGTAATGCTTGTCATTTGAGGTAACATCGAGGCTATTCGAACTGGATGCACATATACCAATGAGAGACTGATCAATTGCAATCCTAAAAATCAATGGGAAGATTCAAACAACCAATACAAAAATAAATTAAAACTTCACTTCACTGTACAAGCTTGTGACCTTTTTGACTCAGTAGCTAAGTAGATAAAGCGATGTAATTTGAAGCAAACGTTACTGAGTTCGAGTCCTTGGGCGAACATCAACTCTAGGATGCAGGTACATTCATCTGACGTGTCCCAAATAGGATGATACATGCTTCCTGGATTCGATTGCTAGCTACTATTCATTTCTTATTATCTATATGTTTGCCGATTAGTAGCAGTTATTAGCAAAAAAACATCAATTAATTTCCATGAATATATCACCAAAACATCAACAAGTTATAGTAAATTATAATATTATTTTAAAGTTGGTACTTACCAACAGCATTCACTGAAAAATCTGATTTAGTATACACAGTATTGAATAAGTCAGTAATCAATGCAGTAAGTCGTATTTGACATTTTCGTTTATATTTTAGATAACTAATCTCACTTTTTAGCCTTTTAGCAGCTTGAACATTTAATTCATAAATATCAGGCATTTTAAAAAAATCAAATGTTTCACAAGATTTTGGTGGATTGTCCTCTGCATATTCATCATCAACATTTGATTCAGCATCATTCAAATCTGTCTTATTAATGGAATTATCTGTAAGGCCAGAAATAGCAGTATCAGAAACAGTACTATTTTTGTCATATCGAAAACGTAACGGATTATTATTATGTAATGCTTTAATAAATTGTGTAGGATGACAATAAGTTTTAGCTTGTGTCGAACTTGTTAGTTTCGGTTTGAGTATTTTCATTTCTTTATATTCACTTTTTGCCATATTTCGTAATTTATTACAATTACTAGTACTGTTAATTGTATTTCGAATACAGTCAGAATATATGGATTGACTATATCTGAAATTCCGTTTCTGACGTACAAGTAAGGGGTCATAAGGCTGTAAGGCAATAAATCAAAATATCGATATTTAATATAGGGGTGACAAACTTTTATGTAAAAAATCTTCAATTTATCTGAAACAAGCTTAGCATGATGGTTGGGTGAAATTGTCGTGAAATCCCTAAAATAAGTTTAGCATACAGTGATACGTTTCAACGGAAGGTATCACTAGTTTTGAATAAATCATAGTACTTCTAGATTTAAATTAGAGGAATTCACTACTGGGTTCAGATATATTGTTGAAAAGCTAGTCAAGAAGTAACTGACTCAGCACAACCAAAACAACCACTATCTGGTCTTTGCGGCCAACTGAAACTACATAAATTACTAATATCAAAAACAATAATAATTTAATAAACTATTAAATCACATATCTAAGTTAACAGAATTCAAACTTCATCAACGGAAATAGTTGTTTGACACTGAGTACTAGGTAACATCATACCTGATCCAGACCTTAAATGAGTGCCTTAAATAAAAAATATTCACTTCATTTACAGTTATGCATGACTACTTGCTATCTGAAAAAGGATCCGGATTTTGGATCATAAGTAAGTCTTGTTAATGAAAAATTAGTGTAAGCTTTTATGTGTCTTATGAAACAATTACAGGTGTAGTTTAAAAACTAATTGGAAATCTGAGGTTTACGGAGGACGTGCTCACTGAGTTACCAATTGAATTCGAAGCTTAGTAGTAGCAATACATAAACAAAAATCTGAGGAAAAGAAATGGTGAAGTCATACTACACTAGATGTAGAGAAATAAAACACCTATGGTGTTGTGACATAATTTTGAATAGTGATTGAGTAGAACTTATTTATTCGGCTTAATTCTTTCAAAACTATATTTGACAAAATAATAAAGAAGAATGACAACAAATCTTAACTTGTAATCCACTAGTTTAGACGAAAGCAAATAATAAAAATATTTGTGGGCCATATCCAATAATGACAAGCAAGAATTGGTTTGACTGCCTAGTCCCACAGTCGAATGACTGAAACTATTCATTAAAGATATTTAGATACCATTTAACTGATGAAACACAACATCTACTATAAAATATGTAACTTTGTGATACAAACTATAGTTCTTTTTAACTTTTTTGAATGATGTTTTTTTAGAAACAAAATATGCGGTCTTTTGATTAGGATGTAATTGTTTTCCCAGAAGTATGTTAGAAAGAGATGACTGCTTCGTTATCTGTATTTCCGTAATTGAGAAGTTCAGTTAGGAAAGTTGCTTTTTATTTAGTCCAAAAGTTGAATATAATAAATAGAGACAAAAAGCGACTGAATTCGATGTATTAAATATGACGCCTGAGATCTAGCACGTACTTACTATCAAGTGACTCGTGGAAACAAATTTAGTAGCATGGTGCTTTATCTTCATTACTTTTCTTGTCGGTTTCGTATCATTATTTTAATAAACCATTGTGTATAAAATTAAAATGCTGAACACTACTGAAGCTACTCAGTTTGCAGCTTCCGAATTAAATCCCGTGCACACTTTTATTTTGGTTTAAAGTTTGTCTAGTATATATCTAAAACAATGCATACTGAATTTCAATCATTTCATTGTTGAACAGTAGTGGATCGAGTCCTCAACACAAAAATGTTATATATATAGATAAAAAAGATGAAACTCAATTTTGAAATTTCGCTCAAACTACTTTGCAATTTAACCACAAAATGTCGGTTTCTACAAAGAATTTTATATAAGCTTATAGGTGGTTTGATTAATATAAATTCATTCCGTTTTATTATTGGTTTTATCAATTCTTATGTAACGGTTAACATTCTCACAAATCAAAATTATAAATTTGTCTAACTAATCAAAAATTTTCAGGCTCAAAAATATTTTCATAGTTGAAATCATGAGTCAACTGAAGCTAGACCACCATCGAAAACCTGGAAGCACTGGACGACGGTTTCGTCCTATTGTGGGACCCTCATCAGCGCGCATCCGTGATCCCGCCTCGCGAGATTCGAACCCAGGACCTACCAGTCTCGCTTCAGAGCACTTAACCGTTAGACCACTGAGCCGGGATTCAATGGTGCTAATGTCTAACTTCAACCAATCCAAAAGTATTTATTTTAAATAAGAAAAGACAAATAATTTTACGTGAGTGAGGAAAAATGTCCCTAATAAAATCGCCACATAACATGTATGAACGAACTGCTTTTACATTGTGATTGCACGAAATGTAAAAAAATAAATTGTCTGAATATATATCTGAATATATCAACAAAAGGTTCATAAAGTAATCATATAAAATATTGAAATGATCAATTAACGTATTGTAATATTATATCTAAGTAATATAACTGAAAATCCAGATTTGTAAAATGATGACTTATTATTTTAGGCATTCAAAATGAAGTATCTGTCTTATCATTTTACTCAGAGCAAAAAGTAGAACTATAACAATTCACATTTAAAGCAATTAGTCCCTTTGATAAATTCCGATAATGTAATAAGAAGACTTAGATTATCAGAACTATGTGATATATTAGCTCAATACATTTCGAACAATCTGATAACACATATACTTGTTAAGAACATTTATATATAAAAATAAAAGGTCAACTAGACTGGTAATAAGGTTAAGAAATAGACAAGGATAATAATAATAAAAATAATGTGAAAACAATTTGAAATCTAATCACTCTGGATAATAAGCTAATATTACTAGGGTAGGTTTAAGCTGAAAACAAACTGTTTTTAAATTTACAAAGGGGGTTTGAATTTTCGTATGGCTAAGGCTTTAATAACAATTCAACCTAAGAAAGTGCTAAGTTTATGGTGTACAATGAAATTATATATATATATATATATATATATATATATATATATATATATATATATGAATTGAAATAATTTTATTAAAATTGATCAATTATACATTGACTCAAAATATAGATTTGATTACTATAAGTAATATCCCATTGCAGACCACTATCCATCTTTGCTTACAATGCTTGTGAATAAAGACTATATCGAGGCAATACACACAGTATGCACATATGCCAACTAGAGACTGACCAGTTGCAGTCCTAAACATCAATTGGAAGATTCAAACAAACAATACCAAATGAATTTAATAAATAATTATAGTTTGGAACAAATGAAACTATTAAAAATACAAAAAATGACTGTAATTTCTGTGGCAATCTATTTTTTGTTTGTATTTCTAGATGTAGATGGTGGGAAATTCCAAAAAAAATTTGTACAATTTATCAATATTTTTGATGATTACTCATCATTCCACTAAGTAGAAACAAAACTAATAAATTTAGCTTTGGACATTTCCAATGATTCAGTTTTTTGAATTATAATGGAAAAATAATTATTCTACTGTACGCGTCACTTAGATAAAATCATTTTTATTTCTCTATCTGAGTTATAGTTCTTTAGAACAATCTAATTGATTTGTTTTTTTTCCCTTCATAATACCGGTTTCCTTTGTTTAATTTTGGAACTATCCTACTCAATTTAAGCGATTCAAGTTACAGTATATGAATATGTTAGATAAATTAATTTTTGATAAAAATATTATACCGATTGTATACAAATTACTGAGGAATAGTCCATTTTAACGTTATATAGTATGTATTTATGAATATATTCTTGGTTATTCAGAAGATAGATAATGGTATTTAACAACGATCATATTGTTTTACCTTACAACTTTCGTATAAAGCTTTTTTAAGTTGAATAACGTCAGGAACCTTTATTTACACTTTCATTAGATAATAACCCGAAATCAGTATGATATTTTCTATTTGTTTGAAAGCCTTAATCTATCATATTTACGAACTTATAGTTTTGATATGAACCAGAGAATTTCGACTAATTTGGTCAGAAATGTGTTATCTGTGAAAAAGGAAATTCCTGGGCTCTAATTTATGTTTGTTTATAAACTGCTAGAGTGAAGTTGCAATTATTCCTCAAATGATTTTCATTGACGATAAAAAAGCCATTGAAATAATTAAATGTAACACGTTTCGCTTTTCATTACTATGTTGAAAGTAATCAAAGATAAACCTTACTCAATTGTCTGAGTTCATTCATTTGGAGTAGATGCGTATTTAAGATAATGTTAAACAAGTGTGAATTTAACAAACTTCAATTTTTTGAGAATTAACTCATTAGATTTAAGTTTGAACATCCATTAACATAGAGATTTTGTGCAGCGTAGAGAGATCATACCAATTAAACTTATATTTATTTATTTACTAATCAACGAATAGTAACTAGAATATTAAAGCATAAAGATGACGCAAACAAAATTCAGTATCGAATTTCATTTTCATATAAACTAGTTTAGTTATATACTGATAACATTTTATAGTTACATAAAAATTTGAATATTAACTAGCAATTGAAATTCTTTCTAATTCGTGTAGCTATTCCATTATAAATACTTTGATTATATTGTAATAATAATATTTGCCAGATCTTATCAAATTAAACAGTGAACATGGAAATAATGCTAACGTCATAAGAAATAGGGATAAGTAACTACATATAAAGAAATAAATAAAAAGCTGACTAGACAAACATTTTAGACGCTCTGTTAATTGGTTAATAATCAATAAAGTTTTTAGTTGTTAATGTCACTGATTTAACTAAGTGAAATAACGTCGTCAACCGGTTTGTGGAAATTTATACTATTTTACTTCGTTTTTTTATACCGTTTACATAAACGAAAACTCAGCTATTGATGACCACACCAGATTTCTGCCACTGAAACTTAAAATATTAGAAAATAAACCTTTTACACTATTTTATAATTTGACGTTCCTTTATGTAAAATTTAAAATTATCACAAAACACACCCTGTAATCTATTTTAATTGAGTAAAAAATAACTGTCACTATACTAATACATAAATATAAATATTTTCTATTCATCACTGATTATGGCCTCATTATTCTGTTATGATGCACCAGCTATGCATTATTAATCGTATGGACAAAATATACGCATGTATACACTCTAACTACTATGTATGTGTATTTTTCCCTGGTCCCTATCCGAACGTCAAAATAGTATGCTGATTAACAGTTAATTCAAATTCACATAACTAATCAATTTGGGATGAAAAGGTATTACGAATATCATGACAACGTTTCTGAACTATCAGCATACATAGATAGATATTGAAATAAATAATAGAGAACACAATGGACGAAAATTTTTAGACAAAACTGTATGTTTATTTATTCATTTTCATCATTCTCGTAAACTCATTATTGATTTCCTGGATTATTTGTCCCTCGTTTTGATATTGTTAGCCAGGAATACGAAGTGGACAATATAAGGAGGTTCGTTTATTAGTAAAGTTTAAATTAGGAGAATCCATTAAAACATCTGAAAATAATATATGTGAATTTTTAAAGTTCATTATCTAGTTGTACGTTAAAACCGAGAAAATGTTTGTTCTGTAAATAAACATTTACATTTCGATTGTTCCTAAACAACATATCACTTGTGAGTACCTCAGAAAATCGTCAAAAATGTTGCATAAAGTCTATTATAGATAAAACTGAATACGCAGAGTACATGTTATGACGATCTTGGATACACTAGAAATAAGGATCATTATGAAAATGGAACATTATTTATTGCTGTTACCTATTTTTGTTGGTAAAGGTTTAAGAAGCTCTTGAAATTCAACCAGTTATGACGTTTAAAACTAGTATTATATGAAGTGAATTGAAATAGTTTAACTCCATCAATATGTCTGCTGCAACCGCTTGTGTGTATATTAATGTGTATACATATGTATATATATATATATATATATATATATATATATATATATATATATATTCCTGAAATTTATGAATTTATGAATCGTATTGTTGTAAATTATAAGTCTATAGATTTCGCTCGGAAAAAAAGCGACAAGAATCAGAACTTGAATTTTTCCATCCCGAGTAAACTTTCTCGTTTTTGTACCAATCCCTTTTGCTGTTATCAATGATAATCCTCAATTGACAACAGGTAAACTTGAAGACCAAAAAAATAATCTTAACTCCTATTAGCCCAGAACCCACAACCTCTTTCTAACAAAGTATTAAGTTTCATAAGAGAGAACATAGCAAGCTAGCTTCAACAAACCTCAGATTAGGGATCGTAATTTCTACACAGTTAAGCCATATATATCAGAGTATGGAGTAAAATGTGGATAATTAATCAGAAAAATTTTAGGAACACCAAAACATACAGCAATAGTTAGGTTTGACGAAAGATCTCAAAACTGGGAATAAAGAAATACAGTAGTGCAGTTGTCTCAATAGTGTACAATTAAACCATACATGATAATAATCGGTAAGATAGTTCCAAAAAATCCAACTTCACTAGTCACTCCGTTTCAACGTATGTGTAGAAAAGGTTATCGGAAAGCAAACATGTGGATAATAATTTCTGACGAATGACTTAATTCACCTTTTTATTAGAGATTACGAAAAGAAAGGGGTTAAAAAGAACAGAATATATATATATATATATATATATATATATATATATATATATATACAAAGTTCATGTTTAGTCTTATTCTTTCAAACAAGGCAATATGTCAGACATAAAATATTGAAAATATTAATTCTATATTTTAGTATCTTTTTGTAACCTCGAATAAAATTCAGATTAGTTAATTTTTATCTTCATTTCTCTGCCTTTTGTCAAACAGGAACATTAAGGAGGAGGATGTTGTTCAGCATACTTTACATTTTAAACAAAATGAATCCTCATGAACACACTAATGTGACAAGTTATACAGAAGTTGAAAGATTTTTCTGATAATTAAGTCACATCACTGACATTAAATTAATGATATTTACTTCATTAAACATTATTAGGAACAATAATTGGTCTTTGCCTTGACTGCATGTGTAAAAGATTTTTGATAGATATTATTAGAATTTACTATTAAATGCTAAGAAATGAAAGGATGTAAAAGTTTCACAGCTACCTTATCATACTTCGTGACTTCGCTTCGAAGTAAATATAATAACCTTGAAAAAGAATTCAGTCAGTGGTAGTTTTTAACCAGTAAATCTACAGGTTTGATTCCAGTGACTGACACTTGTAAAAAAAAACATATCTATAAATTGCTCAATGGTGTTTCGAGGCACTAAAACAACATAGCATCATTGTTTGACTAGTAAAGTGAAGCTAAATAAACAGGAAGTCCTTAGGTTGGATTCACCTAGTGTTTTTATTTTCTGTCATAGTTATCATTTACACCTAAATTGTTATTGAACAGATAACAGTAGTATTCGAGAGTAACAATTTCAATAGGGATTTTGAAAAAACCAAACAAAAAATGTCATAACTAACTGATGATTAATATCTTTTAAAATTGAGTTACATAGTTTCGTGTTTGTATGGTACTGATTAGTAATTTTAAATCCATATGTTCACTAGAAACATAATTATTTATTTACAACACTAATGTTTTCTTTTCATCTTTTAACATTGAAAAAATGTCGAGAGATATCTCTGTGAAAATGATGAAAATGGACACTTTTTTAATAACCAGACAGAAAATAGGTTTAAGTGGTACACACTTCAGAAACTAGTTAATATGATATGCAAAGGGATCTTCAGTTTAAGCATTAGGTGTGAGTTTTTTTTTAAACATAATTCAGACATGCTCAAATTAGTTTGTCATAACACGTGCTAAGGATATTGATACATAAAAGAAACAATGACAACCATCCAACTTTTTAAACTGTTGAGCGAGTTTCAAAGAAAATATGGATTTACTTTTGGCGCACTGTATATATGTTTACTCAAATAAAAATAGCAATCCTTTTCGTTTAATATGACTTTGATGACATCCAGAGTATTTCTGGTTTGTTTCAATAACAGTACTTAATAACTACAATCGGTTCGATCGAAGTGCTCGTAAAAACGGAAGTGTTTTGGACTCTTCTTGTCAATGTTTTCTTGTGAGTTTCCGAAATCAATCGGGAAATTCAAAACTATCTAAACCTTTCTCAAGTTTATAATAACATTTACCGTATATTTTACTTCCAAGTTATTTATGTACTTCTTTGATGAACTTATTTCATTCTATTTACTCTTTGGTCGTCTGCACCGAAAGCACATTTTAAGCTGTTGTAGTAATTACAGTTGGATAGTTGTTGGAAAACGGATCCTATTGGCATATGCTTGCATCTCAGTGTTGGTTTTTACTCCCAGACCACAACCTAGTCGCTTTCACTTCAAACTCCAACGCATTGTTCACCTACTTACTAAGTTTGGACATACAGAAGGGATAAATGTCATTCAGTTGTGGACGCTTGAATCTTCCCATTTTCTGTGATAATTACTGAAAATGACACTAAAAGAGGATGATCAACTGAATTAAAGTAATAATCACTTGTATTGTTTATTTTGTCAACTGTAGGAGAAGTGTTTTTCTGATTATTAGTAGCCATAGTAACAAATTCAGAAACTACATAATGCAGCGAAGTTATTGATTTGAATAAACGCTAAAATAGCTCCTTACCTGTTTATTCTAGCAAGCGTCTATCGACCTGTGAGCTATATGTGTTACATTTGAGGTTATCAACATATCAGTACATTGTACAGCTGGAAAAATATGTTTCTAGTAGCGTTTTAACAGGCTATTCAATGATTAAGCTTCATCATCATGTAAGCTAAAATAATGGTTTCAAACTATACAAACAGGCTGTTTAGTGAGATAATGACAGATTTACTGTATAGAGAGTTTGTGCAGAGCTTTAAATTTTACGGTTCACATCATGAAATGATCTCTCCTCACCATCCATTGAAAACCAAGGAACCATGGACAGCTGGGCAACCCAAGACGTTCATGTCTCTAAGAGGGTGACTAAACTTTAAACCACGGAATCGATATCCAACAATTGGAGCGCTCTAAAGGGACTGGTTTTTGCGATATAAGTCCTTTAGTTCTAGTCAGGAACCATGAGCAGTAAAGGCTAACTGTATTGAATGTAGGGCGGTTACCTACGAACAATATTTCAAGACGGTTGCTCAATTTCGCGAGTGGACTGGATTTACATATGAAAACTAAGATCACCTGGTAACACTTAATTTAAAATCTCCACTTTATAATCAGTTTCTAGGTTACTAGTATCTGGAAGTTTCGAATATAACACAACTAACAGTAGTACAAACGAAAGGAGTATATATGAGTGAAATATGTAAGGCACACTTCCATATAAGCTATATTATAACGAAGTAATATATGTTACTAGGTGGTGAATTAAATAAAATTTCTGTTTAGCCTACATAGAAGTCTTCATTTTAGAAAATACCATACGCTCATGAACATTCATTTTTTTTTGTTTCTAAAAACATTGACATTATCATCAAGTACAAATATCTTTTCATTCGAACTCCTTTGAAGTGAATTACCATTTTACGTTTTAAATTTCTAAAAAAACTAACTATCGTAATCTCTGTTTCAACTTGATTTAAAATATAAATAGTTTGGTGAAAGAAGATTCCTGTATTTTAACTTATCTTGATAATTTATGTTCATTTTTTTTTGGTGAACAAAGTTGTTGGACTAAATTCCAGTCCATCGTTTACGTGTACATATTTGTTTAGTATTCACTTTGAGTTTTAGAACGTCTTCTCGACATTTTCGTTGTATGATATATTTTTTTCCCCATTCAATTCTTTTGTATATTTTGCAAATGAAAGTTATTCAATATATAATATGTGTAGTTTTAGAATAATTACTAAATCATTTATTTGATGATTCAATTCATAAATTTATTTAATGACTAAATATATTACAATACTGTAAGAATTTAACTTAGTTTGTGGGCTTAGAACAGCAAGTTAACTGCAAGCTGTGTTATCACAAGATTTGTGCAATGTATTCTGTTAGTAGTATATTCATTAATAACTCATAAAAAAGTTTTAAACCAAAGTGGTTATTCATTCATTATCATTCTGTAATTATCGGTGTCAAAGTGTAAGGTATTCTTTTTTTAAACTCAATCTCACATAACACTGGGTGAGGTTCATGAATATACCTCTGGAAAACTGTCGTTAATAAATAATCATGAAACATTCTTAAGAATTACTTGGTTTAAATAAATACTAATAAAATATTACTTTGTTCGACTGACTTCTAGTCAATAAGATAAATATTAAAGTATTTATAAATCCTATGACGATCAACTTAAATATACATAAATCTAAAATCAAATGTTTGTAAATATCCATACTATGTCTTTTAAACATGAACTACACTTTAATAAAGTCTTAACAAAACAAGCATTCAAAAAACACAAGTAGTACTCATCTTATCATGTCTTTCATTTTTGACAGATAACTGGCTTTTAGCTACATGCTTCTCGGCTTTCTGAGCTAAGATTATGTGTAGCATCTGTTCTTTGCAGTGTTTCAACACTGGTATGTGTTAGAATCTTCCCTATTTCTAGACTAAGCAGTCAACAGTGAACCCAATAAGAGACTGATTGTGTTCTTGGTGAAAAATTTTGATCTGTAACCATTTTCGTTTTAAGAGACAGTCATGCATCATTTTAGATAGATTGATTTGGACAACATGTTAAACGAAACAACGTTTAAAACTAATTATGAATCAACAATAAGTATTAATATATATTTAATTGGTTGGACAGAGATTGTTTATCAGTGAACTCAGTGAAATCTATCATCTTACCATTCTAACATTCAAGCAGTATCATGGTCATCAATTCAGATACCGAAACGTTTACTAAACGAAGTTAAAACTGTTAAACTGCACTAGCGGGATTGAATCTATAGCTTAATTTCAGAAACAATCAAAGTCTCATGTTAGTAGAATAATTTGCAGGCTTGGGAGCACGTTTAATACTAAACTCTAAAGAAGTCAATTGGAGAAAAACATTATAAAAGGTATATTTTATGGTCCACTCCATGTCATTTTTCAAGCCGAATCGCTAAACAAGAAAAAGCCTGGAGCAAACATCAGGTCAACGACGCCTAACAGCCGTCCAAACACACTTTTTCAGTCACTGTTTTTTGGCAGGAATAAATACTATTTTCTCGCCCGAAGATCTGACTTAGGGCTAAGCCGAAGTATCACTAAGTATGTATGTCCAATCTCACTAAAATGAATCATTTATCATACTCACTTTATATAATGCCCTGATACCGTCATTTTATGCGTTGATATATGAACTATTCAAACCAAACGTACTCAACTGGCTATGAGTGTTCACAACTCCATCATGTATTTCTGAGCATTGAAATATGAATACATCTTAAAATTCGTAGAAGTCTGTTCCTTCATTCAATTTGTATGATTAATCGTGCATGTATTTGGAGTTTAAGAGCAATCCCTTTTTATGCTCAAATTTACCGCGCAACTTCAAATGCACAACAAAATTGTTGAAATTTCGGGTGAACGAAAATAAGATCTTAACAAACAAACCAGTATAAGAACCTCTGGCTTTTGGTTATTTAAAAAAATATTTCGATGACCAGATTTATTAATTAAAAACAGTTGTTCATGGAACAGAAATAACTAATCTCAATATTATTATTATTATGAATTATATTTATTTTGCATAGGAGATTCCTTTTTTGTCATACATAAAAGGCTAGTTCAACGGAAATTAATAATCAATTTTGGTGTACATATAACATAGTAAAAGATGGCTTACATGATTTTAGATTTTATTATTGTCAGTGTATTTATGAAGACAGTATTTACACCTGTTCAACTCTATATCTCCTTACGCATAAGTGTTTGTTTAGATGTCTTTGCAATGTGTGTGTGTATGTTTGCCATCCATAAATATTTCAACATACAAAGAAATGATAGCAAAGTGAACCGACTATATTTGATATTTTTTTTCCATTAGACACGAAATACAATAGAATATATAGTAAACAGAAAAAACGTTTATTTATAATAAAAACAAGGAACGAAAAACATTATGTAGTTTGGTTTTATTTCAATAGTGGAAATACAGTGATGAGATTATACTATAAAATCATCATCAATATTAATGATTTCATCATAACTACATCCAGTAAAACGTATTTTATTTATTTTGTCGAACGATTGAAACAATAATTGTTGAAAATAGTAAGATTAATTGTAAGTAATCCGAAGGGGTTTTTGTGGAGATTTAGTAATTGCATAGTTGAAAGCATGAGCCAATTGAAGCTAGACCACCAAGGAAAACTTGGAAGCACTGGACTGCCGTTTCGTCCCATTATGGGACTCCTCGGCAGTGCTCATCCACGACCTCGCCTCGCGAGATTCGAAACCAGGACCTATCCGTCTCGCGACAGAGCACTTAACCGCCTCAATGATCTATCGGTTATGTGCTCTGGTGCGAGACTGGTAAGTCCTGGGTTCGAATCTCGCAAAGCGAGGTCGTGGATGCGCACTGCTAATTGTAAATAACCCGTTTCTGTTTCTATTACAGAAACTGTTTGGTTTATATATTGGTTATGCTTCAAACAAAAATACCAAGCAGAATGTATTGGTTACAAATCAGCATGTTCATATTGAACAATTGTCTAGTTCTGAGGGTTTATGGTAAAAGATCAGGTTCGGTTATACTGATTGCAACTTGTTCTTTTGAAGGAAAAAAAAGTGACATATGAAAAAAATCACCAATACATATAACATTGTGTTCATATACATAATTTAACATAAAACACCTGTTTTTTCGTTTATAAAGAGAAAATTTAATCCGATTATTGTTATCTATTACAAATTTTTTTTAAGAAATCATATAAAAATTTACACATTCTATCGAATGTATACAGCTTTACCAAGGAGATAAAAAAAACAAATAAATTATCCTTTCTTTCCTGTGAAAAATATAAATATTTGTACTTTACTTGATAAATAAGTTAATGCAAAACTTAGACTTAGCATGGACTTAGTATTATTTTAAAAATATTCAATTGAAAAGTAACCTTATTGAAATTATGTATACAATGAGCATCTAGATGTTTTATAACAGAATATGTTAGATACCAAACACAGTTTACGAGATCATGCATGGAAAAACAATTTTTTTATCAGGATATATATAGTAAACATTAAAGTTTAAGTGATTTTGAATTTAGCTTGGATTCTAAATATACCATCATAGCACCATTTTAATAGTTCTACTCTTAAAGCATATTTTGTCATTACCAACGACTGCCAGTATAATATGAAAAATCAGTGAAATCTATGGTAGGCATAACATTAAATCTAAATGAGATAGTTATTAGAAGTATCGAATTTATAAACTAGCCACTATATTCGGGCAATATGAGTGGATAATATAGTTTACACTGTATTGTTAATTTAGTATTATGTATAGAAGGTTATAGTAATGCAAGATGATGTCGGTCCTGTTTGCATAATAAAGAACTGATCTTTTCTATGATAACATTTATCCTTGTAATTTAGGTGGAAATATCATGTCATCGAAGAAGAATGCAACTTAAAAAACAATATTACCGCAATTCAATTTGTGTTTGCCTAGTAAAGAAAAACAATAAATTTAAGTATTTTCCCCAGGGTTCAAGTTAGGTAAAGTGTTTTTACGGACTTATCTTTATTAGTGAGAAACCCACAGATCTAAAATGATGTGTAATTTTGTCTGATTATATATAATGTCAGTATATTAAGAGATAGATATAAGTTTATTTGTCTGTGAAATATGATATTATACAGTCCTTTCCGTTAATCATGATATAATTCACATATTACCTTCTGTTCTTGGATCGTCTCAACAAATAATGTATTTAAAGTAACATTAGGTCATACTTATTTTGGTAGAGTTTCACATTTATACGAAGTCATATTATAGAGCATCTGCTAAAAATTACCGAAACTAAACTGAACATTTTTGTGCAAGAAGTAAGATGCACAATAATTATTTATGTTTTATAATTTATAAAAGATGTGGTGTTCATATGAGTCATTTTATTGGCTAATTAAAAAATTTGTCTAAGAATGTAGGGAATGAATTACAATTTGACTATTCATTAAATTAGCCATATGTTACTCACAAAAAGTGTTTACATGTGTTTCAATAGATATATATTTATGTGTATTTCACAATTTCATTCCTTGAAACTAGTTAATATAAGTAAGTTTTAGCATAACAGGAATGAATACATAGAAGAAAAAATGTACAAGATGAAATAATTTATGTTATTCCCTAACACTATTGTGTATAAATAATAATTTTAAATTCTTGTGATTTTTAAGACGATCAATGTTGCCTGCTCGTAATCTGTTAGTGGAACCAAGTGTAGTAATCCATAAAAGTAGCTGCAATCAGAGTCAGTGTCGCTTAATTATTCTGGGTACGACTGACCTCCCGTTTGACTGAGATGTACTACAATTGAATGGTTCTTGAATAGTAATCAATACCATGTATGTCAAGTCCTTCTTTATGCCGACCGAATTGTGTCGATTAGGTTGCCATTTGATCAATCATCTGATATCTCAATATAGTGTACATGATATCCGGTAACTTAAACTAATTGCTATATTACAACGTAATCGATAGAATTCGGTCAGCAGTAATTGAACTTGAAATACATAACACTAATCACCACTCAGTGGTCAATCAATTGTAAATTACGAAATATCTACCAACTGCCAAATTTGACTACAGTGTTGATCTTAGTGTATATGTAGATTATAATGTTTAAATTTTTTGTAAAAATGGCTGGAACTCTAAAGCTTCCATGTTATCTATGAGTTACTTTGTGAAATGATGACTAAAATCCTAGCCTCTAACTCTCAAACATTTCACATAATTATAGTTATCAAATCGTTTCGATTATGCAGATAAGATCTATTTACTGCAACGGACGTGAAGAGATAGAACTTTATGTGGGCAACCATTTAGGTTGATTTCTAGGCTTATGATATCATCACTAAATAAATTGTGAGCTTAAATTGTTAGTGGACTTATTAAATCTGCTAGCTGACTTGACCAAAAGGGAAGGTAAAAGATTACAATGTAAACTAATCCCAACCCCAAATCAAAAGGGTCTTCATTACTAATCATAGTTTTCAGTTTTATATTAAAATAGATAAACACATAAAATTATATTTTACAGTGGACAAGTGCATAATAGATTAAAGCATATTGCTCATTAGTATAATATCGTTATTTAATGTGATTAAAAGTACTTTACCACAGTAATAATTATTAGAAAGAAATCTTTGTAATATATGGTTAGCTTGTTTTACCAGGGCAAAGTTAACAACATAGTACGATGATTCAGTTCAAACTGGGCAAAAGGTTTGCTAATTCTTTAGCCTGATAAGCGGAATAAAACAAACGTTCACTGTTTTATCAAAACTTTCAAATAAACTCTGTGATACGGACGTTTTATCAGATACAACTTGATGACACAAGTGTTATTAAAAGTCGATTTGTTGGTCAATAAACGAACCAGAAGGTAAAGCAACTTACAAAGAAAAGAATTTTTCACATTTAAAAGACGAAACCAAAAGTCTTATTATTACTTGAAGCAATTACTTTTTACCCATAAATTAGTAGACTTTAAAAGAGTTACTAAATAGAAATATCAGATTAAACGCTTGGGAATAAACAATATTGAGAAATGAAGACTTTCCCATCTTTTACTTTACATAATCATCCACAGCTATATTTTCACCCATCATAAACCAATTTCTTTCAGTTTTTCTAAATTTAGTTCACTCGTTGACTTCAGATTACTTGAGAAGGATATATATTTACTCGTAAAAAGCAACATATGGTTTAATAGAATCATCAGGATCCCTATGTACGATTATCAAATAACGAGAAAATTGCCTTAGAAATATTCTCTTTATGTTCTTGTCAGTCACGTCAACCAATCACTAGTTCCGCCAGATTTCATAATCAATAAGGTATAGTTAATCAAGTAGTTGGAAAAGAGATTTCTATACTAGTGAATACTCAAAGACATGAAATCAAACTATAAAAGTAGTTTTTTTCGGCGAGAAACACAAAATGGAATTCTAGGGCTTTTTGTCACTTATCTCAGCTAGATAGAGGCAAAGCATTTTACGCATTACATAATCCTTCGTCCTAACAGATTGTTCATTTGCTAGAAATTCTGAAATGTACAGTTGAAATCCAGAGAGTAAATAATGGGGAATTGTTAATCATACAAAAAGATATTTCGACAGCTAAGTTAATATTGACGAATATTCGCCGTAAAGCACACAAACAACACAATAAAAAAACTAACCTTAAAATCAACTAATGCGTTTTTTATAATATAATTAGCTATGGATTTCAAGTTGACTGAACCAATTTTGTAATTATATGAAAAACCATCTTGTGCGCGTACCACATGTACATTATATTTACACGATAACCAATCTAAAATTGTTTTAAATTTTATGAGGAGTATAGCAGTTAACTGTATGGATAGGTGTACATTCACAAAATCTACAGATAAGTCTAAAGCGATTGTTTTTAGCTTGCTCAACTGTTGGTCAATGTATATTCTTTTTGTTTCGTCACATAAATTCGATCCACCAGGATCTCGATGACCAAATGGATTTGTTAGCTGAACTGTGTGTTGAAGATAGCCGCATGGTTTTGATTTGTAATTTAAACTTTCATCACTATCGTTAGGTAAAGTCATAGCATCTTTATCTGATTTCCAGTGAGACAAAAATATAAGCCAAAATGAAAACGTTACAATAACAGTTATTGAATCAATAAAGAAATTGAAGGCCAAACTTTGTTTTATTTTGCTTTGTGGCCAACTCAAGTGAACTATTGAAGATACAGTTTTCGCCATTTCTGATTGTTGGTATCGTTTGTATCCAGTTAGACGTGAATATGATATAAAAGGTTTTCTATTGTGCATACAAAATAATAATTCCTTAAACCGTGTTGCGTATATATAACTTGAACACAAAAATAATAATAAGATTTTTGTGCACAATTCAATAATTTTCACTTCATAGTAAACTTCAGTTCTTCTATCAATTCGACGAGAAATCACAGAGTTCGCATTTATTTTACTGCGTATGTGCATAACCTTCCTTGGTGATATTGAAGGGGTTGATGTCACAGCCGAAGGTGGAAGCAGTGAAAACCACCAAGATGGATGAATGTTTGGTAAAGCCAGTATTAAGAAAGGGCTCAAAAATGTAATGCTTATTGTTAATATCTCTAAAAGAATCAACAATTTATGTATATAATATAGGCATTTCTGCTTATTCACTTGTTCACAACAATCTGAATACATTTCTTCATTGTCTGACCACTCTGAAGCGAAGTGCTTTGAAAATCGTTTGCCTTGTTTTAAAGGCTTGTGACATTCTGTATAGTTCCTATTCGTGTCTACCATCAGGACACTGAATATTAGGATATATCTGAAGGATTCCCCTGAAACGTATAAAAGACATTTTATTTAGTAGAGTTGCCGACAAACCATTACTTAATATTTAAATGTTAACCAGAATGGCGAATTAAAACATCTTCAACGGCTCTCCAATAAGTGATTTTCTGTTATATTTTTAATAGTAACGTGGGTTGATAAGTCAACATATTCACTGGATTCGTTTGACTCCACATGAATACTGAAAATCTTAAGGTGTTATTTATTAAAACAATAAATTTGGTTGAAGAATCGTATCAGCTAACTATTTTAACTGATATGTTAACACAAACCCATGTAATGAAGTTTATTATAGTATGATTTACTAGGCCCTGCTTACTCATATTTCAGTGTGTTCGTACGCCCAAATATTATATCCTCCAGTGCCAGTTATATTACACATCAACAGGGAGACTCTGCCTAATTTTACAGATTGACATTATAAGGTATTCAGAAAGTCTAAAGTCAGGCATAAAAAGTTTAAGAAAATAATTGATCTAAAAGCATACTTTATTGTTGTGTGACATTTTGTGTAGTGATTTGTCAAAATTTCTGTGTGTCTGAAATTTTACCTGAATTTTTACATGATGAAAGAAGAAGAAGAAGAAGAAGAGTATTAGGTACGAATCTTGATCACATAGTGCCTTTCTGAGAACACAATTTTTATTTTATCGATTTTTTTCTAAATTCTAGGCACTTAACCCCAAAATATCTACTGACTGACTTGACTAACCAAGTGATGCTAAACTACGATAGTGACTATTTTCCCATCAACTTATTTAAGAATATATTAAGTATGACCGAACTAAAGTATCTATTCTGTGGTTATTACTTCATATAGATAACCACGTGAATCGTAGGGACTAAAAGATGAAATCACTAATATCTAATGTAGATGATATGGTTTAAACATCCTTAACAAGTAGCGTGGCATTGCCACGAAATCATAAAATATGCTTCATTTGAGGGAAAACTTTCAGTGATACATTTGATAAAACTCGAAAATTTGTGAGCATTCTTCAAAATAATAAAGATTATGGGGTTTTATCAATGAATAAAAAAGGATTATTCCAAACAGCTGGAAACTTTTAAGCGGGTCGGTCGAGAAAATATCAAGAAAAACCCAAATTATGAAAATATCCGCTCACATCTGTGAAGGCTTGAAATTTTTGTACCAATTCCCGAAAGTTCCCCAAAATGAACTACATTTTTTCTAAAACGGAGAGATATCTCTCCACTTTAGTACCCAATATTGGGTACTAAACTTCACCAAAACTAGACGCCGCAGCTGTCTTATTTACAGTTTTGATTGCGAAAATTATCAGGTTTCTTTTTGCCCAACATCAAAGTTTGACTGCTTTGTCTAAACCCCATGTTATCAATAAGTAAAATTGTTCAAATCAAAAAACATAGAGAGAGCTTCAAATAAGCATTACGAATATTGCAAAATGACATAGAGACTGATTTTAAGCAGTATGTAAACAATGCTCACTCCTTAAAATGTTAACAGCAAACTATTTTAATTTGGTGCCTATTCAAGTGAAACTGGTGCATTTAAAAAAGCTTCAATACCAAATGACTTCCAATATCTAATATATTTTCCACAAATTTGTCTGAACTGACAGATTTCTTTGTGCTCATTTCTTATTATTTCAGCGCGTCTGTAGGTAGTTGGTTATGCCGAATGAGTGATACTCTAGTAATTCGATATCAACAGTTGTAATCAATGTGGCATTTATTTGTGGATTTGCCTTTTCTTTGAGTTTAGGTGAGTTCGTTTGTCAAAGGAAACTAGAGCTTCTGGATAAAAGTATCTACTACATTATCATGCAGGAGGTAGGTAGGTTCTAATTTGAAAATAATAAAGTGATGATCCAAGTGCCAAGGAAAAATGATAAATAAATGATTTAATTGGTTGATGATAAGTAAGAAGACGAAATAGAGAGGATAAAAGTGAAACGGAGATTATAATGAGAGAGACGGGAAGTACTTATTTACATTTAGTGCTGATAACCGTGATTATTTATGAGACATGCATCGCACACAGCTGTTCCAATAGGGAGATAATCATCCATGGGTAAGTACGTGTAAATCAAGTATCCTCTTTAGGCTATTCATCTAGATAGCTGTGGTCACGACGGTTGAAAGGGCGATCCTAAAAGAGGCAACTCCTTGTTGGAAAAAAGGGTACCTAGGTGTTCGCTTTTTGATGTTCATTCTCTCCGGCACGTCTCGGTATTCTTTCGATACCACGAAATCGCCAATAAATATACTTTGTTTGGATTAATTAAAGCCTTCTGGTCCGCGAGTAATCAAAGGAACCAAGTCGTTGCTAAGCACGTAATCGAATTGTAGTGGTGATCATAGTCCGTCCTCGACTTGACGCTACCACAGTACCATGAGCTGCTGATCAAAGTCAAACGAAACCAAGGTTTGTTTTATTTCTCTTTTCTGCTATTGCCTTACCAATCTCGGTCGGCCTTCATGACATCTGATGTGACTGTAGGGGTCGTTTTTAAAGCTGTAACAGGTCTGAAGTGCCCCGGTTAAGTGCTTACGGTTTTTCAGTGCACAGACATTAGAAGGAAGCTCTTAAAGGCTTTGAGATGTAATGAACGAAATAGTCTGGGCACGATAATAACCCTGGTGGTGTGAATACCTGTACTACGTGATCGTTAACTCCACTGTTGGAATCTCACTCGTTAGCCTTGTTACAATATCAGTATTCACAAACAGTCTGTTGGTGCACAACTGTTGTTAAAATACTATTTCAGATTTCTTCAGAAATGCAGTCATATACTACAGGACTACCATTTACTATGACCTTCACTTTGTGAATCATCATACTGGTAGATCTTTGGGTGTTTGCTAATCTTCTGGCTCCATCTTTTACTGTCCATAAAATGTTGCATCTAATTCTGGTTTGAAAGGATTGTTATGGATCCCTCTAAAATGTCTGTAAAAGTCAGTCTTTTGGTACGTTTTGGCTGCTATATAGAGAGCATTGTTCGGCTGAAATAGCTCTCTTCCCGACAATGAATAGCATTTTCCCTACTGTTTTTCTTATTAAAGACTGTCTTACTTTTTAGCAAGCTGCTCTGAAATGCTGGGACATTGAATAATTTCAAAGTGCTAGTATATTTATTTCCATTTTTACATTTTGGGAGCTGTGTTGTTGTCAATTCCCTCCCAATGTACAACCATCATTTCATATTGTCAACAGATACTGGGACATGAGAAATAGTCAATAAGCTTATCTTAATATAGGCCCGGTTGTCACTACCACAGTCGAGTATTCAGTTTGGTATGTGTTTGATTACTTGAATATTCTGGTGAGGATAGATACAGTAGTCTACAATAAGGTCTTATGCTTCTAGTTTTTTAGTACAGTAAGGTTGCTTTTTCTACACCGGGTCAACATGCTAGAACCACGGGCAGAGGTTACTCAACATAAATCCCTAGTACATATCATGTACTTCGGTGTCACAGCGGCAGTGAATCCAGCCACTATGTAAGTTACATTCAAATGCTGAGCCGCCGAATTTGACGGGTGACGAACATGTGATGCAATAATTGCCATTGATCTGATTCTCCCTAGTCGTAGTCTATAACACGGGGAGTTGAGGACGCCCTTTCTCCTATTTCTTTTTTGCTTGATATTCCTACTAGAAGTAGGGATCTAAGTGGAAGTGTGTAGTTCTTATTTATTTGGAAATTCAGTTAAGATGTTTAACATGGATGATCCACGTTGTAAACATTACTCTGTATTGTGTCATCTTAGGCATTTTTGCAATACTCTAGCTGGAAACAGAGATGTTAGACTTATTCTTAAACCCTGAATAAATAACCGTACCTCACCTGGTCATCTTTGTTGTTATAGTGTAAGTACCAGTGGCAACGCTGCCCAACAGACTGAGGGTAAAATGTTATGCGGTCGGGGGTGCACGAGGGATAGTTAAAGAGATAAGCTAACATGTGGTACAAGATAACAAGACGTTAGACACTCAAAAGTGTGACGTTTCTTTTGGCTGATCGTTAGGTCCTGCGTTTGCAAGAAGATAGGCCTGTGCATAATGCAGTTGATCAAGAGAGCCAGACGATCCACAGAGTAGCACAGCTTTGATATGATTGTGGTTTTCAGATTTGTTATTTTAGTTGTCCATCCTTCGAAACGATTAAACATTTATATGTGGATATTTCCAATTATTAGCAAAAGATCAAGCAGCCATAATCTAACTGATTTCTCTGCCTTCACGTATTCACTGAATGCAGCAGCTAAGTCTATTTGGCAAGGTGTTCTGTGGAGATTTGCTTTAGTTATATCATGGCTTTTTTTCGTAATCATCTATTGTATCACAGTTTTCCCAGAACTAATGATCCTTACCTCATGAGACATTTCCTCTTTCACTAGAGTGAAGTTCGCATTTCAGAGTTTGGTAATTAGTGGTGGGTCAAGCAGATTGCAATATGATTCGAGGAAGAACAACTGTGAATACAATGATGACTTAGTGGATGCTATTTAAATGAGAATTATTTAAAATGAGGTTTTGAAGACAGGAATCAAAAGATGTAGCGGCATCTGTATTTAATCTGTTTATACCTAATTATATTTAGCTGGTGACTAACAGCACAGACACCTTCATTGAGCCGGCTAAGCTTGCTCAGAATGCCTAACATTTTCGAAAGGATATTTGCCAACTGCAGTTACAAAGAAAGTGGTTCAGTATCTCTGTCAACGTGTAGTATGAAATTCATTCTATCAGCGAGTTTCGGTCTGTTTATTGTAAGTGCTCCAAGCTAAAATTGAGACAGAAATTTTAATAAACACATTCTAGGGGAATGTTGAGAACTGAAAGGAAGCAGCTTATGAAAGAAATGAGAGATATATAATAAGAATCGATTTTAGAGGTGCATCTCAATATATATTTTTTTGTCAGTGAATATTCAGTTTTACATTGCGAACCTGATTTAGATACTTAACCACTGAAAAAGAAGAAGAACTGGGCGAATATTTCATCTTAGTACCGAGCTTAGCAGCTGTGCATCAGCAACCTCACGAATAATTAAATCTAGGATCTACTGATGATACAAAAAGCGCCTAATCTCCTGACGACTGATATTGTATCAATAACATTTCTAACATAAGTAAATTCCCAATATTGTGGGTTCTTATATTAGGACGAAAGAGATGTCCGGTGCTTCTTGATTCCTAAACCGTGGTCCGTCTCTGATACAAAAGTATAAAATTATTAAATAAGTTCGTTCTTTAATTTTTATTTTCACTCTAATTTCTTAACTCACACAAGTAAACAAGACCTTTTATAATTGGTGGTGATATGAATTTTTAGAAGTTAATTGGGAGTATCAAGTGATTAAATCTACCGTGCAAATATAGCGTCACAAGATTTGTTCAGGGTTCGTCACTCTTTTATTTCGTGTTAGTATGTTGTTCAGTAAACTTACTTACTTACTTACTTACTTACGCCTCTTACTCCCAATGGAGCATAGGCCACCGACCAGCATTCTCCAACCCACTCTGTCCTGGGCTTCCTTTTCTAGTTCTATCCAGTTCTTGTTCATTCTTCTCATGTCTGTCTCTATTTCTCGGCGTAATGTGTTCTTTGGTCTTCCTCTTCTCCTTTGACCTTCAGGATTCCATGTGAGGGCTTGTCTTGTGACACAATTGGGTGATTTCCTCAAAGTGTGCCCAATCCACTTCCAGCGCTTCCTCCTGATTTCTTCCTCCGCTGAAATCTGGTTTGTTCTCTCCCACAGTAACTTGTTGCTGATAGTGCCTGGCCATCGGATCTGAAGTATTTTGCGTAGACAACTGTTAATGGACACCTGTATCTTCTGGATGATGGCTTTCGTAGTTCTCCAGGTTTCCGCCCCATACAGTAGATCTGTCTTGACATTTGTATTGAAAATTCTAACCTTGGTGTTGGTTGACAATTATTTTGAGCTCCAGATGTTCTTCAGTTGTAAGTATGCTGCTCTTGCTTTGCCGATCCGCGCCCTCGCATCTGCATCTGATCCACCATGTTCATCAATGATGCCTGTCCACTGTATCCCGTGCATTCCTCCAGATGTTGACGTTTTCATAATCCAGTCGATCACCAGGAGAAAGAGAAAGGGTGAGAGTAAGCAACCTTGCCTAACGCCAGTCTTTACTTCGAATGAGTCGGTGAGTTGTCCTCCGTGAACGATTTGACAGTTTAGTCCATTATAGGAGTTCTGTATAATATTTACTATTTTCTCAGGCACGCTGTAGTGTCGAAGAAGCCTCCATAGTGTCGTCCTGTCCACGCTATCAAATGCCTTCTCGTAGTCGATGAAGTTGATGTAGAGTGATGAATTCCATTCGATTGATTGTTCCACAATGATACGTAGAGTTGCGATTTGATATGTGCACGATCTATCCTTACGAAATATAGCTTGTTGATCTCGAAGTTGGGCGTCCACGGAATCCTTCATCTTGTTTAACAATACTCGGTTGAAGACTTTTCCTGGTATTGAGAGGAGAGTGATGCCCCTGTAGTTGTCGCACTTGCTAAGATCACCTTTCTTTGGTATCTTGATCAGAAGTCCTTTTTTCCAGTCTGTTGGTACTTGTTCTTCATCCCAAATCTTACTGAAGAGGATGTGGAGTATCTTGGCAGTTGCTGCTACGTTTGCTTTCAGTGCCTCTGCCGGGATGTTATCTGGTCCCGCTGCTTTGCCGCTCCTGATTTGTCTAATGGCCATGCTGATCTCTTCAATTGTTGGTAGGCCAACATCGATTGGGAGTTCTGTGGGTGTGTTCGGTGGAGTCGGACGATTCAAGAGTTCCTTGAAGTGTTCTACCCACCTGTTTCGTTGTTCTTCAATGTCGGTGATTACTTTGCCTTCCTTGCTTTTCACTGGTCTTTCTGGCTTACGGTAATTTCCAGCAAGTTTCTTTGTTGTATCATACAGTTGTCTCATGTTTCCCTCTCTTGCAGCCTTTTCCGCTGTCATCGCCAAATCTTCCACATATTTACGTTTGTCGGTTCTGATGCTCCTCTTCACTTGCTTGTTTGCCTCTGTGTATTCGGCTTATGCCTTGGCTTTTTCCGCTCTGGTTCGGCTGGTATTGATTGCTGCCTTCTTGTTCCTCCTTTCTTCAATCTTATCCAGTGTACCAACAGTGATCCATTCCTTGTGATGGTGCTTCTTTTGGCCCAGAACCTCCTGACATGTTGAAACGATTGCCTCCTTGATACCTTTCCAGTTGCTCTCCATGGTAGTCCCCTCTCCATTGAGTAGATCATGAAAGGCCTGGAACCTGTTGCTGAGGGCTATGTTAAATTTGTTGAGTTTGTCAGCATCTCGAAGAAAGGCCGTGTTAAACGTTTGTGATGTTGTCCGTCCCGTTGTCCAGTGCTTCTTGAGTTTTAGTTTCATCTGATCGGGTGATCGGATGCTATATCAGCTCCTCTTCTGGTTCTCACATCCTTCATCGTCCTCCTGAACTTTTTGTTGATGCAGATATGGTCGATTTTATTCTGTGTAGTGTGATCCGGTGAAATCCAAGTGGCTTTGTGTATGTTTTTGTGTGGGAATATGGTGCCACCTATGACCAGTTTATTGAAGGCACATAGGTTTGCAAATCTCTCACCATTTTCGTTCCTTTCTCCCAGTCCATGTTGTCCCATGTCGTCTTCGTATCCAGTGTTGTCCATTCCAGCCTTGGCATTGAAATCTCCCATCAGAATTGTCAGGTCCTTGGTTGGGCACTTCTCGAAGATCGACTGCAGCCTATCGTAGAATTGGTCTTTAGCGTCTTCATCGTAGTCGTTGGTAGGCGCATAGTATTGGATGACGTTCATTGTAATGCCCTCTCTCTTTGTTTTGAAGGAGGCTTTGATGATCTTTGGTCCATGAGATTCCCATCCAATAAGTGCATTTTGTGCTTTTCTGGACAGCATCAATGCAACTCCTTGTGTATGTGGGGCGTTTTCTTCTTCATGAACGGAGTATAACAGAAGTTCTCCTGATGATAGTCGTTGTTGTCCAACCTGCGTCCAACGTGTTTCACTGATTCCAAGCACTTCCAAGTTGTATTTTCTCATTTCTGCAGCAATTTGGAAAACTGTTCCGGTCTCCCACATTGTCCGGACATTCCATGTACCTATAAAAATTGTCGCTCTGGTAGTAAGAAGGTGCATCGGCTTCATGACTTCCGAATGAACTCGGCTTTCATCATGAGAATTCATAATTATTCCTTCAACTCGGAGGGCAGAGTTTAAATGGTTTGAATTATTTTTTCTGGTTAGCGTTTTTTAGCGAGTTGATTTTCTACGGGATGGGGTCGCTAACCCCATGCCCAACCCCCTCTTTTACCCGGGCTTGGGACCGGCAGTAACCCCCGGAAGAGCTACAGGCGGAGTTTGTTCAGTAAGCTTATTTGGATGATTAAGATTGACATTATGCAAATGGTTGCGTGATAAGTAGATGAAATAGTAATGGATATAGCTTAAAAGCAAGTGGTTCCTAGATCTATCCAATACGTACTCTTTCAGTTACAAATGAACCACAATTGAAGTCAAAAGAAAACGGTTTACATAACTGAAGGTATTATGTTATATTTTCAGTTAGGTGCTCGGTAGAGTGCACGTAAACATTACATTTAACCAAATATGTAAATGCGTGTACAAAAGAGTCACAACACAAAAACTACCTCAGACATTTCACTGCACGGACGCTGGAAGAAACGATCATGATCCCGTTGAAACTTTTTGTTCAGTTTTAGGTTTCGTTTCTAATACTTTTGTCGGTTATGGTTATATGAACAGAGTAATCGGTTGACGTTGGAGTATGAGTCCTGATTATAACGCATACAAACCTTTTGACATAACAAGGTTGACTCATTGAAAAGAATTATTCAAAGAGATTGTACAACATAGACATAAAGCTAGTCTATATTGTATACTTTGAGGGATTGAAATGTGGAAACACTGGACGGCCGTTCCAGGTTTTCCATGGTGGTCTAGCTTCAACTGACTCATGCTTTCAACTATGAAAATACTAAATCTCCACAAAACCCCTTCTGAGGATTAAAATGTAACAATGTGCGAAAATTTCGTGATCGAAACTAAAGAGATGGTCGATATAGTAAATATCTCACTAGGAGATTCTGAAGAATAACAAGAATATTTGACGAAGCTGAAACTAATAAATTCGGTAGCAATATAAAGCATCGAGTAAAATATATACTTTTAGAAGTTATATGGCTCCGAATTTCAAATCTTCCGTTTCATTTGCGAATATTATAGGATGTTGATAGTTATACATTTCGATTCCCTAAACTGGGGGTTGATAAACGCTCTATCTACACTTGTAGATGGCGTCGAGTCTCGATTGACTATGATGACTACTACACCAAGATTACGCGCCCGAAAACGACCTGGCTCCTTTGCTAGCTCGTAAAACAGAATGCTGTAATTGGTCCAGACAAAGTGTATTTATTGGCAAAAGAATACCGAGACGTGCCAAATGGTACAGGCAAAAAAGGCAGAGCGTAAGAAATGTCGAACGGACAAGACGAACACGGAATGAAAAGTGATTTTGATACAATTAAAAAGACGAGTACAGTAAAACACTCGCTGGTACAATTGGTTATAATAATAATTATTTCCATGATACCGATCACGTTCTCGTCGAGAAAAGCAGATCACTACACACTCATGTTGAGTAGTGCTACGAATAAATGAATGGATTGCTTCATTCTTTCCCACAAACCATAATTCTAATTGGTTTGAAAATAATACTTTGGTTACGGGGGTACACAAAATGTCCGTCTGGAAATTTGAAGTAAAAAAAAACTGAAATTTTCTGAACACCTCATGGCATCCCATTGACTCTAATGACCGATGATAATGAATAAAATATGATTTCTCACTTAAATCCTTATACAGTACTTGGACTAGTTCTAATGAATAACGGTGGTACTAAAAGGCATGTGTGAAATGTTCTGGAAAAGTTTGTTATAAGTGTTTGTATCCAAGCGGACGAAAGTTTGAAATGGATAGACGAACGCAGTATGACCCTTGACCTTTGCTAGCAAGATGGCACTCAGTTCAATCTGACTCGGGTTCCATGTCAGATAAGCAGGTTATCAATTGTAGGTGAATAAACAATAAAGATGCACATGTATATATAGAAGCTCAATCTCAGAAGCGGATACTTGATAGGAGCGTACAGGGTAACTTTAAAAGGCAATAAACATTTGTATGTTCGAAAAATACGAACAGCGTACATATGTATTAGATTCACGACGACTTCACGGTTATGTCGGAACTCCGAAACATTAGTTGCTTGATAGATACCGTGAATGTCCTCGTTATCAAATGTTATGTAACTCTGAATTAGACTATGAAATCAACCTCAACAAACAGTTAGTATCTCCAAGCAAATGGCCATTTCCCGAAAGATAATAATCTTACACTTTCCCGCGTCCAGTGACATTTCCCCAACCCTTCAGTAACATACGTTTAGCTTCGTGTACATTAAATACCGATTTGTGTGGATTATCGTCCATTGAATTTTGAAGATGACCTACTACCAAACCGGCATAAAAACATTTAAAAAAATCGCATCACAAGATCAGAAATTGACTTTGTTATCATATGCTACTAAATCCATTGTGTTAGATGAGTCACGTCGTGGACTTAAAACATTGGAGCACCGACAAATTTAGAACCTACTTTCAGAGTAGAAATGTTTATAGATTAGTTATGCAATGTGGTAGATGATTCTTGAGGAGCCAACCACACACTCAAACAAACTCATTACTATTAATTGGATAATATTTAACAAATTTCTATGGGAAAACATTATTAGGTCAGAGAACTTGTGAGGTTTACATGACACAAAAAACTATCAATACTTGATTTTATATTTGACCAAAAATAAAAAAAATACGAATGCGCAACAATATGAAATGACTAGGATGTGACGTTTGTACTGACTGATAATTCCTTAGTACATCATTTAGCTCTTGGCTCAAGTCCCAAGTTCAACACGTACGATTATGTTCAAGGTGTTCACTTTGAATCTGACACTGATCCGTATTCGACTATTAGAGTGCGAATTAGACAGTGCCGTGAACTACTTGTTAGATTGGTGAGTTCGATTACTTCTAATAATTTCATAAGACCGAATATTGAGCTGGTTACTTGAATGTAATGAGTTCAAGATAAATCCAAAATTATATGTGGCATAAGAAATTGAAAACGTCACTCTTATATCAATGAATCATAAACCAGATGCTTGGTAGTGCTCGTTATACTGAACGATAATCAGTATGACTTAGTTACACAATGAAGTAACCGTGTCATAGTAAATAAATTCATACAGTAAGCAACATGTAATGTACAAAAAGAATGAAATTATCAAAGATTCGAATATACAAATGAATTCAAAGTTAACCATCTCTACAGATTGTAATAATCTCCACAATGGGATCTACGGAGGGCATTTTATATGACGAAAGACGTTTAGGAGGCTGTTTGAATTAAATTAGTGGGTAAGGAATCTGACAAGAGAAAATTTTATCTCCCACTGAACTTGTAGCAACGAACATTCGGGATAAAGGTGTTTTACATTTGCTTGACATAATTTTTCTACGTTAGCTCGTGTTTCAAACGGTGGTTACGAGCGTCCATAACGAATCAATTCGGTTTTAAGTGACTTAATTTAACTGCTTTCTACTTATTTGAGATCAAGTATATTTTTTCGTGTACCAAAGTGATTTACGTAGAAAACAAGTCTCTACATTAAATGTTGATTTTTATAACAATCTGATCATGCCTGTAAACTGGTGTGAATTCTGTAAATATTATTTTCAGAATATATTATTATTATTACTATTATTATTAAGTCATGATTTCGTGTCTCACCATAAGTCCCTCCTAAAAAATTCTTATCCTTGACGATTGTGGTGGACTGAAAATTTATCAATTCAAAAAATAATGACAAAGTTATTATGTCAAAAATTAATGTGTTAATTTACCAAATATAAGTTATGCACATAAGAAAAATATACAGGACGATACTTAAACTGTCAGGAGTTGACTTGTTAGAGCTTCGTTTGGTCTGATGTTCCACAATTCTAAGGAGTTAGTAATTGCAACTATAATTGTTACAATCCAAGATGTATACTCAAATAAAGCATGTAATGAGGATATCACTGTGATTTGTGAGTGTAGATAGCAAATATATTAGAGTTTTGTTATCATTACAGGTAATTGAGAACAAGAGGCATACGTGTGTAGCAATGTATTTGTAAGTGGTAATCAGTAATTCATGCTATGGGGGAATCGAAAAAAGGAATTGGAAGATCCAAGATCATGTTTTTTGAACAATAATTTAATAGTCAGTAGTGGTAATTATAAAAATTATGGGAATTAATTAAAATGCAAATAGTAACAAAGACTAATTACATAATAAGTTTGTTCTATCTTCATACAACCAAAGTGGAGCTTATTACA
Source organism: Schistosoma rodhaini (assembly GCA_944470415.2). Taxonomy (NCBI): domain Eukaryota; kingdom Metazoa; phylum Platyhelminthes; class Trematoda; order Strigeidida; family Schistosomatidae; genus Schistosoma; species Schistosoma rodhaini. The sequence continues at coordinate 14,797,324 of OX104037.1, forward strand.
TCATCGAAAAAAGAATAAAAGCTTTTGTTAAAAACTAGAGTATATTAAAATAGCAAGCACTTTGGTGCTTAGATCAAAATATTATTGTTCATGAAAATCCTATCTAGAAGTAAATGGCAGTTAGTTTGATTGAAGGTTTGTTTGTACTCCATAACAACACAACATCATTTAAACCTTTTCATTTTACCCTTGATCAACTATAAAATAATTCATTCTCAGTCCTTGATACTATAAGTATTAATGTATTTAAAGAAGGCCAGTATACAAAGACATCGGAAAAATGACACTTATTCATTCCAATCATCTATCAAGTGTAGTTTCTTGCTACACTTCAATGTTGTAATTTATATTGTTCAATGGTGTGATTAATAATTCCGCTAAGTGTTTTTTGAACTTCGTTCAATAAGTTAGTAAGTAAATAAAATGAAACATACATACTTACGTCTGTTACTCGCAATGGAGCATGGGCCGCCGACCAGTATTCTCCGATTCACTCTGTCCTGAGCCTCGTTTGTAGTTCTATCCAATATTTGTTCATTCTTCTCATGACTGTCTGCATTTCTCGGCGTAATGTGTTCTTTGGTCTTCCTCTCTTTCTTTGGCCTTCAGGACTCCATGTGAGGGCTTGCCTTGCGACGCAGTTGGGTGATTTCCTCAATATGTGTCCTATCCACTTCCAGCGCTTCTTCACGATTTCTTCCTCCGCTGAAATCTGGTTTGTTCTATCCCAAAGTAGGTTGTTGCTGATAGTGTCTGGCCAACGGATCCGAAGTATCTTGCGTAGACGGCTGTTAATAAACATCTGTATCTTCTGGATAATGGCTTTCGTAGTTCTCCACGTCTCCGCCATATACAGTAGAACTGTCGTGACATTTATATTGAAAATTCTGATCTTGGTATTGGCTGGCAATTGTTTTGAGTTCCAGATGTTCTTCAGTCGTAAATATGCTGCTCTTGCTTTGCCGATTCGCGCCCTCACATCTGCATTAGATCCACCCTGTTCATCGATAATGCTGCCCAGTTATGTAAAGGTTTTCACATCTTTCAGAGCTTCTCTGTCAAGTGTAATTCGATTGGTGCATGCTGTTTTGTATCAGAGAGTCTTGCTTTTCCTTTTGTTTATATTGAGACCTACTGCTGCTGAGGCTACTACTACACTGGTCGTCATCTGAAAATGAAACACCTTCAATACTAAATAAAATGTGTTTCATCATATATACATTTCTGAGAAGAATATAATGGTCAATAATAAATTAAAAATCTCTGATTGATAAAGCTCGCTAATTATTTATTGTACAGCATTCCCTTTTCATTTCGCCATGTCTGTTTTAGGTTATATATATAAAATAAATAATTCAGATGTGTTCAAGATTCGGATTTTATGAGTTCTGTTTGTTATATCGTTAAAGTTTGTTTAATTGATTGCTAATGACAATTGTAACTTAACTATCATACATTGATGTACTCAATTAATGGATATGTTTTTTGATAGGATCGAAATTTTTAATTTATCGGTTTCTTTTATTTCATCGAAAATATTCAGTATTAGACATATTTCGATATTAACTTTCACTTTCATTTACTAAAACTGTAACCAACACGATGCTAGTAGGCTTGAAATTACTATTATTATTAGTTTAATGATGTATAATAAGAATGGTACAATTACAGAGTTAAAAATAGTTGTGAAGTGGTTACTTATATTCACACAAGTAGTATATAACGATGATCGGGCATTGAATGTAGTTCAGTAGAAGATCGATAACGAGAGAACGGAAATGAAACGCAATCGGCATGAAAATGCATGAACAATTATAATAGGAGACGATGGACAGATATTTGTAGAAGGAATGGTCAAAGTTGAGACAATTGATTGATAGTTTGCAAATTAACTGTTTACTGTATGGTTGTCAGATTGTAGTGAGACAGTCTGTAATTTTCTTATCATATACATTTGATTGTCCCCATTCGTGTTAAGAATTATTGAAATAATGGCCTGATTTTATTTGTATCAAATAACTTAACAAGTAGTCATATGCATTTGTTACCTTAATAATTACTAAGTGTAAAAGGAAAATATCATCCTTATTATTTATGCTCAATTAAATGTTCATAATAATAATAAACAGGATACTTCAACAATCTGTCATTCTTTTCATTTCATATTCTTTGTACTAAACTACTTATATTGACCTGTGAATGTGGAAAATTTAATTTAACTGATAGAAAAATAAACAAAATTCTAATTAATTATCCATTCAGATTAGCAAAAATTGTACAAGGACAATCTCCTAAATATAATAAAGAGTTTTAAAGAAAATCTGTTGGAAAACAGCTTTGAATTAAAGTATATTGAAGGTGAATAAATAAGAATAATGAATAATTTATAAAAGAAACTCTTCTGATAATAATGATCATATGCTCACTAGTGACTGACTTCAAGAGATATTTCTTGGAGTTCTAGTGAGAAGCAGTGATCAGTGGAGTTTAAACCATGTCTATTGTGAGATAGAAACTTACTGAAGATATTAGTGAATGGTTGCTCAATTTCATGGATTGGTTGAAGTTAGATAATAAGACCATCGGACGCCGCCTCGTTTGCAGTGAAGAAGGTTTATCCACTCTTTTTATTCTACCAAATTCTAATCTTCTAAATTCTTCATGTCCCTATCCTTTTTCTCTCCTCAAATTTATTTCACTGTATTATACTCCTTGAATAACATCTTCAAACCATAATCTTTCGGATTACTGCTTATACTCTTACAACTTCTACCACTATGGGATTTGAATCGACAACTTCATCTCTGTACTAATGTGGTATGGCAACTCGAACTGATGTACATGCGTACGAAGTTCTACGTTGTGACTGACTGACATTCAAAAGTATGATCAAGTCATTAACAGAAGAGGTTTCTGAGGATTTCCACAATGAGACGAAACGGCCGTCCAGTGATTCCAGGTTTTCCATTGTGGTCTAGCTTCAAATGACTCATGATTTTAACTATAAATCACTAACAGCAATTCAGGCAGAATACAAACATTGACGTTTGATAATCCACCAATAACATTGTTCTCAATCTATCTAGCTATCGCAAAATAAGCGAAATGTGTACGAAACATTCACACAGCATATTTCATTTATTAAAACTTGGAGTAATTAGTTTGATAACAGGTGTCCGACGTGGCTATGGATGCATATTAATCTGATTCACTATCGACAAAATTCTGATTAACTATTCGGATATTCGCATCAATTATCTTTTCATTTTATACAGAATTAAAACAAGCTAATGGTACGTTTGATCATATTGAGTGATTTGATACTAAAAATAGGATGGGAACTCTATTCTTCTCATAAAGGATGATGAGAAGCGTAGCATTCAAATCTCGAGTTTGGCTTTTATCAGCAAATTTATCTTTATTTTAAATAGTAGTCATATAATGCCTTTTATAATAAAGTTATCAAAACTGTGCAGTAGTCAAACATGAAATCTTATGCTAAATAATTTACGTTTGGTAATTAGTAAATTGAATAAATTGGGTACATCGGTGCATAAGTCTATTGGTTTGTCAGGTTCAGAACTTTCGAGTGAAATCAAATTTCTTTGTTTGTCTATGTAGATTCAGTACCGACACACCAATCATACAATTTCAGGTATATGAAAGATTTAGAACTTAGAGAATATGATAAATTTATTTCATTCTACATTATTTCCAATCGTTGTTTTAAGAAGCTTTGTTAGAGTGACATAACCTATAAAGTTCCCAAAACGACACATCTATTTACAAATCGTTCATATTTGAGAATATCAACTGACGATATTTTGTAACGTTATATGTGAGGGTATACACATTACATTTCATTTGAAAATGTTCACACTTTTCATTCGTTAGTATTACGTATTTGTTTATTTTTATTATTATTTTTTATTATTAGCTTCATTCAATATTATATTTTTGGTACAATATAGAATTCTCAGCACAAAGTACTTCAACAAGTTTCCGTTTCTTACTTATTCGTCCTTCCTGACAATAAATATTGAGTGATCGCCAGTTAGAAGTTAGCAGCCCAGTCACTAGACATCTGGATAATGTACATTCTTCTCGCGGCATATTGCCAGCAATCACGATATCTCTGATTAGGCCTTCTGTGACCTTTACAGCGAAAGGTCTTACACTTTTCAGAAACGCACCTGAATAGGTTGTGCGATTAATAGACATAATGATGTATTAAAACAAACGAAATTAGATAACTTGTTGAAATATCTAGATGACAGGAACAGGTAGCCTAGATGTTTAAACAGGCCACCAGTCGATCCATGATGTCCACTTGGCATATATATGCATTTTATTTTTCCATGGCCCTTAACACTACTTTTACACATATTTTAAAAATGTCTTCCTAGTTCAAGCACTATTGAGTTTGTGTTCTGCTTACATACCATTTGTTATAATTGTTATATCCCGTGGAGAATTATGGATGGTAACTCTGAGGATTATTTATGAATCAATGTGATATGTATATTTCCTATTATATAATTGTTAAGTGATTAAACTATTCGTGTTCCTCTTATCATAAGCTTTATTTTGACCTATGAACTATTATTATACGATTTACCATTCTTGAGTTATCCCTAGTCCATTAATTACTGTTCCCCCAATTCACAGCGACGTTTGACCAAATCTTGTACACATGTTATTTTATGGTGTGATGTGGTCAGTTTGTTTGTATATAAACGCAGTATGTTTGAGAATAATGATTCATATTAGTGTTCTGGACTTAACTGACTGGGCTAGGCAGGAAGCAGGATCGATAAGCACTCTAGACTGCTCGTACGGCTTTTGTGTATCATTGGACGATCAATAAGTTCGCCTTTCACTAAGTGGTGGTCTTATCACCTCATATATTAAACAGGGCACGTACTCACGCAATCGATATAACAATAATAATGTTAAGTTGACCAAATTATGAACCTTTTTATTTGGTTAAGTTTCATATTGTTCAAACTGTTCTTTTACATTCGTTGGTCTCAATAAAGAAAATAGGTACTAATTACCGTTGCAATCTTGTTGAACATCATGTTAATTCTTTAATTTGATGCCTTACTCCATTATTAACTGCGTATTTTAATATACATAAGACACGCGACATTTATGAGAACTATATGAACGAAAGTAAATATTAAATATCGTGGCTTACAAGACATAGATTGTTGTTAGTTTCCATAATTATGAACTTATAACTTTACGTATTCTTCGAACGATTGCATTTGACTCGTCGTTAAGAATTTTCAGAAATTATATTGCATATACACCGTGAATATCCTAATACATCACTCAACCTACTATTTTATATTATATATATAGGACTAATTGGTCACTATACTTTAGGAAACCTTGGAATGTTTTCGTATGAAAACTGGATTACTAATGTTTGGCTATTTTTACAGATGCGCGAAATCAGTGTTATTATTATTATGACTTCTATTAAAAATATGAAAACCTACTCGCCTAGATCCATCTTCTCTTATTCTCTTATATTGCGGGGTTTGTAAAATTACAGTTGAAAACGGAAGAAGCAGTAGATCCGAAGAAAAATCGAGAAATTCATCCGAGTCTTAACCAAAAGGGAATTAATTCAGCTATTAATCTAAATGTTTCATACATTAGTTCTTAAACACATTAGTTAAGATAAAAATTACACAATTCTATAGATATTTAGAGCACTCAAATAACTTTAAGATTTACATAACTGTATTGTATCGTAACGTCAAATTTTAAGTGTCTTCAACATATTTTCTGTTAAATGAAAAACTTTCCATTTCCAATTGAAGTTAGACATTAAAACCGTTCGATGCCGGCCATCTCAGTGGTCTAGTGGTTAAGCGCTCGCGCACGAGACTGATAGGTCCTGGGTTCGAATCTCACGGGGCGGGATAGTGAATGCGCACTGCTGAGTTCTACAATAGGACGAAACGACCGTCCAGTTCTTCCAGGTTTTCCATGGTTGTCTAGCTTCAATTGACTAATGATCTCAACTATATAAAAAAACTGATTGAAATGTTTTTATTTATTGACAAAGTATATCACTTAACATGTAATCAACAGAATTGCTTTTTTTCTAAATCTTATTCAACGACTAACATGGGTAAAATTAATCGGCATACAGTGACTTATACAAAGACATGAAGACAATTTGCAAGGATCATTTTATTCAATTTCTATGTTTAGCATACAGAAATTAACATTTATCAAATGGATTTAATCATTAAACTTCCATTAATCCACCACGATATTCTTTTATAGGAAACCAACGTTTATCATTCATTGTTTTCCACCATTTAGGAAACTGTGATCTTTGATAACTAAAATATACAATATAGAATAAAATAAATGAATACTTTAATTCACAAGCATGGTTAGCAGAGATGGATAGTGGCTAGCAGTGGAATCCAGGACGCGCGTTTCGTCCTATTTGGGACTCGTCAGCTGAATGTACCTGCATCTCAGAGTTGATGTTCACTCTGGGACTCGAACCCAGTACCCTCGCTTCAAACACCATCGCGTTATCCACTCGGCCACTGAGTCCTGATAGCCACTTGCGTGTGCGATGGGGTGAAGTTTAAATTCAACTTAGTATTGTTTGTTTGAATCTTCCCGTCGATTTGTTAGGACTGCAACTGGTCAGTCTATCAGGACTCAGTGGCCGAGTGGATAACGCGATGGCGTTTGAAGCAAGGGCACTGGGTTCGAGTCCCAGAGTGAACATCGACTCTGGGATGCAGGTACATTCAGCTGACGAGTCCCAAATAGGACGAAATGCGCGTCCTGGATTCCACTGCTAACCACTATCCATCTCTGCCAACCATGCTTGTGAATTAAGGTATATCGAGGCAATACGCACAGTATGCACATATGCCAATTAGAGACTGACCAGTTGCAGTCCTAACAAATCGATGGGAAGATTCAAACAAACAATACTAAGTTGAATTTAAATGAATACTTTATTTGTGTACTTTCTAAAATACATTATAGTGTGTCGTTCATATATTAAGCCGATTATATTTTATTCTAGCTTCTGGTCAAGCCAATATACCTATCCATCTTGAGTCATGTTTTGACCTTATTGATTATTCACTTATTAACCCTGACTATTTTTTGAATGGGGTTATCTGTTTGTACATTTTTTATTATATTCATCATATGTTTGTAATTTATTTTTATCTGACTATAAATATTGATCAACACTTGATTAAAGCGAGTTGGATTACCCTCCATCTCCAATGTGTCATTTTTGCTTCACTCTCTTTTATTTGCTTCATCCCTCTGATTTCCTGTTCAGATCAATGAGTGTACAAAATATATGTATTCAAAATCCATTCTCGTATTTGACTTATTTAACTCCGTTATTCATAAACGCAGATTAAGTCATGTATTACATACGAGGATAAGTAGGATGTATATTTTGACAATAATCATTCATATGATTTAATTGGAGTCAGATCATGACCTACAACATTACTATTGTGATAATGTAACCCATACTATAGAAATAAATTCATGTAACTCTTCAAATAATCTTGAAAAAGGTTTAACAATAAGTGTTCGGGTATAGTATTTTATTAATGGAAAATAAACAAAAGTATAAGGTATTCATATGTTTTTACATGACAACAGCGTTTACAAAATCCTTTCTTGGTTGCTTTTTTATTTAAATTAGATATGTATTTTTGTACCGGAAATGATGTTTATGGCCTACAGGTAACCTAATATACGATTGTGAATATATGTTGCAACCATATTATTATATTATTGTAATAATGTTTGTTTTTGAACTTCCTCAGAATGATATTTTTGAACAGTTTTATCTTTTTTTTCTAAATTATACTCCGATGAACGAACTATTTAGTCGTCTCCTGTATGGAGCTGGAACGTGGAGAACTACTGCATCCGTTGTCAAGAAGGTACAAGAATTTATAAACAGTTGTTTACGCAAAATACTCAACATTCACTAGCCGAATACTATCAGCAACAGCGTTTTATGGGGGAGAACAAACCAGCTTCCAGGTGAAGAGGAAATTAGGAAAAGACATTGGAAGTGGATAGGACATACATTGAGGAAATCACCAAACTGCATCACGAGGCAATCCGTAACTTGGGATCCGGAAGGGAAGCGGAAAATAGGAAGGATGAATATTAACTGGAAAGGATTGCTCAGGATATGGTTGGATAGAGAGTGCTGGTGTGCGGCCTATTATCCTCCACTAGGAGTAACAGGCGTAAGTAAGTAAGTAAATTTTGTTGTTTCAATCTTATGTTTCAATACTTTTCTCTATTTTATGCATTTTATGAAAAAGAGTTGGTGTATATTCATTTCTCTGAGTGCTCCCTCGTTTTCCAGGTACTTGATTATAATAGTCACTGTAAACAGATTAAGTTTATATATATATATATATATATATATATATCGAACATTGATACTTTGATATAATTTTGGGGATTTGCGGAGATTGTATTGTTTTCAAAGATGGATTCACGAATCAATCTAACCTGGAAGCACTGGACGGCGCACCGCTGAGGAGCAACATACTAGGATGAGATCATCGTCCAGTGTTTTCACGTTTTCAATGGTGGTTTATCTTGTATTGATTCGTGAATTCAACTTTGATATAATCCCTTAGAAGTCGAAGCTATAGTGTGGATTTCTAGAATGTTAAACCCATTCTTTTAAATGTTTTTAAAATGAATTTCAAGTCTAGATATTATTTATGGATTACAAGTAGAAATCACAGTTGTCCTCCTTAGTCTGTTGATAAGTTTTACTGATAGATAGATATTTTTTGAGCATATTAACAATCAAATGTTTTCATTTTCTTATAAACTGAGGATGTATTCTTGGAAGAAACTATACTCTGGACTTTTTCTAATGAGGCTTATAGGATGTCAGTGTCCATTACAAAAGTTAGGTTATTCTCTTTCTAAACATTTTCAAATAACATGCATATATCACAATGTGCGTATTAATGAAAAACCAGTTGACATCATAAGCAATGTTTGTACATTAAACGCATGATGACAGCTTCTGAACCTTTTATCAGGGCGCCATACGTTAATAAATTCCGTTTGTAATACCAAGCTACTGTTTTCAAAACCTCCATACAAAAATACTTTTTTATATACAACTTATTATTATTACACAATGACTACAGAATAATAACAAAGAAGACTAAAAAGTCACATAGGGCTTCTGTATATTGTAGCAAAACTTTAAATCATACTAATCTAGCAGTATAAATGATATTCCTTTACGTAATCGATTAATAAAGTTATCAGGAATATTTGATTACACAACTTTTAAAAGTACTTGATCACTGTTTTAATAATTTAATGTACCTTAGTGATCAAGAACAGGTCTACATATCCCTTCTCTAGTCACAGTTTTATTATCAGTTTTAGCAAAACTAACTTTCTGTCCAAAATAATGTAGGATGAAATAGGTTCGAACCATTGACTTAATGGTTGAAAGATGGAAGACTGATAATTAGTTTTCAAAAATGTAGATCACAGAAGAGGGTGGATTAACAAAATTGCTTGCAAACTCATTATTCCAGCTCCATAGTCTATATAGTAACTGAAATGGTTTGGAGACATAAACCATGAAAATGGTGAAATCATCGTAGAATAGGTAAAAAAAAACTTAATTAAACAACAAATAATAATAAAACGATAAACTCACTAATATGGACTATTGTCCATAAATGAATTTGAATCTAATAATGCTTCAGGTATTTCACTTTTTAAATAACCATGTGGATTCGCATTTGAACTGATGGCAAACATATATATGACAACTATATAACATAATCATCAAAATGAATAAGAATTATTTCATACATTAATACATATTACTTTAATTCATATTAAGTAGTATATTAAAAGTGATCCATGAAATAAACGATAAAAATCAGAACAAGCATAAAATTCTATGTAAATTTTCTTTTTAGCAGATTTTAACATCTGATATAATGTATTGAATCAATTTCTGTTTTCCATTCACCTTCCTTTGATTTTAAGTTCGCTGTAAGTTGATTATTTTATTGCTGACTATAGGCTAATCATTGAATTTTACATATCCATTATAAAGAACTCATTTACTACTGTTGATCTACCATGAGAAATTCATAAATTATTGTATATTAGTGAACTTGTTCTCTGTATTCTCTGTATTTACACATCACTTATATTTCTCCCAAGTTGTTGTAGCTAGATATAGAAAAACGAATCCAATAAATCGACACCAGCGTTTAGGTGACAGTGCTCAGACTGGATTTTAAGGCTTCCTCTTTGTAACCTTGTAAATAGGTGGAAACTAATTTATTGCAACATATAAGTCAAAAACACACACTTGGAAATCTAACCATAAATGTTATATCATAACTTATGACTAATTTAACAGTTGAATACATGAGTCAATTAAAGCTCGACTAGCGGAGTTCAACCAGCTCTGTTGTGAGATAGAAACTCACTGAAGACATTGGTGAACGATGGCACGATTTCGTTGATTGGTGAAAGTTAGACAATAATACTGCTGAATGCCAGCTCAGTGGTCTAGAGATTAAGTGTTAGCGCGCGAAACTGATAGGTCTTCGGTTCGAGTCCCCTTTGTATGGGATCGTGATTGGGTACTGCTGAGGAGTTCCATACTAAGACCAACCGGCCTTCAAGTGTTTCTAGGTTTTCTATGATGATTTAGCTTTGACTGACTCATGAATTCAACTATAAAATTACTAATATCTCTACAAAACCCACTTTCTGGTTATGAACACTGTTTTTCACTGTTTTTTTTCAAAAAATCATCACTGTTTGATGAACTTGAATTATAATAAAACATTTTCTTCAGATCTTACAACTTGTCATCATTATAAAAAATATATGATGAAAAGGGGATTTGGGGAGATTTCAGTATATTTCAAAGTTGAAATCATGAGTCAATTGAAGCTAGACCACCATCGAAAACTTGGAAGCACTGGACGGCCGTTTCGTCCTATTATGGGACTCCTTAGCAGTGCGCACCCACGATCCCGCACTCGCGAGATTCGAACCCAGGATCTACCAGTTATGGCTCAGTGGTCTATCGGTTAAGGGCTCTGGCTCGTAACTAGTAGATCCTGGGTTCGAATCTCGCGAGTGCGGGATCGTGGGTGCGCACTGCTAAGGAGTCCCATAATAGGACGAAACGGCCGCCCAGTGCTTCCAAGTTTCCGATGGTGGTCTAGCTTCAATTAACTAATGATTTCAACTTTGAAATATATGATGAAATATTTTAGCCGATATTTTATCAGATTCAAAGGTTTTTTTTGGCCTATTCAAGAAATTATCCTGTTGTAAACAAATTTTATTCAATGAATATACTCAAAATGAATCCTAAAACATACGAATCATGATTTTTAACATTCTTGTTTTTATTCAACAATTTATACTAAATTTCAATCATCAAATGCTCAATTATATTACACTATAAAGTATTGTATTTTGGTATATTTTAAATTAAAGAATCACTTCATTATCAAGTAAACACCATTATTCTCTGATTTTCTCATTGTAAACTAAGTAAGTAAACATTAAATAGATAACGAAATGATTGAAGTTGTTTAAATATTCTAAAACTGTTATTGAAAAATCCTTATGAGTAATTTAAAAAATAAAAGTTTAAGTTCAATAAAATGGAAACACAATTTTACGTTTATTGAAATTAGATGTTATGAAAAGCTAAGTATCAGACTATATATGGAAACGGAGATTGTAGTGAACAGAACACCGGTTGGGGACAATCGAATGTATTTGAGCAAAGATTACAGACTATCTCAGTAAATTCTGATAACCAAACAATGAACAGTCAATTTGCAAATTAACAACCAATTGTTTCAATCTTCACTGTTTCTTCTCTTATTCCATTTCTCATGCATTTTCCAAACGATTGCGCTTCATTTCAGTTCTTTCCTCATCGGTCTTCTGCCAAAATACATTCTATGTCTGATCATCGCCATATACTACTTATATGGATATAAGTAGACCACACCACAAGATGATTAATTTTTTGAGTTTTTTTTAATACTTTACTTTAAACAGACCTAAGTTTAAACAAACGCCTGCAAACTAATAAGTGCTTGAAAACTGTTTCGTCTCAGTATGAAACTTTCAGCAGTATGAATATATAATTCCATCTGAGATAACACTACTTACTTCTAGGTTTTCTTTGAAAATTTAACCTTCAAACTATTGAGTCTATACTATTTAGTTCTCATGTTATGAGTCTTCAATCACACACTAGATTTAGGTGTTGATTGAAATAGTCATTTTAACAACATTATACATTTCAGTAATAAATTCAACAATGAAAAGTGTAATGAACCAAAATATTATGTGTGTAAATATCTTACTTCTCATTTGACAACCATGCAAGAGTTTCTGAGTTGAGAAATTATAGTTGATTGTCATTTTAGTAAGTTTTTTAAACATGGATTGTGTTATAATCAATGACTATACAGATGCTTTTAAATTACCACTACGTTACCTTTATTAATCATGTTAGTTTAAAAGCAAAGATGGATAGTGACTAGCAGTGGAATCTAGGATGCGCGTTTTGTCCAGTTTGGGACTCGTCAGCTGGATTAACCTGTATCTCAGAGTTGTTGTTCACTCTGTGACTCGAACCCAGTACCATTCACTTCAAACGCCATCGCGTTATCCACTTAGCTGCTGAGTCCTGAGATGCAGGTACATCCAGCTGACGAGTCCCAAATGGAACGAAACGCGCGTCCTGGATTCCACTGCTAGCCACTACCCATCTTTCCTTATAAAGCTTGTGACTTCAGGCAATATTGAAGCAGTCCGCATAGGATGTACATATACCAACAAGAGACTGATCAACTGTAATCCACATTAACAATCAGAAGATACAGGGAAACAACAACAAGTGAATACATGTTAGTTTAGTTTTTAAATTACTGTTTTAATTCATAGACTGATAGGTTCAAATGGTATTTGAAAAATAAAATGCTAAACCTTGTCTATTTGTTTCCTAATTTAGCTGAAACCTATCTAAACGTATTTAGAAGAGATTAAATTCAACTATTTATTAATGATGGTTAATGAACTATAACATGGAATGCTTCGTTATAATCATAATTATGAATATGTTCATGTCATCATGTTAAGTAGTCTAAGCATTTAATGAAAAGTAGCATATCTTTGGGTTTCATTCTTTTTAAAAAAAATATTTTTTAATCGATATTTGCCCGATAATCATTTCTCATCATAAAAATAAATTAAAACAGATTAATCTGATAACAATGTTATTTATTGAATTCACTTGGTATTGTTTGTTTGGATCTTCCCATCGATGTGTTTCGGACTGCAACTGGTCAGTCTCTAATTGGCATATGTGCATACTGTGCGTATTGCCTCTATATACCTTAATTCACAAGCATGGTAAGCAGAGATGGATTTATTTGTTATTTATTTGTTATTTAAAAAAAATGATTATGGTTGTTTTATTTTTTGAGGGCATGGAGTTAAAAAGTTTTCATAGTTGATAGCGTGAGTCAGTTGAAGCTAGACTACGGTGGAAAACTTGGAGGCACTGGACGGCCAACTCGTCCCATTGTGGGACTACACAGCAGTACGCATCCACGATCCCGTCTCGCGAGATTCAAACCCAGGACCTTCCAGTCTCGCGCCGGCTAAGTGGTTTATCGGTTAAGTGCTCTGGCGCGAGACTGGTAGGTCCTGGGTTCGAATCCCTAGAGGCGAGATCGCGGATGCCTACTGCTGCGGAGCATCACAATAGGACGAAACGGCCGTTTAGTGCTTCCAGGTTTTCCATAGTGGTCTAGCTTCAATTGACTAACGCTTTCAACTAGGAAAATGCTAAATCTCCACAAAAAACCACTACTCTGAAAAAGTTTTGTCTCATATTTTCAACTCACTTAGTACCAATCACAGTAAATTAGAATTTTTGATTATGTAATCTTTTGAGATAACAGAAAATACTTTTAAATGACTAAATAACTGTATATGTAAAAAATGTATATTAACTTCAAAATGTGTAGATTTTCTTGAAATTTAACCATTATGTAACCATTCAAATATTCAGATATTGTTTAAATAAATATCTACATAGTGGTGTGGGTAAATTATATCCACAGAAGTAGTGTATAAGGATGGTCGGGCATTGGATGTAGTTCAGTAGAAGATCGATAATGTAAGAACCGGAACGGAACGCAATTGGTATGAAAATGCATAAACAATGAAATCAGAGACAATAGACTGATATTTACAGAACGAACAGTCAAGCTTGAGACAATTGATTAATAGTTTTCAAATTAAATGTTTACTGTATGGCTGTCAGATTTTACTGAGATATTCTGTAATTTTGTGCCTAAATACATTCGATTGTTCCTAATAATGTTCTTGTTCATTACAGATTAGTGGAATAAACCTAATAACTAAGTTTATTCTATAGTTTGAAGTGTTTGTTTTATCGTTTTCATTTTGTTCAATGGTTAAATTTAAAACCTATTAGATTAAAAATCTAAGTCTAGAAATGATCAAGTGCGAAAGTATATTCTGAAATTTTATGTTTGAATACTATACGTAAAATATTCTTTTATCATCACAATTGATTGATCACTGGGTGGTGATCAATGTCATGCGTGTCAAGTCCTTCTTAGTGTTGATCGAATGCTAATGAATGCTACATCTCAGTCCTACAGGAGATTGGTCGCAGCCCGAATAGCTCAGTGGTAACGTCTCTGACTGTGAAGCTGAGTGACACGGGATTGAATCTGCCAGGGAGCATCAGTTCCCTCAAGATTACAGGTATACCTTGCTGACGAGTGCCAAGTAGCACGAAACTCGAGTCCAGGGTTTCCTATTGACCACCTCCAACCACCATCTTACCTCAATTCTTTTATCATATAAGGAATGAGAAATCTTATATGAGTGTTTATAGTTCTCTTCATCTAATTAAATGAATAAGCATTATTGCTGTTTTAAAATGATAGCTAGGCTTTGATAAATATATAGATTAGATCTCAGCTAATGAAGAATAATAAAACGTAAGCAGAAAAGAAATGTTTTGCATAGGCATTGTTGTCAACCAGAACACAAATGGAGACAATCGAATGTATTTAAGCACAACAATACAGAATATCTCATTAAAATATGAGAACCATATGATGAACAGTTACTTTGCAAAATAACAATCAATTGTCTCAATTTGACTGTTTCTTCTGCAAATATCCATTCATAGTCTCCGATTATAACTGTTCATTCATTTTCGTACCAATTACGTGCCGTTTCCGTTCTCGCCTTATCGATCTTCTACTGAAATACATTCAATGACCGACCATCGCCATATACTACATATATGGATATCAGTAACCCACACCATAGTATAAATATTTGATATTATGGGATCCCTGTTTTATGATAGATTTTACAAAAAAAAAACATTCATGAATAAAATCTTACCCAAAACCACTTGTAGATCTCCATCTTATTGTTACCTTTCAATGAAATTTTAAAAGATAACTAATCTTAAGAAATGCCACACAAAGAAGGATTTAGTCTCGGATAACTTTTTACCTATTTTTTTTTAATAGTTCAATGTAATGACCTATTTAATAATATTCTTAATCTACCTTCTTCTTTCATTATTTATAAAATCAGAAAAGTAATTTATTTTCAAGAAAATCATTCATTCGCTTATTTCAAATGATCCGACCTTTATTCTGTTTGTTCTTTTTCTTTTTTTTTTGAAAATCTATCCCATGTTAAATTATTGATACATTTAAAACGAATTTTTAAGATTACACTTTATAGTATTAATTTAATTGACCTGAAAAAAATTTTTTTTATTATTGTTATTAATATTATTGATTTTATTACATTTTTTAGTCCGAAAAAAACAACAACCTTGATTTTAGTTTTCCTCAGATATTTAGTAACTAGGTTAATAGTTACAGTTGAATTCATATTCTTTATAATTGATCGAAAAAAATATCCGCAATATAAATGTAATGAACGAGAACACAAATGAAGATAATTGAATGTATTCGAACACAAAATTACAGAATGTCATGGTATAATTTGAGAACTATACAGTAAATACTCCATTTGCAAAATGTTCATTATTTGTCTAAGACTTCATTATTCTTCCATTTCTACAGCAATCATTCACTGTCCTCATTCTCTTTTCTTTGATCTTTTTAACCTTCTACCTACCATCAGGTATCCCATTTTCGATTGATATTACATACTACTTACATCTGTTGACATCAGCAGTATACACAACAAAATAATAGTATTCATACTATTATTAACAAAAATAAATTACCAGAAGGGGGTTTTGTGGAGATATTAGTAATTTTATTTAGTTGAGATCATGACTCAATTGAAGCTAGATCACCATGAGAACCTGCAAGCACTGAACGGCTGTTTCATCCCATTGTGGGACTTCTCTATCGGCTAAGTGCTCTGGCGCGAGACTGGTAGGTTCTGGGTTCGAATCTCGTGAGGCGGGATCGTGAATGCGCACTGATGAGGAGTCCCATAGTAGGGCGAAACTGCCATCCATTGTTTCCAGATTTTCCATGGTGGTCTAACTCCAATTCACTCATGATCTCAACTATGTAAAAATAAATTACTTTTCGTTTTTTTTTCTACTTGTATACATTATTCTTAAGCTAGATAATTCCGAAAATTACATTACGAAACTTATTTTAGTACACTTTTATTCCCTGTATAAAGAAAATATTTTATAAAGCTTTTAATATTAGGTAAGTACTTAGGACTTGACTGCAAAATACAGACTATTCATGATCAATGATATAAACTTTATAAAAGCACATTATGAAATTTGCCTTTAAATGATAAGATCTAATGTAACTGAGACTCAAATTTATTTTCAGTTAATTAATCATAGATCTTGATTTACAATGCAGAATATAATGATATTAATTTATATGATAGATTCTGAAAATTATCGCTGTTATATAGAAACAAATTCTGATTAACATCAAAGGGTTATTTTTATTCCTATTTAAAATTCCTATTCAAATATTCAGATGATATGGACTAGTTGCCCTTGGTTACAATTCACTATTCTATAACAAACTTCATTGATACTCACTAAAAATGTAATTAAGTTAAACAGAGTTTTAACCATTATTTTCTGATATGAGTCTTGTTTTATAGCCTGTGATATATGTATATCATGTATCTTACAATAAAAATTATAATTATATCGATTACATTATAAACAGCGCTTCTTAGTTTCCATGACTATTCATTAATATTTGAATGAAAAGTTCAACAGTGACTGATAGTCGAGTATTAGAAAGAAATCTTGTGAAACAAATTATATTTTACGTAATCTCAGGGAATAGAGTTGGAATAATTCCAACCTTTCAGTCAAAAAACTTGTCTGGAAATATTTGAAGTAACTACGCTAGAATCCCACCCAATCATCTTCAGCTTCTAATTTTTGTCTAGTGTATATTTATTTATTAGCTTTATTCAATATTATATTTTTGGTACAATATAAAATTCTCAGGACAAAGTATTTCAACAAGTTTCCGTTTCTTATTTCTCGGTCAACCCTGACAATAAATAATGAGTGATCACCAGTCAGAAGTTAGCAGTCCATTCAATCGACATCTAAATAATGTACATTCTTTTCCCTGTATATTGCCAACAACCACGATATCTCTGATTGGTCCTTTTCTAAATTGTACCTCGAAAGGTTGTATACTTTTCAGAAACACACTTGAGTAGGTCATACAGTCATATTGATGTAATAAAACAAACAAAATTAGACAACTTGTTGAAATATCTAGCTAGCAGAAACAGGTAACCCGAATGTTCAAACAGGCCGGCAAAAATTCCAGACTGATTGGTTAGGTGAATTGTTAAACTTATCTATATTTTAATCACTAAGATTATTTTAAATATGATTTTTACATATGAATTCACTTGGTATTGTTTGTTTGAATCTTCTCATTGATTTTTAGAACTGCGACTGATTAGTTCCTTATTGGTATATGTGCATACTGTGTGTATTACCTCGATTTAGACTCATTAGCTGAGTAGATAACGCGATGGCGTTTGAAACGAAAGGTACTGGGTTCGAGTCCCAGAGTGAACATCAATTCTGAGATGCAAGTACATCTAGCTGACGAGTTCCAAATAGGACGAAACCCGCGTCCTTGATTCCACTGCTAGCCACTATCCATATTTGCTTATAATTGTTGCATAGTTATTTAACTTACAATCTTACCTAACATTTAGTTTTTCTTCGATTTCTTATAAACATATTTAATTATGCTTAAATCGAATTATTTCTTAAAATGGTTATTTTAGTTCTCTCTCAATTCCAACGTATGTTTATACAAAAGCTTCTTAGTAAGAGTTTAAAGTCTTTTATATTGAAATCAACTATTCATGGTTTAAATCATATATTCCTTTAAAAATATACATATTAACTAATCTACAGTCTTTTATCAATCCCTTTAAAGAAAATTCCAAACAGTGCATGGTCATAAGTAATACCGTATTGGAATTATTATCATGGCATTTTGGAAAACGAACAATTCAATGGAAAAAGTCTTAATCTGTTGATTAGTCAGGCAATGTGATAACATTCACCCCATCGCACAAGCAAGTGGTTATCAGGACTCAATGGCCGAGTGGATAACGCGATGGCGTTTGAAACGAAAGGTACTGGATTCGAGTCCCAGAGTGAACATCAATTCTGAGATACAGGTACATCTAGCTGAAGAGTCCCAAATAAGACGATTCTACTGGATTCCACTTCTAGCCACTAGCCATTTTTGCTTATAATGTGATCAGATACTTAGATTGTTTTTATTCATTTAATTTGTATAGATTAAAATCAAATTATTTAAAAATATTTCTGAAACTAACTTTGTATATTCATTTGACTAATATATATGTCAAGGACAGGGTTGGATGGAGAGTGCTTGTGGGTGGCCTATACTCCTCAGCAAGGGGTAACAGGCGTTAATAAGTAGCTAAGTAAGTAATATATACCATTATTATTATTTAGCAATTAATAATAATATAAATGAACTGGTAATAAACTTTGATCCTTTTAAAAAAAATCATCTACATGAGTAAACTATGATGAAATCCAATAATTAATTAAAACCAGACTTACTAAAATAAGTTTTCCTTTTATAAATAAACTTACGGTTTAACTTAGTAGGCAAACTTCTATTATTTAAATTTACTATATATTCTTTACATTGAAATTATTTAATAGAAACACTATTATCTGCATCTACTGTTCAGACAAAGTATTTTCTTGTATGCAAAGATGGATAGTGGCAAGCGGTGGAATCCAAGACTCGAACCCAATACCTTTCGTTTCAAACGCCATCGCGTTATCCACTCACCTACTGAGTCCTGATAGCCATTTGCTTGTGCAATGGGGTGAAGTTTAAATTCACTCAGTTGCAGTCCTAAACATCAGTGAATTTATTTTCTTGTATGATTATAAAATTCAACAAAAAACTATCAAAAATACATATACTTCCAAATCGTATTTACGTAAAATTCTAACTTTTTTTTTACGTTATTTTACAGAAACTGTGATTGTATATGTTTACAATACTATTCGTCAAGATTACTTCATCTCACTAATTGATTTTCAGAAGGAAGAAAAGTTCTAGTTGATAATGTTAAGTATGTTATTATGTGAAAAGTTTTCAAATGCAAAATTGTTTTACTACGAATTGATTCACCAATGGATGATTACCAATTTTGTGCATTTTTAAACCATCTATTGCTAACTTAATCTTATCAATGAAATCTCATTATGCTCACTAGTGGATAAAGATTCTTGTTCATTCAATAACCCAACAACAACAACAACAACAATATAATTTAAGAGTCTTAACTGCAGTGTAATAATACTTTTATTATCAATATTCAGCTGTAAAAATTTACAATGAGCATAGAAACAACTTACCAGTTAATAGCCTGATCATTTTGAAAAAATACCCCACTTTTTTATTACTTAAATAAGTATGGAAAAATTATTATATATCTATATATGTATATTACTCCATACACGACATTGGAGAAAATTAAACCTCTATTTATATTGTTAAATATGTTGTATTTTTACGGATGAATTTCATTGGCCAGCTACGTTTGTTACCCAAACCAATCCGTTGCTGCTTTACTGTGAATAAAGCATATTTTGAAAAAAAAAATATTTCCGACCGAATTAAATGTAAATAAACAAACAAATAACAAATAAATACTAAGGGGTCTAGCTTCGGTTGACTCATGATCTCAATCATATAAAATTGCTAAAATCTCCACGAAACCCCATTCTGACAAATACTAAGTAGTTTAAAGTTTTGTAAATACATAATTTATCAGAAACGAATTACATTACAAATAAAAACAATTATGAAAGTAGACATATTATTTTTGATAAAGACGTGTTTTACTTATTAAGATTAACGATAATTCCACGAATAGCTTTTACATTGTTATTGAAGTACTCAGTAATCAGTCCTCGAATCCCTATGATAAGCTGGTAAAATAGAATTAACAATTTAGTAGTATAATATTTGAATTAATGATTCGATTAAAGCTAGACCGCTATTAAATACCTGAAAACACTGGGCGGCCGTTCCATGCTAGTATGGGACTCCTCAGCAGTGCACCGTCCAAATGCTTACAGGTTTTCAGTGGTAACCTAGCTTGGACAGATTAGTGAATCAAACTTTAAAAATACTCCACAAATCCCCAAAATTATATCAAAGTATGAATTTTTGATAAATATATAGTATGGGACTCCTCAGCATTGCGCACTCACGATCCTGAACTTGAACTATTAAATTAATACAATCTTCACAAACCGGCATTCTGATAATAAATATCATATGCTTATTAGAGACTAGCTTCAAGAAGTATTTCCTAGAATTCTAGTGGGAAGCAGTGAGCAGTGGAGTTCATCTGTGTCTGATGTGTGTCAGTTACTCACTGAAGACATTGGAATTGGCTTGGTTGAATTTAGACATTAATACCGTTGAATGCCGGCTCAGTGGTCTACAGGTCAAGTGTTCGCGCACGAGACTTAAGATCCTGTGTTCGAGTCCCTTTGGTACGGGATAGTAGATGTGCACTGATGAGGATTTCTGTATTAGGACGAGACGGCCGTCCAGGGATTCTAGGTTTTCTATGATGGTCTAGCTTTAATTCACTCATGAATTCAACTACGAAATCAATACAATCTCCACGAAACCCCACCATGATAAAATTTCAGTAGTCGTTAATTACTCAAGTCAAGCACATCAGTGTATTGAGCTTAATTTGATGTATTCACTGTAGATATGACTTATACATTTCACGTCATCTGGCAAATTTTAAAAGTGGAGTTAATGGCGTTATAAATGTCTAAGATCAATGAGTCTACAGAATTTCTATTTACTGTATTTTGTTATAAGAAATAGTTTTTAATAAACTATTATTCCAATCTTATTAAATTATTAAATAATGTTGAACAGTGACTCACTTAGTGAGATCATGATCTGGTGAACCCTGTACAATATCTTCCCCTACTCGATATTTCTTCATATATTCGCGTAAGAATAAAGTCATTTTAAATATGAATTATGAAGCACGAGAACTCAGATAACAGTTACCAAAAACGTACAACAAGGAATAGGTTTTAGATATCATCCGTATTTGCTTGACAAAGTTCAGGCTGGCGGATTTCTAACGGCTAACTGGCTAATAATCATTTATCAAGGTCTAATACAGGATTTTATTACAAATCATCAGTCATTTTAACTAGCCTATCTTGCAATCTAGCAAGCCAAATAATAAAACCTATATATATATTCGTCAAATGAAGAATTTGTGTTTTATTGAAGAACTTTATGAATACATACATATTCTAACACTGTTTTTTTTAGAAACGGTATTAAACTTGAACACGTTTATAAGGTTTGGGACATCTACTTATCATTTGAATTCCACGTCAAATAACAAAAGTTGTTACTTGAGTCTTTTACAGACAACTTGTGATTGTCTAGAATGTTTCCTTTATCAACTTAAGGATATGATAGGAAATTAATTTAAGTGAATATTTTTAGATGTTTTTAAATTTAAAATTGACATTAGTGTGTAAAAATAATCAAATAATTATTTAAGTGATTTTCAAATTCTATAACCAACCCTTCTGAAAACTGTATACTGGTAGTTATGTTCTACCGCTGTATAAGTCAAAGTTCTAAAACTCTCAAAAGAATTTGACGGCTACAACAAATTACTTGGCTCTTATCTAAAACTGAATAACTAAAAGTGGACGGCCTTCAGAGGATTATGTAAAAGTTTTTTTTTCATTTTTTCTATATAAATAAAAAACTTCTAGAACCTCATTTGTAGAATATCGTTCGTTTATTAAAAGGTACAGCTGGGATATGTCAGTTATTTATACATCAGTTTCTGAATATTATTTTCGATGATCATGAGTAAAAATGTGAATCTGAAGAATTTACTTATAATACGAATTGACATCTATAGATGTTTGCCTTAGGCTTCAGAAAATTTTGTTGATTTAAGCAAATTAAGCCGTGAAATAGCCTTCAATTAAATTATATATAAATTAAAAACGTTTTATGGCATATCAATTTATGATACGATTCATTGGAGATTGGTTTCATATTTGTAGGCTGTTGTGTTGCTAAGAAAAGTAGAATTCAATTTAGGATAATCTTGAAGATGATATTAACAATCATTGAATTCCTTCTCTAAGAAATTAAATAACTTTACAAAAATTATTATGAATATCTTTGTTTTCAATTGTTTCAATGTATTAAAATAATCAACTATTGATCATTCCGTAAAACTTTTTAAAATTCAATAGGTTCATGTAGCTTAGTAATAGCATTAAGTAGATGAAAAGATAGGAAAACTTTTAAACATCGCGTTTTTGTTTACTGTAAGAAAATACTTATGTAATTTTAACTTTTATCAATGATTGAACTAACAGTGAATTAAGACGAATAAACCACCAGAATTTCGTTACCTTCTACATTGTCTAGATCATCATGATAAAAGAAACGTAGGTCTATACTTTCTCAAACATCTTGACAGTATATAAAAAAATGCATCACATTTCACTGTAATCATTATTTTACTTATATATTGATATTTAAATAAAGAGTAATAATATTTTGTAAATAAAGGTGATTACATAAAATGAGTGAATTCTAATAAACCGACAGAAGCCTATGATAAATATTTGTCTTGGTTAATTTGTAGCATCAATTTATATGTTAAGCCCATATACTTTATTCTAGTTACTGGTCAAGCCAATTCACCTATACATTGAGTCATATTTTGATCTTGTTAATCATTTGCTTATTAACCTTGACTATATTTTTATATGATCATATATGTGTACACTTCGTATCTTATTCATGGTATGTCTGTCACTCATTTTTGTCCGACTATAAATATTGATTAACGCTTGCTTAAATCGAGTTGGCTTCGCAGCCAACATCCAATACGCATTATTTTTGTTCCGCTCTCATCTATTTGCTTCATCACTCTGATTCCCTGGCCAGACCAATGAGTGTAGAAGTTATATGTATTCTAAATCCACTCTCGTATTTGACTTATTTAACTCCGTTATTCACTAACGCGGATAAAGTCATTTATTGCATACGAGGATAGAAAGTACGTACGATCAAAAAGGAATCAGATTTAGGCCACTACAAATTATTGAATACATATTTAACACTTATCATAGAAATACTTTATAAAACCAATTTTAATGTACTGAACTAAGAAAAGAAAACAAAAATCTTTGACATTTAGAAGACCTAGGCTTATAAAGAATTCAAGCCTCTCACAAAAACAGTCTATACTTATAATAAATCTATTTCAAAAATATACGTTGTAGTTTACAATGTGCAAAATATGTTACGTAATATTGTCTTATTATTATTCTACTTATTCTTTTATTTCCATTTAATTTAATTATTTTTCTTGGATCTCTTATTTAAATATCTTTACAGGTTAATAAATCGTGGTTAACAAGAACACGACTGGGAACAATCAAATATGTTGGACACGAAAATTACAGACTATTCCATTACAATCTAACAATCATACAGTAAACAGTTAATTTGCAAACTATCAATCAATTGTCTCAATCTTGACTGCAAATATCAGTCCGTAGTTTCCGATTATTATTGTTCATGTATTTTCATACCAATTACGTTTTGTTTCCGTTCATTTGTTATCGATCTTCTACTGAACTACATTCTCTGCCTGATCATCGTTATATACTACTTGTGTGAATATAAGTAGCCCATACCACAATATGATTAATTAATGAGTAAAATTTATTATCCTATGATTCTATTTAATGTTAATTTTGCATTAGATTATTTAAATATACGGAAAGACATGAGTAAACATTATTATCTTTTTCTTTCGATTCTTTTCAACATATTACTTAAATTCATTAAAAATAAGAATCTTTAACAGAAAAAAACAAGAAAAAAGAGTTTAAAAATAAATACACTATACTAAATGTAAATTATTATGATAGCTAAATAAACTACTCAATAATAATTTGATGGCATTTTCTCTTCGATGTAGTTTTTGTAAACGGTACTCTATCTACCTATCTATGCAAACCAAAACGTGGCATCAGAGCATAAAGTCACTAACGTTTAGTCTGAGCTGTGTTGGTAGATGGAAACTACTTGGTTGGGGTCTGCGTGACTATCGTAACCAATAGTTGAAGACTCTAGGTGACATGACTCAGAATCGATCACAATGGCGTAGGTGTATACATTCTATATCTTCCCTTAAACCTTGAGATTAAAATTGCTTCATAACTTTCTTCCTTCCTATACTATATCCTTATATACAAACTTTCTTTTATATATAAGCACCAATAAATTAACTACCATGAATTCGGTGTTCATCTTGTTGTACTAACGAGGTATGGCAACTTGAACCGATGCATATATGTGCCTGGTCCTAAGTTGTAGCTGACTTACTGATATATATATAAATATTCCTTTCATTATTGTAATTATATTTGAATTAGACGTTTTTTTATTTTAAAAAAAGAGAAAGAAAACGGAGATTAATACAAAGGAACCACATCCTGTACATAAATTACGGAAAATGTTCATCTACAAACACAAATATTTACATTTTTATACTCAATAATGCAAAACAAAAGAGTAAAATGTATTTTGACCTGATTTATCTTCTTTTTTTTAATGATATTATTCTTAACAAATTCAATGAAATAAATCAGAACACCATAATGTGTTGATTTATTAGGTAGATCTTAGTAAATGATCCATTGAATTCTAGGTACTTTTACCAAATAATGAACTTTATTTTTTTTTTCCATACACTATATGTTATTACTTCTTGAGTACTGGGAAAAATCTATACAATAACATGCTCAGATATTTAAGGTGTTAATAGTGAAATACAATTTTGTTATTTATTGTTTACCATGAATATTTATTAATATTTGTGTAATATTGAAATGGTGGAGAAGATTTGTAGCTCAGGTGGGTGATTTTGATGTTGGTTTGTTCTCTGAGCTGGATGGTAATATTAATGAAAACTAAAGTACAGGATTTTATATTTTTTGTTTAATCTATTTTGAATAAGACTGAAAATCTTGTTATATATATTTGATGGTTATTTTTATAACTAATAATTCCCTTAAATCTAAATAGATTGTTCTTAAGTTAAGAAGAAAACATCTATGAATATTCTATTTAAATGACCTAGAAACATTAGTTAAGATCTCAGTCAAGACATGGTAAATAAATTCAGAGCATTTTAAAACCGACTGCCGTTTCGTTTTAACAACCTTGAACGGTCAGACAAGAGGTGATTATTGCGTATTGGAGTTGTTAAGGGTCTGTTGGTTGTCTTTTTGAATTCATGAGTCAATTTGATGCCGGCTCAGTGGTCTGGAGGTTGGGCGTTCGTGAGCGAAACCGATAGGCCCTATATTTTGGAATCCTCTTTGTGTGTAATCGTGGATGTGCACTGCTAAGGAGTTTAACACCAGGATAAAACGGGTTTCTAGTACTTCCAGGTTTTCCATAATAATCTAGCTTCAATTTACTAATAGATTCAATTTTAACATTGCTAAAATCTCCACGAAACCCTCTGCCGATAATAATTTAAGATTTTAAAAAAATTTGCAAATAACATCAGATATATTACGAAACTTTGTTATTGTTGCTGTTGTAAGAATGAATAAGTTTAACATATATTTTCACTATGTTAAATTACTTCTTCACTTCATCAATTGTATAAACGTTTATCTCAACATTTAATGATATTTAGTGTATTATTTATTGAGAAAACAAACATTACAAACACGTGGATGTAGATCAACATAATCAGATATTCTATTTGAAAAATATACATAATACAATCATACTATTCTGTATAACGTGAATATATGTAAACAAAAGAAGTGTTGATTCCCTTATAGACTTTCTGTGTTTTAATAAATAAACCACACAAGACATTAAACAGACTTTTTGACCAAAGAATATATGTGAAAAAACTGTACATAATCTTATTTTTGAAGAGAAATCTAACTAGAAACCTATATTTTCATGATTGGATTCACAGGTTGATATAGGCTAGACCATCAATGAATAACTGGTAGCACTAGATAACTGTTTCGTCTTAGAATGAAACTCTTCAGCAGTGCACAATCACGATCCCTTAACAAATAGACTCGAATCTAGAACCTTCGGTTTCGCTTGCGAACGTTTAGGCTCTAGACCACTGAGAAAGCATCCAACTGTGTTATTGTCTAACTTTAATCGATCCATGATAGTTTATAAGTTAACTCTGTAATAGACCAATAGTTTTAAAATCAATTTTGGCTAATTAATATCAATGATTAAAATTTTATCTGTAATAATAATAATGAAATAATCTACATTTCAAACGAAAAACTTAATTTCATTCACCACAAATGGCTCATAGATTTTCAGAATAACTTTATAATCAGAAGGGGTTTTATAGAGATTTAGTATTTTCATAGTTGAAAGCATGAGTCAATTGAAGCTAGACCACCAAGGAAAACCTGGAAGCACTGGACTGCCATTTCGTCCTATTGTGGGACTCCTCAGCAGTGCGCATCCATCGGTCAAGTGCTCTGGCGCGAGACTGGTTGGTCCTGAGTTCGAGATCGTGGATGCACACTGCTGAGAAGTCCCACAATAGGACGAAATGGCCGACAAGTGCTTCCAGGTTTTCCATGGTGGTCTAGCTTCAATTGACTCATGCTTTCAACTACGAGAATAATTTTAATTTATAAAGCAAGTATATTAAATTGTTTTTAAACTTTATTTTCTAAACTACAAAGATTTCAGAAAAACCTACTATAAATTTAAAATACTATTTTTTTTAATACTTATCCTTATTAGGACTTCTAGTCCCCTTATTTTAATATTATATACTATGATTGTCTCTGCTCTATTTCACATTGCATTATTATTTTGATAATAAATCTATAATGAACTGGTACACTTTGGATATTTTTTTTTCTTTTTCAGCATAGACTACTTATTAGAAAAACAAGTTTGCGGCAATATGCATCTTTTTTTAATAATAATAAAAATTAGGTTGAATTATAATCAAATGTTTATTAGACCAATATACTACTGATTCATTTGTTGAATTCATATCCTATGAAATGGAACTGTGACAGTAATGCAGATAATATCTTAAAGTTACACTTGATTGAAAATTATCATTTAATGAATAGTTACTAAGCAATGAAAGCATGAGAAACTAAACTTTCAATGAAGCCTAAACTCTGAATATTATGTCAATTTTATAATTTAGAAATGTAGACGGTCTCATTGTTTTGTTTTAACGCTAAACAAAACAATTGGATATAAGTTAATTTTATCCAATGAAATTTTTACTTTAACCGTTTTGAAACCCATGTGACTGATAAGAGTGAGGAAATCCTATTCAGTACATTATATCCTCCTCAATTCATTACTTTCATTGCAATAAGTGAGGAGACACTTAATTTCCCAGTGCTGACTTCAAATTATCTGATTTCTTCGATAAAACTGATGGTTCTTACATATAGGGATAACCTCGATGATATTTTTCTAATTTATATTTCTCAAATGACTTTTGTTGTTATTTGATTATGCGTTCTTAGTTTTAGTTTTCCAATTTTTTATGTGTTCTAGGGTCATTGTCGGTAGCAACATACAGTGTTATTCCTTCGATTTTTTATATTTCTGATTAACAAGCATTTCCTGATACCTTGGTTTCTTTCTGTTTCCCAACATCTTGGGAATAGTGGTAAAGTGTTGCTTATCATCGTTTCAGTTTATCCGATTTGTAATGGTTCGAATTCAAACCGTACCAAATGTATACATTTGTCGTACGTTCTTAACTTCATTTATACACTTCTATTTCTGACTTCTATTCGCCCTGTTTCAGAGCACTACAATTTAAACTGATGAATTTTACGAAAGCGCTCTAATTTTTCAGTCTGTTTTTCTCATAGAGTCTAGTCTTTTTGTGTATTAAATGTTATAAAATCTAAAGTCTGATGCGTTTATTTGATATATTACCTAATGACATGGCTTTTAATTCAGTAGCAATATCCACATTTTATCATGCGAAGCGTATCATTTCATCGTGACTCAACAATACTTTATGAGAAATAGTTTTATTTCTATTGCATTGAAACATTGTCAACTTTTCTATAATGTTGTCAGATTCCTTAAATAGTTAATTTGAGTGAACCCTCCAAATGTCCTGGTACGGCCGAGGGTGGGAAAGTCCGCTCTTCTTTTCGAAATGCTCTCGCATGGCCACACGTATACAGCCTCTTCCAGGGAAGTCCTACTAACTGCTTTCTCGTGGTGGAGGTGTTGTTTACGAAATTGAGAGGACGAAAAGGGAATGTCCGAGGACTTAACCGGGTAGGTGGATAGGGAGGTTCCATATAGGGGATTTGGAAAACCCTGACTGCAAACTAATAGTGCACATTGGCTCCAGCATCAAGAGAGAACAAAAAGCGTATGAACCTATTACTGGTCACCGACCACCATGGAATCGCATCTCCTAAAGTTGTTCCACTGCCTTGTGGATTAGACCTTTAGGTCAAAGGCTTGGAGTGTAGCCCCCTAATAAAACCCCCTGCTTAGGTCTGGAAACACAGGCAGCATCATAGCCTACACACAAATCAAGTGACTTGTGTGGGTCATATGCATTCGGTGCCCCATTGTACCAATATTTATGTGTTCAAATAAATAAATAGATTTAGTGAAGATTATCACTTCAATTTCCTGAAGCAATAATTCAGTCAGCCTGCTGAATGAATTTATCAATTGGTTTCTACCGTAATACGTTCCATCACATAAAATGAATTATTTTGTATAAAAATTGTTTATCCGATAAATTTCATTTGACATCTTATTTTATCTTATAACAAATGTAATTTCACATTCTTTGAAATAAACTACATCATTGAGTGAAGATTTTTGTATCCCTAAAATAACTCAATCTCAAATTTAAAAATTCATGTAAATCTTTTGACTTTATTGCGTAAAAATGGCTTTGAAATACCAGATAGATTCATTAACTTTACTATGTATGTACTACTGATGTCGACAGATATAAGTAGTATGCATCATCAGTCGAAATTGAAATACCTGGTGATAAAAGGTTAAGGAGATCGAACAAAAGAGATCGAGGGCAGTGAACTTTTGATGTGGAAATAAAGGAACAATAAAGTCTGAGACAAATAATGAACATCTTGCAAAGGGTGTATTTACTATATGGTTCTTAGATTTTACCATGACATTCTGTAATTTTGTGTTCAAATACATCTAATTGTCCTCACTTGTTTTCTCGGTCACTACAATTATTGTTTAGTATTATCAATGTAAATATCCTTAACTGGGAAGTGTGTTCTATACTTCACAAAAATGATACTCACAGAGGATCTACCAACTTTAAATATGTGTAACATAACTTATGAAATTTTTCGGATGAATATTTTACTCAAATTTCGATAGTTTGTTCCTGAATACTAACATGTCATTTCTTATAACTTACATCACAATTGTCATTTAGTTTCTCAGTGTTTATCATTCATTTATACACATTAAAGAATTTCTTATAAGCATATAATAAGTTCATTATGTAACAACTTATAACAAAATAGAAAAGTACATATCACCAACAATAAACTTAGTAATAGAATATGATGTCTGAAACTTGAATTAACTTATTAATAATTTTGATAATGTATTCTATAAGTTGAATGATTGAATGATCAAACGATTCTGGTCATTTTGGTCAACATCATGAATAATTGATATAAAATGAAAGTATTCATTTATCATGTTTATGAAGACAACAATCTCTCCAACTTGATTATGTTATTTCATAATTGATAACATCTTGATGTTAAATTTATGTATCAGAACTATAAATTGTTGTTTAATAAATCATAGTTTTACTAATATACACCAAGCAAATGACTAGAAGTAACAACTTTTCTTATACAACGTGACGATTATTTGAAAAAATAAGATGTGGTTTGTTTTATATTTATATATGTCTATCCGATTATCAGTAAATCTTACATTGAATCAACGAAATTACTTATTACATTACTGAGGATTGTGGTTAGTGCTTTTAATAAAACGGCTAATGATTAAAATATCGTATATCTGATAAAATTCATGAACCTTATTGACAACTGCCAGCAGAATTGTTAATATGGAGTACTGTTCGTTAGAGTTGCTCGCTATTTCCATTTTTATTTAAATTCGTTAAAGAATTTCCTTCAGAGATCATAGCCTCACCGCTGGGTTTATCAAGAATCGACCTTTTTCCATTAGATTGACTTGTTGACCTAGAATACATAGATTGCACGGGCTTGTTTGGTGAAGGCTCTTGAAAAATGTAAAATCTTTCAACCACCTTAAACAACAATACAAATGTGTTTCGGGTGCTATTTTTTCCCTCTAAATGCAGGCAGTTGTTTCAGGACTTGCCTGAACCAGTGCCTGAATTAATGATGGGAATCGAGGTAGTTGAGCGTATTAACGCTTTTTATTATCTTTAGAGTCTCATCAGTCCTAATAGGCTGGTGTCTGACAAAATCTCACCACTAACTCAAAAAACTCGATTGGCTTTTGTCAACTTGTGTCACTTGTGGCTTAGGAGAAATATCAGTATTCCAACCAAAGGACAAGTTCGTTTCACAGTAGTCTGCTCCGTTCGACGTTATGAATGTGAAAAATGACCGTTAAGAATAGAGGATATACGTGGGTTACTAGCATTCAATCACAGATGTCTTCAAAGCAACAATTGTTTGTCTTAGAAACATTGAATGAACAATGCTGGAGTTAGAAAATGGGTACCAGGTAAAGATAAGAAATCGATCTACAAGGTATTAAATTTTCATCAGTTGATATGGCTGGATCAAACTGTACATATGCCTAACCACCGTCTACCTTAACAATCAATGTTGTCTGGTTTAATGGTGGATTGGAAGAAAGCCAGGACTGGCCAAACCAAGGCGTGGCTTCATTCCATGAATTCTCAATATTTTGACAAAGCCATGTTAACAGATGAAGACCACATATTTAGGGCTAGCATTATCATCGTAACCAATAGTTAGAGACTTTGGGTGAGAGGGCTCAAAGTTGATCACAACGCCGCATGTGAATATACTTCTTATCTTTCTCTAGAATCTGAGCTCTGAAATCTAATTTTTTCCTTCTCTCTGTATCTAATCTTTTCTACTACTCCAACTGTGCTTATATTTTTCGTGGAAAAATTTTTCTCGCCATGCTTATTTGGTATGCTAACGTGAACCGATAAACATACGTGTCCGGTTCTACGTTGAGTACCGCTAAATAGCTGACTGATTTACATACTTGTATTTATTCAGGATTACCACTTATGGAAGTACTAAAACGTAAAAGCTTTGATGTTACCTACAGTAAATTCATTATGAATACGTTATATCTGAAACTTATTTATTCATTATATGTTTATCAGCCTAGTCATTACATTATTTTTAACGTATGGTACATTTCTAAGCTTTGAATAACATGATTATTAAAGTGATAATAACCTGAAAGAATGAGAAGCCTTACTTGAAACTTATATCAGTAATCTTATACTCAGGGATTCTAACAGCAATTGTTTATTCTTAAAGACATTATGAGTAAAAACGTTCTTCATACAGTGCTTTTATCCGCCTCCTGTGAAAACCAATTGACTTATCGTCATTTCATCAACAGACAAACTGATGATCGTCTAAATAAGTCGAAAAACTTTTAATTTTTAATTACTGAATAATGTAAAACATTTTGTGACACTCATCATGGAATTAAGTTTTACTTTATATATATTTCATTAATTTCGGTCAGACGGATTGCTGTTGAGTCTAACATCATATACTGAGTGTTGTTGAACACCATACATTATGCATGTAACTCAATCACTATCGTTATTGACAATCAACATTTTTCATCTCTTTTCTAAAGTTAAGATCTGATCATTTATAATCCTGCATTTCCATTTCCATTCCTCTTTAACATTAATTTTAAATAGCTGATGTTAACTATGACATCGGCATTTGGTAAACATTTGTGAAAGCTTTTACATTACGATTTGTCCGACTCAATGACTGTGTCTAATTGGATAAATTTCTTTCAAGAATGCAACATTTGTCACTTATTGTGAATTGAATTCCCTAGAATAATTTGAGCTGATTCACGACAGATATTTCACAATAAATAGAAAATGTTATTGTACTCCAATAATATAATTTGTTGGCTGTTTATTCACTTATCTGTAGCTAAAACTTCATCCTAATGTACACTTGCGTAGTACATCTTGATAGGTCATTTAAAATAATCGATTAAGACCCTTTAACCTATTTGACTCATTAGTAACCCGATGACCACGTCTCTGACTGTGAAATAGAATGCTCATATCCAGTCACCTAAAAATGTACAAATTATATCACGAAATCAAATTACTAAGTCTTGTAGTGGCATTTCAAATCTATGGATAAACTCCAATTGAGGATTAATGATTGGACAACATGATATTGACTACTACTATCTAAAATATAACTAAATGTTGTTCATGAATATTAAATCTTTATTAGCTTTTTCATATCTTTGATAAATATTTACGGTTCATATTGTAGATTAAACAGAAAATACAAATCATTTTTTAAATTTATGTTGCTCACTTTTACACTCAAATACGCTTTACTAAGGAGTCCTACAATAGGACAAAACAGTCGTCCAGTACTTTCAGGTTTTCCATGGTGGTCTAACTTCAATTGACTCATGATTTCAACAATAAATTGTAATCGCAAATATTTTGTCTGAAATTTCTAACAATTTTCTACTCTACGAATAGTTGCATTACGTAATATAACTTACGAATTTTTTGCTTTATTTATACAAATATGAACTAATCTGATATTATGTAGGTATCATTACCAAGGTTTGACTTGGTGAGTTCGGATAAATTGAAAATTAGGTAGATCATTATAAATAAATTAATTTATTTGTAATATCCCAATGAGTAGGAAAATTAAATTTTCTAACGTTTCGTCACTCAGTGTAAACCACTTCTTCAAAGAATAAATAACCAAATCAAAATTAATCCAAGTTTAAATAGTTCCTACTCATTGAGATATTAAAAATATATTAATTTATGTATAATCTGATATTAATCATGTACTATACTTTAGCAATCTGAGTTTGAAGTACATTGAAAATTTAATAGTCAACAAGTACTTTAGTGTGTAAAATAGCAAATATTGTTGTGAATAAAAACACTGGTGGGAACAACCAACTGTATTTAAATAAATGAATACAGAATCTCCTGATAAATATGAAAACCCTATATTGCATACTTCATTTGCAAAATTCCATCATTTTTTCTTCACATTCTGTATGATTCTCTATAGTCATAATTCCTTTTTATCTCTCGATCTTCATAGCCTTCTGCTGCTATTCATTTCGTCCTACAATAGGACGAAACGGCCGTCCAGTGCTCTATTTTTCTTTGTCCAGTTTTTTTCTGTCCAGTTGACCTTCTAGTTTTCATATAAAAATATCTTAACAAGTATATGTGTGATCAGACTGTTCAAAATGTATTGCGCAGATATGTTACATGATTCTGTTAATCTTTGTCTTCTCATTGCATTATCAAAATTTATCAAAGGGACTAATTATTTGAAAAGCAATGTATCAAGGTTCCACATTATATTGTAAGCATAAAATCATGTTAAGTTCCTTCAATATTCAGTAAATGTACTAAATTTGATCTTTTTTGTTTCAATAAAATATGAATTCGTAGCAGTTAAATCATTGTCTACTAAGTTCTAGTTCTTAATTTCAGACTGAGAAAATCACAATTTTCTGATTCATGAATTACTTTGGACGAACCAATCAGATTCGAGACAACATGTTTTGAACTTTGATGCGAAATTCATTCATCCAAATGCTTAAATATCATTTTCTCATTATAGATGATGTCAGTCAGTGATAAAAACCCTTACTCTAATTCCCAACCCTAATATCCAACTATAATTCCTAATCCTAATTCCTTATACCAGTTTATAACCCTTATTCAACCCTAATAAGTAGGTGAACATTCTCAAGATCACTTTAGCATCTCTCAGAAATCATTCATAAATTATTCACGTTCTAAAACCACGAGACTGATAACATAATTTTTGTAACACATTATAACTATGTATGTAATCACAATCTAATACTATACTGTACTATACTATGTCAACCACTTATCATAGAATATAAATAGAATCATAACTGAATTTTTTCTAAGTGTACATTATAATTGATTGAAAAACGGATACATTGTTTTTATTCTGGCAGTTAAAACGTCACTTAAATATTTCTGCCGCTGAAAAGAATGAAGATAAATACGTTAAATGATATGTAGGTTTTAGATAAGATACCTGTCATTTAATTTATACAAAATGTTGTTTATAAGCCTATTTAAAACTTTCATTTACTAATCACCTTTCAGAAGCTAGACATAGCTAAACCAAATTAGCCATACAAGTAATCAAACAATATCATCTTCCAATTTTAATACATTTGAATGTAGTAAGCAATTTTAGAACCATCCCACTTATATCAAGAATTTCTGTCTGACATGAATATTAAAATTATTTAATTGTTATATAGAGTTACACTATACTAATCACTAACCAAATTACTATTTGTACAGTCTGTTGATTTCTGATGAGTGTTTTT
Source organism: Schistosoma rodhaini (assembly GCA_944470415.2). NCBI lineage: Eukaryota > Metazoa > Platyhelminthes > Trematoda > Strigeidida > Schistosomatidae > Schistosoma > Schistosoma rodhaini. The sequence continues at coordinate 14,832,747 of OX104037.1, forward strand.
TTAGGAAAAGAAAAACTCATAGTAAGTTAATAAATAACAAAAGATGATAAAAATTTTTACTCACATGTGAAGTATTATGTAGGTATATAGTATCTAAACATTTTTAATAGTTCAGATCATGAACCAATTAAAGCTAGACTACCATAGAGAACCTAGAAATACTGGACGGCCGTTTCGTTCTATCGTGGGACTCCTCAGCGATGCGCATCCACGATCCCACCTTGCGAGATTCTAACTGATAGGTCCTGAATTCAAATCTCGCGGGGCAGGATCGTGGATGCTCACTGCTGAGGAGTCCCACAATAGAACGAAACGGCCGTCCAGTATTTCCAGTTTCTCTATGGTAGTCTAGCTTCAATTGGTTCATGATCCCAACTATTAAAATTACTATAATATCCACAAAACCCCTTCTGATAATGTCTAATTAATTATAGAACTAAACTATTTCAATAAAACTAAAAGCATTTATTCTATGCCACTAAAATAATATGGCATTCACGAAACTGTGAAGTAACCTGACAACACTAAACACGTGGAACAGTTAAACCTTAACTTCATTTGTATTCTTTATAAATCACATAGTTATTCCTACATTAGTCATATTGATTACTAGTGAAATTGTTGTTTGTACTATGCTTTTATCAATTCTTAAATCAGCATTATTTGTCTAAGTAATATTTTTCACATAATATTTGTTTCTTGTACACCATTCAGAGTTGGACTAATGAAGTCAGTTTGATACTCTACGCGGGTATTATCGGTAATCTAGCAATATATATATATATATATATATATATATATATAAACATTCTATTTAAAATTTACAAGAAGGACTGCAATTGAACAGTCTCTTACCAAATGAATTTAAACTTCACCCCATTGCACAAACAAGTGGCTATCAGGACTCAGTAGCTAAGTGGATAATGCGATGGTGTTTGAAGTGAAAGGTACTGGGTTTTAGTCCAAGAGTGAAGATTAATTCCGGGATGCAGGTAAATCCAGGTGACGAGTACCAAATAAAACGAAACACTCGTCATGGATTCTATTACTAATCACAATCGATCTCTGTTTAAATTGAAATAATGATTTACATAATAAATTTCAACATTAAAAAGAAAGTGATTTTTAGTTCATGATAACTGTTGTTTTTCTTCTTGAGAGTATATCCTGACTAGACTACTTGAACGATCGAACCCGTAACGTCGCAAGACAGAAGACTAATAAGTGGGAAATTTATTCCCCAAACAGTGTCAAGTATAGTATAAAAATCTCATATATTTATAGTTTTTTGACTGAAAGTAAATCATCATTTCGAACAGCCAATAGGCACATAATGGGTCCTTCTTATTCATCCTATAGGGAAGCTACACGTCGACACTCTAGAACGCTCTCCTAGCGGTGATTGGATAGAATGTCTTCGGCTGTTTCTGAGCTTCTTGAGGCTTCCTTGAGTTTGCCAACGAGCCATCCTTACAAAAAATCAATATAAATTAATGTTATATTAAATTCTATTTAAAACTCAATATACCATCCTACTCTAACAGAATAGCATCCAAATTGTATTATATCATATTATGATTTAATTGAATAATTCCATGATGCAACAACTGAATATCACCTTTACTTCTAAACAATAAGTTTCAATAATTATACTGACCAATATCTATTCTATACACTTTTCATCTATATACCTTCATTTGTCAAATAGTTAATATACAATATGTTGTCATTGTTGTTTTATTTACATTATCACTCTGTAAACTACAATCATTCATGACAATCAGATAAGTGAGTATTTACCATTCTATATTTGCCTTTTATAAATCTACTCTAATGTTTCTATGTCATTATATTATAGAAACTCATTGTTTGCTCACTTTCAATATAAAAGTTGGTAGCTTTATTATAAGTTGATTGCAGAACTTCCTTCTGTTACTACATAGTGAGTCGGTAAACTCACAAAAAACAAATATTCATCTATATCATTTTATTCGTTTTATAAACTTTGATGTGACAATAACATATTGACAATACACTTTTTTTCATTTAAACAAAAATGGAGAATTTTTTTTCTTAGGGATAATTATCAACTGACATATTGACACTAGATTTTTCGAAAATAAAGATTTGGCGCGAAATTTGAAAAACACAGTTGTTTTTTAAGTAATAGAAAGTGTCATATATTTTGAAAAACCCTCATATATATAACTAGTAGATAAAAATTATTCAGGAGTTGAAATTAGTTCAAAATTTTGCATGAAATACAAATTGTTGGAAGAAAATTATCAGTAAAAGGTTGTGGTGATTATTACGTTTTTGATAGAGATCATGAATTGATTGATGTTAGATCACCATGTACTCATTAATGACTAACTTCGTGAGGGAATTCTTCGAGTTCTAATGAGAAGCTGCGAGCAGCGACGCTCGCCTATGTAAGGTAGACACAGGTTTCTACCTCAGTACAATGGAAAACAGTCACTCAATTTCGTGGATTAGTTGAGGTTAGACATTAACACCGTTGGATGCCGGCCATCTCAATGATCTGGAGGTGAAGCGTTTGCGGGCGAAACCGAAGGCTCTGGGTTCGAATCCTGTGAGCAGGATCGTGGATGCGCACTTCTGAGGAGTCCCACAATAGGACGAAACGGTCATCCAGTGCTTCATGGTTTTCAATTGTGGTCTAACATCAATCGATTCATGTTCTCAATCCGAAATGGCGTTGATGAGATCTAACCACATTCACTATATTCCTATGTCATATTTGTTATGATCTACATGAGATAATTACAATTGCTTTTGATTTATTTTTTCAAATCTATAGTTACAAATAAATGATGTTACAATTTTCGGTGATGTCTCATACCAATTGCAAATAACTATTAACTACTAACAAATTAAAACAGTAATAAGCGCTACTTATGGGAAAAAATAGAGTAAGAATGTACCAAGTTTTAAATGTTGATTGTTTTCTGACAAATTTTGACAAAAATTATGTTATTAATACACACTTGTTAACATGTGGCTAGTCAAGACCGAAGATGAAAGTCATAAGGTGACCTATGCCTGTAAGAAAATAAGAGAGGTCATTTTCTGCTATTAAAATCTATTTCAATTAAAAAAAAATAGCATTCCGAAATATTGCAATCCAAGGTTGCGAAAACTCTAATGTATTGCTGTCACATTGATGCTGATTATAAAAGTTATAAGAGTGGGGAGTTAGTTTAGATTGGAGTAATTTTAATAGTTGAATTAATGAGTCAATGTAAGCTAAATCATCTTTGAAAACCTAAAAACAATGGACGTCCGTTTCGCCTAGTATAGAACTCCTCGTCATTGTGCATCCTCTGATCATGGCTTTTCACTAGAACTCTAGGGTATCCATCTTGAAGCTAGTCAATAATGAGCACATGATTATTGACAAAATTCACGAGTCAATCTAAGCTAATTTACTTATTAATTTTTACTCTTCAAATGAGCCTAATAAAATGAGTTAATACACTAAATTTAAAAAAGTAATCACTTGTTAATTTTCATTCATATACAATGATAATAGTTAAAAGAAACAGTTTAAGGAAATTAGTTCAATCCTAAAACCTAATCAAACATAAGAACTAAACTATTAAAATCCCTCACTTGATAGATATATAATATAGTTGTTAATGAATTATTGAGACTAAATCCAATGATACAGTAGTAATTAAGAATGTGTACTGAACTAAACAAATCAGCAACAAATATCGCCGCTTTGTGTAATATTCTATATATCACAGAATCATAGAATAAGGTAACATCAGGTTTGTAATCTATAGATAATTAGTATGTATATAACAAGAACTGTAAGTGGCCTATGCTCCGAAATGTGTAACACGCATGAATAAAGGACAATGTAAGTCATTTTATACAACATCAAATTGTATTCTGAAGATGATTAAATAGTTTATGCTGACTGATTCACTTACAAAGTACATGGTATAATAAAACTATTGACACCACATAGCATCATGAAACAAAGAACATTTCAGGTCATGACTAGTAGGCAGAAATGATAATTTCTAGTTTAACTACTTCTATCAATTATAACCTTTAGTTATGATATTGATGAGATCTAGATGCGTTATAGTTCTATGCCTATTTAATGAAATATATAGATATGTTAGAGTAAGTTCATTCTTATTTGATAAAGATTTATTGAATAGTATTCGCTTTTATTAACTTAATACTGATAATTATTTAACTGTACTGTAGTAAACGAGTGGGGGACAACCAAATGTACTTGAATATAAAATTACAGAATATCTTAGTAAAATCTGAGGATGATACAATTAATACTTTATTTGCAAAATTTCAATTAATCATCTCAACCTTGATTGTTTCTTTGTTTCAAGACCAATCAATCTCTTTTCTTCAATCTTTTTAACTTTCTACCTACCATCAGGTATTTCACTTTCGATTGACGATACATACTGCTACTGTCGACATCAGTAACACACACTACAGTACCAATTATTCTTTTTACTGTTCTACTATTTTAAGTTAATTGATGTAAGTATTTTGAAGCATGTAAATAAACAATAAATAAATATTTTTAATTTTTATTTTGAATAAATTAATTTCAAGTTATTATGGTGTATAATAAAATTTCTGAAGCTTATTAAACATAATGCATTAAATTAATAAAATTCTGAATATTGATAGTTGTGATCATGAGTTAATTAAAGCTAGACTACGATGGAAAACCTAGAAGCACTAGACGGCCGTTTCGTCCTATTGTGGGACTCCTCAGCAGTGCGTATACACGATCCTGCCTCTCAAGATTCAAACCCAGGACCTATCAGTCTCGCTTGCGTACGCCGAACCTCTAGACCACTGAGATGGGCGGCATCCGACGGTGTTAATGTCCAACTTCAACGAATCCACGAAATTGAGTAACCATTTACCAGTGTCTTTAGTGAGTTGATATCTCACAACAAACCTGGTTGAATTCCATTGGTCACCGCTTCACACTAGAACTCCAGGAAATACCTCTTGAAGCTATTCATTAGTGGGCATATGATTATTATCAGCGGGGATGGATGCGCACCGCCGAAGAATCTCACAATAGGACAAAACGCCCGTCCAGTGCTTCCATAGTAGTCTAGCTTCAATTGACTCATGATTTCAACTATTAAAATTACTATAATGTCCACAAAATTCCCTTCTAATAAAATTCTGAATAGTTAATATAAATTTCAATTATTTAATAAGTAATAAATTACGTGACTGACCTATGGTTTTATTATCAATCACAAATGGAATAATTAAATAGTCTAATGAAAAATACATATATATCCATATTCCTATTCGGTTTCACTATTGAATAACATATGAGATATAGAAAATAAACTTTCTAAAATAAGAATATTTACTTATATTATTATTATTGTTATTAATACATTAATAAAACAACATTATCCAATTATCTGAAAAAGAAAATGAGAGCAAAAAAAAAGAAAAAAAAAGGGGGAAAAAGAAACATTCAATTATCAATAAAATCAATTTAATTTGTTCATCTATAAAAGGTTAAACAAATAATTCTTGATAATAATAACAATTATTAACTGATCATTATATTACAGTCAAAACTAAGCGGGGACACGGACACCCACCCACTCACACACACACATACAAATAAGGAATATCTAATATCTTATGATATATAGTTGAAATCATGAATCAATTGAAGCTAGATTAACATGGAAAACTTGAAATCACTGGACTTGAATTTATTTATGATCATTTTAAATAAACTAATTCTTACATAACTTTTGTTTTAAAGATAAACGGAAAATTGAAATGATCATATTAGTGTAACTAGGTATAAACATTAATAATTACATATATGTATAAATTGTTTCCCGTTCAGTTCATTTTTTTTTCTTTTTCAAATGATGATAAACATTTTAAATGAGAGTGATATCGGATAATTTAAATAGATTCTAATTCATTTTCAGGAAATTCATTTTTAGATTATGTCATTCTATGTAATTTATTATTAAATTGATATATTTACCAATATGAATTGAAGCTAATTAAAGAAATGTCGAAGGTGAGGTAAGTTGACAAAGTTTATGATTGTAAAAGCATTCTTAGTCGTTCCTCTGTATGATGTGTCATCTCAGTGGTTAAGCGTTCATGAGATATCGAATATCCTGGGTTCAAGTCCCGCGAGTAGAATTATGGATATGCACTGATGAAGAGCTCCATACTAGGACGAAACGTCAGTCCAGTTCTTTCAAGTTTTCAATGGTGGTCTAACTTTGATTGACTCATGATTTCAACTTTGAAAATACTACAATCTCTATAAATCCTCATACTGGTAAATATTTTTTGTCTATGATTAATAAAATGTTTTCGGAATTAGAAACTGTTATATCCCGTGGAGATTTATGAATGGTAACTTTGAGAACTTTTTATGGACCAATATGATATGTATATTTCCTATTGTATAATTGATAAGTAACTTGACTATTCATATTCACGTTCCTTTTATTATGAGCTTTATTTTGACCTATAGACTATTATTATGCGATTTTCCTTTCCTGACTTATACCCAGTTTACTTAATACTGTTCTTCACATTCACAGCCACATTTGGCTAAATATTGTACAGATGTTCTTTTCTATTTTATGGTACAATATGGTCCGTTTGATTGGTATATAAACGCAGTATGTTTGAAATATGATTCATATTGCAGAGACTGTTATTGGTGTCCTGAACTTAACTGACTGGGCTAAGCAGAAAACAGGACTGATAAGTACTCTGGACTGCTCATACGGTTTTTATGTATTATTGGTCTGATCGATAATTCTCTCTTCTCTGATAAGCGGTCTTATCAGTCATATATATAAACAGGGCACGCACGCACTCAATCGATATAACAGAAACAACCGTCATACCTGCTATTACAAATATGGTCACTTTTAATTGGTTAACTGCTCTGGCACGAGACTGGTAGGTCCTGTGTTGGAATCTTGCGAAGCGGGATCGTAGACGCACACTGCAGAGAAGTCCCATAGTAGGACGAAACGGCCGTCCAGTGCTTCCAGGTTTTCCATGGTGGTCTAACTCCAATTGATTCATGATTTCAACTATGAAAATGCTGAAATCTACACAAAAAACCCCTTCTGAAACCATAATCATTATCGCTTAACAATAATGTTATCATTAAATTCAACTTAGTATTGTTTGTTTGAATCTTCCCATCGATTTGTTAGGACTGCAACTGGTCAGTCTCTAATTGGCATATGTGCATACTGTGCGTATTGCCTCGATATACCTTAATTCACAAGCATGGTTAGCAGAGATGGATAGTGGCTAGCAGTGGAATCCAGGACGCGCGTTTCGTCCTATTTGGGATTCGTCAGCTGGATGTACCTGTATCTCAGAGTTGATGTTCACTTTGGGACTCGAACCCAGTACCCTCGCTTCAAACGCCATCAGGACTCAGTGGCCGAGTGGATAACGCGATGGCGTTTGAAGCAAGGGTACTGGGTTCGAGTCCCAGAGTGAACATCAACTCTGAGATGCAGGTACATCCAGCTGACGAGTTCCAAATAGGACGAAACGCGCGTCCTGGATTCCACTGTTAGCCACTATCCATCTCTGCTAATAATGTTATCATTAGATTAATATATTTGTAAACCATTAAACATATACTTTTAACTCACTCTACATTCATTCCATCAAACAGTATGAAACAACTATGATTTCAATCGGTTTTATAATATTGTTCATATCATAACATACATACATACATACATGCAGAAAACTATTTGCAAAATACATTTGAAAGGGGAAACAGTGAAATTATTTTTAGAGAAATCTATCAATTAGCATAATAGAAAATAACCTCAATATTTAGGGTTGGTAATATTTTTATATATAAAGAAGTTAGGGGTGAGAGATACTCTAATATTAGTCAAAATTATTTTTATTATTATTGTTATTACTACTATTATTGTTACCATCATTATTACTATTATTATTACTATTACCATTACTATTATTATTATTATTACTATTATGATTACTACTACCACTATTACTATTACTATTACTAGTATTATTATCATTTATATAACTGTCGTTATTATAAAATAACTTGTAAAAATGAATTATTTCAATGTTCATTATCAAATTGATTAGGATGGTATCTTCTTTTTTATAGATAAACTAGTTCTTTACCAAATGATAAAGGGATTTATTTTGTATTTTGTGGAATATAAATTAATTATCAATTGACCTATAGCTCAATTTGTTTGTATTTATACAATCAAAATCATTAATATAAAAGTTATTCAATTCAATTTATTATTAGTTTAAATTGAATAGTAACATTAAATGATGACAATTGGAGAGCAAAGCAGTAGAGATTATTTGATTATTTAAATATTTACAGTTGATTATTGTAGATAATTTCTATGTAAATCAGTATAAGGGCCGTATAGGACTCAGTAGCTGGGTGGATAACGCGATGGCAATTGAAGCGAAAGGTACTGGGTTTGAGTCCCAGAGTAAACATCAACTCTGACATGCAATTAAATCTAGCTGACGAGTCCCGAATAGGACGAAACGCGCGTCCTGGATTCAGCTATTAACCACTGTTCATCTTTCTTTATAATGCTTATGAATTTAGGCTATATCGAGGCAATACACACAGTATGCACATATGCCAATAAGAGACTGATCAATTGCAGTCGTAAATAACAATGGGAAGATAAAAGTAAGCAACACCAAGTGAATTCATAAATCTGTATAGTTTTAAATCATTTTAGAAGCAATGAAATACAAGTCTTAATATGCTAAATATTACTAAAATTTATAGGCAGAATAGAAGGAATGTCCAATGATCTGTCAACAAGTCTTTGAACTTATCTCAATTAATAATAAAAATTACCCTTTAACGAACAATGGTTTAAATAAAAAGCTTTATATCTTTAAGATAGAAACGTTTGGTTAATCAAAATGGCTGGCATGATTAATGAACCAAGTAACACAGAACAATTGTGCATTAAATTTCAATGTAGATGCACGGTAAAGTTGCGTTCTCTGAGCTGGATAGTTTGATTGTCAAGCTTTCATAATCATTCTAGATAATATCATTAGTAATTAGTTCAAAACAAATGGGCTGTTGAAAATTCTCTATATTTGGTCAACAGCTAGTTCCATTGAACTATAATTGGAATAGTGTTTGTCCATAGTTATGTGATAGTAAAAAGTCTAATACCTTCAAAATCATCACTCGCAACTGCAAATATTCTTCATCATTAGAAAACTTTGTTATATTTTCAAGTCATTTTAAATCTATTCTTATTGTATTTGTATAAGTTATGAAATACATTGATTATTCACTATCAAGGCGAAATACTTATATTGTTTAGTGCTATGGTTTATATTTTTGACCTTTGTATTTCGCATCTCAAAACTTTAGTCCTGGAGAAATTTTCCCCATATGAAAATTCACTGAAGTATGGACTTACAATATTTAGTGATGTCGAACAATCTGTTATCACTTTGTTGCAACTAAATACGTATTTTGATATAGGTCCTCTGAAAAGCATTTTTAAAGATAGATATCATAGCCAATAGCATTCTGATTTGAATTTTGCCAAAACGTTTACACTAAGATTCTTATTAACTCTACAAGTAATTTAAATAAAATACTCTTAAACAATCTGAATGATTACTACATTTTTTTGTTGTGTTACCATCAAATATGTGCCAATGGTTTGAAATGTGGATAAAATTAGGTACGGTAGCTTGGATAAATGGATCAAGATAGTAAAGTTTTCTCTTCTGTTGAGAGGTAGTGACATAGACGTTTGGTAAACAAAAAACCTCTCTTCTTGAACATGCAATCCAACGGAAAGAATGAACTATGGGGCAGACTAGCTAAAACAGTGAGTTGTAGTGCCGTGCTTCGATCATAGTTCGCTTCGATAACCGTTATTAATACCAATCTTAACGGTGTATAATATCAGAAGGCAAAGGGAAGCGGCAACTACATTTTTATTGATAATCGATGCAGACCAGAAAGTTGTAAGCACATGAGCAACTGTAAGCAAGCGAAGCAAAGATGATGCGTATTGGAGATGGCTGGGAAGCCAACTCGAGAGCGAAGCTAAATAATGCGTATTGGAGATGGCTGGGAAGCCAACTCATTTTAAGCAAGCGTTAACTAGCATTTATAGGCAGGCAAAAATGAGTGACAGACATATGATGAATAAGATACGAAGTGTACACATATGCGCTCATATAAAAAGTACTCAAGGTTAATAAGCAAATGATTAACAAGATCAAAAGATGACTCAATGTACAGGTGAATTGGCTTGGCCAGTAACTAGAATAAAGTATATGGGCCTAACATATGAACTGGTACTACATAGCCCCCTTGTAGAAAATAGCACATTTATAAAAAAATGTCTGTTTTCGAAAAATAACACTGAAGCGGTATGAGGATAACGTCAAAATGTGGGAAAAAATGGTACAATACCTGATGAATTACAGTGTCATGTGAGGGGTGAGCGTATTAAGCGAAAGTGTCATACTTATGTAAAAAGGAACATGAATATTGTCAAAGTGCGGACAAAAATAGGGATGCTAGCATGTGATTATGAGTACATTAGTAAGCGTTCGAAAAAATTTAACATGAATTTATGTAGTAACTGTTCGAATGATAAAATAACATGTTCGTATGAGCGATTCGAAATATAGTGAAAATAGAGTATAACAGTAATTGCTCTGTGGTGCTGATTGAATATGAGGATAAAGAACAGTGAAATATGTTCTGATAAGCCGCAGTAGAGTAAATAGAGTCGATTGGCGATGAGTGGATTCGAATTTACACGATTGGAGTTTACGTGGGATAAAAAATAATCCAGCCGTAGGATGATGACTGCATCAGCGGTTGATATTCATTGCTGTACTGCTACTGATAATGATAATAAAAAGCGAAGTCAGCGTATGTTACCGTTTGCGTCGAGTTATCGTTAAATATGTATTAGTAGAATGACCAAAGGAACAGGATAGTGACTGCTGAGACGAGATATGCGGAGTCGTATTCCTTTTTGGTCATGAAGCCTATCGTGGTTTGTGTAGTTAGAGGGATATGCGCTCAACCTCGTTTGTTGCGAAACCGTATTAAGGCATAACAAAAATACCAATACATATGATTATCGATGGCGGCGAGTGAGGCTGACTTGGATGTGACGAACAAGAGTGTATCCTTGAGAGACTAGCTCTAAACTCTATGTTCTGGCGTACAGTGCATTGAGAATAGAATATTATTCGTAGTAATCGAATTGTGATTATCGGTAATGGATGATGCAGCATTCAGATATACATATGAATGAATAGATAATATGAACATAATCATTACTAATCGGCTGGTAATGCGGCGTCGAATACTTAATTTGTGTATAGACATTAAAGTAGGGATCATAGTGAAACAAAAATTGCGGAAGTTCGGTTTAGGTTGTCGCTGAAAATGTAGGAAACGACGGTTGCTGCGTACCAATGAAATGAATGAACATTAGTTGTCTATCGAGAACATAAGTTACTACTATCGGGAGTGTGACTCCAAACTTAATGTCTATGATAGAGTGTAATATTAGACCGAAAATGACATGAAAAAATTGGAACGAACTCACTTGAATCAGGAAAATTGTACGTCATTGGATAATAAAAATAATCCAGTGAGTTTCGAATATGATAACGTGTAATGTCCAAATAATTATAATTTGTTCGATTAGTGATTCGACTGCGTGAATGTCATAGTTTAATGTGAATACGAGCAAAAATAAGAATTCCACGTTAGATGATGATATGACATTATTGTAATAATGAGCATATGATGATTATTATAATCAACGAAATATGTCGTCCGCGGTTTCATTTTTGATTTGTGTTCACTCGTTGCGGTTGCCGATTCTGTCGCGTGTTCCAAATACGGCGTGCCAATTATGTTGTGAGTTCGTACGTCGAGGTTGTCCATTCTGGTCGATGTTCGTTCGGCGAGACATCCAATTATGTTTTCGCGTTCGTAAGTCGGGATCGCTAATTGTGTTGCGTGTTCGTACGTCGGGATTACCAGTTTTGTAGTGCCGTGCTTCGATCATAGTTCGCTTCGATAACCGTTATTAATACCAATCTTAACGGTGTATAATATCAGAAGGCAAAGGGAAGCGGCAACTACATTTTTATTGATAATCGATGCAGACCAGAAAGTTGTAAGCACATGAGCAACTGTAAGCAAGCGAAGCAAAGATGATGCGTATTGGAGATGGCTGGGAAGCCAACTCGAGAGCGAAGCTAAATAATGCGTATTGGAGATGGCTGGGAAGCCAACTCATTTTAAGCAAGCGTTAACTAGCATTTATAGGCAGGCAAAAATGAGTGACAGACATATGATGAATAAGATACGAAGTGTACACATATGCGCTCATATAAAAAGTACTCAAGGTTAATAAGCAAATGATTAACAAGATCAAAAGATGACTCAATGTACAGGTGAATTGGCTTGGCCAGTAACTAGAATAAAGTATATGGGCCTAACATATGAACTGGTACTACAGAGTAACCTTTAGTGTGGCTCACCTTTGTCTATTGTTTTACAGCCGAGCTGTGGTCGTTACTCGATCAATGTATAAACTAACTGGTTTTGTCACATTCACATGCCGTTAAGAATTCGGCTGCTTCCTTATTTAAGACTTTATCGGGCGTAAAATCACAAAAGTGAACCAACGAGCTAGGAAACACCTTCCTCCATGATTGGAAAAGAGTAGAACCAAAATAATATACTGCACCGTTCTATCACACTTGGTCGATGGTGGTCACGTACTAGATAGAAACAAATTATTCAGAGTAATTTATCTTATGCTTGCTACTTTTCTTTATACAACTTGACCTCATCGCTTATATACAACAGAAACTGTTGGGATTCAAGCTAAAAATTTAAATCTTTGTAGTAGGAGAAATTTGTTACACTCATATCTCTTTTTCAAGCCAATTAAACTTAGCGAACTATTTTACTGGTTATAATTTTTCATACCCCTTGTTCGTTATCATACTTCTTCCTTTTTTTCAAATATATTCTTCACTTTGTATGTATGAATACTTCTTATTACGTAATTTTATTGATTTTCAGTAACTATTATTTCACCATCTATTTTTAGAAGTCTTTAACTTCTTTCCAATTATGAAACATTGAATCTTGACGATTTTCACCGTGACTGATTGGAAAGGGGCTTGGCCATTTCAACATTATTTTCTGTATCACTCAGTTTCGGTATTAAAGCATAATTTCATTATACATTTATTTAACTATATTGTGTATTATACTAATAACATTTGTAGGATTACTTTGTTCATAAATTTCTATATATCTATACTTTACTATGGAATGTATTTAACTTCACTGACTAATAGTGTCCCCAACCGTGTTCTTATTCATTACAATAAGACAAAATCTTATTTCTTAAACATGTTACTTTAACATGATCACCTACATTAGTTTTGTGACCAAAGAATACTGTTTATTTTGTTTCCTCATATCATTCATTGTAATCTCTTACTTTTCTAGAATTGTTTTTACAGAAAAAAAACAACCCTATTAGTTTAGCAGAGATGGATAGTGGCTGGCAGTGGAATCCAGGACGCGCGTTTCGTCCTATTTGGGACACGTCAGCTGGATGTACCTGCATCTCAGAGTTGATGTTCACTCTGGGACTCGAACCCAGTACCCTCGCTTCAAACGCCATCGCGTTATCCACTCGGTCACTGAGTCCTGATAGCCACTTGCTTGTGCGATGGGGTGAAGTTTAAATTCAACTTAGTATTGTTTGTTTGAATCTTCCCATCGATTTGTTAGGACTGCAACTGGTCAGCAGGTACATCCAGCTGACGAGTCCCAAATAGGACGAAACGCGCGTCCTGGATTCCACTGCTAGCCACTATCCATCTCTGCCAACCATGCTTGTGAATTAAGGTATATCGAGGCAATACGCACAGTATGCACATATGTCAATTAGAGACTGACCAGTTGCAGTCCTAACAAATCGATGGGAAGATTCAAACAAACAATACTAAGTTGAATTTTTAACCCTATTAGTTTGTTTTTTTCTTCTTTTTTTGAAATTTACAAAACAAAATGAACTACACAAAAGTTATGTGGTTAACTAGTAACATATTTCTGTAGATAATATTGGTAGACCAATTCAATAGATAGTTAACTGTCTACCTACTTCAAGTTTCAACTACTTTTCCTTTCTTAGACTGTAGTCACTTCTTTTTCTTATGTCTAGTAATCAGTTTCCTATGTTTGTGTGTGCTATTTCATTTATTGATTAAAAATTCTGCTTAACTAAGAACAGGCGTCTAATTTATACTTTAGTTATTTGTCAGTTATTAGTTTATTCCAATGAAAACTGAAAGTTAATGGTTAGATATTTTACTTATTATCTTCAATATTTATCATGGGGTTTTTAAATTTTTTATATTACTAAACTTTCGATCTATAATCCTATGCTCGCTAGTGACTGACTTCAAGAGATATTTCCTGGAGTTTTAATGGGAAGTAGTGACTAGTGGAGTTCATCCACGTCTGTTGTAGAGATATCAACTAACTGAAGACAATTGGTGAATGGTTGCTCAAACTTCGCGGATTGGTTGAAGTTAGACATTAACACCGTTGGATACCTGCCGGTTCAGTGGTCTAGTGGTTAAGTGTTCGCGCGCGAGACTGTTAGGTTCTGGGTTCGAATTTCGCGAGGCGAGATCATGGATGCGCACTGCTGAGGAGTCCCATAATAGAACAAAACGGCCGTCCAGTGCTCCCAGGTTTTTCATTGTGGTCTAGCTTCAATCGACTCATGATTTCAACTACTAAATTAAAATAGTAAATAAAAGCCAAATGACCTGAATATATTATTTTGATACCATACAAACTTAAGTGAGATAATAGATAAATCGATTTCCAAGTTACACAATTTTTGTAAGACTATGATCTCCATAATATAGTGCCTCTTCTTTAAATTTCATGAACTGACTGATATTAGTTATAGGGGCTTTATAATCATATCGATATTAACTGCTGGTATTCATAGCTTACCTCAAACTTGAATAGGACTATCCAATCTTAGAATGAAATTCATAAGGCACTAATTTCGTTTCGTTTGTCTATCTTTATACCACTGAATAACTAGATGTAATTTAATTGAACAGTCTTATATATTTAGCCTAAAAATAATGGATGATGAAAATTCGAATGACAATATGATTTTCATGGAGAAAATCAAGATTCAACAATCTCCACAATTCTATACTGATAATCATCATGTGCTCACTAATGACTAACTTCAAAATGGATTTTCTAGAGTTCTGGTGAGAAGCAGTGACCAGCGGAGTTCAGCCGTGTCTGATGTGATGCAGTTAGTCGCTTAAGACAATCGAGAACAGTTGCGCAGTATTGCGGATTGGTTGAAGTTAACACCATTGGACTCCGGTTTAGTGGTCTAGAGGTCAAGCGTTCTTAAGCAAGGCCGAAGGTAATTGGTTCGAATCCCAGGCGTGGGACCGTAGATAAGCACCGCTGATGAGTTCTATACTAGAACGAAACCACCGGCCAGTACTCATAGGTTCTCAATGTTGGTTTCACATTGATCTCAATCGAAATCAAGAAGGACAATAAGAAACCGTTATTATGGAGAATAGTACAACAATAAGAAATCTATTGAACTATTTTTCAATTTTCCGTTTATAATTTTTTTTCAATTCAGAGGTTCCAGCGATATGATATACTATAAACTCACACTTATTCTAAGAAAAGACTGAGGGCTAACTAAAAATAGAGGGAAAACAGACAGATAAATAGTAAGTACATGATGAATTAGTAAGTTAAATCAAAATGACATGAAAGGCCAGGACTAACACAGGCCATCAAGCCTCCTGTCCTTTCCTTTCCTTTCCAAACTGAAAACTGAAAGTACTATAATCCTATAACATAACTTGACTTCATGAATAATGAATATAGCGATAAGTTATTGGCTAACTGAACTCATAATCTTTGTACGTAACGCATCGGCGTTCGGAACAATTAATACTGAGTTTGAATCCTAATGGGAAGATTGACACTGGGAAATAAGTACGTGGAGCTTACGGGTCTCAAATAAAACAGTATGTGCTTCATGAATCTCATCGTTACTCACAATCCAGATTCATTGAAAAATAGTTCCGCTAGTACCATTTGATGTACCAGATATAACCAAATATATCCGAGAATTTTTCAGTACATTGTTTGTTGTAAGATGTATGTGTGGGTGAGCTGTAACTAATAATTTGACGATCCATCTTCCTAAGATCACCATCTTACTATCTCTGTAGTTTTCAATCTGGTGAACTATAAGTAGGCACATACTGTAAGGATCATTATTCGACATTTTGACAACAAAGACGCTACCTCATAGTAGTTAAGTTGCTTAGTCATTAAAAGTATGTGTAATAGCATAAATGGACCACAAACTAAAACATTATTTTCAGTTTAAACCATTTATAAAAGACGCCTGAAGACTTCACCTCAGAAAAGCATTATCTTAAAACCAGACTCAAAAGTCAGGAAGTTAAGTTGCGACTCAGATTAAAAATTCACTTAATAGTTTACTACGCACTATCAAAGTTGTCTGTCAAAGTAATTTTCAGAGAAAAGTATTTACAAATTGCATATTTCCTGGTGATGATCACTTAGTGAGCTTTGATGATAGGTGCTTCAAGGAAATTTACAAGGATCCCTAAACTTAGGTATTGTGTTTATACAGATTTTTCAGGAGAACATATCTCCAATCCTGAGATATACATTGTTCCCGTGGGATTTAAACCGGTGTTATGCTCTGCACTACTTACGCAGACAGATATAAGCAGTATTTAGTGGGGATTGGAAGTAGAACGTTTACCAGCAGAAGAGTGAACTAAAGAGAAGAGGAAGAAAAACGAAGAGAAATTGGAGTTAAAACAAGATCTGAAGAATGATGAATTGTGTAGAGGACAACTGGAGGAAGATATACAAATGATGTATTTAATGTATGATTTTCATATTTCACAAAACTAGTGTTTGATTTTGATCTAGAACAGTAGTTGGTCTGCCGTTATTTATTTATTTATTTATTTAGACACATATATATTGATACAAAAGGGCACCAGGTACATATGCGCCACACAAAATAATGAAAGTAGGAAGATAAAGGATGAAAAGATAAGGCGGACTGAAATGTACAACCAGAAGACTCTTTCGGTTAGGAAAGTTAGAACCATTCTTTATGTAGAAAGTAAAAGAAGGTTGCAGCAGGATCGCCACTGGCTTCGATTCTGAGCCATATCTGATAACGTCTCTAGCCACTGTGTTGTACTATCTCTCGGACCCCAACCAAGGAGTCGTGAAGGACCAACAAAAGCTAGACCTTTGCAGCTCTCTTTCATGCCACAACACCATGTCATACACTGACCTCCTCTCCGCTTTCTCCAACCAGTCCCAGGGTCGGCAAATAATGCACGACGTGGAAGTCTCTGGGACGACATTCGTAAAACATGTCCAAGCCACCGAAGTCGGTGTTTCAAGATGGTGACACCAATTGAATTATCATCCCTGCGCCCGAACACACGATGCCGAACCTCTGCATTACTAACATGGTGTTGCCACTGTATGTCAGCAATCCTTCGGAGACAACGATGATCAAACACAGAGAGACGTCTAACATCCTCATCTCGGAGAGGCCAGGTTTCACAAGCATAGAGCAAAACTGCTCTCACCGACGCGTTGTAGATCCGACCTTTTACAGCCAGACTAACATCACGAAGGCGCCAAAGATGGCCCAGATTGGCATAAGCCGCTCTGGCTTTCATTATACGTGCATCAATCTCATCACTCACGCCACTACCAGCACTTATGTAGCTACCTAGATACACGAACTTCTCAACTACTTCAATCTGCTCACCATCCAGGGTGAGTACAGGATGAGAATCCTGCCAGTCTTGTAGGAGTACTTTGCACTTGTAGGGTGCAAAGCACATGCTGTACCTGCGGACACTGATTGCCAACTGATTAAGTGCGGATTGCATGCCTTGGGCATTATCGCACAGTAAGACAATATCATCCGCATACTCAAGGTCGAGAAGTCGTTCTCCAGGCAACATATCCACACCGCCATTACTTACATCCACCAGAGCTGTTTCTAGGATGTCGTCGATGGCAAAGTTGAAGAGGAATGGTGAGATCGGGCAACCCTGCCTAACCCCACTGCTCGAATGGAACAAGGGAGAAAGGTGGTTGTATGCCATCACTCTGCCTGAGGTGTTCGTATACAGGGCCTTTAAGATGTTAATGAACTTCTCAGGCACACCCTTCTTCAATA
This sequence comes from Schistosoma rodhaini, assembly GCA_944470415.2. Taxonomy (NCBI): domain Eukaryota; kingdom Metazoa; phylum Platyhelminthes; class Trematoda; order Strigeidida; family Schistosomatidae; genus Schistosoma; species Schistosoma rodhaini. The sequence goes on from OX104037.1 coordinate 14,851,184, forward strand.
GACAATCCCAGAGAACAGTCCTGTCCAACGAATCGAAGGCCGCCCTGATATCAAGAAACACTACGATTGTTGGCCTGCGATAAGTATGACGGTATTCTAACATTTGGCGGAGGGTGAAGATGTGATCAATGCATCCTCGACCAGAACGAAAACCAGCCTGCTCCTCGCGAGTCAATCGTTCTCGGGTTTTAAACAACCTACGAAGAATGATAGAAGCCAATAGTTTGGACGCAATCGAAAGTAGACTTATCCCCCGATAGTTATTGCAGGAACAACGTGAACCCTTTTTAAAGATAGGGACGACTATTGACTCATTCCAAGATGTTGGAACACTTTCTTGCTCCCAAACCTTTCCAAACAACGCAGTCAGTTCCTTAGCCAGAAAGTCACCACCATCTTTAAAAAGAGCCGGAGGTAAGTCATCTGGGCCAGGTGATTTATAAAGTTTCAAGAGTTGGAGTTCCTTGCGGACTTCCGCCTCGTTTGGTGGATCAGTCGTCACCGGCCATGGGGGGCAGGACAAACTGGTCGATGTTGCCGGAGCAGCAGGCCAGTTGAACTGCCCTTCGAAAAATTCCGCCCATCGTCCAAGACGTCGACAGATGTTAGTGATTGGCATCCCATCATCCTCGTAGATTGTTTCACTCACACCAGACTTCTTGCTGCCAGTGGCTCGGATGAGTTGGAAGAGCTTCCGGCAGTTACCAGATGCAGCTGCTGCTTCCATCTCATTAGCACGCTCCGACCACCAGGCTTCCCGGTCCTTACGCAAGCTTTGCCCGATTTCATCACGTAACAGCCTTCGTTTGTGGTCAAACTCACGGTCACCCAGAGTAGACCGACGGGCTTCCATCAGTTGTAAGGAGCCAGAAGAGACCCAGTGCTTGTAAGCGGGACGTTTCGCGAAGCCGCAAGCGGCTTTACTCGCCATTTTCATGGCGTCGTGAAGATGCAACCAATGCTCATCTATACTTTTCGGTGGGGTGGTAGCTAGCCTAGAGGCTAGCTCCGATCGATACTAACTTGCAACAGAAGTTGCAGCCAGTTTACTAACATCAATCCGTTGGTGGTAGTCAATCCTTCGGCCACTGAAAAGTAAGGTGAGATTGGCGCAGACCAGGGCATGATCAGACTCCAGATAGGTACTCCAAAAGGAGCGGCAGTCTTGTACACAACTACGCCAGCAGTAGCTGATCGCGATGTGATCAATCTGAGTCCAGGCTTGGGATGCAGAGGGAGGACGCCAGGTGGCACACCGGCGATGACTGTGCCGGAAGTTAGTGCTGGCCAGAAACAGGTTGTGGTCTGTGCGCAGTTGCAGCAAACGGTCCCCGTTATCTGTCCGGCGACCAACAAGTCCCCATCGGCCACCTATATGACTCTCTTCTGTGCCTAGACGCCCGACCTGTGCATTCAAGTCTCCGGCTAGTACTACAATATCTGTCGAACGCGCTTTCTGGAGAAGAACTGTTAACTGATGGTAAAACTCATCCTTGATTGCATCCGGGCTGCAATCTGTCGGGGCATAGGCGGAGATGACGAAAAGACACCGTTTCTCACGCCGATTTCTTCTCACTTTGATGGAACTTTCTAATCTAACAGCACATAACCGACTGTTAATGGGGATCCAATCGATTAGTGCTGCCTCAGCTCTAGCGCTTAGTGCGACACCAACGCCAGCAAGACCAGACGAAGATGCCACAGGGTCCCCGGATAAGCGCACGTGGAACAAGCTTTTCGAGGCGACAGATGGAGAGCGGATTTGTAGTACTTCACTAAAGTCTTGAATACGGGTCTCGGATAGACAACAAACATCAACATTAAGACCTTCCAAAGGCATAGCCAGCCCTATCTGTTGTCTGATATGCATTAGTGTGCGAACGTTGAAGGAAGCCAGCTTGAACGGCGTACGTGGTTTCAGAAAGACTGCTTCACTATTCATTATCGCTGGAAGCATTCACTTTCAACCAGACAGTGACTGCAGATCGTTTAGATAGGACAGATTTTCCACCATAGGCGAGCTGCTGCATAAGTTGAAAAGTAAGGTTACACAAATTGGGGATAAAAGGGGGTGAGTTAGCGATATGGTAAATAATAATAATAATAATAATAATAATAATAATAATAATAATAATAAAGGTAATAATAATAATGTTAATTGTCTTGCTTTTAGTATGACCAGGGATATCGTCAATAGAGTTCATAATTTCATTCATTTGTGTGTGGGCTGTGATACTGCCCGGGTGCCCAAACCGAAGCAGGTGATTTTCTTAGGGGACCACACCCCGAGCCTTTGACCTAAAGGTCTGATCCACAAGGCAGTGGAGCATCGTGAGGAGATGCAGTCCCATGGTTGCCGTTGACCAATGACAGGTTCTTCCGCCATTCGTTTCATCAGGATACTGGAGCCCATGTGCACCATTGGTTTGGAATCAGGGTTTTCCAACTCCCCTAGGTGGACCCTCCGTGTCCACCGATCCGGTTATAGCGCCGGACATTCGCTTTTCGTCCTCTCACTTTCGTAAACAACACCCCCGCCACGAGAAGGCAGTGAGTAGGACTTCCCTGGCAGAGGCTATATATTCGCTGGCCATGTGAGAGCATTTCGAGAGGGAGAGTAGACTCTCCCCACTCTCGGCCGTACCAGGGCATTTGGGGGCATGAGTTTCGTTCACTACAACGTCACTTAGTACAAATGTCAGTGATGTTACCGTTGACCGAATGATCGGGGATCAATGATTTATATTCATTGATCAATTAACACTAACCGACATGCATCATTCTTAATTTTCCGTACTGACAGATATCCATTGATCGATTTGCATTGTGGTCAACTAACAAAACACCTTTGTACCCTGTATAGCATATACAAATGCTAGTGGGTTGAAGATAACCATCAGGACTAAACAAGTACGAAATTAATTTAGCACTTAGTAATCAATCAACTTTTAAAACTTTCAGTTTTGCATCAAGTGGTTTATTGTTTAGTGTTTGATTTTCGAATACTTTTAAATAATTTCAGTATTGGTAGCTACAATACTCTTCAAAACATACTATTTACCTGGTACAACTATTTATAAACACTTGTTTACGCGAAATACTCAACATTCACTGGCCGGATATCTCCAGCAACAGCGTTTTATAGGAGAGAACAAACCAGCTTCTAGCTGAAGAGGAAATTAGGAAGAGTCGTTGAAAGTGGATAGGACAAGCATTGAGGAAATCACCAAACTGCATCGCGAGGCAATCTCTAACTTGGAATCCAGAAGGAAAGCGGAAAAGAGGAAGGCCAAAGAACATATTACGCCGGGAAATAGAAGCAGATATGAAAAGGATGATTGTTAACTGGAAAGGGTTGTCTAGGACAGGGTTGGGTGGAGAATGCTGGTGTGTGGCCTATGCTCCTCCACGAGAGGTAACGGGTGTAACTTCACTTCAATTTCATTGTTTTACTCAGGGTTGCAGCAATTACAGTACTTTCGTACTTGATAAACTTAGTAGTACTGTCTGTGTTTTTAAACTGGACAATGGTTTTTTCACCCTACAGAAATAATTGCATAAAAAGCATGTGATTTTACATGTTTTTTGGGGGCACGCTTGATTCATTTCATGAACCTTCAATGTACTTCTATAAAATAAATAACACGTGATAACATACTGATGTCATGACCATTGCAACATGTTTACTTAGCAATACGATTGCATTTAGGTGACCTCAGCCAATTTATGGTGTCTTATTTCACATATCGTCTTTCCACGTTTCAGCAACTAGGTGGTTGGATGCAGATTATCATACGATGACCTGGCCTTTCTTCATTTATTATTTATTTAAATGAAATAACTGAAAGAGAAAATTGATGTGAGCTGAGACCGTAACAAGTCACATGACTGCCATCATACTTGAAATTTGTTAAGACAATTAAAGGAATACGAACGAGGAATAAAACCTGTTATTAATTGATTCTGAAAGCAGCATAGGATCATTGGTTCAGACAATAACACTGAATGTAACAAATATCACGTGCACGCATTTGTAAATTCTTACTGAAAGATGGTGTGCGAAATAAGGCACCATAAATTGGCTGAGGTCACCTAAATGCAATCGTATTGCTAAGTAAACATGTTGCAATGGTCATGACATCAGTATGTTATCACGTGTTATTTATTTTATAGAAGTACATTGAAGGTTTATCAAGTACGAAAGTACTGTAATTACTGCAACCCTGAGTAAAACAATGAAATTGAAGTGAAGTTACACCCGTTACCTCTCGTGGAGGAGCATAGGCCACACACCAGCATTCTCCACCCAACCCTGTCCTAGACAACCCTTTCCAGTTAACAATCATCCTTTTCATATCTGCTTCTATTTCCCGGCGTAATATGTTCTTTGGCCTTCCTCTTTTCCGCTTTCCTTCTGGATTCCAAGTTAGAGATTGCCTCGCGATGCAGTTTGGTGATTTCCTCAATGCTTGTCCTATCCACTTTCAACGACTCTTCCTAATTTCCTCTTCAGCTAGAAGCTGGTTTGTTCTCTCCTATAAAACGCTGTTGCTGGAGATATCCGGCCAGTGAATGTTGAGTATTTCGCGTAAACAAGTGTTTATAAATAGTTGTACCAGGTAAATAGTATGTTTTGAAGAGTATTGTAGCTACCAATACTGAAATTATTTAAAAGTATTCGAAAATCAAACACTAAACAATAAACCACTTGATGCAAAACTGAAAGTTTTAAAAGTTGATTGATTACTAAGTGCTAAATTAATTTCGTACTTGTTTAGTCCTGATGGTTATCTTCAACCCACTAGCATTTGTATATGCTATACAGGGTACAAAGGTGTTTTGTTAGTTGACCACAATGCAAATCGATCAATGGATATCTGTCAGTACGGAAAATTAAGAATGATGCATGTCGGTTAGTGTTAATTGATCAATGAATATAAATCATTGATCCCCGATCATTCGGTCAACGGTAACATCACTGACATTTGTACTAAGTGACGTTGTAGTGAACGAAACTCATGTACGGCAGACCAACTACTGTTCTAGATCAAAATCAAACACTAGTTTTGTGAAATATGAAAATCATACATTAAATACATCATTTGTATATCTTCCTCCAGTTGTCCTCTACACAATTCATCATTCTTCAGATCTTGTTTTAACTCCAATTTCTCTTCGTTTTTCTTCCTCTTCTCTTTAGTTCACTCTTCTGCTGGTAAACGTTCTACTTCCAATCCCCACTAAATACTGCTTATATCTGTCTGCGTAAGTAGTGCAGAGCATAACACCGGTTTAAATCCCACGGGAACAATGTATATCTCAGGATTGGAGATATGTTCTCCTGAAAAATCTGTATAAACACAATACCTAAGTTTAGGGATCCTTGTAAATTTCCTTGAAGCACCTATCATCAAAGCTCACTAAGTGATCATCACCAGGAAATATGCAATTTGTAAATACTTTTCTCTGAAAATTACTTTGACAGACAACTTTGATAGTGCGTAGTAAACTATTAAGTGAATTTTTAATCTGAGTCGCAACTTAACTTCCTGACTTTTGAGTCTGGTTTTAAGATAATGCTTCCCTTCATTTTTTTCATGCGATTGTTCAACTCTTACGTATTTGAATGTTACAATCCGATGCTTGATATATTGCCTAATTCTCTGAGATTACATTGCAGAAATAAAATATCCTATCTCTCTCCCTATGCACTAAGTGCTTGGAGAAAATTATAATTTAACAGTGAGTTGTATGCGATTAGATATTTCATTGAATCAATATTTTAGCGTATAATTCAAGTGAATTTATAATTTTGCTTGTTTATCGAGAAATCTCACTATCCATTTAAGTAATAATAAAAATAGTAGTATGAGTAGTAGTTCTATTAGATGTAATTCTCAAAGCACAAAATATAGGTTAAAGTTTCATGATACAACGTATCGAAAGAATATCGTTATCCTTAGTTACTGATAAACTGGAAGTGATTTTCATTCCTAAAGTATTTATCTTTAGTGTATAAACAAGTACTACACATGAACATAATTTTTGTTTATTCTTTCGGTTTTCATGGACACAAAACTTTATTTGATTACAAATTCACTTGGTGTTGTTTACTTGTATCTTCCCATTGTTATTTAGGACTTCAATTGATCAATCTCTTGTTGGCATATGTGCATGCTATGCGGACTACCTCCATATTGCTTAAAGTCACAAGCTTTATAAGCAAAGATGGATAGTGGCTAGTAGTGGAATTCAGGACGCGTGTTCCATCCTATTTGGGACTCGTCAGCTAGATGTACCTGCATCTCAGATTTGATGTCAACTCTGTAACTCGAACCCAGTACCGTTCGCTTCAAACGCCATCACGTTATCCATTTAATTACTGAGTACTGATTCCATATCTTTTATTCTTGTCTTTCGACCTCATTGAAAACCGTATAAATTATCCGTGACACACTGATCTAATAATTTTTATAATTAAATGTGAAACTTCACAACTGAAAGATGAAGTTACTCAACATTAATACTAATTACCTAACTTTAAATTCATACAAATCTTTTAATGTAAACTATTGTTTTTCTGATTCGGAAAATCAAAAGTTTTCGAAACCAACTTCTGAAGCCATATCGATTGTACAAAAGAGATTTTATTACCTCACTCACGTTTTAATTATCTTAAACAGAAGTTGTCAGAATCATAATGATTAACTGAGTCACGATTCGAACACCTTAAATAATTCCTGTCAGTATAAACTAGTAAGATTAAACTCACGAAAACTGTGTACCGCGAGTCTATGGATCTGTATTTATTCAAGCTCCCAAATGCTCTGGTACGGCCGAGAGTGGGAGGTGGGCACCTTCCCTCTCGAAAAGCTCTCACATGGCCACGCGAATATATAGCTTCTGCCAGGGAAGTCTTACAAACTGCCTTCTCGTGGCATCACTGTTGTTTACCGACGCTTTAACCGGGTCGGTAGACACGGAAAGTCCACATAGGGGAGTTGGAAAACCCACATTCCAAACCAATGGTGCACATGGGCTCCAATATCCTGAGGGATCAAATGCCGTACGAACTAATAGTCGGTCAACGGCTACCATGGGACTGCATCTCCTCAAGAGGCTCCACTGCCCTGTGGATCAGACCTTTACGTCGAAGGCTCGGGGTTTGGCTTCCTAAGAAAACCACCTGCTATGGTCTGGGCAGTATCACAGACCTCACACAACTAAATGAAATGGCAATTTTTTGTGTGGCGCATATATATCTGGTGCCCCCTTGTATCAATTTTTATGTGTTCAAATAACAAATAATAATAACATTTACTAATTGTACAAGTCGAGTTTATTACTATACAAATTTCACTGTCATTTTATAATATATCACTATGTTATCTTGAACGAGAAGCAATTCTTACTCTGAGTTCAATAAGCTTTGTTAAATAGTCTAACTGATTTATATTCATCATAAAACTAAGTTTATATTTCTCGAAGTCGCCTTAATCTTGGTACTGTTGATATTTCAACAAGTCAAAGACAAATAAAGATCCAGCCCATGGTCTTATCAGTTACTTCCTTATATATTTATGCAATCATAATAAATCAGAAGACTTATAGAATACATGTTAGGGGTAAATGTTTCATTTAATGGGATTTTAATAAAGGTTCATAAAGAAAGCTGAATATGTATGCTTTTTATGGTGTATATTAGATAAAATGTTTTATAAATCTAATTTATTGTTAAAATGAGCATTTATAAGGAAGTAGTAAATGAGGAAACCTGATTGAAATTAAAGCTGAATGATTAATTACACAAACATACATAATCATTTGTTGTTATATATTCATGCATAATGGTGAATGAGTGAATAGGTAGGTAGTAAAGCATACAAATATGCCTGTAAAGATGTTATGATCAGATTAGAAAAAAAAAGCAAACAAGATTTTTAAAAAATCGAAAGCCACATCTTTTGGTCTACTTTTGTTTCACATAAAACTTCATTAGATTAAGATTCATGGAATTGTGAAAACTGAAAAATGGTTAATTTATCAAGTTCATAATAAAACCTTTCTTTTCTCAAGATTTGTCAACATAGAAAGAAAGAACACAGGAAAAAAAAGTTCTCCAGGAAAAAAAGACACTTCTTTTTTTTCAAGGATAATGTCTAATTTCATGTTTCTTTTACTTGGAAGGACCAGCCAAAACTTTCTTAATTAATTCTGTAGACGAAAAATGAAAAAAGAAACATCGATCAGTTCTGTGTTTCGATATCTTGTTCATTAGTCAACAGAGTATAAACACAACTTGTAAAATGATGAAACTTGAGTTTTATATTTCATTTCTCAGGTAGAACATTCAGTGACATTTACATCTAACAATTAATAAATCGAAGTAAATAACTTTCCATTGATTTACTGTCATCTCTTAACTAACCATGTACCTGTTTATATTTCATAATTTTGATGTTTGATTATGTTTCTTTGAAAAAGCTTGAACCAGATTGCCAGGTGAAACGTTAAATTTACTTCAAATTCATTCGCTGAGATTTTACAAATATATATTATTCCTATTTAATGTCTTACATCAATTCGTCACCCAAATACTGTGAAACTGTTCGCTCTAATTTAGACGGAAGTTCTTATATACTAATGATAGTTCGTTATAAAAAACAAAATAGTGCTTGTTTCGTAGAGATAGAATTTATGTAACTACATTAAGCATTTGTAAACTACGATACCATAATAAAGCAAAAGTAAGAAGGAAAACTTGTGGAAACTGCTAGAAGTATGTACTATAACACTAAACAACTAGTCAATGAATATCAGGAAGTAAATCGATTGTAAAGCATTTACCAAATAACTCTAAGATTGTATGCATGATTCTTTTTACAGATGGCAATCTGCATTAATAGGAAAGTTAATATTCTCAATAATAACTTGCTGTCCCTTAATCATGCTATCAATGACTTTTGTTATTGATGAACGATAAAAACAGAGTCATGACAGGTGTAATTTTTGAAAATTACAATCACTTTGTATAACTCAAACGTTCAACTTAGTAATTAGATCACTTAAAACCAAATAAAGTTTTAAACACTGACCTTCATATTTGATATTTCCGTCCAGATCTTCACGTAAATCAATAAATTTCAAAATAGCATCCACTTCTGGATCTTCAAGACGTTCACCTGTAATTAAACAAATGAAATAAATACATATATATAACTATCAAATTAAACTAACCATAACCTGTTAAAACATGTCTCATTTCAGCAGCTGAAATAAATCCTTGTCCTTCACGATCGAATGTTTTAAAAGCTTCCATATAATCAGCATAGGTGCCAGTTTCTTTTTCTTTAAGTATAGCTTCATAACAAGGAAGAAACTCATCAAATTTGTATTGCTTTTCCCCTGTAATAAATAATATGGAAATATAACTGTATTTCATTTATTGTTAATTACCAAACAAATTTTACCAAAAATAATCAAAATAGTTTCTAACATGGAATTTGACATGCCACAGGATAAAAACAAAATCAACTAGGACTTCGTTGAATATTTAGCCTTCGAAACTACTCAGATAATTTTAGATTGTAAGTTATAAATACATATTTGCAAGTGTACCATCAGAGTACTGCGTGTAATAACAATAAGAATGAATAAACATATCTAGACAGAGTTAAAATTATTTGTCAAAGCATTAGTTGAAAATCCCTGTAAAATGAGAAGCCATAAATCTCATTAACATCATGCCACCGATATTTGTCCCAAAAATTAAAGAACAATCTTTGGGTTTATCATTTATCAAGTAACCATGAATAGTTTGTACTCCACTCTAGTACTGAGTAACATTAAATAAATAAAAGTTAGGATAGGATGTTTCTACTTCTTGAGAAAAATTCTCTAACAGACATTTACTTACAAAGTAATTCCTTAAGCTGATAAAATCATTGAAATCAGTTATATTATTGAACAGTATTGATCACTTTGTTTAGCAGTTAAAATTGTTAACGGTAGCTTTTCTGTGCCATGTTGTAACTAAGTATTTTATTATGAAACACTGAAACCATCTTAAATGAGTAAAATTAACTTGAATCCCGCATGAAGAACCGTAAGTGTGCATTGCTAAGAAGTCCCATGCTTAGACCAAGTGACCGTTTAGTGTTTCCAGGTTTTCAATTGTGGTCTAAGATCGGCTGATGATTTCAATAAAACTCAACAATCTCCACGACCCCGTACTGAAAAAATACATATCGTGAATTTTCGTCTCGCTCATTTATTTACTTATGAAATAATCAATAAAAGTTTGATTTAAGTAGTATGTTTCAGCTTGTTTCATCTGAAATATAATTCTTCTATAGAAGTCGTAAAATAGAAAACACTATTATCCCATAATTTTACTCATATTTACTAACTATGGCATACAAAGTCAAATTACATAGAATACTTTTTACAGTAGAAATTAGTTTAATTTAGCCCCATCGGAAACTAAGTATTCAAAACTGTGACAATCAATAAATAGATAAGTAACAAACACGTATTTTAGCAAGAATCACGCCTGTTTATCATAAAATAGAGGGCAATATTAACTGGCTGTTTACAGCTGATTGTGATTCAAAACTGAATCCTACTACATTTGAAACATAAAGACTATAATCACAAATCTATGATAGCACTCATTGAATTATCTTTCAGGATTGGAGAACTTTAGAAAATCTTTTTCATTCAAGATGACTGGTCAATCAGGCTACTGTATAGTTAAAATACGCTAATTTATAATTGCCAAAATGTTGTTACCGATGCAAAGGTATTATTTCTGTGAAAAAAGGCATTTTTCTATCGTCGTTGAAACTTCAACGACATATGAATTATGCCTCGAGTTACAAACAGATGGGTAGTTTCATGTGTTAATATTTGAATTACTAAGTCTATGACGTGATTGAATATAATACCTATTGACTAAATACTGAACTAAGATTCGTTGAGTTCGTTGATAAACAAACCATTAAATAAATATCAAATAAAATTGATCACATAATATTTAAATTGTAGTATGAGATGTTTTCATATAGCAACAAATAGAATATTCACTTCTCCATGTGTAATTTACACTTCAGGAGATTAAGACATTTAAATCACATGTATGCCTTTAAGAGGTTATTAGTTAGGATATTTGTACCATTTTACTCTATTAAGAATAATCAATGTGTGGGAGTATCAAATTATAAGTACACTTAGGCGTGTGTAAGGATTTATAAATAAAACTTTTATAGTATGGTAACATTAAGAAAGTACACCAGCTCACTTCTGCGTGAAGTAGGCTGTGGAGCTGTCCAGATAAACTATGAAAGCTTAGTAACTATACCATCTAGTTCAGAGAACACAACACATTTAACATTTTTCGAGATAATGTGTGACGCACAACAAGTTTAGAATTTTAGGAATCTATTTTTCATTGAGAAACCGACATTATGTAGTGCCTACTTTATATTTAAAACTACAACCGGTTTATTATAATTGCATATGACGTGTAAAAGTTAAGTCACAAGTTTCCAGTTTGTTAGATGAGATAAACATTTATAAAATGTCCCCAACATAAAGAAATAAAATTCATAAGATAAAAATTGTGCCTAACCTTGTTTTATAGTAGCTCCATGTTTTACTGTTAATGCAATAGTTGGATTTATTCCACTGCATCGAAGTAGATCACCAACTTTCACTGCATCAATCATACCATCTCGACCATCCCAAAAATCGAATAAGTCGAAAACTTCTCGAATATCTATAAGTTATTTTTAAAAAGTAACATAATGATGAACTTAATTAACAGAGCTATCACTAATAACAATCTTCAGAGATTATGGTTATATTCATAGTTGAAATCATTAGTCAATTGAAGCTAGACCACCATGGAAAACGTGGAAGCTTCTAGCTTCAATTGACTCATGATTTCAACTATGAAAATACTGAAATCTTCACAAAACCCCATCGGATTATGCTTATAGTTGAAAAAAAATGTATAACCAATTACTTACCTTCGATTTCAGCTTTGGATAATGAGCTCTAAAACAGACAAAATTACAGAGTGAACAAAATTATACTGGCTAACAATATGTTAAATTAAATTAAATATGAAGTTGTAGAATATGTATTGTATAACTTACCATGATTATTTAAGTAAGAAAGTGGAATACAATAAAGAACACTTCAGTGAACTGTGAAATCAACTAACTGAAAACTGTATATAATACTAGATATGTGTGAAAAATAGAAAATATGTCTTTCAACTAATTGATTGATCGATTTTATTAGAATTCCTACACTGATAATATTAGTTAACTGAAGAATAGTGTAACTAATGTAATATTTGGATTGGTTAATTAGTATTTTTGTGTCCCTATGTATTTATTAGGGGATAAAATATGGATGGAAATGTGCTACTTTTACATTTTGGAATATTCTTCCCCTAATTGTGAAAGTTAACCAATCGAGTACAAGGTGATAATGATAATCTTAGGTAATTGTACCAATTTCAAATCGATAAACCATTTTTGACTAGCCAATCAAAGATAAACCAAATAAGTTATGGTAAATTGTTGTGCCAAAATTCTCTGGCTTTTACTTTTAGGTAGAATTTTGAAACAAACACATAAATAAGAAACTATTAGATTGGAAATATTTTCCCTTTTATGAACATTTGTGATTAAGATATTGTATAATCTTTCGCTTAATTGTGGGTATGACCTATTGATTGATATACATCAATCGTGGCAAAAACATTTCATGTACTGGTAGCACATATCTGATTTATTTAAATATCTTCGGTAAGCTCCAGCTAACTATATTTGTCATCAACACACTAATCTTTCAATGTGTAGTACCAAAAGTTGAGTTACGATGTACGCACTAGTTTAAGTGAACTGATATCCTGTGCACTATATCGTTCTGTAAGCTGTTGGTTAGAAGCGATGAGTAGAATATTTCAAAACTAGCTAGCGAGAAGTATAATGCGTTGAAGACTGTTCGCCGCTGCATAATCAACAAGTTGCCTTCAAATAGAGTAAATGGAGAGCTCTCATAATATTTTCGTCCACGAGATTCTTTGACAGTTGTCCGTTCATGTATTATGTTGGACTTCCGTATCGTTATCTCCAGATATATTTGATACCAAGAAGATATTCCATCCAATCATCTTTTGGAAAGATATGCCAGAATCTCTACGTGTAGCTTCCTTATTGAACAAATGCTAATAACCACCTGTACGCAGATTAGATGACTATAATGATGATTTTTTTATACAAAAAAGTATAAATATCTGACAGTTTTGTATTGTGGTTGACACTGTTTGGAATAGCATTCCTTTCACTTGTCTTCTGTCTTCTCATTTGCGACTTGGGAGTGTTCTAGCGTTCGAGTGCTCAAGTAATACGCAATATATTAAAAATCTAAGCTCTAGATATAACAGTTAGCTGTCACTCTTCAGAGAAACATTGTTTTAAAATCTCAGAAAACCAATAGTTATGGGATATTCAAATGCGCAGCCATAATTGAAGCTGTTATCACCAAACTATTCGAGATGCAAATTATTTGATTGAGTAGGTGGAAAAAATAAATTCCGTTAGATCCAAATCTCTCCTTCACATAGCAACCAGGTGTAATAATACTACACAGCTGATCGATATTAATAAATTTTAATCAACCTTTAACTTAAACAGTTTGTGCAAATTTTAACTCTTTCTTGGTTGACTGTTAAAATACCATCAATTTAGAAAAGTTATTTGATAAACAATTAATTTCTTTAATTATTTACAACTGATATCAGCCATGACAACAAAATACTGAAACAAAAATAATTCACCATAATTAATGTTGATTACTAAATATATAAAATCTATAAAAGATGGGAAATATATTTTATCAAATGATTCCCATTCAAACAATTTGATTTTGCCATTTGTATTTACTAACCAATAAGCATTGAATCTAGACCACCATGGAAAACCTGAAAACACTGGACCGCCGTTTCGTTTGATTGTGGGATTCCTCAGCAGTGCGCATCCACTATCCCGCCTCATGATATTCGAATCCAAGACCTACCAGTCTCGCGCCAGATCACTTAACCGATAGACCACTGAGATGGCCGGCATCCAACGGTGTTAATGTCTAACTTCAACCAATCCACGAAATTGAGCCACCGTCCACAATAGGACGAAACGGCTGTCCAGTGATTTCAGGTTTTCCTTGGTGGTCTAGCTTCAATTGGCTCATGATCTCAACTATATAAAATTAAGTATAACTTAGTGATCTCGCATTTTAGTCACACATTTTGTATGAAGGCTAGTAATATCGACCAGTTGTTTTATATAAAATAAATTAAATAGGGTTTGAACCCAATATGCGAAAATCAATTATTTTAATTACTGAACCATCAATTCACTTAAACCTATAAATAAGAAAGATTCTAGTGAATATATAAGTCTATAGAATCATCCCTTCGCTTTCTAATCTCAAGTAAATTTTTAAGCAAATCTTTAACAAATATTCTTAGAAAGTACTACCTTGTACTGGTAAATCACAACTTCATTTTAAAGTTGTTTAGTTCTGATAGATAAATTTTTGATAAAAATGGTATTACACATAGTTGAATTAAAAGATCAAGCAGCGACTGCTCTGATACACCACTGATTAGAAATGTATCTGTCTTTTATTTTGATTAACATGAATATCCTTAAATTTTCCATCTACATAAGTAAGATCAGTATGCTTTAAAATATAATTTATCCACTGTTTAAAACACAAAGTTCAAATTCATAATACTACGTGCCATCTTCATTACAAACCTTAACAAATAGTGCGTAAATAACAGAACTGTTATAGTGAACAAGAACAATAGTGGGGACAATCGAATGTATTGAAGTACAAATTACAAACTATCTCACTAAAATTTGTTAACCATACAGTAAACAGTTAATTTGCAAAATAACAATCAATTGTCTCAATCTTCACTGTTCCTTCCGTAATTTCATTTTTCATGTATTTTCATATCAATTGCGCTTCGTTCTTGTTCTTTCCTTATCGGTCTTCTGCCAAAATACATTCTATGCCTGACTATAACCATATACTACTTATATTGATATAAGTAGCCCACACCACATTGTGAATGAACTAAATGTATTCATTTTTAGTAAATAAATTTTTTGCTTGATTTTTACTTATTTTACTATATGTCATTAACCTCATTACTAGACATGAAAAGAAGTTTGTTTGCTTTTTGGGATTTGAATCTTATCAGAGTAAAGAAATGTATTTATATAAGTGTAAAATATGTCATTATAATACTACAATTGAAGTAAAGATTTCAAATTGACTTAAGCTATCAAAAGATGGAACCGAACATTTAAGGGATTTTGTAGAAGTTACTACTTTATTGTTAAAACTGTAAATCTTAATCCAAAGGTCTTATTTTATTTATTTATTATTCTATCATTGATTTCTATTAAATTTGTCCTTTATGATGATTTACAGGACCAATGACATTTAGAAGATAAACAAATGAAATACAATTGGTCATGATCAATAACTAATAGTAACTAACGCTTTTTTCAGGATGGAAGTCTGTTAAGATTCTAGTAGTTTTGACAGTTGAATTCATGAGTCGATCTAAGCTGGACAACTACTGAAAACCTGGAAGCACTGGAAAGCTATTTCTTCCTAATACGGGACTCTTCAGCGGTGATCTACCTCAGTTAGATTCGTGAATTCTGATTATAATCATATGTTCTTTAGTGAATAACTTCGAGATGGGTTTTCTGGATTTCTAATGAGAGGCCCTGATCAGTAGAGTCCAATCCGTGTCGGGTGGAAAGTGTTATCCACCTCAGAAAAAAGATTAATGGTTGCAAAAGATGATGGATTGGTTAAAGTTAGACATTAACATCGTTAGATTCTGATTCAGTGGTCTGGAGGTTGAGTGTTGGCGCGTGAGACCGAAGGTACTGGGTTCGAATTTTTTTGGTGCGGAATAGTATAAGCGTACTTCTGAGGAGTCCCATACTAGGACGAAACGACCGTCCAGTGTTTCCAGATTCTCAACAGTGGTCTAGCTTAGATCGACTCATGAATTCCACTGCTAAGATTTTTTTTCGTTAAGTGCATGTTCATACCCGTCCCAATATCCTGGTATAATATGAGAAATTTCCAAATTTCTCTCCATAAAATGTACACTAGATTGTAAATACAAATTATAATGTGAATTATTTTATTAAAATGATTAATTTAGGATTTCTTAAAATTTAGTTCATACTGTTAATTTCAATGATGAGTATCTAGAATTTATTTGGTAAATAAAGAAAAAATTAATTATCAATGTCATGGAATTAAGTTGATTTTGTTAAAAGAAAAGCAACAACAACAACAACAAAAGACAACATTAGATCATTTGTTTTGTTCTTATTTCAACTGATTATTCATTAGCTAATGCAAAATAGATTGGGACTCAAATTTCAAAGTTTCTATTAAATTTCAAAATTGTCACGGATATAAAAAACAATACATTCATGTATTAAGCAATAAACCCATTATTTACATTTCAGTAATATTAACTAATCTTAAATAATCTTGAATTTAGACACTAACACCATTGGATGCCGGCTCAGTGGTCTATCGGTTAAGGGCTTCGGCTCGAGACTGGTAGCTCCTGGGTTCGAATCTCGCGGGTGCGGGATCATGGATGCGCACTGCTGAGGAGTCCCATAATAGGACGAAACGGCCGTCCATTGCTTCCAGGTTTTCTATGGTGGTCTAGCTTCAATTGACTCATGATTTCAACTGTGATAATCTTAAATAGTTGAAATCATTAGTCAATTGAAGCTAGATCACCATGAAAGACCTGGAAACACTGGATGATGGTTTCGTTCAATTGTAGGACTCCTCAGCAGTACGTACCCACGATCCCGCCTCACGAGATTCCAACCCAGGAACTATCAGTCTTGCGCGCGAGCGCTTAACCACTAGACCACTGAGATGTCCGTCATCCAACAGTGTTAATGTCTAAATTCAACCGATCCACAAAATTGAGCCACCATTCACCATTGTCTTCAGTTAGTTGATATCTCCCAACAGACCTGGTTGAACTCCACGGGTTACTGCTTCATAGTAGAACTTCAGGAAATACCTCATGGAGTCAGTCACTAGTGAGCATATGATCATTATCAGAAGGGTGTTTTGTGAAGATTTTAGTAATTTTCTATAGTTGAAATCATGAGTCCTACAATAAAAGGAAACCGCCGTCCAGTGCTTCCAGGTTTTCCGTAGTGGTCTAGCTTCAATGGACTCATGATTTCAACTATATAAAACTACTAAAATTTGCACAAAACCGTCTAGTGATAATCTTAAATCGTTCAGTAGATGGTATTGTTATATCTCGAAGAGAATAATGAATGGTAACTTTTGAGAACTATTTATGGACCAATGTGATATGTATATTTCCTATTGTATAATTGTTAAGTAATTTATTTTTCAATGTTCCTTTTATTATGAGCTATATTTTGACCCATAGACTATTATTATACGATTTACCATTCTTGAGTTATACCCAGTTTACTAAATGCTGTTCTACACATTCACAGCCACATTTGACTGAATCTTGGTGTTTCTTATTTTATGGTACGATGTGATCTGTTTGATTGGTATATAAACTCAGTATGCTTGAAATAAATGATTCATACAGCAGAGGCTGTTATTGGTTTCTGGACTTAACTGTCTGAGCTAGACAGGAAAGCAAGACAGACAAGTACTCTAAACTGTTCGCACGGGTTTCGTGTGTCATTGGTCCGACCGGTAAATCGTTGCTCTCTAATTGGCAGTATTATCAGGTTATATATTAACAGGGCACTCAGGCAAAAGATATAATAATTGGCGTTCACAGGTTATAACAGGTATCCTAAGATGTTTGTTTGGTTATTAAAGGTGTGCAAAATAGTAATCTGTTGCATCATTAAATAATAAGTTGAAATTTTGATAATTTTCCTTTGTTTATAATATAGCTATACTTCATTGAAAGTAGTAATGAGATTTCTTCTTGAATATCTGAGTATTTACTAAAACGAAAATAATAATTTTAGGGATTATAACTTTAATTATGTTCAAACTAGAAGTTATAAGAACTCTGGATTCAATCTGTTTTCAAAGATTATTTGTGAACTGATAAACCAAAACAATATAACTTTTCAGTAGTGCCCAATTCTTAATATTCCTCCAGTTAGTGTAAAACTGTGATGGTGATGAATTTCAAATCAATTACTTTCAAACTATTGACGAATTTAAGTAGTACTATAAAATATTCAATATATTTTTTTATTGTCTCACCATGACAGCAATATGGTATTTACAGTATGGTAGGAAGTCAGACGTTCAACATAAACTTCCATGGATTTGTGAAACTCATATAATCATTCATGAACATTTCTAGACAATAAGATTATTCGATATACTGTAATTAGTTTATTTTCCATAGATCCTTTTAAATGCCAGATAATATCACTTACACGATAGATTTTATCTGTTAAATTTTTTTTCTAAAATGATTTATCAATTTAACTATGATTTCTAATAATAACTATATAGAAATATGGTTAAATATAAAAAAGTGATAACTGTAAGGCTCTTCAACGTTGATAAAATAAACATTGTTATATCGAGTGAGTGCGTGCGTGTCCTTTTTAATATATGACGTTATAAGACCGCCAATTAGAGAACAGCGATTTATCGATTAGACCAATGACACACGAAACCCGTGCGAACAGTTTAGAGTACTTGTCGGTCTTGCTTTCCTGTCTAGCTCAGACAGTTAAGTCCAGAAACCAATAACAGCCTCTGCTGTATGAATCATTTATTTCAAGCATACTGAGTTTATATACCAATCAAACAGATCACATCGTACCATAAAATAAGAAACTCCAAGATTCAGTCAAATGTGGCTGTGAATGTGTAGAACAGTATTTAGTAAACTGGGTATAACTCAAGAATGGTAAATCGTATAATAATAGTCTATGGGTCAAAATATAGCTCATAATAAAAGGAACATTGAAAAATAAATTACTTAACAATTATACAATAGGAAATATACATATCACATTGGTCCATAAATAGTTCTCAAAAGTTACCATTCATTATTCTCTTCGAGATATAACAAATATGGCCTAGTATATGTATATAATTATTGGATTGCAGTTCTCATATTCTAATGAATAGAATTATTCACCAGCATTGTAGTATAAGCATAATCTTTGAATACAACTAATTTATAGCAAGTTAATACCTCGTCAAATATATCTTTAGTAAATGTAAATAATTAAATAATATATTTACACATCCATACGGTATTTCGAATTCGCTATTCAATTAATTCAATATACGGAATAAATCTGAAGTATGCATATTTAAAGAGTAGTTTCATAAATATTCTATGCATATAATCTGTTTATTTCACCATTCCAAGTTTGATTATTCGTTAAAATGTGATGTTTTAAGGTTCAAGAAATAGGACAACCAACTTAAGTAAACTTTTGTCTCACAACTTTCCAAAGTTGATCTACGCATGTTTTTTTTAAAAATAACTTACTTACTACTAACAAATCTCTACCACTGAGTACAGAATATCCGCTTTCAGATAAAAAGTTAAGGCGATTATACAGTTTAGAAAGATTTACCTGCACTTAGAATAAGTTTTATTCAAAAAAGTAATTCACAGATAATACTTATTAGGATGTCAAAAAGGACGTCAAAAAAGTCCATGCCCAAAATGAGCATTATTATGTTACATAGAAGCATTCGCCAAGTCTTCCTTGAACGACTTTCTGGTTTATTGTGTTTCACCTTCCTTATTTCGTATCAAAGCAATAGAGTAGAAACACAGTCATGAGATGAGTTTAGGAAGACGCTAAAAAATAATAGACTTAAAAATGTAATCGCTTGAAGTAAAAACAAGTCTGAGACAAGGCTGCTAAGCAAAATGTTGAAGTTATTTTGATTTCAAACCCCAAGACTTTCACATAAATTAAGGCAAAACAGAAAGTTCATTTTTTGAATTACTAAACTTACTACTAGCTAGTAGTTACAAATATTAGTTGGAATATATCGCCTACTCAGTTTTGGGTACTTTTGTACTCTGACTCTCGATGCTTATTTTATGACGAAAAGACTTAACATCGCTGTATGTCTCTTAAAAAATGCAGCCTCAAAAAGAAGTTTGGTTTGTCAGAAGGGATTTTCTAGAGATTTTAGTAATTTTGTAGTTAAATTCATGAGTCAATTGAGGCTGGATCACCACAGAAAACCTGGAAGCACTGGATGGTTGTTTCGTCCTATTGTGGGACTCCTCAGCAGTACGCTTCCACGATCTCGCCTCGCGAGTTTGGTTTGTTCGGGATGTCTTTGAAAACAAGCAGTCAAACAGACACCGTTTAAACTACATAGGTTCAGGGAAACTTTTGAACAGAATAAAATGAATGAAACCTAAAACATCCTTAATGATAACTATTTGGTTTTGTTGTCATCGAAATACCTTTAACGACATCGTTCAATTAGCTTATACGCTTTTTATATTAATTTATAATCCTTAAATCAGTTAATATTGTTTGTCATGGAAACATGTAATTTAGGAAAGTTGTAATTAATTATCTATTGATCTATAAGCACCAGATAAGCAAAATCTTAAGGAGGTATTTGATATGTTTAGATGCAACTTCCAATACAAGGCAACCATGATCTTTATACATACTGCCCACTTTCAACTCAAGTGAAAAAGGAAGAACTCTAATGTGAACTCGTATACACATGATATATTCTTTTTTAGATATTACTAAAATATTTCTATAATCCTTTTATATGTTGATCACTTGGTTATAGCTTTTGATACATTTGACACTGATCTTTGAGTACTATATCTTGAATACATAAAAGCAATCAATCTCTTATCAGGATTTCTATGTAATAGAAAAACCTGAATACTATTAATCAATTCAAATGCTTCAGTTGATTCCCTAGGCAGTCAGACAAAACAAATGCTGTCCCAAAGAGAAGTGGTGACAGAAAACTATGGGTAATCTACTGTGAGTAGATAAATTATCCACCAACACAATATCACAACCCACATATCCCTGTCTCAGTTAAAAATATATGCATTCTAATTTGTATTGATTTAATCTGCATACAGTTAGTTTAGCGTTTCAAGTCATTTCATTGTTCTAGTCACTACTTCAGCTATTTTACATTTAAGTGATGACTCCCAAGACCTTAAATTCCGTGATTGATAACCATTAAAATCAATTGATAGGCTATTGAATTACTGTGGATATATATCGACCTTCTTCCGTATAACATTTGCCCCTTGAGGTATCTGGAGCTGAATAAGAATAGAACCGTTGTATACAGTATCGAAGTTACTGATAGAGATATCGCTACTATCCTGCAGACATATCACCCGTAACCTATATTTTCCCATAAATTTTGAGCAAATTATTCAGCTTTCAGCAGTGAAGATCCCAAGTAGTCTTGATTTTCTTCACCATCGCGGGTTAGTCAGGCGTCAAGTTCGCACCTAGTGATTGAATCGAGTTATAGGACACATCTTCAAAAGACCCTTATCACAACGGGAGAATAAATTATTATTATTATCAATATGCTAGATTTCAGCTAGTTTGATATTCAAAAGTCAAACTTTATCATAAATTCGGGAGAATAATTCTGCCGCTACTTCACTTGATCGCGACAAGGCATAAACGTTGCAAATGTGTAATCAAGAAGCAAAGAACATACTTCGGAACAAATTACATTTCCTTTCGGTAATACGTACGAAATTCAAGGGGTAAAAATCTATATTACCCATTTGGAGCATAGAATACTTGAACATATCTTCAATAGCATCTATTACGTACCAACACCAATTTTATTACGTACACCACGTATCTAGACGTATATTTCACTTTTAACAAAGTACAATGCGACTGCACCCTCAAGTGCCAGAAGAGTTACACAGAAAAATAACAAACTGAATAATGTACAATGTCTATTACTACATAATAATAAGTGTAAAGCAAAGCTCATTGATTATGATGAAATGACTGTATGATTCTCTTTTGACATTTCAACACACATTTCACCTGAACCAGTTCCGATAAAATAATCCTCTGTTGCTAACCCCAACAATTTACGTTGATTCATTAAAGCATTCGCTAGTGCAGAACACTGTAGAAACTTATTATCTGGTGGGTTTTCTGACTGTGAAACATTTTTCAATACAACTGGGTCAGAACAATTTGAACTTTTATAATTTTCATGTACATTAGTAGATGACAGCTGAAGAAAGATTGAATTTCTTTTTAAAACATTACATTTTAAATTTCGACGTCCAGTACGGGACTTTTTGAAATATTCGCATGATGAATTACACACAGGAGTTGGGAAAAATTCTAGTAGTTTACCATCCATAGAAGCACAGTTGCTTTCATTCGTATCAAGTGAATTGGATAACAGAAACTGAGTCTAAACATTAAAGAAAAAATGATCAGATAATAAATAAGATCTGGAAATAACCTTTTTATTTACGTATTGAAATATAAGCGGGTAAAAATTCGAAAGTCAGTGAGAAACACAAACAATAATGTAGACGCTAATCCATGAGCATTTTAGTGTGACAAAACATGATCAGTAGGACTTTTGAGAGTAACGTGAAGTAACAAAAATCACTTCTGAAAAGAACAAAAGTGAAAATCTATACTACTTACTTTAAGAATATATATCAAACTGATTATGGAAAAGTAGACTTAATGTATGCTATTGAACAGCTGACTATAGACTGGAAGTCTGTACGGATGGCTAGCATCATAAACTATAGACGAGGTTTATATGACGTTTATAACATGTAGCTATTAAAATATTGAAAACTGAATGGACATTGGGAGGCTCCAACAGAAAAATATTCCTAAAAAGAAAGAACTCAATTAATAACACCATTAATATCCCATTTATTTATCAAACTCAATTCTATATACGCGACTGCTTTTTACACAGTTTGTGTGAGGTTTAGCTAAGGTAACCGGCTTTATGAAATAAATTTTCTGTTGTAACCAGAGTCTAAAAATAATCAATTAATAAACATCCGCTTCTAAAACTTGTCTATGCAATTTCACATTTAAATCTGGTATTCCCAGAAACATGTGGCTATTTCCAAAAAGAAAGCGACAGATACTCTGTGAAATTAGGGGGAAATGGTACTCTGATCTCCCTAAGTCACTAAATCGTTAGAGAAACAGTGTGAATATTCATAGGTGAGTAAACTAATGGGAATGACCAAAGTACTTCTCGGTATCATTATTTAATTATTCACTGTATATAAAGTCTGACAAAATAGAATAGCTAAAAATGGATCACACAAATGAAGCAATAATATTGTGAACAAATAAGAGGAAGAAAAAGTATAATCCATACAGAAATGAACAGAGATAGTACTTAATACTATACGGCTCAATTAAAAGCAGTCAAGAAAAGGTTTTTTAGCTGAAGCTTATTTTATTGTTACGAAGAGTGAAATAAGAAAAGAGAAAGGAATCATTAATCGCTTCTATTCTGAGCCACAGAGTTGCATAGTCTCTACGACCTCAACCAGGCAGCCGAGATGGACCAATACATCCTAGCTATATACAACTAGCCTACATACTCCGGTGCCACTTTATAGGCTGACCACCTCTAAGCCCTTTCCTACAAGTCTTAGCGTCGACAAATAAAGAACTATGTGCAAGTCACTGAGATGACATTGGTAGCACACATTCAGGTCACCGAAGTCGGCGCTTCAAGATCGTGACACCGAGTAAATTATTGTCATTGTTTCCGAACATACATTGCCGAACCTCCAAATTATTAACATTGTGTTCCCATTGAATGTCAACAATCCTTTAGAGACAATGATGGTCGAACGGAGTAACCGTACATCCTTATCCTGAATGAGGGCATGTTCTGAAGACCTAAAAATACTGCTGTCACCGACACGTTGTAAACTCTGTATTTTATAGTCAGAATAACATCCCGACGGCACAGAAAATAATCCATATTCCAATAAGCCACTATGGCTTGTATAAGAGAAAGACTACTACTTATATGTGAGGCATTTTCAAAAACATAAAAAATCAGACACATTATACTACAACAGAATAGAGCAAGAAAATCTAAAAATAACATTTGTTAGTCTTACTTGAAGTTCCTTTTCAGAACTTAGATTGACCCTGTCAGTGGATGGACTCGGTTTTTCATCATCAAGACACTCTATTTGCAATCGTCGTTTTAAAGCACATTCCTCACGCTCCTGCATAATCACTCGACGGTGGGATATTACATTTTTAAGTTCTTTCAGTACAGTAACATGCATACCCGATGGTGGGTTCTAAACAGGAGAGAAGATAAACAGTTTTTGTGGAATGAATTTCCCGAATGAAACATTATCAATCTTGAGCCTAATATCATTTTGAACTTTAAAGTTTTCAGCTTGATTTTATTTGGTTTGGCGTTACCAATGGTATTAGATTTTTTGTACTCTTTTGTTGCCCGAGTCAAATTCCTGTCTTTGTGTCGATGTGATGTGTGGGAAAGCAGACCGACCTATATCTGCCCCAGATCCCGCGTTGAGTATGCCTGTCTACCTGTTTACAGAACCCATTCGTGTTGTATCGTCACAATAATCTTGCGTGGTCACATATTTGCTGTTTTTGTATTGATAATCCCAGACAACCAGGTCATGTACAAACTATCTTAGTTTCAAATTAGGTGATATTACTGATTTTGGCATTTGGATAAACGTGTTTCCTGATGATATAACTCTAACTATATTCTCAGTGAATTTACGATCATGGCAGAATTCGAGATTTAATGGCGACACCTATTTGTGATGCGGTTAATTTAATATTAGAGTAATTGTAGATGTCTCAAAGTACTATTCAGGCCTTCCAAACACTTATTTAACGAATTTAAATCCCTGAGACCTAGTCGAAATAACTAGCTTTCATATACTTGATCTTAACTATATAATGAACATTATGAATTTAATAATAGGTTTATGTATCAAGGCTACCAACGCTACGCGTATGCCCAAGCCAAGGTTTAACAGAAATCGAACTTGTAATCTATTAGTTGAAAGACAAATGGTTTAACCACCAAGCCACCAGTTCAACTTAATTACTTCCAAAACTATACGACAATGGTTATAACACTTACCTTTAGCGAATCCACGCAATCAACATTTTCGTACTCCGCTTCAGATTCACGACTAGAAGAGTCTCCAACAGCTATATCTTCTATTACCTAGGTATTCACAAAGCACCATATGATAAACAGAAAATCTATCATAAAATACCTCACAATACAGAGTATAAACTCATGAGAAAATTGCTGTGAGAAAATCAATGAAAAGTAAAAACAATGGGTTATTTTACTCAACTAGTAATTTCACAACAAAATGACTGGCGAAAATTTGGTAAATTCCAAAGTAAATATTATTACAAACTGATGATTAATTGACGACCACATAAAACCAAGAAGCAGTAAAAAGAATTTGCGTTCTAGTTAATAATAAGAGCTCAAGACCATGAGAAGTGATGGGCAAAGAAAGCAAAGGAGATGGAAAAGGCAGCGACTGTAGGTAACACAAGACAGCTTTTCATACTAATAAAAGAAACTGGAATTAAGAAGTTAAGTGTAAGTGAGACGATCTCGGAAAAAGACGACACTCTTATCTGCTCTCAGTCCAGACGATTAGAACGATAGGCGAAACACTTTAAGGAGCAGTTCAGCTACTCTACAACTATCAACCATTCACAGACAGCCTGAATGGAACATTGAAGGAGGTCCCTCGACTCTAGTTGACGTTCAAAAGACTATAGCTAATCTGAAACGAGGAAGAGCAGCTGGTCCATATGGATTGGCTCCAGATGTCTTTAAATATGATTGTTCGATTTTAGAAATTAGGTTGACTAATATTTCAGCTAAAATTTGAGAGTTGGACGTAATCCCATCTGACTAGTCACAATCACTGATTGTCCCAATGTATAAGGAGGGGTTGAAATCATCCTGTGAATATCATAGAGGGATTAGTTTGACTAATATAAGATCTAAAAAACTAGCCTCATTAATCATCAAGAGCCTAACAAAGACTCGTGAACTGCAAATACTAGAAAATCAGGCTGCCTTCAGACCTATATAGACTGCATATTCACTATTCGTCATATTTTAAACACAAGCACGATTATTGGTATCCGAAAATGATAGTTTTCTCTTGACTTAAAAGCAGCATTTGACTCTGTAAACCAAGAGGTTCTGTAGCAGTATCTGTCATTGAAAGGTGTACCTTAGAAGTACATAATCCATGTGAAGGCTCTTTACTCGAACACTGTCAGTCGAGTCAGAGCTTATGACGAACTGTCATCTGATTTTACAACCTCAAATGGTGTCCGGCAAAGCTATCCACTATCCACATGTCTGTTTAATCTCTTCATAGACCTACTGCTAGACATAATGCTCTCGTCGACTGAATTTTCGGGCACTGATATCCTACCAGGAGGTCCATTTATCGAATTAGAATACGCAGATGATATAGTCCTGTTTGGTGAAGACGCTGACAAAATGCAGTCTTTTGTTAGTACTGATCAACAATGTCAAGATGTTTGAGATGCGTTTCTCCCCATGTAAATGTAAGTTGTTGCTTTAGGACTGGCTTGCTTCAACATCTAAACTAAGGATAGGGAGTGATACAGTCGAACGCGTCGACAACTTCATTTATCTTGGAAGTCTGATCAGCGATAATGGGTTGGTGTCGAACAAAATCTCTGCACGAATTCAAAAAGCTCGTTTGGCTTTTGCCAACTTACGTCACCTATGATGAAGACGAGATATTCGTTCGTCTATCACTTAGGAGATGAGTATATTGAGCAAAAATTCGTTCTGTTCTAATTTACGGCTGCGAGACGTTGTCATTAAGAGTAGAGGACACTTGTAAGTTACTAATATTTGATCACATATGTCTTAGAAATAATGCAGGCATCCTCTGCGATCACCAAGTAAGTAATAGTGAGGTTATTAGGGAATTATGGTAACTCGGTTGATGAGGTTGTGAATCTTCATCGACTGAGATGGTTGGGCCATGTGTTACGTATGCCTGAACTCATTACCTCGACGCCCGTTGTTCATTAGTGTTGGGGATGGTTGAAAGAAAGTTAGGAGTGGCCAAACCAAAACGTGGCAGCAGTTCATAAAGTTACTAACTTCTAGTCTGAGCCATATTGGTAGATGCAGACTACTTGGTTGGGGTCCGTGTGACTATCGTAACCAATGGTCGGAGACCCTGGGTGACATGGCTCAGAATCGATTACAATGGCGTAGGTGTATACGCTCTCTGTCTTCTCTTAAACTACGAGATTAAAATTGCTTTATGTCTTTCTTTCCGTACCATATCCTTATATGCAATCTTTCTTTTATATATTACCACTATTGAATTAACTACTTCTATGAATTCGGTGTTCATCTTGTTGTGCTAATGAGATATGGCAATTTGGACTGATACATATATGTGCCTGGTTCTACGTTGTAGCTGACTGACTGGGTGAAAGTACTCAAAAACATTTTGTTACATACATCATCCTCTACAATTGGATCCACAGCTTTCAGAACATTTTTACTAGATGAAATCCCATCTCGGCAATATAGGAAGTCAACAGTAGTTGCTTCTATATTTTCTTTTGAAATATCAACATTGTTTGCAGTTTGAGCATTATCCAATTCATTCAAAAAGATCATGGATGCATTCAACTGACAACGTATAAGATTAACGAAATTGGAAAAGGTTTCATTCGAAACAAATGATGTATTACAATTTTGTTCAACATAGGACTTCAAGTTGTTGGCGCTGTGGAAATAAAGAATAAGTTAGACATTTGCAGCTTGTTTTTTCTTCAAATATTTAATATATGAGAAGACAATTTTACAAGAAGTTGCAGTGTACGCAGATTGAAACAAAACAAAACAAAGTATCTTTAATACATCACTATAAATTTTGAATTTATAATGTTGTATTCAATCTGAAAGTAAATTAATTTTTATTATTATGTTTTTTATGCGTAAAAGATATTAATGCTGAATTTTTTACGTTAAGGTGATGTCAACTATCAAGTGAAATGATTCTGGTTCGAATTCAAAAAGCATTAAGTTTATATTCAAGACCATTGAAATACGTCACAGGTGAATACTAACAAGTAAGAAACATGTCACGCTGATTACCACCAATTACTTTAAAATGAATGACTTACCTATTGATTTCATCACATTTATTTAGATCAAAGTCAATAATTAGTGTAAGCTCTAAGACATATTCGTTCTGTATCTGTATAAATTAAGCTACAGAAAGCTGAAAATAGTTGTTGGATATTAGCGTTCTATATCCAAGTCTACAGAACAGTTCGCATCCAACAAACTTATCTTATAGCTCACTCTGTAAGGCATCAGCCTGGCTACCCAGTAGCTGATGGTTCGAATCAAGCTGTAATTCCAATTTCCGTCTAACTTCAACTACCATATGCCCAAGACTTCAACCTCCTAGCCAAAGCTACTTCATGTAGTTTTCTATTTCTACTGCTCAAAGCAATTTGTATGTCTAAATACCTAGTTACCTATGTCTAAAATTTATGCACAACACAAGTATGGTCACCAATCAAAAGTTTCGACTGCACGTGAACTTCTATAAATGTAACATTGTGGATAGCAGACGTTTGAAGTTAAGGTATAAGATATAAAATGTATACCAACTAGTTCATTCTTTTTTCACTTCTTAGTTGCTAAATTCCGGATATAAAGAATGTAATAATGATTCGAATAATAGCAACAAACGGTAAATATAAACACTGTACTCTTGAAAGACATATTCTAGGTGCAAACGGACAACAGAACAAGCAGTGATCACTTAAAACTTATGTCGTATATAAAACGGGCCTGATTACTTCCCTTTTTTCTTTAGAATAATCGAAATAGTGATAATAAACGACAGTTGGTGAAGCGGACCAAAAATGTAGTGATATTCTAATTGAAGAATCGGTACATAGTTTTTTTTATTAGCCTCAATGAGCATGAAATACAGGTTTTTAGTGTCCTGTTAATTAACTTGAAACATTCAATAGCAATGCATTATCTAGTAGTTGAAAAAAGTGGAGACCAAACATGGAAAAAAAATCAACCTTTACATAAAAATAAAAACTGGACGGAGTATTATGATGTAATTTATCAACCAAGTATACGTTTTTGTAATTGGTTATAGGTCGTGCCTTGTTTTTTATGAGGGATAGTGATACAAAACGGGCTACCGAAATCGAAACAGAGTAAGCTGGATTCAAATATGTAGTTCATCGGTTGACAGTAGAGTACCTTAATTACTAAATAGTTGCTTCATTACAATAACATACTCAGACGAAAGGAAACACTACTGATGAAATCAAAAGTCAGTTAGTCAGTCATAGGTAAAGTAGATATAAAAATGATATAAAAATGCGTAACAGATAAAAACAATACATGACTAGCCAAAAAAGAAAGCATAAAATATGGAGGAATAACTGAAACAAACACTATCATACAAAACATGTAGAATGCACAACTTACTGTTCTAATGAAACAAGAAGATGCAACAATAATTCGTGAGTTATTCGAGACTCTGTTCGTTTATAGAGATTTTTGACTTCATTTTCTTCAGATGCACATTCTTTTGCAGTTCGACCATTATTATATATGAGCTTGCCATTTAAAATCATTGAATGCAATTCATTTAGTTTAATGAATTCATTTTTTATTTTAGTCAAAAAGTAGTCCCATTTCCATACCGACATAATCAATCGTACTGAAAAACGAAAAGAAACAGAATCAATATTAATATGTCCTATATCGTGGTGTAGCTCATATACCAAGCATAGATTTGTGTACTCAGTTTTAACTCATACAGTTTATGTAAAGGCTACAACAAACACAATTAAATAATCATTCGTATCTCTAACCATCACTTCCTACCTAAATGATACACTGAACAGTTAATTTGTTAAAAGACATATTAATCAATTAAAGGTTTGTATACCGAGCTATGATATACTATCTATCTATACATGGAAGAATGGATGAATTGGCATTTGGACGAATAATTTAACACTATTTTACCAGCACTTATTCCATCTCCCTAGCATTTTAACAAAACTTAGAAAAACCTACTATACACCATGTAATGACACCCATTAGAAAATTCTCTTTACAGTAGGGTAAGTTGTCATGTACAATATTAGTGTGAACGTATATACAGACATCATATTAACCACATAATATAGTCCATTGATGAATAATGCTTCATCTCTAAATAAGTCAAGTAACACCGGATTTTCTCATATTACGAAACCTTTTATTTTTATTTTTATAGCTAGCATTAAAACAATTCCTAAGATTTTTAGAGCATCAAAAGATTAACAAGTGGTAAACATTGATTTTTATTCGGAATAACTGGATTGATTTAATTACTTAATACCTTACTGTTATAACTTGTGACCGCCTACACGCCCTGTTAATGTATTACGTGATAATACCGCCAATTAGAGAGCAGCGATTTACCGATCAGATCGATGACACACGAAACCCGTACGAACAGTCTAGAGTACTTGTCTGTCTTGCTTTCCTGACTAGTACAGCCAGTTAAGTCCAGAACACCAATGACGGCCTCTGTGGTATGAATAATTTATTTCAAGCATGCTGGGTTTATATACCAATCAAACAGATCACATCGTACCAAAAAATGGAAAATTACATTTGTACAAGATTCGGCCAAATATACTTCTGAATGTAAGGAACAGTAATTAATAGACTGGGTATAACTGAAGAATGGTAAATCGTATAGTAATAGTCTATGGGTCGAAATAAAGCTCATAATAAAAGGAACATGAATAGTTAAGTTACCTAACAATTATACAATAAAAACATATGCATAATATTGGTTCATAAATAGATCACAAAGTTACCATTTATTATCCTTATCGGGGCATAACACTTACAAATTCCATGATGCACGCTGGAAAGATATTCTTATGCTTACATTGAAACAAAACCTTAAATTTTAATCACCCAATAAAATATAAGCAGAATATGAGTTTATTTTGGTAGTAACTTGTGAGTGATCAGCGTTTTACACAAACTGTCAATGAATATATACAAATGATGAACATACATAGATTAAAAGTATCCCGTCTTGATTGGCAAAACGAGAATGACAATTTGACCAAGAGATCAGATGTTAACAGTTTTAATAGTTCACAAAACATCTGAAAGCAAAAGGAAGATAAAAACGAACCGAAGAGAAAAACAAACTTTTAAATTTTCAATGCTTGGGTCTTTAGGTTTTTCTTCTATATCACATTTTAATTGAATCAGTTCTAAGGTTGACATCTCCAATGGTATTTCAGAATTATTTTCATCAATTAAGTCTATGAAAACAAAATCATATAGTACGATGATAACAATAAAATATTTTGACCTACTTCCCAATTTTATAGAAAACTTAATCAATTCTATAAGGTAAGCGTGCATAAAGTTGTATGCCTGATGATATATTAGTGGGAAAAGTTTAAATGTATTTTTATCTACGATTCTGTATTAGGTTGTTAGTAATTTAAAAACGCATACTTGGGACCAAAATAACGACGGGTATTGAGATCTTGTAAGAAAAGAACGATAAAATGAGATCTGTGAGAGAATTTTTTCATTTGCTTCAATGAGTCTGCAAGATGATATTTAGATGCTATTAGAAATAGTACATTGGACATCCGTAAACATGAAATAACTAGTAAGAATATAAAAATCATTTGAGTAAAGTAACTCAATCCGAATCCACAAAGAATGAGAAACATCGCAAAACAACACCTATAACTTTTCAATCAGAATATTTCAATTTCACTTGCTACCTTGAGTCGATTTGGTCTTTATTTCCCACCGAGCATATGTATTCAACCAATGGTTTATTTTCAACAGTGATTAGATCACTGCACTTGATTAAGCTAATTATCTGAAGTAAAAAATGTCTTGTAAGCTGACAAATATAAACTAATAACAATAACTTACTGGCAAATCGAAACCGAAATATAACGTAAAATCAAAGGGATTTATACGTCTTAAATACGATGAGACCTGAGCAAACTTTTTCACCGGAAAAGTAGTAGTAGTAGTGGTAATAGTAGGCCTTTTGGAGAGTTCGCAAGTGACAACATCCGGAATTCCAATTTCTCGAAAGTATTGTTGTAATGGATGGTTCTAAGAGAAAATAACTTCTAATTTAATTTACTTCTGGTAAGTAAGTATCTTCTTCTTCCATGTCTGGCTTATATCATGTACACCTCTATAAATGTGAGAAATCACAAAAAACACCGTAATTCGATGTAGTTGGTTCAACCAAAGTAATCGAGTGCAGTGATCTGTAAAAAGAGAATAGTTCATACGAGTAATATTTGACGGAATAATAATGATTAACTTGATAAACATAAACTAAAACAGACTTACCCAAATACTTTTAACAACTTAAGGTGGTATGATTGAAAACAATGTCAGCCGCAAGTAAAAATACGGCTATGAAAGAAAAGAATTGAAGTACCAAAAATATGAGATGGTCAGTGAACGCGCGAATGATGCTGCATTCATTAAATGTAACAAAAAGTATAGCTATTTGAACTATGGTCAATTTAGAACTCCAACAATTAAGTTGCTAATCACAGGTATTTGTTATTTTCCAAATCACAATTTAGAATTATTTTATTCTACAAAATTAACAGGCTTTCAGGGGCTCAAAATAATTATACTACATTACAGTTATTATTTACACACTAACTACATTTTGAATAAAGTCGAAATACTCAACTTTCCATTTTACAATGAAAAGCATGACGTACAGGCGCAACCATCCTAATAAGTGACGTTGACGCATAAGGAGAAAATTTGTACCGGGAAGAAAGTTACAGCCGGGATTTCTTCAGAATCATCTACTAACAGACTAATGGGGGTAACTGTTTCAGACAAATCGATTTCAATTACCTGTTCTTGGTCGTCATCAAAAAGACAATTATTTCAGTCACGTAATGAACATGGATAAAATAACCAGTCATATTTTCAAACACTTTATGCAATTGGTTTTATATGGTTTTTCTGGAACACTGGTAATTATTTTACTTCTCCAACTACTCAATCAGACTGATTATGAAGCTTTAAATGAGACAAGTTGGGCGAAGACTTTAAAAGAGTATAAAAAGTTGAAAGGTTATATGTCTTGATTAACTTAAATAATTTGTTTATAACAAAGACTTCAAAATGATCATAAGTAAAAGCTTCTTCTCAATACAAAACCGAGATGAACAAATAAAACCTTAGCCATTCAACTAACAAGCTGAAAGTAAGAATTCTCCAAATGATTATTACATAACCCATACATCCGTTTGAGAATTACCTGTGGGGTCAGTAGTATGTCAATGAAATTATAAAATGAAAACTCAACAGCCAATCATCACATGAATCAGATACCGTCAGAGCAAAGTGTAAAGTCTATTAAAACACAATATAGTAAATTATTTGTCTAGCCCATGTTGTAAGATTAAGTGAACTAATTCTGTATCGAGCCTGGGAACTGTATGTGATTGCAGTTTCATCAGACACTATGAATTCACGAAACGAAATTAAGTGCAAATAACTCACACTTCAAGAGTCCAATACGACCTATGCTGTAACTTTAAGCAACTACCATGACATTTTTGGTGAAATGAAGTATCAGTACATGCAGTGCCAATGTATTTTCGTGATCTCGTATCCTACTCGGTACCAGACTGCATAATAAGAGGGAAATTTATGTTTTTTAATATTTGTCATCTTATGTAAACACAGGCCGTCTAAAATAAGAGTACGATATACCACTAACAGATATGAACCAGTATCTCCCAAAACCGTATACAACCACCTCCATACTGTCAGCTTCATAGCTACACAGTACTCAAGGTGAAAATTATCTGGTGCTGGAAGGTGTGGTATCGAACCCTTTGTTGGAAAGAATACGGACGTCCTTGAAAGCATTGGGTTGCTACATGAAGAACGGGGGAAAGTTTTTCATTGTCAGACTTGGTAATCACTCATACGACTGAGGATATTGCCAACCTAAATATTCTTTCACCGCCAGTGAATAGCGATCACGCTGTTTTGTCATTCCCGTTTACAGCTAGTGACGTGATATACGATCAGGTTAAGCCTCGCCCAAATGTATGGAGAGCTAACATCAGTCATCCAGGAGTGTGCTGCTAAGACAGATTGGTCAGTAGATACTAGCTCATCAGTTGAAGAAGCATAATCTATATTTAAAGGCGAGATTAGATCAGTTACATTCTCGTCTATATCATACCTAGTACCACGTAAACCGAAAGAGCCAATAGTTAGTTCTGTTTCTGAGGCGGGAAATAGAAACTTAGTAACTATCAACCCGTAAGTCTAACCAGTGTTGCCAAACTAATGGAAAAAATCACTCAGTTGGCTATTTTAAACTATGTGGAAGGGCAAAATCTTTTATCCAGGGAACAACACGGTTTTAGGAAAGGCCTGTCATGCTTGACAAATCTGATCATTTCAATAAAACATTGTACTGCAGCAGAAGATAGAAATATTCCTGTAGATGTAACTTTCATAAACCTAAGTAAAACCTTTGACAAGGTCTCTCATCTGGGTCTTAAACCAAATCTGGAAGTTTTTGAAATCCATTATAAGGTCATAGACTGTAAAAGTGACTCTCCCAGTGATAGGAGACAAAGGGTGAGAGTAAATGGAGCTCTCATTGTGGGAACCTGTAAAAAGTGGAGTATTTCAAGGTACAATCGTTAGCCCTTTTCTCTTTTTACTTCGTGCAAATGAATTGTCGACTGCAGTTAAGTCAACTGTTCGGAGACCCACACATAGTATGTCAGATAGTTAAATATTACAGGATGATCTCAATTCATTTGTGGCACAGATGGACCGATGGTCACTAGAAGTGAATTCTAAAAAGAGTGTGATGATTCAAATAAATAACTATAATCATTTGCATCACTACACAATAAGTGAAGTTGTTACCCAAACTAATGGATTATAAGGATTTAGGAGTAATAATAAGCAGCGACCTCAAAACTACGAGCAACTGTAAAGCTGATGCTGCCAACGTCTTTAGGGTATTAGGGCTATTCACAAGTATTATCAGTACTTGGATGAAGAATTGTTTAGATTATTATACCCAATTTTCGTGCGACCACATTTGAAATAGGGGATTCAAGCAGCGAGTCCTTGTTTCAAATATGAGGCGGATATGCTGGAACGAGTTCAACGCCGGGGGACTAAAATGGTAAAAGGTCTTTCTGGCCTATCTTATGTAGACAGAGACCTCAACTTATTTTCGTTATCTTACCGTAGAATACGAGGTGATCTAATATTGGCTCATTGTATACTGAACGACGACATTGGTATTAATGTCTTATCTTTTCCTCCCGTCTAGGATTAATAATTTGATAGAACATTCTAAGAAAGTCCAAAACCCGAAATCAAATCGTCTACATATGGAGTTCCGTTTCTCCCACTGAGTAGTGAATTACAGGAATTCTCTACCGAACACGTAATATCAGCACCTTCTGTTGATATATTCAAAACTAGATTGAACCTCATCAGTGA
Source organism: Schistosoma rodhaini (assembly GCA_944470415.2). Classification (NCBI taxonomy): domain Eukaryota; kingdom Metazoa; phylum Platyhelminthes; class Trematoda; order Strigeidida; family Schistosomatidae; genus Schistosoma; species Schistosoma rodhaini. The sequence goes on from OX104037.1 coordinate 14,886,950, forward strand.
TAAAAACTGCAAGGATCATTATAGGTCAATAGACCTATCCATATTACTGAAGTCTGAAGACGATATATAAGATCGAACGTGGCCACGTACGGTCATTCCGTTGGGTGTCTTTTGAATACAGTGCGGTTTTTTATTATCACCATACTCATTAAGCTGATTGTCATTAGGTCACTTGTACGTACTGGTCGTATTGTGCAGATAATATTCCATGTATACCGCAAGCTCGTTCTCGTTCATTAGATGAACTACGTTACGTATACGAATAAAGTAGTGGGCCACAAACGTAAGGGCAAATACATTTAACCAAGTACTCAGTCGAAAACTTTAATCCTTTTTTAGAAGTTTCCCATGAGACATTATTGACTGAGATATAAATGATGTACTTTTCCATTGAAGTCAACCATTTAGGAATTAAGCGTTACGCAAGGTGTAGATATACCGCTTATTCAATGGTGAACCCTAAGTTTCTCAAAGGTCACAACACAATTATCAAGTATTAAATGCTTGTGGACGTAAAAGGAGAAGCTTTTGCTCGATCGTATTACTTAACTAGTATCGGTGGACCACTGATCCCTCCAGCTGTGAACTTAGATATATTTGACTATGAAAAGAGAAATATTTGTAAATCATAACGAAATATTATCCTGAGTCCTTCAGAATATGTCAAGTTTTCCGTTAGGGGACTCCTGGAAAGTTGCCTGAACCACCTCAGGCGGCAGTGAATTCCAGAGTTTGACTACTCGTAAGGAGTAACGGATGCGCATTCAGTTCTTTCTACCACGTTGTGACTCTAAATCCAAGGTGTTAAAACTGTGGTTTGTATTGGAACTGAGCCCAAACAAGTATTTGAGGGAGTATCCAGGAGTGTTTAGGAATACTATAAGTCACTAAGAAGTCACCTTTGTAACGCTTACACTTTAATGGTTAAAGTTTCAGTAAGGTGAGACATTCTGCATAATGTTTTAACTTAAGTCTCCGAACTGATTCTGTAACTCTCCGTTGGATACATTCCAGTGTATTCTTATCTTCTTTTAGAGTGAGGAAGGAAAAACCACATTTTTGTGTTCCGAATGGGTTCGAATAAAACTGTCAGAGATTAAGTGTAAAGTCTTACCGTCAAGCCGGCTAAAAATGCGCTTCAAGTTCTGCTCGAAAGGAATTTCTGTCACAGTTGACACAAGACTTTAAATCATAAGGTACCAACATTCCTACACTTTTTATCAATCTGCGATACTTTTAGAGGATAATTGCCTAAGTTGTATTTGTAGTCTGCAATATGTCTCAGATGTTGATGAAAAAAAATAACTATGTAGTGAAGTCGTGATATACGTAGATATTATTTCTGAAGACTGAATTCCTGGGACTCTGATTCAAACGCAAAATCCTTGAGTCTTTTCCCGTTGATCCTTTTGTGGATTGTGGCAAAATACAACAAGTTGCGCTACTGATGTCTTTCAAAGAAAGGGATTTACTGTATCGTTTGATCATTAGGTATCTTTCCTTTCTAAATACATTTATTTCAGCCAACTGTTTTATGATGGTTTCCAGACTATGGCCGTTAATCTGGTTAATCTTGTAAGTCCTTCAGCGGCATGTGGTCCATCTAATCGCCTATTCCGTCTCGTAAAACTCGGCCTTTCTGCTTCTGAAGGTAACATAATTTACTCCAATAATGTGTTTCCCTGGATTTGCTTAAGTTTATTTCGTATCCTCTGTCAGATTCTACAGGGCCTATTTATCATAATCTTCCATTGTGTATTCGGATAAAAATGTCTCAGTTTTCGGTCGCAGGAATAGTAGTTCAGTTGAAATATGTTAGTCCTTAATATTTAGTTTTTCCTTAAAAGCGTTCATCGATAGATCTGATGTCGCCTGTTTTGGTAGGCTGAAATTGTATTTCTGACCAAATTATTGGTAACTTACTGAGGTTAACTGATATTTATAGCGATAGGGAAAATTTCACCAGATACCTGATAAATAGCTTCAATTGAGATCTACTTAAAGCAGACTTGTCCATATGTCTGATAAGCAAGTGCTTATCGGTTTCGCATGCCTGTTTGTGCCCAGCTAAATATCCACACTTAACTGCGTGGACAGTCTCAAGTATTAAGGTTTACTAAGTTTACATAAATTTATACGAAATTATCGGCCCTGAGGTAATCTTTTTCGGATTTATAGAACTGAAAAAGCAGTTGTAAGCCCTAAAAATTTCGGTGCCATAGTGACTAAGTAGTTTGGTCTGATGGCATTCTTCGAGGGCCTGAATACTTTCCAAATAACTACTAGTTTTTTCCAGTTATTACTGCTCGCTCACAATGATTAATCTATTAGGTGGATGCAAAACACCAATTGTGTAAAGCGATTTCTTAGGTCTAAATATCTGTTGTAAGTTCGTAGTATTCAACCAGGCATTTGTTGGACATAGTTGGGCTATTTATAATGTGACTTATTTCAATCATCATTATTTATGTAATTCATCCAACAGGCGCAGTGCTATTCGGCATTTAGCCACATTGTGTGAGAGTTAATAATACCCGATTGTCCATATAGAATTAAGTGGTGATACTTCGAATCCTTATGACACTTTGGAAAAGACGATTCAACGTGGTAACCTAACCGACTGTTAAATGTTAGACTAACTTTTCCCAAACATCAGGCTGCAACATGTCACAGCGACAAGAATTTCGCTCCTTATGCGTGAAGTCATTGGTCAACGGACATTTGACAACGGCCTATTTAGGCAGTTCTTGTCTACGCTTCTCCAGTAGGTCCAGATAGTCTTTGTCTCGTTCCAAAATGACGCCGTAAATGAACTGGCTGCATCTACCGATCGAATTCTGCAGGTTGTTAGGACCCTTAACGTCAAGGTTTATCCTGTCAAAGAAAAGCCTCAAACAACACAAAATGATGTCACAGACCTCTGTCACACTTTCACTCATTATCTTGGTATTCATCATAATCGTAGATGCTCTCAAATCCCTTGAAGAAGGTCGTCACAAAAAAGATCTGTCTTTAGACCTCGAGAGGTAAATAATCCTGATTGATGCCGGCATCACAATAATTATGGTAAGTCTTCTATAAACCGCAGAAAGCCATGCAGTTCCTTAATCTCCAACCTGTTTGACACGAAAAACCTTCCGGGAAACTTATACGCCGACACGCGTTAATAGCAACCATAGCCGTCGACATAGTCTTCTGTCATGCACCACTGATATGATGACAGAAGTTTGTATAGTTATGGTCCAGCTCTGCATTACTATACTTCACCTACTATAATAATAGACTCAATCCCGAAATTGTAGATGTCTTAATATGACTATCTAATATACAGGATCTTATGTGGAAATCATATAGGTGTGTTCAGTAAAGCTAATGAGACCAGCACTAATGTCGAGGACTTACGGAACTATTTGTTTCTGTGATTTGTTTACCGCTACAGTGTCATGGGATTTGAACCTACAATCTATTGGTTAAAACCACTTTACCCAATAAATATAGTGATTATATATATATATATATATATATATATATATATATATATATATATATATATATATATATATAATTCTTAAGGAAATTGCTATCAGCCTTTAATTTACTCTATTAGTTCGAAATTAGCCGGTTTTGGCATTCTTGTAGTGTTATCATCGATCACATTGTTGATACAACACATCTAGTAACTGGATATTTAATTAACCATTAAATTGAATCGTACATGTTTTATGAGTTCGAAGTACATTTAAATAAACTATCATCAGAAAACTTTCAGGCTCATATTTTCTTGTGGTGAACCAATAGTACCGGGTTATGTTTTATGTATGAACACTCAAATGACAAATTAATAGTCCTTCAATCTAATATGGTCTGTTTTTATCCACACTCGACTTATCTCCAGTTGTTAAAAGTATCCAAATATTATTTGATAATCATTTCGGGATTCAGTTTACACAAGCTGTTCTTACTGTTTCAGATGAGCATGAAAAGTCAGGCGTTATTGAAGGTGAAAGTATTGCCCCAGGCACAGGAATCGATCTGGAAGTTGAGAGTGAAAGTAGGTTGTACTTACTGGAATTCACTTTTTGTTGATGGTTTCTGTTTATTAAGTTACTATTCAACAAGTGCTGTTTTAGTTATTGTGCAAATTATTTCCCAAATTGTAAACTTTTTAGAAAAAAGATAAATTTAATCATATAACTTAGTTGTAATTTTTATATCGACTTCATAGTCTGTCAGTGTTATAAACTGAACTGGCATTATTTTCTAATTCAAAAGTACAATAGTTGTTTACCGAAAAGCATACAGACTTTGAAATTTTAAGCGCAAACTGTGCACTATTGGTTAAAAGTTCTAAGATTTGATTAATAAATGTTTTCTGTGTGTAGTACTATATGGTAATGTAACAAAATGCAATAGTCACCTGTAATCCGAATAAAATGCAACAATAACGTTAGCGTTAAGATTGTTTATTACTTTGAAGAACGTCTTTTTAATAATATTCAGCTTCAGCCCTGATTTACTCCACCTAATCGACATTCTGTTGACCCGGTTATTAAGCTTCTTGATGCCTGTTTGGATAGAGTTTTGGAATTCAGTGAAGCCAGAAGACGCACTTGACAACCATTAACTCCTGATATGAATCGTTTGGGCTCTCACAAGAGTAAACTTGAATTTCTTGGAACTGTTTGATTTAGGTAACACGGTAGTTAAGGAAGTGAAAAATTTTTTCTTAAAATAACTAAGTTCTACAGATTTAATTACGTTTCAAACTAGCAATCCAACCAATTGCGGTGATATGACTGCACAGGATTCTTGTAAAATCTTTGGTAAATTAACGTTTTTGAAGCCTCTATTTGATACTAGATACACTAATTTAAACTATGGTACAAGCTCCTGCTTCGATTTGGGCACCCGGGCAGTATCACAGCCCACACACAAATAAATGAAATGATGAATTCTATTGACGATACTATTCCTGCTCACACTAGAAGCAAGACAATTTACATTATTATTATTATTACCTTTATTATTATTATTATTATTATTATTATTATTATTATTATTATTTACCATATCGCTAACTCACCCCCTTTTATCCCCAATTTGTGTAACCTTACTTTTCAACTTATGCAGCAGCTCGCCTATGGTGGAAAATCTCTCCTATCTAAACGATCTGCAGTCACTGTCTGGTTGAAAGTGAATGCTTCCAGCGATAATGAATACTGAAGCAGTCTTTCTGAAACCACGTACGCCGTTCAAGCTGGCTTCCTTCAACGTTCGCACACTAATGCATATCAGACAACAGATAGGGCTGGCTATGCCTTTGGAAGGTCTTAATGTTGATGTTTGTTGTCTATCCGAGACCCGTATTCAAGACTTTAGTGAAGTACTACAAATCCGCTCTCCATCTGTCGCCTCGAAAAGCTTGTTCCACGTGCGCTTATCCGAGGACCCTGTGGCATCTTCGTCTGGTCTTGCTGGCGTTGGTGTCGCACTAAGCGCTAGGGCTGAGGCAGCACTAATCTATTGGTTCCCCATTAACAGTCGGTTATGTGCTGTTAGATTAGAAAGTTCCATCAAAGTGAGAAGAAACCGGCGTGAGAAACGGTGTCTTTTCGTCATTTCCGCCTATGCCCCGACAGATTGCAGCCCGGATGCAATCAAGGATGAGTTTTACCATCAGTTAACAGTTCTTCTCCAGAAAGCGCGTTCGACAGATATTGTAGTACTAGCCGGAGACTTGAATGCACAGGTCGGGCGTCTAGGCACAGAAGAGAGTCATATAGGTGGCCGATGGGGACTTGTTGGTCGCCGGACAGATAACGGGGACCGTTTGCTGCAACTGTGCACAGACCACAACCTGTTTCTGGCCAGCACCAACTTCCGGCACAGTCATCGCCGGTGTGCCACCTGGCGTCCTCCCTCTGCATCCCAAGCCTGGACTCAGATTGATCACATCGCGATCAGCTACCGCTGGCGTAGTTGTGTACAAGACTGCCGCTCCTTTTGGAGTACCTATCTGGAGTCTGATCATGCCCTGGTCTGCGCCAATCTCACCTTACTTTTCAGTGACCGAAGGATTGACCACCACCAACGGATTGATGTTAGTAAACTGGCTGCAACTTCTGTTGCAAGTTAGTATCGAGCGGAGCTAGCCTCTAGGCTAGCTACCACCCCACCGAAAAGTATAGATGAGCATTGGTTGCATCTTCACGACGCCATGAAAATGGCGAGTAAAGCCGCTTGCGGCTTCGCGAAACGTCCCGCTTACAAGCACTGGGTTTCTTCTGGCTCCTTACAACTGATGGAAGCCCGTCGGTCTACTCCGGGTGACCGTGAGTTTGACCACAAACGAAGGCTGTTACGTGATGAAATCGGGCAAAGCTTGCGTAAGGACCGGGAAGCCTGGTGGTCGGAGCGTGCTAATGAGATGGAAGCAGCAGCTGTATCTGGTAACTGCCGGAAGCTCTTCCAACTCATCCGAGCCACTGGCAGCAAGAAGTCTGGTGTGAGTGAAACAATCTACGAGGATGACGGGATGCCAATCACTAACATCTGTCGACGTCTTGGACGATGGGCGGAATTTTTCGAAGGGCAGTTCAACTGGCCTGCTGCTCCGGCAACATCAACCAGCTTGTCCTGCCCCCCATGGCCGGTGACGAATGATCCACCAAACTAGGCGGAAGTCCTCAAGGAACTCCAACTCTTGAAACGTTATAAATCACCTGGCCCAGATGACTTACCTCCGGTTCTTTTTAAAGATGGTGGTGACTTTCTGGCTAAGGAACTGACTGCGTTGTTTGGAAAGGTTTGGGAGCAAGAAAGTGTTCCAACATCATGGAATTAGTCAATAGTCGTCCCTATCTTTAAAAAGGGTTCACGTTGTTCCTGCAATAACTATCGGGGGATAAGTCTACTTCCGATTGCGTCCAAACTATTGGCTTCTGTCATTCGTCGTAGGTTGTTTAAAACCCGAGAACGATTGACTCGCGAGGAGCAGGCTGGTTTTCGTTCTGGTCGAGGATGCATCGATCACATCTCCACCCTCCGCCAAATGTTAGAACACCGTCATACTTATCGCAGGCCAACAATCGTAGTGTTTCTTGATATCAGGGCGGCCTTCGATTCGTTGGACAGGACTGTTCTCTGGGATTGTCTATTGAAGAAGGGTGTGCCTGAGAAGTTCATTGACATCTTAAAGGCCCTGTATACGAACACCTCAGGCAGAGTGATGGCATACAACCACCTTTCTCCCTTGTTCCATTCGAGCAGTGGGGTTAGGCAGGGTTGCCCGATCTCACCATTCCTCTTCAACTTTGCTATCGACGACATCCTGGAAACAGCTCTGATGGATGTAAGTAATGGCGGTGTGGATATGTTGCCTGGAGAACGACTTCTCGACCTTGAGTATGCGGATGATATTGTCTTACTGTGCGATAATGCCCAAGGCATGCAATCCGCACTTAATTAGTTGGCAATCAGTGTCCGCCGGTACGGCATGTGCTTTGCACCCTCCAAGTGTAGGATTTATTTTGTCCTATAGATATACTATTAAACTGTAAACGCGATACTGGCGATCCCAGAGTCTATGTGAAAGCTATAGTCAGAACAAGGACAATTTGGCTTTAAACTTTATCTGTTTCTAAACATAAAAACAATCAGATTAGTACAATAATTAAAGAATTACAGTCATTAAGTGAAACGCACAAACATACCGACCAGTATTGCGTGTCCTAATAAAATGAATAAAATTTATGAGTCACACTAATATAATAGGATAATAATGTCTTTCAATTGGTAAGTCACATGCAACAAGGATAGTTTACAGACATATCAGATCAGATTGACGTGGTGGGAGCTTAAGCAACGATTTGATTGGTTAGTTATGGACATAACTAACACCAAGTGTAAAGTACTCCTACAAGACTGGCAGGATTCTCATCCTGTACTCACCCTAGATGGTGAGCAGATTGAAGTAGTTGAGAAGTTCGTGTATCTAGGTAGCTACATAAGTGCTGGTAGTGGCGTGAGTGATGAGATTGATGCACGTATAATGAAAGCCAGAGCGGCTTATGCCAATCTGGGCCATCTTTGGCGCCTTCGTGATGTTAGTCTGGCTGTAAAAGGTCGGATCTACAACGCGTCGGTGAGAGCAGTTTTGCTCTATGCTTGTGAAACCTGGCCTCTCCGAGTTGATGATGTTAGACGTCTCTCTGTGTTTGATCATCGTTGTCTCCGAAGGATTGCTGACATTCAGTGGCAACACCATGTTAGTAACGCAGAGGTTTGGCATCGTGTGTTCGGGCGCAGGGATGATAATTCAATTGGTGTCACCATCTTGAAACACCGACTTCGGTGGCTTGGACATGTTTTACGAATGTCGTCCGAGAGACTTCCACGTCGTGCATTATTTGCCGACCCTGGGACTGGTTGGAGAAAGCGGAGAGGAGGTCAGTGTATGACATGGTGTCATGGCATGAAAGAGAGCTGCAAAGGGCTAGCTTTTGTTGGTCCTTCACGACTCCCTGGTTGGGGTCCGAGAGATGGTGCAACACAGTGGCTAGAGACGTTATCAGATATGGCTCAGAATCGAAGCCAGTGGCGATCCTGCTGCAACCTTCTTTTACTTTCTACATAAAGAATGGTTCTAACTTTCCTAAATGAAAGAGTCTTCTGGTTGTACATTTCAGCCCGCCTAATCTTTTCATCCTTTATCTACCTACTTTCATTATTTTTTGTGGCGCATATGTACCTGGTGCCCTTTTGTACCAATATGTATGTGTTTAAATAAATAAATAAATGGTACAAGTTGCGTAACAAATCTTAATTCCTTAATGTCTGTTGATTTTACGTACAGGTTCTACAATGGCTCCTGAGGCAGCTCTATATGAAACTTGTTATGTAACGGCACATAAGGCGGCCTGTCGCGCAGCATCCTTTAATAGCACAGGTAATAAGATGTAGTTTTTTTAATATTTTCACTGTTATTATTCTGATGGTGTTAAAGTACAATATGAATTTATGTACATTTTATTAACTACTATATAAGTTGTTAGTAGTGTAATTTCTTTAAATTTTAAAAGTCGTCCACTTTGTGATGTTCTGTGCATACACAATGTTGGTGAAGATTTTTACTTTCAATCCATTGCTTAACGATTGCGGAAATCATATTATAGTTCTTTTTGAATGTGTGTGAATCGCAGAAAATTAACTCGAAAAATAATCATTATTCTGATTATAGATCAGTGTAGGAACGGACAGGAGTTTACGGAATTGTGTTGATTTTAATATCAGAAACGTGTGTGATTGATTTCAGATATAAGGATGTTTTCTTTCAATTCGTTTCTCCTCCTCAGCAGATTTTTGGCCATATTTTCCAAGATTTCTACTGTGAACAATCTAAACACTGTTTTTGTAGATTTTTTCCCATCCATCTGCTTATCATTAAGGCATTTATTTAGATACAATACCATTATTGTATGAACTGGATGTAGTTATAACTTGTGGCGGAGTTGATTGCCCTGTTAATATAAAATGTGATAAGACCGCTAATCAGAGAGCAGCGAATTATCGATCGGACCAGTGACACACGAAACCTGTACGAGCAGTCTAGAGTACTTGTCGGTCCTGCTTTCCGCCTAGCCCAGGCAGTTAAGTCCAGAACACCAATGACAGCCTCTGTGGTATGAATAATTTATTTCAAGCATGCTGCGTTTCTATACCAATCAAACTGACCACATCTTACCATAAAATAGAAAATAACATCTGTACAAGATTTGGCCACATTTAACTCTGAATGTGGGGAACAGTAATTAATAGGCTGAGGATAACTCAAGAACGGAAAATCGTATAGTAATAGTCTATGGGTCAAAATAAAGCTTATAATAAGAGGGATACGAATATGAATAGCTTAGTTAGTTAACAACTGTACAATAATACTATACACATAGTGTTGGTTCATAAATAGATCCCAAAGTTACCATTCACTATTGTTATCGGGACATAACACACCTCCCCTTTTTTGAAAGATCCGGATTTTAAATTTCGCGAACTATCTTCCCCCATAAAATAGCGTTGGATCCTCCTATTTTCAAGTTACATTCAATGCGATTCTATTTATAACACATTTCCCGCATTTAATAGAGAATTTGTTACAACTGAATGGATAGTGAGGATCGGCAACACTTAATATGAGATCAGAGTTTGATTCTTTTGAAATTTTGTCATCAAACTTATTGGAATCATCACTAATAAATAGTGGGTCACTATGATAATCAGCGTTCATAAAAACTGCACTAGGTTCTTCATTATCATTTGACATATGTGACATATTTTCTGGTAAAAACATGAGAATCTCGACAATTAGATTCGTAAGAAATTTCTATTGCAGAATGATAAGCTCCACTTGTTGCAGCTACATTCAGTGTACTGCTCAATTTGTTCTCTGTTTCTTCACGGGCGGTTGCTTCGACAGTTTCATGAACATTTAACACAGCATCGTCATTATGTGAGTTGGAAAAGTGACTATTCGTACATGCTGTTTCGGGGATGGTGGGGTTTGAATCCACTATCGGGCATGTTTCTGAATTAGGCAGTACTGGACATTAGGCATATCTTGAGTGACTGCTGTTTCGTTTAAATTACGGTTTGTCGAGGATTCATGGAGGCTGCGATCATTTTCCAGCTCTGTGTGCAATCCAAAGATTAATCCATCCACTTCCGACGCATCTGCAAAGCATTGGTGATTCAGCAGCTGTGAGCGTAAATTGACCATGAACTCTAAGTGTCGCTCAAACCAACTGTAATCGATCGGAAGAGAGAGTCATTTTTTGTGTACAAATAATATTTTGAATGTTTAGTTACATTTAATACAAAAAGATGCATGATGATGCTTAAGACCGTCAGTTTACGTCAGCATAAAGACGGAATTACTGATCTATTTATCTAAATTATCACATTTTTAAATAACATTAAAAGCCAAGTATATATATATATTCAAATAAGTGAAAATGACTTAAAAGTACTTTGTTTCATTTCCGATTGACATAGGATACATGTCATACGAATATTCTTGTAAACAGCTGATTCAACTCGGTTTGAAAATATTTCCCCTTTTGAATGTACTTTTTTAGTTAAGAATTTTGTGCAAATAACAAAAGTAATTGAAAGATATCACTGTTTTTGTTAATGTACTAGTTTATTTTTTATGACAATAATGCGCAAAGATATTCTTCGGTCTTTCTCCTACAAATTATGTAGTGTTTCGTGCCAGACGTTTACATGGACCTAACAGAAAACATTCGACCTAGCTTTTGGTGTTCATTAAGTTTACTAGTATTTTATATAGAGCTTGAATCAAACTAATTCTCCTTTCCAACATTGTATTTACATTAACTGACATGAAATTTATTGGATTAAGAACTAACTTTCAGGTTTTGGCTGACCACCGTGTCGCATCAGATTGTGATTAATAAAAACCAGTCATTAAATTATAACCAATAGTATGTTATCTGTAGAAATTATTGTCCAGTCAAGAAATCCAGTACAATTATTAGACTGGATAAACTGGTTCGCATTTCCATTCAATTTGTGATTGTTTTATGGTGAACTGTCACCATTATCTCTTCAGTTTTCATCGACCACACACACTGATTTTTTTTATTGAAGTGAAGTTGTTCAAGTTTCTCTTGGAGATTTTTTGAAATATTTCGATCAAAATATTTCCTTTGTGAAAAATAACGTTTAAATTGTCGACTTCTTATGAATAAAAGGTTGAAGTGTATGCAAACTAACTGTTTGTCGTTCTGTTGTTTTAATTTTTGCTTCTGTTAGGTCAGTTAGTTGCAACAGGATCTCATGATTCTTCGATCAAGGTAAGAGCTAAATTAGTTTCTTTTGTATGACTTTCCGTTCTTATGAGCACAATATTATGTTGAAGTAAGTCTTTAAAATAGTGAGATACTGAATAAGCAATTTCTTTTGACTCGGAGTTCTTTACTCTACTAAAAATGAAAGTTAGAAGTCAGTCACTTATGCAACATATTTGGTGTCATGGTTATATTAATTATTATTTTTTATCGTATTCAATAACACAAGTTAATAACAAAAAGGGAAAAGCGATCTAATTGAGTAGAACAAATTTCTATGGAATTCTCTGGGGATATAACGGTAGAGCATATTACGAACATCCTAAATAAAAGTAATCAAAATACACACATTTCTGTTCTACGCAATACGTGAGGTTACAAATTCCGTTTAATATAAGATTTATTGTATTTTAAGTATTTTAAAGCGAATACACATTTTTAATAATTTCTCGTCAGAATTTAAATCAACATTTAAGATTGATTATTCAACAGAGACATTTAAAACGCTTACAATTCGATTTTGAAATTCAGGTAAATTAATTTAAATAATAATAATGACAAAAATGTGGTACACTTGTTCATCACTGTTACTCATTCTTTTTGGATGGAATATATATCTACGTCGGGTGGGACAGGATGATTAGTCTGTTAAGCTATAACCTAGTGATTAAATCATTTGACTTTTAGTTAGTTGGTCACAAGTTTGAAGTCTGAGTCGGTTTGAGAAGCTATGTAGCATCGATAGCCTTCACAGACAGTGAGGCTTAAGCTCGAGTATACAAACTTGCACTCGACATGCTGCATTACTCATTATTATTATTATTATTATTATTATTATTATTATTATTATTATTGTTACTATCGCATAGTAAATGGATAGAGTATCAAAGTGATCATTGATGAACTGTCCGCGGTACTTTAGTTTTTATAGCACCTAGTTTCATACCTTCTTTAACCTAGACAACTGGATAGTAATATTATTGAAGAGATTGATCTTTTAGTAAGCGTACTATGTTTTCACTAATATCGTTTGCCTACCATTTACTTTGTTTCGTTTTTAAATTACAAATCACGTGTATTTAGATACTTGATGTTGAACGTATGCTAGCCAAAAGTGTCTCACCAACTGACCATTTAGGTCAAGAGACACCTCAACAACAAATGGAGACTCATCCAGTTATACGAACACTCTATGATCATACAGCTGTAAGTTGCATGGGTTTCTCTTTTTTAGGATGAAACAAAAACAGAGTTGTCTTAAGTAAATTACATATTTTCAACCATCTCCATTGTTATTAATTTTGTTCATAACATATGATCAAAACATCAGTTTTTCTCTCATTCAACTCTCCAAACGTGAGATTTAACAAAGTGTATAGTATTCAAAATATGTAGTCAGTTGTTTTCATTAACTTCCTTGTTGAACTACAATTATGAAACAATTTATTTGAATCAGTTAGTGTTGAATATGAAGTTAATTAAATCTGAAAATTGATATCTAGTTGTTATTTCAATTCATAAAAAAGTAATCAATAAATTTCGAGGGTCACACAAGTAAAAAAAAACAATATCCCTGTGTGATTGTTCATTATGACGTAAGAACTAATGCTATAATTTTATAACCGGTTAAATCAAAATTATGTGAATGGACTATAAAATAAATGAATTGCTACGTCGAATTAGTTATAACTATGATAATATCATGTATTTTGAGGCTATGAAGATTTGTGCAGTTCAAGTGGAATCACGTTATCTGAGCTGGGTGGTTTGTTCTTGAAGCTTTCATCGTCTTTCGGAACAATATCATGAGTACAAATTTTATATAGAAGTAAGCTATTTATATTTTTCTACATATGACTAACAGCCTGTTCAGTCATATGAAGATCAAATCACACAGCTCAGGGAATAAAACCACCCAAATGTTATGTTTGGTAATGATGTTTCATGCAGTTTACAGTATTCAGCAGGAAATCCTGAACCCATATTTGTGCTAGTTAGCGCTGGCATATAAACAATCTTGTAGTGATATAAGCTTTTCTTGAAAAGGAAACTGTAAGACCCTAGGTAAAATAAATAGGATGCTATAAGGTGGTCATACTAAAAAATAGAAGCAATTAATCTGAGAAAAGCCTGGACAATCTACTGTTAACTAATGCTTCTGACCTGCCTCACCCTGCCATATTCAGTTGTGCACGATTGGTGAGTCATATGAAAGTTACTTATTGTTCTCATAATTCATAACTTTCGTAACAATTGTTCAATACACAGATTATACAGAATCTCCACAAAACTACTACCATTGATTTTTAACTATTCAAGAAAGATCACATCTTAACATTAGTGTTCATGATGAATTTCGCTGCATTATCGCTATATCTGCGAAGAATATATATTCATTTTATTAACGATTGCCAAATTTTTCGAAAAATAAATTGAAAGTACAAAGTTAAGGAAACTCTTTGTATGCCATTTTGAGAAACACAATATTTCTGAAAGATTCGACCGTAATCAGTCAAATAATATATATTTTTGCTGTCCGTTTTTCATATACAGCACCCTGAAAATCATTCTTGTTAGTTGATTCTCAGGGGAACCTCAAAACCTTTTATAAATACCCACACATTGTCATTGTTGGTTGGAGTACTAGTAAAATTTCTGATTTTCCGATTGTTGAGGTCTAGTTATACGGTGAATTCCTGTTTTGAGTTGTTTATGTTATTACTCCTGGATCTTAAGTTATGTAGCGGGGTTCCATGCTTAACAGCTTTAAAATAAACTTTCTTATTTAGATAATTAGTTTGCATTTACCACTGCACAGTACTATTGATTTCTATGGTATGCCAAAAGCAACCAATTATTATCATGAATCGTAGCAACCATTTATTGGCTTATTTAAAATCTATGTCATTTTTGCTGTACATTACTCTGTAATCGAATACCTTGACCTTAATAAGAATTTCTATTCTTTTTCTGAATACCAGAAGAAAAAAGAATTACGAAATCTTTCCAGATCATATGATGATTATCATTTAAAACCAATATTCTATTCCATTTTTGTATTGATTTTTTATCATAATTATTAATAATCTTATTTATTTATTTAAACATATAAATATTGGTACAAAGGAGCACCAGATATATATGCGCCACACAAATCGAATGAGATTTGTGTGAGGGGTGTTATAATGCCTGGGTGACCAGACCTAAGTAGGGGGCCACACCATCAGCCTTTGACCTAAAGATCTGATCCACAAGGCAGTGGAGCATCGTAAGGAGATGCAGTCCCATGGTAGCCGGTGACCAACGATTGATTCATACGCCATTTTTCCCTCAGGATACTGGAGCCCATGTGCACCATTGGTTTGTAATCAGGGTTTTCCAACTCCCCTAGGTGGACTTTCCGTGTCCATCAACCCAGTTAAAACGCCAGACATTAGCTTTTCGCCCTCTCAATTTTGTAAACAACACCCCCGCCACTGTGAGAAGGCAGTGATTAGGACTTCCCTGATAGAGGCTATATACACGTGGCCATGTGAGAGCATTTGGAGAGGGAGGGAGGACTCCCCCCACTCTCGGCCGTACCAGGGTATTTGGGGGCTAATAATATCTACAAGTAAATGTGTGAATGTATGTTCATTGTAAAAAAATACGATTTTTCAATTATGAAACCATTACATTACATACTCTTAGAAAAGTTTTACAGAAAGATTAGTTAATAGGATAATCCTTTCTATAGTTTTTCGAATTCTTGAAACCAATAAATCACAAGAACTTAGTAGATTTCTAGTGTAGACAATTTATAATTTGGTTTTTATGTTTTATTGATTTCTTAAACTGGATAAAGACAATAATGGAGATATTGGTTGGAATCAATCAGTGCATTATAAAACTTTCATATTTTCCTTTGTAGTCTTCCGATGAAAATAACTGTTTGAAATTTGTTTTAGTTGAGTAAATCACAGTCAAATTTCATCATATAAATAACATTAAAATTATAATAGGTCAATAAGTCTACAACTATGTGTTCATCATTTACTTCACAGTGTAGCTAGTGTGTAAGCTAATCAAGTAAATACATCTGGCATTTTACGTATAATTTCTGGATAAGAAAGATATGTTATTGGCCTAGATCTAAATGTATTTGTATGTGGAGACAGTTTAGTCATGTGAAAGGAATCGATTTATGAGTGAAAATCTTTAGTTATGTTTGAAGATATGATCCCAAATTCGGTCAAGCACATATATACTGTGGTGTGGTCTGCTTATATCTATATAAGTAGTATATGGTGTGGGTCAGACATAGAATGTATTTTCGCAGAAGACCGATGAGGAAAGAACTGAAATGAAGCGCAATCGTTTGGAAAATGCATGAGCAATGGAATAAGAGAAGAAACAGTGAAGATTGAAACAATTGGTTGTTAATTTGCAAATTGACTGTTCATTGTTTGATAATCAGAATTTACTGAGATAGTCTGTAATGTTTGCTTAAATACATTCGATTGTCCCCAACTAGTGTTCTATTCACTACAATAATATTGAGTAGGATTATTTGGTTCCTTGAAGCGAATTTTCTATTGTTAAAAGAAAAGAAAAAAAATACTGATCGATAGATGAACTCAATAATATGATATGACTGATTGTTAGTTGCTCGGGGAATCAGTTTATTGATTTGAGCTCCATAATGATTTGAAATCAAAGGCAACACCACTAGCCAAGAAAATATGCTCCTTTTTCTATAAAATGACATACTTATATACAAAATACAAACACATAATATAATAAAATGTGATAAGCAACTGGAGGAGATCGGCCTGTGGGTCACTCTATCTCCAATCAATTCAGACTTGACTATGGCATCGTACAACTTCCCCCACGAAATGATATGAATCCAGAGGTCTCGGGATCATAAATGGCGAATATTTATTTCTCCTATAAATAAGGCAATTATCACAAATTTGTTCGATCTATGTCTGACTGCATCTCAGCGGCAGTTCACAGATAGCTAAGAGGACAACCGTTAAGATTAGCTGTAATGTATCTGTGGGATACTGAAGTGGTATCTGTTGATATGCTCACATATTTCACTACCAGTTTGTTCCTTGAATTTATCTACTTCGCTTTTTAGTTTTCTGTGTCTTATAGCTATAAAATCTATCTTCATAGTCAATCATATTACATTTACTGGCTTGATACCTTTTGTGCAAGCGTGATTTAGTGATGTTTACATTTTATACATACACCAGACCTGTGTGCAATAACTGAATTGTCTTTTCTTATAATGCTTATCAGTCTGCAACAAATTCTTATATAAATGTAAGGTACTAGCTATAATATTTATTCGATTACCTGCTTCAGTTTGGGCACCTGGGCAATGTCACAGCCGTCACACAAATCAAATGAAATTTGTGCGGCGCATATGTATCTGGTGCTTTCTTGTACCAATATTTATGTGTTTAAATAAATAAATTTATTCGATTAAGGAATGAATTTCTATAGTCGATTCGTAGAAATACAATACAGTTATGTGTATCTTTTTATGTAGTTGCCACTAAATAGAGTACATATACTGTTATTGTCCAATCTGACTCAGTCACTAAAACAGACTGTGCACGATTCAGATCAAAACTGAATGGGAAGCTTTATTGTTCATATATCTCTATATATGTTACCAAACGAACCGGAATATGTGTGAGATGAACTTGGCTAAATGGACAATTTATTTAGCTACTCGTACTTTCACATAATTGCTGCCTGTCTAAAGCAGTTTTTGTTAGTCTCTCTCAATAAATTATCATAGCAACTCCCATCTTTTAGCGTAACACAAGCTAGGAATAAAACAAAAGGGCTATATTCAATGTTGTATTTGAATCAAATCTAGAAGTTTCTTACAAGACGAATAAATTACGTATGACTTAATGATAAAATATTTAATAATACAATCATACGTAACAATAAAACATTCTTGTATTTTAGATAAATATTTATGTTCACTCCTTAGAAACCTATTATTGAAAATTAGGTGTATAATGCTTCTTTTTTCTAAGTTTTACGAGTTTCTTCTCTTCGACAATCTTAACTATTTTACGAATATAATCAAATTCAAAACTATCCCATTTATCTTTAATTGGTTTTTTTTTAGTTATTATCTAAATGAATTTCTTATTTGTTGTTTATTTTATTTTTGTGTTTATACTAATAATGTTTCTAATGCATTTCAATTAGTGGTTTGTGTACTTTTGTAAACGCCCTGTTTTTCATTCGAAAGATTTTAATAGTGTTTAAGCTAGATTTTAGATAATTCTTATTTCATATTCTATTTGCCTTTTATTCATTGGTTTAAGTTATGACAACTTAGGCCATTACATATTTATACCCTACTCTGCATTGACCATGATTGGTCGATTTATTATCTGCGGTTATCAGCAACGCTTTAAGTATTCAATGTGTTATGTATAGCGCTTTCAACCATCTTTTTGTTCATTTATTACAGAAGTGCTGTATATTAGGGTGTGATTTTCATTAGAAATTCGTCAGTATAGCGCAGCTCAATGTACTAGATAACATGCACAATATCGTCAAAGTTACGGCTTAAAATGAAATTTCCAATGAAAATCACACCCTAGCATGAAGCAATTTCGTAATAAATGAGCGAAAAGACGTCCAAAAGTGCTGTACATAACACGTTGAACATTTTAATCGTTGCTGATAACCACAGGCGATGAATCAATCCGTTGAGCTATGCTATACTGACATGTTCAAAACAGATAGTTGTGGATAGTTCCAGATACTTGGGGAAGAAATGCTTATAGAAAATCGCACTCCGACATCGAGCGCTCATTTAGTAACTGAACGGGAAAGTGACTGTAAGTACCGGTTACAACTCAATAAACCTTTCAAATGTTGCGGATAACCTCAATCTACTTATTCGCTATAGTTTTATCAATTGCGCTTTCGCAAGATAGTTTTTGTCACACAGATTGACAAATCAACTGGTGAACCATTGGAAAAAGCAACCTATGGGCTTACCGGACAGATATTTCATTGTAATTTGAAATTAATATGTTACGTGATGTTTGTGTGCCAAACGACTCCACATTAAGGTGTTAAGATATTGCCTCAGAATCGTCATTGTTTTCTATTCTGAGTCATGTTTGATAAGGTCTCAATTCCACTAGGTTGCACTACCTCTCGGACCCCAACCAGGGAATGATGATAGACCGACAGAAGTCAATCCTATACAGCTTCTTCCATACCATATGGCCATTTAATAAATTGACCACCTTGTCGCTTTCCTATCAGTAAAGTATGCGCAATATGTAGGTCGCTAGGATGACATTTCTAGCACACGTCCAATCAATCGAAGCCAGTTTTTCAAAATGGTGACACCAAGTCATTTATTGTCTTTAAATAAATAATATATTTGTAATATCCCAATGAGTAGAAAAATTAGATTTTCTGACGTTTCGTGACTCAGTGTAAGCCACTTCTTCAGAGAATAAATAACCAAATTAACATTAATCCAAGTTTAAATAGTACAACGGAACAATCCAAGAATATTAGGTGATCAATCAAAAACAGGTCTGAATAAATTGATTGATCACCTAATATTCTTGGATTGTTCCGTTGTACTATTTAAACTTGGATTAATGTTAATTTGGTTATTTATTCTCTGAAGAAGTGGCTTACACTGAGTCACGAAACGTCAGAAAATCTAATTTTTCTACTCATTGGGATATTACAAATATATTATTTATTTATAACAATCTACCCAATGCTCAATTTATTCAAAATTTATTGTCTTTGTACCTGAACACACATTGCCTAACATCCACATTAACAGGTTGTTGGCACTGATTCATCAATCCTCCAGGGACAATGAGGATCGCACGAAAAGAATCGTCGAATATCATCAACTGTATAGGGCAGAAGTGCTCTCACCGACGCATTGTAAACCCGATTTTTTGCAGCCAAACTAACATCGTGACGGCACCAAATGTGGTATAGGTTGGCTTAAGCTGCTCTAGCTTTGACTTCACGTAGGTTTATCTCATCTGACACGCCATCATCAACACATACAGCTACTCTGATACACGAACGGAACAGATTAATGTTGTATATAGTCAGATGGCCATTGTAAAGAATTGTTTTACTTCTTTGAGAAGTAGTAGCTTAGTGGTTCAATTGATGTTATTTCAGCTACAATTCTTCAGGTTCGAACTTAACCCCACCCTATTTTGTTCTGATAACCACCTGTTGATACAACTATCACTCACACAACTAAATTTTATCCTAAAGACGAATACACAAACATGTACTTAATGATGAAGTCACAGTAAAAATTTATGTTTTTTGTTGCATCAACATAGTTAACCAACTTTCGTTTTACCATAATACCAATCGTCTCCTTTTTTAACGAAAACTTGTAGGAAGTTACATGTGTAGATTTCCATCCAGACCCAACATTGCAAATCCTTGTTAGTGGAAGTAAAGATTATACAATCAAACTGTTCGACTTTTCGAATCCATCTGTTAAAAAAGCTCAACGAAATATTCCGGTAAGTGGCTTCGATAAATTGATTTGTGTATATTTCTCATAACCTAATTCATTTTTGTTTTGTCTCGGACTGATTTACTTGGGAAATCATTAGATTCTCGATGGTACGCTGTATATGTTTTAAATCTAACATTCAATAACACTTTCGTTATATTTTAGGGTCGAATTCATGATTTTTATATCTTGTTGAACTTTGTTTCCAGCTTCAGTGTCATCTATAACTCATAATCACCCCAAAGCAATCATTTAAATCTGACTTTTTGAACCTAGAAGTATATCTGATGTATGTGCCAATTCATTCCTATCCAGTTTAAGTCGAATAATTTGGTGAGTAAAGACTCAGTAATCAATTCCTCTCACCTCTTTCTCGATATTTAACTGCTTGAGTACTATTTGACCATATATATCTTATGGGCGTTGTTCGATAATTGTAAAACAATCAAGTGATCATTGCATAGGTTGGATGTTGTGTACTAGTTACGGATCACAAATAGGTTAATGAGGTTTCTGGAGGTATGTTAAATATCCCCCAACCACCATTTACCCTGAGCCACTATGCTGGCTAGCATAAAAATAAGGTTTAAGAGTGCTGGAGGTACTCGAGCAAGGACATCTCTTCAGCTCATAATATTATTGGTTTCTGATCAAGCCACGTGAAAAGATGTAGACTCTTTGATTGTAGAAGTTGGATGATATAAATGAAAACCAGTCATGGTGTTGGAGTTTTATTCGTTATCTATCTTCTCTCAGACCTTAAGTTTAATGTCATTCCATAATTCCTTGATCTTATTCATTCCTTTCCAACTATATTTTATATCTAGCTACAGCTAGTCTGTGATGTAAACCGCAAAGTTGAATCTTCTCAAATACCCTATACTATTAATAGTCATCTGATCACTAGTGTTTAGCTTCGAGAGTTATTTTCCAGAGTTTTAATGATAAACCATGATCAGTGGCTTTCAACCGTGTTGGGAGTGAATGAGTTACTCACCAATGACATAGGATGGTGGCTGTGCAATATCCCATATCGACTGAAGTGAGAAATGTAAACTATTTGTTGCTGTCTCAACGGTCCAAAAGTTGAGCAATTATAGCAAGACCTAAAGGTTTTCGATCAGTTCCCTGTCAGAGTCATGGATGAGCACTGCTGAGGAGCCCATACTAGAACAAAGAAAATTTTGAGTGCTTCATAGTTTTCAATGATTTTCTAGCCCAAATCAGTCAGATGTAACAACTTGTTCATCATAAGTGGGCGAGTGTAGATGATACAGTTAAACTACAGTTGTTTTAATGTTATTCATATTGTTTTGCGTGAGTGATAACCTTAATTGTTTTGTACATCTAATTAGTCTGCTTACTGAAATCTATTTGTGTTATATCCCCTGGTGAATTATGAATGGTAACTCTAAAAACTATTTATCGACCAATGTATTATGCGTATTTCCTATTTTACAATTATAACGTAACTGAACTATTCATATTCGTATTTCTCTTATCATTAGCTTTATTTTGACGTTGACTTATTATCATACGATTCTTGAGTTACAATCAGGTTATTGATTACTTTGGTTTGTATAAAAACCCATTATGTTTGTAAATAATGATTCA
Organism: Schistosoma rodhaini; assembly: GCA_944470415.2. Lineage (NCBI taxonomy): Eukaryota > Metazoa > Platyhelminthes > Trematoda > Strigeidida > Schistosomatidae > Schistosoma > Schistosoma rodhaini. The sequence goes on from OX104037.1 coordinate 14,908,976, forward strand.
TACTGCCGAGGCTGTTATTTGTGTTCTGCACTCAACTGTCTGGGCTAGGCAGATAGGAAGGACCGAATAGCACTCAAGACTGCTTGTACGATTTCAATAATAATTTGCGTCCGATCAATAAATCCACTACCTCTCTAATTGCACATTCATATATATTGCGAGTCCATACGTTATAATAATTTGGTAGATTCAATGAACAACATGTCCAGTTGGTTATTTCAATAATTTAATCAATTCTATTGTTTCACCATAATACATATATCATGGAAAACCTGGAAGCACTGGACGGCCGTTTCGTCCTATTATGGGACTCCTCAGCAGTGCGCACCCACTATCCCGCACTCGCGGTTAAGGGCTCTGGTTCGTAACTGGTAGGTCCTGGGTTCGAATCTCGCGAGTACGGGATCGTGGGTGCGCACTGCTGAGGAGTCCCATAATAGGACGAAACGGCCGTACAGTGCTTCCAGGTTTTCGATGGTGGTCTAGCTTCAATTGACTCATGATTTCAACTTTGAAATATACTGAAATCTCCACAAACCCCTTCTGACATATATCATGTGTAAATCCTCACAAGTGATCGATCAAATTTAACCACTAATTTTAATTGTTGAGACCATGAGTCAATTTAAGTTAGACCACCATCGTAAACCTGGAAGCACTGAACGGCCGTTTCAACCTATTGTATATAACCGCTAAATTTATTGACTTGATACTGTATTGTAATTTATTTAATTCCGGATGACTGGGAACCATTAAGAAGTTATGATTTAAATTGTTAATTTACAGTTCTAAATCCTCCTTTAAAGAACATATTAAACTAATCAGTCTTAACCCTGATATTGTGTTGTCAAATCTGATGTGATGTTACTCTGACAGTACTCTTTTGGTTACAAACAGTCACATTTGTTATGTTTTGTTGTTAGCTAAACTGTACTATGTACTATGCTGTGAACTGAAAAATTTCAACGTCCTTTTGTTCGACAGTTGTATTACAAATGCTTCAGTAATGTAATGAAAATACAACTTGTCATGGAACCTCGTAGAAGCTGTTCTGTAGTCTGATTTCTTAGTGAATTATAAGATGATTCTAAAGATATCTTTCTTTGGCTAGATTTCTGTTGATCTGTTCCCGTTTTCCACTGATTAAGGTTTGTAAGTCAAGTGTTTTAATCACTAAATTGTTTTCATTTACATCCTGTTTTTATCCATTCAAAATTTACTCCTGTTTTTACAACTGGTTATCACTACAGTTTTAAGATGTTCCTTTAATGGTTGTATTAAGTGTAGGGATAATATTACTTGAATTTTAAAGTTAAGTAAACTGTTAGATTTATGGAAGCATATCATAGTTAAATAGTTTTCACCTCGTGGCTAGATAGATGTCTTATCCTCTGTTACAGATTATCATTCTGCTTTATATATTTATTGACTAAGGTAATGAAAACAATCTTTAAAAAATTGTTCCCATCACAGTGTTCTTTATCAAAACCATACAACATTATTTTGGAATGTAAAAATGCATTATCCACTACCAAATTACCATTTTAGTAATCATAAATTTTAGTTGAGGAAATTAAATAATTGATTGAAATGAAATATAGACCTTTTTAAGATCAGAAGGGGTTTTGTGGCGATTTAGTATTTTCATAGTTGAAAGCGTGAGTCAATTGAAGGTAGACCACCATGGAAAACCTGGAAGCACTGGACACCGTTGGATGCCGGCTCAGTGGTCTATTGGTAAGTGCTTTGACGCGAGACTGGTAGGTCCTGGCTTCGAATCTCGCGAGTACGGGGTCGTGGATGCGCACTGCTGAGGAGTCTCATAATAGGACGAAACGGCCGTCCAGTGCTTCCAGGTTTTCCATGGTGGTTTAGCTTCAATTGACTCACGCTTTCGACTTTTTAAGATCAGCTAATTTTTGATCTTCTACAAAGTTACCAAATGATCAGAAGCAACATTTAGAATAGAATTAGAAACTAACTAATCATATGTCATAATAATTGATTGAATCCACATATAATCTGTTCCCTGTATCTTTGTGTAAATGTTATTTGCGTGTTTTTTTTTAAATAAAAATTAACATAGAATTACAGTATTCAAACATAAAAACCATATCATTATGAAATTTTTAAGAAATGAATATCCTCAGTTAGAAACAAGTAAATAATATCCGTTGAAGATTTATTGATCAATGAAAAGAAAATGTTTATTCAGTAACATGTTTTCTTCTGAAATCTTTTCCTTTTTGTGTATATAAATATTTTATTTATTTGCCTTTGTTTTCTTAAGTACAAATAATATTACCATATACAGATAAATCGATATGGAATTTTTCTCTCTTTATATTTTTCATCTCATCAAATGTTTGTTTAAGTTGGTATTTTGTTGATATTTTCTAATAATTGTTTGTTTTTTCTTCCTTAGGAAGCTTCCCCAATTCGAACTTTACATTTTCATCCATCTGGTAACTTTTTACTTGTTGGCACTCAGCATAAAACACGTAAGGTTTTTCCTATAAATTGTTTTTAATTTAATGGTGATTTTTAAGTGTACGACCGAGAGTGGGGAGAGTCCGCCCCTTCGTACCAATATTTTACGCCGCCAAGCTACACGTCACTTTCTCAACTAAACCAGTACTCACACAATTAATCATGGATAAGTTACCGAAGATGGGCTCTTCCATGTGTGTATACCAATCCAACTGCTCCTGTGGAGCTAGTTACATAGGCCGTACTCAGAGGGCTTTATCCTTGCGTATTCGTGAACATGTACCTGCATGGTTGGGAAAAGGAGTCACTTAATCCATTCTTTCTCACTTGGTAGACTGTAAACATCATATCAAAATAGAGGAAGCCTTCTCTGTTTTATATCAAGTTCCGAAAACTGTACCTCAAAGAGCTAGATTACGATTACTTTACATAGCCGAAGCCATCTGGATCAACTCCAGAAAACCAAACTTATGCATCCTGAAAAAGTATATCCAGCCACTATGTTTATTTTGGCCTACAACTGGATCACCGGATTCCTAAACTAAATATTATAAACCTCCCCCATTGTTTTTTTTTCTTCCTTTTTTTGTTGATAACCTCTATCTTAATCTTCAACATCCATCATCCACAATTCGTTTATCGTAATTACCTTGACAACACCCCCTTTTATTACATATTATATTTACACAACAATCTTATTATTATTACTATAACTATTTATCATTATTATCTCAATTAACAAGATGAAATTCTTCTACTATGCACTTTATTCACACAATTTTTTGCATTTTCATTTTTTCTAAATTACTATTATATCGATCGTGACTAGACACTTGAGTACAAATCATTTTGGACCTTTATTAAATGATCTTTCTGATTTACAAATAACACAATTTTAAAGTATATAATATGTCGTAACAGATGCAAACGTTCACCATTTTTAACATATAACATTGTCAAATTCATTAATACATGCCTCATTTTGGCCTTTGTAAAGTATCTCAATAATTATGGACTTATAACTGTAGAGCCTGATGATGAAGTTATTGAAAACAATTGTTCGCTCAAATATTGGTCATTTTTCAATATTTATATGTTTAAATAAATAAATAAACTATCATCTATCATTTTCAACACTCAATTCACAAATGTCTTGTTCTTCAGTGTGCTCATATAATCTTAATTGACTTTTAACATTGATAAATTCTGTCACACAACGGCCCAAATCATATTTGATTCGTTTGTTAAATCATAGTTCATTACTCGAACACATCTGTAAATGGTTACCTCAGTAGTATGTTTGGAGTGCAAATTATTTTGTAATGCGCAATCTACTGTATACATCATCAATGCAAATTCTCATAATTCTTTTCGTTTAAAGTGAAGGTGGTAGTCAAGACGAATCTATAAACTAAGCAGTCTTCTCAAACTGGATCTAAGATATATTTTTCCCCGGAAACCTAAAAAATGGATTTACTAGAAGCTAGTAACAAAATCGGTTGGCTAATCATGTAAGCCAGTCGAACTTCCGATACTATTTGGAAAAAATGAAAAAGTTCCAAGCAGATTTCCTATTGATATATGTTAGAGAAACTGATTCGGAAATCTACCAAACATGATGTTAGTTATCTCGCAATCAATTTCTCGTATCGTATTAGAATTATAAAAAAGACATGAGGAGGGCTTTTTGATGTCCATTCATTTTTTCAGATACAGTTATAGCAACCATTCTACAATCACTTTCGTTTATAGCCAATTTTGGTTAAGCCCTTTTTTATAACTTACTTAACAGACATCGTCATTTGGATAGCAACAATTTGCATATTCTTTGCACTGCTATACCACTAGAGCACATGACACTCTAGCCGAAATGTTGACTGCTTAAATATCATTCGATGACTCATACTCCTCCCCATATATGTACGCACACAAATATTATTATCAGTCTTTGCTTTGCTGTGCCCTTATTAAATTTGACTATAAATTGCCTATGTAATTGCTTGCTATTCGCTCGATTGCTCCTCGTTCGTTTCCTTCGCTTGTTTGCCTGTTCACTCGCTCGTTATTATTCGCTCAGGTGTTGTTAACTTTCTGACCTGAGTTATTCGACAATAAACTGTAGTTGCTGCTATCCTTTGTCTTCTGATTTTACGCGCCGTTAAGTTTAGAATTGTAACGGTTATCGAAGTAAACGGTTAACGAATCGCGGCACTACACAGTATTTGCTCCTAGAATCTATATCAAAGCATTAAAATTGAGGGGTGTTTCTTTTTATTGTTCTGAATAATGCATGACTGCTACATATTTCATCTTTTATAACTACATTTTCCCTATTATAGTTCGTTTATATGACGTACAAACCTGTCGTTGCTATGTATCAGCCGTTCCAGAAGACCAACATCTTAGTGCAGTTAATATGGTGAGGTGGTCACCGAATGGAACTGCTTTTGTTACTGCTGGGATGGATGGCAGCTTCAAGATTTGGGATGGAGTTTCATGTAGATGTGTTAACACATTTGAAGCTGCACATGATGGTGCACCTGTGTGTTCTGTAGTTTTTTCACGTAATGGAAAAGTATGTTAAAAAGTTTGAATCTGCTTCCCTTTATATCTAAATTTGTATATCATTTTGGGGCAATATTTCAGTTTATTTCGCAAAAATACCTTGTGCATAAGCATTAACAGATTGTAATAAATAACATCATCAATATTCCTTAATTTGTTGAGTGATCGATCCATCGGTCACTACATACGATTCTTGTCAAATAGATTCCATTGATTATTTATCGGTTTATGCGAACCGATACTCCAATCTCAGTAAGTGAACCACCGGTAGCATAAGTGACAAATGCCACATGTAAATATGATACTCACCATATATTTAATTTACTATACTTCGAAAATACTCAGAAGTGTCAGTATGTGCAATTCTTTTGCTTGAACAATTGGATTTTTGTGAATGATTGGAATTTCTACAAAGTGATCAATACTTCATTCAAATTAACAATGAAAGAGAAGTGGTAGTCAATCATACACCTAAGAGAAATGCATTTGCTTACTTTAGAGTCTAGGACCTTCATCATTAATTCGTTTTCCGTGTTATTCAAAATGTTGAATGGTTATTTAAAGTTCCGCATTTCCTTCAAGTACCTACGCCTCCTAGTATTGCTTCTATGTCATATATAGGGTTACGAGTTCGTTTGCGTTATCCATACTGTTAAAAACATGCTAATAAAAAAGGTAGTTACGATTTTAGATATTCCTCTTAGGAAAAAGTGTACATTAGCTTTTCCAACTTCGTTGCGAAGTTTACTGAACATGTCTAAAAATCAACAGTTTTCCAAAACCTTTAAAATGTGCTTCACTACTGACCATCGCTATAAATCACGTATAATAAACAATACATTTTATCAAGCTTAGGGCATGTAGGCAACCTAGTTGATGTCCGCGTGGTTAGAGACTTTCAATAGCACAAAGTCGTTCGCAACGGCGCAAGTGCACCCACTCTTAGCCTTCCTTCAGATCCTAAGTTTCCTAATCTCTTATACATTCTTTTTGTTTATTTTTTGCTAGTTTATATTTTTCTCAAATCGTATTCTCAAAGCCTGATCTTTTCCACCACCACTGATACTGTTACTATCTCTACTACTCTGAGATTTGCCCTGACGATTTTATTTCTGTGTTAATGGGTTGTGTCAACTTGAATCAATGCATACATGTGCCAGGTTCTACGTTGCATTTGACTTACTGAATCATATATAAAGTTTCTATAAATGAACTTTATGAGATTTTTTGTATAGTGCAAATAAGTATTTTGACGTTGAAACCCACGTTAATATGTTGCTTCTAGTGGTGACACAAAATGAATCATTCTAACCACACTGCTGAATTAAGTCTGACCGTCGGAAAAACAACCAATCAAAATTTGTAGCAAGTATAAAATCGTTAGTTTTATATTGTAATCTACCCTACATTGGCCGGTTTTATTTCAGTTTTAGAGGCTTTCCAAGTTGAAAACAATACTCATTCTGATATAATTGTATCATTTTCCATTTGAAATAAAGAATTTACAGTGTACATGCTTCCATTTTTAGTATATCCTTAGTTCTGGTAAAGACAGTGCAGTTAAACTATGGGAATTAGCCACTGGACGATGTCTTATAACCTACACTGGAGCAGGCACAGTAGGACATCAAACACACAGATCAATGGCTGTCTTTAATCACACAGAAGATTATGGTAACGTGACCAACTAATACATACTGTATTTCTCATGTTTGGCTTCCAGTTGTTTTTTGATATTATTTAACTTTCTACGTTTTTGATGCTATTAATCCCTTTTTTCTGCTCTCATGCGCCAGCTTGAACCGAGATACATTTGTGACATATCCTACGTTAACTACAACTGACCGTTGCATTATGATGAAAAATACCAATGGATAATACAGAGGTTCATGTTATACTCATCCCGAATACCAGAGATAAGAGTCATGAAAGAACTTAAATACCATAAAATTAGTGGTGAAGTAGAGATACTTCATTTGCATGTAAAAGTGTTGAGGTTTACACGGCAACAATTACTACCATGACTTTTGTAATATGGTAGTGCTATATAGCTAACATATTCCTATTAGTTAATTTCCGTTGCAAAATACTACATTTACTGTGTTTCCCGACCTACTAGTTATTAAGTGACTGAAACCATGAGCTGTAATTAATCGTCCGAGAGACATTTCCCATCCGACGTCTACTTCAATAATCTACCCTTAGTAGTGGTATTCAATTCGTAAAAGCAATAATATTTACAAAGCGATTTCTATATATGTAAGAAATGCTTTGAAAACATCGAGTAAATTATTGTAACCCGCCTCTGAATGTTTTTTGCTTCCAGTAACTATGTTTGATATTTGCAGGTAAATTTAAAACAAAATCAGCTAGAACTTAGTTAGAGAAATAGATAATCTGAAATGATTTCATCAATGCCTACTTGTAGCCTTACCTAGAGAAGTCGTTTTTTTTAATGTGACTATTACCGCACTTATTTCAGCATTAATTCAATTATACAATGATATGTATTCTTTTTCTTTGTATAGTACTATTCCCAGACGAAGCAACAAAAAGCCTGTGTTGTTGGGACTCACGTAATGCTGACAGACAGCGTTTATTATCCCTTAGTAAGTTTATACGCATTGGCAATACAGTTTTTATTAAAATTTAGAAAATCTACTAATTTATAACGAATGTAAAAGTTTATTTATTATGAACGAATCATTACGTAAACTGTTTATCAGTTTACAATTAATTTGCTCTCGCGGCTTAAGGGTTATTTCAAAGCGACAGGAAAATCGTTTTAACCTTTCACTATTGTGTATCAAGCATACTAAAGACTTTGACAAACTACAGTGAAATACAAAGTAATAATTTATTTACATAAAACCTAGTTCATTTGCGCTATTATATTTATCACTAACTGTATTGGTTAAATGCTTTTACCTAATTTTTTTTCTCTGTACTAGATCATAACGGGCCAATCCGATGTTTTGTACATTCACCAACAACAGCGGCATTTATGTCCTGTAGTGATGATAATCGAGCAAGATTTTGGTATAAACGTCCTATATCAGACTGAAATTATTATCACCATAACATTGGACAGACTGCTTTATTTTGTACAAACCAAATTGTTTTATTATTAATTGTTTAAAAAGGAGAAATAAAGCATTGTTAATAGTTAAACTAACATTTTATTTAAATCAAGTAAATATTCTTTTGCATGACTGATGAATAAATAAATAAAACTAAACAGTCGAATTTGTGATTGATCACCTACTTTAAACTAACAATCAAATAATAATTAATGATCTGTTTATCTTCAATGTTAACCAGCTTGTCGGGTAATTTTTCTTGCTGATTCAACATTTAAAGGTAAATTGTATTTTTTCCATACCATACATAAAGAATCTACTAGTTCTTCAGTTAGTTTATCTGTATGATGCGGTGTGGGTGCAATACGTAAACGTTCATCTCCTATGTCTACAGTTGGGTAATTTATCGACTGCACATATATATTATGCTCGGATAATAGTTCTTCTGATATTTTCGTACATAGTTTTGCTTCACCGACCTATTGATATAGATAAATTATAAAAGTTATTCATAATAGTGTAAAAATCAAATAATTAGAATTGTGTACAGATTTCTATAAATGAAAGTGTTAAACATTAGCAAGTCATTATCGAATTTGGAGACTCTGTGTGACACGGCTCAGAATCGATCACAATGGCGTAGGTGTATACACTTTCTGTCTTCATTTAAACTATGAGATTAAAATTGCCTTATATCTTTCTTTTTTCTTGTACTATATCCTTATATGCAATCTTTTTTTTATATATTACCACTATTGAATTAACTACTTTTATGAATTCAGTGTTTATCTTGTTGTGCTAATGAGGTATGGCAACATGGACCGATGCATATATGTGCCTGGTCTACGTTGTAGCTGACTGACTGATATTATCGAATTTGCAGTCAATTAAATTGAAAAGTTCTTTAATATCTAACAAAAAATTAATGACACGACAGCGCGCTAGGCACTTGTTAATTATTTTGTCTTTATTTATTTATTTATTTAAACACATATATATTGGTACAAAAGGGCACCAGGTACATATGCGCCACACAAAATAATGAAAGTAGGAAGAGAAGGGATGAAAAGATAAGGCGGACTGAAATGTACAACCAGAAGACTCTTTCAAATAGGAAAGTAAGAACCATACTTTATGTAGAAAGTAAAAGAAGGTTGCAGCAGGATCGCCACTGGTTTCTATTCTGAGCCATATCTGATAACGTCTCTAGCCACTGTGTTGCACCATCTCTCGGACCCCAACCAAGGAGTCGTGAAGGACCAACAGAAGCTAGCCCTTTGCAGCTCTCTTTCATGCCACGACACCATGTCATACACTGACCTCCTCTCCGCTTTTTCCAACCAGTCCCAGGGTCGGCAAATAATGCACGACGTGGAAGTCTCTGGGACGACATTCGTAAAACATGTCCAAGCCACCGAAGTCGGTGTTTCAAGATGGTGACACCAATTGAATTATCGTCTCTGTGCCCGAACACACGATGCCGAACCTCTGCATTACTAACATGGTGTTGCCACTGGATGTCAGCAATCCTTCGGAGACAACGATGATCGAACACAGAGAGACGTCTAACATCCTCAACTCGGAGAGGCCAGGTTTCACAAGCATAGAGCAAAACTGCACTCACCGACGCGTTGTAGATCCGACCTTTTACAGCCAGACTAACATCACGAAGGCGCCAAAGATGGCCCAGATTGGCATAAGCCGATCTGGCTTTCCTTATACGTGCATCAATCTCATCACTCACGCCACCACCAGCACTTATATAGCTACCTAGATACACGAACTTCTCAACTACTTCGATCTGCTCACCATCCAGGGTGAGTACAGGATTAGAATCCTGCCAGTCTTGTAGAAGTACTTTGCACTTGGAGGGTGCAAAGCACATGCCGTACCTGCGGACACTGATTGCCAACTGATTAAGTGCTGATTGCATGCCTTGGGCATTATCGCACAGTAAGACAATATCATCCGCATACTCAAGGTCGAGAAGTCGTTCTCCAGGCAACATATCCACACCGCCATTACTTACATCCATCAGAGCTGTTTCCAGGATGTCGTCGATAGCAAAGTTGAAGAGGAATGGTGAGATCGGGCAACCCTGCCTAACCCCACTGCTCGAATGGAACAAGGGAGAAAGGTGGTTGTATGCCATCACTCTGCCTGAGGTGTTCGTATACAGGGCCTTTAAGATGTCAATGAACTTCTCAGGCACACCCTACTTCAATAGACAATCCCAGAGAACAGTCCTGTCCAACGAATCGAAGGTCGCCCTGATATCAAGAAACACTACGATTGTTGGCCTGCGATAAGTATGACGGTGTTCTAACATTTGGCGGAGGGTGAGGTTGTGATCAATGCATCCTCGACCAGAACGAAAACCAGCCTGCTCCTCGCGAGTCAATCGTTCTCGGGTTTTAAACAACCTACGAAGAATGACAGAAGCCAATAGTTTGGACGCAATCGAAAGTAGACTTATCCCCCGATAGTTATTGCAGGAACAACGTGAACCCTTTTTAAAGATAGGGACGACTATCGACTCATTCCATGATGTTGGAACACTTTCTTGCTCCCAAACCTTTCCAAACAACGCAGTCAGTTCCTTAGCCAGAAAGTCACCACCATCTTTAAAAAGAACCGGAGGTAAGTCATCTGGGCCAGGTGATTTATAACGTTTCAAGAGTTGGAGTTCCTTGCGGACTTCCGCCTCGTTTGGTGGATCAGTCGTCACCGGCCATGGGGGGCAGGACAAGCTGGTTGATGTTGCCGGAGCAGCAGGCCAGTTGAACTGCCCTTCGAAAAATTCCGCCCATCGTCCAAGACGTCGGGAGATGTTAGTGATTGGCATCCCATCATCCTCGTAGATTGTTTCACTCACACCAGACTTCTTGCTGCCAGTGGCTCGGATGAGTTGGAAGAGCTTCCGGCAGTTACCAGATGCAGCTGCTGCTTCCATCTCATTAGCATGCTCCGACCACCAGGCTTCCCGGTCCTTACGCAAGCTTTGCCCGATTTCATTACGTAACAGCCTTCGTTTGTGGTCAAACTCACGGTCACCCGGAGTAGACCGACGGGCTTCCATCAGTTGTAAGGAGCCAGAAGAAACCCAGTGCTTGTAAGCGGGACGTTTCGCGAAGCCGCAAGCGGCTTTACTCGCCATTTTCATGGCGTCGTGAAGATGCAACCAATGCTCATCTATACTTTTCGGTGGGGTGGTAGCTAGCCTAGAGCCTAGCTCCGCTCGATACTAACTTGCAACAGAAGTTGCAGCCAGTTTACTAACATCAATCCGTTGGTGGTGGTCAATCCTTCGGCCACTGAAAAGTAAGGTGAGATTGGCGCAGACCAGGGCATGATCAGACTCCAGATAGGTACTCCAAAAGGAGCGGCAGTCTTGTACACAACCACGCCAGCGGTAGCTGATCGCGATGTGATCAATCTGAGTCCAGGCTTGGGATGCAGAGGGAGGACGCCAGGTGGCACACCGGCGATGACTGTGCCGGAAGTTAGTGCTGGCCAGAAACAGGTTGTGGTCTGTGCACAGTTGCAGCAAACGGTCCCCGTTATCTGTCCGGCGACCAACAAGTCCCCATCGGCCACCTAGACGACTCTCTTCTGTGCCTAGACGCCCGACCTGTGCATTCAAGTCTCCGGCTAGTACTACAATATCTGTCAAACGCGCTTTCTGGAGAAGAACTGTTAACTGATGGTAAAACTCATCCTTGATTGCATCCGGGCTGCAATCTGTCGGGGCACAGGCGGAGATGACGAAAAGACACCGTTTCTCACGCCGGTTTCTTCTCAATTTGATGGAACTTTCTAATCTAACAGCACATAACCGACTGTTAATGGGGAACCAATAGATTAGTGCTGCCTCAGCCCTAGCGCTTAGTGCGACACCAACGCCAACAAGACCAGACGAAGATGCCACAGGGTCCCCGGATAAGCGCACGTGGAACAAGCTTTTCGAGGCGACAGATGGAGAGCGGATTTGTAGTACTTCACTAAAGTCTTGAATACGGGTCTCGGATAGACAGCAAACATCAACATTAAGACCTTCCAAAGACATAGCCAGCCCTATCTGTTGTCTGATATGCATTAGTGTGTGAACGTTGAAGGAAGCCAGCTTGAACGGCGTACGTGGTTTCAGAAAGACTGCTTCAGTATTCATTATCGCTGGAAGCATTCACTTTCAACCAGACAGTGACTGCAGATCGTTTAGATAGGACAGATTTTCCACCATAGGCGAGCTGCTGCATAAGTTGAAAAGTAAGGTTACACAAATTGGGGATAAAAGGGGGTGAATTAGCGATATGGTAAATAATAATAGTAATAATAATGATAATAATAACGTAAATTGTCTTGCTTATAATATGAGCAGGAATAGAATCGTCAATAGAGTTCGTCATTTCATTCATTTGTGTGTAGGCTGTGATACTGCCCGGGTGCCCAAACCGAAGCAGGTGGTTTTCTTAGGGGGCCACACCCGGAGCCTTTGACCTAAAGGTCTGATCCACAAGGCAGTGGAGCATCGTGAGGAGATGCAGTCCCATGGTAGTCGTTGACCAATGACAGGTTCTTCCGCCATTCGTTCCATCAGGAAACTGGAGCCCATGTGCACCATTGGTTTGGAATCAGGGTTTTCCAACTCCCCTAGGTGGACCCTCCGTGTCCACCAATCCGGTTATAGCGCCGGACATTCGCTTTTCGTCCTCTCACTTTCGTAAACAACACCCCCGCCACGAGAAGGCAGTGAGTAGGACTTCCCTGGCAGAGGCTATATATACGCTGGCCATATGAGAGCATTTCGAGAGGGAGAGTAGACTCTCCCCACTCTCGGCCGTACCAGGGCATTTGGGGGCTATTTGTCTTTCCTCCAGTATTATAGAATAACTGACGGTTAAAACCACTTTAGGTGAATCGTAAATTGAAACTATTACTCATTAGATAAATTCACATGCTTAAATCAATTCACTAGTTAAAATTCCTATTTTTCTAGTTTGATTTGAATCGGTAAGTAGATTTGTTAATTAGCACAGATTATGGATTGTTACAAATGAGTTCCATTAATTGTTATGTAATAACCTACTTACACTTGATAGATTAATTCTCACAAACTTAGGCTTGGTTAGTCAGATCAAAGTATTGATGAAACATAAGAATTATCAAATTAGAAAAATAAAAACTTACATGTAGCGGAATAATATGTGACGGCGCTTCAATCACAGGCAATCCTGCTTGACGGAGACTTTGGCGTACAATAGATACTCGTTTTTGGTGTTCTGTACGAAGTTCTTTTCCTTCAGGAGATTTCAAAATTTGAATACTTGCTTGCGCAGCAGCCAAGGAATGTGGTGGTAGTGAAGTAGTAAATATAAATCCGGAAGCATAAGATCGGATCATATCAACTAGTTCAGAACTTCCTGCTAAATAGCCTCCGATACTAGCGAAAGCCTGAGGATACGAAAATACACAATAAAACTAGCGATATTCATAAAATTACACATAACATTGATCTAGAAACACGTTGTGATGAACGTATTATTATGTAAAATGATAAAATTTATTAGCGAGTAATAGCGCCATAACCGAATAATCTTTTGATTTATTGTTGCCATGTACTTTTGCTGTCAATATGATAATGATGTGAATTAAACATGAAACGAAAAGATGGCCATTTCGTATGTGAACAAACTATAATATAAGTAGTAAATGATGAAAAAATTATTCAGTGAACTATTAAACTAGTTACCAGTGATATAAAACTTTTTATGACTTATGTACTGTTACTATACAATTAATATGAATCTCAATTCATAGATGGTATGTACATGCATCTCATACATGATGATATCAGATGACGTGCCCTGGAAAAAATTGATCTACCATCTTTTTCTAAAATCTCTCTGCAAGTTTAATGTTTGAGTATAAATGCAACAAGATTGTTTAAACTAGAGATATGTGAAAAGTACACATAACTTTATTATTTTTAATATAATTAACAAACCTTTCCAAGTGTACCCGTAATTGCATCTATCCTATGCATCTGACCATCACGTTCGGCAACTCCAGCTCCATGTGCACCGTATAAACCAACAGCATGAACTTCATCAACAAATGAGAGTGCTTTATTAGCTTCAGCAACATCTAATAAATTCTTCAATGGGCAAACATCACCTATGATTATAAAAATAAATTAGTTTTAGATCGTTAAGTATCACAGTCTGTAGGTGAATGAAAATTCGCTCGATAAATGTTAGGTAATAATGAAATCAATGTTAATAATATTTAAGTAAAACGGTAAGAGGTCGTATGGCATAAGAAAGGGTAGATAGGTTCTAAAACAAAATGTGGCTTAGGCGAAATATACACTATTGCTACATGAATCGGTTTCCAGACAGTATTTAGTGTAGACCCTAGTTGAGTGATTATTAGTAAATGAGACTTAGTGTTATACTTTCTCTTATTACGACCCAGCTATTCCTATTGCTTAGTATTCTTGGACACCAATTCACTCGACAAGTCCCCAAATCAGAACACGGTTAAACAGGAACGAGATTATATTCCAAATAACAAGGGTAGATGAAAGTAAGAAAAACGATAGTATATTTATAGTTTTTACATGAGGCGATTCTAGAGTCTTTTCCAAGTATCGACTAGCGCTGATTGGATAAGAAATAGCCAATCAGTGTGCACCAATACAATCGTGCATGGAACATGCTTTAATCCAATCTATGTCCCGCTAACATTTAGTCAATGAGTTGTGCTGCAAAGTCACGATATTGACCTTTTTTGGCCACAAACTGCTTATCGTACGAAGAGTTGGATAATAATAACTGCAGAATGTGACCAATCAACCCATATTAAGATGGGGAGGTCCGATGAGGAGAAACTTGAGCAGTTTGCAAGAATACCAGATACCACTACTTGCGATTACACCAACAAGTGATTTATTTAGAAATTCGTACATACCATCTGGAATGACACTCCAGTAGACAATGCTTTACAACACTCAGAAAGACTCAAAGCGGGATATCCGCCCGACTGCACTAGGTAATCCCTGATTTCTGGATGTTCGCTGTAAATGTTAAAAACGTGAAGTATTATATAGGAAAGACATTGGGTTAATGTTATAGTGGATCTTGATTGACCAAGTTAGATGCAATGTCTACATTTCCATCTATCGATTATTTCAACAGGATATAACTGTAGGAGTATGAATAAAATTTAAATGTGTTTGACTGAAAAGTAACATGAATCCTTGAAATTTTTATTGGTGGTGTGGGCCGCATAAGAGGACTTTCATTAGTATGACTTCATGACTCATTTTTAGTCAGATTAGGAACTTTACGTCTTACCTTAAAACCCACCAGTATCATAAACATGACTATTCTTTAAATTATTATGGCTAACAGACATTTATTTATCTCAGAATATTAATTTCTATGTGTCAAATGTTTTTCATTCCGCTTTAGTCTTAGTGACCTTATTAAAATAATTTTCCGATTTCAATTTATGAAATGGTAGGCCTGTTGGCCAAAGGCTTGAACTTTCAATCATCAGGCTATATATCGAAGCCCTGTGTGGTTTTTACTTCGGTTTGAGAAGCATGATAGTAATACCATTGATCCCCTTGTTACAAACAGTTTATTTCAAACTGAGTACGCGACGTTGTACCTGACAAATAAGTTACGTCAAACGTGTGACGTGTGGGAACTTGGAAATGATATACTACTTGACGAAATATTTTTCTTTTGTGTCCGATAGTCATCACGCCTATTACCGAAACATTATTATTGGACTATTTACAGGAACATAAGTCGATTAAAATGTAGGCATTTCTAATAATTTTATGTGTACTCTACTATTACAGAATAATCAGA
Source organism: Schistosoma rodhaini (assembly GCA_944470415.2). Taxonomy (NCBI): domain Eukaryota; kingdom Metazoa; phylum Platyhelminthes; class Trematoda; order Strigeidida; family Schistosomatidae; genus Schistosoma; species Schistosoma rodhaini. The sequence goes on from OX104037.1 coordinate 14,924,991, forward strand.
GTGTAAAAAATATTTACTAATTGCCAAAGTCTCTTCAGAGAATATTTTGTAGCCAGTCTATATTAGACAGTACACTTTTAGAGTCGACCTTTTCTAACCCCACCTCTCTTTGTGGGAAGGCAGCATCGCTGTTATGCTGGTTGTCTGAAGGAAACACCTTACTGCCGTCAAACCTCTGTACAGTCAGCAGTACGACTTCGGACCTTGGGTTTGTTGTTTTTAGTCTTACCGCTCTTCAACCGACCTGTCTGGCATGGTAGGATCTTGAGGAACGATTGTTCCAGCCAGTATAGCTCGATTAGTTTATCACGATAGGCAAGCCCGACCACCACGTCAAGGTAGCAGCAACGGTCGGAATTCCTTATTCAAGATATTTTAAATAGTGAATACACGATAAGTAGCATATACTGCTTTAAATGTATCCGAAATTTATTCGTTTTTGTTTTGCTGATTTTAAAATGGAAAGTCAAAAAGATTAGTACACTACTATCATTTAAACGTATGAACAGAAAACTAATAGAAGTGACAATTATAAAAAAATTTTAATGTTAAATATCTAAGAGATCAACATACAAATTAGTTAGTTACCTGACATTGAATGAACTGTTTCAAAAGCAATCAGTTTCGGCGAATCCTTAGGTATATTCGCAAGTAACGAAGTTAAGTGTTTCACATCATTATGTTTATAGATAACTTTTGGACAACGACTAGTTCGAATCCCATGTATCATTGATGCATGATTACCAGCATCAGAGAATATTGTTAATTGCGGTATACGAGCTCCTAAAGTATGCAACACAGCTTCATTAGCTACGTAACAACTTGTAAATACTAAAGCTGCAGGTTTCCCATGAAGATCTGACAATTCAACTTCTAATGATTCATGTAACAATGAGTTGCCAGATATATTACGTGTTCCACCTGAACCAACACCATGTTTACGTATGGTAGAACTAAAAAAACGTTGTTTTTTAAAGAAAAATCCGTTGTTATATGAGTGATTAAAGCAAGGAAACGAAATAATGTAACCATAAGACCACTTTAAAACTAAAACTAACAAATAGTTGTATTTTGGCAAGATGATAAAGTGATAACTACCTTTTAAATCTTTATCGATAAGAGTGATACAACCAAGAATATTTGGGTTAAACCCCTACCAATGAAAACTCACTTAAACCTAGACTGGTTATTCCTCTAACTCATTTTATTTAACTATTAATCATGAAATTACGCCAGTTATATAAACATGACTAATCCTTGTTATTCATTCATTTTGTTGTTTCACTGATATTGTTCGGTATGTGTGTGCACTAATTGTATTATCAGTATAGGGTTGTGGAGATTGTTGAGTTTTAATTGAAATCATGAACCGATCGATGTTAAACCACCATTGAAAACCCGGGAAGACTAGACAACCGTTTCGTCCTAATATGGAATTCCTTAGCAGTGCGTACTCACGATCCCTAAAGCGGGATTCAAACCCAGGGCTCCCGGTCTCGCGCGTGAACGTTCAGCATCCAGATAAATGAGCCAGCATTCAACAATGTTAATGCCTAACTCCAACTAATCCATGATATTGGGCTACTGTCTTCCATTATCTTCGGTAGGTAACTACCTCACGATCAACACGGATTAGTTCTACTGGTTACGGTTTCTTATTAGAACTCCAAGAATTACCTCTCGAAGCTAGTGACTAGTGAGCACATGATAATTGTCAGTATAGGGTTGCGTTCACTAGCGAGACCGTAAGTTCTGGGTTCGAATCCCGCGTGGAGTTGTGGATTCGCCCTGATGAGGAGTTCCATACTAGGACTAAACGGCTGTCTAGTGCTTCCGGGTTTTCAATGGTGGTGTAACATTAGTCGCCTCATGATCTTCATTGTATTAACTTACATTTTAGAAAGAGATTATGATTATTGACTATGTATAGATAGATACCTGTTTTGGCCATAGTCATGTTAAGACCGGGTACGACGGTATAAGGACTTATTCAAGAAATTCATGTGTAGGTTATTACTTCCTGAATATGTGAGTAACATAAAACCCTATAAAATAAATTACACCCTTTATTCCTAGAAAAAAACAGAATTCTAATAAGTGTAATCTTTTAGCCTAGATTGATCTATCGTATTTTTCTATTATGAGGGAGAAATACAATAAATGGATAAACAAACTGTAAGTTTGGGGAATGAGTATTTCGCAAGAGATCAATTGAAATGATATACCACGGTAAAAGTATTATAGAAGACTCAATGAAGCGGATCAGACAATGACACTGTAAGTAAGTGAAGTGACTGTTTGTTGTTCATATGATTTTAGTAAGTAAATATCACGAGTAGGAAATACAAAATCAGAGTTACCTTAAACTGTAGTTGTGCTCACTATAATAAGACAACCAAAAATAAATTGTATCATTTATAAGCGCAGTCGCATTGGTCATTCGATCGATCAGTTATACTTTACAACATTACAACTAGAAAATTCTGTCGAATTCTATTTCACCCATGGGAACCATGACAATAGAATATCTGGAACGAATTTAACATCGTTCATGAGCTTCAAACAAATTTTTTCACAAGTCTGATTACATTATAATGCAATTCCACATATCAGGTAATTCATCTTATTAATTTGTATGGTAAGCGGTTTTTATAAAAGAGATTTATATGGTGATATATAACTTATTTGATTTATTTATTTATTTTATTTAAACACATAAATATTGGTACAAAAAGGAACCAGATATATATGCGCCACACAAATCTCATTTGATTTGTGTGAGGGCTGTGATAATACCCGGATGCCCAAACCGAAACAGGTGGTTTCCTTAGGGAGCCACACCCCCAGCCTCGGACCTAAAAGTCTAATCCACAAGGTAGTGGAGCATCGTAAGGAGATGCAGTCCCATGGTAGCCGGTGACCAACACCATGTGTTCCCTCAGGATACTGGAACCCATGTGCACCATTAGTTTGGAATCAGGGTTTTCCAACTCCTTTAGGTGAACTTTCTATGTTCACCAACCCAGTTAAAGCGCCGGACATTCGCTTTTCGTCCATTCAATTTCGTAAACAACAGTAATGCCACTGTGAGAATGCAGTGAGCAGGACTCCCCTGGCAAATGCTATATACGCGTAGCCATGTGAGAGTAATTCGAAAGGGAGAGTGGACTCTCCCCACTCTCGGCTGTACCAGGGCATTTGGGGGCTATTCGATTACACATGTTATATTAATTTAATTAAACTATAAGTTTCATCAATTATTCTACAAGTATTTAATTTGTCATTACTAGACTTACAGGCAGTAACATACTACTGTTAAATAGAATTTTACAAGTACTTATTGAATACTAAAATTATTTGATTTGCAGAACTGATGTGCTTTAACTGAATGCAACTGCTCTTACAGTCTAGTTGATTTCTTAAATTTCATCTACCAGGTAGTGGTCATCTTGTTTGGTTAAATTTTCATGATAGTGTAGGGGTTGACAAATGAACATCAAATCAAACAAAAAAAGAGACTTTCAATTTCATTAATGACGGTAAGAATTTAACGCCACACTACCATTTCTTTTGAACAGTCTGATCTAACATTAATTTATTAATATACTTTGTCGTGTTTGTGCTATGTTATAACCTTTTTGTACATGATGATATATATAATTCAAATTATTATAAAAAACCTACAAGTGTGTTCATCATATTTTTCTGACTTAAGTGCTAGTTCAATCGTGACTACTAAAGTACGTATTGGACAGTCCTGAGAATTACTGGCCCATATATTACAACTTCTATCCATATACTTTTATTATCAGAAATGAAAAATCAGAGTATACAAGTGGAAACATGTGAAAAGCAAGGATTGATTGGAAAAAAATACCATAGAACAATGGATATTACATTAAAATATTAATTTCAATTGCATTTCCAATGCGGTGTGATTCATGCTTTAGCTTATTATCCTTGTTATTCACATGTCTTCACTTGTATAGCCTGACCTTTTATTTTTGAGATAAAAGTATCTTCAAGAATTAATGTGAGATTACATTGGTCGGAGTGTATAGTATAGCACATACGATATAGTAAATATTTCTAATATACTTAATCGTGACACTGTACACTATATGAACATAATATAATTGTCATCAAAACGAAGCTGAATTTTCCGTCCCATTTGGGACTCGTCAGCTGGATGTACCTGTATCTCAGAGTTGATGTTCACTCTGGGACTCGAACCCAGTAACTTTCGCTTCAAACGCCATCGCGTTATCCACTCAGCCACTGAGTTCTGATAGCCAACATCAATGGGAAGATTCAAACAAACAATACTGAATTGAATTTAAACTTCACCCCATTGCACAAGCAAGTGGCTATCAGGACTCAGTGGCCGAGTAGATAACGCGATGGCGTTTGAAGAGAAAGTTACTGGGTTCGAGTCCCAGAGTGAACATCAATTCTGAGATACAGGTACATCCAGCTCACGAGTCCCAAATAGGACGAAACGCGCGTCCTGGATTCCACTGCTAGCCACTATCCATCTTTGCTTACCATGCTATATCGAGGCAATACGCACAGTATGCACATATGCCGATAAGAGACTGGTCAGTTGCAGTCCTAAACATCAATGAGAAGATTCAAACAAACAATACTGAGTTTAATTTGAAGTTGAATTTTCGTTTACAAATAATCCAACGTTAATCTGTGTTTAGTATGAAGGGAAAAAGTATGTGTTTAACTAAGGCTGAGTACTAATTAGCATGTAGTAGCAAAATTTTAGCCAATTACTGATTACTACTGTCGTGTGAGCTACTTATATCGACATAAATAGTATATAGCGTGAGTGAGGAATAGAATGTCTGGCAGCAGAAGATTGAGAAGATCGAGAAGGAAAGTACAGAAACAGAAAGCAATTGATATGAAAATGCAGGAACAATAAAGCCTGAGACAATTAATGAACATTTTGCAAATGAAATGTTAGAGTATGGTTTTTATAATTTACCAAGTAACCTTGTAATTTTGTGCTACATATATAGTCGGTTGTCCTCACCTGTGTTCTCATTCACTAAAGTGCTAATAATAATAATAATAATAATAATAATAATCACATTTATACCACAAAGTCTCTGAACGAACAGATACTATGAAATAGAACAATTAATCTACAGAATTTACGATTACAAAATAGCATAGTCGGCTATCTGTAAAAAGAAACTATAAAATATTTGGGAGATAAGTATTTGTAAGTCACCACCCAAACATTATAGCCTCTAAGTAACATACCTAACATCTGCTCCCTATATTGGTGCTAGGATTAATAAGCTTATGTAAATGTGATTTGCCCATTAAAAGTTCATATCAATCACAACTAATTGAAGGAAATAAAAAAGCAACACTTACATGGCAGCTTCTTGAACTTTAGGATGCCAACTCATTCCCAAATAATCATTGGAACACCAGACTGCTACACGACGTTTCATACCACTAGAATAATCATCAGCAAACGGAAATTCAGATGCATCTCTTAAAATTCTTCTAAATACTCGATAAGTAGAATCTTTCTTTTTCTTTTCTACTTCAGACGCGAAAAACTTATTATAATTAAAACCTAGGCAGGTATCACCATCATTACGCACTGAATCGATTGTTTGAGGATGTTTTGGATCAGTGTCTTTCATTGTCATGGCTGTTGTTGGCTGTAGACTTTTTCTCGCAACTATACTCTTTTGCCAACCAGCGAATAAGGCACACGTATTTGGAATACAGATGTCTACAAAAAGAATAGATACGAAATACGATAAAAAAAAGAACCCTTTTAGATACTAACATTGTAATGAAGTTTCTTCACAACTTAGTACGAACAAAATGAAAGGATATTTATGGAGTTTTAGCGAGAAGTGGTGACCAGTGTCGGGTGTAGGGCAGCTATTCACCAATGGATTCGGAAGATAGTTGTGTAATATCAAGAACCGACTGTAATTAGACATGTGAACCATTGGATACTGAATCAGTGGTCTAAAGGTTAGCTATTTGCTGTGAGACCTAAAGGTCTTAAGTTCGATCTCTGATTGGGTCGTGGATACCTACTGCTGAGGAATCCCGTACTGGGATAAAACAGCCGTACATTTTCTGCTTTTTTATAAGTTGTTTAACCAAGTTTACGATGTGATGTAAACTGTAAAATTCAAGGCTAGTGTTCATCAAGAAATAACAAATTGTACTATAGATAACTTTTACATAATTAGTATGTCCCAGTGCGGAAAATCTGGAACCAAAACAAATTTGAAAGAGTGTCTATAGCACTAAAGAAGACATTCTCTAAGAAAATTCAGTTCAAAAGAGATACAGCAGAAGAAATTCTGGAAAACAAACCTTCGAGATCTCTTAGGTAAACATTCATTTCGGATGAACTTTATATTCTTATTTGGTCGGTCCATGATTCATAGTTGTGTGAAGGATAAACTTCTACTTTGGGCCAAGTTAATGTGCATTTATCAGTTTAATGGCTCATGTGCAGCAGGTTATATTGACCGCGCAAAGCGAGCTCTTTTGAAACGCATCTCCGAACATTAAGCTGCCTGGCTTTCTAAAGGACTACTAAAGTCAGTCAAGAGTCAAATCTTAGAGCACCTAATTAATTCTGGTCACTCTGCTTCACCTAAATCCGCTTTTCAAATAATTCGCATGGTTAGAATGATCAACTCAGAAAGAATACAAATGAAAAACCCATGTATAACAGAAACCATAGCTACCCATCGATTCAAGTCTAACTTTTGTGCATAAAAACAGAATGTTTAATCTTACGTCCTACCATGGTCTTAACCCTTTTTTCTAATTTCCGTAATCTATCGCTCTTTTTCTGTTCTTAAAATCTACCAAGTGGATAAATATCTTCACCCTAACATTTCTCGTTAGACGTTGGACGACTACATAACCTCCCTTCAATATCTAATTTTGGTAGACAATTTGTGACACTATATCACTGAATTTTATTATTTAACATCATCTCATTGTACTATGGACAGTTAATTCTAAAAGATTAATTGACTAAAAGTACAACTGTACAACCTAAGTAAATTAAACAAATAGGCTGGTAAAAATAAAGTATTCTTCATTTAACTTTTCAGGGGTCAACCTTACTGAAGAATTATCCATTTATTTGGAATACACAGATGGGATAGTTGTATTTAATGAAGATATCCACAAAACACGGAGTCATGAGTAACAATACTAAAATGTTTAGGATGAGTCTGTATCTCTGAATGCGAAATGTTTCATCAAGACCTATTTGCATTAACGCTTAGCCTGACCATATAAGGTGAAGTAGTCGAAAATGTTGATAACATCATAGTCTTGACAGCCTTCATGGATTGGCGGAAGAAATCAGGATTGGTTTGTGCCAACTCCTACCATCTATGGTGTAGGTAAAATATCCATCTCGCAACAAATAGGTGAGTATGTTGTGCACCGGTCCGTACTGCACTAGCCTGTAGCTATGAAGATACAAAGTTTGGGTAAACTGAAAGTGTATGATTATATATATATATATATATATATATCTTAAGGAGAGTGGTTAAAAATTAACAAAATCTAGTTTCCTACTGATAATTGAAATTCTAGCTCATAAAAAGATAAATTTCATGCTACAAGAAATAAAAAAATCCAAAGATAGTTGCAGTAACAATGCGAAATTGTACTAGAAATTTTGAAAAATATTATTAATAATAGGGTTGTTTAGGGAGTAGTAATAAATTGAGTTATTTCTCAGTTGATGATTCGTAAATGGTGAACGTTTTAAAATTGAGCTATGCAAATTCAGTACAGAGCCATAGAAAAATCAGGTTCGATTCCGCATAGATAATTAAAGTTATATATTTAACAGCTCTAGGAAGGTTTGAGTTAAGTCAGTTACTGATAACCATATCTGTGAAAAAGACAAAAGTAAACGAGGAATTTTTGTTTCAACTTACTCTCATCAGTTACTATGGCACTGAATTCAAATCAATGACCGTATGTCGCAACATGTATTGAGCAATTTCTCATGGGGAACGATATAACTCATTGTGGCATCATTAATTCTCATACCCTACGTTATTTATAATCATTAATCTCTCAAATTTATTTAACCTAAAAGCTGATTACAAATATTTAATGGTAATTTGGGTTTAAACATAGTTGTGCAAGGTATGCCATTGTGTATGAATAACACGTAGAATTACTAAGTCAAGTTATTTTATTCACAATTCTGAAATAATAATTTGTATATAGAAAAGTATTCACATAGAACCCAGCAAACAATGTGAACTTATGACTGTAGAAATTAATGAAAATTTAACACGAAGTATATTCTTTCTTTATGTGTCTTAATACAAAAACAGTTCTTAAGTAATTGTTATACTTTCTGCAATATATTTATATTTATCAAATAACCATTCAACTTACCATCAGAAATCCCACATAACTGGTTTTGAAACAACTCGTTTTCGTGATTATCAGAGGTTTGACCGCACAGATAATCATTTGAACATGTTGACTCATATGAATTGACCGTAAAAGGACACTTTTTCAATAAGCACTCTGAAACATTCTCTAAAATACAGAATTAATTCAATAACAAAATAGATGGAAAAAATATTTAAATTTATAGAAAGGGTAACATACAAAGTTGATAATCAATAAAAATGACCAAATAAATGTGTTAATTTTGTTGACTGAACGTTAAATATCAGGTTCAGGAGCGAGGGTTCAGTGGTCAAAGAACCCGACTTCTTAACGAGCAAGTAGCAGGTTTAAATAATGTTTCACCTATTTCAGCTTAGCCAACCACAGTGTCACTGTCCCTTCAACAATGTGTGGCTCAGAGACGGGTACATTAACTCGTACTTAGTTACTGGGTTGTATAGTCTCAAGAGACTGTTAGTTTTTATATCAGTTATCAAATAACAGTATTCACTTTCTGTCAAGCGTATTAATACGGTTAATTGTCTTGCAAAGTTTTGCGAAAAATAGTAATCTCCTGACAGTCCATTAGTCTAAATACAAAACTTTTAACAAAGAGTTCAAACACACCATTACAACTACATATATTTATGCAGCTGGTGAAAGTTGTCCCTAAATTACATGATAAATTCAATTAATAACTTAATAAACAAATATAAGCATGATTATCGAGATAAGTTTAATGTTATCTATAGGTCACCCTGAGGTAATTTTCTCACTACTATTAAGTGGGAATGCCCGGTTTAAAGTATGAAAGGAGTGGCTTAGCGGTTAAGAAGTTCGACTTTCAGCCACTATGTCCAAGGTCCAAAACCCGCTTTCCCTACTTCGTTTTTGGTAACCAGGTAGTAGTATTACTAACAATCCCTCTAAATGTAGCTGACATCCGATTACTTGGTAAATGAGTTGATCTAAATTTAAATAAAAGCTAAAACAAGACGGAATTTCAGACAGAACTATTCATACCAAAAATGGAAATTTAGCTCATAAACATTTTATCAAAAATTAGACGAATAGTTATTGAATAGTCATGATTACACAGAAAATATAGAACACCCAATTATATTTGCATGAAATTTCAACGATTGGAATTAAATGACCCCAATGTTCCTCCCGATTGTCTGATTTGAACTTCAGGGAAATAATCCATATTAACATTATATAAAGTAAGATCGCGAAAACAACTGTCAAATTGTGTTCAAATGTTAAACTTGATTCATAAAGTAAATATGAGTTATTTATTGTGCAATGGGTTCAAACAGCGGTATGTGAATATGTGCATTTATGTTATTATTATTTGAACCCAGTGATCATGTGTTCCTAAACTATGGTAAATCTATTCCATAAAATGATTCACGCCGAACTCCTGTTTGGACATATGTCATTATGTAATTCATTCAGTAATTAAGGGTTTACATACCAAACTTGAGTCAAACAGTACGAGATTTGAAAATAACACCAAGATCAGCAGAGAGAAGTAGGTAATGTGGGGTTCGAAATTCAACCTAAGGGTTATAAGTCAAGCGACCTAACAACTATCCCACCATCATATATAAGTCATTACAAACTGGAAGGAATTTGACGAATTCATGTAGTTCTAGATAAAATGGTTCCTGTCGCTCATTTTAAAAGTCACCGAGTAGTTATACAAGAGAGCTATAGTAACTTCAGACTAGGGGTTCTATATCAAAATTGTTGAAAACAGTGCTGTCAGCTTTCTTGTTAATATGAAAAACTACAGAAACATGCATTCCATTCTTTATTCTTTGGATGTTCTGTTGTGCTGTTCGCATCACATTTCTGGGGGAATTTTACAAATTGAATACATTAGCTTATTTTACTTTGTATACTTAAAGATAATGCTTTATTCCAAAACAATTATATTTGAGTCCTCTAAAGTTCACAAAAACGCTTTTTAGTTCATGAAATCTCTAGACGAAGACACTCAAATATTTTGTTTTACAAATATTCCGTTTTATCTTTATTAAGATAGCTAGGTTAAGACTGGAACAGTAAAGCGAGTTTGGATAATATGCATAAAACTTTTGACCATGGACCTTACAACTATGTTACAGTGAAGGATTGGACTGACTGCCACCGAATAAGACATGTATTTCTGTGGATTATCCACAGTTTTTATTTGAGGAAGATCAGAAAACAAACCTGTCTGGTCACAAGAAGTAAGATATAAAAATATAGGCGATATAAAAGATAAAGGCTTACTACAGACTGATGATTCATCTGACTGATGCTCCGTAGCAACATCTGAATACATTCTGGGACTGGAAAGTGGAGTTCCATCAAACAAACGCCTAGCAAACGGACATCTTGGTATTAATTGGATCAACTGCTGAATATCTCTTTGAATCACAGTAGGAGACAATTTACGCAAAAACGGGCACGACGTCATTGTAAAACCTTAGACAAAAACTAACAAAAAGCCATAATGAAAAATATACAAACCAGTTATTTATTAGTAAGAAAAATACTTATCAGAACATTAGAAACTAGTGCGTACACATTAGTATATTACAAAAACAAATCACCACGTCAACTTAGGACATGCCAACTTTTCTAGACAAATGAAACCGATATGAATGAATGTCTGTAACTGACACTTTTTGGTATGTATAAACGATCTCGGAAGTATCAGTTAAATAAAGGATGAATTTAATTGTATTTATTTATTTAAACACATATATATTGGTACAAAAGGGCACCAGGTACATATGCGCCACACAAAATAATGAAAGTAGGAAGAGAAGGAATGAAAAGATAAGGCGGACTAAAATGTACAACCAGAAGACTCTTTCAGTTAAGAAAGTTAGAACCATTCTTTATGTAGAAAGTAAAAGAAGGTTGCAGCAGGATCGCCACTGGCTTCTATTCCGAGCCATATCTGATAACGTCTCTAGCCACTGTGTTGTACTATCTCTCGGACCCCAACCAGGGAGTCGTGAAGGACCAACAAAAGCTAGCCCTTTGCAGCTCTCTTTCATGCCACGACACCATGTCATACACTGACCTCCTCTCCGCTTTCTCCAACCAGTCCCAGGGTCGGCAAATAATGCACGACGTGGAAGTCTCTGGGACGACATTCGTAAAACATGTCCAAGCCACCGAAGTCGGTGTTTCAAGATGGTGACACCAATTGAATTATCGTCTCTGTGCCCGAACACACGATGCCGAACCTCTGCATTACTAACATGGTGTTGCCACTGGATGTCAGCAATCCTTCGGAGACAACGATGATCGAACACAGAGAGACGTCTAACATCCTCAACTCGGAGAGGCCAGGTTTCACAAGCATAGAGCAAAACTGCACTCACCGACGCGTTGTAGATCCGACCTTTTACAGCCAGACTAACATCACGAAGGCGCCAAAGATGGCCCAGATTGGCATAAGCCGATCTGGCTTTCCTTATACGTGCATCAATCTCATCACTCACGCCACCACCAGCACTTATATAGCTACCTAGATACACGAACTTCTCAACTACTTCGATCTGCTCACCATCCAGGGTGAGTACAGGATTAGAATCCTGCCAGTCTTGTAGAAGTACTTTGCACTTGGAGGGTGCAAAGCACATGCCGTACCTGCGGACACTGATTGCCAACTGATTAAGTGCTGATTGCATGCCTTGGGCATTATCGCACAGTAAGACAATATCATCCGCATACTCAAGGTCGAGAAGTCGTTCTCCAGGCAACATATCCACACCGCCATTACTTACATCCATCAGAGCTGTTTCCAGGATGTCGTCGATAGCAAAGTTGAAGAGGAATGGGGAGATCGGGCAACCCTGCCTAACCCCACTGCTCGAATGGAACAAGGGAGAAAGGTGGTTGTATGCCATCACTCTGCCTGAGGTGTTCGTATACAGGGCCTTTAAGATGTCAATGAACTTCTCAGGCACACCCTACTTCAATAGACAATCCCAGAGAACAGTCCTGTCCAACGAATCGAAGGTCGCCCTGATATCAAGAAACACTACGATTGTTGGCCTGCGATAAGTATGACGGTGTTCTAACATTTGGCGGAGGGTGAAGATGTGATCAATGCATCCTCGACCAGAACGAAAACCAGCCTGCTCCTCGCGAGTCAATCGTTCTCGGGTTTTAAACAACCTACGAAGAATGATAGAAGCCAATAGTTTGGACGCAATCGAAAGTAGACTTATCCCCCGATAGTTATTGCAGGAACAACGTGAACCCTTTTTAAAGATAGGGACGACTATTGACTCATTCCATGATGTTGGAACACTTTCTTGCTCCCAAACCTTTCCAAACAACGCAGTCAGTTCCTTAGCCAGAAAGTCACCACCATCTTTAAAAAGAACCGGAGGTAAGTCATCTGGGCCAGGTGATTTATAACGTTTCAAGAGTTGGAGTTCCTTGAGGACTTCCGCCTCGTTTGGTGTATCAGTCGTCACCTACCATGGGGGGTAGGACAAGCTGGTTGATGTTGCCGGAGCAGCAGGCCAGTTGAACTGCCCTTCGAAAAATTCCGCCCATCGTCCAAGACGTCGACAGATGTTAGTGATTGGCATCCCGTCATCCTCGTAGATTGTTTCACTCACACCAGACTTCTTGCTGCCAGTGGCTCGGATGAGTTGGAAGAGCTTCCGGCAGTTACCAGATGCAGCTGCTGCTTCCATCTCATTAGCACGCTCCGACCACCAGGCTTCCCGGTCCTTACGCAAGCTTTGCCCGATTTCATCACGTAACAGCCTTCGTTTGTGGTCAAACTCACGGTCACCCGGAGTAGACCGACGGGCTTCCATCAGTTGTAAGGAGCCAGAAGAAACCCAGTGCTTGTAAGCGGGACGTTTCGCGAAGCCGCAAGCGGCTTTACTCGCCATTTTCATGGCGTCATGAAGATGCAACCAATGCTCATCTATACTTTTCGGTGGGGTGGTAGCTAGCCTAGAGCCTAGCTCCGCTCGATACTAACTTGCAACAGAAGTTGCAGCCAGTTTACTAACATCAATCCGTTGGTGGTGGTCAATCCTTCGGCCACTGAAAAGTAAGGTGAGATTGGCGCAGACCAGGGCATGATCAGACTCCAGATAGGTACTCCAAAAGGAGCGGCAGTCTTGTACACAACCACGCCAGCGGTAGCTGATCGCGATGTGATCAATCTGAGTCCAGGCTTGGGATGCAGAGGGAGGACGCCAGGTGGCACACCGGCGATGACTGTGCCGGAAGTTAGTGCTGGCCAGAAACAGGTTGTGGTCTGTGCACAGTTGCAGCAAACGGTCCCCGTTATCTGTCCGGCGACCAACAAGTCCCCATCGGCCACCTAGACGACTCTCTTCTGTGCCTAGACGCCCGACCTGTGCATTCAAGTCTCCGGCTAGTACTACAATATCTGTCAAACGCGCTTTCTGGAGAAGAACTGTGAACTGATGGTAAAACTCATCCTTGATTGCATCCGGGCTGCAATCTGTCGGGGCATAGGCGGAGATGACGAAAAGACACCGTTTCTCACGCCGATTTCTTCTCACTTTGATGGAACTTTCTAATCTAACAGCACATAACCGACTGTTAATGGGGATCCAATCGATTAGTGCTGTCTCAGCCCTAGCGCTTAGTGCGACACCAACGCCAACAAGACCAGACGAAGATGCCACAGGGTCCCCGGATAAGCGCACGTGGAACAAGCTTTTCGAGGCGACAGATGGAGAGCGGATTTGTAGTACTTCACTAAAGTCTTGAATACGGGTCTCGGATAGACAACAAACATCAACATTAAGACCTTCCAAAGACATAGCCAGTCCGATCTGTTGTCTGATATGCATTAGTGTGCGAACGTTGAAGGAAGCCAGCTTGAACGGCGTACGTGGTTTCAGAAAGACTGCTTCAGTATTCATTATCGCTGGAAGCATTTACTTTCAACCAGACAGTGACTGCAGATCGTTTAGATAGGACAGATTTTCCACCATAGGCGAGCTGCTGCATAAGTTGAAAAGTAAGGTTACACAAATTGGGGATAAAAGGGGGTGAGTTAGCGATATGGTAAATAATAATAATAATAATAATAACAAAGGTAATAATAATAATGTTAATTGTCTTGCCTTTAGTATGACCAGGGATATTATCGTCAATAGAGTTCATAATTTCATTCATTTGTGTGTGGGCTGTGATACTGCCCGGGTGCCCAAACCGAAGCAGGTGGTTTTCTTAGGGGACCACACCCCGAGCCTTTGACTTAAAGGTCTGATCCGCAAGGCAGTGGAGCATCGTGAGGAGATGCAGTGAACTTGTAATGTACTGTTATAAATTACGAAAAATTCTACAACCTATAATCACAGAACTACTTTTCCGGGTTTGGTTGTGATAATGACAGCTGTACTTAATGCGAATTCCCCAATGTGAACCGGAGTATGAATGATAACCGTTTTATAAGTTAAATTTCGGGAGAATAGGTGAGAAAACATATACTGTAGAAAAAAATGAAAATAAGTACAACTACTTCAAAGCAGCTTGATTAAAACTGGATTTACTTCAGTAAAATTGAACTGCTTGACTAAACAGTTACGTTGCTTAATCTGTAGTATATATAAAGACTCAACTCCGGCAGATGCTATATGATGCATATAGGTAGTAATAGTTAATCATATGATGGTTCAATCTAAAACTAGTGATTTTCGAATCCGCACTATGTGATGGATATTTTGGTTTAGGAATCTGGTAATATTTTCAGTTCCAGGATCATTACAGTAAAAATAATGTAACTCAGTATTCAGGTTCAAGTTTGTATACTTAATTTTCACCGATTCTTTTAGTCTGTCTAATGTTCCTACAGGCTGTCTAAAATCCAATAGATAAAATTGAGATCGAACTTTCAGCTTAGCTGTAAGAATTCAAGTGCTATAGCTAAGTCAGTGCTTTGTAATTAATGTTAAATTTAGCACAATGTGCATCCATTGGGCGAGTTCACGTTAATTTGTTATAAATTAATTCATCCTGACTAATAGTTTGAAGATGTTAGGCCTAAATTATGAACATGATATAAACTTACCCTGACTATTTACGAGAACAAATTGGGGGTCTTGACCATATCTTTAACATGATCTTTAAGATAAAGACTCAATAACTATACTATTTCGTCATATTTCTCCGAGTCTTGAAAACCGTATCATTGATAATCGGTTTGTATCTGATCTTTTTTAGCTCTTTACGACTATTTGTGATATAACATCTAGCTCTCTATCGCCTTTACCTCAACTTATATATCGATGTAAAATGTTACGACTGTGACAAATCACATTATCTGCCTGTCAGCATAATAAGACAGAACAATGAGAAATTACATCAATCCCGTATAAAATATTCAAAAGTACCTGCCTTATAAGTTAATGAATAAAAATTAACATTATTTTGGCTGTGAATCTTAACGTTGATGTAGTGTGCACTGTTATCAAAAATCATGAGGGACCAAATGTATTGGAACTATGATGTTTTTCCCGCTTAGCAAAATATATCAATCTGAACTTTGAAGCACATTTCGTTATAGTACACTTACATTTAGTTTCCGTCGGTTTAATTGACAAAAATTTAGGCTGTTGAAACTATATATATATATATATATATATATATATATATATATATATATATATATATATACGAAGAATTAGATACTAACCACCTAAAAGAATGTATTGTAACAGAAATCTGTGCATCAAGTCTCACAGCTTGCTGACAAATGTGGCGCAAGTATTGTCATGCTTCGTTATATATTCAGTTATGCTATGGCCCTGAGAGAGGACATTATAAGGGGTTTTGCAAAAATCACTCTTCCCAAATGGATTATGAACAGGTTATATGAACACCATTTAACTATCCAGTCAACAACAAAAACTGTTCAGACGAACACTAACTATTTAGAGTTTCAATACATTACACTATTATGCATAAATTACTGCTAGATCTTGGTAAAAATCGTGTCCCAACCCCGTGGCAATATTATTTGTAGTGAACTTTCAATGGTCCGTAATCTGATGCAGAAAACGAACTTTTATGATTAAACAACCAAACCCTAGCATTTGACATATCTAAGAACTTTACAAGATGATCAGTTTTATATAGGATGTTATTTAGAATTCCATTCCCTACAGTTATTAGCTTGGATATTGAATTATAATATATATCTACTGTCCGGGAAAAAAAGGCTACTTAGCGGTTAGAACTCTTGAGTCAGCAAGGTTGCTTAGCCAAATTTGCGTGTTATTTATTACACTAACCCATATTAGTGCAGTCTTCCTTACAAGCTTGAACTGTGGAATTCTAGACTTAGTTATTTTAAACTATCTTGTAATTATTCATATAAATTTGACCACAAGAGTAAAATAATAGGAATCGAAAACTCATAAAAGCTGCTTACTATTAACAGAGAAGTGTAAAGCCAATAAACACTGACGCTTAACACGCTTACAGAAATGTCCTGAACCGTTAAACCTTCAAGTACTACACACAAATGTCATTGGTCCATTTTATAAGCGCCTAATTCAGATTCCATTGCATGGTTCAATGCTTTTTATACATGATAAGTTAACCAAATGAACCCTATCAACCGTCAGGACAACAATTATTGTAGATTGAATCAATATCTCGGAACTTTTGAATACTATTTCATGAATTTCGTGGATGCTATGGGGGGGATCATCTTCAGTGCATATGCTCCTGTCTTTTGTTATTGAGGTACTTGTTGAAATCTTCACTTGTCTCCAAAATTAATATGTATTTCGACGTCTATATATACTACTCCTTCTATCTGTTGTTGTATTGTGCCTCGTTTATCTCTGAGAAATCTTTTATTAAGTTTGCGGATGCCAATGTAGTAGCAACTAAATCCTTAAAATATATTGTTCTTCAAGTTTCAGTTTCAGTTTCAGTTTCAGTTTGGAAAGGACAGGAGGCTTGATGGCCTGTGTTAGTCCTGGCAATGATGGTCTCTCAGCTGATCCAACTTTCTTTTGAAGGAGTCGACGGATGGAGCCTCAACCACGTGCTGAGGTAATGAATTCCACTCGTTGATTATGCGATGGGAAAGTCGGTAGTCAGCTGACAAGTAATTCGTTCGGGGCTTGTGAACTTTTTTGGAGTGTCCTCGTAGATTTTCTGTTTTGGAAGACAAGAAAAATGAGGGCATATCACGTGCAAATTTGTCATTAAGCAATTCGAAAACTATAATCAATCGCTATTCCGGGAATCAACCTAGTTGCTGTTCTCTGAACCCTTTCCAATAGTTCACTGTCTTTTTTTAGGCAGGGGTTAGCTGCTTGTATACAGTACTCAAGTTTAGGGCGCACAAACACAGTATACAAAGTCAGAAACGTTTTAGCGTCAAGATGCCTAAAAGCCCTGCGTATGGACCATAAAGTCCTAAAACCTTTGGCGGCTATTGCACAGCAGTGTGCAGTAGTCTTTAAGTCTTGACTGACGATGACGCCTAAGTCGTTGTGTGCCTGAACAATAGGTAACTCAGTGTTATTCATCGTGTATGCATCTGTACCCTGGTGGTCAATATGCATCACAATACACTTGGAAGTGTTTATCGGCAATTGCCAGGTTTGAAACCATTCAGATAATCTCTCCAGGTCATTTTAAAGTTCAAAGCCATCGCTCTTGCTTTGTATCGCTCTCCATATCTTGACATCAGCAGCATAGAGTAAGACCGATGACGATAGTAGACGAGGGAGATCATTTACGTTCAGGAGGAATAACACTGGCCCCAAATATTTACCCTGGGGACTCCACTAAGCACAGTTTCCCAGCTAGACAACTTGGAGTTCACCCTTACTCTTTGTTGACGCCCAACTAGGAAGTCTTTTATCCACATCAATAGATTGCCTCCAATCCCGACATTCCTTAGCTTATATAACAGCCAGTTATGCGGAACTTTGTCGAGAGCTTTTCTGAAATCCATGTAAGCTACATCTATAGGTAATTTTTGGTCCTTAAGAGCGCACCAGCTTTCACGAGCGACTCATAAGTTTGTGAGACAAGAGTAACCTGTTCTAAAACCATGCTGCTTTTTGGAGAGGATCCGGTTTTCATCGAGATACTTTAACAGTTCCTTCCGAATAATCTTTTCTAAGATTTTAACAACCACACTAGTTAGGCTAATTGGTCGGTAATTCTCAGGCTTATGTTTTGTACCTGTTTTGAAGACTGGACTTACTATGGCGTTCTTCCAGTCTTTTGGTAGACGACCCTGGGTTACGGATAGATTAAAACATACACTCAGAGGGTTCGCAACAAAGTTAGCTAATTCCTTTAGTAACCTAGGATGCAGTTCATCGGGTCCAGTGGATTTACCTATGTCAAGCTTAACTAGCAGACCAAAGACATCGAGTTCTTTAATGGTTACGCTGTCCAGTGCTTGTGTGGGGGGATTTTCATGGACTGGTGAGAAGGGTGTTTCTATGGTGTATACATCGCTAAAGTATTTAGAGAATACTTGAGCTTTGCCAAAGTCGTCCTCTACTAGTGATGTGGCAGTACTGTCTCCCCATAGTGAAGGAACATTTCTTATTCTTTTTGTCCTTTGGTTTATATACGAATACAAGCGTTTAGGGCATTCTATGGATTCCCTAACGATTTTCTCTTTGTGCAGCTTTCTGGACTTACGGAGGGTCGAGGCACAGGTATTTCGAGCCTTTTGATACTGACATTTTGCCTCATCAGTCCCCAGTAACCTAAATCTGTCCCACATTTTCCTTCTTTTACGGAGAAGGATGCGAACCTCCCTACTGAACCACGGTGGGGAGTTTCTCGGTCTCTTAGGTGTAGTCCAAGGGATGTGGGGGGTGGTAACTTTTAAGTATAAATACCGGAATATGTCCCAAGCCGTTTCGATTGATGACTCTGGGTCTGATTTCCAATCTACTGATGATGCTGATTTCATGATGTCTGGTATGTTTTTCAGACGTTAGGTCTGGATTGAGCTGAAGCGTACTCGTGATCGACAGTTATATGGAAGTCAAAGCTTAAAACTGCATGATCACTTTTGCTTAGGGATGGCATGTAATCCAGGTTTGCAACATCATCCTCATAATAAGTTAATATAAGATCTAGTAAGGATGATGCAGAACCCGGGTCGTACCTAGTTGCTTCCCTCACGTGTTGCACTAGGGCACATGTGATTACCGCATCAACTAGTTCTCGTTTGAAGGAGTTTGCTGACGACTCAGTCCGCAGATTTCCCCAGTCCACCATGGGTGCATTAAAGTCCCCTAGGATTAGACATCCATCACTTCGTGATAAAGTGTTAAGACTGCTTAGCAGGACCTCGTTTGCCTCACAGCTTGGACTGCGATAGATCAAAGTAAGTAGCAACTCTTGTCCCCTGCATTTCAGGCGGCAGCAAACTAATTCATACGTCCCACTCTCATGGGATACACTGTCGATAATGGTGAATGGAATAGCATTCCTAATGAATAGAGCTACTCGCCTCCTTTACGCGTTTGCATTCTATCGGCCCTTACTAATGTAAAACCCTCGAAATCAAGTTCCCTACTATCTATAGACGGCGTCAGTCATGTTTCTGTGACTGCGATTATGTCTGGCCTAGTTGAGTCAATCTGTACACCTAGTTCCGGTAGCTTATTTAGTAAGCTCCGGGCGTTGGTATAACAGATCCGAAGCCTATTTAGGTGGCCTAGTGCTTCACCCAGAGTGGCTTCGGCATCATCCTCTGTCGAAGCCTCACAACCCGAAAACTTACAATTTTCAGGTCTTTTTCGCCAGCGTCTAATCTGAGCTGTAGTTCCTTTTCGGCTTCCCGTCTTTTAACACGGTCCGCCAACGGTAAGTCCTTACGGAGAAAAACCCCTGAACCCTTTAAATTTGTGTCCATTTTCTAAGATTAAGTCGCGTTCGTTTGGGGTTTTGAAAACGACTTTGAATAGTCTAGACTGATTTGGTTTCAGATGAGCAAGATTTCCTAGTCTACACACCTTTAGCAAGGTAACTCCGGGGATGTTTTTGGGCATAACTTGGTTGAGTAGTTGTTTTATCAATACAATGCCATGCTCAAAACGAGCTTTCGGTTCTAAGTTGTCACTCTCCTTGACTCTATGGAGAATGACTGATCTGTCGCTGTTATCAGACCTCGGCTTGTCGACCCTTTTGGTGGGGGTATGATTTTCTTTTACGTCATTTTGGCGTTATTTTCTTACGACCCGTACCCAATCGCCAACGTTATTTGGAGTGGTAACCACAGTCGCGTCAGGCGTACTGTGGGATTTCGGAAGATTCAGGACGACTTGGGAGATTGGGTCATCTTTCGCGCTGGAAACCGATCGAGCCTTGCGGTTTCGGCTTCCGGAAGTTCCCTTCTGGGTACCATTTTTGATACGAGGGACAAAAGAAACTTTTTTGCGCGAGTTTCTGGTTGTAACAGTCCTCTTTGGAGGATGTTCTTCCTCCTTAGTAGGGTGTGGGTCGGCAGTTTTTGGACTCACTTGGGCCTGCCTTGTGTCAATCTGCGTGTCGACAGATTGAGTTCTGACTGATGTATCCCGACCGCGTTTGCCGAGACACTTTTTTGCGGCATTTGCCATTGAAATGGCCTCGGTTAACAGGCTATTCGCATCCAAACAGCACTGTTGACATAGCCATACATACCCATTTTTACTGAACCGCTTCAGGATTGATACTGACTTCAGTAGTTTCACTAGATACACCCTAACTGAGGGAGCTCGGAAAAGCATCCTCACCAGACCGCTATTCGGTACTCTGTGCCAATCACCCATTGCGACAGCTAACCAGCTTATACTATAGGGGGAGTGAGATGTCACTGGGCCCTAGACAAATCGTCTTGCAGTCAGGCCACTGAGTGTCTAACTGTTAACTGATCCTCTTCAAGGCCAACGCAAACAACGAGCATCAGATAATTCTACAACATGGACTGACTCATGCAGCAGTGGTCGCACTTTGTTTCCTGTAATTATTCTTACTAATACATTTCTGTAGTAACGTCGTTTGAGTTGTATGGTCATAGAAGCAGCCGTAATACCTGGATTCGGAGAAGGAGCAGTTCACGTTTGGGGGCTAACCATGAGGTGTAACTGTAACCTTAGCTAGTTGATCTTACTATTTCCTCCTAACACGAATAGGCCCACAGTTATTCGACACAGACCATCCTTATTAGTGTTCTACAAGATCAAACACTTCTTGAATCATTGAATACCTTCCAAATAACTTCCTGAACTCTTCCACCCCTAACTTTCGATTTGACTGGGTTTGAGATCATCGAATAACAAAGATGTTACGGACAAGGGTTCGACCTTCTGGTACTCGCCAAGATTCAAAGGGAAGATAGTGATATTCAGCAGGAGTTATCCAATACAACCCTAAAACTACGAATCAAGCAGAAGGGAGTTGATAGGGAAAATTTACTATGTGACACATCTACGGGTGAGTATCGTTCAATCGTTCTGGGACATAATCGACGCAGCGTTTTTATTACGTAGCACAAACCTGCTCGTCGATGCGTACGAGCAACTATTAAACCCGTAGTGGAACGATTCTGTTGGCTTGATATGAATAAAGATATCGGGGAGTGGGTATGCTCTTATGTAAACTACCGGAAATCCCAAGTGGTTAGATTTTACGGGAGAACTGAAGACAGTTGGCTGAATAAAACCTTTTTGCTGTACATCAATTTTACTGCGTTTTTGGATGTGTTTGTTTTACCTAACCTTTGGACTTGTTTGTTTATATCATTCTTTTCGGACATTTTGGTTTCCTTTGTCATTGGTTTGGTATTTGGAAGTTTTTGCTCCTGGAACCTACAAAATTGAAGGTTTGTTTTATAATTGTCATAATTATTGTTGTTAGAACGACTTTGTCGGTTATTTGTGAATTGCGAATAAACTTGGTATATAATTTGGAGTTTTGGTTTTCTTGCTTACTAGGGTTCGTGATTTGCAAATATCGACGGCCAGTACTTCAATAGTTGGAACGGGCAAAAACTCATAATTGGACGTAACATTTAGACGCAATGAATATCCCTTAGCCTTTTTCGTCACTTCCAACTCTCGTTTCGCCCATGTTCATCTTGACCCGGTAGGACCCTGACCAGACTCAAATGGATAATCTTACCACTTAACGTATGCAGACGATTTTAAACGACGGCCAGAAGCAGTACTTGTAGTGCCATGCTTCAATAATAGTTCACTTCGATAACCGTTATTGTACCAATCTTAACGGTGTATAAAATCAGAAGGCAAAAAGAGGCGACAACTACATTTTTTGATGAATGATGCAGACCAGAAAGTTGTAAGCACATGAGCAAATGTGAACGAGCGAAGCAAAAGTTGATGCATAGTGGAGATGGCTGGGAAGTCAACTCGAGAGTGAAGTGAAAATACTGCGTGTCTGAGATTGGCGGAGAAGCCAAATCGCTATGAGCAAGCATTACTCAATATTTATAAACAAACAAAAATGAATGACAGACATATGTTGAATAAGATGCGAAGTGTGCACACATGCGCTCATATAAAAATATAGTCAAGGTTAATAAGCGAATAATGACTCATGATATATAGGTGAATTGGCTTGGCCAGTAACTAGAATAAAGTATATGGGCTTAACATATAAACTGATACTACATACTCATCAATGAAACTACGGCTAAAACAATAACCAGTGTGTCCATCGGACTGTAAGAAGAAAGATTCGATCGCTTTTCAGCTATTACTGCTA
Organism: Schistosoma rodhaini; assembly: GCA_944470415.2. Classification (NCBI taxonomy): domain Eukaryota; kingdom Metazoa; phylum Platyhelminthes; class Trematoda; order Strigeidida; family Schistosomatidae; genus Schistosoma; species Schistosoma rodhaini. The sequence continues at coordinate 14,948,199 of OX104037.1, forward strand.
AAGGTGATTGTTAGTTCAATTCCGGACTCTTCCATTTCCATTATACAGTACTGAGAATCGTTTGATTTCGAACAGTTGCCTACCATTCACAAGCCAACGGCTTGGTAGGACGACTTCACTGACACTTGGAAGCTTCCATTTTAGCTGCATACGTATTATAATGAACATTTTTACTTGGTATTCGCAATTCAGTGAAGGTTGACGTTGAATACACAGCAACCAAGCTCATTTTCGGTACGACGCTCTAACCTCCGGAAAGGATTCGCCAGTCCTTCAACTTTAAAAAGTGTGGACCTAAAGTTCGACACAAATTGGGTCACAAACATCATGCTTTTAGTCAAACCTTTCCCCTCCAACTACTACCAACCCATGTTTCATTAACACTACCTTATGGTTTGATACAGACATATTCGTAAATTTTAATACATCGCGCCAACATCTCAATGCAACCCATGCAAAACTTTTAAGTTTATCACTGTGATCCCAAATACTAAGAAGAACGGAAATGTAAATGAAATAATTATTGATTGGCCACAATCCTTTCGCTCGGAAGGCAACCATTTCGCCGTCAACTTTCTCACTTCACAACCATTACAGTCTCTCAAATTACAGTGCATACCGGACAGTCAACGACTGCAAGAAAAAATCCAAACCATTGATTTATAATATAATAATGTGTATTTGGGGGAGGGCATTATTGTTTGCGGATGGTATCAAAATCTGGAGAGCAGTAAGAAGTGAAGCTGATCAATTCGATCTCCAAGTTGACCCAGACGAATTAGTTAGGTGTTTCTCATGTTGGGGCTTGGAAATTAATTTTAATGAGAGTGTAATAATGCACATTGGATAAGGTAATAGTTACCAGTATACTAACAACGGTACGTCTCAGCCATGTGTGCAGAAACACGAAGACTTGGGGGTAATAGTTAATCGCGACTTAAAAACAACGCCGAAGCCGCCAAATATTTTCGAGCGTTATAGTCACTTCACTGAGTATTAAAATTACTTGACGAGGAAATGTGTCGAATTTTATATCCCATCTATGTAAGACCACACCTAAAGTGCAATGTCCAAACACCCGGGCCATGTCTTATAAAGGATGCCAACGCACTCAAGCGTATCCACCATATGAGATCAAAGTAAATGAAGGGTCTCTTACGATGAGCGCCTAAAACTCCTAGACTCTTTCCTCTCGTATTGTGGAAGGCCAAGTGACCTTATATTGGAATTCTGTATCTTTACTTACGAGTTGGGTGTTAGTATGTCTCATAATTTTGCTCCCTTCATCACTAATAATCTTCGAGGCCATAGCATGGGGGCTCAAAAACTGCGATCTAATAAACCCAGAGTGAGGATTCGTTTTCCTCATCATGTGGTCAATGACTGATGAGACTAGCCAAGAAGGATGGGGATTTTAGACCCTGGCTGATGAAAATAACTTTTCATCCTCTCATATGGCGGCTGCAACTCTGGAAGCATTTCCTGCCAACATACACCGGTTGCTAACTGAAATCCATATGCACCCGGACAGGTTACATGACGCCAGGATCAAGCACAAAGGCAAGTTGGAGCTGATCATTCAGCTTGTGAACTGTCTAAATCCCAAAAAAGTGTGGAAGGGACAGGAGCTACCAACTCGGGAAACTGTGTATAGGTATGATACCTGTCCATTCACATGATGCTCATTCAAATAATCAGGACGGGGAAGCTCGCGCGCTTCAAATTGAAAGCACAAGCCGTCTACTCATGAACGCCGAGAGTTTACCTAATAAAATGGGTAAGCTACTTGAACTCAGTAGTATTAAAAATGCTCATCTGATAGGAATATCTGAAACTTGGATGTCTTCTCAGTTTACAGACCAGGAGCTAGCAACACCCGGGATGTCTTTGTTTCGCAGTGACAGGAAAACAGGAATTGGATTTGAAATGCCTTACACTCGCGATTTTGCTTGGAAGTACATCAAGTTCACAACCAAGAGTTTATCACTCTTGACGAACCCGTATGGCGCTCAGTAAGATTGTCTACCGTCTTGAGGTGTCTAGTTGGAGTCATGTACAGGAAGCCCTCTGCATACATCGAGTACTACAATCATATGCTGGAAGGATTATCCCGCTCTAGTGGTCTTGGATTCACCCATGTCCTGATTCTAGGAGACTTCAATCTTCCTAAAGTCAATCTCGCGTAACATACGTACATTGGAGTGAAAACTCTACTGAAGCTGGGTTCTTCAACCTCACTGAGGATCAGGGATTATTCGAAGATATGAAGTTGGAAACTTGTTGGAGAAACAGTCAGACGCCGTAGCGCTTAGACTGGGTAATTGACAACCTCCCAATCCTTGCTCCTCTGGGGAAAAGCAATCACGCCGTCAAAGATTTTAGTTTCATCACCAAAACTGAGTTCAGATATCGCACCAACAACAGGAGCTGGAATTTCAAACGGTTGAATGTATCAGCTTTACAGGACAATCCGCAGTAGGTGTTTTGGGAAGTTCACCCTCAACTTGATGCGGATGCTCATTGGGATTTCTTACCACACACGATCTTATGTGCTACAAGGCAGTCTGTTCCTCAAACGGTACTCAAAATCTACAAGCAACCTACAGCCTTCAAGATCCACACTTCCCTTTCGCTAAGCTGCAAAAAGCACAACTGTGTGGGATACAAACGAACTGATAATAACAACAACAACAGGAAATACAAGCGTATAAGGAATATATGCACGAAGGCAATAAGAGAAAACAGGCTTCAGTACCAGACCAAGCTTATCGATAAATTTACCTCAAATCCGTAAAGCTTATTCCCTTATGCAGCTTTTCTTCGACAAGACAAAACGGGGGTTTCTCAACTGCTAGGTCCTTAAGGCCCGACCAACAATGACGGTGATGCCGCTAACCTTGCTGGTTGAACAATACTCTCAAACACTTCAACCGACTATGCTAACTACATTGATAAAAGTTTCATTTACAACTTCACAGGACTTTCCAAAGTGAACCTGTGCGCTGACTTGGTGTTCCAGAAACTGCAGCACCCAAGGAAGGACACTTCTTCTAGTTCGGATATGGTCCATTCTACTATATTGAGGGAAGTAGCTTCAATCCTGGCAACGCCGCCTAGTGTGATTTCTCATTCTCGTGAAGCCGAGGCACATTACCGGAGATTTGGAGGCTGGCTCACATCACACCAATTTTCAAAGGAGTTCAACGCAGTGAACACTCAAGCTACCGACCAGTAGCTCTTCTCTCTTTATCTTCGAAACTTATGGAGTCCCTGATATGCGAGGGTATTCACGATTATTTATTATCCACAAACTTACTTTCACAGCATGGTTTCAGGAAGGTTTACCTTCGTATGAACAATCTGACTGCGACGGACAGATGGGAAATCATCCTTGATCTCATGGAAGGTCGACGTCATTTACTTTGACTTCTCAGACTTCTGATAGAGTCAATCACATATGTCTCATCAATAAGGTCTGGCGATTGGACATCAAATCACCTTGAATTGATTGGCCTGCTTCATGTCTAAGAAATCGACATTTAATGGTCAGGATTAACCTCACTTTCTCTCAAGCAATGGAATGTCCTAGTGGGGTCCTCCAGGGCTCAATACTAGGACCTCTTCTCTTCCTGATTTATATAAACGATCTTCCACAACAAGTATCGTCTGGCTTATTGCGTTTTGCCGATGACGTGAAACTTTGGAGAGATGTACGTAATCAAGAGGATATACTGGCTCTTCACGAGGATCCGACTTGATTTCAAAGTTGGGAAGATGACAACGGACGTGCCTTTAACACTTCACAGTGTAAAGTAGCCTATCTGAGACCTGTTGTAGACTACAGTTACAACTTGAGGAACTCCTCTCTAGAAGTATCCCTAGTTGAAAAAGATTTAAGAGTCCTGGTGTCCTATGGTTTGAAGTCTTACACTAACTGTGACAAAAATGTCTTGCAGCGGTAACAATGAAGCGCAAATCTGGCCAACTGTGGACGGAAGAACTTTCCACGTAGTCTTCAACGTATTATTTTCTCCCACAGTCCAAAAGGATAAGGACACTCTGGAGTGTATCCAACGGCGAGCCACGAAATCAGTTTGGGGACTCAAAATTAAATCTTATAAATGGCGCCTCCAATAGCTAAACCTTTATTCATTAGAGTACAGGCGTCTTAGAGGTGACCTAATGGCTTACGGCATACTAAACACTTCTGGAAATTCACTTAAACGCTTACATAGGATTAGATTCAGCACAAATCTAAGGGGCAACACCAAGAGACTGGGAACACGACACAGCAGAACGAAGTGTAGACACAACGTTTATTCCTTTCTAGGAGTCCTTCAAGAGAAAGCTTGACAATATTATTAAGGACCAAGGATAGTATCCTACTATGATTTACCGATTTCTTTTTCCTCTTTTATCGTTGTTATACCTAGTTTCCTGCCTGGAGGTACCGTTGATCTACTGCCACTAGATACAGAAGCCCGTCAAGCGGAAACTTCTTCTATTACGTCTACAACCATTTTAACCATTTAATTGGAAGGCCTTACCTGAACAAGTGGTATCAGATCACCAGTGAACATTATGAAGGAGAAGCTAGACTTTCACTAGAAAACCAACTGCAAGGATCAAAACAAGTCCACCAACCTACTATATTTCTTACTGAAGACTGATGACAGCTGATTAGAACTACCGCACCTGTCGTTGGCTAAGCCGCAAAAGGCACTGTTGGGCTGAATATAAACGAACTGATAACAACGCCGCGTACAGGTAATACAAACATATAAAGAACATATGCACAAAGGCAATAAGAGAAAACAGGCTTCAGTACCAGACCAAGCTTATCGATAAATTTGTGTCCGATCCGAAGAGCTTATTCAGTTACGCAGCTTCTCTTCGACAAGGCAAAACTGGAGTTTCCCAACTGCTTGGTCCTAATGGCCCGACCAATAACGACAGTGATGCCGCTAACCTTTTGGCTGAACAATACTCCCGGACATTCCAGCTGACCCACATCAACCATAATGACGAAAGCTTCACCTGCATTTGAACAGGACTTTTCGAAGTGGATCTGAGTGCTGACCTGGTGCTCCGTAAACTGCAGCACCTAAGAAGAGACACTTCTCCTGGTCCGGATATGGTTCAATCCGCTGTATTGAGGGAAGCAGCTTCAATCCTGGCGACACCACTTAGCGTGATGCTTGCACACTCGCTAAGCAGAGGCAAACTACCGGAAATTTGGAAGCTGGCCCACATCCCACCAATTTTCAAAGGAGGTCGACGCAGTGAACCCTCAAGCTACCGACCAGTGGCCCTTCTCTCCATACCTTCCAAAATTATGGAATCCCTAATGTACGACGGTATACTAAAATACTTATCATCCTACAAGTTCTCACCTCAGCAGTATGGTTTCAGAAAAGGTCATTCTTGTATGACCAAACTTCTGACTGCGGTGGATAGATGTACGACCATCCTTGATCGCAAGGGGAAGGTTGACGTCATCTACCTGGACTTCTCAAAAGCTTTTGATAGGGTCAACCATGCATGTCTTATTAAGAAGCTTGGGTATAATACCCCCTTTGATCGATTGGCTCTCTTCATATTTAGAAAACCGACACTTTAAGGTCAGGGTTAACTTCACTCTCTCTCAGTCTATGGAATTTCCTAGTGGGGTCCTCCAGGGCTCAATACTACGACCTCTTCTCTTCTTGATTTATATTAACGATCTTCCTCAACAAGTTTAATCTAACTTATTGCTTTTTGCTGATGACGTGAAACTTTGGAGAGAGATACGTATTCATAAGGATATACTAGTTCTTCAGGAAGATCTGACCCGACTTCAAAGTTGGGTAGACGACAACGGACTTATCTTAAACACTTCAAAGTGCAAGGTAGTCCATCTGAGACATGTTGCAGACTATAGTTATAACTTAGGTAACTCCCCTCTAGAAGTTTCCCAAGTTGAAAAAGATTTAGGAGTGTTGGTACCCTACGACCTAAAATCGTATGCGAACTGTGATAAAAACGCCTCTCAAGTAAACCTTGCACTGGTAACATTGAAGCGCATTTTTGGCCAGTTTGACGGTAGAACCTTCCATATAATCTTCAAGTTTTATTCGTCCCCATTTAGAGTACGGAAACATAGTATTTCCTCCCTCCCTACAAAAGGATAAGGACACTCTGGAGCGTATACAACATCGAGCCACGAAATCAGTTCGGGGACTCAAATTCAAACCTTATGAAGAGCGCCTCAATTCACTTAACCTTTACCCGTTAGAGTACAGGCGTCTTAGAGGTGATCTTCTTATGACTTATAGTATCCTTAATACTTCTGGTCATCCCCTTAAACATCTTCTTAAGCTTAGTCATAATACTAACCTGAGAGGTAACACCCAGAAATTGGAGACCCTACATAGCAGAACAGACTGCAGACACAACTTCAACTCCGTTAGAGCTTTCAAGTGCTGGAATTCGCTGCCGACTGAGCTAGTCCAAGCGACCTCCCGGGAGTCCTTTGAGAGGAAACCTGACTTATTCTTAAGGACTAAAGATAACATATTATTATGATTTACCAGATTCTTTTTTTCCCTCTATTATCGTTCATATACCTAGGTTCTTGCCTGGAGGTATTAGTGATCCACTGCTACCAGACACGGAAGCCCGTTAAGCGAAATCTTCTTCTATTCCGTCCTCAACCATTTGAACCATTTGAACCTAGCCGTCAATTTCAAGCATAAGGTCATTGGTATGGATAACCTTGATGAGGTAGTGTTCTTAAAGTGTACTAATATCTCTAGTTCCTTACTTCTATTTTCGCGAATGAAGAATTAGGAAAAATACGTTCAAAATCTGACGTAAGTTATGTGTCGAGGATAATCTCTCGTAGATAAATGAACAGTTCATTACTTATTTGGTGGATAAATGCAAATCATTGGATCCAAAATCAGTTTCTTTTAATAATGATGTCAAATTCTCCGCTTTCATATTTGGTTTCGTTGGATGTCTGAAGGCGTGCTACGTCTACTCTTCAGATCACACTGCTGAATTTGCCGACAGATACGAAGCATGCAAAGAGCTCGATACTATGCCTAGTAATGAAAAGCCGTCTGGTTTTTTGAGCTCTTTATTTGCCACACAATGCGTAATTCGTCATGATACCTTTATGTACAGCATTTAGTGGTTCTTTTCGGTCATAAAACTCAACTTTTCCAAGGCTGAATTAGTGAAGGCAAGTCTTTTTGGACTTGGTACGTTTATTCTTATTATACTAACATCAATATATCTAGCTTGCAAGGAGCTTATGAGTCTTGCTGAAGTAGCCGATAATCTAGGTGAATCATTCAGTCTTCCTATATGGAAATTCGGTTCCAGGTAATGTGCCCATTTCATGTTACTTTCAGTATTATGAAACAGTTCAAATGTGAGATTCGCAACTATGCACGGGAAACCTCTAGAAATGGAGACAAGTCGTTTGAAAATGATCCCAAAAGTTTTTTTGGAAGTATATTGAACTCCATTGTCCATTCGCTGCGCCATTACTATAATAAATGTAGGATTGCATACCTGGTAAGTTTCAAACCACTTTGATGAGACTATAATTTATGGTTGAATCAATCAGATACAAGATAACGAGTCTTGGATTTTTACTCATACATTTGGCTAAATAGCGTTTTGGCATTATATCTGATATCAGTTCGTGGTGAAAACACTATATCAAATTCTGGCCCTAGTCCTAGTTAGTAGGCGGACATTCTCGAGGTCACTTTAGCGTCGCTCAAATGTCGTCTATAAATTGTAGTCTCACCGTTGCTTCAAACGACTACTTAATGTTCTCGGAAACCTGGTTTGTATAGTCGCTCATCTCTCACCTCTCTAAGAAACCCTCTACCAATAAGTCCATCTCTTAAGCTAGATTTCCTTTATTTAATGTGGCTGAGTGTTAAGCAGGATAGGTCTAAATGGAATTATGCATATCATAACTTGAAACCTCCCCTAAATACAATGAATCTCTTTAGATAGTAACTTCTGAAGATAGGAAACAGGAAGAGCAACTCAGTTTTGCAGCCTTGTAGACCATTCTGCAGCATCCACCATATGGTTTCCTGACTGTTAAACTACTCAGCTTTCAAACAGGTCTCAAGTTAGAAACTTTCCCAACCTAATGCATTTTAATTAAGTGGAAAGTATCATACTCAGTAGCTAAAACTTGGCTGTATAAACATGTATGTGACAAATGTAGTGGAATGCCATCATGAATCTTATCCATACAACTTACCTTTGGTTCTTTTTAGAGATAGAACAACATTTTGATTGCTGTACTGAATAGGTTATTTTTTGATACGGCGAATTAAACATAAAGCAATTATTTTACCATCATTCAAAAAAATCTGTGTACTTCATGATGTTTCTAGGCAAAATACTACCAGTTTTTCCTAAAATATTGGTAGCCACCATACTACATGAGTTTTAAGAAGCGCTAAGAATACTGAATTATCAATAATTTGGGAATAACCTACTGACTTGAGTTAATTTAGTCCGATGTTTTATATGTTTGAAGTGTATATATGGAATTTGATAAAAAAAACAGACCCAGTGTTTGAATCATTATTAAATGTAAAGTAGGGGCAAATATATAACTCACTGATTTATTTATGCTAGTTAACTAAAGCAGTTTAATCTATTATTGTAAATTGTGTAAATCGACTCAGTTATTGATTATTTTATGCTAACTACTTCCTAGTTCAATGTTTTCAGATTTGGCTGTTGATCTTATGTAACTCAATGAATTTTGGTAGTTTTTACCAGCTGTTGACCTACTGTTGATTTATTGTTAGGGTGCAATAAATCTTCATATTCAGTCCCTATATTTTTCATTGCGCTGAACTATTTCAGTGTCTATCTTCTTGTAACACGAAGTAAGTAGCAGAAGTTTCACGGCCACAACAATTAGTAATATCAATTTATAAGACGAAATAGCCGGCCTTTTTGTCTGCGTCTACATGAATACCAGTTAGTTGTTAAATGACAATATAGCTTCGCCCATATCAGTGCATGTGGACAACTGTTGATAAGAGTTTGATTAAGAAAATATCGAAATATTGGACAGAAGAAACAAAGAAAATTAGAGAATGTTTAGAACCCTGATACCCTTATAAAACATCAATCAATAGATACATTGAAATATATCACATTTATTGGACAATAAGAAAGTAGAATAATATCTGCAACCCCAGAATCTAGGTCAGCAAAGAAAACGACCAAAACAAACATAAAAATCTATTATACAGTTATGGATAACAACCAACCAAACATCAGATCAGTAGGAAAAGCTGCCAGTCAATTGTGGAGAGATTCAAATAGCCCAAATCTCTTCGAATTACTTGCTGATGATGTTGTCCAGAAGATTAATGAAGGCTTCATGATCAGACCGTTCAGCTCAAAGACCACAAAACCTCCAATATTATTGGGTTGTAACAATAAGTTTTAGATTTGGCTCACACTACTTTCCTCTTATTATTTTATTTTTTAGGGAGGAGTGAAATCAAATGAAATGAACGTGAAAAATACCGAAAATAATATACAGATGTTAAATCTTCTTAGTCGGATATTCACTTTCTGTATTCGAGAATTTACAAAAGAGATCCTAACTACCGACATTAATTCACAAGCAGTAGTTACTTTTATGGATTGGCTCTCATGGACCGTCAAGTATGGTCTATCTAGACAGACGTTTTTTCTTGATTCTTTTATTGTCGTTTAATCATTTATATACTTTTGTTTATCCACTGTTAGTTTATTTTGGTTAACTTATGTGCCTTTTAGATATCAAGACCGTAAGTATTACTGATACTTTAAGAAATTTTGAGTATCAGGTCTGTTTATTTCAATGTAAGAAACTCTTAATGTAACCAAAGGATTTTTAAAACATTATTTTGATTTTTTTCGAGTATTTCATCTTGTACTAATGTGGCTTCTGTATAACATATTAAGACGTTTTCACAGTAGTTTATGTAGTTTGAAAACGTTTTTAGTATCCATGAAGTCTATGTTCATGACTTAATTTAAATCATTCCCAGTTTAAACTTCATGTTGAGACACTCATGTTTGCAAACGTTAGGTGATACAATACAAAATCCGTTACATTGGATTAGTTTCATTCATTCTTTGTTTTTTTCTAAATATTGTAATCGGAATCGTTCCTAACCCAGAATCCCTCCATTTAATTTAGCTTCTCACGTTAGGTTTCAATTACAGTGGATGTTATTTCCTCTTCTTTACTGTGTATTTTGTTTATTTACTCTTTCACTGTACTGATGTAAGGTGTAGCAACTTGGATAAATACATATTTATGACACATCCTGCGATGATGATGACTGATCGTCGTTTTTAATGAAGTTTGTTTTTGATCCACTATTTGTTTTTTAGTTGATTGAGCTTTTAATTTCAAATGTGATGGTTATCCAACTTTATCAAAAAATATATTCTGCAGATTGTAGGCAGGTCACTAACCAACAATAAATACTACTCTATGAGTATATTTATTCAAGTTTCTTTTCATCTGTCTACTTGTTAAACCACATTTTTCTCTTATAGAATTTATTTTTTTGAATTAAATCCACTTTTTTCCTTCCTGAGTACTTCATTTTAAAATGACACTTATATTGCGTAACCTCATGTACAAACCAAACATTTTATTCTTGTGACATGTGAATAAAGGGAATTCTAAAATGATGAATCAAATTAGAATATTTTTAAAATTTCCAAGACTCATTATTGGCTTGATGGTTTTCATTAGTGACTTGTATCTCATATCATTTGGAATGTCTTATTTAGATGTGCATACAGCTTTATGAGTACTGTTTCCAGTTCGACCTAATAGGTTAACAACTAATTTTTACAAAAGATGTTGCTTAAAACTCAGCTAAGTGAATAACTTTTTGATTTTTAAACCAATATATGATGAGTCTAAGCCTCAGTGGAAAAATAACACAGACTATAATTCAAGTACATTGAACTGGTAACTTTCAATTAGGTACACCTTACGAGAAGCTTTTATATCAACAACGGTTGGCCAGTTAACTCTAGTAGATGAATAACCGAAAGTCACAGAACCCTGTAATAGTCTCAGTTTATTCTATTCAGTTTGAAACTTGTTTCAGAGGGGATACAGTTCAATTTATGATAACGTTCAGTAGTATAAAATGCCTCAATAAGACGCAAATCCATATTGTGAGTGATCAACTTCTTATAATTGCAAACAGATAGTAACTGCAATTTAGAACTATCATCCACTGACGTTAGTAACTAATAATATAATAACAATATAACATAATCTTCATTAGCTTTTTAAAACAATTCTTCAAGAAATGACTTCATTAAGATGAAACTAATTAAAAATTTGCAAAAAATGTTCTATTCTTACTTTTTCGTTGGTAGTTTTCAGCATTCAAGCTCATTCATGGTACATGATCATCGTAGCATTCTTTAACTTTTTACAGTTATCTAATGTTAATTATATTTGAACCTTCAGATTTACGATTCTCATTTTTTGACCAGTAAATAAAAATATTATTTTTTCTGAGTTCAGACTTGACTAAACAAATTTCATTGGTATTTTTAAACTAAGGAGTAATTTTCTCTGAGAATCATATTACGTTTCACTGATGGGAGAAACGATCTATGATTTATATTTTAGTATCCTCATCTTTCATGTTTAAACCTCCCAAATTAACTATACTACTCTTTGATATTTGTTTATAACTATCGTAATTCGATGATAATACCAGTTACTATAATCAAGATGTAATATAACTGGTCCAATTGTAGAAATATGTATCGAATGTAAATATTTCAGTAAACCAGCTCAAGCTGATCAACCATAATCCTCATACAAGATGTACATGTACTTTATAAGGCTTCATTTTTAATCTAACAAAACAAATCACATCATTTTATGCACCTAAAGCTGTATACAGAAGCTCAAATATCCCTTATCTAAATGTATTCTGCGATAAAATGGTTCTAACGGTAGAAAATAAACAGTTGTTCATCGTTGTTGTAATGTCTGTGTTTTTGTTTTATATTTGATTTATTTGAGATATTTCGTTTTTTTTATAAAATGTACTTTATGGAATAGTTGTAATATTCTTTGCTGAAGATTTTACCATATATATATATTATTAGACTAAGGGATAATTGTTATTTCAACTAATTGTTTGGAAAACCAATTTGTGATGTTCCTCCAAAATCTCATGCTAACAGTGAAGAAAAACTAAACGTAAACTGTCTTCACATAAAACACTGATTACTTCTCCCAAACGCGAGATATTTTGAATGTAGTCATTACTGGGTGTCGTTTTTTTCACCATCATCTGACCGAGTTACTTTAACCAATATTTACCCTCCCCTTGGTGTTCTATGTGTGTATGTTGATGTGGAAATAACAATTTTCGTCCTAATTTGTGTTAAATAGCTCAGAAATGAGAGTTACTGCTCAACACTTTAAACATCCGACCTACAATCTTCCAGTTATTTGATTTCTATCAAGGTCTCAGCAACTAAATACTGTTATAAGTTTCATATCATTGTCGTATATAAATCCATCAACTATATAGACTTTTGTTGAGATTTTTACATATCAAAATATTTTCCATCCCTTTTTATGGTGAGTAACTATTTAATTTTCAAGGTGGCGATGATTATTCATTTTTCTTTTTCTTTATGATATTTCAGTGTATCTTATGCCGGTGGATTATATCCTTTAGGTTCGAAATTTCCTGTCAAAATTGGAGAAGAAATAAACAATTCATTTTTCCTTTCTATCGATATTATTCTATCTCACATGATAACTTTACATCCGCCGTATGAAAGTCAAGAAGATTGTTCTGTTTTTATTCAAGCCATATCTCATTCAGGTACGATGATTGTTTTTAAGACATTAAACAGTAGACTGCTCTTTGTGATTGTGAAAGAATGGGGTTTTGTTTGGTCAAATTATGGATATGGAAGATCCATTTAAGGGAGTTGAGAAACTCTGATTCCAAATTAATGGTGCACATAGATAGGCTTCAAGATCCTGAGGGAACAAATGGCACATGAACATATTGTTGGCCGCCGGATATCGTGAGACTGCATCTTCTAACGTTGCTCCACTGCCATATAGATTAGACCTTTGAATCAAAGACTCCGAGTGTGGTCCCTTATGAAAACTACCTGCTTCAGTTTGGACACCCGGGCCGTATCCCGTTCCTCTCACAAATCGAATGATTTGTGTGGCGCATATGTATTTGATGCCTCCTTGTACCAATGTTTATGTGTTTAAATAAATAATTGTCCTCCACAATCGTTTACATCTTGATCAGCATATCTGTAAATAATTTAAAGAAGTTTATTTATTAAAGACAATGCTGCAATGAATTCTGCAAACATCACTTTATTTCCCTACTATTGATTAAAATTACTTTCATGAGTATAATTTAGTGATATCAAGTAAGCAATAGTCTACAATACCAAAGTATTCTGTTCGTAATTAAGGGTTCAGGAACCTAAAGCCTACCAAGTATGTTTAGTTTTATGTGCGAAATTGTTTATTTATGATAATCTAAATCTGTATGAATTATATTGAATGTCAAGTTGAAATTTATTATAGAGCATAGTTTTGGCTTTCAATTCACTTAAAATTACTGTGAGATCATTGAAGTTGTCTGATTATTTTGACCATAATACACAGGTTCTGACAAATCTTATTACATAATGAAAAATATATTTATTATAGAGTCCCTATTTTTGTCAATATTGTTGTAGATTTTGATGCACCAGTGATTTGCCGAATTTATGGAAAAATTTTAAGCAATATTTCTCAACATCCTAGTAAGTTCATTACACTTTTGTTTGCCTTGATCTGAATGAATGAGTTGTCCTTTATAAAAAATAGTTTATCTGTAACTCTATCATGTTTGAAATGTTAAAATATGAACATTTGTGTCTTTTTGATATAATTGTATAACTGTGATTCATTGTTTGAAACATTAAACTTACAAACATTTGACTTCATATCGGAATGTGTTTCTGTCCGATTCGTTTTTGTTGTTTTGTTCATGTCTTTAATCCTTAAACAATTAATCTTCCTTGGAAACAAATACATAAATCTGCACTTGCATTATTATTGAAGATTAAAGACATATATAACCATCTAGAATACTTAATCATTAAAGAAGTCGAAAAGAAATGGAAAGATATTGTAATAAACAGGTAGATGGAAGTAATATCTAGTAAACAAAACACTTAACTTTTAAAAGAAGATGGATGACGAATATATCTATTGTTGTGTCAAGTGTCAAGAGGTGACATTTAGAAGGCTTTGTTTACTGATTTGTTTGGGAGATCCAGAAAACTCAAAAAATGCCAAAAAGGGCTTTGAAAACGCTGAGAAGCATCTTATCCTATCAGCATTCGGTAGAAAGTGAAAGTTTTATGTCGAGTTTCTGATTGAATAATTCCCTATACTACTACTATGTTTGGTAGCGTTCCAGAATTTTCGGGAAACCCAAGACCATTTAAAATACTATAAAAACCCTGGATTTTCTGTACATAAACAAACCTTTGAGTAAAACATTTCTCCCTTACTTCACGCCTTTTCTCTCGTGTAGATTTAGCCTAGGGGTTACTAGAAAGCTGTTGAAAAATTGCCTTTAATTTATATATAAACCAAGATGAATTTTATTCTTGTACATAGGTTTTTATCCTCGTTGGATGAACGATACTTTCAATATTTATAACAAATTATTTGAGGCATGTGAAAAAATTGATTTATCTGGTAAAAATGATGGTGAGTATAGTAGTATGTATTCGATGCCGTTCAGTTATTTCCATTCTGTTATCTTACACAAAGTTTCATTGTTTGTATTTTTCTTCACAAATGTATCGTTAACAAAAGCACCACATATAGTTTTGTTTATTGTTATCTTGTCATCTATATTCATACGCAGTGACTACCTGTTTCGTCAATCTAATGTGATCATAATAAGATGTTAACCAATGACAATACAGGTATTTAGAAACCTGATCAATATTACATAATACTGAAATGGTTTTTATAACCTTCAGTAAAATCATCTGTGTTTTACTTATTATTCTACATTTCTTCATTGAGCGAATCTTCAACCTTCGAGTTACCGTTTCTTAAGAAATTACTAAGAACAATAGTAACCGGAAAGATAAATTATTGGAATAATGACTATATATTTTATTTTTGTAAACTGTTTATTCAGTCAGTAGATAGTAATAAAATGTATTATGGTCTCAAAACTCTTTTGTCCTTCTCATTCTTTGATAATGATTTTTATATTTATAAGTAAGGTTTCAAGTAGCAAGAATAATCTAGCCCTACGTATTTCAATTGATTAATGTAAGATGGTATGCCAGTTTTTCTCTTTTTGATAAAAGCAATTATCACTACTCAGTGCTTTCATCATTTTCTATTGGTTACAACTTGCTTATGATTTATCTCT
Organism: Schistosoma rodhaini; assembly: GCA_944470415.2. NCBI lineage: Eukaryota > Metazoa > Platyhelminthes > Trematoda > Strigeidida > Schistosomatidae > Schistosoma > Schistosoma rodhaini. The sequence goes on from OX104037.1 coordinate 14,963,705, forward strand.
CCTTATAGTCATTGAAGTCAGAATTAATTTTCACATACAGATCGAGAACCTGTTAAGTCTTCTTAATGATTGAAACCTGGGATTACACATCGAATTTTCATCGACTAAGTATGTTGCCACAGATAAGTTAACTTGCTTGTCTAGTGAATTAGTCCACCGTTTTAAAATCGCTGTATGAGAATTTACATCGTGAAGTAATGTAGTTCAGTGAAATTTATGTAAATTAGAGGACTACAGAATTTTTGTTAAAGATATCTGTTCTTTTTTTCTGTGTCAGAGAGCGAAAGTTACTTCTAAACAAAGAAAAATAGACGTCATTAATGAACATCACTTATTGTAGTGAGAACTTTAGATAAATCCATATAGGTTCCCACATTTTCATTAGACTATATTTACATAAGTTTGACAAGATCTATATACTTCAGTAACTATTTCTCTTGCATAGAGTTCCAATATTCGTTCATCGAAGACATTGAATTTTTCTTGTACATCATCAATCACAACTTTGTTTAATTATCTAGATCTAAGAATTTGATCTGAAGATGAAATTTGACTAGATCCTTATTTACGTGAGCGAATTGGACAAATTAGTTTCATTTGAAAATGTCTTTTGACTCAGTTTTACATCTTAAGAATTTTTGGAAACTAAACAATATTGGGCAATTGGTTTGTTTTAATTTGAGACTCTTTAGAAATGGACTTATGATTCCTACAGTCGTCAAAGTTAGGTTTTATTTCACGAATTTAAGTCTCACCGTGAATTAAAATTAACAGTGTTATATCCGGAAGACAATAAATGAATGTTAACCATTTCTTATGGACTAATATACGAATATTCTTATTGTATGACTATTAAGTAACTGTATTATATGTATATTCATATTCCTTTCATTATAAGCTTTCATTTGACCTATTGACTATTATTATACGGTTTACTATCCTTGAGATATTCCCAATTTATTAATAATAGTTTTTCACGGTCACAGCCACCTGTCGTTTAGGTTTTGTATAATTGTTATCTTCTATTTATGGTACGATGAGGCCTGTTTTGTTTGTATATAAAACCAGTATGTCTGAAATATATGATTTGTATCGCGGAGGCTGATATTGATGTTCTGGACTAAACCGACTGGGTTAGAAGAGAAGCTACTATTTCAGAGGACCGATAAGAACTTTAGGCCACTCATATAGGTTTATGTCTCATTAGTCTGGTCTTATAAGTCGGTGTCTCTTATTGAAGGTCGTATCACATGATATAATTAATCGGGCATAGGGACATAAAAAACAGCAATTGGGAAGTTTTGTGTGATAATTACACTTGTCTGTGATATTTTATTTGCCTTAAGCAGTATTTATCAAACTTCTTATTACTGTTAAAATACGCACTTTATAAATCTAATTCTGTTTGGTTTTATTTTTAGGGACTGATGATAAGAAATATCCATGTTCTGCAGAGTTTTACACAACTCTTTTACAACAGATTTGTGCTTCAGTTTGTGGTTTATCTATGGTTTGTTTTCCTTATTTGGTGAGTTGAATAAGTTGTATTGGATATTGGTCGTTTTTTTGTGCTTCTTCAGCCAAACGAATTTATACTCCGTTTCTAATATGATACTTTAAATAGTAATGAAACATTTACATAATTAAAATTAATTGAAAGTTTTATCCTCTCTGACATCGTGTATCATTGCATGATAATACGTCACTTATTGTTTTTGTGCGCTAAGAAATATAATTAAATTTACTTATGTGCTTGTGGTGTTGAAAACTGAAAGTTTCACAGTCAATGCTTCTCTAACGTTATAAACAAGTAGAGATAAGTTGAATCGAATTTCTCTAGGCTTTCCAAGTTATAACCTAATCGTACATCGATCACGAAGTGTTCAGGCATACGTAAGACGTGGCCCAACCGTCTCAGTCGATGAAGATTCGCAACCTCATCTACTGATTTACTATTATTCCGTAATAGCGTGCATCTAACCTCACTATTATTTACCTGGTGATCCCAGAGGATGCGAGCATTATTTCTAAGACATCTGTGATCAAATACTAGTAACTTATGAGTATGCTCTACTCTTAATGGTCACGTTTGACAGCCGTAAAGTAGGAGAGAACGAACTGTTACTCAGTATACTCGTTCCTTAATTGATAGACAGATATTTCACCTTCACTATAGGTGACGTAAGTTGGCAGAAGCCATATAGTTTCTAAGTGTTTATTCCATAAATTTAATTTTCATACTTTAAAGCAGTTGCTTGTCGTAGTCTATCATTGTGACGCTAGTAGTTATTAAATTTTGAGACGTTTTATATTTACATTGTGTGGACAGATGCGTAAGATATTTCATTACAACGGTGTTTGATTTTGGCCTTGCTGTTATTTTCAATAAACGGAATAATTTTTACGAATTTCAATTTTTTTTTACTTTTTTCGTTAATATTTATCTAGGAGACAGCTCTGCTTTCGTCAGTACTATCTGAACATCCTCTGGTCCACTTGTTAGCAATGGATGTGTGGTGTTTCGTTGCCCGGTAACTTCATGTATTTTTTCTTTGTCTTTTATGTCATCGATTTTTATGAAATGGATGCTAGATATCAAACCATTTCATCAGTTTATTGAAAATTTATTGGAAAATGTCATAATTGATTAAGATAGTTAATTGTACACGTGGTTGTTTTTAGGCATTATCCCCTGACCTTCGATCCAAATGATGAATTTATGAAGAAGTGGTATAATATTGTAGGTTACGATAGTACATTATAACCGGCTGCCTGTATTTACCAGGTTTTGGAGCTTATATGGACTAACAGCTTAAAACAGGAGTTTTTCGATTCTCTTTATTATACTGTAGACACTCACGTATATGGTCAACTATGAATGCATATTCAAATTTATAAAATTTCGATGACATTGGTTGTAATTTCATATTCAAAAAGAGTTATCTTTTGAGTTCAATTGTAATTTGTTTTAGGTATGGAACAGGTGATCTCTGTTTACATTATGTCACACTGTTGACGAACATTGTAAATAAAGTTGCAAGGAAATTACAAATGAAGAATTGTATGAATGAATCCCAATCACTTAGTTTGTCGCATACTGTATCTCGCCTTAGTCATCTACTTTCAAGGTTGATTGTTTTTCTTACACCTAAACAACAAGTGAGTTGTTTGAAACTACTAATCGTTTGTTTCTTAACAAATTTGCAATGTTATATACTCATTTCACAATGTTGAAACATTCTCTGATTGCCAAACATTTGTGTACAACTCAGTCAGTTCCTTAATCAGAAGGTCACCACCATCTTTAAAAAGGGCCGAAGGTAAGTCATCTGGACCTTGTGATTTGTAGCACATCAGGAGTTGTAGTGTTTTGCGGACTTCCTCCTCTTTAGTTGGATTAGTTGTCACCGGCAATCGATGTCGCCGGGGCATCAGACTAGCTAATGTTTACCTCGAATAATTCTATCCGTTGTCCAAGACGTCGGCATATTCTATTCACAGGGGTCCCATAAGTTTCACAGACTGTTCCACTCACACTACATTTCTTGATTTCAGTGACTTGAATTAACTGGAAGAGCTCTCAGCAGTTGCAGGAAGCAGCCGCTGTTTCCAACTCGTCAGCACGCTCCGACCACCAGGCCTCTTGGTCCTTACTCAAGCTTTTACCAATTTCATTACGTGACAGTTTTCGTTTATAGTCAAACTCGCGGTTGCTCGGAGTAGACCGACGGGCTTCAATAAGTTGTAAGGAACCTGAAGAAACTCAGTGCTTATAAGCGTGACGTTTCATGAAGCCTCAAGCGACTTTACTCGCCGTTTTCATGACGTCATGCAATTGCAACCAATGCTCATCTATACTATTCGGTGAGATGGTAGCTAGCCTTGAACTTAGCTTGGTTTGATATTTAGTTGCAACAGAAGCTGCAACCGATTTACTGACATCGATCCATTTGGGACAACGAATTTGTTGGCCACTGAAAAGTAAGGTAAGATTAACGCAAACAGGGGCATGATTAGAGTCCACATAGGTACTACAAAAGGAGTGGCTGTCTTCTACACAACCACGCCAGCAGTAGCTGATCGCGGTGTGATCAATCTGAGTCCAGGCTTAAGATGCAGAAGAAGAACTACAGGTGGCACATCGGCGATGACTGTGCCGATAGTTAGTGCCAACGGGAAACACGTTGTAGTCTACACACAGTCGCAGTGGAGTAATATTTTACAAATTAGTTCTCTTTATGAATATCTCATGGATTTGAGAATATATATAGCTTTTTTATGGAGCAAATTAATTTCATAATAATGCTTATTCAAATAAGTGAAATTATCAAAGATGATGATCATCATCTTGGAATATGTTGGATTATTTTTACTATAGATATTGACATAATAATATAAATTAACCAATATGTGTTATGCTTAAATATCGGATTTTATTCCCACGTTGGAAAATAGTGTGAAAAATTTACTTGACGACTTTCTAGGTGTAGCTGTTTGAAATAGTTCAGTATTATGTATTACGAGATGAACTATGATTTTAACATGTACACTGGACTTAGTCACATATCGTTGCTGGACAGTTCGATTTTGGTAGAATAATCAAAATGATAGTAGGGCGATTGAAGTTTTATTATATAGAAAATCAGTTAATGACATTGTTATTTCATTGTTTACTGTCTATATCAAAGATCAACACTATGTTTAAAGGAATAAAACAAGATAGAAGGAGGTCTCGGTGATACTGTTCTTGAATGTAGCTTTACTGCAAATTTCGAACTATTGCAACTGTGTATAGACGGTAGATAATATTCAAAATAATACTCCTTTGTGAATTCCTAAATTTCAATTTTACGTTAATCGTGATGCCACAGTTCGATTCATTCTTTCTGTCTCTGTAAACTGTTTGTCTAATTTCAATAACCAAAGCAAACTATTTTTATTCTTATTTTAGAGTGTTTATCTTCATCAAAATTCAATTAAATTTATCCATATGAATTCAAATACAGATTTGATTAGTTCAACGTCTGGTTCATTAATTTGGTATTATGCCCCTATTCCAATAAGTCGTTTACAAAAGGTATCAACTAGTATTATTGAACAACAAGTGAATGAACGAATTCTAAATTTAGACAAGTTATTTGATTTAACTAATATGACAGTCAATTCATCTCAGATTTCTTATTTATTAATAGAAGTAGTAAGTATTATTAGTTATTATTTTGCTAAAATTATTAGTTTCAATGTATGTTATTTATGTTGAATGCTACTATATTATCTTCTGCGTATTATTTCATGGCAATCAAATTATTTATCATTTCTAGTCCAGTTTACTGTTTTGATAACTTTTTGAAACAATTATTGGTACTAACAAATTTTTTGTGTAAGATCTCATCTTATTTGGTCATTCTGTTAAAAGATCATCGTTTACAGTTGTTCGATCTCTGAGTAGTGACTAATGTTATGTTCATCTAGTCTTTTACTGCTAGTCGGATTCTATCGATCACGTTGCATTGTGACCATAATTGACTGATCACTGGGTGGTGTTCAATGTCATGTATGTAAGGTCCTTCATAGTGCAGATCAAATCCTATCGATCAAGTTGCAATATGGTCATCAGTCTAAGTGATTTGACATTGCGTGCACTATGTTGAAATAAGATGGTGGTTGGAGCATCAGTTCCTTCAAGATTACAGGTACACCTTGCTGACGAGTGCCAAATAGCACCAAACTTAGGTCCAGGGTTTCTTGTTGACTACCTCCAACCACCATCTTATGCATTGTGACCACTAGTCTGACTAAGTCGATATAGTATTTACACTATTTTGAGATGTTTGGTAATTGTAGATAGTCAGTAGGAGAAACTCCTAGACATAAGTTTCGTGCTAGCGGGGACTTCTTGCCTAGGTGTGTCTATAATATTGACCAGCACCAATAAGCTGAACAAAGATGACATTGGTCATTTCCCCGGTGACAGTCAATTGTAAAGATCTCAGTTCTGCAGAGGGTTAGTCGCAGCCTAAATAGCTCAGTGACAACGTCTCAGATTTCAAAGCTAGCTGACACATATTCAAATCTCACAAGGAGCATCAATTTCCTCAATATTTTAGATAGAAATTGTTGACTAGTGCTAACTATTACTAAGCCAAAGTCCAGGGTTTTTTGTCAACTACCTAAAATAGTCTTACATATGTTTTCCATCCACCATTACAATTAAATCAGTATCCGCGCTTGCAACTGGTGATTCGTTGAATATGATTTAGTCCAATGCGAAAAAAAGTTAAAAAGTAATCAACGACTCTCAAAGTATAGCTATAAATCTCTATGTAAATCCACATAATCAATTCTTAAACTCCTTTTGTGATATTGTAGTCAGTGGAGTCCAACTATGTAACTGAGTGAGCTAAATATCATCAATGACTTTGAATTATTTGATTGAAGACCGCTGGATTTCAGTCACATAGACTGAAGGTTCTATATCCAATTTGTTGTGTTGTTTGTTCGTGAGAGCTCATAGTTGAAGAGTCAGAAATCACCACTTCACGTTGCTCCATAATTTCCATCGACTTCACTGATGTTAATGCGTAATAAAATCTAACCTCAAATAATAGTTGCTATTTTATATACTATTCTTTGACAGATTTTCATAATTTCTACTCCCAAGTTTAATGTTTCTACTGATTATCTTTATCCACTTCTTTTCTGTCACTGTTTTTCGTATAGTGTCTTGCTCTGCGTTTATTTAGTTGTTTATCTGACCCACAAAAAAATCCTTGTAAACGAATTATTGTGAAATGTATTCACTTTCTGCTTCAATATCATCTGACTAATGCAGTAATGGAGAATTGTTCACATCCACACTCTTCTACATTTTTGAAATTCTGGACATTGCAACCAATTTCAGCTGTGTTAGTTTGCTTATCTATTTGGTTTCCGAAATTGTGCACTATTTCTCTCAATGATCCAAATCTTCGACCCGATACAGAGATATTAAAAGTAAATTTTTGATTGGTTGTACCGCTTAATTCTGTATATCATTTTCGGTGTTAAAATTTTATTATTATTATTATCTAGTCAGTAAATTGATCTGATTTCTTTATTATACTTCTGTTTTATTTACTTGTTACAACTTTAGGATCTTGTGAGATTATCATTTTATTCGGATTCAACCTCTCCTGTTCTACCAATCTGTTCGTTTTCGATATATAATACATGGAATTCATGGCTTAATTGTTCTATTACACAAGGTTATCTCCAAACTTGGGTACGTTTAGTTGACAGTGTTGTAAGCATGTTACTAGTTTAAAATTCGATTTAGACTAATTTTTAACTTTACATCATTTTGTCATATATTCTTGGTTATGTGTTTTAGTTTATGATGCTAATTAGTTTTGCCTCATTGTACAGTCTATAAAAAAGCGCTTTAGAAATCTTTTATCAAATGTATCAAGTGTCCATTTATAAAAGTACTATCAATCAACTACTTAACTTTTATGGGATAACTAAACTTCTTTCCATTCATAACCATAGTGGTTATTCCAATCATGAAAATGTAAAACAATTTCTGTTAATCGTCCTATGTGATTACTCTTCATAAGTCTCAGACTCTCTAGTGCTCTATGTTCCCCGGTAATTCTTCAGCTGTGATGTTCTTTAATGAAAAGCCTTTTGAAATAATACTAGTAAAATTTATAAGGGTTAGTGTTTTCGCGTTGTTGGTATTAACGACTCCAGTGGATCCGGTTCTATTAACATCAACAACGTGAAAATATAAACTCTCATAAATAAAGTTAATATCTGTTGCATGATCTATCAGCCATCTAAATCCACTAGCCAAAGAAATAGTGCGTTAACTTTTTAAAACTGAAGGTGTACTGAGCTAGAGTCCCAATGCGAACATTAACACTGTAATGCAAGTACTTTTTCCGACTAGTCCCAAGTAGAAAGAAACACGCTCTTGCACTCAATTGTTAGCCATTATTCAACTTTAAGATATTATTAATATGGATAGTATATTGTACATTGCTAAATATTATTAACATTTTGGTTTCTGCTTTTTTTTCATTTTGGGAAACAGTTTGAACAACTAAGGGTGAATATTAATCATTTTGAATCGAAAGTTCAAGGTGATCCAATTGGAGAAGATGTTTTCAAATCCCTGCGAAAGGTAATTCTTTCTGTCTTTTCTATTTAATTTTATCTGCAGATTTATTTAATGTAGTTGGAATTCCCATCTCTATCAACTATCAGTTAATCAGTCAGTCATCAGTCACATATGCAACGGTCTAAGTCGCCATACCTCATTAGCACAACAAGATGAACACCAAATTCATAGAAGTTACTTCAATGGTAGTAAAAACATTTCATGACACAGGGAGAAAGAACTAGTTCATAGAAAGAAAGATATAAGTAATTTTAATCTCAAGGTTTAAGGGAAGACAAAGAGTGTACACATCTACGTGATTGTAGTCGATTGTGAGCCATGTCACTCAGAGTCTTCAACCATTGGTTACTATAGTCACGTGGAGTCCAACCAATTAGTCTGCATCTACCAACATGGTTCAAACCGAAAGTTAGTGACTGCAAGGACTGATACGACATTTTGGTTCGGTCGCCCCTAAGTATCTTCCAACCATCTCCAATACTAGTGAGCATTATGCGTCATGGTAATCGGTGTTCAGGCAAACGTAACACTTGGCCTAACCGTCTCAGTTGATGAAGATTCGCAACCTCATCAACTGATTTACTATTATTCCCTAATAGCGTGCATCTAACCTCACTATTACTTACCTGGTGATTCCAGAGGATGCGAGCATTATTTCTAAGAAATCTGTGATCAAAAACCAGTAACTTATGGGTATCCTCTACTCTTAATGGTCACGTTTGACAGCCGTAAAGTAGGAGAGAACGAACTGTTACTCAGTATACTCGTTCCTTAATTGATAGACAGATATTTCACCTTCACTATAGGTGACGTAAGTTGACGTAGCCCAAACGAAGTTTTTGAATCCATGCAGAGATCTTGTCCGACATCAACTCATTATGGCTGATCAGACTTCCAAGATAAATGAAGTTGTCGACGCGTTCGACTACATCACTCCCTATCCTTAGTTCAGATGTTGAAGGTGGACGGTCCTTGAGCAACAACTTGCATTTAGATGTAGAGAACCGCATTCCGAAAATCCTGGCATTGTTGCTCAGTGCTACAGAAATATTCTGTATTTTATCAGCGTCTTCACTATGTCATCTGTGTATTCTAAGTCAGTAAGTGGACCATCTGGTAGGAGTTCGATTTCCGAAAATTCATACGACAAGAACATTATTTCTAGCAGTATGTTTATGGTGAAATTGAATAAAAATGGAGTTAGTGGACAGCCTTGTCATACACCGCTTGAGGTTGCAAAATCAAATTACATTTCGCCATAAGCTCTGACTTGACTGGTAGTGTTTGGGTAAAGAGCCCTCACAAGATTTTTTTTCTTAGGTACGTCTTTCAATGACAGACAGTGCCACCAATCAGTCATTTAAAAAAAAAGATATTATTGTTGTTATTCGTTACATGTGTTGGTAAAAAGGGAAAATAATAAGTTTAATTTAGATATTAGGTTGATTTGTTTATGAACTTCTTCACAATATAGCATTATTTGTGATAGAGTGATGGCAAACACACGCAGTCTTCCGAAAATCCTATACTTGAATGAAACAGCTGTGCTTTTCAGTTTCTAATGATACTCAATATAATCACTTTTTGTACAAATACTTGAATATAATCAGTGTTAGCAATGCAATATTGTTTTTCATTTGGAAGCAACTCATTTCAGACTTATCAAATAGATGTAAGTAATGCTAATTATGAAGTAAACCTAACGCGTATTACTTCATTTGAAATCTGAAACATAAACGAAGCTTATGGAGCAGGGTTCGAACATGTAACCTGTTAACTGAATGTCGAATATTTTAATCATTAAAATCCCTATTCACAGTTTAAATAAAATCCTGTTCGAAGTTTAAAAAACGGTAGACAACTATATAGATGAAGTAAACTAAACAGACTTAAGTCAAAACCTCATAAGTAACTTATTTGGTTATCCGTATGAAGTATTTTATTACCTTTCTACTTATAAGGATATATGTACGTTAAAAAAACACTAACTGCATAATTTTGAACTGTTAGGATAAGTTTATTGCTGAATTTATTTCTCGAAGAAGGTTAGTTCAACTTGGATCGAAAATACTTCTTTTAGCAGAAATTGTACTAAAAGCCAATTCTATAGAAAAGAAATACAGTTATACAGCCGATAAGACAGTTTCTATTTATTTATTTAAGCACATAAATATTGGTACAAGGAAGCACCAGATATACATGCGCCATACAAATCTCATTTAATTTGTGTGAGGACTGTGATACTGCCCAGGTGCCCAAACTAAAGCAGGTGGTTTTTGACGGGGCCACACCCGGAGCCTTTGACCTGAAGATCTGATCCACAAGGCAGTGGAGCATCATAAGGAGATGCAGTCCCATGGTAGCCGGTGACTAACGACGGGTTCACACGCCATTTGTTCCCTCAGGATACTAGAGCCCATGTGCACCATTGGTTTGGAATCAGGTTTTTCCAACTCCCCTAGGTGGACTTTCCGTGTCCATCAACCCGGTTAAAGCGCCGGACATTCGCTTTCCATCTTCTCATTTTCGTAAACAACACCCCTGCCACTGTTAGAAGGCAGTGAGTAGGACTTATGTGGCAGAGGCTATATACGCGTGTCCATGTGAGAGCATTTGGAGAGGGAGAGCGGACTCACCCCACTCTCGGCCGTACCAGGGCATTCGGGGGCGCCGATAAGATAGACACTTTTGGATTACCTAAAGAAATGTTTTTTCTGTTTACAGAATGTAAATCTTTATTTATTGTCATCGTCATTTACTTTAACGTGATTTTGTTTTTATATTCCTGATTTTACTTCATATAGAGAATGGATTCGATAAGTTTAACTAAACATACCGTCCATTCACCCCAATTGGGTCGAATTCCTTCAGGTAGTTGTTTCAATATTGACAATAATAATTTTATAAATAATGATGGCGATGATGATGTCGTCATAACTAAGTGCCTACATGATATGTCATCAGTAATAAATCGTTTAAAATCTGTTTGGCCACCAAAAGGTCCTAACAAATCAGTACAATTCAACGAAGCAAGGAATATTTTAAACAATTTATCAAATTTCGTGTATACCACTTGATTGACTAACTGATTGGTTATTTTTTTACCCACATATATTTGTATTATTTCATTGTACAAAACCAATATCATATCAATAAAACCTTTTAAATTCAGTTATGTTTGTACTTCTTTGTTTTTCACTAAACAAATTTAATGAGAATATCCAATTTGTTGAGAAGTGGGTTTTAAATTGTAATTTTAAGTACGTCGTTAAATGTAGACCATTTGTTGATGAGCTGCTTGTGTACTCAAAGTTTGAGCCATAATTTATCGTATGTATATATGTGTAAGCGTTATTGATGTTGTTATCCAATATGATGTAACATGTTACAGAAAACTTAGGTTCTCACTAGATCATTTGTAGATAATTTCTTTGACCTGGTATTAGTTAGACGAACCAGAATCTGTATGGATACAATATTTTGCTTCAGAATACAGATACTTTATGCTGATAGGTATTCAAAGTTTTAAACTCGAAGTCCCAACTTCCAGGCGGTTTTTAATTTATAGTGTTAAATCTAATCCAACCTTTGTCTTGACTTGGCAAGCTTACAAGAACCTGGTCTAATAATTTCAAGCCTGAGAAAAGATTAGTACTCAGAACGTTTTGATAACTTTTTATAAACAAATACAAGTGAGCGTTCTTTTCGATAAATATTAATTTAAGCAAACAAGAGCTGGCTGATTTGTCTTTTCGATGAGAAGAAACAATTTATCATCTATCAAATACTATAGGTTACTCGTACGGGTTTCGTGTGTCACTGGTCCGGTCGGGAATCCAGGCGGTCACAAGTTATAAATTATTGAGATCAAATCAAGATTCCGGAAGTCCGATTTTCTTTTATACAACATAGATTACATTTCAATCCTAAACTAACTATAAGATAATATCATAAAACTTTTAATTAATCACTTCAAATTCATATTTTGCCCATTGAATTTTAGCCTGATTAAATGTCTTTGTCTCAATAAAAGGTATCATAACCCGAGACTTTATCCACATTGATTACTGTCAGATTTTTTAGAAATGTTTACTGAATAACATTTACATTTGAAATTTGTGGATTGATTGATGTAACTCGCATAATTTCACATGGTTTCATATACAATCTTCAGTTTGTTATGATATATCTAATGTAGTATTAGAATTCACTTGGTATTGTTTGTTTGAATCTTCCCATTGATTTTTAGGACTGTAATTGATCAGTCTCTTATTGGCATATGTGCATACTGTGTGTATTGCCTCGATATAGCCTTAATTCACAAACATTATAAACAAAGATCGATAACGCGATGGCATTTGAAACGAAGGGTACTGTGTTCGATTCCCAGAGTGAACATCAATTCTGAGATGCAGGTACATCTAGCCGACGAGTCCCAAATAGGACAAAACACGCGTCCTGGATTCTACTGCTAGCCACTATCCATCTTTGCTTATAATGTATTATTAGTTAAATTAGTAAAACTTTTATTATTCACCTATTATTTTTATTCAAATAATTATTGTTAAACATTTTTAAGATGCCTTAAAATTAAACTTATTAACAACCTAGAACTTTCTCATATTTTATTGAAGGTATAAATTCACATCGTAGTGAAATTCAACTGGAAAGGATCTTATACAATTATTCGAATTATAGTTTTCTGTTATAACACTCGATTATATTCAATAATATTAGATAATATTAGATTATATGCTCCCAAATGCCCTGGTACGGCCGAGAGTGGGGTGAGTCCGCTCTCCCTCTCCAAATGCTCTCACATGGACACGCGTATATAGCCTCTGCCACATAAGTCCTACTCACTGCCTTCTAACAGTGGCAGGGGTGTTGTTTACGAAAATGAGAAGATGGAAAGCGAATGTCCGGCGCTTTAACCGGGTTGATGGACACGGAAAGTCCACCTAGGGGAGTTGGAAAAACCTGATTCCAAACCAATGGTGCACATGGGCTCTAGTATCCTGAGGGAACAAATGGCGTGTGAACCCGTCGTTAGTCACCGGCTACCATGGGACTGCATCTCCTTATGATGCTCCACTGCCTTGTGGATCAGATCTTCAGGTCAAAGGCTCCGGGTGTGGCCCCGTCAAAAACCACCTGCTTTAGTTTGGGCACCTGGGCAGTATCACAGTCCTCACACAAATTAAATGAGATTTGTATGGCGCATGTATATCTGGTGCTTCCTTGTACCAATATTTGTGTTTAAATAAATAATAAATAAATTAGACTGTATATGATCTTTTCATTTTCTGAGTGAACTTTCTTACTCATAAATTAAAAATAATTCACAATTGTTTTATTATATGTGATGAAGTGATTAGATTGTATTCGTTAACTAATAGATACTCTTCAGAATTTAGAAATATGATTTATCACAAAGTAATCTGTTCAATTTTTATAGAAGATCCTCCTTATCAGCTGTGTAATATAAGTATCAATTAACAGCAGATTAATAAATATAAATGCTTATTGTAAATTTCCTTGATAGTTTCTAACTGGTTCAACTTACAGAATGCCATCTAACCAACCTTTGCTTATTTTTTCTGTAGTTAGCCGGTGTTTACACATAAAACCTAGAAAAATATACTATTTACTAAAATGTATCTTTACTAATTATTAGCAGGTAAGTAATGTCATAAAATTATATTTCCCATTATTTTCGAAAAATCTATTTAGATATTATTCTTTACATGCAATGCGTGCTGTAGTGCAACGAGTTAAACAAGCATCTGTTAGTGGTATGTTGTTCATTTCTTTCTTGTGTTAAGATTTCGTATGATGTACGATGTGATAATTTATCTTCCTTAAATTATCGTGTTTTATTGTTAAATTATTTATTGTTTTTGTATGTTTAATTGATAATTTGCTTTGATATTCTGTAGAGATTTTGTATATTTTTGTTATAACTTGTGGCCGAGTGGATGCCCTGTTGAATGTATGACGTGATAATACCGCCGATCAGAGAGCATCAGTTTATCTATCGGACCAATGACACACGGGAACTGTGCGAGCAGTCTAGAGTACTTGTCGGTCTTGCTTTCTGCCTAGCCCGGCCAGTTGAGTCCAGAACAGCCCCTGTGGTATGAATCATTATATTTCAAACATACTGGGTTTTTATACCAATCAAATTAACCACATCGTACCATAAAGTAAGAAACAACATTTGTACAAAATTCGGCCAAGTGTGTCTGTGAATTGGGGAGATAGTGAATAATAGACATGGCATAATTCAGGAATGGTAAATCATATAATAATAGTTCATAGTTCATAATAAAGCTTATAATAAGGGGGACATGAATATGAATAGTTTAGTTATTTAGCGGTTATACGATAGAAAAGATATGCAATGTATTGGTTCATAAATAGATCTCAAAGTTACCATTCATTATCCTTATCGGGGCATAACATTTTTGTAGATAGTTTACGTTATGAATAGAAATCGTACTTGGTAGTAGAGACATCCAAATGTGTAAAGAAAAAGGTATCTGATACTATTTTCTTTACAATAATTTTCAGTCAACTCTAATTCAGAACGAAAGCTTTTACAAGGTCATACAAATCTACACAAAACATTGAAACAAGTAATAATACCCACCTCGTGGTCAGTTGTTTACGGTTCTTAGATTGGTTCCTATCAAAGTCAACTGAATCACAAGTAACAATTTAACTCATTGGTGAGACTGGGCGATTGGGTGGTTGTGAAATGTCGCAAATTGAGTGAGGTCAGAAATGTCAACCATTGAATGTTGGCTCACTGACACAAAAGTTACATCCTAGGCGATACCTGAAAGTCCCGGATTCGATTCCTTATGGAATTGTGAGTACATACCTCTGAGAAATCACATGCCAGAACTTAACATCTGTTCAATACCTACTGATTCTTAACAGTTTACTAAATAACGTGATATAAACTATAAACTTCGAAAATCTCCACAAACTTCTTACGCTAGTAAAATAAAGTTTTTTGGTGATTGCTCACCAACCAATGTCTATTTTATGGAGAAAACTGTTTCTAAAGGTTAATAGGTTAGAAATACTAAATCAGTGCATTCTCTCCCGTTGTATTACTGACTAAATAAAATGTTAATAACTATTACATTTCTTTTTAACTTAGTAAATGATTCAATTGTCAGTCAAATTGGTCGTGGAATACTTGTTCTTATTGGCCTATCAAGACGAGATACAGAAAATGATATGGAGTATATGTATGATAACATTTGTTTTGTGTATTCTTTTTACTCTATGTATCCTCATCACTTTACTTTTAATTGAAGAAAATGTGTGAAACGTTTTGAGTAAATTATGTAACTATGTTGCTGACAATAAGTCAACTGACAAAGGAGTCAAAATATTCACCTTTATGATTTTAAGGATATTATTTTCTAAAGATAGTCACTGGATTGATACATTTTTCATAACAGATTTGTTCACCTTAGATTCTCTACAACATATCTTCATAGTTCGCCAATCAATCGATCGACAGCTTGTATTCATTCAAATAACCTCAAACACGGGTTTGATTGGGGAAAGACAAAATTCTGTTTCCAAGGGACTCTAAACCTTCCAGGTGATTTCTAGAAGTGTGGCATAATGTCCAATATTCAATCAGTTTACATATTATTGATCTGCTTTATCAATTCATACTGTAAAGGTCAACTATTTAGATGTATCAACTGAGAAAAAAACTTTCAGAATTTACTAGGTTATAGGAAGATAAAAAACTTTACATAAATAATCGGTCACGGGAAAAAGAAGTCAGAACAGACTGAGTAGTGCTTGTGGAATAACTTTAAAAGCTTACTTCTACTTGAAGGAGTCATTAATGATTGTCCATAATGACAATGAAGGCTATGGAATTCAGCTATCTAACTCAGAGTACACAATATCATGAAAAGTGTTTATTTAAGGTATACATATTCATCATTTCAATAAAATCGTACAAACTATATACAAATAGCAATAAAATAGAAAACATGGAAAGTAGAATAATTGTTTATTTACATACGTTTCCATGCTTCTCCAAATAAATACATAGGATACACGAACATCTATTACAATGATAACATTGTAATGAATTTAAATTTCAACCATTAGGTGTAAGATAATTAAATGCCCAAAGGATACAAATTCGTCCTCAACCTGCGCTCTTGACAAGCAAAAAATGTAACAGCATCTAAACATCATACACACTGAGGAAGTTTATCTTACCTTTATGTATCTGTTTCTCCATGTGTAATTGATTTTTTGACACATATTTAACTGATAGGTATCTTTATATTACTTGTAAGAACTTGAATCTGCCCGTTCTTGATGTTAAAACTACAGTTTATCTGTCCCTCTCTCTCTCCATGTTTATCTAAAAACTCAGAAATTTTCGTGTTCTAGGCTAATTTATATGAATTTAATTTGACCCGTGGTTTCGTAGCAAAAAGTTCGTTATCTTTTGCCTTGCCAATAACTTATGGTACGCTTTTTTAGAGAGTATAATAGAATTCCTTTCTGCCTTTCAATATTTATAGAGTTAGGAAAATACTGAACATTCGTTTATTCCCATCACTAGATGGAATAAGACGTTGGGATAAAAGTGTAAAAGATTTAAATCTGGAAATTCTTTGTGTTAGTCAGGTAAGGAATTTTGTCTTTCTAACTAATTCTTATAACATTTCCACATATTGATGCTCAGTTAAGTATTCAGCATAAGTATTCGATAGTTGTTTCAGTATACTCTGATTTTTGAAATCTGTTACGGTTTCTTAGTTCAAAGGATTGTGTTAGTGTATTTTGCACTAACATCCTCAATAAAGTCTGTACAGAGAACTCGAATTTGTTTTACTCGAAAAATTCAATGTTTCATATTTAATTTCATCAACTTTTTTTTGTTTAAATCGTGTTGAGAAAAAATCAAGCCTAGTATTCAGGTCTTGACTTTAAATTCTCTGTCTTCCATTCTCCTATGTTTGAATTAATTTCTAACTGCGCCTATTTTTTGAGCTAATATCGTGTATATAAAGATACTATCACAATAGAAAACCATCTTATATCTGTTCATTTTAGCCTCGTAAGCAGCTACTTCTCTGTTACATCTTACTATTGCACGTCAAATGAGCAGCATTAAATTCATTCATATAACAATCCAAAACCTGTTCATCATGATATCATAAAATTTTAATTTATAACAAACATTTCTCGAGACTTATTTACTTCATAGTACTGGATCCACGTTCATGGTCATTTGCTAATACTTCAGTCGATATACATAACCTACTCAAAAGGTTGATTAAGTAGTGTAAGCTGTTACGCTGAATTTCTGATCCTAATACAAATGAAATTTTTGAACTGATTATTGGAAATCGCTTAACTGATATATCTTGGTACTGTTATTCTAAGTACGTTTTTTATATGACAGTAGGCACAAAAATTGGCACGTGACTAGATAATTAGACAGATGTTTTGATACGATGTCATTTTGCAATAGTGAAAATTTTGAAATAATACCGATTGCAGTTAGTATGATTGAAGCCATTTTTCTGTATTTAATTTTTCAACTATATTTTTCATATATTCGGCTTTTAGTAACTTTATTGTTAAGATAGACCCGGAAACCGGTGATTGAAAGTTTTGTCTTGACTACCTCCAACTACTGAACATCTCAACATAATATAAGCGTTATGTCAAGTTACTTAGGTTAGTTATCACAGTGTAACTTGATCGATAAAATTCAATCACCACCAAATGACTGAACAAAAATAAAGTTGATCACTGTTTTGTAACCAACCTATCTTAAATATCCCTATCATACAGGTGATTAGTTGCAGCCCGAATAACTCATTGGTAGCATTTCGAGCTGTGAGGTTGGATAATATAGGTTTGAGTTCCACATGAAATGTCGTTTCCCTTGAAATTGAAGGTACGTTTTACTGAATTATGCTAATTAGTGCAAAATCTAGGTCTATAGTATCTTGTTAACCACCTTCAGTCACCAAAGATTATTAATAAGTGATTTATTTGTTCAAGAAATCATATTATTTGAGCACTTGAAAATCTAATCCACATCTTTGTATGTTCTATAGAAATATAATGTTATCTAATTTTATTGAAGTACTAGTCTTTTACACAGACATAGAGTTGGTGCAAAATTGATTCAGTTTTAATGCTCATATAATTTGATACTTTTACTATTAATTTCCACTCTGTGGTTTTCATTATTTTCTATTCACTCACACTTTCTATCAATAAATTTAGTTTTTAAAATACTTTCGAGAGTGAAGCTCTTTTAATAAGTTTTTATGTCTTTGGCATATACATTGGATTATTTTAAAGTCTTGTATCCGTTGTTAAAAGTGGATATATTAGTTTCATTTTTGATATTAATCATTGTTATTTTGACTGAATCCCATGTGTCTATATCAGTGATTATTTGTTTTGAATCAGGATCATAAACCGATCTATTTTAAACTACCATTGAAAATTTGTAAGCACTAGACGGCCATCTCATCCTAGCATGGGACTCCTTAGCAGTTCACATCCATGACGCCGCACGCGAAATCCAGACCAATGACTTTTGGCCTCGCGCTCGAACGCTTAATCCCTAAACAACGGAGCTGGCATCCAATGGTGTTAATTTCTAACTTCAACCAATCCAAAATATTGCCCGATCATCTTCCATTGTCTTCAGTGGGTAAAACTATCTCATACTCGACACAGTTGAACCCCACTGATCACGGATTTTCACTAGAACTCCGAGAATTACCTCTCGAAGTTAGTCACTAGTGAGCACATGATAATACTTACTTTCAAGGAAAAAATTGATCGTTTTAATCCTCTTGTACATAGTTCTGTGCAACTATTTTTAGTATCATAGTCTTGCATATATTAGATAATATTTATTGTTCAATTACCATTGTATATGTGTAGAATCGCTTCTTTTTATTATGGAATAGAGTTTTATGGTTTTATAGAAAATGTTTTGATTATTTAAATGAAAGGAAAGAGTACTGACGATATTGCGTTCATACGAAATTATAACTAAGTCTTAGTGATGATTTTAAATCAATGACAAGACCACTAGTCAGAAAAAAATAGATTTCACTTATCGTAAAATAACACACTTTCATACAAGTTATTAGTAGAAAATAAATGATTATATATTATAAACAACTAATCAATATTGACTATTTAGTTTTTTCAATCTTCAATGGATTAAATATCAACTGTTGGGGCTAAATTGTAGTTAGTCATATTGTAGTAAATAAGAACATGAGTGGGGACAATCAAATATATTTGAGCACAGAATTACAGGATATCTCAATAAAACCTGACAACCATACAGTAAACAGATAATTTGCAAACTATCAATCAATTGTCTCATTCTTGACTGTTCCTTCTGCAAATACCAGTTCATCCTCTTCGATTTTATTGTTCATGCATTTTTATACCAATTGCGTTCCGTCCCGATTCTTTACTTATCGATCTTCTACTGAAATGCATTCTATGCCCGACCATCGTTATATATTACTTATGTGGATATAAGTAACCTACCCACACCACAATATGAACTTCATAAACACTATTACTGGTAACCAATTTACATTGTCGAAAAATTCTCAAATTATACTTTTTATCCTTTCGTCTTTTAATAATAGAACTATTAATGAAAGTTTAGCATATGTTATGTATGAACTTGTTTTCTTTTTTGCTACTTATATACAATACTTAAATATTCGTTCCATTTATGCAAATATTTACATTCCTTAAAATCAATATTTAGTAAAAATATTATATAGTTGAAATCATGAATCAATTAAAGCTAGAACACCATGGAAAACTTGGAATCACTGGATGGCCGTTTCGTCCTATTTTGGGACTCCTCAGCAGTGCGCATTCACGATCCCTGAGTTCGAATCTCGCAAGGTGGGATCGCGGATTCATACTGCTGAGGAGTCCCACAATAGAACAAAACGGCCATCCAGTGCTTCCAGGTTTTCCATGGTGGTCTAGCTTCAATTGATTCATGATCTCAACTATATAAGATTACTAAAAAATCTCTACAAAACCATCTACTGATTTAGTTATAATAATAATAATTTTTTATCTTTTTTTCTACAGTTCACATTATATAGTGAATTAAAAGGCAATAAACTAGATTTTCATAATGCTATGGATCCAAAATTATCTAAAGATATTTACTCACAACTAATTAGTCGATTAAAGAAGAATTATAATGAAGAAAAAGTTAAAGGTAATTAAAGAAATGAGAATATAAAATATCTTTTCTATTTGTATGATTCATCCCTAGTAAATATTTATAATATACATCACTTACTTACATGCGCCTATTACTCACAGCGGAGCATAGGTTGCCGACCAGTATTCTCCAACCCACTTTGCCCTGGGCCTGCCTTTCTAGTTCTATTCAATTTCTGTTCATTCTTCTCATGTCTGTCTCCATTTCTCGGCGCAGTGTGTTCTTTGGTCTTCGTCTTCTCTTTTGACCTTCAGGTTTCCATGTGACGGCTTGTCTTGTGACGCAGTTGGGTGCTTTCCTCAATATGTGTCCTATCCACTTACAACTCTTCTTCCTGATTTGTTCCTCCACTGGAATCTGGTTTGTTGTCTCCCACAGTAAAATATTTCTGATTGTGTCTGGCCAACGGATCCGAAGTATCTTGCGTAGACAACTGTTGATAAACACCCGTATCTTCTGGATGATGGCTCTTGTAGTTCTCCACGTTTCTGCCACATACAGTAGAACTGTTTTGACATTTGTATTGAAAATTCTGATCTTAGTGTTGATTGATAATTGTTTTGAATTCCAGATGTTTTTCAGTTGTAAATATGCTTCTCTTGCTTTGTCGATCCACGTCTTCACATCTGTATCAGATCCACCGTGTTCACCGATGATGCTGCCTAGATATTTAAAGGTTTTCACATCCTTCAAAGCTTCTCCTTCAATTGTAATTCGATTGGTGCATATTGTATTTTATCGGAGAGTCTTGCATTTCCCTTCGTTTATATTGAGACCTTTTGCTGCTGAGGATACTGCTACACTGGTTGTCTTCTCCTGCATTTGTTGTTGCGTGTGTGATAGAAGAGCCGGATCATCTGCGAAGTCTAAGTCATCCAGTTGAATTCTAGCCGTCCATTGTATCCCGTGCTTCCTTCCAGATGTTGACGTCTTCATAATCCAGTCGATCAATAGAAGAAAGAGAAGGAGTGAGAGTAAGCAACCTTTCCTGATACCGCCGGTCTTTACTTCGAGCGAGTCAGTGAGTTATCCTCCATGAACGATTTTGCAGTTTAATCCATCATAGGAACTCCGTATGATATTGACTATAATCTCAGGTACGCCGTAGTATCGAATAAGCCTGCATAATGTTGTCCTGTTCTCATCACAGATTAACTATAATTAGAAAATCAATAAAAATTAAGGATCAATGGGAAGTTGTTTTATCTTAAAATGGGACTCTTCAGTGCAGTTCAGATCTATGATCCTGTTTGCAATAGAACTTAAGACTATCAGGTAACCTTGAGACCTTTCAGCCTTCATGTATTGATTTACCTGCTTACTTTTAGTTGGTTGAAGATTGTATCTATGCGAAGATAACACTTCAAGAATACTAAAATAATTTTTCAAGGACTTTGTATGATATCCCATTGTAATATCCCATAGTGAAATTACATCAGATTAATAATTGTTCTACTTGAAAAGTTGCTATTGACGTCCCTTCCTCTCTATATACTCATACAACTTCCATACGTAAACTCGAACAACGGAGAAAAGATGTAAAATATAAGTAAAATTCTTACTCCAGGGTTAATCTATGTACATAAAATCAAGCTTATTTAAAGGTTTTCAGGTGATCTTGATTGTCCAGAAGCTTCTGGAAATATACTAAAGACTGTAAAAAAATATGTTATGATCAATTCAAAATTTGATACATTTTCATTCATTTTTCCTGATGTTCCTGAGAAGCTTCTATTCAATTCTGATTTGATAGAATGTTTTCAATCTTTTCTGGGTTTCTAGAGCCTTTTTCGAAAGATATTTATGAACTCTTAACACAGACTGATGAAAGTTGTGTTATGTCAAAAAATGATTTGAAAATGAGAATATGGATCATTACTTTACTAGTGTCATTCTCGTCAACAAATCTGACGATTTCGGCTTTGAATTCATGTTGAGTTTCGAGGTATCTTTTGATCCATATTTTAGACTAAAAAGTGAACGACTGTTCACTATTTCTTGGTTTTCTACAATTGCTCAACTGATTTAAATTATTTTTGATCTACACGAAATCTCTAATAAAGGTTAACAGTTTTGCTGTGTATAGTTTCGAATCATTTCGCAATATTTTAATTTTCTTCGAATAATCATCCTGTTTTGTGAATTACAATGAATAACTAAGTCTTTGTCATGTCGTACAAGCAGTCTTTAACTGTTACGTTAACCTTTGAATTTCGATTTCTCCAGAAACTAACCTTATCTTAGTGAGCATTCAAATATGGAGGTTATTGCAACAGCTAGTTCTTTCTAGTTTGGAATCACTGAATAATTGTCACAACCTCAACTTAGACTGGATTACATTCAGGGCTTTCACACTTCACAGTCATCAGAGTAACCTTAGATTGCTTACTCCGAATGATATTATGATGAGGATGACTGAAATTTTTAAAAAATCTTTCAATTACAAGGAGATTTTATCCAGGGACTTCCAGATTAAGGTTTAAATGTTACATTAACTGATATAATGAATTCAACTAGTGCTGTATACTGTATATCGGAGAATGTCCACAACAGCATTTTGTCATGATAATGAGATAGTTATAAAATAACTACCCCTCAGATATATATATATATATATATATATATATATTACTGTCCAAATGTATTGCTCCTAGATTGTTCACAAAACGTATTGTACTGTGAACTCTTATTATCTTCAGACAGGCTTCTAGTATCACTGATACCTAGTAAATTCTAGTCAGGATTTGCATTTGTTAATTTTTCTCAAAATATAATGCACTCATTAACTCCATTTCTTATCAACACACTTTATTTCATTAGAAACCAAAAAAAACATCATTTTATTTCTCTATATTCTCTAATTATATTCTTTTTTCTTAAAGATGGAATTTTTGGCGCAATGATGGATGTCAGTCTTATTAACGATGGACCCGTTACTATTACACTTGATTCAAATCCAGATATTAGTCGAAACATTACAATGAATTCACAAGATGATCTAGAAACTTCGAATACACAATAACTTAAAGCCGTAGAGTTATGTTGGTTGTTTAAATTTGTAACATTTGTAAAAAGGAACATGAACGCTTTTCTCAACAGTTTCCTTTTTTTGTGACTTCTTCTAGACTTGAAGTTGAGTTCTAAGCTTTTGACGAACGCATCATATTTGAAGGCTTAGAGCTTGTGTATTAGGGGAATGAATCTTTGTTCTCTTTCTGCAAGTTAATAAGAGATATGTTAAGAGAATTATTATCAATATTTTATTCATATGTATCCGATTGTCGATGATTATGAAGTGATTGTATGATATTTAAAGTATTCATTGAATTTAAATAAATAAACAGGTTATATTCTGGAAATAATGACAGAATACGTTCTTATTTAAAGATCAGATTGATATAAAATGAAATGTAGCACGTACTAGACAAAGTGGCTATCAGGACTCAGTAGCTGAGTGGATAACGCGATGGTGTTTAAAGCGAGAGGTACTGGGTTCGAGTCCCAGAGTGTACATCAACTCTGAGATGCAGGTACATCCAGCTGACGAGTCCCGAATAGGACGAAACTCCCTAACCTGGATTCTACTACTAGTCACTATCCATCTTTACTTATAAGTTTAAGCTATCTGAAAAAAACTTGATTCATAAATTGTTTTAAAATACCATTTGTCCAAAGGATTGTATTAATCCAAAGCAAAATATCTGAACCAGTGTTTTTCTTAGTATGTGGATTGAGATGTCATTTAAGTGGAAGAATAATGTGGTGAGTGGAGATTGCAGTGCTTCTATAGGATACTTATAATCCTCTATAGTTGGAGGAAAGAATACGAAAACAGAGAAGATCAAACAATAGCAGTTAAAATTACTGTGATAAATTTCTGATAGATAATTGCCAAAAGGAAGGTTTAATAAGTATTCTCAGTAAAGATAATGATCGTATGGTTTCACTAGTAGAGTGGGATATACTCACTGGCATAAGGATTTGTAAGGTCGTATCAGAGAATAGGAAATCATCAATGTACCAAACAAATAATGGTAGTGATTTTTTCACGAATAGATTATGACAAATTACTCTAGACTCTCGTAAATTTATTTGGAAAGCAATTCATAGATAAAGTAGATTTAGAATGAGGTAGTTGTACTTTTGATAAAGAGCTACAAATATCTTAAACTGGTAATCCTGCACACAGGATCAGTGGTTAGGAAGATAGTTAAAAGTAGGTCTTAATTATCTAGTTGCATTCATTCTTTGTCCTCTCTTAAAGTTTGAATTCCAGTGTTTCTTCACACATAGTTCTTCGCTATGTCTTTTCAAATTATGTTTTTGGCAGTCAATCTTTCTCACTGTCATTGCCACTACAATTATCTTGACATTTTTTTTATTCATCTAATTGTATTTAGGTGACTTGGCAACTTGGGTTAAATTACATTTGTTTCTGTCTCTACTTTGATTATGACTGATTAAATCATTGTAGCACCTCTTGTTACACAAAAATGATGATACTTCAAATAATTTTGAATGTCAATAAAACTGATCTTGTAAACATCTAAACTATTGTAGTATAGAATAGACGTAAGATAATTGACAGACAGAGAAAATTACTGAATAAACAAATATATTTACTTTTAAATCTATAAAATTTTAAGGCTAGTAGAAATTGTCTTTCCTCAGGATAATTTTCAACTTAATTAGTTGAATAATTTTTTCTGGTTAGTGTTGTTTTAGCTAGTTGGTTTTCTACGAGGTGGAGTCGCTAACCCCATGCCAAACCCTCCTCCTTTTTAACCGGGCTTGGGACCGGTAGTAGCTCCTGGATGAGCTACAGTCGGAGTTCAGGATAATTTTCAAAATAACTAATTTATTATTTACATAATTAACATGAATTCAATATTGACAATGCTTTAATTGTGATGGATCTATTGTTAGATTACTAAAGGAAAATAACTATTTCATAAAAAACATCACGTGTTAGTCAATTGAAAAATAAGAAAAAACAGTCATTTCATTGTAAAATAGTTCCGTCGAAAAATCTACCTATAACGAAATTTAACATCAAATTTCGATTGACATAGAGACGTTGAATGGTATTTTCTATTTGTCATTGAATCACTGACATTCTGTTAATGGAATACAACTGCATTAATATATTGGTTATGACTAGTATTTGTCAGTCTACTATAGGTATTTTTTATGTACCTTGTAAAACCTGCACTAACAATATAAGCTACGATGAATAGAGGCTAGCAGTGGAATCTAGGACGTGCGTCTCATCCTATTTGGGACTCGTCAGCTGGATGTGCCTGCATCTCAGAGTTGATGTTCACTCTGGGATTCAAACCTAGTACATTCCGCTTCAAACACCATTGCGTTATCCACTCAGCTACTGGGTCCTGATAACAACTAACAATGTTGAGAAAACGTTAAGCACGTAACTTAATTAGTAACATGTATTTAACGATTTCAGACAACTTATGTTGCAGGATATTATTGATGAGTATTTTGTATACGATTAGTTTTGTTTCTAATGCAATGTAGATAATTTGACCTATCATATGAAATTTCTTCATAGGGCATGATATTCCACCAGTTTTTGTAAATATAGGCTTTCATTGGAAACACTATAAAGATCTTATCTCACCTTGAACATAACAAGAGATTCTGATACTTTAGTTTTTCTTAAAGAATCCTAATAGTCCATAACTCGATGCAGCAAACGTATCAACTTTAAATAATTTGATGGTGAAATTAACAGACCATGGAAATTACTATTTGCTGTTCAAACAGAATGTATATTGAACCTGGTTAAAACAAACAGGTTTATGATGAAAATTGAAAGTAGATAGTACAAGGTCTTCGCGAAACTATCGATAAATATTAAGTGAAGACACAATAGGTCTTAATTTATTTGGATAGTTTTTAAAAATTTCAGTGTGAATGCATGACACATGAAGTTAGTCAGTCTAACAGTAAAACAGGAACTTTCCACACCAGTTTGTTGATAATCATAGTGTATCACGAATCGAATGAAGTTCCAACTCAATAAATTCGTGTTCATCGATAGACCTGAAAATTGTACTTTTTGGACACAGGCGGGAACAAGTAATTAGTGTTCCCAAATAAAGATAAAACTACTGTTTTATTTACTTTAATAATAACCCTTCAATCATTGTCTCTTCGTGTTCACGGTTACCTTCAAAACAAAAATAAAACAATAAATAACTAAAATTACATAAATTAACCAAATAAAATTTGTGAAATATGAATTCGAAAATTCGATCTAACAAACCCTCATCACTATAATTATGTGCTCAGTAGTGATTAATACCCATAGACTACTTCTGGAGTTCAACTATTTCTAGGGCAAGATAATTATTCATCGATAGGGTTGGATACTGGTGGTATAATATCGCAAATTGACTGAAATTTATAGTATAAACCATTAGATGTCAACTGAGTAATCCGAAAGTTAAGGACTCGCCACGAGGCTCAAAGGTCCTGAGTTCAGCTCTCATAGATGCTCACAGACGGGAAGTTCCATATTTGGACGAAACTAATGTCCACTGCTTCCTGATTCTCCATATTTGTATATTACGATCAGTCTGTGATGTATCTGACATAATTCATTAGTTTCTATAAGCGCCTCAACTAATACATTATTTCTTTTCAGATTATTATTGGATTGACTTATTTGACTTCATAATTTGTACAAGACAAGGTATGTTGGAGGCCCTTTTTATGATATATAAGTGAAAGCATGCTTTATATCATACCAATTAATAATTACATGTACAATTACTCCTCAGTTTACTTTATTTGGGATTCATAACGAGAACTAGTACAAAAATAGAGAACTAAGTACCGTCAGCTGTTGAAATCGATCTCAGTTGATCGGATCTGTGTGCAGAGTTGATATAATAAATCGTACCATTGCAACAGTCAATTTTATGCCAACTTTTAAATCCGTCGCAAGTAAAATTATATAACTAAACCTCTGCTTACTGTAATTATAGGTTCTCATATTCTCTATGATAGTGTGAAAATTACTCGTTCTTTTGGATGGAAAGCTGATTAACTCTTCTTATAATACCCTAAAATAATCTCTTATTTAAATTGCATCGTCATCCCCTTATATATTATATCTCTATTCAGAATGAATTATGCTAAAAATCTTTCATTATCTCAAATATATACTATATACAATGTCCTCTTTCGATTAACCTATAACCATTTACATATCTTTGTTTGTCATCTATACACCATTCATCTATTTGTAAAAGCACAACTATTTATAAATAAACCAATAGGAAAGATTATAAAACACAGATTGGTCGATCTGTTTTGATCCCCTTAAAGGAAATATTCACTAAATCTATGTATATTAGTTAAATGTATGTATCTATCTATAAAATAAGAATAAGAAATGTTTGTTTAAATACAGTTTCAGGTCACTATTGAAAATTGATTTCTTTATTTCACCTATATATATATATATATAGTTACATATACAAATAATATAAATAGTCAAGAAAAACCGCTCTGATTAAATTTGAAAAATCAGTCCACCAAAATAATAAGTATCATTTAAACAAATTTCTTGCATTTATTTACATAATAAATTAAGAAATAAATAAACAACTTAACAATGAATTTGTATTTTAGTTCAGTTGCTAGCCAACAACCAGGACATTCATCATTATCTAAAATGAATACAAATACAAAACATACTAATCAAATGAATAATAATCCAACACATTCATGTAAACAACATGTAACATTGTCAAATGCACTAGATTTATTTACTGGAAATAATATAACAAGTGGAAGTGTAGGAGGAATTGGTAGTAATAGAAATAGTTTTAGTATTGCTGGAAATAATCATTTGAAAAAATTAGAAGAGACAACACCAGTCAATATTGTATTAAGACGTGCATCTAGTGATTCACCATGGGGTTTTCGTGTTCAAGGTGGCAGTGATTATCATTTACAACTAACAATATGTAAAGTAAGTATTATAAAATGAAAAGTATTTCCGTATATTATATAATCTGTTTTCAAATACACTGTTAATTCAAACTATTCTATCTATATCAAGTTGGATTCTGAGAAGATAAAACAGTATTTTGATTATCTTATAATAACTTGAGGGGGGAAGAAGTTTATTTTTTGGTTCATGTTTTGTATTCGGTTATTGTAAATATCTTTTTTAAAAGATGATATTTATAATTTATATCTTATTAATCCTTGTTTCGCCAATCATCGTTTTTATTTCTTCGTCGGATCCTCCATGTTCGTCGATGATGCCGTCCAGGTACGTAAAAGTTTCCACATCTCCCGGAGTTTTGCAATCAAGTGAGATTTTCTTGGTGTTCTTCGTGTTGTATTTCAGGATCCCAGTTTTTTCCCTGTGTATGTTGAGGCCTACTGATGCAGAGGCTGTTACTACACTGGTTGTCTTAAACTACATTTATTCAGGTCATCTGTGAAGTCAAAATCGTCTAGCTGAATGTAACATATCCATTGTATTCCATGCTTGTCCTCAGATATGTAGGTCTTCATAATCCAGTAAGCCACTAGAAGGAAAAGAGGGAGTAAGCAACCTTGTCTGACACCGTTCCTTACATGGAAAGTATCTTTCAGCCAACAGATACAATTAGTAAGTGACATTGATCGGAAGTGGAAACCATAACAGCAGAAGGCTAAGAAGATCAAGTTGAAGAGAAAACATAAATAGAAAGGAATTATAACTTGGAAGAAGCATACAGAATGTGAAGGACAAATGATGGAATTTCGCAAATGTGTCTTACCAAGAGATTCCGTAATTTTGTGCTAAGATTCATTAGGTTGTAGCCTTCTTTGTTCTCGTCCATTACGAAGTGACGAATCCCGTTCAGTTAATTGCTTAACAATGGTCCGTAGTGTCGCAATTTGGTCAGTATACGGCCGGACCTTACGGAATCCGGCTCGATGATCTCAAGGGTGAGCGTCTACTGAGTCTTTCATCTCGTTCAGCAACACTCTGTTGAAAACCTTACCTGGCAGTGACAGTAGTGTGATGCCTCTGTAGTTCTAACATTTGCTCAGATCTCCTTTCCCTGGCATCTTGATGAGGCGTCCTTCTTTCTAGTCGGTCGACACTTGCTCCTCCTACCAAGTCCTTCTGAATAGAACGTGATGCATCTTTGTAGTTACTTCTCTGTCCGACTTCAGTGCTTCGGCTGGTATGCTGGCAGGTTATGCTGCTTCCCTACCCTGAATTTGTCTGATGGTCACCCTGATTTATTCGATCGTTGGTGGAGTGACATCTATTGGAAGGTCTATATGTGCTGCTTCGATGGAGCTGCCTTATTCAAGAGTTTCCCGAAATGTTATTCCCATCTGTTCCTCTGTCTGTGAATCTCAGTGACTGGCTCGCTTGATTTCTTCTTGACCCGTCTCTCAGGTTTTCTGTATTTCCCTGACTGTTTCTTCATCGTGTCATATAGTTGTTTCATACTTTTTTCTCTTGCAGCTTTTTCCGCTCTCCTTGCTAGGTCTTCCACGTATTTCTGTTTGTCAGCTCTAATGCTCCTCTACACTCTCTTGTTTGTTTCTGTGTTTTCAGCCTGTGCCTTGACTTT
Organism: Schistosoma rodhaini; assembly: GCA_944470415.2. Taxonomy (NCBI): domain Eukaryota; kingdom Metazoa; phylum Platyhelminthes; class Trematoda; order Strigeidida; family Schistosomatidae; genus Schistosoma; species Schistosoma rodhaini. Next base: position 14,993,784 of record OX104037.1, read on the forward strand.
TACTGCTCTTGTTTAGCTGTTGTCAGTTGCTGTCTTTTCGGTCTTCTTTTGTTGAAAGTTGTTCAGGGTTTCGATAGAGATCCACTCCTTATGATGATGCTTGTTGCGGCCCAGCACCTTTTGATACGTTGAAGTTACTGCTTATTTGGTTACTTTCCAGTTGTCCTCCATAGTGGTTTCTCCTTCTTTGAGTAGATCTTGTAGGTCTTGGAACCTGTTGTTGAGAGTTATCTTGAATTGGTTGTGTTTGCTAGTATGTCGAAGGAAGGCTGTATCAATCCTCTTAGACCTCTAGTTTAAATGATGTTTACAGTATAGTTTATTGTAGTTCCTAATTATTGAACCTTATTTTTACATATTTTATGTTGAATTTTACAAGGTTAATTTGATTATTATTAAATGAGACATTAATGATATTAACGTCTTGTTTAACCAACTATATTAATACTGACCAACTTATTAAAATGTTACTCATAAATACGTAATAAATTAGAAAAATTTTCGAAACCTCACTAGTTTTTTTCGTGTAGATAATAGCTAACTTATTTGAAACGTCGAATGTTTGTTAATTTCCAGTGTTTTCTGGTTTTCTACGGTTTCCTGACTAGGCCTAATTGAAGATGAATATTATGAAACCAATTCGTTTTCACAATCTCTTTCCACTAATAATCAATATGTTTTATTCAACTGCGTGGTTTTCGTTAGTGGGATATATATATTGGAGTAAAGCATGTTCCTTGCAGGCTTGTGTCGGGGCACGCTGATTGACTATTTTTTAACCAATCAACGCTAGTGGATACTTAGGGGAAACTCTAGAATCCTGTGTAAAAATTATAAATATACTAGCGTTTTTCTTATCGGAATTCCTACTTCCATCCATTTTTCTTATTTAGAATATAATCATGTTCCTGTTTAACCGTGTTCTGATTTGGAGACTTATCGAGTGTATTAGTGTTCAATAATACTAAACAATAATGGTAGTTGGGTGGCAATAAGAGAAATCATAACAGTTTTTTGTAGATTCACTTAATCTGACGATAAATTTAGTCATGACCTAACATCAAATTATATAAGTCTGAAAGCCAGGCCACTTTTGTCTGTGGCATCATATATGATTAAACTCAAGGATTTTTATGCCACTCATTGAGTAATAATCCAGCATTCAATATTTGCATCTTCTATTCCATTCAGGGTTCATAGTTAAACCAATGGAAAACTAACTAAAAACTATTTTTCAAAGTAGAAATCATGAGTCAATTGAAGCTAGACCACCATGGAAAACCTGGAAACACTGGACGGCCGTTTCGTCCTACTATGGGACTCCTCAGCAGTGCGCATCCACAAACCCACTCTCGCGGGATTCGAACCCAGGACATACCAGTTTCGAGCCGAAGCCCTTAACCGATAGACCATTCAGCCGTCAACCAGCGGTGTTAATGTCTAACTTCAACTGATCCACGAAGTTGAGCAACCATTCACCAATTGTCTTCAGTGAGTTCCTATCTCACAACGAACGTTGGATGCCAGCTCAGTGGTCTATCGGTTAAGGGCTTCAGCTCGAAACTGGTAGGTCGTGGGTTTGTGGATGCGCACTGCTGAGGAGTCCCATAATAGGACGAAACGGCCGTCCAGTGCTTCCAGGTTTTCCATGGTGGTCTAGCTTCAATTGACTCATGATTTCAACTTTGAAAAATACTGAAATCTCCACAAATCCCCTTCTAATAACTATTTCCATATTGCTGCAGAGAATAAAGTACTCAAAATTATTTGATATTTAAATAGTTCCCTTTTCTATTTAAGATTAGTTGATTCATATTAGTATTTAGTCAAATATGATAAAATTTAAGTTAATGTCAGTTCAGTAGAAAACTATAATGTTGAGTAATAGGGTGGGGGAGGGGTAAAAAGAAGCTGAATAAAATTCACGTTTCATCATAAAATTTATAGGTTAATGAATTTTAATCATCTTAATACAAATGGGCGACACAGTTCCACTTTATTATGTGATCTACAAACTATAGTTACATTTTCATATATTTTTATTTAAACAGAAAATTTATTTTATTATCCCAACTTATCAGTAGCACAGCAAAAAAAAAACGAAATGATATGAACCATAAAACTTGTAGTGTTCTTTTTAAAGAAATAAATTATATATCCCTTTTTGAAGACATTGGGTAATATATTATCATTGATTAGAATGTACTGACTTTGTATGTTTATAAATGAGAAGTCTAGTTGCAATTGCTGGAGAAGATATGTGGTGATTTTTTTTTAATTTAATAGTTTACATCATGGACTGATCTTAATTATATAAACATTGAGATCCAGAAAGCATGTGACATCCATTTCATTTGTTATGAGGAAGCCCCGGTGATTCTTAATCACCAGGGGCTGTTTTTAAGGGTTAATTTCCGGTAATATGGTTAGAAACCTTAACTAGTGTGGAATTACCTATCGGTGAAATTAGATGATCGTTGTGTGATATGGTGAGCTAAATGAAGTTAAACTTATAAATCAATGTCTGAAGGTTAAGTGCTTGTTATGAAAGTTGAAGACCCTGTGCTCGACTCCCGAAAGGTTTGTGGATGCGCAATGCTTCAGAGTTCCATAAAAGTATAAAATAACTGTTCAATACTTTCTAGTTTTTAATAGTTATTTAACATAAGTGAACATTTTAGACTGTATAATACTAAAAGTGAAAATCGTCACTTCTTTCATGTACAGTTGAGCAAAGTTCGAGTATATGAGTAATTATAATTATAATAAGATTAAACATGTTAAAACGAATTAATAATATGATGAATGAATAGATGTTCATTAAGTCTAAAATAGTATCACAATTAGGATATAAGATTATTAGATTCAAAATAATGAATGTACTTGAATGTGACGACAAAGAATTTCTCAGAATGATATTTATAACGTTAGGAGATACAGTCTTACGCTATCCGGCGGCCAACAATATGTTCATACGCCATTTGTTCCCTCAGGATTCTGAAGTCTATCTATGTGCACCATTAGTTTGGAATCAAAGTTTCCAACCCTCTCAAGTGAACCCTCTATATCCATTGACCCTGTTAAAGCACCGAACATTCGCTTTTCGTCCTCAGAATTTCGTAAACAACACCCCTGTTGTTAGAAGGCATTGAGTAGGACTTCCCTGACAATGGCTGTATACGCGTGTCCATGTGAGAGTATTTCGAAAGGGAGAGTGGACTCTTCTCACTTTCGAACGTACCAGGTTGTTTGGGGGCACAAGGTGACATTCCCGGAGTGAATAAAATAAATTCTAGTTTGCAAGTTTAGTATTTCCTAGGATCTTACTTCAAAATAAGCTGTTAAAGTTCACACAGATTTCTGTTATTTAAAATCACATTTAGTTCATGGTCATTAAAATATCAAATAGTCATGTTCAGTGAAATATTATGTCCTATTCTATTATTCATCTGTAAAGCGATTAAAAAATTGTGACATTTCACACATTATACTTTCAAAGATTATAAATTACAAGTAGTTACTTTCCCATATCTTATGTCTTGTACGTAGTTTTAATATATTACCTGGTCTAGATCAAAAACTCTGTGAATTTGATTTAAAAAACTTACTTACTTTTACTTACTTACGCCTGTTACTCCCAATGGAGCATAGGCCGCCGACCAGCTTTCTCCAACCCACTCTGTCCTGGGCTTCCTTTTCTAGTTCTATCCAGTTCTTGTTCATTCTTCTCATGTCTGTCTCTATTTCTCGGCGTAATGTGTTCTTTGGTCTTCCTCTTTTCCGTTGACCTTCAGGATTCCATGTGAGGGCTTGTCTTGTGACGCAATTAGCTGATTTCCTCAAAGTGTGCCCAATCCACTTCCAGGGCTTCCTCCTGATTTCTTCCTCTGCTGGAATCTGGTTTGTTTCTCCCACAGTAACTTATTGCTGATAGTGTCTGGTCAACGGATCCGAAGTATTTTGCGTAGACAGCTGTTGATGAACACTTGTATCTTCTGGATAATGGCTTTCGTAGTTCTCCACGTCTCCGCCCCACACAGTAGAACTGTCTTCACATTTGTATTGAAAATTCTAACCTTGGTGTTGGTTGACAATTGTTTTGGGCTCCAGATGTTTTTCAGTTGTAAGTATGCTGCTCCTGCTTTGCCGATCCTCGCCCTCACATCTGCATCTGATCCACCGTGTTCATCAATGATGCTGCCCAGATATGTAAAGGTTTCCACATCCTCCAAAGCTTCTCCGTCAAGTGTAATTGGATTGGTGCATATTGTATTGTATCGGAGAGTCTTGCTTTTCTCTTTGTTTATATTGAGACCTACTGCTGCTGAGGCTGATGCTACACTGGTCGTTTTCTCCTGCATTTGTTGTTGCGTTTGTGATAGAAGAGCCAGATCATCCGCGAAGTCTAAATCGTCAAGCTGCATCCTGCCTGTCCACTGTATCCCGTGATTTCCTCCAGATGTTGACGTCTTCATGATCCAGTCGATGACCAGGAGAAAGAGAAAGGGTGAGCGTAAGCAACCTTGCCTAACACCGGTCTTTACTTGAAACGAGTCGGTGAGTTGTCCTCCGTGGACGATGTGGCAGTTTAGTCCATCATAGGAGTTCCGTATGATATTTACTATCTTCTCAGGCACGCCGTAGTGTCGAAGAAGCTTCCATAGTGTCGTCTTGTCCACACTATCAAATGCCTTCTCGTAGTCGATGAAGTTGATGTAGAGTGATGAGTTCCATTCGAGTGATTGTTCCACAATGATCCGCAGAGTTGCGATTTGATCTGTGCACGATCTATCCTTACGAAATCCAGCTTGTTGATCTCGAAGTTGAGCGTCTACGGAATCCTTCATCCTGTTTAACAATACTCGGTTGAAGACTTTCCCTAGTATTGAGAGGAGGGTGATGCCCCTGTAGTTGTCGCACTTGCTCAGATCGCCTTTCTTTGGTATCTTGATCAGAAGTCCTTTTTTCCAGTCTGTTGGTACTTGTTCTTCGTCCCAAATCTTACTGAAGAGGATGTGGAGTATCTTGGCAGTTGCTGTTACATTTGCTTTCAGTGCCTCTGCCGGGATGTTGTCTGGTCCCTCTGCTTTGTCACTCTTGACTTGTCTAATGGCCATGCTGATCTCTTCAGTTGTTGGTGGGCCAATATCGATTGGGAGGTTTGTGAGTGCTGCTTCGATGTTGGGTGGGTTCAGTGGAGCTGGTCGATTCAAGAGTTCTTTGAAGTGTTCTACCCACCTGTTTCGTTGTTCTTCAATGTCGGTGATTACTTTGCCTTCCTTGCTTTTCACTGGTCTTTCTGGCTTACGGTAATTTCCAGCAAGTTTCTTTGTTGTATCATACAATTGTCTCATGTTTCCTTCTCTTGCAGCCTTTTCCGCTGTCGTTGCTAAATCTTCCACATATTTACGTTTGTCGGTTCTGATGCTCCTCTTCACTTGCTTGTTTGCCTCTGTGTATTCAGCTTGTGCCTTGGCTTTTTCCGCTCTGGTTCGGCTGGTGTTGATTGCTACCTTCTTCTTCCTCCTTGCTTCAATTTTATCCAGTGTACCAACAGTGATCCATTCCATGTGATGGTGCTTCCTTTGGCCCAGAACCTCTTGACACGTTGAAACGATTGCCTCCTTGATACCTTTCCAGTTGATCTCCATGGTAGTCCCCTCTCCATTGAGTAGGTCATGAAAGGCCTCGAACCTGTTGCTGAGGGCTATGTTGAATTTGTTGAGTTTATCAGCATCTCGAAGAAAGGCCGTATCAAACTTTTGTGATGTTGTCCACACCGTTGTCCAGTGCTTCTTAAGTTTTAGTTTCATCTTGGCGACCAGTAAATGATGATCGGATACTATATCAGCTCCTCTTCTGGTTCTCACATCCTCCATAGTCCTCCTGAACTTTTTGTTGATGCAGATATGGTCGATTTGATTCTGTGTAGTGTGATCCGGTGAAGTCCAAGTGGCTTTGTGTATGTTTTTGTGTGGAAATATGGTGCCACCTATGACCAGTTTATTGAAGGCACATAGGTTTGCAAATCTCTCACCATTTTCGTTCCTTCCTCCCAGTCCATGTTGTCCCATGACGTCTTCATATCCAGTGTTTTCCATTCCAATCTTAGCATTGAGATCTCCCATCAGAATTGTCAGGTCCTTGGTTGGGCACTTCTCGACGATCGACTGCAATCTGTCGTAGAATTGGTCTTTAGCGTCTACATCGTAGTTGTTGGTAGGCGCATAGGATTGGATGACGTTCATTGCAATGCCCTCTCTCTTTGTTTTGAAGGAGGCTTTGATGATCCTTGGTCCATGAGATTCCCATCCAATAAGTGCATTTTGTGCTTTTCTGGACAGCATCAATGCAACTCCTTGTGTATGTGGGGCATTTTCTTCTTCATGACCGGAGTATAACAGAAGTTCTCCTGAAGACAGTCGTTGTTGTCCAACCTGCGTCCAATGTGTTTCGTTGATTCCAAGAACCTCCAGGTTGTATTTTCTCATTTCTGCAGCAATTTGGAAAACTCTTCCGGTCTCCCACATTGTTCGGACATTCCATGTACCTATAAAAATTGTTGCTCTGGTTGTAAGAAGGTGCATCGGCCTCATGACTTCCGGAGGAGCTCGGCTTTCATCATGAGACGTCATAATTATTCCTTCTACTCCCAGGGCAGAGTTTGAAAGGTTTGAATGATTTTTTCTGGTTAGTGTTTTTTAGCGAGTTGATTTAAAAAACTGGTATACCTATTTTAGATCTCAATTGGTAGTTGAATAGTTTCCAACGTCATTGTAATGTTTTATTATCTATGCAAAAACTATAACCAAATAGTTGGTTACAGGTTCAAATGTAGCTTCTCCCATTATGTTTCAATCAGTCAGTTATTGTCAACCTCCATGTAAAAACTACATAATCTTTTACATGATAAATAAATTGCATAAACAATAAACTTTTTTCAAAAATGACCAATATTTGAGCGAACAATTGTTTTGAATAACTTCATCATCAGGCTCTACATTTATAAGTCCATAATTATTGAGATACTTTACAAAGGCCAAAATGAGGCATGTATTAATGAATTTGAGAATGTTATATGTTAAAAATGGTGAAAGTTTGCATCTGTTACGACATATATACTTCAAAATTGTGTTGTTTGTAAATTAGAAAGGTCAAAATGATTTGCGATAAAGTGTCCAGTCACAGTCAGTATAATAGTAATATAGGAAAACTGAAAATGCAAAAAAATCGTGTGAATAAAATGAATGGTAGGAAAATTTCATCTTCACTGTTGAAATCATGAGTCAATTGAAGCTAGACCACCATGGAAAACCTGGAAGCACTGGACGGCCGTTTCGTCCTATTATGGGACTCCTCATCAGTGCGCATCCACCTTGTCAATTGAGATAATAATGATAAATAGTAATAATAATAAGATTGTTGTGTGAATATAATATGTAATGAAAAGGGTGTTGGATATGAAGATTAAGTTAGAGGTGATCAAAAAAGAGGGAAGTTTCTAATATTTAGTTTAGGTATCCGGCGATCCAGTTGTAGACCAAGGTAAACATAGAGGCTGGATATACCTTTTCTGGATACATAAGTTTGGTTTTCTGGAGTTAATCCAGATCGCTTCCGCTATATAGAGTAACCGTAATCTAGCTCCTTGAGGTAGATTTTTCGGAACTTGATATAAAACAGAGAAGGCTTCCTCTATTTTGATATGATGTTCATTATCTTACAAGTGAGAAAGGATGATGCTGTTAATGGATTTGGTGACTCCTTTTCTCAACCATGCTGGTACATGTTCACGAATAAGCAAGGATAAAGCCCTCTGAGCCCTTTTTTCGGTATTCTGATAATGGTTTTTTAAGCAGCCGCTATTATATTTTAATCTTTAAACAACTAACAACACACTCTTATTCAATGGTAAAACTTCAAACATTTCATTGTATCGAAAATGATTTAATGTCTACATAACAGAAGCTATAATAATAAAACTTTTTTTGTGTGGATCAAATCTTGATTTTGTTGTCATAATGATAACTAACCTCATAATTAATTAGTATATTTGAAGCAATTAGTCCCTTTGATAAATTTCGATAGTGTAATTAGAAGATGAAGTTTATCAGAACTATGTGACGATATATTAGCGCAATACATTTCGAACAATGCGATCACGCATATACTTGTTAAAAACATTTATATATAAAAATATTATTATTATCCTTGTCTACTCTTACCCCCCATTTCCAAACTAATTGACCTTTTATTTTTTATATATAAATGTTCTTAACAAGTATATGTGTGATCAGATTGTTCGAAATGTATTGCACTAATACATAACATAGTTCTGATAATCTTCGTCTTCTTATTACACTATCGAGATTTGTATACTTGATGTTATAATCAATTATTCATATTCAATATCTTTTTTTTTGAAATTATCAATATATAAAAAAAGAAAGATTTATACAGTAGTGATTTGTTCTTTATTTTGTTACGTTAATATACCACTACTTCATAGGATATTCTTTGACTGTAACTTACACATTATCATTGCAATGTATTTAAAAAGCTTAATATAATATAAACACTGATTAGACTAAATCATTTGCCTCCCTTTTCAAAAAAGAGATAAAAATAAATATCAACGACAAATTTCCCTTTTTTATATTTAACATAGAAATGTTAAGTTTTTTTTGTTATGAGCTTACAGTAAGAATACTTCTTTTGACAGGTCCTGGGTTCGAATCTCGCGAGGCGGGATCGTGGATGTGCACTGCTGAAGAGTCCCATAATAGGACGAGTTGGCCGTCCAGTGCTTCCAGGTTTTCGATGGTGGTCTAGCTTCAATTCACTCATGATTTCAACTCTATAAGAATACTTTTTTTGTTTAAAAATTTGCCATTTCTTAACACTTGAAAAAAAGGAGTAGTTTGTACTGTTATGTTTTATATAAAATGGAATATAAAAATGTTTCCTGTAATTTAATGCTACACTTTGTGAATTATCAGATAACTTACAAAGTTGTATAATGAGTGAAAACATAAATGGGCACAATCGAATGTATTTGAATACAAAATTACAGAATGTCTTAGTAAAATCTGGGAATCATACAGTAAGTAGTACTACATTTGTAAAACATTAATCGAATCTCTCAGACTTCCATTGTCCTTTCGTTCTCATACTAATCATTCTCCATTCTCATTCCCTCTTCTTCGATCTTCTTTATCTTCTGACACTAGACATTTCACTTTTGATTGATGACACATACTACTTATATCTGTCGACATCAGTAGTGCACACCATTTCTTGTGTAAAATGAATAATTCATACTACGTACTACGAAGCTGAATGATATTTTTCAAGACTTTTAAGATATGAAATCTCAAATGAAAGTAAAAGCACCATAGATTTTGTTTTATAATATGAGTTATGTACTGTACAGCAGTCCAAAAGTGAACGAATCAGATATCCGTTGTCCTTTATTTTTCAATAATTCTACGGCTGATGTTAGTGTTAAGACGAAAAAAATCTTCAGATTATGCATCTTAAAAGTTTAAATTATGATGTGAAATTCTATTATAGTGTACAAACTTGGCTTATAAGATATTAATGGAACTCTTTTACATATCCAAATCATGCTTTAATTAAATTTTTGTCTTAATAATAAGCACTGATGAGAATAATTTTTTTATCGACTTCCAGGCTATTATTACTTTTAAGCTTTTCGATCATAAAGAAGTGAGAAAGCTGTTAGGATAATGGTAAGATTACTTCGAAATTAATTAGCGTATGTTTATTAATCCTAGATTCATAGTTCCATAAATAGTTTCATAATTCTTGAATGTAATACCACATCGAATTTTCATTGTTGTTCAATTGAAGTAAAGAATGAAATCAGCTGATAAAGTAAAAATTTTGTTTGATATTTTGGGGATCTTTCAGGACTTAAAAACTAATCACAAATCTGACACAACAGTGGCGATTTCATGTGGAAAACATAACATTCAATTATTTTAGATTACATAAAAAGAATCTAAATAAGATAAAATGTTGTATATATTTCTCATATTACACCATTTCTTTCATTTTTTCCATTGATCTGAACATGCTTCTTGTAATTTCAACACTGTCTGAATAGAACTCAAACCATAGCTAAAAAATATAGCAAAATTAAAACATGTGGAATGAAGGAGATTAATTGTTGATTTGATTCAATGTTAATCAATGATTCAACGTATGTCACACAGAATTTTAATAAGTTTTTTAACTGTTAATAAAAACATTTCTTAACTGAAGGGGTGTTTGTGGAGATTTTAGTAATTTTATGTAGTTAAAATCATGAGTCAGTTGAAGCTAGACCACCACTGAAAACCTGGAAGCATTGGACGGAGATTTCATCCTATTGCGGGACTTCTCAGCAATGCGCATCCACGATCCCGTCTTGCGAGATTCGAACTCAGGACCTATCAGTTTCACGCGCGAGCGCTTAACCACCCCTTCGGAGAATAATCATATGCTCACTAGTGACTGGCTTCAAGAAATAATTCCTGAAGTTCTAGTGAGAAGCAGTAACCAGTAGAGTTCAACCAGGTCTGTTATGAGATATCAACTCAATGAAGACAATGGTGGACAGTTGCTCAAGTTAGACAATAACACCGTTGGATGCCGGCTCAGTGGTCTAGTGGTTAAGCGCTCGCTCGTGAGGCAGGATCGTGGATGCGCACTGCTGAGGAGTCACAATAGGAAGGAATTGTCGTCCAATGCATCCAGGTTCTCCATGGTGGTCTAGTTGCAATTGACCCATGATATCAACTATGAAAATATTTCTTGTTATCCAAAACTTCAACAACTCAGTTCAAGTATGTCTAAATACTTTGTGACATTTTTAATTGTTACTTTACTTATAAGCAAAATAAGTTTTTATGTTTATATGATATTTTTAAAATTTAGTTAATTCTTAATTTATCAGACTATATCCTACAGTGCATTATGTATTCGAATTCATGACCTCTAACTAAAGTTGTTGAACTAAGAGTTGAACTAAGAGTAACTAAGAGTTGTTAAAAATCACACTGAATTTTAGTTTTCATTATATTAGCTACATTTGGTAAATTTAGATTCGATTCCTTTCAGAATCTATCATGATTGAAGCATCCACTGTGAAGCTGTAGATGATAAGTCTGATAGAATTAAGTCATGACTGGGTAGTGACTTTAGAGAGACATACCTCTACACGTTATATACCCATATATTTAACCAACTATTTAGTACTGAAAACTGCTTCTTCGCTGGTTTTTACTTTAAGTAGTGTCAATGTAAACTGTTATTAGTGATATCTGTGTCCTCAATAGATGACCATACCTTGAGTACCTACTTTTGGTTTAATTTTTCAAATTTCAGGCTTCAATTACATCAAAACATACTTAACTATTCTGTTCAGATTGTATTTTTTAACAATTTTTTTCAATATTTCAATGGTATAACATAGAGTTTATCCAAATTAATTTAAAAAATTAATCTAAAATTTCCACTTTAGCGGACATGGAGTTATTTTTATGAAATTACAATGTGATCAAATAAAAAAATATTAAGATTTCATAATGTTGATCTATCTATTCAACCTTTAGACCACTGAGCCGACGTCCAACGGTATTAATGTCTAACTTAAAAAAGAAAATTTTTAGCACTGAATAGATGTTCAAAGTTCAGATCATTATACCGATTTGAATGTGTCGGTTTTCGGTATATGGCTAGACTTGGACTAACAAATTATCACCTATTACGATCCGAATTGTTCAGTGAAAAAAAATTATAAACTCTGCTTCTTTTTTTCACTAATTCAATACACTGTATTAGATAATTTGTTAAATTTAATAAATTATTTTAGTATTACTTACTTACTTACTTACTTTTGCCTGTTACTCCCAATGGAGCATAGGCCGCCGCCTGTAGCTCCTCTGGGGGTTGCTGCCGGTCCCAAGCCCGGGTAAAGGAGGAGGGTTGGGCATGGGGTTAGCGACCCCATCCCGTAGAAAATCAACTCGCTAAAAAAACGCTAACCAGAAAAAATCATTCAAATTATTTTAGTATCCACATTACAAAATTATATAAGTAGTATATTCGCATAGTAATGTTATTATTTGTATAATTCATTCAAAGAAAATAAAAGTCAGTTTATAAAAAGCCTTTCTTTATACTATACATGATATGTAGATGACTGTTAAAGTGTTTTTACATATATGCATGCTTCTGGTGTGGTGTTGGCTACTTATATCCTCATAAGTAGTATATAACGATGGTCGGGCATTGAATGTATTTCAGCAGAAGATCGATAAGGAAAGAACAAAAACGAAACTCAATTGGTATGAAAATGCATGTACACTAATTGTCGGAGACTATGGACTGATGTTTGCAGAAGGAAAAGTCAAGATTGAGACAATTGTGTGATAGTTTGCAAATAAACTGTTTACTGTATGGTTGTCAGATTTTAATGAGATAGTCTGTAATTTTCGTGTCAAATACATTCAACTGTTCTCATTCACTACATCAGTAATACATTAAATTTAAACCTGTATTAGTATGAATAATTCATTTCCAGTATATCCATCACAGTTTGTAAAATTAACAATTTTATTTTCAGCGAAAATAGAAACTTTCAATAGTTGATATCATGAGTTAAATGAAGCTAGACCACCATGGAAAACCTGTTTAATTTCAGTCCTTCCAAGTTTTTCAAGGTGATCTAGCTTCAGTTGACTCATGATCTCAACTATTAAAATGACTATATTAACCACAAAACCCCCTTCTGAAAATAGAAACACTTAGGAAATAATTTGGATCATTCAATAATCAATGTAAAAAAATGAAACCATTTGTGAAAATAAATTATTAAAAAAATTCCATATAAAACATTCGATATAATTTACTTAAAAGAGGATCAAAAAAAAAGAATTAAACATCTGTTTTATTTAATTCTAAACATTTGGATTCATTCCATTTCATGTTTCCATGTTTTTGTTTGGTTACCATAGCAACATGAGAGGTAACATTTTAAATCATTATGATTATTGTTAAGACTAAGATTTTTGTATAATCTTAATGTGAATTTCATTTATTAATAACATATAGCATACATTTCATATAGATTCTGAATAGAATCAATCTTAAGTCTTTTTTTTAGTTTTTATTATATTTGATATTAGTTGACTGGTTATCAATGTATCTTATTTACACTAATCATCGTATTCATTTATCATTCGTTTTTATCTTTATCCCTATGTCATCTGTGTCTCTATGTTTTCTATTACAAGTATCGTTTTCATGATTATAAAAGTAATTATATATTGTATTGATACATTCTTGTACAATCATCTATTAAAACTGTATAAACTTGTAGGCGATTAATAAAAGTACTATTATAAGGAACGAGAACAAAAGTGAGAGCAATCGAATGTATTTGAATACAAAATTACAGAATGTCTTAGTAAAATCTGAGGACTATATAGTAAGTATTTCATTTGTAAAATATTAATCAATTGTCTCCGACTTCATTGTTCTTTCGTTCTCATACTAATCATTCTCTGTTCTCATTCTCTCTTCTTCGATCTTCTTAATCTTCTGACACTAGAGATTTCACTTTCGATTAATGATACATACTATTTATATCTGTCGACATCGGTAGCACACACCATACCATGTTTCTTGTGTTAAGTGAATAATTAATAACTTTTTTTGTAAAAATAGTGTCAAGTACATCCGCTTGAGTTGATGGAGTAATATTATTTTTTATATATAGTTGAAATCACGTGTTAATTGAAGCTAGACCACCATGGAAAACCTGGGAGAACTGGACGGTCGTTTCGTCCTACTGTGGGACTCCTCAACAGCGCGCATCCACGATCCCGCCTCGCGGGATTCGTAAATGATAATGATGATAAATAATTAAAGTACAATCCATAATTTCATCATAATATTTTCAAAATATTTAACTCAGAAAACTACTTCAAATTGAGATTAAGCTATTCAGCTTTATATTTATAATATTTCGTTAAATTGATAGATTTTGCTTGTTATTGATCACTTGAGTACAATCATGATTAACATTTGAGAATCTGTCTGAAAGCATTTAAAATTACAAACAATATTTACATATTGGAATAGTAACACACAACTTCAAAGTTAAGTAAGTGTTAATTAACATATATTATAATCTTCTCTGAATGTTAATTTGACTTTAAAGATACCAAAATTAGGTACTATGACCTTAGACACAATTATATTGAGTTGTGATCAGGATGTGAATCCTACTGATAATTTTCATGAATGGATAATTTATTCTGAAGAAGCATTGAGATCTAGTTAACAATGAATATACTTTCAATCTTTGTTTGAGGCATATAGATATTAGTATCCGTTCATTATACTACAGACTGTTAAACTGTAGGATTTTTGAAAAAAAACCGGATGGCAGTTGAATGTATTTAAGCACAAAATTACAGACTATCTCACTGAATTCTGATAACCGTACAATGAACAGTTAATTTGCAAAATAACAACCAATTGTCTCAATCTTAACTCTTCCTTCTACAAATATCAGCCCGTCTTCTCTGATTTCATTGTTCATGCATTTCATACCGACTGCGCTTCATTTCAGTTCCTTTCTTATCGATCTTCTGCCAAAATACATTCTATGTCTAACCATCGTTATATACTACTTATGTGGATATAAATAGACCACACCACAGTAGAATTTTTAATTGGATCATCTATGTAATATTTTCAATCATGTGACTAATACATTTTAATGAACCCTTGTCAGTATTTGATCGTATCAACAGAAAGAATAATTAAACTCATTTAGTATTGTTTGTTTGAATCTTTCCATCGATGTGTTAGGACTACAACTGGTCAGTCTCTGATTGGCATATGTGGCCGAGTGGATAGCGCGTTGGCGCTTGAAGCGAGGGTACTGGGATCGAGTCCCAGAGTGAACATCAACTCTAAGATGCAGGTACATCCAGCTGACGAGTCCCAAATAGGACGAAATGCGCGTCAAACTGAATTCTACTGCTAGCCACTATCCATCTCTGCTTAGAAAGAATAATTTTCTTTTAAGAATAAAATATGTACTACAGCTTATTTTAATTATCCATATCATCTTATAAAATCCAATCAATGTTTTTTCCAAATATTTTATTTCATTTATAGACACAATCTGGTAGTCCATCAGAAGGTATATTACAAAGTGGTGATGAAATTTTATCAATTAATGGAGAAAATGCACGAATTTTAAGTCATGAAGAAGCAACACAAAAAATTCGTTCTGCTGGTACTGATCTACAATTAACTGTAGCAAGGTAAATATGGATGAATAATGCACACCTTAGATCATTTGTTACTTTTTTAAAGAAAATAACTGTACGAAATTGTTCACACTTCATGTATTGCGCTGAAAAGTTACATTGTCCTGCAGTATTCCTTATTAAATTACTCTCAAATAAATATAATAGTAAGAATACACATAGTAATCAGGTAAATATCTTGTGAGAAAATTAGTGGAACAAAGAAAGTTCCTTCGGATTCATTCATTCGTTGTAGTTATGTAACCGTAGATCGACATTAAAATAATGATGCTAAACGATTTGTACTTAATAGATATTTTTACAGAATGAAATAAATTCAGGTTTCATGGAAAACTAAGAAATAGATGGTGGTTGTTCTGTTCACGTATGGTAGTCCTAAGTGGTACCAATTCACTAGGAAGACATCACCGATGATGCTAAAATGTCGTTGCGTTTTAAGATTAAATGATTCAGATTTAGAAATGGAATTCTACCTGGACAGTCAATAAAAAACTATATGAAATGTAAAAGTCCTGGATCCGTTTGACAGTGAGGTATTTGTTGCATACCGATAAAGGGTTTCACAAAAGTATGGAACAACTATATAATGTTCATGGTTTTTAACGAGACCCCAAATAATGTCAATATTTCACGAAAAGCACCCGCAAATTGAAGTAATCTTCACTAAAACTACACTAATATCTTAACAAATATAAATAAATTATACTGATAGTGTATTGCTTGTGTATAGACTTATAATTCCAATTAAAACGACAAAAACACAAAATTCAAATCGAAGGATCTTGTTTCAATGAATTTATTATCAAGCTGTGCAATCGTAAATGTTTATTCAATTGTATTGATTCTATGAGGAGATTTCAACAGTAGATAAACATGATTATGAAGTAGGACGATTATGATAATATGTTATATGGTGTCAATAGCAACAATAAATGTTGCTCAACTTCTACAAGAGGTGTACAAATAAAATAGCGATGTTAAATCCATAAACCTAAATTGGATTGTAATGTGAGTGTTATATCTTTTAAGAAGTTATAGCATTTAGTGTTAGCTATGCGTTGAAAGTACATTGTTTGCTTAATATAATCTTGTAGAAATAGGCTACAATGAGTTTCTCTGTGGGCCTCAATAGTTCGCAGAGACAGTCTAATTTCTGTAACAGTTAAGTATAAATTCAAACGTAACTATTCTGTATAATTTTGTATAATCCATCTACTAGAACACCTTAGTTACTACGACTCCCAACAGTGTTAAAGCATAAAATGCAGTACGAATTATTCGGAAATATCACGTTTCAGAGATGGTAATAAGCACATGACAGTAGTAGGGAAGAAAATGAACTGCTTTTTGTTGTAGTGAATGATGTTATGTAGGTTGTTGTAGTAATCAATCATGGTTTACTATGTGGGTATATACAATTCATACGTTTAATGGATAGGCTAGACAAACAGGGAAACAAACAGTCAGATTTATATTTAAAAAATTTACATGGATAAAAGCTAGTCAATAATCATCAGAATAAGTACGAAATAGTTAATAGGATCAAGATAACACATTTAATAATCACATGAGTTTTCAGCCTTATATCGGTTCAGGTAATAATGGGACTGTGTAGGTGTATAATCTAGGTGTGTTACAATCTACTTCATCACTTTCAGTCATTCACTAATGACGTAACGATGAATTGAAAAAATTTCTTGATTAAATTATCTATATTAAGAAAAAAATTAAAATTAATTCAAATGATTTATCGAATATATTTTGAACAGTCCGTCTTTCAACTCTTCTTCTGAATGGTACCTAACAAAGTGATATATAAGAAGAGTACCTTAAGTTTACAGCCCCACTGATGTAACCACGTGTTTAAAAACTGAAAATGTATCATATCCAATTTAATACATAACCAAATATTATACTGATCTTCAATTGTTAGACTTTCTATTTGATAAGGTCAAAACAATATCATTCATTAATTTTGATTGCAAAATATTGACATTCGAACGGCTATATTTGAAAGTCATGCAGTACTATTACCTAGACTAGCGGCCATATTCTAACTTGATCGATAGAATCCTATCTGCAAGAAGGAGGACCTGACTCACATAGCATTGGTCACTACTCAGTGATCAAGTAATTATAAATACGTCCTAGGCCTACATGAAGTCAATCGCGGCCCGGATAGCTCAGTGGTATCATCTGTGACTGTACACATTGGCGATGAGTGCAAAATAACACGGAACCTATGTTCAGAGTTTCCTGTCGATTACCTTCAACCAATACCTTGTATACAATATTGTATGTGTATTTCATTTCACGTTTTAGTAAAATTCTTGCGATTCTATCTAATAGGCATGAATATTCTGTTGAATTATTATAACCAGTTCCAGTTTTTGATATTTACAATTTCAAACGATTTAATTATTACTTATTTGCTTACACATGTTACCCTTGTGGAGCATAGGTCGTCGATCAGGGTTCTCCAACCAAATCTATCCTGGGCTCTACTTTTCAGCTTTTTGAAAAGTACTGTTCATTCTTTTGATATCTGTCTACAGTTTCAAGTGAAATATATATTTTGGTCTGCCTCTTTTCCTTTTGCCTTAAGAATTCCAAGTTAAGATGTGCTTTGTGATGCAGTTTGATATTTCTCGCAATAAATGTCCTATCTTTAATTTTTGAATGTCTTGTAATACAACGTCATACAATAGGTTCACTTACCTCTTTGAGTTACTTTTAGTAGCATCAAGTTCATGCGATTAATTTGTTAGTTCACAGTAAACAGCCCACAAATGAGAGAACTACTACTTAGTAGAAAAACCATGTCAACAAAGAGTACAAAAGGAATGTGTTCATTTTTGTGTGTATAAGTTTTGACTGGAATTGGTATAGATTACTTGAAGACTATTTTATAGACTGCATTTCTGCCTTGGCATTCTTTTAAATATTGGCTTGGAGTAAAATTTAGAACTTATGTTCCAACCTACGTAGCACTCATCACCCTATAGCCTTTGTATTTTACTGTCGACATTCGTTTCGAGATTCGCTCCTCAAACATGTTTTAAACTACAGAATAATGTCAATCTAACTATTAACTCTCGAATACATTTGTTTACCCAACGGGTAAGATATTTTTAGTATATTTGCATTATCTCGGGATGCAGAACTCAAGACACATATTCTGTTCTATTTGAAACGTATCGGTTGAACGGGCCTACACCCTAGTGTTCATATCTCACTGAGACTCGAACCAAGTATTTGTCATTTTAAAACGCTACTGCTTTATCCAATAAGATACTAATTTCAAATACACACTTACTTGTACAGTGATTATGTTGCTTACCTGTAAGGGATCGTGTTATACAGTTATTGGCATTTAATACCATATTTTGGTAAATTTTTGTTAACACCAGTGAATTCTAATCATAAACATTGACAGTGTCAGTCTGTTACAAGTTTTGGTACAGAAAGAACCACGAATCCAGGATTCCACTGCTAATCACAATACAACTACGATAGAGCCTAAAAAAATAGCAGTATCATTGTTTATACTTACGACATCGAAAGTGAATGGTGAAAATTCTGTTCTGAATATCAGTAAATGTTCAATACAAACTTGAACGCATAAATCATGATATTTATGTCGAATAATCGTGGTTCAAGATTATCAGATGTCAATAAAAACTAAACAACTCAGACCTACATACCTAAAACCATGTAATTTACACTGAAAAATCACCGAATACAATTACATAGAAAAAATTGACAATGATGACTGCCTTTATTCCGTATTTGATTACATAAAAATCCCATAGTTTAAGGAAATTTGTAAAATTTTGACAATAGTATGATTTTGTTTTTAAATCACACTTAAATTTTACGATGTGAAAATATCTTTTTTTCCGAAATTTAACTTTTTTTACAGTTAGCAAATAGATCATGCAAAGTAATTTACTAAAAGAAGGAGGTTTTGTGTAAATTTTAGTAATTTTATAGTTGAATTCATTAGTCAATTGAAGCTAGATCATCATGGAAAACGTGTAAGCATTGGACGGCTGTTTCGTTCTAATATGGGACTCCTCAGCAGTGCGCACTCACAATCCCGCCTTACAAGATTCGAACCCAGGACTTATCAATCTCACGCACGAGCGCTAAAAATATGACACTTTCAATAATAGTTTTAAGATGTAAAAATATCATTTTTTCCTAAATTTAATTTTTTTCACTGTTAGTATATAGATCATCCAAAGTAATTTACTAAGAGTTAAATTTGATGTTATAACATATAAAACAGAAATTTTACACTGATAAATATTATTCAACAATCGTGAACTATTCTTATTGGCAACACTCATTCAAGAGCCATGCGCGGGGAAACCTCATTGGATTTCCAATTAATTAAGCTATTAACTATTGAGGAGTATATGATTATTCAGTTTATTTAAACGAAAGGAACTGAACTATTTATCTCTTTCTGTTTACTTTTATACAAAATTTTAAGTGTAAGTTAAGTGTCAATTTTTTAAATAGGTCGACTAAATAATATAAATTAAATGAATAAAAGAATTTTGACTATTGTAAATAAAAGATTATTGTAAGCAAAGATGGATAGTGGCTAGCAGTGGAATCCAGGACACGCGTTTAGTCCTATTTGGGACTCGTCAGCTGCATGTACCTGCATCGAGTCCCAGAGTGAACATCAACTCTGAGATGCAGGTATATCCAGCTAACGACTCCCAAATAGGACAAAATGGGCGTCCTTGATTCCACTGCTAGTCACTATCCATCTTTGTTTATAATGCTTGTGAATTAAGGCTATATCGAGGCAATACGCACATTACGGACATATGCCAATAAGAGAATGATCAATTGCAGTCCTAAACATCAATACGAAGATTGAAACGAACAATACCAAGTGAAAAGATTATTGTATTTTTAGAAATAAGAGCCTTGTAAAGTTCATTCAACTTAAAGATAGTTTTTATTACAGACTGAGGTTAACTAGATGACTATTCAATATCAGAGGCTGCTTTATTTTACTATAGGACGCTTTACTAGTGCTCCTCTACGCTTTTGAATGCCAGCTTAGTAGAATTTCAAGTATAAAGGAAGCAACCTCACCATGAAATCTGATTAACCCAGTTTCTATGACTAATAATCTTTAAGCTGCATACTGTTGTGAAATCTAATGCTAAGGGATATCAATGCTCTATATTGCCCTCTGGATTTCAATTTTTTCACTAACTTAAGTCAGTTTGTTTGGCAAATCATTCTATATTTTTGTTATCCAGTATCCAATTTCAATGGATTATTATTTCATTCAAACATTGGATAATTTTGTTATTTTTTACAATTTTTATAATTCAATGGTGCACATGGGCTGCAGTATCCTGAGGGAACAAATGGAGTATAAATCAGTCGTTGGCCACCAGCTACCATGGGACTGCATCTCCTTACGATGATCCATTGTCTTGTGGATCAAATCTTCAGGTCAAAGGCTCTGAGTGTGGCCCCTTAAGAAAACCACCTGCTTCGGTTTGATCATCCGGGCTGTATCACAGCCCTCACACAAATGAAATGAGATTTGTGTGGCGCATATATATCTGGTGTTCGATTGTACCAATATTTATGTGTTTAAATAAATAAATAATAATAATTTTTTATAATTACTTAATCTTTGTTTTGTTTTTGTTTGTGAAATTTTTTTAGAAGACAAACATGTGATCTAAGTGATATTCGACCTAAAGGATTATTGAAATTCACAGCTCCACAGAACAATAGACGTTAATTTGTTGTTTGTTTTGCCCAATGATGTAATCAGTTTCAGTTTCAACTTACAAATATTCTTCCTTTTTGTCTTCTTTTGTTTATTTCTTCGAATTTTCTGTTACTGTATATCACATAGATAAATGATAGTTTGAATGGTCTTCATTTGTTGTCATTAATGTTGAGAATCATTGTTCATTGTATTCATTGTTGTTAGTTTGTAAAAGGGTATATGTTTTTGATGTGTTATTTTAATGTTATGACAACAGAAAACCCTATTGAAAATATGCAAACATCAAACTTGTTCATATGAATTTAGTATAAATATATTAGATTTAATATATCTTATTTTAATCATAAGAATATGAAATAACCGGTATATTGAATGATTAAGACGCTGACCTCCTTCCAGATGAAATAAAGTGACGGGAAATATGAGATAAGTATACTTTCATAGTATGTGTAACAAATGCTAGTCATAACATTAGATTTCTGAAAACTATTCAAAAACATGTTGACATCGATGAAAATGTTGGTAATTGATCAGTTGGATAAATGAAGAACACAATGAGTCAGCTACCGGGATTTTCTAGTTTTATGATGTTGTTGATTGGTTAAAAAGAATTATGGAGAATTCTCTTGAGCAACAGATTTACTCATCAATGGTTGACTGACCTACCAATCAGTATATATTGAAACAATTAAAACAAAATGTAAAAATTCAGTGGTAATTGAAACTATTTATTATTTAGCAACACTTACCGTTTGACTAGAATGTCCAGTTTTTGATCTATCCGATAGACACTTTTCTATAGGAGCTTTTCCATGTTATATGTGGTTGAATTTGAGTTAGTTATTTTGGGGGCGATCCTGAAAATTTATCGCAATAGAAATGACAAGCTTAGGAAACATTAAGATGCAATTAATCCGATCAGCGTTTGATTAGAAGTTTTGCTAGAAACACCACGAAAATGAAAAGTCACATATAAAATTTCTGATTGACTGATTATTACACTGTTACTATGTTTAGTAGCATTCTAGAATTTTCAGGAAAACCCAAGGACTTCTAAAATACTATAAAAACCCTATATTTTCTGTACATAAATGAACTTTTGGAGTGAAATACTTCTCGCATATTTTGTGCCTTTTCTCTTGTGTTCAAGTCGATGTGTAGTTCTAGCTTGGGGGTTACGAGACTAGCTTAGGATCCAAGTATAGCGTTCAATCAGCAAGACTTATCAAGTTATTTTTTTAAAGTACATAACTCTGACGGTTTATTAACCTTAAGAGGAGTTCTGTCATGTTTTGTGTTAAGGCATAGTCTTTTCAAATCAGGTGTATATGTTTTATCGTGTTTTATTATGACATATTGAACTGCTGACAAAATTTTGTTGAAATATATATCAATGATTATAAGTCTATTTGGAGTTGCGTCAGATATCACAGCAGTTATTAAAAACTTATGTTTTAAGCTAGAATATATGTAATACCTTGAATCCTACACAGTATGGTCACTTTAAAATGAATATTGAACCCAAATTTCAATTCTGAGACAAAATATGCTCTACTATAGATTCTGATCTTAAATTAATGAGAATCTAAGTTTAAAGGCTCCAAATTTGATAACCACCTGTTGGTAATAAGTTATAACAATTAACAAATGTACGTAAATTTTCCGAATTAATTCTAAGATATCATCCATAAGGTCATGATCATCATTAGTTTTGAGTTTTTGGTACTGTTCTACAATCTTAAATTTTTTTTCATCTAACCCCTGTTCTGATGCAAGAGTTCATTTACGATAAAACTAATGCCTTATGTATCACCACTACATGACATCACAGTTTTATTACTGTATCATTCCCGTGTCAGGTAACTTTCAACCAAGACTCATTAACGGTATCACTTCGAACAGCAAATAACACGGTTCAACTAAAATATATTCCTGTTCGAACACTAGCGAGTGTATTCTGAACTCATCAAAATACGATAACCTGGCTTCGTAAAATGAAACGCTACTTTTTAAACACAATTGGTCAAGAATTTCACCCAATGACAGCCATTGACAATTACATCGTCAGCAACATATTAAATGTTATATAGCTGACTATGTGATTAGAGAGGTCAGGCTCTGAAAGCTTAATAACTTTAAAGTCCATTCCTTACTAAGTTGAATAGGTAACTATCCACATTGATCAGATATCGAAATCTCAAATGTTGTCCAGTCATTAAAATGCAATTATAATTCCTTTAAATTAGAATTAAAACTCTCTCTTCTTCATTCGAGTGAATACCTTGGTTATAAGTAGCTTAACCTGACAAATATTGGTCACAAATAGACTAATGGGTCACCGACTCCTACACCAAACTACTTCACTGTTAACGAGCAGTGACTATACACATTATATGTTACGTGTGTGTTAATTACACCACAACTTCACAAATGATTATGAAAGTAATGCCAAATGACTAACTAAGTAAATAAAGGACCACAGGGTAATTATAATATTTAAAGTGAATAATTAAAAATGAATTGAAAGATTTAATTAAAGAGTTAATATTATATCCCGAGGAGAATTATGAATGGTAACTTTTGAGGACTATTTATGGACCAATACGATACGTATATTTCCCATTATATAATTGTAGAGTAACTGAACTATTCAATTTCCCTTCCAAAGTTGCCCACACCTTGGGACTGTATTTCTTCCCGAGAGACCTAAAAAAGAAGCTGATAAGCGGCGATCTTGGAGACCTGGGAGCGTGGTCGCAGAGTCCAAAGAACAACTGATTGACGTCGGTTGCGAACGGCCTTTTTATGAGGAGTTTTTGATGTGCTAGCTCCGCAATTCAAAAGGCCTTACTGCAGGGAACGGAAATCCGTGAAGTGGGGGTGAGGTCAGAAATTTTTAGGGCCGTCGTTCCCTAACCCTTTCTTTCCGTTGTCAGAGGGCAGAATCTCTGCAGATGGTGGTTGTCTGATAGAAACACCTCACTGCCATCACAGCCCTCTACAGTTAGAAGTATGACTTCGCCCTCAACTCTGAAGTTGCTCTTTTTAGTCTAACCGTTCTTCATCTAACTTGCCTGGCACGGTAGGACCTAAAGGGACATATTTTCCAGACAGAACAGTTCGACTGAGTCATCATGATCGACAAGCTCGACCACCACGTCAAGCTAGCAGCTACAGTTGAATATATATATATATATATATATATATATATATATATATATAGCTCACAGCATATTGATATGTTGAATCAGGTTTTAGTGTACCTGAATCTTACTTCATTTAAATCCTATGAATAATTACTAACGAGTGATTGTCAAAATACCCATGTCGCCAATTATATCCGAGGATTGGTGAGGACAGTACAGAAGCGATATGGAAACGCTTAAATTGTTTTATTATATCGATACTTTGTTCTCGTGTCAACTCTTCGTATTTATCTATTCGATGGATCGTTCCATTATCATTATAGCAATCATATTCTCTTTATTACATTATTGTCATTTCATAACCGAATGTGGAATTATTGTTGCTATTCGTGTTGACACTAAATTATGACATTTACACAAACGTATCACGTCTAGCTCACCACTTTAGTGGCACTGGGATATCTGACTCCTGTTCGATCGTATTATGACTGTTATTGTTTTTTATATATCGTCAATCCTCGAATATTCTATCGACTTGAATCACGTTGGTGAATAATGGAATTAAAATAAGCCAAATAGGAGAATTAAGTTTTGAATATGTATATTTTGTACAATCATTGATCAGAACAGACAATCAGGAGATGGAGACAAGGAAGCAAAGAAGAGTTGGCACTCATGTTTTCTCCAGTGCGTGTCAATCCGTTTCACTTCTTTCTCTTCTTCGCCTCCCTGTCTCCATCTCTCTGATTGTCTGTTCTGATCAATGATTGTACAAAATATACGTATTCAAAACTTCATTCTCCTATTTGACTTATTTTAATTCCATTATTCACCAACGTGATTCAAGTCGATAGAATATTCGAGGATTGACGATATATAAAAAACAATAACAGTCATAATACGATCGAACAGGAGTCAAATATTCCAGGGCCACTAAAAAGGATCATTTAAATGCTTCTTTTATAACATTTTAAAGAGTATCCCTATTTTGTTTTCATGTATTTAGATGTTTGACATTAACCTAGAAAATGTACTTTTATTATTATTTTTTCTTTTATGATCTATAAACAATCAATTTTCAATTTCACCTGTTAGTTGTTTTTTATTCATACACTTATGTACAAAATTTCGACTTTTGCTTGGCCTGACAACTAATGAATTAATAGTATTTAAATCAATAAATACTGTTAGAAACTAAATAAAATTGTACAGTAACAGAGTAACATACAGCAGAAATTACTAGTGATCGATACATAAAAGTAACCTAATAATCTAATAGACGATAATTTGAATTCAATAGTGACATTATACCATTTAAGGTAATGTGTAGACCATATTCAATACAATTTGACCAGTGATATATGTAGTTCTTTCAATTGTAATTTTTATCAGACGTTTTTTTCGCTTTTACTTATTTATTTAAACACAAATGTTGGTACAAAGGAGCACCAGATATATACGCGCCACACAAATCTAATTTCATTTGTGTGAGGGCTGTGGTGCTGCCCAGGTGAACAAACTGAAGTAGGTGGTTTTCTTATGGGGCCACACCCCGAGCCTTTGGCATAAATATCTTATCTGCAAGGCAGTGGAACATCGCGAGTAGATGTAGTCCCATGGTAGCCGATGACCAACGATTGATTCATACTCCATTTGTTCCCTCAGGATACTGGAGCCAGCCCATGTGCACCATTGGTTTGGAATCAGGGTTTTCCAACTCTCGTAGGTGGACTTTCCGTATCCACCAACCCGGTTAAAATGCCGGATATTCGCTTTTTGTCCTCTCAATTTCATAAACAGCACCCAAGCCACGCTACGTTGTAGCTGACTGACTGAATTACCAACGCCGCGAGAAGGCAGTGAGTTGGACTTCTCTGGCAGAGGCTGTATACGCGTGGCCATGTGAGGGCATTTGGAGAGGGGGAGCGGACTCTTCCCACTCTCGACCGTACCAGGGCATTTGGGGGCTACTTTTGCTTATAGTATTTATGATTCATTATTATGTTCGATGTATATGCACAGTTGTACTGTGGTGTATGCTATTTATGTTGTCAGATATAAGTAGTATGTAGCAACAATTGGAAGTGGAATGCCTGAAAGCCGAAGATTAAGATTGGAATGAAAACTGAAAGTAATCAAGATAACAGCAGTTATGAAGGAACAGTGAAGTTTGTACGAAACAATTCAAAGAAGATATGCGAATGGTGTACTTAATGTATGATTTTCACATTTTACTAAACTATTGTGTGAATTCGTCGTACACTACGGCACAGTAAAATAAATATCTCTAATATAAATTCTAGATAGCCTGAATAGTACTTAGTTCAAATGAGAATAAATCATCCACTAAAAGCATACTTATTTGGTAGTTAAGTAATATGATATATAATAATGAAGTCGTAAGTCTGAATTTTGATGTACTTACTTAAGTTTGGATAGCCATAACGTATAACCAGCCGCCAAACAAACCATGTAGTACATACTGGAGTAACAAGAATTTGAACTAGTTACGGATTTAGGTAAAATTAAATTCACATTCTCAAAATCTTTTTTTAAAATTTCAGATAGAATTAAGCTGAATTGATAACAGTTTCAGAGAATCAGTCTTCGGCCTACTTTTAAATGGAAATAATTGTTTTGAAACTAAAGTTTTTTTATTCAATAAGGTTGGTGGTACTTGAGCCATAGGATCGAGCTGTTCCACTTCGGTACAATGAGTCAGGTTGTGTCTAGCTCTTCTGAAAACCAATTTAACTTCACGTTCTTCTAGAGTATACTTATAATCGTGAATTTTTTTCATTTAGGTCATTCTGAGAAACTTTAAAAGTCAAGATCAATTTTTCAAAGTTTGTGGTTTCATTTCTATCATCAAGTCGTTAGGTATTGGGATTCTCTACCTACATAGAGAGAATCTGCAGCTTCTTTTGATACATTCAAAGTGAGATAGGATCTTTGTAGCACTATAATTCGCAACGGTTAACATTGGCTATGTAACCTTAGATATTCAAATGAGTTGAACCTTAGACCTCACTGAAATTGTTTGCTAATATAATTAAAAATAGGTTAACGTACGTAACAATTTCTTTGTTCAATGTTTATCAATCAATGTCTCAAAACGTAATCTAAACAAGTTTAGAGTTGTTAAGCAAATAAAATACAATCCAATTTTTACACAAACAAATCAGAATAATAAATAAGTAAATTTTGGAGACATAAAATACCAGAAACTATCACCGAATTTTGTCATGCCATTTAACAAGAGCGACTGACGAACTGCCATTAGTTCACGAATTTGATTAATCCATAATACTAATGGGATTTCAAGTTGAACCATGAAGAAATATTCACCCAATTAATACAAGTTACCAATCAAGAAAAATGTTATTGGTTTAAAACGTAACTAACAGTTTCCTTATAAACAAAGATGGATAGTGGCTAGCAGTGCAATCCAGGACGTGCGTTTCGTCCTATTTTGGAGTCTTTAGCTGGATGTACCTGCATCTCCGATTTGATGTTCGCTGCGGGTCTCGAACCCAGTACCTTTTACTTTAAACGCCATCGCGTTATCCATCTTTGCTTATAATGCTTGTGAATTAAGGATATATCGAGGCGATACGCACATTATGGACATATGCCAATTAGAGACTGATCAATCGCAGTCATAAACATTAATGGGAAGATTCAAACAAATAGTACCAAGTGAATTTAACAGTTTGTTTTTCGTAGATAATTTCAATTTTTAAAAACCGATGACAGATTTCTTCCCTGCAAAAAAGACATTTGTGGTACTTTTTTTTCTTACAAGACAGCAGTCTGTCAAATTGAAATCATTGAATGTTTCTTAGACATTAAATAGATTTTGAAATACTTTAACTGAAGCATTTACATTTATAGCAATGACCTACAGTATATATGTTCGTTTGTTATTGTCGATAACAACCACTTCTTATTATATACAAAATATACACTGAATAACAAATTGACATTTTAAAAGAGATAAGATTAGAAAACCTTGAACAGTAATGCATTTTTGTTGTTTGATTAAAGATTATGGTCACAGAGATAATTGATAGTTTTACACCTTAAAATTAGCATTCAATAATATTGTTTAAATACAAATGTCAAGCTTTACAGTAAACTTCAAGCCAATTTCTTTAAGGATGAGATATTCTGTTTAGTTTAGTTCATATCTGTCTTGCTTCCTGTACTATATCCTTACATACAATCTTTCTTTTATATATTATAACCATTAAATTAACTACTATGAATTCAGTGTTCATCTTGTTGTGCCGACGAGGTATGGCAATTTGGAATGATGCATGTGTGTTTGGTCCTACGTTGTAGCTGACTGACTAACTGTTTATTGGTTGACTTATTATTAACAAATGCGGTATTTGAATATTTCGAAAATGGTTAAAGTGTACAATGATTTATTTGATATTGCTATCGAAACTTTTACCAGGATATAATCGAATTTTTTATGTGGGTTTTATGATGCGAATTTGTGGTCATTTAAGTTGATACTCCACTCACTCTTTTAAGATCCTGAAGTTTATGCACACAATCAGAGTTTCCTAATACCCTAAAGTAGACTCTCGGTATCCATAATTCCAAATTCAACACCCAAAGTCTATTTTTGTAGAAAAACCTCCAACGTCATCTAAATGCAAAGGGAGTAGGATGTCTCTGGAGTGATAACATTTCGAGGAGGGAAACTCTCCCCCGCCTATGGACATAATGAGATATTTGGAGCTGTTCTACTTCATTAGATCATGAGGAACTTTTTCAAAACAAAATAGTCTACATGTGATAAACAGAATGAATTCCAAGCTTATACATGGAGGAAAGGCTGTGTCCCCTAGGGTTTATACCGATAAAGACGGAAGCAAAAGGGGGACTGTCAAAAGTGTAAGTGAAAAAGGAGTTACTGGAAAAACTGCACATTGTTTAGCGAGACCATCAAAAAGGTTCATATTAAAAAAGGTGAGTAACGAATGAGAGAAAAAGTTTTTTAAGTGAGTTTTGATTGACTTAGAGTGTAAAGGGAAAGCATTAAACAGCTCAAACTTCAAACATCTCAAAATTTTATTCCCTCGTCCAATGTTTGCCTTCATTGATAGTCACCCTATTCAATAGGATCTTTTTCCACTCGCTTTTATAAATGGATACCATCTCCTGGAGTCAGCTAAATCGAGAGTGAAATGATTATCACTAACGATATTGAAGTATTTTGTGGATTGACTGAATATCTCGATTAATAAAAACCTTCAGTTAATAGTCAGATGATATCGTATGCAATCCAAGATATCAGTCTAGAATTCACTACAGCAATATGTTTGCAGGTATTTACTAATAAAAAGTATCAAACTAGCAAATATATCATATTTTCCAGATGAACTCCGTCTTCTCATTGCTTTATCGAAATTTATAAAGGGGACTAATGGCTTTAAATGAGTTAATTGTGTTACATTTTAATATGAAATTATCAATCAGACTATCCGAAACTTCTGGAAAGTAGTGACATAGCTTAGTTATAATTCATTACGAAGCTTTTAACCTATTCTAAAATGAATCCTACAAAGTTTATATATACACGTAATTAGTTGGTTCTCGATTAAATAATATGTTGATTAATTTACATCTCTAATACTATCATATTGACTGAAAAGTATTACGCTCATCACAGGACAGGAAGGTCTATAGAACGTTAGGTGATGATAAATTTCAATTTATGACTTTGATTCTCATCGACTTTTCAAAAGTTGTTATGACGTTATAAAAAATAAATATAAAAGGACGTATGCTAATTCGTTATTGATTTTTATGTTCGACTTTTATCACGTGAATTATCCACCAATCGAAATACGACTTTTCCGATCTTAACACCGTGACTAATCAATGACTTTCAACTAGTATGAGCAGTCTAGCGTCGTTATTAGTCCCTTGTCCACCTATGTGGATTTACTAAACGAATATTAGTTTAAATGGAGAACATCTACTGAGACATATAAGAATGTGGTTCAGTGAAGTGACTTTTCTTCAGCAAATTCCACCAGTTTTTGGTTTTTGAATAGTTGCACTACACGACAGACTAGTGTAATTCAGATTGTAAAAAACTTTGAAGGGGCTTAGGTTTAGCGAAAAGCAGTATAACGATACAGCGCCCTCTTGTTGGATATGTATATATTACATAGAATTTACTGAAAATACCAACACTGCAAATCTATTAAATGCTGTAGGAAGCCATATTTAAGCGTCAATATTTATTACAAAACTTCATTAGTTGTAATGGATACAATTAAACATAAACATATTTAACACAGAAATAAGCTATTCAAATTCATAGGTGATCTTCACGGATTAATCTCAGTTGAGGTAACATTGAAAAGCAGTGGAGGAATGGACGGCTGTTTCTACCTTATATGAGTTTCTGTTAGAGCGCACACATATGAATCAACCAAAGACCAAACCTATTCGTTTATATATAACCCAACAGACATATTAAGTCTAATGAATACAATCAAAGGTTTTCTTAAAAATTATTGATCACTGAATATAACGAGTTTTTTGTACTCCTTTCAATCATACAATGACAGCAAAAATTGATAACAGAATGTCTTCGGCGTGAAATTTTTTCATGGCATACTATTTTTATTGATTACTCTCCTAATGATACTCTTTGAAATAAATCTTTTGTTCAGACAACATATCCTGGTGTTTTACAAGTCGTTAAAGAAATCACAATAGCGTCAAATTGTCTAAATATTTATTTAGAAAAAAACTTAACTGTATCATGATCACATGATAATTGTAGTTGTTAAATTGAAATTAGTTTCTAACTTATTGACAAGTTTAACTAGTATTTATGTGTGACTAGGGTTTGCGCTCATCATTATTCATTACTACATACATATGACAGGATAATATAGATAATAAACATGGAGCGGATAATATTGACAACAAGCATAAGATAACAGTCCTGCTTTAATTCTTATACTTTCATTTTGTTCACTATGATCGTCTAATCCTAATGTAAACAATCCAAGAAGTACGATTTTAGAGGTGCTGTATCCATTGACGTGAATGATCTACTCGTGAAGCTTTCTTAGTTTCGCTAAAAATAGCATTGTCTAGAAGATATTCTTCAAGATCTCTAAAAACAGCAGTGGAATCTAGGGTGAGTTATTTATTTATACACATAAATATTGGTACAACGAAACACCAGATACATATGCATCACACAAATCTCATTTGATTTGTGTAAGCGCCGTGATACTGCTCAGGTGCCCAAACTGAAGTGCGCAGTTTTCTTAGGGGACCACACCCGGAGCCTTTGACCTAAAGGTCTGATCTACAAAGCAGTGGAGCATCGTGAGGAGATGCAGTCCCATGGAAGCCGATGACCAACAATAGGTTCATACGCCATTTGTTCCCTCAGGATACTGGGGCCAGCTCATGTGCACCATTGGTTTGGAATCAGGGTTTTCCAACTCCCCTAGGTAGATCCTCCTTATCCACCGACCCGGTTAAAGTGCCGGACATTCACTTTTTGTCCTCTCAATTTCGTAAACAACACCCCCGTCACGAGAAGGCAATGAGTATGACTTCCCTGGCAGAGACTATATACGCGTGGCCATGTGAGAGCATTTGGAGAGGGAGAGCGGACTTCTCCCCACTCTTGGCCGTATCAGGGCATCTGTGGGCATCTAGGATGAGCGTTTCATCCTATTCAATACTCATCGGCTAGATGTACCTGCATTCCAGTGTTGATGTTCACATTGGGATGCGATACACATATGCTAAGAAAGATGATTTAAAATCCTAATAATAATGATATAAAGAATTAGGAAATTAAACAGAAAACTTCAAACTTCAGTAAATTAAAATTATATTAATTTTTTCTTACCCATTTGACATCAACCTAACAACATACAATGAATTTATATTTGTCATACCAATTCTCTTGTTAAATATGCAAAAGTTACAAATGAAAACAAAAAGCCTTTTTTATAAAAAAGAAAGAAACAAACAAATGAAAACAATAAAAGCTAAACAGTAATTTACTTGTTGTCAATGGGACAGCAAGAATGTTGAATGAAATTTGGTAAAGTAAACAATTTTTAGTCATAAATTATGCAATCAAATCACAGTTGATAAAATAAAGAAATACGCATAAATGGGGAAGAATGACAGGGAAATAGTAATGACAACAATAAGAGAGAGAGGGGGAGGAAGGGGGAGGGGGGAAGGTGGGGGAAGGGAGAGTTATAAATTTGTGTTGACCAAATACTGATTAAAAAAGCAATTTATATTAACACAAATATTATAGTGGAAACCAATGATCACGTAATTTACAATAATAATTGTCTATTTAGAAAATGTAATAAATATGGGTGGATATGTGTGTCGACAATGTTACTAGCCAATTATGGCTTACTTTTCACCGGATGCATTATTAAATTTTACGTAATTCATCTTCTAATGAATACATTTTTAATTTAAGACCTTTTAATTCATTCAATATTTGATTAGATCGTGTTGTTGAAGCTTTAACTTGTTTTAATAATGCCAAATCAATATCTTTATGATCATTAATATTAAGTGATTCAGGTAAATTGATCCCATCGGTTAAACCAAGAGTTAACTAGAAAACAAAGATGATAAAGATTTAGTATTTTTTTTAAAAAATTCAAGAAAATAAACAGAATTTTTTTATTTTAAGGGAGTTAGTTTAAGAAACTCTAATGGACAGCTAATCATAAATAATTACCACTGGAATCACATTACAATTTTCTGTGGAAGTTATCAACAGGCTTGAATGGTTGATGATTAACTTCATATTTTCCCATTTGATCAAATATTCAGTTGAACCAGATTAAATTGCATCGTACAGTTTTTTTTTAATTATACCTTTTGTATATAAGTAAAACCTACGTTAAGTAGAATCCATGCCACCCGCTCGTGGCGGGGTAGTTGTTTACAAAATCGAGAGGACAAAAAGTGAATGTCCGGCACTTTAACCGGGTTGGTGGATAAGGAGGATCTACCTAGGGGAGTTGGAAAACCCTGATTCCAAACCAATGGTGCACATGAGCTGGCCCCAGTATCCTGAGGGAACAAATGGCGTATGAACCTATTGTTGGTCATCGGCTTCCATGGGACTGCATCTCCTCACGATGCTCCACTGCTTTGTAGATCAGACCTTTAGGTCAAAGGCTCCGGGTGTGGTCCCCTAAGAAAACTGCGCACTTCAGTTTGGGCACCTGAGCAGTATCACGGCGCTTACACAAATCAAATGAGATTTGTGTGATGCATATATATCTGGTCTTTCGTTGTATCAATATTTATGTGTTTAAATAGATAAATAAGAATTATTAACTAATTTTTTATCATCAAGCTGTACAATCGTATATATATATATATATATATATATATATATATATATATACGATTGTACAGCTTGATAATAAATTCGTTGAAAAGAGATCCCTTCGTTGAACTTCGTGTTTTTAATTTTATAGTTTAAATGGGAATTATATGCTAATTTTTTATCAGTTATCTTGTGGCTTTTTAAAGTTACTTACAACTGAATGTAAAAAATAAACAGTTCACTTTTATGAATCATAATTATATGTTTGATAAAGAGTAGGTCATATTATCAATAATTCAAGCTGTTAGTCGATAAAGTAGAAGTTTACAAACTTTAGACTGTATTCTATAGTGGTACACAATGTAGATGATGATCATACTGGACAGCTTATACTATTGTCGATCATCACTAAGTTTTCTCAATTGAATTTAATTCGGCTTAAAATTCCATGTAGAACAATGTTAAGTAGCTATGACTGTAAACTTTTATGGATTAGGGTGACTGAGACATATGTTACCAACCATAAATATCTCCCAACCTAACATGAACTGGTGGTTAATGTGGATAGATTGAAAAAAAAGTTAAAGGCGATCGAACCAAAATTTATCATCAGTCTGTCAGCTGATTGACTATTGGTTTGAACTAGGTTAGTAAGTATAAACTATCTGGTTGAGATCTGTACAATAATTATGATCAGTAGTTGAAGAACTTGAACGCTATGATATAAAACTGCCCTGTGAAATTAAGAATTTCAGTACTACTTCATACTTTTATTCGATGAATTCATTCTTTTTTTAAAAAGTTATTACCATAACTACCAGTTATAGTTTTACTACATATGACATCTAACTAGAAACATTGAGTGTTAATTTTATTACTGATATAGCCAAACTAACTAAACTGTTTATACTGTCAGTTTATTGTCATCTAACTGCTTAGTGGATGGACAGTTATTCATAAACTAGAGTATGGCGCATATATATCTGGTGCCCCCTTGTACCAATATTTATGTGTTTAAATTAAATAAATAAACATAAACTATACAGTCTTCAGTCTTTTAAGTTCTCTGTCAGTTAATATTTAAGTTAAATATTTGCCAGGGCTAGTAAAAACGATATGTCTTTTTTTATTCTCATTGATTCAATAAGTTCAAAGGAAAAAAATATTAACATCATGATAACTTGAGTTATTATCACAATTAATGTAAAGAATGTACCTTTAATAGTTGTCGTTCAACCTCTTTTAACTTTTTACGCAACACACTAATATCTGTTCGATAACCTTCCATTTCTAATTGACGTCTACGTTCCAAATTTTGATAACGTTGTGCCATAACTTGAACACGTTCATGAAGTTTATGTGCTTGATCTTTAAATACATCCTTTGACATGACACCTTCTTCACGTGCACGAACTAATTCCTCTTCTAATTGAATAACCTGAATATCAACAATGTATGAAGGGATACAGCAGATTCAGATTACATAACTGATTTAGAATATAAAACTAATATGAATGTTATACAAATTGACTAGTGGTTAATGCAGTTAGGAAAATACACATTTTATCTTAAATTAATAAATAAATAATCGGACAAAACAATCTCCGTGCTATAAATATCCTGAAAACTCTGTTTATAGGCTTACAATTTGAATCCTTACTTTTACACGCTGAATTTTCACATTATGGGCACAGAATTGATATTCTTCTCTTCCCAACAACTTTGACTTTCTCTCAAAAGTCATATTATATTCTAAAACTTTATTTTGTTCTATATTTTTCAATATCAATCGGTGATCATATTTACGGACCAGCTATACAATAAAATCATCTTTTGGTAAAAACAGTAAAGGATTTCTCGCAGAAAATTTAAGTTTTTTACCATTTACTGAGGGCTACACGGAAGCCAGACAAAAGTATGTTTAGGCAGAGATTCGACGAACCATCAATATTCGCTATCAGGGTTCTTGAGTTCGCATGAGTTAACGATCGTCAAATAAAAAACGATTCAAGAGAGTTCACTACCTTCATAAGTGAAGACAGACTACTGATATGAACACAGTTCGATATACTAAAAGGCCTTTTACCAGAATTTGATTTGTCAGCTATAAAACACTATGTCAAACAGTTTCTGAACTCTTAATACATGATGAATAGATTTTACCAATTTAAAAAGGGCAGTAGGAAGAGAATTACCCAACTTTGTGTCTGTACATAACTATAGACACAAAGAAATATTAACATGCAACTAGTAAGACCAAACAAATAGGAAAAATACATCTAGAACGAGTGTACAGGACACAGTTAAACGAATTACATGCACAAACTTCAATTGATCAATGTACTAACTTCAACTGTGGATTAATTTACCTTTGAGCAGAGAAGTTCATGTAATGCTTCTCTGAACTTTAGTGCTGTTCGAATCCTATCGAACAAGTTGTAAATATAAACAATATTCCAGGTAACTCAACATGACATGGACCATGTTTTGATGTTAAGTGGTCAGAATTAGTGCAAAGAAAAACCCAGCTTTCATGTCAGTTAGTACTCATCAGTAAGCTGCACACCTGTAAGCTTGATAGAACTTATGTTTCCTGATGAATTCGAATTCGCATTATCCCATTTCACAAACTAAGATATCGTCACTAAAATACTCAGGATACAATAAACCTCCTATATGACTAAAATGTTGACCATTGAGTAGTCATATTTGTCTAGTCGACAAGGTTGATTGGATCCTATCGGACTACTTCCAATCATTTAAAATATTAGAAAAATGAAACTGTTTTTTATCACGGCGTTTCACACACACACACACACACTTACCAAAGAATGCTCGAAAATGAACAATCTTATCAATATGATTAAAGGTGAATAGATCCACTAAATCAATTTATTTACTTACTTGATCTCTATACATATCTGATAATTTCTGTAATTGATCTAATTGATGTTCTAAATTATCAATGGTTTTCTCTAATTGAATTTGTTTTTGTTGATTAAATTCAATCCATGCATGAGTTTCTAAATTTTGAGTATTATTAAATATATTAGTAGTATTAATAGTTCTTAGAGTATTGTTTATTTTGTCTCGAGGTGAATAACAAGTATCACGTCCACCAGTTTTTAAAGTAGCTTTTATATTGAAGGACATAGAAAGGGAAAAACAAACAAACAAAGACAAAATGAACTAATTAGCTTATCTAAACCACTGAAAAACGTGAGAAGTATCACCATGGTAGTTCATATACTCCCCTTCTACTTTTCTCTGCTCCTTAGGGGTATAAAAGACGATCACTATAGAATTGATAAATCAAATATATTAGGCAATGAAAAGAGCAAAGCTAATCATATGGATTAACGGATAAATATCAATGGGTGCTAAACAATGTTTAAAGACATTTTATACAGATTTTTCGGATATTCACTAGTCAAATGGTTATAAAACGGGAATTTTGTTGTAATATTACACGTCTTCTATTGAGAATTCTTTAAAGTCACCAAATATATGGCATTGGATAAGGTGAATATTATTATTATTCAATAACGTTTAAAAAAGTGAGAGATGTTTTGAATTCAGTTCTCACCATAGGTTGACATCAGTTGAAGAACTAATTGAAATTAGGGAATATTAATCATTGTTTTGACTTAGTCACAGATTTTGAAAGTTTCGTTTTCTGAAGCGGATGGTTTAGTCGTGGAGTTCTCATTGTTCTTCTGAGAAACATCAAGACAAACTTAAAGTGGAAGTGAAGTATTTGAATTTCTCTACATACGACTTACAGCTTATCCTGTCGACATGGGAAAACTGGAGACTCAAGTACATAGGAAGTCAACCCACAAAGAGCGAATTCCCAAACACGGCAGAAAATACCCGAGAACTAACAAAATCAACTGTGTAAAAGCTTCATTCCAAAGGGCGAGAACTAACTGAAACACATAGAGGGGAAAATGAAGAAAAAAATCTAATGGCTACTCTTTAGAAGAACGGTCACCCACGCAACCTCAAAAAAATCGACCTAACTCATCAGCAGAAACAAAATCAAGTTTAGGAAACAACAAACCGAAAATCCTACTATGTATAAAAGACATTAGAAATTACAATGAGATTATCGAAACCATTCGGAATATATGTAGCACACAAACCAGCGTAATCACTTCAAACGATTCTATGAAAACCAAAGGACATAATGATAAGAGAAGAAAAACTGAACATCACCTGCAAAATAATCTGTCCCAATTGAGAAAAACGCTACATCGGACAAAGTAGACGCTCTCTTCATCTTTGTCTATATGGACATCAATTAGCGGTCCAATGTCATGACATATCCTCGCTTATATCAATGCGTGTGGAAAATTTTGGACACACATCTGACTGGAAAAATGTTGAGATCTTGGATAGAGGGAATACTAAAAGCACCAGATAATTTTTAGAAGCACGGTACTCAGGTCAATCGGTAATTAACAAACACGTCAAAACCGATCTCATCTATCAACCAATCAGAATAATTATGGACAAATATAGGACCAATAATCAAATCAAAGGAAGATACAATCAGAATAAAGCGGTAGACAATGACAGGTTAGAGGTCAACAATAACTAATCAAGGTCGAAGTCAATAAGATAAACTGTATGACATAATGTGGAGAAATTTAAATACTTCACTTCCACTTTAAGTTTGTCTTGACATTGTTCAGAAGAACAATGAGAGCTCCGCAACTAACCCATCCACTTCAGAGAACGAAACTCTGTCAAAATCATCCACCTGATCTATAAATCTCCACTATCTCATATTCAGGGATTCTTTAACAATGTCCATATCAATGACCTTTAACATGAGAATAGG
Organism: Schistosoma rodhaini; assembly: GCA_944470415.2. NCBI lineage: Eukaryota > Metazoa > Platyhelminthes > Trematoda > Strigeidida > Schistosomatidae > Schistosoma > Schistosoma rodhaini. Next base: position 15,032,275 of record OX104037.1, read on the forward strand.
ATACTGAATTCCAAATCAGTGGTCTAAAGTTGTAGTAGCTGCCATGAGACCTAAAAATCCTGGATTACATCATATTTCGATATGAAAACAGAAATTAAAATACTACATAAACCCCTAAAACAATTGTTTCTAGAGAAGAATGACCCCATCAGCACAGGTCTGATATTATCGATACTGCATTTGCCAATTTAGATGCATACGAAGTAACAAGTTAGTACAACAGGTTTCCACTAGCTTGAATTAGCACTGTAAAAACATTTTGCCCTAAATGGTCAAATATTAAAATGATTTAAGTCCTTACTATTTGCTGATAAAGTAATTAACTAACCCAACTAAGACTTACAAGCGAAACGTCCCAATCATTTGAGAGATTACAATTTGTTCAAATGATTCGTGATTACAGGTTTTGTCCTATCGTTGAGTTACTTGGTAGTTAATCTTGTCACGATCTTAATCAATGGAATTACGTCAACACTGAAGACCAAGCAAAATAAAACCATTTACTTGTCAATAAAGTAGCAGTGGTAAACTGTATATCTTCTAGCACAAAGGTTTACGAATTTTTCCTGAAGTTTGCATCAAAAAAGATCTTAGTTAGACAAACTGTGAATTCCAGAAAGCACCGGACAACCCTCGTCCTATGGAGTAACTCACCAGCATCAGTGAGGATCATGACTCCACCAGGGACCAAACCCTGGACCTTCAAGTTTTGTGACGAGTATTTAACCTTTTAGGACACTGAGCTAGCAGTTGTAATTGTTAACCAATGTACACTGACTTAAAGGTTTAAAAGGTCAAGGACTTGCCACAGGACCTGAAGGTACTAGGTTTGACCCATTGTGCGGCCATGGATGCCCACTGCCACTGAAGAGTCGCATAGGACAATGAAACAGCTGTCTAGTGCTTCTCAGTTTTCAACTGTTGTCTAACTCAGGTTATTTATTGACGTGAACTATAAAATTCAAAAATCTCCAAGATCCTCTTGCACTAATAATTACAGGGTTAAAAATTTATCAACATTTAATATAAACAGAAAGTTTCAATAAAAATATTATGATTTAATACTGGATAACTTACATAGTGTTGGAGTAACACTAGAATTCAATTTTTTAACACTGATTTGACTTAAAAGTTTATCTTTTTCCAGTATCCAAACCTTTTCAGCTTGACGAAATTGATTTCTTTGTGCTAGAAATTCCTTAGTGCTGTCATATAATAATCCTTGACAGCGTCTAAGTCTAGTTAGAAACAACAGATAAATATTAATTTGTAATAGGGAATAAAAATTGTGAACAATAGGAATGACGAGTCGTTAAAACAAGCACACAATGATTTTCTCTATAGAAAGTATACAAATGGCTGGTATTATATTAACATGTATAATCGATTCGATGTATTGGACAACTGTGAAATCTATGTAGTAGAGTACCAATGAAATATAGCATAAACACAATCCAGAAAAAAGAAAAACAATTTAAAACCAGTAAATAGACTATGATACAGAATACTAAGAGGAACTGAGATATTATAATCAGACTACCGAATTTCCTAGTATAAGATTTTTTTAAAGGCTCGTAATTCTTCCGCGATAATGAAAACTATCAGGAATTAATGTAAAGATGATGAATCAAAATAAGTGGGAGGCATTCTGTATGTTGAAAATGACAAAGTTATTTATGGGAGAGGGTGACAAACCGTTTCATATTCAGATTTTGCCAATCAGGTCAGTGTTGATGTGTTTTGACTCTGAACTACTGTTTAGACTTTTACAGGTCAATATATTTTAACTAAATCATTTATCAAATACAGTTCATGTATTTGACTTTCAGATACACTTTCCGTGTGAAATTTCGTAAAACTATCCTATCATGTAAATACTGGGGTTTTTATGTCATGAGACCTGGATCGATTTCGCGTGCTATAGTCATTAATTAGAATTCTGATTAGAACTTATTCTATTACGCGTCTACTATTTCCTAGGCTTGACTAATTGTACATCTGACCTGCATCATTAACCGTGAGCTGAGGTAGGCTAGGCTCCTACTGGTCAGATGTTTTCTATCTTTTCTCTATTTCTTGCCTTGGTTTCAAAGTAAAGTCTGCGGCCAACTTCTACTGTACTCAATTCAATTATAGCTCGAACTTCAGACAATAATACAGAGTAAAATCTTGGCCACATGTCAATATAATTAAGAAATTACAATAACGACATAACTGAGCAACAAGTGAAGAAAAAATGAGTAATAAGTTTGTAATAGATGAACAACAACTGAGGAAAGGCAAAGCATAAAACTCCACCTGGAGCCCCTCTGGGGTTACTCCCGGTCCCAAGCCCGGATAAAGGGGGAAGGTTGAGCATGGAGTTAGCGACCCAATCCCGTAGAAAACTAACTAACAATGTGGGAGACTGGGAGAGCTATTTAAATTGCTGTAGAAATGAAAAGATACAACCTGGAGGTGCTTGGAATCAGTGAAACACATAGGACGCAGGTTGGACAACAAAGACTGTCTTCAAAGGAGCTGCTGTTATACTCCGGCCATGAAGAAAAAAATGCCCCACATATACAAAACGTTGTACTGATGCTGTCCAAACAAGCGTTAAAATCATATATAGGATGGGAACCTCGTAGACCAAGGATCATCAAAGCCTCCTTCAAAACAAAGAGAGAGGGCATTATAATGAACGTCATTCAGTCCTATGCGCCTACCAACGATTATAATGAAGACGTTAATGATCAATTCTACGATAGGCTGCAATCAATCATCGAGAAGAGCCCAACAAAGGACCTTACCATTCTGATGGGAGACCTAAATGCCAAGGTTGGAATGGACAACACCGGATACGAAGACATCATGGGACGACATGGACTGAGAGAAAGGAACGAAAACGGTGAGATTTGCAAACCTATGTGCCGTCAACAAACTGGCCATAGGCGGCACTATATTCCCACACAAACACATACACAAGGCCACGTGGACTTCACCGGATCACACTACAAAGAAACAAATCGGCCATATTTGCATCAATAAAATGTTCAGAAGGATGATGGAGGACGTGAGAACCAAGAGAAGAGCTGACATAGCCTCAGTTCATCACTTGCTGGTCGCCAAGATGAAAATGAAACTCAAGAAGCACTGGACAACATCAAAAAAGTTTAATACGGCCTTTCTTCGAGATATTGGCAGACTCAACGAATTCAAGATAGCCCTCAGCAATATGTTCCAGGATCTCATGAGCTGCTCACTAGAGAGAGAACTACAATGAAGAACAACTGGAAAGGGATAAAAGAGGCAATCACTTCAACATGTCAGGAGGTCCTGGGCCACAAGAGGCACCATCACAAGGAATGGATTACTGTTGGTACATTGGATAAGATTGAAGAAAGGAGGAACAAGATGGCAGCAGTCAATACCAGCCGAACAAGAACAGAGAAAGCCAAGGCACAAGCTGAATACACAGAAGCAAACAAGGAAGTGAAGAGGAACATCAGAGCCGACAAACATAAATATGTAGAAGATCTAGCAATGACGGTGGAAAGGCCTGCGAGAGAAGGAAATATGAGACAATTGCATGATACAACAAAGAGGCTTGTAGGAAATTATCGCAAACCAAAACGACCAGTGAAAATCGAGGAAGTAATCACCAACATTGAGGAACAGCAAAACAAGTGGTTAGAGCACTTTAAGGAACTCTTCAATCGACCATCCTACTTCATTGGTTAGTTGCAAATTTTAGTGGTTGAATTTATGTGTCGATCTAAGAAATTGAAATTACTACAATCTCCACAAATCCCCATTCTAATAATAATCGTAAATTGACTGTTGTCATATTGGCTAGTAGATTTTTTCTCCGTTCATCCGCATTTATAATTATTATATATTCATATCTAAATATTGCGAGGAGCCGAGACAGTCTTCTGACTTTAATGGACTTCTGGTACGTTATTCCAGTTAATCTAACAGCTATCCAATTGCTCTAATTGAAGTAAATGAACTAGGATTTGTAACCTGAAACTTAATGGTTAAGAATTTATCATTTTCATGCTATGTAGTATCTCTTTACAATTTCAAAGCTATTTATTATTTATCTAGGTCATAACTGGTTAATGAGTAAAAATAAGCATGCGTACGCCAAAATTAATAAAATAAATAACTGTTATTATATTGTAATTGAGTTTAACTCTCGGTTTCACAATCCTGACTGTATGCATTTGTCTTAATAAAACCATTATTCAGCCTAGAATTTAGTTCACAATTGTTGGTCGGAATTGTGTATCACGTGATCTGATCTAGTTATCAGGTATATTATCTAGTATCGTGATCTAGTATGGCCACATTATTATCAGGTCTAGTATTATTGTATTATTGTACTACACATCAGAGGGTAAAACCTTTTATTTTTTTAGCATGATATCAATTATAAATCAACTTTATTATTTAGAATAAAAACATACTGTTCTGATGAAGTGCGTAGTTTTTCCTCGTAACGTTTACGTAAACCATTCATCTCTTCCTGTATAGCTTTACGATCTTCCATTAATGAATCAATTTGTTCACGAGCATTACGTGTTTGTTCTTCCAATTGGGTTTGTAATGCTCTTAAAGAAGATTTTGACATTTCGAGTTCTCTTAGCACAGCTTCATGTTCTATTCGAGAAACTGTATCCGATTTAGACGATTCTGACAGATTAGAACAATTTTTATGGTCCGATTTAATTTGACCTGATTTTGTATGTTTTTTTTCAGGGTTGATCAATATGAAAATGTGAAGGAAAAAACAAAATGCATTAATGTGAAAAAAAATAACCGCGACAGTAGTATAGCATATATTAAATAACGCTAGAATAAATCTGTCGTTTAAAAGCTTTTCCAGAATTCATATTTGACAATCTTATTCGGTAGCGAATAAAACTATCAACTCATTTATTGTTAAACTTAGACACCTAGATAAGTCAATAGTTATTTTTAAATGAAGACTTGCGCACTGCTGAGGAGTCCCATAATAGGACGAAACGGCCGTCCAGTGCTTCCAGGTTTTCCTTGGTGGTTTGGCTTTAATTGACTCCTTTCTGATAATAGAAAAACGCCGAGAACGTTTCTATTCAACAGATTGAAATAGTTATTTTGAAACACGGAAAATACCATTTGCATTTTAAAACCACAGAAATACTATGAGGAATTTTAACTTTACAAGAATAACTTTAATGGATTTTTAACATGTTTCAGTTGAACAGTTGAATAACTGAACACATTTGAAGTCGGTTGTGAAATAAACCTACTTATATGTAGTAAAACTAAACTTTCTTAAATTCACAATAAGCACGGAAGTATAACAATACTAGGGGTAGGTAGAAGGAAAAGTTAAAGGTCTCTAAGAGCTACGTTTCGAGATATTTCTCAGCACGGAATAACGGCAATTTTCAGGGAACTAGTAGTGATCGACAGAAGCTCATCACAACCACGGACTAGATAAATATGGAATTAATAACTATCGGGCGATCAATTAGTTTAAATATCTCAACTTCCGGTAGAGCAATTAGATTAGCGCAGTGGTAACGGGTGTGAATGCAATAACAAAAGGTAATGAAGGTTTCAAATGTTAGAAAGACTATAAGTCCCCTAAAGATTGCAGATACACTTTGCTATGGACTACAAACTAGTGCAAAATCTGTGTCCAGGGATTTGTATCGACCGACTCCAGCAGCTGGAAATCCAAAAAAGGGCATGAAGATTGAGATTTATCTTTGCTGATAATTAAATTGAAATTTGATCGGGAATAAATAACATTTATATTGCTTATATTATTTGATAAACTAGTGTAAAATTATGGAAAAAGTCTCCGGTCATCATTGTCATTTAAGCTGACTTTTCAGCCTTTATGAATGTACGTACAAAGAGAAACAAAATACATACTTCCGCTTGGTTTTAAAATTGTTTTTCCTGATGCAGTAAATTCCATAATACCCTGAGAAGGAGCTGTTGGGATGATCGGTTTAACAGCCATAGCTGAAATCCATGCTGTGTTTTTGCCCGCTTTTCTATTCTCATCACCACTGAAATGTTCACCATTTTCATTATCAACTGGTTCTTGGTTAGCAACATTTTGCGATTCAATGTTAGGCTGTTTTAAAAAATAAGTGATTTCATTTGGTCCTAAATTGGATAATTGTAATAAATGTTGTATTTTACATCGATCATCTAATTCACGAATCTTCAAACGGTCATTTTCGGCATATAAACGTAGAACATGTTCACGTTCTTGAAAAAGATAAACCTGTTTATATTACGTACATGAATAAAAAGTGTAAACAGAAACCAGAAGTATGAACAAGTAGTCATTAAGTTATACCAGTTATGTTGAACGTTTAAATAATTAAGTGTATTATCAAATAATCTCCGGAACTTTTGCACGATTCGCTTTGTCAGCATTAAAGCGTGAAGATGGAAAACACAAAAGTGAGAATTTCGGTTGTATATAATTTGGAAGACGGAGTTAATATTTCAATGTCCATCCACGGTCATATATAAATAATCACTTGCCTTGACTAATTACTACTTGACAATCTGTAATTTTTCTTTTTTTAACCAGTTTAATTGATCTAACAGATAATCAGGTGATTCTTAGTTATTTAGCAATTGAATAATTACTGAAGTGAAGTAGATTGAATGATAAAGATTTCAATATCATTAGTAGTAAAGATTGGATCAGTTAGCGTCTATCTGGAATCAGTAGCTTAGTGAATAATGCTCTGGTATTTGAAGTGAAGGGTACCAGGTCCGAGTCTCTATGTGAAGGTCGAAGTCAGGATGCAAGTACATCCAGATGGCGAGTCCCAAACAGTATGAAATAGAAGTCCTAGATTCCACTGGTAGCCACAATCTGTCTATCCTAAACGTTTAAGTGATAATTTACCTTGGAACATTTTATAACCTATAATATTATCAAACACAAATTTCGTGATTTACAGAACACGTCAAATTCTGTTCATATGTAAACAGACAATAAAATAAAAGGGAAAATAAAGTCACATAAGTGAATAGTGAAATGATGACGTGTATGATAAAGAATGAAAACGATTTATATCAGTTATTATAGACTTTAAGGAATATGAATTAAAAATGATTATTGGTATTATTTCTTACTACGGTATAAGTGATGGATATCTACTTCCTGGAACTTCTATTTAAAATTGGTTTTAGTTCCTTAGTCAGTAACTTTCAGATTGTTATAAGTATTAGTATAATGTCAGTTCTTTCTGATTCCCGTTTTTGACTTCTTTCCTGTGACAACTTGTAACAATATATTAAAATATTATGTTATATGTTCTTTCTAACTATCGATTATAATATTTTGGAATGAGACAAGAATGTTTGATAACAGAAAAAACTTGAATGTATAACATATTACTATTAACTTGGTTACTATCTTAGACTAAATTAGTATTAATATGCTTTTATTATTATGTAGTTTTATTACACTTATTATCATTACCTTAAAATCTTCAAGCGCTACACTATGTAAAGACGTCAAACAACAGTGACAACTGAAAATAACGAGACGAGTTGTAAATAATTAACATTAAAATTATCAAAGATTAATAAAGTCAAAAACAATTTTGTGCTAAACCCTGGGTTTGACCATGTTTTGTAATGTTGGTTTTGTTTGCATTGAAAATCTTGGTGACACGATAATTTATGGACAACCTTTGAGAGATGGTTAAGTAACCTTGATAATGTCCACATAATAAGGGTTTAATGAGGTTTAAAAGCTGAAGTGAGGAACAAACATTTGGATTGACAGTCGGACGTTAGAGTAAGAAATCAGAATTACGGCTTTTATCATGAACTGACATCAGCTATAATGCCAAAGTGCTATTTAAAGGTATGAATGAATTTCACGCCAAAATCCAAAACCTGCTACCTTAAATCTGATCAGTTCGTTCATAAATTACAGTTTAACAACGATTTGAATCATTTCAAGTACAAAAATATCCAAAATACTTCATAGGATCATGTCTTCATGTATTCATTTTATGGTTATTAAGATTCAGTAAACAAGTCAAGCCATTTGATGGCTAATGTCGGATTAATCCTTCTGATTATCATAAAACCATAAACATATTTGAGTAAGTTGAGCTAGTCAAAGTATATGTTGATGGAAAATAGTTGGACTGTGTATCGTAATGTTAATTAGAAGGAACTAGAAATCAAGACCAAAACAATAATTAGGTAATCAATTAAATAGATAAGTTAAATTATAGCAATGACCCTGAACGAATCCTTAGCCAATCAACCGTTCTTCCACGGTGTGGGCAACCGGGAAATGATAATTGCCCTCATATCTCTAACAGCACTCAAGACCACTGTATTCATAATCAATCTGACTGACTGACAATCAACCGTAAAACAGTGTTTATTCACAATAAAATCTATCATATAAAAGTAAGTAGGTAAACATCTTCAATATGATTAATCATTTTTCTTTCCATATTACACTGAACACAATTTACCTGCATATCAGATAATGCTCTTTGTAATTCTGAAATTTCAGCATCACGTTGATTTAATTCTAAACTAAGTGATTCTTGATTTCCTATAGCATCATATATTTTATCTAAACGACGTTGAACAGTTTCATGATCTTCAGTTAATGTTTCCACTTTATGACGATAATATGATAATAATTCTTTTGTAGAATCATCTAATTGATTAAGACGATTATCAAGAATATCATTTGATTTCGATGCTACTGTTTCTTTTAATTTAGAGGAAAGTATTGTTGAATGGTTGTTCGGAATAGAATTGGTATAATTTTTAGATTGTATAGAATCTTTAGCTAATGATAACTTCTGTGATTGACGTCTACTGAAATTTTTAAAAAAAGTATATAATGATAAGAAAACAAATCATTTAAATATTTTATCATACATAAACCGTCTGACATTACATACTACTAAATTATCCTTACAGAGCCCTCAAATGCCCTGGTACGGCCGAGAGTGGGGAGAGTCCTCTCTCCCTCTCCAAATGATCTTATATGGCCACGCATATATAGCCTCTGCCAAGGAAGTCATACTCACTGCCATCTCGTGGCGGGGGTGTTGTTTATGAAATTGAGGATGAAAAGCGAATGTCCGGCACTTTAATAGGGCTGGTGGACAAAGAAAATCCACCTAGGGGAGTTGGAAAACCTTGATTCCAAACCAATGGTGCACATGGGCTGGCTCCAGTATCCTGAGGGAACGAATGGATCATGAACCAATCGTTGGTCATCGGCTAACATGGTACTGCATCTCTTTACGATGCAACACTGCCTTGTGGATCAGACCTTTAGGTCGAAGGCTCGGGGTGCGGCCCACTAAGAAAACCACCTGATTCAGTTTGGGCATCTGGGCAGTATTTCAGCCCTCAGATACATCAAATGAGATTTGTGTAGCGCTTATGTATCTGGTGCACGTTTGTACCAATATTTATGTGTTCAAATAATAAATAAATAAATCCTTACAAAACCCAAAGTATATTAATTAGAGTCAGAAATAGTCGAACAAAATTTATCGTCAGATAAACAGTAAAAAATCACTACCCTCGTATAAATCTACACACTGCGGTTGGATCCAAGCTTGTTATGATGAATAGAAACATTTTCAGGTTGTTCATATTGACGTAGTTGAAATGCAATTTATAACTATGACAAAAGTGTCAGGTCAAACAACTGAACTATTAAACTACACATTCATTGCTAAGCATTAACTACTGAGAAAAAGAAAATCGCACTTGTTGTTAAATGATAATACAATATTTAAGTCATGGGTAGATTCAAACTGTTTTTGATTAAGAGGCTTTCAAACTTTTCAAAACTCAGTACGACTTACAATACAAGGTAAACAATAAGTCCATTACACAAATAAATGTTTTGCATTCCTAAGAAAAATTCACAGCACTTATTGGAATCGCAGTTATACTTACATACCTTTATGCAACTTAGATCCAAATATTTTATGTCTTTAGTCTCTGTATTTGTAGGATTCTGATCCAACGATCAAGTGAAACGTGAAACCACAAAATCGAAATATTGGGTTTAGCTGGAAAGCCGTACAATTAAAGTAAACAGTATACGGAATAAAGGTTTGCAGACCTCAAATCGTGCAGTACCCCATAATTCATTACCTCGTCAAAGTATCGTGAAACAGAAACCACATCCTATGAAGGGAGTAGGTAAGAGATTCATGATATGCGAAAACGTTTACTGATGAGAGGTAAGGGACCAATCAGAAGTCATAATTTTGAAGGATGCAATCCGTTTACGTCAAGCAAAGTTTTGAGTTATGGTGTAGACGGTAGGGATTTTTCAAAAAAAGAGAGAACTATTATCTGGGAGTATAAACAAGTCAGACTATCGAAAGAATACAGTGTGTATGGAATCAGAGATTAGGTGGTGTTTAAAATTTAGTCGAACGAAAGTAAGCTACTGAATACTGTGAAGTAGTATAGCGTATTGTATAAAAAAAGGTGTGTGCGGAGGTCTTACACATGAAATGTATTAGTTACTTTTTGATTAATTATATTTAACAAAGTCGGGATTATCTATTTGAATGTGGGACCTTAAACTAAGCTTCATCCGCTGAAATTATTACACAAACAATTTTATATCTAATATCTTCTATATATTTGAAGGCAGATTTCTGTTAAACCGTTCATTCAAATTTTGATGAATGTTCATACAAAACATAAAATAGGAAATATGGATTAATGATTATCTGATAAACACAAAATACATAATCTCTCATGCTTACAAAACATATTGGACAGGATTCAACACCATAGAAATATATTAGTCAGAAGTTCAAAAAACACTTAGTGATATAATGAGTGAAGAAAAGATACTATAAAATGTGAAACTTATATTTCAGAATAAATTTAACATACATTTGGCATACTACGTATAAGTATAAAAGAAACTGTTACCTTAAGTTACTGGGTAGTTGTGGTTTGTTTTCATTTCTAAGCGTAACTGGAGACATTACTTGTAAACAACCATTCAAATCCAAGAAAATATTATAGATCCTTTTAAAAAAGTTCAAAAGAAAACCTCTTCGTGTCTGTACTTGAATTAATAACCAAATAAAAATGACAACCACACAAACAAATAATTGGAGTTTCAATGAATATAGTTTTATTATCAGTAAATTTTGGTAAATAAAAAGTTAACAATTAATAAATCTTTATGACCTAATGGTTATATATATATATATATATATATATATATATATATATATATATATATATATATATATATATATATACTCTTGTGCTAACCAGTGTTGCGTGTTATGATAGTTGATTAGGTATCAGTAACATATACCATAACTACATCAGTAGATGGTCTGCAGCCCCATCAAACAACGTGCTGTTTCTACTCATATAATTAACAATAAAATCATATGCTCATTAACTCCATCATCTGTAAGTAATACTTCTAAAATACCTACGATCAAATACTTGGAGTTTAACTATGTTTTTTGCCTCAAAAGACCATGTTTCACAGCCGTAAGACAGTAAAAAACAAAATAATGAACAATATGTTGGGTGAATGAACATCTTTCTTGAGCTAGATGGATTACTACTTAGTAAGGGCCAAGGGAGATTTTCTACCTATGAAGAAATTTCATAGGATAACAACCAACTAGGAAAGACTAAACATCTAAGATGATCAAAGGGGTCAACGTACTCTACTACTTTTCTCTCTATGATCAAATTAGACACTGAGATAACACTTTGCATTCAATGGGATACAAACCCAACGCCAAAACTCTTGTATCGCTACTCAAAGCGTTTATAAGACTGCATTTTCTCATCATTTTTATTAAACAGGAATATGCAATTCGCATCCTCTAAATTAACCAAGGTATCTTCGGGTACATGATTTATCCATAAAACATTACATGAAGAATTGCCACAAAAACCCCACCTATGACAGATTTAAAGCGGATAGTTCTAGAGAACAATACTTGATATCGCCAATTCTAACGACTATTCACCGTAAGCTTTAACCTAACCAGCAGTGTTCGAGTAAAAAACCTTCAGCAGATTGATGATTTATGATACATCTTGCAATAACAGACAATCCAGAAAAGCACTTCCACTAAAAAAATCAAATGCAACCTTCCGGTCATGAAGTACAACTACATTTAGCAATCGGTATGTTTGAGTACCAAAACTCATCGAAGGACGAATATTTGATCTAAACATCCAAAACCAGGCTTAAAACTTTGTTTCTCACGAAATTATTATCTGCAAGATCCATTTAAGCATCAGATGATTAATGACGCTAATATCATAAACGCTACATTAGGTAAATTCATTACTCTATGATCATAACAAAGGAGGATTTCTGTCCCTCAATATAAACAAGGGTGATCAATAGTCGCGACCAATTTGATTGTATAACGTCCAGATTTTAAACTCTAGCTAACACCTTAGTTAATATAAAAACTGAATCAATATCCCTTAAAGACCTCTGGGTTAAACTACACGGGCCTGTTAATCTACTTAGGATTAGGTCGGTTATAATCTTTACGAATTCGCTAGGAGTTGAATATTTGAAATCGAGCTCGCATTCAAAATGTTTATGAGTGGTGGAGAACTACAAGATAGCTGGAGGCTATTTGTTGAATCTTTTTCAATATTTTATTATTGATTCCAATGGCCCTATCTGAGAGTGGGTCATCGTTCATTATATTTTGGTGATACCAATGGTTGAACTTTTAGTTACAGTCTCTCTGGGGAGCGTAAACAAGTGTCTAGTGTTGTCCATTTATTATTATTATTATTATCCATTTATTTTGCTTTTGTCTCCCAAAGACTGTAGTCACTATTAAACTGGTGAGTTTCAAATTGTGAAGAAATGGCTGCTCAGTTTCCATTTATAAATGGTTTTACATATGATATATAGCTGGAAAAGGGAACAAATTATCTTCTATCTACTACATTGCTAGAAACTGATATCCCAATTAAAACATTACTTTTTGGTTGTAATGTCGTGTCTCAGTAATCTTTTCTTATTATGGCATTTATAAGTATGATAAATCCCGGAAAATGTCATGTTATTCATGTAACACCATTCTTACCTTAGATATCACTCGCTACAAAATAATATAAAATTATATTTCCTATACAGTAAACTAAATGCACAAACATGCAAAAATGAAAACTTAAAGCATTATTTTTCAAACGATTCATCAATTTTATTTAGAAGAAAAAACCTGAAATTAAATACAAAAAAATAAGCAAATATCAGCAAAAAATATAATTCATTTATCTGAAGGACTTTCTTTGTTGTTTTTGACTTGTAGATGCAGTAATAACCTTGGGTTCTGTCGGACGTCGCCTACTTCGACGGCAACCATCCTTGTACACACTTTCAGCTTGTTCCGCTAATTCTTTAGCCCACGTTGAGGGCCTTTTTAAGAGTCGAATTCTTTCACCCCAACTAACGGCTTCTTTTACTTCGGTTGTTGTTTCCTCAGACTTTTTAGACGAATTTGAAGTGGTAATTTTTGAGGGCGATTGACTAGATGACTGTTTACTAATTTTTTTGTCTGGAGTTTGAGAAACTGGACTGTTCTCAGCGTTTTTACGACTTTTCACTTTACCCCCGACTATTCCAGCACCAACTACTATGCCAACACGTGGTGTTTCAATGATATTTTCAATATCTGGAACTTTTACATCCACTGAAGGACTATGAATACTACGCTTTGGGCTGGAAGTAAAACGATTTTTAAGGCAAGTTTGCTTGGTTGAGTTTTCTAATTCCATTGAAAGCATTTCAATACGGTTTAGAGAATCCTATGACGTTATAAGAAGTGAGGAAAAAAGGTAAAGTTATTGACCTATAATTATATCAGTTTTAGATGTTAAATTTAATAAATGTTATGGGCTACATAATTATTTCACTAAGAAATGGTTATCAGCACAAAAAAGTGGCCACAAGTATATTTTAAAAAACTCAAGTTACGAAAGACCCGTTCTAAAATCTGAATCACTTGGAAAATATTTTACCTGGCGTCTAAATTTATCGGTATTTATTTACTTAAACACATAACCACTGGCACAAGGAGGCACCAGGTATGTATGCACCGGGCTGGAATACTCTTCTGGCGCCCAAACCGAAACAGGTGGTTTTCTCAGCAGGCGACTCCCCGAGCCTTCCATCTACAGGTCTGATCCCCAAGGCAATCGAGCAACGTTAGGAGATGGTCATATAGTAGGTGGTGACCAACAATAAGTTCATACGCCATTTGTTTCCTCAGGACCTTGAAGCCCATGTGCACCATTAGTTTGGAATCCGTGTTTTCCAACACCCCTATGTGGATCTTCCATATCCATCAACCCGGTTAAAGTGCCGAATATTCTCTTTTTGTCTTCTCAATTTCGTAAATAACACCTACGCCGCGAGAAGGCAGTGAGTAGGACTTCTCTGGCAGTCCTACTCAGTCCAGAATTATGGATTGATATATTTTGATGTGTAAAGATATCGTGTATGAAATTTCTCAACAAATTTCCAGACTAATGAAACACATGATTAAAGATGAACTAGTTTTCATTTAGTTGACAACACACGTTCTTATCAAAAGCTTACATAAATATTGAGTATAGAATAGCTGTAAGCTCTAGATAGTCTCAGAAAGATATTGGCTCTCTTCAGAGTACCTTTTCAGGTTCCAACTGCAAAACAGTTTGAATCCGTATATGTTCGTGTCTAGACGTATACAAAAAACGTATCACTAAAAATATATCCATAGTTGATTTAAAGATGAGAAAAATCATTTACTTAAAAAGAAAAGTTTACGTTACCAAAATATTGCAGTGATTTACATCTAATACGACCTGATTTTGTATTCACTTTGTAGAGATACCGAAACAAAACAATTAGCGACATGAAGCCAGACATTGTTTAAACCCAAAAGGAAACTAAAGCCTCATCAAGAAAAACTGATGTATAAACATTGTTTTCAGTGACTTTAACTATAATAAATAAATGTTGGGATGATCCTGAAAATTTCTCGCAATAGATATGACAAGCTCAAGAAACATTAAGCATTTTATCCAATCAACGTTTGATTAGAAGTTTTGCTAGAAATATCGCAAAAATGAAAAGTCACATGTAGAAGTTCTGATTGGCTGATTACTACACTGTTACTGTGTTTAGTAGCATTCTAGAATTTTAAGAAAAACCCAAGGACTTCTAAAATACTATGAAAACCCTATATTTCCTGTACATAAATGAACCTTTGGAGTAAAGTGCTTCTCGCATATTTTGCGCCTTTTCTCTCGTGTTCAAGTCGATGTGTAGTTCTAGCTTAGGGGTTATGAGACTAGCTTAGGATCCGAGTACAGCGTTCAATCAGCAAGACTTATCAATAAATATGCCAAAACGTAGACGGATAAGTCAGTCAATGGTCTTGAGTATTTTTAGAAGTGTGAGGGCGGTTTCCACTTCCCGGTCGCCCACACTGTGAAAGGGTTCTTCTGGAGGTACCTGAAAGGGAAATTGGGTTGAGGGTGGTCTTAGTGACCTGAGAGCATGACCATAGTGCCCAAGAGACAGCTGCTTGAGGCCAACTATACACGACCCTTTTGTAAGTAGTTTTCGTGTTAGTTCCGTACTTGTTGGGACTTTACCGACGGAGACGGAGATCAGTGGGATAAGGCGAGGTGTGCATTTTTAGGTTTGACCTTTCCCCTCGACCCCTCCTTGTTGGAACGCAGTATCGCTGTTATACGGGTTGTCTGAAGGAAATACCTTACTGCTGTCACACTTCTGTACAGTCAGTAGTACGACTCCGCCCTTGTTGTTCAACCAACCTGCCTGGCCTGGTAGTACCTTGAGGAACGATTGTTCCAGCCAGTATGACCCAATTGGCTCATCACGGTAGGCAAGCCCGACCACTACACCAAGGTAGCAGCAACGATTGGGCAAATGGATAGACAGATCTCAAAATAGCCCTCCCGGTAGAGGTGATTAGCAGGAGGAAAAACGACGGAAAATTCATAAATATTGAGCAACAGTTAGCAGTTACATAAGCTTATTAACAAGGGCTATTTTAAAAAAGGTCATAATTGGTGAAAACATACCAAAAGCGAGGTTCAAGGGGCTGGGGCAGTCGTATGTTTATTGCGTTTTCACTATAGCACTTCGAATATAAACTATGATTATTTGGCAGAATCACGGCTACTTAAGGTATTTCCACAAATTTCCGTTTCTTTCTAACTAAGAATGGTTTAACAAAGTCAGCAATTTTGTACCACCACATCGTAAAAATTATTAAAAGAAACCGGACTATACTACTCACGGGGAAAGTCACAAGATTTAGGCCTGGCAAGTATTCTTCCTCTGGATCTTCCATTCCTTCATTGCCTTGTGTCTTCGAAGAATCCAAAGCAATACTTTCATCATTCACCCTAAGTTTTTGTGTAAGTAATCGTTTGGCCTCAGCATAACGCGACAAACTCATATTTAAACATTGTACCGTTTGGTTTAATCCTGAAGGAGCCTGAAGAGCTTTGACAACAGGTAGAGAACAAGTAAGAAGGTCACGTCGATGACTGAAAGTAGCTTTTGAAACATCGGATAAACCTTCATCTGGCAAGGCGGCATGGTCTTCTGTAAAATCATACTGATTCACAGCAGGACTGTCAAAAAGAGGAGCCCCTGGATATAACACTTGCCGCATTGCACAAAATAGAAATGCGTTTGCAGCGCACAGTTTCCGAAAAACGTAATAGACATCTAAGTGTCCTTCGTCACGAGCCTCTGTAGCAACTTGTAAGATCCAAGACCAACTTTTAGGACATACACGTATATGAACCTATTAGTTGACCAAATAAGAATACATAAAACACTGGAGCATTAGTTTTATAAGCAGATAGAACTGAGTTGGGGATGAGATTTTAGGAGTATTTTAACATCAAAAAATATAGCTAAGCAACAAAAACTTCGTATCGAACTTAATTTCCACTATCAACAGGAACACATCTAAAACTTAACAAGAAAGCGCAATACCTGCATGATACAATTTAGACGAACAAGATTGTCGTGAATTGTCAATGTTGAATCCATTTTGTGATGCCAAAATAAATTTAGGGTTTCAGTCAGTCAGTCATACACAACACAGAATTCGGAAGATGTGTACATCGGTCCAAGTAGTCACATTCAATAAACAAAGCGATATGAAATTTTCAGAGAAAGTCCCAGAGTAGTGGAGATAACAACAGTATTAGTGGTGATAGGTAAGATTAGGCATCGAAGATACAATTCGAGAAAACGTGGACTATTGGTGTAAATAAAAAAATTATAAGGTGACTTAGAAACTTGGGATCTAAAAGTAAACGAAGAGCGAAAGCACATGCGTCATTGCGAACGATTATGAGCCGTCACCCATGGACTTCAACCATTGGTTACGACAACCATGCAGACCTTAACCAAGTATTTTGCACCTAGCTGCATGAATTAGTCCGATAATCACTGTTTTCATAAACTGATGCCACGTTTTGGTCTGACCACTTCAAGCGGTCAGCATTTGCCGGGACAGTCCGTGTAGCAGGTGAGCATTCTATCAGTGAACTACTGACGTAGAGCCCAGTTTTAAGGTGATTAAACAAAAGTTTCACGGCAAAAATGTTCTGATTTGAGGTGAAAGTGAGCAATAAATTTATTAAAAGGACATCCAACTACCTCATTGAGAAACGAAATGAGATTTAATATTACTTTGGAAAATTAGGTCAGACAGATATACACAACGTAATACCTGATACTTTGAATCACTTTAATTCTCTGGATCTCAGATTAGCACAGCAAAATAATTAGCAAGCCAAGATGTGAAGAAATAATAAAATCAACAATACTACCAAGACAAATGTAAGGGAAAATGTCTGAGGAGACGAATAAATGAAAGGAATAAGAAAAATTTAATGATATTATTCTTACAATTGATAGAGAGGTGAGTAATCAGTGAATATGAGCCACCGTGACTCATTAGGCCACATCATTTAAAGTTGCTGATCATAGGTTACGATAGTGTTAACAAACTCAGTTAAGAAAAAGACTGAATACAGTGGAATTATCATCAAATATGTTGGTTTCAGTGCTGTATACTAATTTGTTACCGAATGGATCAAAGTAGAGCATGTTTTAAGCAAAATGTTCGCCAATTACCACATATTTTAAGTTGGTAAAAAAGTCTAACATAAAACGGAAATTTCATTGAAATCATCAATCGATTTGAGCTAGATTAGCACTAAAAACCTGGAAGCACTAGAAGGCCTTTTCGTCCCAGTATGGGGCTCCGCAGCAGTGCAGCTCATGATTTCAATGAAACCTAACAATCTTCACAACCCTATACTGACAATTATTATGTCCTCATTAGTGACTAGCTTTGAAAAGAAACTTCCGGAGTTTTAGTGAGGAGCAGTGATCAGTGGAGCTAAGTTGTGTCGAGTGTGAAGCAGTTACCCAGCAAAGACAATGAAAGATAGTTGTGCAAGATCATGGATTGATCAAAGTTGAACATTAACACCGTTGGATGCTGGCTCAGTGATCTAAAGGCTGAACTTTCGTGCGTGAGACAGGTCTTGGATTCGATTCCCACGTATGGGGTTGTAGATGTGCGTCGTTGAGGAGTCTCGAACTAGGATCAAACGGCCAGACAGTGCCTCTAGGTTTTCAATTGTATGACATATAGATTCATAATTTCAATGAAATCCGACGATCACAACCTCATACTGATAAAACTAAAATCTTCGTAGAGCAGTAGGAGGATTTAGGCAGTGTTGTGTTCCCAGGGTTCTATGATCAAATCGTTCAGCATTTACTATCTTTCCAGTCACCATCAGCGGAACAAACTTCTAATGAAAGCTCGTAAACTTTTTAGTGATGTTTCTTAGAAATACTATTTGACCAAGGGCTAGAAAAGATAAGAAGGAGATAAGTAAAACTAGAATAACGGAGTCCTAAATTCTCCAAACATAAAAATCTACCTTTGCTTACTATTCAATGCCTAAAACTATGTTTATAACCAGTGGCCGAGGTAAAGAGCCTATACTCAATAGACCTGTACCTTATCTAATCAAAATGAACAATTCTAGATTGTCGTTCAGCCTAACAAAATATTACGCACATACAGGCGTTACCACAGCACATGCAACTCCGCTGACACTTCGTAAGTTGACTTACCTTTCCTACCTAAAACCCTACTTTAAAAGTAGTCGAGAAGAAGAACAAATAACCTGACCTGGTGTGCTCATGTTTCGTAAATATCAAATAGAACTACTTCTATGGTTATGCAATGCATTGAACAGCTTACTTTAAGGAACGCTTTTACAAAACAATAAGTAACTCCTTTAATATTAATGAAGACAGTAGGGTGAAGAAGATAAATAAACAATTCCTAGCCATGTAAGAATCTGCAACGGACACTTGTTCGTTCGTCGAATGTTTGGTTGCAGGTGTACAAAATCTCCATTACAATTAGTCAGTCAGTCAGTCAGTCACAACGTAGAACTTCGTACGTACCTTTTATTCAGTATTTAGTGAATTACAGTTGAATCTGGACTGTTCAAAATATCGCCTCTCATACAATTGGGATGTGGAGATCCACCATACCCAGTATGTAAACACTAGCTTATGAAAAAGACTTTCAACTATTGATGATCTATGAATGACAATAAACCTGTCGTATATCAATTAAAACCTGCAACGTCCTCATCCAGTAGATCGACACTGACGTAAGGAACGCGCCAACGTTGTGGTTACAATCACTTTTGTAAGAAACTATTAGTAGTGAAACTGATTATTAAAGGCTTACTTAAATTTCCAAAAGCAAATCAAGATGAAGGTAACATAAAATTCATGTCTATCAATTAAGGTTGAGCAACAAGTAATCTTACTGCAGAGTAAGATAGTTGAACACTGGATGGGGAGATAATTAGCTACACAAACACCGATCGGAAACACTTTTTTCGCCGAACAAAGGACCGGATGAAAGATATCCGCCAACTAGCCACGCCCAGGTAAAAAACGGATGCTTCCTAATGCATAGAATATAAATTATGAAAGCACTACTAGTCATTTACAACCCTTACTTTTGATGGAACAAGTAACAAGTAATGTAAATAACGTGCAAATATGGTACTCCCACGGATATACACCAAATTGTGTACTAATCTTATCACGTTTTTGACGTTTCAATGACAATAACAGAGGGAAATACTTAATGTTGCGTAAGGTAACAACTTTGTATAATTATTTCGAAAATCTGTACGATAGCAAATTGACAGCTGAGGCAGCACAGGTGGGAGAAATATCTCATTTGTGACATGTCAATAATCTTTACCATAGTTGTTATAATGCATTCAACTTATTTAAGCAGAAATCATAAAGCACTAAAACTCACATGATTGCGAATAGGCTGCTTCCCGTGGAAAGCATAGAGGAGGTAGAGTGCGCATATACGAACTAACTTGTTTTTAGATAAGGTTGGCTGAAATAGACTAACCAACCGGTGAAAAATGCAGCCAACTATGTCATATAAACCGTGCTGGTTCTGCCTTCCTTGAATTAAATGGATCATTTTGTACTTCTTCCAGAGCGCCACAAAATCTACAAAACGAGGACTGCCAAAATCGGCGAATTCTTCGGTAAATGCTTCAATATCCTCATCCAAGCCCATGATAGGATTAAAAGCAATTTGCAAATAGTATGAACCATATGTGGCACTGTCCTTCTAAGCAAAAATAAAATGTATAATTTTCAATTACTGTCTCTTGTTGTCCCCCCATCGTGGTAATATGACTCCAAACTATAGAACACGGTAGCCGATTGCACCCTTAAATTGTAAACAATCGTTAACACTCGCGGATGCGCTGCTTTCAAGGTCAATCTTTCAAACCTCAAACTTCGAGAAGTAGAGAATAACCTTGTCTCTTTGCCGTCTCTACTATTATGGATAATATGCTTGTTGGCTTGTTTTGTTCTTTGAGCGATGACCTTATGTGAGGACTCACATTCTTCTTTAAGAGCTGATTTACCTATTCAGGCTGTTGACCAAGATCCAATATCTTTGTAGCGAACTCATGTAAACCAACGAACTTTTCTGTGTTCTCTTCTTGATGTTACAGTACGGTCCTAGACCTCTGATACCTACCAGCCTAGTTGAACTAATCCTATGGAACTTGAGTGTAAATGAGTGTGTTTTCTCTAGGACAGTGATGTTACTAAGACCGGCAGCCGTCATATTATGTGACAAGAGATTTATTTTTGCAATGCGGAAAACTAATGTCGAAACGCAGGCAAGCAAAGATAATGGTCACAATGGATTAATCAAGAGTTTAGTTATGCCACAAGTATTCGGAGTTTGACAAAGTCTGTAAACATAACACCTCTGTAATCGAAGTATACCAATCATTCAAATCAGAAGTCAGAAATGAAGTGGTTCGAAGATACATTTGGAAGACTATCTATGTATTGGGGAGTGCTTAGGTAATTATGGCCAGTAGTTGAAAGGGATGAGTAACATGGAGTACCAACTTGTGATCTGGTGTGGTTGCGTGACCAAGCCCACTCAGCTGGGATGTTTGCACTAGAACTAACAAGATCGTCGTCAATGTCAAAAAACTTACAGAACTATTTGTTTTATGGATTTATTTACCGCTGATGGCAAAAACGAATGGACCGTATTTGTAGGGTAGTCGTCTGGGTTCAGACAAAACATCTGGTGTTGGACCATAAAATATCAACTTCATATGTTTGTCTGTTCATCTATCTCTTAATGATATGTCATTGTTATACCAACCTGTGAAATTTTGAGGCACGATGATAAGATGACACTCGAATATCCAAACTCATTTCAGCACAGTAAAGATTAGATCTGTCTAATGCATCTCTGTATTTATATTATTAAGATACAACTGTTGGTTATTTTTGTGCAAGTTTCAATATAAATCCAATACAGTCGCTAAGAGTTCTAATTCTGGTGTTAAGCCAATTTATTACTACTTCAGTCCAGTTGTGTTGATTTGATCAGGTTATACTTTGATTCGATCTATCGACATTGCACACCTCAGTTAATTTAACTGCCTGAATATACACAAAGCAATGACATTATTCAAGTTCTTATTTAATCCACTGGCCACCAGTCATTAAAATAAAGACATGGAACATAACAAACTATCCAAACGTCCAAGGTTATCAATAGTGTTGATATGAAGTAAACATCGACGGTCCCCATGGCTGTGAATGTCTCTGCACCAGACATTAGTATGATTCCTGACAAAAACACATGCACACAAATCGATCTGCAGTTTGACCCCACTCTTTCTGTACAAAAACAAGAGTCTGTGGTATCGTTAGTACTTGTGAGCACGTAAAAACTATATATGAATTATGTACCTATCTCCAAACAGCGATTAAAAATAACTTCTAGTACCAGTCTGACTCGGTATGACTGAATTATATTGATGTCAACGAAATATATGCATCCTCTTTAGGTAGCATTACCAAGTTTTGATTTGATAATTTTGAATAAATTGAGCATGGAGTAGATTGTTATGCAAATATATTATTTATTTATCCTTATTATGTACAAATTATGTTTACTTGACCAACTTAGAACGATGGTATATCAAATGTCTGATATAAGTGTAGTAGGGTCGAGTCGAGGATCACTACCACAATTCGATTACGCACCCAGCAACGACTAGGTTCCTTTGATAACTCGTAAATCAGAAGGCTTTAATTAGTCCAGATCAAGTATATTTATTGGCGATCTCGTGGTATCGATAGAATGACGAGACGTGCCAACGGGTACAGGCAAAATGGGCAGAGCGTAAGAAAGTTCGAACTGAACAAGGCAGATAGCGGAACAAGAAGTGAGTCTGATGCAGTTAAACAAGTACAGTAAAACAATCACTGGTACAATTGGTTACAATAATAATAGTTGTTTCTTTTATTCCAATCGTGTTTTTATCGGAACCAGCCGGTCACTACATGAGTGCAAATAGACAAATCAAGGCAAATGTAAACTGGAGTGGCATAAATAACCGGCTTCGTAAATAGCAGGTAAAGAGATAAGCAAGTGTACAAACACATGTGTGCTATCACAGATCTACATTCAAGGTCAAACATATAGATAATAACATATATATAGATAATAACATATAGATATATGACTTAAAAGATTAAAATAACTTATCTGTCCAATAGTTAGAACGGATCACCTAGGCGTTTAACCATGTTCATTCCTAAAAACTCTAACTTAACCGAAAACGGTCAACAAAAGCAATCTATCAGTTTGAAAAGTACTTTTACTGAAATCATGGTACAGATTACCACTGAAAATTCTCCGGTAATCTGAATTTTTATCTCCGAATTCAGAAATTCCTCCATGGAAAACTAATTAAGATCAATATGAGACTATTAGTACGTGAAAAACATGCCTCCAGGTCCATCTCCTCAGTTTGTGAATATTGATAGATGTAGCTTACTCTGAGCTGTCCTTAATCATGAATCTCTATGATGATTATTCCTTGGTACATTATTGGAATTCCGAATACGCTCATGGAGTTCCCTCTGACGTGAATACTGTTCCATTTGCGACAACCAAATTACAAATCGGAGAGTTCTGAGTATTACTGGTTAACGTACTGATTCCTCGAGGGAAATATGACCACAAGGAAGCCAAAACGGTTGAAAAATCACTTTCAGAATAGCACGTATGAGAGTTTATATAACGCTCTTCGAACTACGATTGAATTACTATCTCCAACGTCGTTCGACTAAACTTGGGCAAACATTTATTCCCAGCCAAACACCTATGGTTAATAGTACCATTCACTCACAGTGGAAAATGAGTTTTGTTTTTCCCTGGGCCCAATCTGGTCGCTTGCTAATTGCCTAAACTGTTATAAAGAGATCTGACTAAAGATATTATCATACCTCAGTGAGACTATGATAGGTAGAACTGGTAGTTGTAAAGACCAGAAAACCAAGAATTCCAGTGGTCTTATGCTTTTGGATTCTTTATTATGTGTCGTCACTTTTAATGTATTAAAAGTTGATAATAACTGCATCACTGTTTACCAACAGGGTTGGTGATCTGTATCAAATGATTGGGGGCCGGCTGAAGTCAAAGTCATACATCGTGGTTAACAACTAATGTGGATTATTTCTTCTTCGTATTTGGGCAATATGGCTTTTTTATGACTGTACAACACAAACGACATTATTACAAAAGTATGTCAGTAAATGTAAATAAATGGAACAGAGTACCACTTATATACGGGCCAGTCCATGGAGCGCTATTAACTAATGCATGTTCGCTGTCTGTGAACTTAACGAGGATCGGTGAACTGTTCGACATTCATTAACCCAACTGCTTGACTTGGGTCCGGTGGTATTTCACTGACCCTACATAGAAACAAAGTGTAAGACACTAGGGAACTGAGTAGATAAGGATATTCACTAAATTCTAATCAAATAGGAAAAACTGTTTCTGTAAAGCAAGTAACGATGCTCTATCTTATAAAGAGGATGGATAAATTTGATTTCTATCGGATGTGAGTACTCAAGTTGTAAGGTAGTAATTGAAAGAACTACGATAATCATACAACTCATTACCCGTCAGCAGTAATACAAGGCTTTAATAAGTAAGGAAGATAGATCGCCTGACCTTCGGTGATTTACTAAACTTCGTCAACACCATGGAGAACTAAAGAGGATAAATTTCTCAGTGACGTAGTTCAGGCACGTGGAGCAGTGTAGTCGTTGTCTATGTGCATTAGCTCTCGTTAATCCGTTCTATTTAACATATCACCCCACCTTTAAGATTCTGTATTCTCTCTGAGAACATCAAAGAAGCAAGAAAACCTGTCACCAGACAAGGCTGGGAAATCGTTGAATGGTGTTACTCTGACTTGTGACTAACCACGTTGGTCAGTCGAATAGTTCCAGTCAATTGTCGAAGATTAAGATTGTCATTTGAATGTGATGAAGATACCACTGGTATCGTAGTTTGACAACACTTTACCAGTAACACCTATAATTGAATCGCGCCCACCCAGTAAAAACAAAAGTCAGAAGAGAGGAGGTTGGAAGACATATATTTGATAGATTATCAATATATTGAGAAGTGACTGATCTAATCTGGCTAGTGATCGCTAGAGATGTTGCTAGCGCCGTACCAAAACGTGATCTGGTGCGAATGCATAACCAAGCGCCTTCAGCTAAATTAGTCCATTGAAACTAATGTGTTCAGCATCCAATGTCGAACACATACAGAGCTATTGACTTTGAGGATTTATTTACAGCTAGAGATCACTCCCCCCTATTGAGGTAGTGATTACCCTACGACGTGGCCAGACAAAAGTTTTAACCCAACGAATTTGTCTTTGTTAAACACTCTTCTGATATCTTACTATGTCTAGCAACGTCTGGTCGTCTTTCCTTACTATAACGGGCCATGAAATATAGTATAGTTATCGGGTAACAAAGTACAATCGAAATTTCGGTTCTTCATAAAATTCATCGTTCTTTTCCAGCCGTTCTGGAAAGGAAAAGATAGAATGTGTAAGTGCATGTCGAAACACACTCGTACTTGCCTAAAGACACAAAACGAGCGAAAAAGGTAAATAAACTAATACTCTTGCGACAGCGTAAAAGCGACTCAAAAAAATTTATTTTGATTTTTAACTTCAAATATACTCTTATTGGTAAAAAAGAAATTTTCGTTATTTTGTAATAAATATATAAGTATAAGCGTATAAAATTTTATTATATATTATACAAAGAAAAATCGAGATAAAGCAAAATGTTAGCTGGTGTCGTTTAAATGTTCCGTAAATCTTACACTTCTTCCAGAACGCGTTGTTTTAAGTTCATTTTCAGATACTGACGAAGTATCAACGAGCGTGTTGGCTGTCGGATGAGGCTACTACAAGTGTAGGGGCCATGTCGTTCGATTCTACTGAAGGAAAATCGACGTGGATAGGATTTCCTTCTAATTACGCTGTTTGATTCGATCGATACTGATGCTACCGTTAGTGTCATTCTTACCGACTGTACAGTACTTTAGTTCACGCTGAATAACTCTGAAGGGTCCTTCGTATGCTGATTCGAGAGGTTATCGATGTGAGTCTCGACGAACGATGACATGCGTACTATATCGTAGGTCAGGTTGAACGCAAACATCAGTTTATTGCGGTCTAGTAGAACCAGGTTTAACTGAACGCATTGCGTTTGTAAGCCTGCTCATGTAGGAGTTTAGATCCATGTTCACTGAAGAAAATGAAGGATCCACGAATTCTCCTAGAAATCAGAGTGTCGTTCCATAAATCAGTCGTGTTGTTGTATATCCAATGTCAGCTTTCACTGCATTGCGAATACTTAGTAAGATGAGTGGAAGAGCGTCTGTCCACTTTGGAACGTTTGCAGCTGATAGCGAAGCTTTTAGTTGTCTGTGAAAACGTTCTATCAACCCGTTCACTTGTGGGTGGTAGGCGATCGTTCGGAAGCGAGTGATTCCTAACAGTGTGGTCAGACAAAGGGAAAGTTCAGATTCAAACTAGCGTTCGCCTTCTGTAGTGATGGTTGAATGGCAGTCTAAATTCACTACCCATCGTTCGACAAAAGGCGTGGGCCACTGTTTCAGCAATAATATCCTTAATATGTACTGCTTCTGGCCATCAAGTGAAACGGTCTAAGCAGGTGAAGAGATAAGAGTATCCATTTGAATCTGGTAAGGGTACTACCAAATCCAGATGAACATGGTCAGGAGTTTTGAACGAGCCTAAGGGACATTTGTTGTGTCTACTCACCTTAGAATTCTGGCAGCTTACATAGGAGCGTGCCCATTCCCTCACGTCCTTATTCGTACCAGGCCAGCATAACCGTTCTGTTATGAGCTTGATGGATGCACGAATACCTGGATGTGAGAGTTTGTGCAACGTATTGAAGTCGTTGCGTCGATGTTTCGGCACGATTGGGCGACCACTACCTGTAGATGTGTCACATAGTAAGGTTTCCTTACTTGTTCCCATCCGTTTAGTGCTCAGTTTAAGCGTAATTGAGGATAACTCTTTCCAAAGGTCAGTGTCTTCTTCGTGAAGCTGGGTGAGTTTCAGAAGGTCGAATCCTTGGAAACTGTTCAAGGAAGTTATACTAGACAAGGCGTCTGCAACTACAATGTTTGCTCCAGGAATGTTTTGTATATCTGAAGTAAACTGCGACTCTCTGGGTGAGTACTTGTCTGAAGATTAGGTTAAGGACAAAGTAAGGGGTTTATGATCAGTAAAAAGGGTGAATTCTCTTCCCTCAACAGAGTGTTGACAATGTCGCACAGCACAATACATAGCTAGAAGTTCCCTACTGATTCAGTATCTAGCAACTGTCTTGAGAAAAATTTATAAGGTTGCCAGGAGTGGCTAACTCATTGTCGTAAGACTCCTCCGGTTGCTGAATCGGATGTGTTTACTGCGATACTAAAGCGCGCAAGCAGCGTTGCCTGAGCGATATATTCCTTAACTGTGGAGAATGCTTTTCCGGTGGTGTCGTCTAAACTAGTTGATTTTGCATTTCCACGAAGTTGGTCGGTTAATGGTTTCATAAGCGACGCACAATTTGGTATGAACCGTCTGTAGAAACTTACGAGACCGCTAAGTGTGAGCAAATGCCAAATGGTGGTCGGTTCTGGGTAATCCAGAATGTCTGCCACTTTGCTTCTTAGAGGTCGGATGCCTTGAGCATCAATGGTGTGTCCTAAGAAGTCTAAGGAGTTGGTTCCGATTTAGCACTTCTGAATGTTTACAGTAATGCCACGCCTTTGGAGTCGTTTGAAAACAATGTCCAGATTCTGGAGATGTGATTCTCTGTCCGGACTTGCTATTAAGCAGTCATCAAAATACGCATGTACGAGGTTGAGACCTCGGAAAACGTCATCAACAAACTCTTAGAATGTTTGGGCAGTATTTCTTAGGCCGAAAGGCATTCGCAAAAATTCGTAGGGTCCAAAGGGAGTGATGATAGCCGGTTTTGGAATATCGTCAGTTGCTATAGGGATTCAGTTATAGGCTTTAATCAAGTCGATTTTTCAAAAGACAGTCGTACTTTTAAAGATGGCTGTCAAATCGTGAATGTGAGACAACGGTTAATGATCGGGAATGGTTTTTGCATTCAAACGCCGATAATCACCAGCTGGACACCAATTGTTGCTATCTTCCTTAGGGACCATGTGAGAAGGAGACGCCCATGGGCTATTTGATGGTCGAATGATTCCTAACTCTATCATGTAGTCAAATTCGTTTTTAGCCAGCCTCAGCTTTTCGGGAGCCATTCGGCATGCTTTAGAGAATACAGGTGGTCCTGTAGTCGTGATGTGATGTGTAGCATTGCTGGTCACACACGGTAATTTCGGTTGCGGTTGTTTTATCCCAGAATACTTATCGAGTAATGGTTGATAGAATGGGTCTGTTGTGTGCCTAATTGTGACTGGAGATGATTTGCAACCAGAAAAAGGAGTTAAGTCTACAAGCCTTTGTTCACGTGTATCAATGAATAGATTGTGGTGTTGTAGCAGGTCTATACCAATGATTGACATAAAAACATCTGCAACCACGAAAATCCAGTGAATAGGTTTGCCTAAACCCATGTTCAGGTAAACGTACCTTTTTCCCTATGTAACCATTAACTTTCCATTTGCCGCCTGTAAGCTTAGAACTGACTCGTGCAGTCTGTCGTTAGAATTAGCAGGAAGAAAGCTAACTTCTGTGCCAGTATTGACGAGATACCGAACTTTCGTGGTCACATCTGTGCTCCCCCTTTTGGAGCAAAATCTAAATAGCTAGGAACTGCCTTCATCCGAACACCTATGTGATGAGTGGAAGAGTATTATTATGTGTAACATGTGAATTAGTATATCTAAACCCTCTTCAATACTTATTGTAGGAGTCACGAATAGACCAGTACTGAAGAAGGAAATAAAACTCTGAATGGATTTTAAGGCATCATTATGTAATAAGGATAAATCCTGCAACAAATTACGAACAAATAGCCATTTTGCACAAACTCTGTAGAAGCGCAATCACGTTAAAGCGCTGGCTGTTAACAATCAACAATGTTTATATTAATCTAACATGGAATGGTTTAAACCAGAAATCTTGTTTATTATCCAATTTTATTTCCATATCATTCCGTTTACTGACCAGTTTCAGTGTATATCGATACAATGGTATATGTACATTTTGTATAGCAACTTGTACCAACAACAACACGACAGTATAAAATGGCTTCATCTAGGGTTGCTACGTTATTGCTACCCACAATTTATCTGATTCTTCAGCTCTTATTATCATTAGGACTTTAGGACATTATCGTTTTCTCGTCCAAGAATTTTACCTCATATTAAATCTCTAGACCTAATATTAACCATATACCCACAAAATGTTGTTCGTGCTAACCTTTTTTGGAACATCTTAATCCTGAAATTTACAGTCTTCTGAGATAGTCTGTAGGAGACCAGATGAAGCTAAATAAAAAGTGGTCACGCGAAATCATATATATGTATATCGAATTCTAATAATAAAACAGGAAGTGATTGGTATTTTTATCTTATAAACCCATAAACATTTTATCGAGCTCTTGATAAATGCACACTTAACTACTTTTTTGTCTCCTCATCAAGAGGTAATCGACCTTCAGATTGTTTCGAATCGTTAGTGATTATGTTCGTCCGGTAATTCCCTCCACTCTCTGTGGTTGCGTAAATCATACGTTTCTGTAGACTTCCTTGTTTGATTTGTGACTTTACTTTGCCTGATGATAGGGGAATCGTGGATGTTTGGGTCGCTAAGTATTGCAAGATAATATAGAAAAACAACTTCTGGGGTCAAATCAAAATCAAATCACACCTCAATGAATGAGTTAATTTTAACCGTTGGCTATATTAGGATTGATGCATAATACAAAAGCTCAAATTTACAAATTTTACAATTACGATTTCAGTAATTACTGACTTTTAGCAAAATAAATATGCTAGTTCGTGGTAGACCCTAGAAATACGCTATTACTAATGAAATATCGAAGAAACTGATGAGAACAAATAGTGGGTTAGGAAGTACATTGTATTTGTGCAATATTCATTCAAAAAGTGTACTAGCACTCAATACCATCAATCAGAAAAAATGCTTTGTGTGAAAAAAAATACTGTTCGTGTTACATTTAGAAGAAAGGAACATTGCCAGATGTTCCTTACACACAAAGTTATTAGCAATCTGTAAAAGTTTAAAAGTTCTACTTCATTCTTGTAGACAATACGCAGTATTTTACCAAGAACTCTGTGTAGCGTAATGCATGTATTTCCCTTCCTTTTTGCTCTCCAAACTTAGTAGTTTGTCTTAAGACAGAAGTTTGTTTGTACTCAACACGGAATCTTCTCTAGCTAAAACTATTTCTACGTCGGCTCACAAATATTTATACACATCAAGTTTAGTCTTTTTATGGCAGAAACCACCAACGTAGAATTTCTTTGGTGTCTACTTATAGCACTGAAATAAAATTTATTTAGGTACTTCACGCTCCTATCTTGATATTATTACACCTTCGAAAATCAAGAAACACTGTAGTTACCAGGTATTCTTTACTGATTTGAAGGAAAAGAATTGATTAAGGTAAAAAAAAATACGAACCGATAAAAAGAATCGTGAGTAGGTCCACACAAAATCAAAAAGAAACGGTAGAAATTAAATAACAATAAGTGTATGCGTGGAAGATTAATGATGACAAAGTAACAACACTTATAACAACTAGTCCACGTGCAACTTCGACATTCCTGCTAAAGAAACGTCATAAAATTTCAAGAAATTCATCTCAAATCTAGCCCCCTCCCAGCATGGTCATAATTTAATATCATGATTTTGTATGTACATCTTACGATTTGATGTGAACGTTCATCACAAGCTCACAACAGTTGGAGAGTAGGTCAGAAAGACATAACATTGATAGCATTTTTAAATGCTAACCCGCAGATTACGACATAGTAATGTAAATACTTCATGCTCACAGTGGAAGTCGCCTAGTATAATCTTGTATGGTGTTATGAATGCACATAATTTTAAAGTCCAAAACACAATTTGTCCGTTGTTTTATCCTATGATAATAAATAGTTATTTGATGTTCAGATTGAAAATATACAACAAGAGTGATTACAAAGCGTTTGTTATATCCCGTGGAGAATTACGAATGGTCACTTCAAGGACTATTTATGGACCAATGTGATATGTATATTTCCTATTGTATATATGTTAAGTAACTAAACTGTTCATATTCGTGTCCCTCTTATTATAAGCTTTATTTTGACCTATGCACTATTATTATACGACTTACCATTCTTGAGTTATCCCCAGTCTATTGATTACTGTTCCCCCTATTCACAGCCACATTTGATCAAATCTTGTACAAATGTTTCTATTTTATGGTACGATGTGGTTATTTTGTTTGGTATATAAACCCAGTATGTTTGAGAATAATGATTCATATTGCAGAGGCTGTTATTGTTGTTCTGGACTTAACTGGCTGGGCTAGGCAGAAAGCAGGAGTGATAAGTACTCAAGACTGCTCATACGGTTTTTCGTGTATCATAGCTCTGATCAATAAATTCACTGCTTTCTAATTGGGCGGTCTTATCACTCATACTAAACAGGGCACACACGCACTCAATCGATATAACAGCGTTGACATTATTAATTCTTTATATACTGTTATGACTTGACCTAGCTGTCGCCAATTTGTTATGTTTTTGACCTAGGCGGTAGCCAATTGTTATGACTTGATCAAGGTCGTCGCTGATTCGTTATGACCTTACGAATTTAACAAGGACGTAATTCGCGTAAATTATCCACCAATAGAATACGCCTTCTACGACCTTCACACTGTGACAATGACGTTCGATTAGTATGAGTAATCTAGCGTCCTTATTGGCCCTTATCCGCCTAACCCGTCCACTTGAGTCCAAAACACCAATAGCAGCTGCTGTAATGCGAATCGTTTATTTCAAACATACTTTATACCAGACAGGCAGACCACACCACACCATAAAATAGAAAATTATATTTGTACAAAACCAGGCCAAATGAGGCTGTAAGCGTGGGAGACAATAATCAATAAAACTGAGCATAACATAGGGACAGTATATCATATAGTAATAATCAATAGGTCAAAATAAAGCTTAGATAATCTAGTTACCGAATAGTTATACAATAAGAATGATAGTCCAATAGTAGGTCCTGCAAGTTACCCGTACTTATGTCTTCGCTACTACATAACATATACCATAGAAAGAAATTACTACACAGTACTATCTTATTCTCAGTGAAGCCTTGATCTGTTTTTATTCCTTTTGAAAATAGAAAAGGAAAAAGTTATTTTCGTTGATCTAATTTTAATGATTTCATCTTACACATGAGAATTTGATAGGTGGGACAAATAACTGCAAAGTGATATTCTAATTCAGTCACTTTATTGTTTATGGACAATAAGTATTAGGCGTTTAATAATTCTGAATGAAAATATCTATCTGCTGATCTTAAAGTTGACATTTAATCCTGTTTCATACAGCTTCAAATGGTGGAATGCCTTTACTGATCATAAAATCTTTTGATTACACTTTTCTTAGACTTATATGTGAAAACTGAGATGGACCAAAAATACAAATACTTAGTCACTAAAAAATATTATACAAAAATAAACGTATAAAGTGAGTTAACAATGCGCTAAAAACATTTTGTTTATTTATCAGTTAGACCAAGGTAACTGGAAAGTTGTTGATTGTTACATCATCAATTGATTTAAAAAGTCCACAATTGCAAAAGATAATCGCCAATTCCAAAATCCAAAATATAATCCGAGATAATATTATATGATTGATTAGGTAGAATCGACAGTTACAATCTTTGTGGACGGCAATCAATATAGCATACGGTATACCAAGAAATCCAAGGTTGACTTAAACAACAATTTACGGTCAATAACAATGACTGTACAGATTAAGTAAAATTATGAAGTGTGAATAATGACAAAAGATTTTCACAAACTAACTCTTTACTAGCTATCTCTTCGAAACAGATCGACACACTGAACTACTTTGAATTGATGTAACTATAAAAATTAGTTGTCGAACAGATTTATTTTATTCGGGTCAATGGCTTGTAATTATTTGTTCACTTTGAAGATAGTTGTCATCATGAACTGGTGCCATCTGGAGAATCAAGTGTTGTATATCCGTTCGGTTTCAGTTTGACACTCTCACTGTATTGTGCTCTTATGATCCCACAGAAAGGGAAATAGACGTTTCAGATAACATGGTAAGCATGATGCCTTTATGCTACATTGCTTAAGTTAACTGTGTTGTAGTAGAAATAGTTAATTAACTATTTAATTGTATGATTGTCTCTTCATATAGTGAACTAACTAAAGCTAGAATTATGGCCTACTAAATCCTAGCCCAATGGTCTTAAGCTATTATGAATCAAATATATCCTGGATAAATTACTATCTATGGACAAACCATCAAATGAATATCAAACAACTAGACTTTTGAATTGTTAAAATCTATAGTTCGAGTCATAGATGTTTGATTAATGAGTTCTAAACTGTGATCGACTGACACAATCGTTTGACAGCACATGTCGATCGTTTACTAGTTATACCATTCAAAAAACAAAATCTTACAGTTATTTTCATAGATAATAAGATTCTCTGCATTGTCAGCATTTCATCTACTTGAAACAAACTTTGATAAAAATAACAACACTACTCATTGACCTTTATCCTTAAAATCATCAATAAACTTAATAAAATCTGATTTTAAATGTTTTCCCTTATTTGTCAACATCAGCCTCATCATCAATTCAAATCTGACAAGTGAGTCAGTAAGTAAATAAACATTTATTTCCTCTCTCTTTCTCTCTCTCTCTTTCTCGTTCTTCGCTAATCATCAAATAAGAGAGACTTTCTCTGAAAGAAAGAAATTGAAACACAAATAATAACGAATCACAAAACAGGGGGGACTGATATAAACAAAATCTATATAAGCATTCATGATGTGTATATCAATAAAATAGATAATTTTCTTCAACTACTTTAGTTTTAATTCACTTAGTATTGCTTGTTTGAATCTTCCCATTAATGTTTAGGACTGCAACTGGGATGCAGGTACATCCAACTGACAAGTCCCAAATAGGACGAAACGCACATCCTGGATTCCACTGCTAGCCACTATCCATCTTTGCTAACAATACTTTAGTTTCATTTTAACAAACAAAAATTTTCACACATTACACTAGAAATAAACATGTTTGGAATTCATGTATAATAACACAAATTGAGTATTGAAAGGTTGATAGATAGATAGATAGATAGATAGATAGATAGATAGATAGATAGATAGATAGATAGATAGATAGATAGATAGATAGATAGATAGATAGATAGATAGATAGATAGATAGATAGATAGATAGATAGATAGATAGATAGATAGATAGATAGATAGATAGATAGATAGATAGATAGATAGATAGATAGATAGATAGATAGATAGATAGATAGATAGATAGATAGATAGATAGATAGATAGATAGATAGATAGATAGATAGATAGATAGATAGATAGATAGATAGATAGATAGATAGATAGATAGATAGATAGATAGATAGATAGATAGATAGATAGATAGATAGATAGATAGATAGATAGATAGATAGATAGATAGATAGATAGATAGATAGATAGATAGATAGATAGATAGATAGATAGATAGATAGATAGATAGATAGATAAATAGATAGATAGATAGATAGATAGATAGATAGAAAGAAAGACAGATCTATTGATGGAAGAAAACATTAATGACATTTGTGACAGTTTCTTATTATAATAAATAGATAAGCAAATAAATGGTTAAATGCATGAGTGAATGTGTGAAAAAGGACAAGTGACATTATCTAGTTGATTTATATATATATTTCCCTGTGTGGTAGATTATAGATAATTTCTTCTTTTTCTGTTTTTATCAGTAATGACAGAAATGAACTAGGGTAACCGTTTATATTTGACCAAGTTAAATGTAAGTCATAATTCAACAAAGTTCAATTTAGGAAAATGGCTAATCATTAATTTATATACGTAAGAAATTGAAAAATAAATTCTTTTATTTTAATGAATGAATATACAGTTTATACAAAGCGATATTGCTAATTTTCGATATGAACTGGTGCTGACTGTAGAATCGTTGGTGATCAGAAATTCTTAGATGTTTGCTAATTCGATTGCCCCGTAATGCCTTGGTACGGCCGAGAGTGGGGAGAGTCTGCTCTCCCTCTCCAAATGCTCTCACATGGCCACGCGTATATAGCCTCTGCCAGGGGAGTCATACTCACTGCCTTCTCGTGGCGGGGATATTGTTTACGAAATTGAGAGGACGAAAAGCGAATGTCCGGCGCTTTAACCGGGTTGATGAACATGGAACGTCCACCTAGGGAGTTGGAAAACCCTGATTCCAAACCAATCGTGCACATGGGCTTCAGTATCCTAAGGAAACAAATAACGCATGAATCAATCGTTGGTCACCGGCTACCATGTGACTGCATCTCCTTACGATGCTCCACTGCCTTGTGGACCAGACCTTTAGGTTAAAGGCTCCGGATGTGGCCTTGTAAGAAAACCACATGCTTCAGTTTGGCAACCTGGGCAGTATCACAGCCCTCACACAAATCGAATGAGATTTGTGCGGCGCATATATATCTGGTGCTTCCTTGTACCAATATTTATATGTTTAAATAAATAAATAATCTTATTTAGAGATCTCTATTCTAGTAGTGCCCATTCACGAATATCCGTAGGATTGAATGAAACATTGTGCGGTAGCAATATGTTGCAAACTGACTATCTAAGTTCGTAATGAAAGTTACTTTGAAGAAAACTAAGTCAATTACAATTCATTTCAACCGATATAAAAATATTTTAAAATTTGAGATCATGAGTCGATTGAAGCTAGACCACCATGAAAAAGGTCAAAGCACCGAACTACCGTTTCGTCCTATTGTGGGACTCCTCAGCAGTGCGTAATGACGATCCCGTCTCTTGGGATTCGAACCCAGAACCTATCAGTTTTGTGCGCGAACGCTGAACTTCTACACCACTGAACTGACATCCAACTGACCCACGAAATTGAGCGACACACAGTTTGATGAAAAATCATATTGTTTTTCTTTTCTAATCAAAAAAAGATAAAGTTAAATACTTTAATTTTTATAACTTCAATAGATTACAAATTTTTTTCTAATCATATTTTAAATATCCTTCATCTTTTTTTTAAATGTTCCTATTTGATTGACAGATATATATTGTACAAATATTTCTAATAGTAAGCATCTATTCTTTAATATTTGTATGTTTGTTTTCTTATGGTTATTCTAATCTATCTATATATATATATATACCCTTTTTCTTTTAAATGATAGTTGTTTTCCTAGATTTCTCTCTATTGCTAGTTTATAAGTAAATTAATCAAATCTACTTTTGAATATGTATACTATGTAACTATGCTCGTAATAAAAGTATCCATGCCAAAGTCCAATTACTACTGACTTTAAATTTTAATAGTAGTATCTGACATCTAATATATATATAATCTTATTGTAGTAATATTAATACTTTATTTATTCAGTTTAATTTAAAGAAATAAAAAGCTGAAAATGAATTTAAAATATACAAAAAAAATATTTTTTTAAAAATAAAAATTTTTTTTAGATGGATGATGTTTACACTTCGTTTACACGTTCAATTAGTTACCTTTTTTTTTGATAAAATGACATGCACCTAGGTATCCATCAACAATAAAATGTAATCTATGATAAAAGCTATAAGATTCATCTTTTGTTTCTCTTTTTTTTTGTTTTTTTGTTACCTACAATTTTCTCTACAAGAATCATAGTAGATGAATGTATTAAATGGATACTTGTATGGTATACTTATACTTACTTGTAGTTCATATATATGTATTCATGTAAAAACAATAATAACATGATGTTATTTGTTACTATCAAGTAATGACGGTATTTTGTTTGATATGTCAATTTTGACAGAATTAGTTATATCCTAAATGAAATTTGATTGACTCATGTCAATTTTTGATTTATTATTTTGTATTGTATAGGACTTAATTATAAAATTCTTTCTTTTGTCTTTTTTTTAAGGCAATAAAATAAAGTAGAATACGATTATACTACTACTATTGTGGTGTGGTCTACTTATATCTATATAAGTAGTGTATGGTGATGGTCAAACATAGAATCTATTTTGGCAGATGATCGATAAGGAACGAACAGAAATGAAGCACAATCGGTACGAAAATTCATGAACAATAATAATCAG
This sequence comes from Schistosoma rodhaini, assembly GCA_944470415.2. NCBI lineage: Eukaryota > Metazoa > Platyhelminthes > Trematoda > Strigeidida > Schistosomatidae > Schistosoma > Schistosoma rodhaini. The sequence goes on from OX104037.1 coordinate 15,069,752, forward strand.
AGAAGACAGACTGATATTTGTAGAAGGAACAGGGAAGATTGAGACAATTGATCGTTATTTTGCAAATTAACTGTTCACTGTATGATTATTAGAATTTAGTAAGATAGTCTGTAATTTGTGTCTAAATACATTTGATTGTCCTCAGTCGTGTTCTTGTTCATTACACTATTACTACCATTACTATTATATTGGTAGTGATAGTGAAGATGAATAATATTTATACATTGGCTTAATAATAATAGATTTTATTGATATTGAACCTTTTTTTTTCATATTAGTTTGTGATGAAATTGAAAATATGTACTACTACGTCTTGGTTCACTAGTCCAAATGAAATATATCAATGAGTAAACTTGAAGGTATTGGATATGATCACATGTAATTTGTAAGTTGCAAACTAACTAGAACTTTTAACCTAAAAACAAAATGTTGTTCTCATCTCTCTCGTTTTTAGTGGTTTTCCAAATTCATTAACAGCACTACTATTATCAACATTATTATTACTACTGCGACTAATAAGAATGTTTACAGTAACTATGATGATAATTATTGGCTAAATATCATAGTGAACTACAGATTAATGTTTATTTTGTTACAAATTTCTAAAAAGTACATAGGAGTTCACCTAATTCACTTAGAAAAATGTTATCAACAGATAATTAAATAATACTGTTAAAAATAAAATGTACTAAAAATGTTGCCTCTTTTGTACGAAAAGAGACCATTGGCTCATGAATTACATAGCCCTCAGTATCCTCAGATAGTGTTCTTATGACATTCGAATTGTTTGATCTGTCAAAAGTGTTGAGACAGCACATAACGCTAACCATTAGAAACTAGGAAACACTGGACAGTCGTTTCACCTTATTATAGAGTCCTTATTTAGTGCTCACCCACGATTCCATCAGGGATCGATCCTAGGACCTTCAAGTTTCGAGGCGAGCGCTTAACCTCCAAGCATCTAAGATGGTATCCAGTGGTTCACATTTCTAAATTCAGTCAATTGATGATATTAAACGACTATCAACCATTTCCATCAGCGATATATGTCTCATATCTGACATGGTAGAACTTTTCTGATCATTTAAGTTCACTAGAACTCTAGAAATTATATTTTAATGTTATTCATCAGTAAGCACATGAGGATTGATATCACACAGTGTTTCTTTGGAAAGCTTTGGATTATCGATCCAAAAATCTTTGATCTAATAATAAGTTACCTTCTTAACCATTCATTATAATAGTATGTACTTTATCAAGTTAAATGAAGAGTAATATTTTTACAATACAACTCTATTTCGAGTGTATCGTCGGTAGTGGAAAATAAAATCAGATGATTCTGTACATGATTATCATGTGTATTGTCCATATAAACACATATTTATATGCTTCTCGTGTAGTGATTCGGAATTCACTGAAACCGAAAGGTTTCACTTATTCGTTCATTTTAATAACATATGGTTATCATAATTGAGATACTCTCGGTAATGTGTCTTTTGTTTGAACAAATTGTGATGAAAATTTTTTTAAAATTCGAAATCAGTAGTGATGGAATTATTTGTCCTGAAAATTCCCTACTTTCTTACTCTATCATTAAATGATTTTAAAAAATTCATGATATCGTACTTTTTTGTTAATTAAGCTATACTACTAACTACTATTCAGTAATCTAAAGTTGTTTATGAACAATTCATTTTAATCGCTTTTTTAATAGCGCTTCATGAGTTCAAACTACACACTTAATAATGATCATTTCTAATATATCAAATGACAGATCTGAAAGGTCCACAACAGTAAATCTGATCTGTTGCATATTACTATGGTTGGAATAGAATACTCAACCAAAGAATTAATGAAATGAAAGTGTTGACAATTTTTTGAAAACTACAAACGTGACTACTTCGTTAAGATCATGAACTGATCAAAGATGAATAATTCGGTTAGCTATATACAGGGTAGAACATGGTCATAATGTGCAACGGCTAAAGTTGAAGCATTATATCAGCGCACGGAAATGTATTTGACAAAATGGATAGGAAAAATGTTCAAAATAATGGCAGTGTGATGTTAAACGCTTAGATGTAGTAATTCAATATCATATTTATCTAGTCCTTATAGGTGATAGAATTCTATCAATCAAATGACAATGTCACCACCAATCTGAAGAACTTCATATCATGTGAACGACTTCTGAATATTAGGTAATTGGAAGAAATAGGCAGGAAACCTTATATTTAGACCTCATACTAATTTGCGCTAGGCAGCTAGATGTACTTGAAACTTTCAAGGAATTGATGCTCCTCATGGAGTCGTGATCCGCATTACTCAGTATCCACTCAAGGTTCAAGTGCCGTGAATCTTAAGTCCAACTAATTGCTAAAGCATCATATTTTATACGTTTTTTCAATAAAGAAATGTATATTTAACATTTTTCTCAGTATTTTCAAATTATTTCATTTACATTATGAAGTTAGCCTCTCAGTCAGTCAGTCAGTTACAACGTAGGACCAGGCACATATATGCATCGGTCCAAGTTGCCATACCTCGTTAGCACAACAAGATGAACACCGGATTCATAGTAGTCACTTTAATGGTGGTAGTATATAAAAGAAAGGTTATATATAGGGATATAGTAAAGGAAGGAAGAAAGTTATTAATCTCAAGGTTTAATGGGAGATAAAGAGTGTATACACCTGCGCCATTGTGATCGATTCTGAGCCATGTCACCTAGAGTATCCAACCACTGGTTACGATAGTCACGCCGACCCCAAGCAGGTAGAAGTTAGTGACTTCTAGCCTCTATCTCCTTGTTATTGTAATAATAAATGATGCTTTATACTACCTCCTTAATCATTAAAATAACTTATATACCTCTTTCCACTGAAAGAAAAGTATCATAAAAAAATCATCAATGAAATGAAATAAACATTATTTATGAAGTAGGTCAACTTCATAGGGAACTTTAACACCACTTAAATAAATCACTAAGCTGGTTCAACGACACCTAACATTTAAGTCCTTTTGATAAATCAATTAATCAATCATTGAAATAATTCCATTATATGAAACATGTTTTACAAGTATGTCAATCATCAAGTTAAGTTTTAATAATAATAATATCAACAACTAAGTTTGTTCGTTTGTTTTGTTTGTTTGTTTGTTTACTTAAATACTAAAATTACAACTAGCACAAAAGTTGCAAATTTAATCTTATTTTATTAGAATCTCTCTAATGATTTGGGTCAATCTTTTTTATTTACAATAATTGATGGTGATTATTCATATGACTACTACAGAAAAATCTATCCCACATTGATGTATAATTATAAAGTATACTGTTGAATAGATTTGAAAGTTGGGGTAAATCTGTTGTAGGGTACATGTTTATTAACATATCTTACTTTTGACCAATTAAGTTTGTTATTACTATAGTTATTATTACTATTTCGAATGGTTCAGTAGTAAAGGCTGTTTAACTGTGACATTGATATAGATTTTAATTTCCTGTTGATGTGATACTTCAATCAGAATTGAAGAAATACATTATTGATATGCTTACTAATCAATACGCTACTTAAATTCAATGCTTATTATATATTTCCATCAACTATCTCGTATCCTCATAGTTGAAATCATGAGTCAATTGAAGCTAGACCACCATGGAAAACTTGAAAGCAATGAACAACCGTTTTGTCCTATTGTGGGACTCCTCAGAAGTGTGCATCCGCAACTCCGCCTCGCGAGATTCCAACCCAAGACCGTTGGATCCCGGCTCAGTGGTCTATCGGTTAAGTGCTCTGGCGCGGGACTGATAGGTCCTGGGTTGGAATCTCGCGAGGCGGGGACGTGGATGCACAATGCTGAGGTGTCCGACAATAGGATGAAACGGCCGTCCAGTGCTTTGACGTTTTTCATGGTGGACTAGCTTCAATTGACTCATGATTTCAACTATGAAAATACTGAAATCTTCACAAAACCCCTTCTGATTATCTAGTATCCAGTAATTATCTTTTACCATATCTTAAACTTTATTTATTTTTTGAATAATTCATTAGATTCCTATTCTTTAAGGGTAGATAGATTTCACCGAGTTATTTTTCTATAGTAAAATAATTTAAACATTATTTTACTCAGTTATCCATTTCATTTAATCAATTATAGTAATTCATGAAAGAGATAAGAAAAGAAAAGGTGTAGTTCTCCTGATCGATAGAGTTATTACCAAGCAATATCAAATTAACGGTAGCAATTTCTCAGAACTCAGTTAACTTTAGAAATATCAACCTGTAGATGTCGTCTTAATAATCTTTAAGTGTAATTCTATCTAGTAAACTCACATGTCCTGAGTTTAATTATTTTCAGATTTGTAAGTATGTGATTGAGTTGTTGAAAAAAATTGGTACTTCAACAAGAGAATCGTGAATAGATTGATTTAGGTAAGAATACGATGATAGATTTATTATAGGCTTAAAATAAATTGAAAATATATATGAATACACTAATTTTGATATAGTTTTCATTTACACTGATCAACAGTTAGATTTGTACAAACTATATTGAGTAGTATCCACTTGTTGTTGTTTACTTGTATCTTCCCATTGTTATTTAGGACTGCAATTTATCGGTCCCTTGTTGGCATATGTACATCGTGTGAGGACTGCCTCGATATTGCTTATAAAGCTTGTGACTTCAGGCAATATCGAGGCAGTCCACACAGGATGCACATATGCCAACAATAGACTGATCGATTGCAGTCCTGAATAACAATGAAAAGATACAAGTAAACAGTACCAAGTGAATATGACTTCACCCCAATGCACAAGCAGGTGGCTATCACGACTCAGTAGCTAAATGGATATCATGATGGATTTGAAGCGAACGGTACTGGGTTGAAGCCACAAAGTGAACATCAACTCAGGTACAGATACATCCAGCTGACAAGTCTCGAATAGGACAAAACGCGTGTCCTGGATTCCACTGATAGCCACTATCCATCTTTGCTTATATTGAGTAGTACTTGACACGAGCATAAATTTACATTATCATAAAATTAACCATCTATAATTAAATTACCAAGTTATGAAATCACTTCTTCATAAAACATGATTACTTATCAAAGACAAACTATTCAATTTTGCATGTTACTTTTACTTTTCACTCATTTTATCGGTTAACCCTACTGATATGCCTGTAAACAACTGTGCTGCGTTCTGAAGTTATTTTGTAAATATTTCTTTGGTTAATATTAGTCTATAATGAATGATACCTTTAAGTTCTCTTTGCATGTTTCATGGTATGAAACGTAGTCTCAGTTTAATATTGATTCAATGAATACTAACTAACTCTTAACACATGTTTTCCTATCTAACGTCTTGATTCATTATTGGCTGAATAACGATGTCGCATTTGATCAATATCTCCGGTAGTAATAAAAATAAAAATATAGTGCTCCACTTAAATGCTAGTTATTTACAAGAAACTGAGATTCTCCTTCCTTTTGTAAGGTTCCTTAAGGAATGGCAAAAATGTACGTTTTCTCTGCACTAGTTATCATATTTAGCAGTAAACTTGTCTCATCTGCTTTTCAATTGTCTAAAACATCTGAAGGAGCCCTCAGAAGTTGTGCTGTTAGTCTGCTTCGTCATTTTTTGTTTTTCATCTCAGCATCAACCCCAGTCCCGTTCCTTCTCAAACCACTTTGGATTCCTGGAAAAAAGAAATCTTCAGGCGTTGTTTTGTGAGTGCTGATTAAAATATAAGCAAGAATTTTCAACACAATGTTCGAAGCCATAAATATCACACTAGAACTGTGTGCACATACAATTCATTAAAGTTCGGTTTATCAGGGATCACCTGGACCATGAAACAATAGTCATAAAACATTGATTGAATGTTATGCATCTTCGATATATTTATCAACACAGAAATTTTATGGCACTACTTCATTTTAATTATCCTTGCAGCATTCAAAGCACCGACTAGAACTCATGTTTGTCTGAGAAGAATATTGTCTTCATTGTCAGTCTAAATTATTTCCTGAGTTTCCTGAGTTTTTCCCCATGATCCACCAGCAATCTTGACAACTCAATTAGTGTATCGAATGATCAGACTACATATGTGTTTATTAGCACATTTGAGATATACATAAAGTTTCATAATAATAATAATAAATTACATATGCCAATAAGAGACTGGCCAGTTACAGTCCTAAACATTAATGGGAAGATTCAAATAAGTAATACTAAGTGAATATAATCAATTACAGTTTATTTCAATCTATTCCTTCCGTTTAATCCAGTTATTTTTATAATACACTGACAAATTTACAAATTACACTTCTTTTCAAAATTATCCATCATCTGGCAGTATTCATCAAAATATTAATCTGATTTCATGATAACTGATATACAATACATACTTGCATACACCTGTATATGTTTGCATAGATTACAAGTTAAATTTAGTTAACAAATTTAAACGAACTATTTAATCTCTATGTTGTTGTTGTTGTTGTTACCTTTGCTATTTTTTCCAGTGGGAAATATCCGGTTAGTGAATTCGTTGAGGTTATGACTCCAGATGTTATATGTTACTAGACATCAGATATGGTAATAATAACAATAATAATACTATTATTATTATTAGTAGTAGTAGTGTAGTGTAGTCTACTTATATCCATATAAGTAGTGTATGGTGATGGTTAGACATAGAAAGTATTTTGGCAGAAGATTGATAAGGAACGAACAGGAATAAAGCGCAATCGGTACGAAAATTCATGAACAATAATAATCAGAGAAGACAGACTGATATTTGTAGAAGGAACAGTTAAGATAGAGACAAATGATTGTTATTTTGTAAATTAACTTTTGACTGTATGGTTATAAGAATTTAGTAAGATAGTCTGTAACTTGTGTCTAATTAAATTCGATTGTCCCCAGTCGTGTTCTTGTTCACCACAATAGTATTACTACTAATAATAATAGTCATTAAGCAAAGTCAATCAGATTGTCGAAGAAAGAAAAGTTCTTTTTTTATTAAAACTTAGAAGTACTGGAAGACCATTTCGTCTTATTGTGGGACTCCTCAACAGTAGGCATCCACTATCCCGCTAGCAGGATTCGAACACAACTTTAATCAACTCATGATATCAACTATTAAATTAATACAACCACCACAAAATACTCTTTCTCATTATACAATATTAAATTGTTATAATATCTATATACAATTGGTTTATTCTTGAAGAATGATTGATTAGTAATCTTTTCACTTTATACTACTAATAATAAGCACTTTTACTAATAGTAATAATAATAATGACTGGTGTTGACGATACTCATTGTTTTATCCATACAATTTATCATGTATACATACATTGCTTATTGTGTTTCTCTTAATTGTTAACATCACTTCATCATGTTTTTCATCTTTTCTATTTTTGGAAATCTAAGAACTCCATTTTCTCCATTCTTTACTACTCACTTATCTGCTATCTATTAAAAATGATATACACTTTGCTTTTGGTATTTTACAAATCAAAGTATAGAAAATGACTTTCACTTTGTTAGCACGGTTTTATTAAATATGTATATGACCACCCAGTAGTTGGTATGCTGATTATTTGCAAATTTAAATCATGACTTAGCCATCAGTTATTCTCGAGTTGTTATGTAGTATACTTATTGTGATTAGATTATAGACATTTCTTAGAGTCTTTTTTTCCTTAGAAACTTATTTATAAAGTGTTGAATATAAAATAATTCTTTATTGAATGTATGCGTGTATGGGCAAGCGCATAAAAGAGAAAAGTGATGATTATTAATTCTGTCTATCAAGGGATGTTGATTTTTAATTTAGATTATGAAGTATTAACCATGAAGAAAAGCAAATAAATAAACCTTTTTTTGCATTTCAATAGTTGAGATCATCAGTCGATTGAAGTTAGACCACCATGGAAAATCTGGAAGCAGTGGAAGGCAGTTTCGACCTATTGTGAGACTCCTCAGCATTGCATTTGCTCACTAATTTTGTAAACATTCTAAATGAGTATGAGAATTAGTTTAAATTTTATTGGTAATTAATTTGTAGTCACGGTAGTTGTTATTTACTAAATAAGACTGTCATTTACACAGTCATCAGTTTGAGACCTCAGAGATTATTCAGTAATGTGTTTAGTATTGGTTGAATACCTTTGATTTAACTAATAAACCAAATTAGCAAACATTAAACTGTTATGTACTTTAGTAGTGACTAACAAACAATCATCATTAGAGCAGTCCTATCACCTGGTTAGAAAAGTGTCTGAGTCATAAAATCTCTTACTGTGATAATCTTTTTTTGGAAGAATCTCAGTTTTTCAAAGTTTATAACTTCTTTTCAGTTTATAGATACTGTACGTGAGAAATCCAAATGTAGGATAATAATAATAATCAATTTACTTAATGACATTAATCGTAAGGATTTGAGTTATCCCATCATTGACAAAATGGTTGTATTAAGGCAATCCTTACAGGATATACAAAGGCTAATCAAAATTCATCCCTATATACAAACAATGAGATAATTTAATCATTTACTAATAATAGCATAGGGATCATATACATTGGACACGTTAGTACCTATCTGGACTCAGAAGGTTAGCAGATAACTTTTTGGCGTTTGAAATGAAATGTTCTTGGTTCAAATAACAAGTTTTATATCAACACTAGGCTATAAGAAAATCTATTTAACGAATCTGGAATAGGACAAAACGAGTGTTCTGACTTTTAATGGTATTCTCAATTCATCTATCTCTAATCATTTAAGTTCATATCGTGTTTCTGAGTTAAGCAAAGAAATCTCAACACAATATCACAACAATTTTCCTTCTCATATTCCTTTAATTTATAAATATATTCGAAAGTTTTCAACTGTGGCTTACTGGCATTTATCTTCGTACTTTTGATCAATACGATACCCTTTTTTCATTCTCAAACATTTTTAATGTGTTAATTTTATATGCTCCCTTTCTTTTCGAAGTACATACAATGGTGAAAATATGTACTGAATCTTCCAATAAGTAGCTTTCCGATAAATTGTAGGCCTCTTAATATAAAAACTTTGAGATGGAGACTGGAGGTAGTCTCCAAGATACCCTGGACATGGGTTCCGTTTTGTTTTTAACAGTTATACTATTTCTATTAATTGTTTGACCAGTTTCAAGATTAATTTCGAGGCTGTAGTTAGAGGTTCTGATTATTATTATTATCATCTTTATTCAATATTATATTTTCGGTACAATATATAATTTTCAGCACAAATTATTTCAACCAGTTTCCATTTCTTGCTTCTTGGCCGATCCTGACTACAAATATTCAGTGTTCATCAGCTAGAATTTAGTAGTCAAGGAATCGGCATCTGAACAATGTACATTCTTTTCAATGTATATTGCCAGCAACCATCATGTCTCTGACTAAGCTATTTTGTAACTTGTACAGCGTAAGGTTGTAAACTGTTCATGAACTCACCTTAATAGATTGTGTGATTAATAACATAATGATGTGTTAAAACAAGCAAAAACAGATAACTTGTTGAAATATCTAGATGGCAGAAACAGATAGTCAGATATTCAAGCAAGCAGGTAGATAGTAAAGCATATACCTGCTGAATGATATGGAGTGCTATCCCTCTAAATCACTAACTGCAGTTAGAAATAAGAGTCACTGAAATTCGACTAAATTGTTTAAATGTAGTAGATTTATCACATAGCTTGAGGGGTTTGATCTTGATTTCGTGTGGAATCGTAATTCCGCAGTACTAAGAAGTCTCACACTATAGTGAAACATCTATCTAATCCCTCTTAGTTTTGAATGGTTCCTAAGATTATATTAATCACACAAACTCCAAATACTGTATGCCATACATTCAAATGTCAATATTTGTAACTATTTTTTATAATTCATTTTAAATCATTACTTATCCTAGTTTGTTTGAAGTAAGAGAACATGCATGTCAATATATCTTAACAGAATTAATGCTTCTGAATGATATTTAGTCATGAATCTTTATGTTAACAATCGTAGTTTAACAATCCTTATTTGTTTTTCGCATTTTCTTTATTACATATTCTGTAACGTTTCCATGTATATGACCCATTTCTAACAACAAAACTTCACCGTAAGCACACAAAGCATTTTTATATGAAAAAATCGTATAACATCACAACAATATTCTGTTGAAAAAAAAGATTATAAGCAAAGATGGATGATGGCTTGCAGTGGAATGGAGGACGCATGTTTCGTCCTATTTGAGACTCGTCAGATGGATGTACCTGCATCTCAGAGCTGATGTCTAATCTGGGACTCGAACCCATTACCATTCTCTTCAAACGCCACTGCGTTTTCCACCTAGTTACTAAGTCCTGATAGCCACGTCAATGGGAAGATTCAACCAAACAATACCAAGTGAATTTAGACTTCACCCCATTGCACAAGCAAGTGGCTATCACGACTCAGTGGTCGAGTGGATAACACGATGGCGTTTGAGGCGAAGGTTACTGGGTTCGAGTCCCAGATTGAACACCAACTCAGATTCAGGTACATCCAGCTGACAAGTCCCATATAGGATGAAACACACCCTGGATCCCACTGCTAGTCACTATCCATCTTTACTTATAATGTTTTTGAATTAATGCAACATCGAGGTAATAGGCGCAGTATGCACATGTGGCCAATAAAAGACTGATCAATTACGGTTCTAAGCATCAATGGGAAGATTCAACCAAACAATACCAAGTGAATTTGAAAAGAGGGATTGTTTGTTCGTTCTTTTATGTATTGACTTCTTCATCTTACGTGAAGAGACAATATTGGAAAATCTACACACACAAAGATGCAGTTTTAAATTAAAGATTTTCTTTAATCAACTACATTTAACTTCGTATTAACTATTACATCATCTATATATATTCAATATGTTCAATACATTCAAAGCACACAAAAAAATTCATGGAATAATGAGGCAAGTTCACAAAAAAATATCGACTGAGAAGAAAGGCTCTTTTCTTGTACAAATGTGTCTCAATGAAAGGTCGTGTAGTTTGTAAGAATAATTGATAAAGAAAAAAATACATGTACATTAAACGATAATCATCTACAAGTTTTTAGAGATTAACTCATACATCATGTTAGATAATCCTTTCGATTCTGCAGATTTATCTCTGTATTGATTTATTTTTGTTCTGGAAATGTAAACCGGTTATTCATGAATTTCACAGAAACAACGTGGGGAGTATTGAAGGAAAAATAACATAGAAACCCAGAAAAACAACATTACTTTCGAATATTTTTAAGGTTGTCTTGATCAGTAGAAACAGAGATAGAGCCGGTATGTTGCTACAAGTCAAAATTGTTTTAAAAGGAATATAAATAGTGTAAACTGTATTCTGTTCACTCAAATGCATCACAAGGCAAGTCCTCACATGGAATCCTCAAGGCCAAAGGAAAAGAGAAAGACCAAAGAACACGTAACGCCGAGAAATAGAGACAGACATGAGAACAATGAACAACAGTTGGATAGAACTAGAAAGGAAGGCCCAGGACAGAGTGGGTTGGAGAATGCTGGACGGCGGCCTATGCTCCATTGAGAGTGACAGGCGTAAGTAAGTAAGTACCCTATATTCTGTAAATATGTTTTATGACCCTAGTTTATATATTTACTGAATTTTTTAAAAAAAGGAAAATATACAAACAATTTTTTATAACATTACAAAGATTTTATTATTATTTTTTTGTCGATTTGAATCGATTGTTTACATAGTAATAAGCTCATGGTAAAAGAACTGTTGCCAAGCTTAACAGTTGTTCTGTTTTATAATTCTAACTAGATTATAGTGCTTTTATCAAAAGATATTTTATTAAATTGATCTTTGTTTGTTTTTTCTTTTTTATTTATTAAATCTACTTTCAAAAATATTGAAAGTTGGTAAACTTTACATTCAGATGAATACTTTAAAAGAAATTTCTTGTTAGAAGTTGATATTAACGGAACAGCTAGAGAAAACCATGAAATACTCGACAATAAGATGGATTTTTTTCTTTTTAATTGTCGTTTTCTTAGTAATTTTGGCATAAAACTTCTTATATAGCCTTTGGCTTTTCAACGGATATTATTGTATGGTTGAATTCATGAGTCAAGTAAAGCTACACCTCCATGGAAAACCTGGAAGCACTGGGATAGTGGATGCGCACTGCTAGGGATTCCCATACTAGGACGAAACAGCTGTCCAGTGTTTCCAGGTTTAATTTCTACTAAAATCTCCACAAAACCCCCTTTGTGATAATATTTTATTATTGTAATTACTTCCAAATTATAAATATTTTCACAAAACTACTCTAGACTAAGATAAGTAATTATCAGAAGGGGTTTTGTGGAGACTTAGTATTTTTCATAGTTGAAAGCGTGAGTCAATTGAAGCTAGGTAATGGTGGTCTAGCTTCAATTGACTCACGCTTTCAACTATAATATAAGTAAGTTTAATTTTAGACGTTCTGTCACAATATATAATTTAGTATGGTGATTTTAGTTAGATGTTGATTGCGCATCCACAATCTCGCCTCGCGCACTGTTGAGGAGTTCCACAATAGGACGAGTTGGCCGTCCAGTGCTTCCAGATTTTCCATAATGGTTTGAATTCAATTTACTCATGCTTTCAACTATTAAAAAATTTATTTATCTGTTTACATTTCATTCTACAATGTAATGTATGTAGTTTATTGGTAAATTGTTCAAACATTTGATTTATCCTTAGTAACTTCTAAAAACAAATAGAAAACGTGAATAAAAAAGATATTTCCAAATTAATCTACATTGGAATTATACAACCTCTGTGTTATCATCATTGTGTTTGTCTGCAATAAATATGCATATATATGTGTGTGTATGTATTCATAAATCCAGATGTTTCTCAGTCGTCAACACAACAACAACAACAACAACAATATCAACGATGAAAGTTACATACGTGACAATGAAGGACAGTTATCGTTTTCCAAATACCATGTGTTCATGTTACTGATACATGACACATCATTTTGTTTTACCCTTTTTATCCATGTATATATATATGATGGCAAACTATCGGATTAGATACGATTTGTGGTTTGAGGAATGAATAAGTAATACCCTTAGGGGAAAAGAAGAATACGTGTAAAATGTTCATTTATGTATATACATATCTATTTGTATTAGTGTAGATTTCAAATAGAAATTTGTATTCATAAACATAAACACATGCAATGATAATTGAGAAAAGAGAAAATAGCAACAATGAAGGTATAGAACTTTAAAATGGGAATAGTTCTGGAATATCCCATGTAATAGAAGATATTGTAATTGTATTTATCAACTTGCAAAAGCTAGTACTATGATTGTATTCTGTGTTATAATTGAGTAAACAGAAGAAAATGTATTATTACTGTTAATGAACAATAAGTTATGTAATGTTAATAATATACATATGTTAACATATATGAAGAAATGATTCTATATTTCTGGACAAGAAGAATAAATGAATCATACTAAATCAAAAGTCTTGAGTCAGTTTATTATCGATAGTATCAATATGCTGGTCAACGACATCAATCTTTCAAGTTTACATATTTTTTTCTTTGTATGTATGTGTTCGGACGAGGAAACATGAGCGAGTGTATGCACACACACATACATACATACACAGAAATGAACAAACTTTAACTAAATAAATGTTGTCTCAACAGGGAATCGAAAGTAACAAAAAGGATAAAGAAAAAAAATTGTTTATTAAAAAAGTAAAGTAAATTAAATGAGAGATAGAGTTTTCATGTAGTAAGCAATTAGTTAATCATTTGAATGTAATTTTTTTGGTGGGGGGAATTTATATATTCGGTTAGTTAGTTATTTAGTCAGACAGTTATTTCATTTATTCATCCAACTGTGTTGACATAATCAAGTAACAACATATCCTCAATCTTATATATATATATATTTATTGCTGACACGACCACAGATGATCATCATTTACACCAGCAACTACGACACAGACAAGAGTATCGAATAATAAGATGAATAGAAAAAGAAAAGCTCGAAATAATTGTTGACCTGATATTTGTTGTTGTTGTTCCACAAGATGACATGTGGTATGGTGTGATATAGTGAACAAAGAAGAAAGCTACCTGTATGTGGATATATACAAGTTTTAAAAAAAAACTTAATGAATGCTGCTGTGTTATGTAAAATGAGATGGAGCATTATATATGATAATTGTGTACAAATGATAGGGAGTGGTAACTAACTCCATAGAAATCACATCAGGTTACTATGATAAGTTCGGTTTCTTTGTGGGTGATTTTCAAGTAACACAATAAAATATGTACAAGTTTCTATCTTGTAGGCACGTGTCAGTATTAAGAAGAAAAAAAAACACATCCACATCCATATTCACACATAAACGCATCAGCCACAGATTATAATATAAGTACATAAATGTGTATATAATTTACCAGATGTCGTGTTGATGAAACTTTAAATATTTTAAAAGACAGAAAGAGACATGTGTAATCTTGTCAACACATGTTCATACATATGACAATGTTTACATGTGTACTCATGTATACAAGTATCCTGTATCCATGTATGTGTGTAGTTATGTAAGTACATATATATAATGAAACATTTATTACGACTATTATTAACACAACTGCTGATTACCGTTTTATTCTCCTTAAGTTTGTTTTAGCCTTTAGATCATCCAGCTGTTCGAAAGACAAAGAGATTAAATGACTATTTCTTGTTCGACTACATATATATATATATATATATATATATATATATATATCGACTACAGTAAAAGTGTGAGTCATTAGATTCGAAACAAACGGTGGAAAGACAATGTAATGACTATGATCTTTCAAAGTTGTTCTTTGTGTAAAATAATGGGTGTCTATTACCAAACATATGCTCATTATATTGTTTGGTTATTGATGGTTCTTGACGAAAAAAAGTTTATTTTTAATGAAAATTACTTTTGGAATCACACAAAATCTTCATAAATCAATCTTAGTAGATATGCACAAATTATGTATGACCTATGACTTACTTACTTAAGCCTGTTACTCCCAATGGAGCATAAGCCGCCGACCAGCATTATATATGACTTATAGCGACCAATATAATGACAATTTTTAATATTGGTCAGGTGATTTAATTTGACAAATAAATTAAACCAATCTATTTAAACCTTTGAGTTACCCATTTTCTAGCCGTGTAATGATTGCAATAAATTTCCTTGTTTTATATTTATTTTAACTTAATATTGCATAATTCAATCGAAACCATCACAATGAATGGTACACTCTTCTCCTTGTTTATCTTTTCGTCTGAAAAAAGGTTATTACGATGAGATTCATACAGCAAACCTATTATACAATCGGAAAATATGTAATTGTAATAGAATTGGATGCTGGCTCAGTGGTCTATCGGTTAAGTGCTCGCCTGGCGAAGCGGGGTCATGGATGCGCGCTGCTGAGGAGTTCCACAATAGGACGAGTTGGCCGTCCAGTGCTTCCAGATTTTCCATAATGGTTTAGATTCAATTGACTCATGATTTCAACCTTATATGTATTAGAATTAGCCGAAAAAAGTTGTGTTGTTGAAAATGAATGGAAGGCGAAAACCACTTAAAACACTTTTAAAAAAATAGATTTGCTCGAATGTGCACAAGTTAAATTAATGTAAAATGATGATAAGCCATAAAGAAGTAACTTATATTAGCTTAAAATCTATTAAATATTAGTGATTACTGTGTATATTAATTAAAATTAGAGTCTAAAACGAAAGCACTCAATGATTCATTAGTATTCAACACTACCATGATAAATTTAAATACCAGGATGTTAATCGTTGAAAGCAAATCATACTTTAAAAAAAGACATAAATATGGTGTAAGAATCAATAGAAAAGAAGCTATCGACCTAGGCTTTATGCCAGTTGGCAATTATTATCAAGGTGTATCTACAATGTTCAGAGAAATATCACTTTTTATAGGATTCTAACCAACATTCCTCAATATCACAGTCAGGAACCTTACCACTTAGTTATTCAATCTGGAAATAACTAGTAAAACTGAAATATGATCACTGATTAATCATAATCAAATTTGCCTAGTACTCAATTCCAGTTGAATATCTTCAAGAAATAGATAATGCGGCTACCAGCCTTAATGATTCGATTATAAATTTATAATATCTAAATTTTGTGTGACTAAAAAGAAAGTGACAAGAATTCGTGGACTCAAGTTTTATGCTAGTTGTTACTTGTTGACTTATACATTTTCCATTTGTTTTTCCTTACAGTGTGATTTCATAACATAAAATGAAAATTAGGACGATATACTGCTGTTTGCTTAGTTTCTTAAGGACTTTAACAATGATCTTCAACCGGTATATTTCCATGATATGTTCTTTTTAATGATTAAATCGAAGTGACTTTATGGTTTAATCATATACACCCCTTACACTACTCTATATGGTTATTAATACATGTAGATTTTTTTTGGATAATTGATACTCGATTAAAATGTGCTTGTAATAAATATATAATTTCATTAACAGTTACGTAATAGCTTGTTCTTATCATTATGCAATTCTTTATCATAGTACCATAAGTATGATGATCTTTCTTGATTGACATGCTAAGCAAAAGATGTTAAGTCTAGTCTCTTAAGTATCTGCGTCATTACTACTAAAAGAATATTGAACATTGAAGAATATAGTTTCATTTGTTTTCATGGAATAGTTGAGAAACTTAATTTGTTTATTTTTAAATCAACAACCCACCTATTACAAAAGTTTATTTGTTTAGTTTTACACATTAGAAACAATCATAGTTAGAAGTGAAACTTAACTTATTACTTGAAATCAGTTGAACACGTCATATCATTTATGAAAACAACTTTTAAAATAAGTATTTTGCAAGTATACATAGGGTTAGGTGATTAAAAGTTATTCACAAGTATCTCTGATCCTAGATTCCTTCCTTCTAGTCTTGCATCAACAACGTATATTTCGAATTTCCACGGAACTTATGCATTTTGTGAGATTTAAATCTGTCACTCATTTTTTTGGGCAAAGATATTAACCTTGAATTATTTATTAATTAGATTTAACTCATATAGTAGTCAGATGTTGACATACTTTGCTTTGTGTTCAACCAAATCGTCACTTATTCACTAGAATTTGATCAGTCTTAAGGACTAGGCAAATCTGACACTGGTAACTAATAAATGATCAGTAAATACGTAAACAAAGAGTTGAAATGTTATTTATTTGCTAAGTTCTTTTCATTCGAATAATAATTAGTATCGGGGGATTCAAGCCCAGAATACAATAAGATATTGTAGGGCCAGTGAAATGTCTTTGAACCCTAGCCAAATCATCCGGCAGTTGAGTCACTAAATATCGAACAGATCATCGATCTCTGTCAAGGTCAAGGACAATCAACGCGCATCCGTTAATCATGCGCCATGGACTGGCCCATGCGGCAGTGGTTCTTCTTTCACTTGTATCTACTTTAACTAATATATTCCTGTAAAAATGTGTTGTACAGTCTTCAGAGCAACCATGGTCCCTTGATGCGTCGATGGGGCAATCCACGTAAGGTGCTGATCGCGTGGTGTGACTTCGAGGTTAGCTTGTTCGTTACACCATTCCCGTCTAACTCCAGTCATTAGACACAGATCATCAACGTTGATGGTCTACAATATCTTCTCATATTTTATTCATAGTTACAATCATTACAAAAAGTTCCTGTAAATATTTATAAAAACCTCTGACAATGAACAATTACTGATAGGGTTTTATATTAGTTATCAAATACAAAGTATGTTCACTTCGTGAAACCTTATTGATTAGTCAAATACTTCACACACAAAATTGATAGTTTGATCTATTTTCTAAGATACTATTGTATTGCCCATGTTTACAACAACAGAAATCATTTACGTACTTTCTAATGTGTTAATTTCCCTTTAGTAAAAAATTTGTAAAAAAAAATTAACTTACCACTATTCGTGTGAAATTCCCAACGGAAGCCATCTTTCATTTTTACTAAGGATACTAAAGTTTTTCTCTATTGATTCATTATTGTTTTAATATGCTAATTTTCAGTGCTATCCAAAGAAATGTATCAAATGCAATAATTTCTAGATTAATTCATTCTGTTTTGGGGATCTGTCCTAATAAAATAAAATAAGTCTTTTTACTAATATTTTTCAACGAAATTATCTTATACTTACTTACGCCAGCTACCCCAAATGGAGCATAAGCCGCCGACCAGCTTTCTCCAACCCACTCTGTCCTGGGCTTCCTTTTCTAGTTCTATCCAGTTCTTGTTCATTCTTCTCATGTCTGTCTCTATTTTTTGGCGTTACGTGTTCTTTGGTCTTCCTCTTCTCCTTTGACCTTCAGGATTCCATGTGAGGGCTTGTCTTGTGACGCAATTAGCTGATTTCCTCAAGGTGTGCCCAATCCACTTCCAGCGCTTCTTCCTGATTTCTTCCTCTGCTGGAATCTGGTTTGTTCTCTCCCACAGTAACTTATTGCTGATAGTGTCTGGCCATCGGATCCGAAGTATTTTCCGTAGACAGCTGTTGATGAACACTTGTATCTTCTGGATAATGGCTTTCGCAGTTCTCCACGTCTCCGCCCCATACAGTAGAACTGTCTTGATATTTGTATTGAAAATTCTAACCTTGGTGTTGGTTGACAATTGTTTTGAGCTCCAGATGTTCTTCAGTTGTAAATATGCTTTTCTTGCTTTGTCGATCCGTGCCCTCACATCTGCATCAGATCCACCGTGTCCACCGATGATGCTGCATCTTATACTAAGAATGGTATAATAGAGATTGTAATCTCTAATATATCAGAACTGAGAGTAAGAACTTCTTAGGGTATGAACAATTTCGTTAGTCATTCAATTTACCCGAAAATAAATTATTTTATCTACTGAATCTTTTTACATTCCATTAAAATGACAATAACAGATGAATTAGAAACTTATGAGAAGAAATCATATTGAAGGCGAATTAGAAATAAGTAAAAATAACACATGATATGGAATATTACAAATTAATTCATTTGAAACATATTCATGAAACCACTACAAATAGGAATACAAGAATTCCATCGTTATCGGTAGTCTTCGTTAAAGTTAGGAAAAAAACGACAATTAAAGACGATTAATATCAGAAGGGTTTTGTAGATATTATAGTAAGTTCAATAGCTGAGATCATTAGTCGATTGAAGCTAGACTACTATGGAAAACCTGGAAGCACTGGACGGCCATTTCGTCCTATTGTGTGACTCAGCAGTGCGCATCCGTTATCCCACCTCGAGAGATTTGAAGCCAGGACCTATCAGTCTAAAAAAAAACACTTACATACACGTCTTATATTGAACATGTTCACTACTAAACATTAAAACACGTGAGGACGAAAATTAATTAATAATTCCAAGGTATTCACTAGATTTTATCATTGTCACTAACTGTAAAATTAATTTACTATTTTTCCTTATCTATATTTGTGGAAAATAACCTATATGTTATCTTTTCTTTACAATTAAGATAGAATATGTAAACATGTATTTACACAACTACTGAATATAACTACATATCTATCTGTTTATCGTCTGACATGTTTATGTATAGACTTTATGCAAATTGACAAACACGACAAGGACCACAACAACAACAACAACAACAATAACTACTACTAATGCTAATACTACTAATATTATGAATACTACCATTGCTATTATTCCTACTTTTATTAACATACTACTATCCCTACTACTATCTACCAATAAAGTAAATTACCAGATTGACAGTTCAACTATATTTTTGTATTCGAACTAAATGATCTCTGCTATAGTAGACAAGCAGTCAATAAAAATAAATAAAACTTTAACAAAACAAATTAAAATAAAATAAATCAATTGATTTCATTTCATCTATCAGTCAACTTAGTTTGTGTTCTTACGCGGAAAACACTCCCACTTGCTTTCCTTCTCTCTCTCCCTCTCCCACTGTTACATACACGCATACACTATTCCCCTCTGTTTTCATATGTCCTGAAGGAATAACACTGATTTGGATAAATAATAATAATAAAGAATTATTAGGTAAAATTACTTCTTTTTTTGAAAAAAAAACCAGGGAGCGGTTGAAATATAAATTCATTAGAGAAATATTAAAAAAAACAACTTTTTTTTCTCTCCTCCTCAATTCTTAATTGACTGACAGTTTGTTTATAAACGCTTTGTTGTTGAGGTTATGACCTTCGTGTGAGTGATAAAATCCAGATGGCCTCATATATATATATACATATATGTATTTATTTTCTGCTTGTCGAAATGAATTTTAAAGGATTATTCACCAGATGGTAGGTAAACTTGTCAATATATATAATCCTGGAGATCTGTTTACGAGTACATCCGTATTATAGGATTTATGATGGTCTATAATAAGTGATTAGGAGATTTCATTTTTACTTAGACGAATTAGCATGTAATGAGTAGATTAAATCAAAATTAATTCAAGTTCAATATTGTTTCTGTGTTGTTGTTGTTTTCTATCACACGCACCAATACACACACGTAACCTACTTTCAATCAAATAATCTAATTTTTTTAAAAAGGAATAGTAATTAAACACTTTACTTAGTATTGTTTGTTTGAATCTTCCCATTTGTGTGAATCTAAACTTCACCCCATTGCACAAGCAAGTGGCTATCAGGACTCAGTGGCCGAGTGGATAACGCGATGGCGTTTGAAGCGAAAGTTACTGGGTTCGAGTCCCAGATTGAACATCAACAAGTCTGAGATGCAGGTACATCCAGCTGACGAGTCCCAAATAGGACGAAACGCGCGTCCTGGATTCAACTGCTAGACACTATCCATCTTTGCTTATAGTTAAACACTTTGTTTAAATATTTAAAGTATTTATTTTCACTCTAAATAAATAATCCAGTTAGAAATCCTCCCTTTTAATAGATCTATCGGGTTTTGAACCAAATTTAAGAGTTTGATTTGTATGCATTTTTAAATGTTTGACATTACTTTTGATGGAAAATTTTAAAAAAACTTATCAGAAACAAAATTCTTTAAGACTATAACTTAGGAATTTAATATAGGATGTTGTATAACTGGTCAACAAATTCGAAAATTTTAAACTCATAAACTCTATTAGTCAGTTAGTGATATAAACCTTCAATCTGTTGTTGAGTGAATGTCTTAATTTATAATATTTTATGCCCCATATGTTACTAGTTTCCTAATAAAACAGTAGATATGAAACAGCAGTAATGAAAAGGATGAATAACTACTGGAAAGAACTGGAAAGGAAAGCTCAGGATAGAGTTGGATGGAGAATGCTGGGATGTGGCCTATGCTCCTCCACGAGGGGTAACAGGCGTAAGTAAGTAAGTAAAGTGATAAAACAGTAAGGAATGAAAAGGTCAGTATATGCTTATCAGTTCTAATGAACTAAGATGAGCTTGTTTTTACAATTTTAATCTAATCTACTTTGATAGACAAAAAATTACGTCAGTTGTCAGTTCAGTTATAGAGCTCGTCTATAGGGAGTTGATCTGATTAACTCGGCTCCATTGAAATCTTGGACGATAAAAATTCTTTGCTAGATATCGATAACAAACGAACATTCAGTAATGATTCATCAGAGATATATGCACCTTAGCCAATCCAAATTGTTATCATGATATTTGAGCTTTTGGTAAATGTTTGACAAGGAGAATTTCAGAGATTATTCGAAGACGAACTTTCAACACTAATTAATATAAATTAAGGAACCATTCAGAAAACGTTATACAACTGTTTTGTTGTGTCATTAGAATTCTCAAAAGAATATTTCCCAAATCTCCCCCTATAGTGGTCAGACTCAAGACCTCCATAGATCGTAACAACCACGTCATCTTTAGACCATTGAGTTAGAATCCATTAGTCCATAATCACAATTTCAGTCAATTAGGAATATTTCACAATACCATCCAATTATATTGGTGGATAGTTTTTTTACTGACGGCTCTTGTAAACTTCCATGCATAGAACAGTCTTATTACAATAGTTATAAGCTAAGTTTGACTCGCAATGCGTTCGGATAAGTATTTGTGATTTGTTTAATCAATGTAATTCAACTGCGAAGATGATTGTTCAATACTACAATCAGGTAATAATATAAAAATGTTATATAGCCGAGAAATTCAAAAACTATTGATTGTTGAATGTAAACTGTAAGAATTAGTACTGCCAGTTGACCAATAATGAAGAATTCCACTAAGACAGTTTCTTGTTATGCAATAATTCTTACTACTTGTCAGAAGAAAAAGTTTTCCTCGATACATTCAATTTCTGTATGTATGGCATAATAGGATGAGATAGTTTTTAAAACACAAAGTTTATTACTTGTAAATATTATAATCAAAACCCTAAAGTAAAAATTCGATGGATTAATGAATCCGTTCCAGTGAATTGTCGATTGGACCAATGATGTATAAAACCCATGCGTGTAGTCTAGAGTACTTATCGGTTCTGCTTTCTGCCTAGTCCAGCCAGTTAAATCCAGAACACCAATCTCAGTCTCTGCTGTATGAATCATTTATTTCAAACATACTGGGTTTATACACCAACCAGACAGACCGCGTCGTACCGTAAAACAGGAAACAGCATTTGTGCAAGATTTAGCCAAATGTGGCTGTGAATAGGGGAGATGGTAATCGATAAACAGGGCATAACCCAAGAAAGGTAAATCATATAATAATAGTTCATAGGTCAAAATGAAGCTCATAATAAGAGGGATATGAATATGAATAGTTCAGTTACTTAACAATTATACGATAAAAATATATGCATAGTATTGGTTTATAAATGAATCCAAAAAGTTACCATTCATTATTCTTATCGGGATATAACACAATCTCTACATGACTTACTTACTTACTTACGCCTGTTACCCCTCGTGGAAAAGCATAGGCCGCACACCAACATTCTCCATTCAACCCTCTCCTAGGCCTTCTCTCTCTACATGAGTGAAGGTGTAAATATTTTAGCATATAGCTTTTGATCATTTCTCTAAAAAATCAGCCAAAAACATAAATGATCATTGAAAATTGTTGTATCAGTTTTCACTGGTAACTATCCCAGAATGAAGTGGTTAGTTGCGAAAGCAGCTGATGACTTCTAAATAAGATTATACGTATATGTTAGATTCTACAGTTAACCATTATTTAACTTTAATAAAAGCCTATACCCAAATGATAACATCTAGGGAGTTTGTTCAGGATGTTGTACATGCCAACAGATATCAATCATTTCCAGTCCCTTCTATCAACAGTAATCAAATATAAACTCATGTAATTATTACAAAATATTATTCAACTTATATTTCTTTCTCTTATATCATATTATAAATTTTCATAGTTGAAATCATGAATCAATTGAAGCTAGATCACCGTGGAAAACCTGAAAGCACTGGACGGCCGTTTCGTTCTAATGTGGGACTCCTCAGCAGTGCGCATCCACGATCCCGCCTAGCGAGGTTCGAACACAGGACCTATCAGTATCGCGCGTGAGTGCTTAACCACTAGAACACTGAGCTGGCCGGCATCCAACGGTGTTAATGTCTAACTTCAACCAATCCACGAAATTGAGCAACCGTTCACTAATGTCTTCAGTGAGTTGATACCTCCCAACAGACCTGGTTGGACCTCATTAGTTACTGCTTCACACTAGAACTCCAGTAAATACTTCATATAGTCAGTCATTAGTGAGCATATGATCATTATCAAAAGGGTGTTTTGTGGAGATTTTAGTAAATTTATACAGTTGAAATCATGAGTCAATTGAAGCTAAACCACCATGGAAATCTCGCGAGGCAGGATCGTGGATGTTCACTGCTGAAGAGTCCCATAATAGGACGAAATGGCCCATCCAGTGCTTTCAGGTTTTCCGTAATGATCTAGCTTCAATCGATTCATGATTTCAACTATGAAAATACTGAAATCTCCACAAAAAAACCCCTTCCGAATATTATTAATTCGTTCTATTTAAAACTGATTTAAAAATCCAATCCGATTATCAGTAGTCTTCTTAGTAGTATATTGAGCACAGTACTATTTATTAGTTATTGCTTAGTTTTATTTTATTTTTATCCACATTTATCAACTATTCACAATACAAATCATAATTATGTCTATATAAATTTATTTATTCATATTTCATAAAGATTTGACAGGTAGATTTGACAGATAGAAACAAGAAATTCTCACTTCAATCATTATTTGGCAATATAGATAAATATGTAAATCTATGATCATTATTTCATTATTGTGTATGTCTTACTTGAGAAATTTCTATTTCTTTTCTTCTTTTGTGTTATCTGTCATTTTTTTTTAGTTACCCTACTGTTTTCATGCCTTTTAATTTATTTCTTAGTCTATATAATCTTAGGCTTGTTTACTCCCATTTCTTCTTCTTCTTCTTCTACTTCTTTCTTTCTTTCTTACCTCGCTCTTATATTTCCTAATAAGAAATGTAAAAAAACCCACAGTAGATGATATTTGAGCATAGTAGTAAGTATTGATTGACTGACTGATTGATTGACGGATTGACTGAGTGAATAAATGAGTGAATGACTGACGAACTAACTAACTAACTAGCCATCTAACTAACTAACTGATTGATTGATACATTTATGACATAGATATAGAGATGGACAAATGAATGTTAAGATGGACAATTCTAACATGATGTATATATATACATATTGGATATTCATATGTAAGTAGTAAATACATTAAAATAGACACATACTATCAAGGATAATATCCACTACTACTAACAGTTAAAGTAATATATCACAGATAATAATTTTATTGATAATAATAGGTGACATGATTTATGTACACACAAAAAAGAGAAGAAATAAAAATCCAGTATAGATTGATGGATTAGATTAAACTTATTATGTAAATAAATGTCCAATGAGTATTCATATCTATTCATATGTGTTCGTAGTAATGTGAGCAATATGATAAAGTCCACCACAGGACGTTCAGGTTAACGTGTTCGTATGTATATTTATATATGCATATTGTGAATGATCAATAATCGGTAACTATTATCATAAATTCTGTCAAATTAAATCGTATAATTAGAATTATTTACTAAAAAGCTTGTGAGAAATTAGTAAACTAAGATATTTATTTATTTATATAAACACAAAAATATTGGTACAATGAGGCACCAGAAACACATGCGCCATACAAATCTTATTTGATTTGTGTGAGGGCTGTGATACTGCCCAGGTGCCCAGACTGAAGCAGGTGGTTTTCTTAGGGGGGCCACACCCAGAGCCTTTGACCTGAAGATCTGATCCACAAGGCAGTGGAGCATCGTGAGGAGATGCAGTCCCATGGAAGCCGATGACCAACAATAGGTTCATACGCCATTTGTTCCCTCAGGATACTGGGGCCAGCTCATGTGCACCATTGGTTTGGAATCAGGGTTTTCCAATCACCATAGGTGAACTTACCGTATCCACCAACCAGGTTAAAGCGCCGGACATTCGCTTTCCATCCTCTCAAGTTCGTAAAGAACAGTAATGCCACGAGAAGGTAGTGAGTAGGACTTCCCTATCAGAGGCTATACACGCGTGGCCATGTGAGAGCATTTGGAGAGGGAGAGAGGACTCTCCCCACACTCTACTGTACCAGGGTATTTGGGGGCCAGTAAACTAATATAATGATAACACATAAAAAATATAAATTCACTTGGTATTATTTGGTTGAATTTTCCCATTGATGTTTAGGACTGCAATTGATCAGCCTCTTATTAGCCTTATGTGCATACTGTGCATATTGCCTTGATATCGCCTTAATTCACAAGCATTATAAGCAAAGATGAATAGTGACTAGCAGTGGGATCCAGGGTGTGTGTTTCATCCTATATGGGACTTGTCAGCTGGATGTATCTGCATCTCAGAGTTGGTGTTCAATCTGGGACTCGAACCCAGCACCGTTCGCTTCAGATACCATGGCGTTATCCACTTAGCTACTGAATCTTGGTAGTCATGTGCCAGGACGGAACGAGCGTCCTGGATTCCACTGCTAGCCACTATCCATCCTCACTTAAAAAATATAGTTGGGAAAGCGAATATGTAAATGTTAATCTTAAGTTGGGGATAGGTTTTTTGAATAAATAGATAACTATTGAAAAGCAGAGAATATTAGACAACAGTCTTATACCATTTTTTTATAGTTGTTCAGAAGTACTTAAAGTAGGTGCCCCCAAATGCCCTAGTACGGCCGAGAGTGGGGAGGGTCTGCTCTCCCTCTCCAAATGCTCTCATATGGCCAGCGAATATATAGCCTCTGCCAGGGAAGTCCTACTCACTGCCTTCTCGTGGCGGGGGTGTTGTTCACAAAAGTGAGAGGACGAAAAGCGAATGTCTGGCACTTTAACCTGGTTGGTGAATGTGGAGGATCTACCTAGGGGAGTTGGAAAACCCTGATTCCAAACCAATCGTGCACATGGGCTGGCTCCAGTATCCTATTGTTGGTCACCGGCTACCATGGGACTGCATCTCCTCACGATGCTCCACTGCTTTGTGGATCAGACGTTTAGGTCAAAGGCTCTGGGTGTGGCCCCCCTAAGAAAACCACCTGCTTCAGTCTGGGCACCTGGGCAGTATCACAGCCCTCACACAAATCGAATGAGATTTGTGAGGCGCATATTTATCTGGTGCTTCCTTGTACCAATATTTATGTGTTTAAATAAATAAGTAATAAATAGACTTAAAGTAGGACTTAAGGTTCCAGAGTTCAGTCTTGTATGAGGTCATAATACATGCTGATATTATTTTTAGAAGGTTACTGTATGTTTGCATAAAACCCTAAATCCTCACTTTCATGGTGTTGAGACAATAAATCAGTATTACTTGTTTATTACTACTGTTTCCACAATTTATCATAAGTTCCCTGTTAGTAGAGTTATTTCCTGGTAAAGATTTGACCAGTTATTTCAACTTAATGTGAGTTTTGTTCAGTATCAGTTCTGTTTTAATCCAGTGTGATAACTGTTCAGTATAATATCAAGTTATTTTTGATGTGAAAACTCGAGGAATACAACATTGAATTTATTCTAGTATGACTTGGATACAGTATTATATTCTTTGCATGAATTCGATCCGACTTTTTTTCAACATGAAATGGTATGCTAATTATCGCCTGAGATGCATAGGAATATATAATGGTGTTCCACGACAAAAGTGAGAAGTAAATTAAATTTCAAAAAGCTTATCAGACACTGTAATCAAGTCTCATGTTCTAAAGTTTCATGTACTTGTCATTTAGCTAAACAGTCATGAATACATGTTTATTTTTAACGGTTAGTTGACCCTATAAATAATAGTTCATTTGGCAGACTGATCTTAGTTAAGCAAGTGATGAAAATCAGGAGGCATTGAACCATTGTTTTGTACTAGTGTAAGACTCGTCACCAGTACACACCCACAACGCCACCAGAGGTTGAATCCAAGAACTTCAGATCCTGCGACGTGTCCTTAAGACCACTGATCTGGGATTCAAATCGAGCTCCAATCATCATATATATATATATATATATATAAATAAAATGAAAACAGATCATTTATGTATACACCTATTTAGTTTATTTGAAATAATGGAATTTGTCTTCACAAGACCTCAGCCTTCACCATAAACTAAGGTCAATTGTAGAACCATTGAATACCATCTAAAAATCAGTTTAATAAATCAAACGCAATTAGAGACTGTCATCAGTACTCATTGGTCTCATGTGAATTCATAGGGACATATTACTATATGGTCTAGAACTAGTACTAAATTATTATAAACAGTACCGTATGTGTTAAAGTGATGTGATGATGTAACATAATGTTTTATCCAAATAAAAGGTTGATTTGGGTGAGAATAAAAAATGTTCATCGAATAGTGACTACATGAAATTTTGCTTTAAATAGGAGATTTCTAAATAGATAACTTATGTTATTCTATGGATTAGCACTATAGCTAAATTTACGTTTATTTTTAATCGAATAAACAGTTTATAATCAAATAATAACCAAACTATTTCAATAGATCATAAGCAGAGACAGATGGTGGTTAATAGGGAAATCTAGCATGGGCGTTTCGTTTTATTTGGGACTAGTCAGCTCATGACTTAGTGGGAATATCAAGGCAATCCCCACAGGATACACATATGCCAAAAGTGACCGATGCATTACAGTTGTAAATATCAATAGGAAAATGTAAACAACCAATACAAACAAATATTTCAGTAGATTGTTTATTTATTTCATCTCGACTATAAATGATACTGTATGTATGAACTAAACACTTTGATTATTAATAACGCAGAATTTGGAGGCTAACCTTTTTTTTAGTTAATCTTAGATTTTCATGTATTTTGTTTAAACAAACAGTTTACTCAGTGATCTTTGCTCTGTCAATTCAAACTATTTTTAGATTACTTAGTTGTTAACTAGTTAAAACCCCCACGGTCTTTGAGTTCATTGAAATGTTTATTGTATACAGCTAGAATAGAAATAATCAATAATAGAAAAAAATTAGTATAAGACCGCCCTTCGTAGTAATATCGCTGAACTGTGTATTTCTGCATTTTGATTATAACCTTTGATAGATTATTTTATTATATTGGTTAACTAAGTCCACTATCCATTGTAATTCTAGTGTAAATTCTTTGTTACTATTATGAATTATAAAATTGCCTTAGTTACTTATTATTGATAACACATCTAAGGTCATTAAATCATGTCAGTTGTATCATCAATATACAGTATAATATAGTTTCTGTCTTTTCAAGTTATACAGATTCATTTAGAACATATAGAAGTAGAATAAGTTACATAAATGAGTTAACCAGTCATCACAGTTGGGGGTTTTCTCAAAATATTCTTTGATAGTTGACAGTTATGGGATGTCAACATATCACTGCTATCTATCAAGTCAGATACAAGTTTATATTTATTTTATTGTCTAAGTGATAGATATGTATGTTTGTCATAAGTTTGTGTCTGTTGGAAATAGTCATTTAAACAACTTTTCCCATATAAATGCAAACTTATCATGATCTGTCATTGAAAAAAGGCTTGACCGTCATCTTCAGTAATCGTCACAGTTGGGAATATACTAGACATATTAAACCTACATTACCTTAATATATACATATGAATGTTTGAATACAAACTTTTGGTACATCAATCTGGATGTATAGTGTGCACAACTGTCATTTCATTTTTAGACTAATATATAGATGAGGCGTATGAGCGAATAGCTTAAGTAGATAGGTGGGATATAGAAAAAGGAGAAGAAAACGTCGAAGTAGAAGTAAGAATAAGACAGATTATACTGAATCATTCATTGATCAATCTGTCAAATCAAATTAAATTAGACTTTATGTAAAATTAAAGTAACCAGTAATGGTATCTGTTTTCTGAATGTATTTGCCTAAAGGTATATAAACTATTCCCTACCATTCATGGCTAAAATAAACTGTGAGAATTCAATCATTAATTACTATTGAAATATAATTTATTTTCTCAACAACAACAAGGCACATATAAACACTGAAATGGCTCCAAATTTCATTGACTATGTTCTTTTTCATGAAAAAAACAGCACAGCAAATTGGAATAGATGAGAGATTGATATTAGTGATAAGGTATAATTAAGATAAATGAAAGGAATAAATTTATTGTTATTATTGTTATCATTATTATTTGATTTTGATCCAATAGGAAATAATCATTTACCTGGAAGAAAACATAACATTTGTTACTTCATCAACAGATTTCTATCCACAGTTATCTAAAAACAAAAAATGATAGGTCCTGAGCTCGAATCTCGCGAGGCGGGATGGTGGATGCGCACTGCTGAGGAGTCCCACTATAGAACGAAACGGCCGTAATCCACAACATGTATGTATAAATGAACAAAAGTTGATTATTCTATATCAATGAATTTAGAACAATATCTATGTATGATGGAACTACTATGAGTGTAAATTTGAATGTAAGTTATATGGTTGATGAGACTGGAGCTGAATTAGGAACTGGCACTTAGGAAAAGATCTGATGTAAATAAATGGATTCATTTAATGTGCAAAAACGTTTAAGACCTTTGAATTGGCCGTATAACATAACAGAAGTATGTGAATAGGGACTTAAGGCTATGTATTCATACAAAAACTCAAAACTTCCTAGATGAGATACTTTTCGGGGTTGATCTGATTTATGATTTGGAATTTAGAAACTAGGAAAAAATAATAGTGTACTGATATTTAATTTTTCATTATTCTTAAAACGATATCAGCCTGTGATGAAAATTATCTTGAAAATTCTAAAACATACTTAAATATTTTCACTTGTTGTTGTTTACTTGTATCTTGCCATTGTTATTAAAGACTGCAATTGATCAGTCTCTAGTTGACATAGGTGCATACTGTGCGGACTGCCTCAATATTGCCGGGAGTCACAAGTTTTATAACCAAAGACAGATAGTGGTTAGCAGTGGAATCCAGGACGCGCATTTCAGAGTGTCGGCATTTCAGAGTTGATTTTCACTCTGGAACTCGAACCAAGTACCTTTCGCTTCAAATTCCATGGCGTTATCCACTTAGCTATCTAAATTTTTATTACAAATGACTAGTTTTATAACTTAAAATATTGGTTTTATTCACTAAACGACTTAACTGTTTGTAGTTTAATTCCTTAAAAAAAATATAATTGGATACATTTAACGAACCGTGAAATAATTTAGATGGTGATACTTGTTACGTAATCTCAAACAAGTAAACGTATTTTACTTTTTTCTTCTTCATGAATAACTAAATTTGATCATTCTGATTCATTCAGAATGTAGTGATTGATAGTTAATTTTAAAATCTCTCTCCAATCATTTGTTACATATAAATGTGATTATTATTTATATCTTAATATAATTAACACTATTGTAAACTAATAGGTCCTGGGTTCGAATCTCGCGAGGCGGGATCATAGATGTGCACTGATGATGAGTCCCACAATAAGACGGGTTGGCCGTCCAGTGCTTCCAGGTCTTCCATGATGGTCTAGTTTCAATTGATTCATGATCTCAACTATACATCATCATGAAGAAGTTATCAATTATAAATCATTCATTTACTTCTCTTATCAATTATTTTTTAATTGAAATCAATAGAATAATTGTAAAAAAATTTCATTCGAATAATAACTTTTAATAAAACTGTTAAGTAGTGAGAGTTAGTAGTCAATCATAGGGAAAGCATTTATTTTATAAGTACACATAATTATGCTGACTAAAATTTGATTATTACCATTATTATTAGTAGTAGTAGTAGTATTACTATTGCTCTACATGATTAATACGTACCCATCCATGTATGTATTTATTCATTCATCTATCTATCTATATATATTTACAATTTCATTCACCGATATAACTGATAATACTCATTATTATTAATAATAATGATAATCAAATTGACGATGATAATATTGATAATGATAATGATAGAAACTGACAGATTAACTATCCTAGATATTACTGATAATAATAATAATAATCTAATTCATTTATAGTATTAAATATAATTTATATTAAATATTTTGAACTAAATATTGAAAAAAAAAATTATTTTTTAAATAAAAGAGGGGGGGAAACAACGGTATTCAAAAATATTCACATGGATACATATTAGCCATTTAGAACAGAACCTAGATATATGTATGCATGTATGGATGGATGGATAATTTACTTGTAAAAACTTAACATTTTAACTGACACATTGAATCCAACTCAAACTAATATACATGCTTAATACTAGTACTACTACTTATAATAATAATAATAATAATAATAATAATAATAATAATAATAATAATAATAAAGGTATTATAATAAATAGACAACTTTCATTGTAAATATCTGCCAGCTTAAATGATACTATTGTATGTAGAAAAAAAAAGTATGGTATCATTTCAAGCTAGTCTTTGTCATCAATTAACATTCACTAACAAACTAATATAAACTATGGAGTACTACTGAATAGTTGTTTGGTTGTTGTTGTTATACGTTTTTTTTATCAGTGTTAAAAGTGTTACCTCCTTGACGTGAAACAATAAATTCTAGGTTTCATGTAGGATATGACCCATTTAGTTATTCAATGTTCAGATGGTGTAGTGTGGTCTACTTATATCCACATAAGTAGTATATGGTGATGGTTGGACATAGAATGTATTTTGGCAGAAGACCGATAAGAAAAGGACTGAAATGAATCGCAATCGGTAGGAAAATGCACAAACAATGAAATTAGAGAAGATGGATTGATATTTACAGAAGGAACAGTTAAGATTGAGACAATTGTTTGTTATATTGCAAATTAACTGTTCATTGTATGGTTATCAGAATTCAGTGAGATAATCTGTAATTTGTGTTTAAATAAATTCGATTGTCCCCAACTAGTGTTTTGTTCACTACACTGGTAGTAGTTCCTAATGAAAGCTAAATTTAAACTCTGCTAGTCATGTATTTTAATAATAAAATAAAATTTCTATGGTCAAGAGCATGTCAATGTGAATAATAAACCTCAACAGTCAAAAGAAATAATTTCTCATTTAATATTTTCTAGAAAAATACCCAATAGAGTAGTCGATTCATGTCGTAATTCATAAAATTAAGATATGGTGAAAAGATACTGTATCTGTCTCCTCGAGGGAAGGTAGTTGATACTTGACTTGTATTTACTCTTTCTAGGTGATAGTTACTTTCTCATTTAAGTAAACGAATGGATCTTTTATTATAAAACTCTTTAACAGCTCGTGCCTTTGACTATTCTGTGGTTCAAACCCAGAGACCTTTCTACCGTTGCTTTCCCTCTAGATCACTGAATTGGAATCCATTGTTTATTGTTTCAAAACTTCAGTTAGTGTTCGAAATTATCAAAATTTAAAAAAAATGAGGACTACACTATTTCAACTCAGTGAGTAAAAGATATATTAGTATTTTAAAGAATATTTGTGGCAAAACCTTGGATCCTTGGAATATCTCACTTTCTCATAATTCAACATGTTACTTGTCTACGATAAAAGGTTTTAATAATCTAAAAAATAAAATAGAATAAAAATACTGGTAAAAAGTTTAATTTCCTAGGAACGGCCACTGTACAACTTTGTTAAGATTTGTGATTAAGTGACAGGATCATATTAATTAGCTTAGAATGTACCAATGTTAAAAGCAACTGTCCCTACATCAACAACAGAAAAATATAAATCCTTTAAAATAAAATTTATCCCTATTGCATGAGCTTGTGGCTATTTGTACCTCAATGGAAACGAGTAGACATTCCAAATAGAAAGTGTTATATTATAGTCCCAATCCTAAAATCAACACTAGGATGAAGTTACATTCAGATGACAAAATCCAAATAAAACGAAACAATTATCCAAGATTCACCTCCTATCCACTATCCAACTTTACTAATATAAATATATATACCTGGAAACAACGTTTATATTAATTGTTCAATATACAAGCAAGACAATGAACAAAGTATATATATATATATATATATATATATATATATATATATATATCAGGATTATTGTACAAAATTAAATAGAAGAACAGAAAGAGGAGGGGAGTGATAGATAAAATGAGAGAATAGAAGAAAATATGAATGAACTGCTACAATAGAAAAAATATAAATTCATATTGAAGCAGCAAACTACGGTCACGCATTATGTATATGTACTCATTAATAGAATAGCTAACGAGTAAAAAAATGAATGAAAACAATGAAGGGCCAACATATTAAATGATAACTTTTGTTCACTTTCTATGACATGGTATAAGTGATTTTTATTTTCAACTTTTACCCAACTATCCCTTTATTTCTATAATCCATAAGTTTTGTTCTACAAAACACACAAACACTTGTGACACGAAGGTGATGTTGATAACTAAGCTTGATTTGAATATATATATGTATATATATATATATATATATATATATATATATATATATATATACATAAAGAGAGAAAGAAGGGGGAGAGAGGGAGGGAGAACTAGAACGTAACTAGTATTATTTACCATACAGTTATTAGTTTAATACTTATTCCAGCTCTTTTCAAATCTATTGAACTATTCATATATAAATTGATGGGTGTGTACAATTTTTTATTATTATAAATTTACTTATCTACTACATTCATTCACCTATTCAGTTATCTCTCTCATTCGTCCAGCTATTTGTGTCTATATAAATAGTTATTTAATTTATTGACACGCACACTACTACTGTATGGTCAATTTGATAATCATAGTAATAACAATAATAATGATAATATTATTAATAATAGTAATCATTACTAGTAATGTTATTATCTAAATCACCTGTTATTTATTTACTATAGAAACAATAGGAATATAACATAAATAAATAAATAAATAATTATATGTAAGCAAGATACAGTGGGAATCTGAGAGAGAGAGAGGGGGGAGGGAGAAAGAGAGAATGTGAGGAGTTTATTTACTTATCAGTGACCAGATGAAAAGGGATATACAAAATTTGCAACTAGATAAATGTCCATTCACTGACAAGTTTTAGATATATATATATATATATAAACATTTATAAGAATAATCACGCAATTTGTTTATTAATTTTTCCTATGATTATTGTCATTGTTGTTGTTGTTGCTTTTTTTCACCATTATCGTAATTATTCATTTTTTTTCCTGAAAAAAGAAAATGAAAAGCCCCCCCTCTTGAAAGGTAAAAAAATTATGTCGATTTTTACTCTATCCCACCCAGTATATATCTATATATATATATAATATAGGGAAGCACATTTTGGATAAATGAGTTAAGTGCTATTTTGTTTTAAAAACTTCCGAATGCATGTTAAAGACATTTTTTATTTTAAAAATAATAAACATTGTTAACATGTTTTCCCCTTTTTTTATTTTTTTGAAAGGTGTTTTCTTTTAGATAACATTATTAATATTAGTAGTATTAATTATTGTTGTGATAATTTATAAACAAGAATAACCACACAAAAATCAAACTTTTGTTAAATTATGAAAAATTTAAAGAAAAACCTTAATGTTACTAACAGTTTCTAGTGATTTTATATAGTTGAGATCATGAATCAATTGAAGCTAGACCACCATGGAAAATCTGGAAGTACTGGACGGCCGGTTCGTCCTATTATAAGACTCCTCAGCAGTACGTATCCATGACTTCGCCTCGCGAGATTCGGACCCAGGACCTACCTGTTTCTCGCCAGAGCACTTAACAGATAGACCACTGAGCCAGGACTAGGTCCTGCGTTAGAATCTCGCGAAGTGGGATCGTGGATGTGCACTGTTGAGGAGCCCCAAAATAGGACGAAACGGCCGTCTTGTGCCTCCAGGTTTTCCATGGTGGTCTAGCTTCATTTGACTCATGATCTCAACTATATAGAATTACTAAAATCTCCACCAAAACCCCTTCTGATAGTTTCTAGTTAGTTATAGTTAACTGTACTCATTATGAAAGCTGATACTCTTATAAAACTGTGAGAAAATATTTCTCAAAAGTGTTAAGCTTTATTAAAACAATACTTTCTACTTAATTCACTTGGTATTGTTTGGTTGAATCTTCCCATTGACGTTTAGAACTGCAATTGATCAATCTCTTATTGGCCATATGTGCATACTACAGGTACATCCAGATGACGAGTCCCGAATAGGACGAAAACGCGCATCCTGGATTCCACTGCTAGCTACTATCCATCTTTGCTTATAGATATCACTAATATTTTAAAAATAAAATAAATTCAATCTACTTCAAAAGATCTCATTAGTTGAGACTAAACCTTAAAGCATACTGTTTCTTATAGTGATCACAAAATATATCTTCATTATGCAATAATAATGAGTTATTGCTGACAAAACAATCCAAGAAACTTGTTATGTTCAATTTGGAACTCACAAATTGGATGTACTTGACTTATTACAAAGTTGATATTTACAATAGAAATTCAATTTACTTTTTAATGCTTTATATGTCAAAGAGTTATCTATTACAATTTTTACTTAACTAATACTTACAAAAGATGAATTACCTAGAATGATCATCTCATTTTGTATTTATCAGTATTGGTCGAATTTCTAGGAATTTACATTTTCATGCTCTCGAACACCTTACAGTATGGCTAAACAATGGTTTGGTAAAGAAAGTAAACAGCTCGATATTGGCTTATTTAGTACAAATTGGTCAGAGTGCCAGAATAAATCAATCCTTTTCGATTATTTATGGGGTCAGTAATTTTTTGCCAAAGCTTGTTAGGCTTAAAGTCCTTCAAACAGGTGAGGCAGTAACCATCCGGATGAAGAAACTGGAGCTATACGTACAGAAGAAATACTTACAAATGTTCATACTTAAATAATAACTTGGCTAAATGATTTATAAACTGTATGTATAAGTCTGAATATTAACTTATAAATTACCAAAAAAAGTATGTTACCTGGCGCAGGGTTAAAGGTGATCTGGAACGCTCTGACCCCAGGTGGAGGCTCACCATTGCACTTCGGTAGATCGAAACTCGCGACGAACCCTAATCGGGTGCGCTCGGGCGTTTAGTTTTTGTCAGTGGGGAGGTCTCACAGTCCTTCCTTTAAAAAAATGTTATTGAATAGTACGATAAATTTAGTAAAAATTACATCTATTAATGTTAATAATAATAAACTGTGGATTACTGAACACTGCAACATAGTGGGGGGGTGTGTATTTTTTCTAATGTAAGGAATTATTCAATAAGGAAGAATAAAGAAGATTTAGAGGCGACTTGAAGTTTACACATTCAGGTTGTTATTATTTTTTCTTCTGTATTAAATTTGTATGTTCTAAGGAATTATTTCCATAATTTCCATCTCTTATAGTATACATTACAAAACCAATATAAATGGCTCCAATGAATTTCATTTCTTAAATTTCATGACGCCATTGTACAGATACAAGAGAATAGTATTTGCTAAACAGAGGGCATATATCAGCTATTATTGTCTAGACTATCGTTACATCGTGGAATGTTGTAGAATTCTTGACTTAGAATATATGAATAAGTAAATAACAAAGATTTGTGCTTATTTATTTGGAATCAGATCTAAACACAACACAATAATACTAATAATGTAGATGAAATCATTGTTCATACCTGGTTTCAAAACGCATAAATTAAATAATTATGGTTAGTACTACTTATTTCTTACGTTATTTACGTTTCATTAATTTTCTTTTTACTTATTTGAAGACTGAACTCATTCTTCGACGAATATTGCCTAGAAATGAAACCAGTCATCGAAAACCCACTTCAGATAAATGATAATAGTCAGCTAACTATTGATTTCCTTCAAGATGTTTTATGAAATTCTACTGAAAAGTTGTCAGAGTTGAGGTTAAAATATATCAGGGATGAAAACAGTCATCATTAATGGAAATGAATAATCATCGTCATGTTTCTCATATTGATTAAAATTAAAATTATACCCAATGGTTCTAACAGTAAAGCATTCGTCACTAGACTTGAAGGTCATGAATTTGATCTCTCGCTTTATTGGAACTCAACATTGATGAAGAATTTCATAGAGAGATAGGACAGTTTGTAGTGGCTGGTACTGTGATGTATGCTACTGATGTCGACAAGTATAAGTAGTATGTGTCATCAATCGAAAGTGAGATGTCTAGTGGCAGAAGGCTAAGAAGATAGAAGGAAGGAACGAGAACAGAGAATGATTGCTATGGAAACGAAGGAACAATAAATTTTGAGACGATTGACTGATATATTGCAAATGAAGTATTTACTGTATGGTTCTCAGATTTTACTAATACGTTCTGTAATTTCATGTTCAAATACATTCGGTTGTTCCCACTTGTCTTCTCCTTCATTGCAGTACTGTGTGAAACCCACATAGGCTTCTCTAGCTCCTGGACAGACCAATTTATTCATTCTTCCCAAGCTACATCTTGAATTTGTCACTTATTCGCTTATTAACCCTAATTGTTTCCATATGATCGTGTGC
Source organism: Schistosoma rodhaini (assembly GCA_944470415.2). NCBI lineage: Eukaryota > Metazoa > Platyhelminthes > Trematoda > Strigeidida > Schistosomatidae > Schistosoma > Schistosoma rodhaini. The sequence continues at coordinate 15,107,960 of OX104037.1, forward strand.
ATGTTAATTACTCACACTATCCATTGTGTGTCTGTAACTTATTTTTATTTGGCTATAAATAGAGTCATGGATGATTAAAGCGAGTTGGCTCACTCGCCTTATCCGATACGTTTCGCTTCGCCATCTCCTCTTAGTTTCGTTTCCTTGATTGTCCGTTCAGACCTACGATTGTATGAAATATACGTATTCAAAATCCATTCTCGTATTTGACTTATTTAATTCCGCTCATCAATAAAGCGATTTAACTTGATGATTAAATACGAGGGTTGGAGACACGTATATTTCAATAACAATTATTATACGATCCGATCGAAGTCAGATACAGGGCCATAAAAATCTGTTTTTTACTTCCTTGTTTTTTCATACACCAGCTGACATTAATCTGTGGCAAACGCTGTCTACAAACTTAAGGGTTGTTGAAAATTAAAAGGGAATACTCATTTAGGTGTTTGATTCTGGTTTTCGACTATTATTCAACAGTGAATATATCTGATATCACAAAGAGGAGACAATTTTTTACACAAGCACTTGGTTTCCAGACTTAACAGGTTAATTAACAGACCAATTGGTCGAAAATTATTCGTCGGCCAAAAAAATCGAATCAGCAGAATATGAAAACTAGTTTGTTCATTAATAAATAAGTCGAATAATATATTTACTAACAGATATTTTATTTTTTATATATAGTTTAAATCATGAGTCAATTGAAGCCAGACCACCATGGTAAACCTGGAAGCATTGGATGGCTGTTTCGTCCCCTTGTGGGATTTCTCATCAGTGCGCATCCACGACCCCGTCTCGTGAGATTAGAACCCAGGACCAATCAGTATTATACTTAATTATCACCAAAGCTCATTGCCTCCCATTGTTTGTATTTTTCATTAAACTCCCGATATTTTTCTCCCGTGTTTATAAACGAACTAAATAAATGGATAAATAAATCAATAGTCTGAGAAGAATTGTTTCAGACAATTAAATAAATTGAGAGTAATAAAAATTGTATGGTGATTGTAGACTTCTGACTGGTTTCTTCTTGGTCATTTCTCCCTTCTCCCTCATGCTTCTTCTTTAGTTTCCCACTGTTTTTTCCCTTGAAATCATCACTACCGTCAGTGCTATATACCAATATCACTCTACATACATTAGACATTTTGACTTTCCATGTGGATTTAATCTGGGTTCTCTTACTTTCAATCTTACTACTATTAATAAATAGTAATAGTAGGAATATTTGAGATTCGGATAAAATGTAAAGTTGGTGTTGACTTTTACAAAGTGTATGTGTTTACCAACTAGCTTTTTATGAATAATATTAATAAATATGGTATCAGTAGTAACTATATATACAGTAGTGTGGTGTAGACATCTCACACCTTTTCCATTCCTTTCATTCATAAACATACCGATGATGTATGTACCTGGACGAATGTCTACTGTAATACCATTCGCCTTTATTCACATCATCATCATCATCATTATCGAGCGGAAAATAGAAACGTTTAGTAAACAAGTTTTTTCTTTATAAAATACATTAATAATTCTGTTTATTTATTTGTAGTTTATAATCGTTTTCTTTTCCCTTCTTTTCTTGTATTTATCTCTTGGTTCGCATGGTACTCTGTAATTATTGATAATGATGACGATAATGTTGGCGGCATCGACGGTGTTGGTGGTGGTGACAGTGACTTTGACAATCTATTTGATATATATATATATATATATATATATATATATAAAGATGTCCTTAAGTATATCATCTTGGAAATAATTCATTCTATTTCTCTCTGTATAAGAAAAAAACCATGCAGAATATATATGTATATGGCAATTTTGCATAGGATATATTTTCCCATATAAATATACATTAGATTATAGACTAGAAAATTATATGCGGCGCCAATTACAAAGAAATGCATATGCATGTGAGATAGTTGTAGTCCAAGTAGTGGTAGTAGTAGTAGTTGTTGTAGTAGTAGTAAGAGTAAGTTTACTACACGCAATATTTGGTTTACAGTACATATACAGTTCACATGCACACTAAACATTTTATACATAGCCTTAAATAAATATCCTATTTTCAATATTGTGGTAAACAATTTTTGAATTTTTTTTCTTCTTTTTTTCAGAGAAATGGTGGAGTAGACAAAGGAAGCTTAGGTTGGTGGTGGAATAAGGGAAAAGTAAATTAATGTTTATATATATATAATTTACTCATATATTATGTTATTGTATTTGTTGTTTCTTTCAACTGTTCCATTTTATTTTATTTCATGCATTATATTTTCTTAAGAAAACAACACCATTTCTCTGTGTGTGTGTGTATATATATGGGGGGGTCTTTATTATAAAATGATTATCATTATGTGAATAATAGCATATTGTTATTTGTGTTTGTTTGTTTGTTTATTTATTGTTTTAAATGATTATTACCCATAAGCACGAGAAAAACCCATGTGAAAATAGTAATAATAATAATAATAATGATATCAAGTCACCAGTTATAAACTACGCAGTTGTCGCCAATTTGATCTGACAAGTTTAAAAATACAAATATAGATATATTCTGTATAATGTACACACATTATAACAGATTGTATACATGTTCATCATGTGTACGTGTATATATATAATGGTACGATTATGTGCTTTAATAGTGAATTGATATTGTCCATTGTAGGATAACAACACATATTGTTTCAGTTATATAGATATATATCTATATTTTTTTTATCTAATATGTTTTATATTACTAATTATGTGAGTAGATGAGTAAGCTGAATAGTTGGTTTGTCTGGTACACACACATATATATATATACATTGGCTTTTTCAGGAAAGAAAAAAAAGTAGTATATAAATATTGTACATTTATTTATTAATAAACAATCTATTTACAAATAAAAGAATTGGTGCCGATTTTCTATGGCACAATTTATGACTTTAGAAAAAACAAACAAATGTAGACAACATTGTACATTGAATATTGATTTCTAATATAAACAATGTACAATATCATGTAACTCATAAAATCGTTTCCTTATATTATTTAAGTAATTTGAAACTTATTTATGTAAAAAAAATAGTCGACTAAAACACAATATAAAGAGATTGAGTAGATGAAATTCAATTAATATTCTACATATATAAAAGATTGTAGACCATCAACGTTGATGATCGATGTCTAATGATTGGAGGCCTACACGAATTAGACGGGAAGGGTGTAACGAACAAGCTAAATTCGAAATCACACCTAGCGATCAGCACCTTACGTGGATTGCCCCATCGACGTATCAAGGGACCATGGATGCTCTGAAGACTGTACAACACAAAGGAAATTATTACAGGAATATATTAGTTAAAGTATATACAAGCGAAAGTAGTACCACTGCCGTATGGGCCAGTCCATGGCGTATGATTAACGGATGCGCGTTGGTTGTCCTCGATCTTGACGGAGATCGATGATCTGTTCGAAATTTAGTTACCCAACTGCCGGATGACTTGGCCAGGGTCCAGTGACATTTCACTGGCCCTACAGGATATATACATTATTCATTAATGGATTGATTATGTCAAATTTTTCCCTTTTTAAATCAAATAATATGAATAATGTACTTAGTCAAGGGACTTAAAAAAAGATCATTTTAGATAGGTGTTTATAGTCGCAAATTATCTGTAAACTATTTCTTTTGAAAAAGTATCTATAAGCAAAGATGGATGATGGCTATCAATCGAATTCAAGACATGCATTTCGTCTTATTTGACATTCGTCAACTGGTACGCCCACATTCCAGAGTTGATGTTCACTTCAGGACTCGAACCCAGTACCGTTTGCTTTAAACTTCACCCCGTTATCCACCTAACTACAAAGTCTAAATAGCTATTAGCGTATGAAATGGGGTGAAGTGTAATTCATCTTCTATTGGTCGTTTGAATAATGAGGCAATCCATACATGATTTACATATGCCAATAAGAGACTGATCAATTATAGTCCTAAATATCAATGGGAAGATTGAAGCTACCAATACAACAATAAATTAGATATTAATTGGGAAATCATTAAAAAGTATAAAACATTAATTTATTTACATTATTCACTTAAATCAATTTAAGATATTATTAGACAATTATACAATTTTAATAGTTGAGATCATGAGTCAATTGAAGCTAGACAACCATGGAAATCCTGAAAGCACTGAACGGCCGTTTCGTCCCATTGTGATACTCCTCAGCAGTACGCATTCACGATCCCGTCTTGCGAGATTCCAACCCAGGACCTACCAGTCTCGAGCAAGAGCCCTTAACCTCCAGACCACTGAGTCGGAATCCAACAGTGTTAATATCTAACTTCAACTAATACCCGAAATTCACCGATACATCTACAATTGTCTTCAGTGAGTTACTTTCTCACAAGAGACTCAATTATACAGTTACATTTGTTAATGTCTACTATATCGTTTCTGATATTTTTAATCTTTAATGCTTTGAACTTTTTACTAAAACTTTAACAAATCTATTCTAAATCTAATCACACTAATTAGTCTATGTTTCACTATTAGAAAAAAGGGTTTCTCTTTCGAAGTTAAATTTCTTAATGTAACAATTAGTTTCAATAAAGAAACGGCCGTCCAAAGCTTCCAGGTTTTCCATGGTGGTCTAGCTTCAATTGACTCATGATTTCAACTACGAAAATTATTCAATAATGTAATTAACATTTTTTTAGATGATTTGTTATTAATAATTAAGTTAAAGTAAAAGAGAATTACATTAATGTAGTAACATAACTAGTTATCCACTGTACACTTTATGACTGATTGTCTTATATAATGTAATTTGATTTATCTATTCGATGATTTGAGATTAAATGACAAAATGTTCTCAATCTATATTTCATGCTTAGTTGACACTTATTAATAAAGACCATTTATAATCTTGAAAAAAATTGATCTCAATGGAAACTGAATTATCATCATCATCATCATCTTATGTTAGTCATAAACTTTACTGGTGGCCTATTCTATCTTTTTTTTCAAATGATTACTGGACAAATGACTGATATCCGTTTTTCTTTTACATATTCTATTCCACAGGTAGTTTATCTGTGTGTATGTGTTTAAGTTTCTATGGTTAGATGAATAATTGAAGGCAAATAAAATTATTCACAGTTCTTCTGTAGGTAAGGCTTTTTTTCATTCTCTTCTCTCTTACTTCTTTACTATTTGTGATAAAACAATGAGATTGTTTTTTTTCTCTATTGTATAAGTCAATAGTACACATCTGTTTATTAATTCTAATCATCATTGTCTTCATTTGAGAGCATACATATGGTTACACTGTAATTACATGTCATCATTATGAAAATAATTTTTCTATCTCATATAATCATTTATTATTATCACCATCTTTTATATCTACACCAAACTGACTAGATTTCTTATAATTCACTTAAATAATAACGATAAATAATTGCCAACCCATTTTGTAACGTAACTGCATTACGCAATGTTTACACATATTCAATAGAGTGAAAACAATTAGTTTACACCCAGTTGGTTGAATACTTTGAATTCATTGTGTGTATTAATTAGTACGCATATTTTAAGAAATAACTTCTAGTTTGTGTATATTTTTATCGGTTACTTTAAAATTATTATCTGGAGGTAAATCCAACTTCCTGGGGAATTTAAAATATAGATCAGAAGGGGTTTAGTGGAGATTTCAGTATTTTCATAGTTGAAATCATGAGTTAATTGAAGCTAGACCACCATCGAAAACCTGACGGTAAACTCGGCCTATTGTGGGACTCCTCAGTAGTGGGCATCCACGATTTCGCCTCGCGAAATTCTGACCCACAACCTATCAGTTTTGTGCACGAGCGCTTAACCACTAGACCACTGAGATGACCAGCATTTAACGGTGTTAATGTCTAACTTCAACCAATTCACGAAATTGAGCAACTATTCACCAATTGTCTTCAGTGAGTTGACACCTTCCAACAGACCTTGTTGAACTCCCCTGGTTACTGCTTCTCACTAGAACTCCACAAAACCCCCTTCTCATAAATACTTATTACTTAACAAAAATAAACCTTGATCATGGTGTAAGTCAATAATCCTTATTATAACTGTTTTATTGAGTCCATCTGACAAATTTAGTCAAAGTTAAACAATGCCCTGAAGTTAAATTCTAATGGTCATATGGAGAATCAATACTTGAGTAGGTGTAAGAGTATATCAAAGATGACAAATAGATTATTTACCAAGTTCAAGGTCAACACATGTAAAATTTTATATAATTTTTCCTTTCATAAATTTCGATGAAGAAATAATTATACTGACAGTCAACTTTATGAGAAATCAATAACAAAGATGAATTAAGTGTATAATTAGTGAGACAGTATTTTGTATCAAATATTCATGTAGGTTTGCATTACTCCATCGTTGATATTTAAGACAGTAATTTGATTATTATTATTATTAGTTATCAGAAGGGGGTTTTGTGGAGATTTTAGTAATTTTATATGCTTGAAATCATAAGTCAATTGAAACTAGACCACCATGGAAAACCTGGAAGCCCTGAACGGCCGTTTCGTTATGTTGTGGGACTCCTCAGCAGTTTGTGTCTACGATCCCAACTCGCGAGTGGATGCTCACTGCTGAGGAGTCCCATAATAGGACGAAACGGCCGTCCAGTGCTTCCAAGTTTCCCATGGTAGTTTAGCTTCAATTGACTTATGATTTCAACTATTGTTAGTTAACTTATAATTGGATACAAAGCGAATGCTTTAATATAACCTTTGTTTTAGTACATTTGAATTATAGCAAACAATAAAATTTAGAATGTATTTTCCATCCTATTTATGACTTCTGAAATAAATTTTATCTGACATCAGCTCTAGTGTTCAAAATGAGGCTTCAATACAGTAATTGTCTCTTGAAAATTCAAATTTATAAAGAAAAGTGTAAATGATAACTGATTCCAGTGGATTTAACTTCATTCATATGATACAGTGGAATGATGCAGATAGAAAAAAAACCCAGAACGATTCGGGTAATTTTTATGTCTGACAAACTACTAGAAAAGTTTAATTCATTTATAATATGTTTATGGTAAATAGTTTTAAGGTGAAGTAAACAAATGTAATAAAAATTTCCATAAAAATGAACTTTCGAATACGATCACGATAAAAAATTCTTTAAAAAAAGGTAGGAACAAAGAAGTTGTGGGTGTTTTGTTGCTAAGACCAAATTTTGTGTTTACTGTGATCCATCTTCAATGAGAATTAAATGATCACAAGTATTTAATTACATTGGATAAATCTTATTTATCAGCTAAATTAAGAAAATTATTTATTGAAATAGTTAAGGATAGAAACTTTTCCTACTTTATATTACTCATAATTATTTCATCTTGTTATAATGTACATTGGATTCCGTACGGATCGATCGTGTACAGACCAAATCGCAACTCTACGGATCATTGTCGAACAATCAATTGAATGGAAATCATCAATCTACTTCAACTTCATTGACTACGAGAAAGCGTTTGATAGCGTGGACAGCATAACACTATGGAGGCTTCTTCTACACTACGACGTGCATGAGAAGATAGTCAATATCATACGGAACTCCTATGATGGATTAAACTGACAAATCGTCCATGGAGGACATTTCACCAACTCATTTGAGGTAAAGACCGGTGTTAGACAAGGTTGCTTACTCTCACCCTTTCTCTTTCTCCTGGTGATCGACCGGATCATGAAGACGTCAATGACTGGAGGAAATCACAGGATACAATGGACAGGCAGGATGCAGCTTGACGATTTAGACTTCGCGGATGATCTGGCTCTTTTATCACAAACGCAAAAACAAATGCAGCAGTACGTCTCAATATAAACAAAGGGAAAAGCAAGACTCTCCGATACAACACAACGTGCACCAATCAAATCACACTTGATGGAGAAGCTTTGGAGGATGTGAAAACTTTTACATGTCTGGGCAGAATCTTCGGTGAACACGGTGGATCTGATGCAGATGTGAGGGCGCGGATCGGCAAAGCAAGAGCAACATATTTACAACTGAACAACACCTGGAATTCAAAACACTTGTAAACCAACACCGAGATCAGAATTTTCAACACCATTGTCAAGACAGTTATACTGTATGAAGCGGAGACGTGGAGAACTATGAAAGCCATCATCCTGAAGATACAAGTGTTTATTAGAAGTTGTCTACGCAACATACTTCGGATCAGTTGGCCCCACACTATCAGCAGCAACCTACTGTGGGAGACAACAAACCAGATTCCAGCATAGGAAGAAATCAGGAAGAAGTGCTGGAAGTGGATAGGACACTCACTGAGGAAATCACCCGACTGCGTCACAAGGCAAGCCCTCACATGGACTCCTAAAGGCCAAAAGAGAAGAGGAAGGCCAAAGAACACATTACGCCGAGAAATGGAGACAAACATGAGAAGAATGAAAAAAACTTGGACAGAACTAGAAAAGAAGGCTCAGGACAGAATGGGTTGGAGAATACTGGTCAGCGGCCTATGCTCCATTGGGAGTAACAGGCGTAAGTAAGAAATATACATATTAAGACACATATATATTTAATAACAGAACAACAGGAAGAAATATTCTTGTCCATACTTTCAAGTTCACCATATAAAATAGAAAAAAAATTGCCAAGGTCACATGTACTTCTCATTACTTGGTTGATATTAGTTCACAAGTAATGAGTATGCTACTACTTTAAAGCTCAATTTATTCCTTTAAACATAAGAAAAACACGTTTATTCTTTTCGCATAATTAATATGAATGGTTTTACGTACTCGACAAAAAAAGTTTGTAAGGTAATTAGTGAATTCTCACTATTCTGTTAAGATTATCCTTTTATGTTGTTTTAAAGCCTACGATATTATTGTTATCATTATTATTATTATCATTATTTCAATTGTTTTGCATAAATAGTGATATATATATATATATATATATATAATTAAAAAAATCACTAAAATCTCCACAAAACCGACTTCTGATAATGATCATATACTCACTAGTGACTTACTTCAAGAGATATTTCCTAGAGTTGGAGTGAGAAGCAGTAACCAGGGGAGTTCAACAAGGTCTGTTGTGAGATATCAACTCACTGAAGAAAATTGGTGAATTGTTGCTCAATTTTGTGGATTGGTTGAAGTTAGACATTAACACCGTTAAATGCTGGTCATCTCAGTGGTTTAGTGGTTAAGCGCTCGTGCGCAAAACTGATAGGTCCTGTGTTGGAATCTCGAGAGACGGGACCGTGGATGAGTACTGTTGATGAGTCCCACAATAGGATGAAACGGCCGTCCAATGCTTCCAGGTTTTTCATGGTGGTCTAGCTTCAATTGACTCATGATTTCAACGATATATATATATATATATATATATGTTTTACATAATTTTCATTCAAACATTCTTAATGCATTTAACCTTTCTTATTCGACTTGTCTAATTGTTAATAGTTTTATATAAAACAACGTAGATGAAATCAAAATATAGTACTTTCTATATTTAAACCCATGAAATCTGGATAAATAAGATTAAATTACGCGTTAACCTTATAAAAATCATATGTTAATGATTAATCATATTATCAGAAGGAGAGTTTCTGGAGATTTTAATAATGTTATAGTTGAAATCCTGAATCATTTGAAGCTAGATCATCATGGAAAACCTGGAAACACCGGACGGTCATTTCGTCCTAATTGTTAATATTATCATTCTAATAGTTACTAACAATTTACAATAAATAAATGTTTACTTTACCGTATGACATACTAAATCTTTCTTTTCTTAAAGAAAACAAACATTTATTTTGAACAATGTTTATCCTTTACTTGAATAGGTAACAGTTGTTAGGAGATATTTCAACCATATTATGGTTATTATTTCCTTTATAGGTTTTTATGGATACTTTTGAACATTAACATTTTCAGTGCAAAGAATATAATTTTCAGGAATGTATATCAGTAGTTTTAAAAGTAATATATGAAGCTTAATTAAAGTTAAAAATGGATCAATTACCTTTTATTACAATGATATTGATAAAGAATTCACAGTATTATAATAGCAGAATAGATATGGTACGAAGTTTAATAGAATTTATTGTATTTTCATTGTTTGCATTCCTAAATGGGCGTAGTTAGATGACCATTGAACATCAAGAAGCACTGAACAGCTGTTTAGTCATGGTGTGGCGCTCCTCAATGACACTATACATCTACGACCCCATTGCAAGCGATCGAACACAGGACCTTCATTCTCTCACTTGAATGCTTGATTTTTATTCCACTAATCCGGCATCCAATGGTATTTATGGTCAACTTTAATCAAGTCGTGATATTGTGAGACCATCTTCCACTGTATGTAGTGGATAATTGTCTTATGACTAACATGGTTGAACTCTCTTATAACTTACCAGAACTCCTGAATCCTCTTTCGAGGTCAATCCTCATCAAGAATTCTTACTTGAAATGTGAAGAAATCTATCTGAAAGTTAGTCAGGAGATTTTTATTGGTTACGTAAAGATTCAGTATAATTTCTAAGTACAGTAATTTCCACAAACTTTTTTTGTTTCTGGTGTTGTAGTGTGTGCTACTTATGTCGACAGACATAAGTAGTATTTAACACCAATTGGAAGTGGAATGCCTGGCAGCAAAAGGTTAAAAAGATCGAACTGAAGAAAACAGAAAAGAAAACATAGAGAAACCGAGAGTTGGAATAATGATGAAGGGCATAAGGGACAACTGATGGATGATGTGCAAGTGAAGTATTTAATGTATAGTTTTCATAATTTACCAAAACTCTAATTTTGCATTACATAATAAATTGGTTAACCTACCCAGCCTTTATTCACTACAGTGTTAGTTTCAATCAGTCTATACATAAAAGTTCCATAAAACTACATAATATAATTGATATAGAAAAAAAGTAGATCATAATGCGAAATGTATGTACCCTTTTTAAATATTAGTATACATTGACTTTCACGAGGCAGTACTTAGTAACCTTATAATCACTGAGTAGTTATTCTAATCGTGGATGTCCACTGCTGAGGAGTCCCACGATAGGACGAAGCGGCCGCCTAGTGCTTCCAGGTTTTCCATGGTGGTCTAGCTTCAATTAACTAATGCTTTCAACCATGAAAATACTGAAATCTCCACAAAACCCTTTCTGATAATATTCTCATCTCATATCAATAAATTCTGTAATTATAAGCATTTGTAAAGTTATCCATGCATAAATCTAATCATTTCAGGTCTAATCATCAAAGACACATTACTTTTAAATCATTAATTTAATGTGTAATATTTCATGTTCACCACTGTTGTATAGATTGGTTCTTATGATATTTCAATTAGAGCTGATTCAATGAATAGAGTTAATTTATAACAACAATCATAATATCTATCAGTATTATATCAATCATTAACCATTATTAACAATGAATACAATAGTATCATTAATTGCACATACACCTTGTTATTAGATTTCTATGATGTAAAGTAGGTACTTAATTTATATAATTTACAAAGTAGTTGTTTTATATTAAGGTGAAATCTTATGATAATTCAATAGAAGAATAAGGAAAAGAAAAGAAAAATCCATTGTCAGGTCATAGTTGCTATTGTTCTTCTTCTTCTTTGATTCAATCAGTTTACTTTTTTTCTAAAGTAATAAACATGATTATTAAAGAAACATGAAAGCAGTTTGTGTATAACACTCATAAGGATTACAGATTGATTATTCACTATCTTGTTGGATGGATGCCAACTCGGAGGTCTAGAGGTTAAGCGTTCGTGAGTAAGACCTACGGCCCTGGGCTAGAGTCCCGTGTGTGAGATCGCGGATGCGCACTGCTGCGGAGTCTCATACTTAGATGAAGCGACCTTCCAGTGCTTATATAATTTCAATCATGGTCGGGCTTAGATTGATTCGTGAATTCAACTGTGAAAATACTACAAATCCTCATACTAAAAAAATCATTATTATTTTTCTTGTAGTCAGATTTATTTATTCACATGACCCTGAACTCGATCAAGTAAATCAGACAGAATGAGAAATCTTTAACAGATGATTCGAAAAAATTATGAAAACTGAATAAACACCATACGATCTTTTGTTCTGGCTTGAGATTTCACAAGATCGAGAAGTTGTGATTCCAAAAATATACTCTAATCAACCTATCATAAACAACATAAAACCTGATACATATATGGTTCTGTTCAAGTTAATGCCACATCTTGGTTTGATCGCCCTTACCCTTCTAACTCACTCCTTCAACAGCTAACACCGAATGTTAGGGCAGGAGATAAGGATTCCTTACTTCATAAACCGATTCTTCGTCATCACCTAGTATCTTGCATTTGATTTCAACAATGCCCATTCAATGATCTCAACATACACGAGCATATGTAACCAACCATATCAAAGGTGAAGCAGTCATTCATCAACATCTTCAGATGACGATCACATTATCATACAACACTTGATTAACTAGTGATTTCTCACTTAATAACTCAATACTATGAAGTCATAAGTCGAGGTTGTTAACGAGCATTGTTACGTAGCTACAAATTACAATGAAACAATTAACGAATACTCTCTAGTTTTAAGTGATTATCAAACGAATGTTAGCACGTAATGAAAATTATTTTCTTTTTAATCGTACAAAATCTTTACACAACTAATTTAACGATCAAAGAAAAAGAAGAACATTTTTCATAGTTGAAATCATGAGTCATTTGAAGCTAGACCACCATGGAAAACCTGGAAACACTAGACGACCGTTTCGTCCTATCGTAGGACTCCTCAGCAGTGCACATGTAGTGGATGAGGACACAGGCGAGGACAACCAACTATGTATTTAGCACAAATTACAACGTTGTTTGATAAAATACAAAAACCCTACTCTGATACTCTATTTGCAACTGTTCTTTAATTGTCTCAGGCTTCATTGTTCCTAAATTTCCACACCAATTGCTTTCTATTTCTGCTGCCCTTGACCTTCTCAGTCTTCTGCCGTCAGATATTCTATTCCTTACTCACGATATATACTACTTATGTCGATATAAGTAGCCCACACAACACGCATCCACGATACCGTCTCACTAGATTCAAACACAGGAACTATCAGTATCGCGCCCGAGCGCTTAGCCACTAGACCTCTGAGATGGCCGGCATCCGATGGCATTAATGTCTAACTTCAACCAATCCACGAAATTGAGCGATACATCCACCCACGAAACGGCCGTCCAGTGCTTCCAGGTTTTCTATGGTGGTCTAGCTTCAGTTGACTCATCATCTCAATTATTAAAATTACTATAATATCCACAAAACCCCTTCTGATGATAATAATAGTGACCATAAATTCTAAAGTCAGAATTTTAACGAAAATATAAACGATAGATAAAAAATTGAACAAAAGAAAACAAACAAACAAATAATAGAAAGTGAACATTAATTGAAAATTACAATATCGTCACTATGCCTAATACTATTACCAAGCAAATATAAATTGTTCAACATGACTAACATGTGTGCATTAAAAAATTATTTAAAAAAAGGGAACAATTTTTAATCTTCAGATGTATTTAAGTGACTTTTTTCCAGAGAAAAATGTTAATTCACTGTAGTAACTAATGTATACATCAGAAGAAAATGGGTTAGGATAGATAGATAGTATATCTATGTAAGGTAATGTATTCTAATGTATGTTTCATTTTATTAATTTATATCTAGATAGAAAAAGTTAGAAGTTATTTAGCTTCTTACGCCTTTTCTCTCAGCATTAACCTACAAAAGAATATATATATTTTAATTGTTGATATCATGAATCAATTGGAGCTAGACCACCATGGAAAACCTGGAAGTACTGGATGACCCTTTCGTCCTATTGTGGGACTCCTCAGCAGTGCGCATTCACGATCTTGTTTCGCGAGATTCGAACACAGTACCTATCAGTTTTGTGCGCGAGCGCTTAACCACTAGACCACTTAGCCGGCATCCAACAGCCGTCCAATGCTTCCAGGTTTTCCATGGTGGTCTAGCTTCAATTGATTCATGATCTCAACTACTAAAAATTGCTATAACATCCACAAAACCCCTTCTGATATATATATATATATATATATATATATATATATATGATTTAAGTGAAAATTTAAAAGATTATGTGTAATTTGGTGGTGAATTCCTTCAGAAATCCATGTCTCTGGTGAACAATTCCAATGAGTTATGAACTTGCATAATTGAATTATCCATTATTTTTATCGGTTGATATCAGTTATTTGTAATGACAATTACTTTGAGTTGATGCAGAAAAACAATAAGACTCACTTATGTATAATACCCATATGCTCATTAATGACTATCTTTAAGATCAATTCTAGTGACCCGTTATCACATGTGTGTTTAATTAAATTTAAAAAGGAAATAGATAAATCAGAGAAATAAAACGATAATTGCATCAGATGGAGAATTTTTTAAGTTTAGAAAATAAGCATCAATATATCCCAGTCCTACAACCCAATTGTATCATATTTTATATGAAACTTAACAATTATCTGTTGCTTAACCGACTTCATTTTAAATTCAGAAAATTTAGGATGTTAGTAAATGTGAATAGAATTTTCAGCATAAGTCTTTAAAAGAAGCCAGATATTATTGTTTCTTATACAATTGGAGAAAGCAATTAAAATGCATTGTCCAGACATTAAAAGCATAATTAGTAACAATGATAACTTTGGTAAGCAGAGATGGATAGTGGCTAGCAGTGAAATCCAGGACGCGCGTTTCGTCCCATTTGAGACTCGTCAGTTGGATGTACCTGCATCTCAGAATTGATGTTCACTCGGGGACTCGAACCCAGTAACTTCGCTTCAAACGCCACTGCGTTATCCACTCGGCCACTAAGTCCTGATAGCCACTTGCTTGTGCGGTGGGGGGTGAAGTTTAAATTCATTTAGTATTGTTTGTTTATAAACAATCAAAATTTTTCAGCTCAAAGAATAAGATTCGACAAATAATGTCATTTATATAAATCAGATCTCCTGATCAGTACTTATTTTATTATTAAGAAATAGTATTATTCACTTGGATGGAGTGTGAAAAGTAGTTTAGTATGAAGAGACTTTTTTATTGCGAAAAGAAATTAGCCGGGAAAACCATTGCGAATCAAAGTATTGGAAAGCTATATCATCCCATTTTGGAAATTTTCAATCGCATTGGTAACATATTCATTAGAGACTAATATAGAAATAGGTTATCAAACTTCTAGTAAATTGCAATGAATTGTGATATTCAACTAAGTCAGCAGTGAGATATTCATCATCAATAAAATCGAGTGATGTTGGAAACATGAATGACTGGATTCAGCATCAGTTCAGACCTTATAAGTTTCGAATTCAGTTCTTAACATAAAAGTCATGGTTACCAACTGCTTAATAGCCGTGGAATAAGACAAAACTGTAGAACGATTCTTAGTTTTCAATAGTGCTCTTACTGATATCAGTCCATGGTGAAAAATACATTAATTAATGGATAAATAATAATTTGTACAGTATATGAAAGCTGGATAGTGGCTAGAATCAGTATATAAGACGTCGTCTATTTCGTCCCATTCAGGACTCGTCATTTGAAGTACCCGCCAACTACCAAGTGTTGATGTTCACTCTGAGATTGAATGGTAATATCGTGATAATCCATTCATCATGTAGATATGCCAATACATATTTAATGTGGACGATATGTAAATACAAACTCTAACAAATAATATTCAACATATCACTTTGTAGAAAAAGAAAACAACAACAATTATATTTGATGACATATGTATTTATAACATCAAAAAATATTTATAACAAAATTAGAATGAATCCATTTTTGTCAAACAACAATAATAACACTTCTCACCCCTTCCCCCCCCCCAAAAAAACCTAGAATAATTCTTTGTTACTATGTCAGTTTGTATCTAATATTGTCAGTAATTATGTAAATAATAGATGAGAAGAATTCATTGAGATCTCTATACTTCATGATTCTTTTTCTTTATTTATTATAACTAATTTAAACAAAGACATTAATTGTGATTTCATTGTCATTATTACAAAAATTATTTGCTTAATGAATATATCTATATTCTTCTCTCTTTCTTTCTCAGATATTTGCTTAATTGTTGGCAGAGATAATAGTTGATATTCTTAAATGAACATGTATAAGCTTGACAATTAGCAGTGGTTATGTGATAGATAAATAGATGAAATATGATGGATTATATTACTTTGAACAATCAAAAATGGTGTATATTAGTTCTTTTTTTATTAAGATAAATAACAAAGGTAATGCATCTGTTACAATGGAGGTGTTAAGTGATTGTTTTATTCTAATGTAAATAGTTTAGTTTTTTAATAAAAAAAATTATTATCAGAAGGGTTTCGTGGAGATTTTAGTAATTTTGTAGAATTGAGAAGAAGAGTCAATTGAAGCTAGATCACCATGGAAAATCTGGAAGCACTGGATGGCCGACTCGTCCTAGTATGGGACTCCTCAGCAGTGCGCATCCACGATCCCGTCTCGTGAGATTCCAACCCAGTCTCGTGCCAGAGCATTTAATAGATAGACCACTGATCCGGCATCCCATGGAGTTTATGTCTAACTTCAACCAATCCACGATTTCGAACAACCGTTCACCAATTGTCTTCAGTGAGTTGGTATCTCTACAACAGACTTGGTTGAACTCCACTGGTTACTGCTTCCCATTGGAACTCAAGGAAATATCTCTTGAAGTCAGTCACTAGTGAGCATATGATTATAGATCAGAAGGGGTTTTGTGGAGAATTTAGTATTTTCATAGTTTAAATCATGATTCAGTTGAAGCTAGACCACCATGGAAGATACAAGACCCGAAGACCCGAATTAGTCTTCATCAGTATTTCTATTTTAAAAATAATCATAATTTTTTTAAGTACAATTAATTTTAATAATTTTATGTCTGTATACTAAGATAATATTCTTCAACAATTTACTCTGAAGATTGCTTTCTTTGAAAATGATAACTATTCTTTATTGAACATTGAATTACAATGGGAAGATACAAGTAAATAACACCAAGTGAATATAACTTCATCCTATTGCACAACCAAGTGGCTATCAGGACTCAGAAGCTAAGTGGATAACGTGATGGCGTTCGAAACGAAAGGTACTGGGTTCAAGTCCCAGAGTGAACATCAACTCTGAGATGCAGGTACATCCAGCTGACGAGTTCGTAATGGGACCAAATGCGGGTCCTGGATTCCATTGCTAGCCACTATCCATCTTTGTTTACAGTGCTTGTGAATTAACGCAATATCGAGGCAATATGCACAGTATACACATATGTCGATAAGAGACTGATCAATTGAAGTCCTAAACATCATTGGGAATATACAAGTAAACAACACTAAGTGAATTGAATTACATTGTTTGCATATTGTTATTTTTAATAGTTTACTATTTGACTATTCAAATAGATCAATTTCACAATTACGTAATGTCTCATTATAAGTAATATACATATATAATTGTTTTAGCAATGTTGAATGAAGAAATATATATAAATGTACTAATATTCAAAAATATACGTTTCTTGCTATGAGGATTTATTGTTTTAACATAACATTTTTCTTAAAATGAAGAACTGATATTTTGGTGGCCCTTTATCTGACTCCAATTAGATCGTATGATTGAAACGATTGCTATTGAAATATACATATCATCAATCCTCGCATATAATCATCGACTTAAATCGCGTTAGTGAATAACGTAATTAAATAAGTCAAATACAAGAATGGATTTTGGAATATGTATATTCTGTACATCCGTTGACCTGGACAGACAATCAGATGGACGAAGCAAAGGAAGCGAAGCGAAATGAAGCGCAATAATGAAGGTGTATGAGCCAACTCGATTTAATCAAGCGTTAATCGATATTTATAGTCAGATACAAATAAGCTACAGACATGTGATGAGTACGATATGAAATGCACACACATACGCTTACATAAAAACAGCCAGGGTTGACAAGCGAGTAATTAACGAGGTCAAAAACGTAACTCAAGAAGAATGAATAGATTGACCTGTCCGGAAGCTAGAATAAGCTATGTGGGCTTAACATAGCAACTGACATTATAATATTAATTAGAGATCCATTGAACAAAGCCAATCATCTTTTTATGATTATTCTCCCTATTCGTCCAGTATGCACACACAACTTTGTACGAGATTCAATTAAAGGTTTTTTGAATTTTATAATCGGTATAATCAATTTAAATAACTAAATTCGAATATTCACTTTAAAGATTCTGATTTCATTAATGCTCAAATGACTGATATAGTAGAACAATAATTAAGTATTAATTCTAGTGAAAAGTGAATGACCAGTGATCGCAATTGATAAGTCTTGCTAATTGAACGCTATACTAAGGTCCTAAGCTAGTCTTGTAACTCCCAAGCATTATCTACAGAGCGACTTGACCATAAGAGAAAAGGAGCAAAATATGCGAGAAGCACTTTACTCCAAAGGTGGGTGCAAGATATAACAACAATATTTTTCAATCACTTTTTTTAAAATAAATTCTAATATTGTTTATTTTTGTGTTCGAAGTTTTGTACAGAAATGTATTATATTTGTAAGCAAAGATGGATAGTGGCTAGCAGTAAAATCCAGGACGAGCGTTTCGTCCTATTTGGGATTCGTCAGCTGGATGTACCTGCATCTCAGACTTGTTGATGTTTACTCTGGGACTCGAGCCCAGGACCCAGTACTTGAGTGGATAACGCGATGGCGTTTGAAGAAAAAGGTACTGGGTTCCAGTCTCAGAGTGAACACCAACTCTGATTGCAGGCATATCCAGCTAACGACTCCCAAATAGGACGAATATGCGCGTCCTCCATTCCACTGCTAGCCACTATACATCTTTGGTTATAAAGCTTGTGACTTTAGGAAATATCGAGGCAAGACGCACAGTATGCACATATGCTAATTAGAGACTGACCAGTTGCAGTCCTAAACATCAATGGAAAGATTCAAACAAACAATACTAATTTGAAGATAAGTTGGATGAAACTCTGGACCTGTATTCCACTGTTGGTCACATGTAAAATCTGCTAAAGTTTATAACCTATTATTATACGGAACTAATCTACTCAAAGAGATATAAACAACAAAGACAAATCTATTCTCGTCCTTAACAATAATAGCGGGATATTACAAACTATTATTAAACTCATTCTCTTCGTTTAACTATATTGCGTAATATTCATTTTTTTAAAATAAAATTCTTGTTAATTCTTGGTTTACATACTGAAAGTAATTAGACAGAGAGCTTTTTGTAT
Source organism: Schistosoma rodhaini (assembly GCA_944470415.2). NCBI lineage: Eukaryota > Metazoa > Platyhelminthes > Trematoda > Strigeidida > Schistosomatidae > Schistosoma > Schistosoma rodhaini. Next base: position 15,127,373 of record OX104037.1, read on the forward strand.
TGATGGTATGTAGTATTCAACAATTGGATGCAGACTCAGTAGTCTAGAGGTTAAGCGTTCGCGCGTGAGACCGAGGGTTTTCGGTTCGATTCCTGTGCGAGAGATTGTGGATGCGCACTGATGAGGTTTAGCATGCTAGTATGAGACCGCTTCCCAATGTTTCCAGGTTTTCTTTGATGGTCTAGCTTAGACAGACTTATAAATTCAACTGTTAAAGATGATCATTGGGAAATTATGACTATAGATTACATTGCTAAATAGTACTGTTCAATAACATCTATCTTTAACACTGAACGATAAAATTCACTAACACTAACTTGTAACTATATCATTCAATGAAATAGTCGGAGATATAATCAATAGGACATTCTAGAAGTCATTGATCTTCTCTAGTATAAAATCAAATGGACTAGCTATGATATTGACGACAATACTAACTTACACAATATCAATAATACAACAACTGATTACACTATGTTGAAATACTGCTTCTAATTATCAAACATATGAATCAATAAAGACTTAATCTTCTTAGAGTGAATAGAATTTGAATTAATACTAGTTATTTCACAAATGAAATAAAATAGTATTCGCAAATATATATCTGTAATAATCGTATGGTCACAACTTCAAATCTAAGACGGTATTCAACTGTGGAAAATAAAAGATGGTCTCACAATATCATAAACCAGTTGAAGTCAGACATTTATATTGTCGGATGCCAACTTGGTGCTCTAGAGGTTAAGTATTAAGGCGTGAGACTTACGATCCTGGGTTTGATTTCCTGTGGTAGGGTTGTAGATCCATACTACCACTGGGGAGTGCAATATAACTATCCAATACTTCCTGGTTTTCTATGGTCGACTAAATAAGATCAATGATTGATGTAACTTACGAAGATTCAACAAGCTTCATAAACCTTCTATTCATATAATATCAATCATTAGTTCTCATGTTTCACAGATTATTTAAAAATAGAAAAAAAAAAGGAATAGGTAAAAACACAATCATTCGTCATAGAATTTCAATCACTTTTATTTCATTCTATTTCAATGTTTACTTCATAAACTATCCACTTTCAATTTATATAAAGTGAATGAATCTACAAATTAACATCTAAAGATTACATTCTTCTCTGTCAATTACTCTTTTACCACCTTACTTCAATCTAATTGATATAAACAAAAACAAGATTGGGTTAGTAATATATACAAAAGAAAATGTCTAGAATAATACTATACAGTGGTGGAAACAAGTTAGTTTATACAGAATTACATCAAGAAGTTAAACATGTAATTCGCTTTGCATGAAAGATAATGAGAAAAAAAAGAGAAACATACAAATTTCTTCATGCTGAAAATATCTTTATTCGTTATTTTACACAATAATCATTTAAAGAATTCCAGATTAAGATGAAACCTATAACGTATAAGAACTTTCGTTTAAATTAGAGCAAATAGTTTCACAGTATTTGGACGCCGAGTTGATGTAAGACATTAAATAGGAATAATATATATTTGTAAAATCTCAGCGAATGAATTTAAAGTAAATCCAACGTTTCGCTTGGCAATCTGATTCGACCTTTTTCAAGGCATTATAATCAAACATCAAAATTATCGAATATAAATAGGTACATGGTTCTTCGGTTCATTGTACACTATGTTTGTGTGGATCAGATTGCCAGGCGAAACGTTGAATTTACTTCAAATTCATTAGATGAGATTTTAAATATACATTCTTCCTATTTAAACCTATAACGTAGTTAACAGATTTGGGGAAATGATAATAAGTACTAACAAGTATTGATTAATATTAAAATGGATAAACAAAAAAAAATCCCTTTTATAATATTAGGGGTTAAAATCGATCGATTACTATTCATGTACGACCATCTTGAAAAGATTGTTTCTACAATGGAAATAGTTACACATGACTAAATAAATCAAACATTGAATTTTTAATCTATTTGAAATCTTCAACATTTGCTCTACTTCATGACTAGTCAACACATAGGAGTTTATTTTACAAGTTTCTTGAAATCTAACAAATTTGGGATTTAGAAAGATTTATAACTATTTAGCTCTTAATCAAGATGGTTGATAGAGTTTACTAACAGTTGAACAATTATTCTAACATAAGTATAGAATGATGGTAAATAGCAGAAATTAACTCGCAACCAGAATTAATTATCGATATACGACTCAATCTAAATGAATGTACATCATTAAAGACTATTCAACTACGTTCTCTGATATTCACAACGAAATAAAAAATCAAACTCATAGATGTAATCAGAAGGAGATTTGTGGAGATTTCAGTATTTTCATAGTTGAAATCACGAGTCAATTGAAGCTAGACCACCATGGAAAACCTGGAAGCACTCGACGGCCAACTCGTCCTATTCTGGGACTCCTCAGCAATGAGCATCCATGATCCCGCCTAGTGAGATTCGAACCCACGATCTACCAGTCTCACGCCAGAACGCTTAACCAATAGACCACTGAAATGGCCGGCATCCGATGGTGTTAATGTCTAACTTCATGGTGGTTCACGGTGGTCTAGCTTCAATTGACTCATGATTTCAACTATGAAAATCATAAATGTAACTTTAGATTTGTTAATAGTTATTTAGACTCAGTTATACGTGGTTAAGTACTTGATTCAAGTTTTCATATGATACATCAATATAATGAAAGGAGGACATGAATATGACAACTCTGAAATAGAATTCTACCGAAAGACACGGTCCAAAAATGATTTAAATGTTCATTTACACCAAAGAATAAATATTTTCTCAGATCTGTGACTAAATAATAATAATAATAATTGCTATCAGTGACTTCAAAGCATCATGTTAATTTAAATTTCATAGAATAAATCATCATTTTGTTAGTAGTTATTAATTAGAGCATAAGTAAGATAAACTGTGAAAATTATATTATCAGTTGAATTATAGAATATTGAGATTCCATTATAAGCACTTATTATCATGATTAGTTTCTTCGTCGTCTCTTAATTCATCCCTCTTCTTTGAATATACACCGATACACACAAAATAAAAAACTTGCGAAGCTATCTGACAAAAACATTACAAATTTCCTTTTCCACTATATCTCCTTTTCAGGAGTAGGGAAGTAAGACTAAAAATTATTCTTAATATGAATTAACACTTATTTTTTCAGTGTTACGGCTTTATTTTGGTTCTATTTTCTCATCATCATCATCATCATCATCATCATCATCATCATCATCATCATCATCATCATCATCATCATCATCATCATCATCATCATCATCATCATCATCATCATCATCATCATCATCATCATCATCATCATCATCATCATCATCATCATCATCATCATCATCATCATCATCATCATCATCATCATCATCATCATCATCATCATCATCATCATCATCATCATCATCATCATCATCATCATCATCATCATCATCATCATCATCATCATCATCATCATCATCATCATCATCATCATCATCATCATCATCATCTTTACTTTACAACATGCCCTTCAAATGTCTTGTTATGTTCATACATTATCTAGTCAGTTTATTTCTGTCTCTCAGTACCTCTCATGTAATTTATCGATTACACTATGCCATCACCTACACTAGTTGGATTTTTTTCCAAAAAATTTGGTCGCTATCAAAATAATCATTTAAGTAGTAAATATAATCATCTTTGTTGTTGTTAATGTCATTAATAGTGATGGTGATAATGAAATAAGTTATTATTGTGGTGAAAATTTATTTTTTTTATAAATTTTGTTGACAAAGAAATGAATCATAATAAGGTTGATTGTCTTCTATGCCTAATTTTAATTCAAACTCTTTGATTATGAAAACAAATTCAGGTATCCAATTTATTTCAAGTAGGGAATTCGAACATGAATTTGTCATTTGAAGAATAACACCTACATGACATTGATGATAATCTCAATGAAAATGTTTAATGTTCAGATTAGGTTAAAGTGGATTATTTTTTCAATGAACATTTAACTAGTCAAAAGAGAAAGATTTTAATCTTCGTCCTTCATCAATATATCCCCCTTTCCAAAGGATATACACTAATTTTTTTTTTCCTTTTAAAAGAAGAGAAAGAAGCTTTGCTTTATTCCTTTTTAATTATAATAAATTACAAGTGGTATCCAAAATCAAACACTAAATTAAATATCCAACATTTTCGTTGAACACCCAAAATGTTTATTGAATGTTGAATACGTCTTTATCTTTTTCTTCAATAAATCAAATGAAAGTACTTGAAACACGGTTTAACATGAATAGATTTTTGTTCGTTTATTGGTGTTAATTTGGCTGATTGGTTGATGTGTCATTATCATTATTCATTCCTTATTATTATTATTATGAATATTATCATCATCATTAATTTCACATTGAATCCAAATTTTCAATTTCAGATTTATTTATGTGTATATGTGGATAAATTTACATGTGTGTGTGTGTGTGTGTATTTGGTCATTTCCCTCAACACCATTAACTATAACATCAAGACTAGAAATGATCCAAGAAAAAAAAGAAACTGGATAAGAGGAAATAATTATGGCAATGACAAGTAGTGTTTTCTTTTTCAAATGAAAACAGTGGCGAACGATAATGAGAGAAGGAATTTTTAATCACTTGGTACTGGAGTTGAAAACAAAACGAATATAGAAGAAAAGCGAAAATGATGAGGTAAAGACAAAGAAGGACTCCGCTTGTAGCCCCTCTGGGGGCTACTGTTGGTCCCAAGCCCGGATAAAGGAGAAGGGTTGAGCATAGGGTTAGCGACCCCATCCACCAACAACCTTATCAGAGATCGAATCCAGAGCTTTCTGAATACCTATAAGTTGACATCCAATATTTCATACTTCTAGCTTCAGTTAATTCACGATCTTCTAATCCCATTATTGTGTAACTGCCTCACACCGTAAATGGTTATGGCTTTTCACTAGATCTTAAGAAACTAACTATCGAAACTAGTCACTTGTGATCACATGATCATTATAAGTACAGGAGGTTTGTGGAGATTACTGAAACTCAAAGGTCTCAGATTCAATCACTGATGTGCTCGTTTATACCCAACTCTGATGGGTTCCATATTAGAATGTAACGGCTATTCAGTACTTCCTAGTTTTCAGTGGTAGATTTGTTAAAACAGGTAGATTATATAACCTATAAAGTTTATTCTTATTTACGATTTTTAAATCCAGAACTTGTATTCCAATCAACCATGTCTTGAATTTAATTATTCCTTTTTATCTTGGTAACTGAAATTTAACCGTGAGAACACTGATGAGAAAATTATACATTAAATACACAATTTGCATATCTTCCATCAGTGGTCCTCTACATGCTTCAATTCTGTTGTTATGAAAATTGCGTTCTGGTTCCCCTCTTGTTCTCTTCAATTGAATGTTCTCACTTATATGTTGGCATTCATTCCACTTCAAATTGGGCTACATACTATTTATATTTGTCAACATCAGCAGCATGCATCACAGTAGTAGTAAATTTAGTTTTAATCTTAATAAAATGACGTTTTTGGTTAATGACTGTACTGATGAAATTTTAAAAATGTATTGGGATGAGAATATTGATAGTTGGATTTGAAATAAATGCTTTTATATACGTCAGGATGATTTTGTAATATACCGGATATCCCAAATTATTTACTATAGGATGTTTTTTGATTGCCAATGGATAAATGTGACATATTCAAGCGCTATTTTGTGAATTATTCGCTCGACCAGCTTAAGCTAAACAGATTGAGGTGATAGGCATTTATATTTCTGAAAAGTGTAGTAGTCTAACATTGTTCTGCATAAATGGAATAACGTTTAAAAGAATAAGAAAAATTTCGCTTTGACGTTGTTTATTTAAGCGTAATAATTATATTTATTGGTGATTTTTCCCTTATTTGGAAATGATATCGCCGAAAAGAAAATTCTCTTCGCTGAAACGTTTTCATTATTAAGTGTACATAAGTTGTTCACATAAAACGTGATTGAAATGTTTAACGGATAAATGTGATCTTTATTTTAATACTCGAAGTCGTGGACTTGTATAAGGAAAAACTGGAGATACTTTTTTTCAAAAGAATCATTGACTGACCATCTAACCTAATAATATGTTGTTGTATCATAAGTAAATCCATTATTAGTATGAGTCACCTGACACATCAAAATACATTATGATATTTCCAACTACATCGTACAATAAGAGAAAGTTATATCAAGTGTATCAGAAAAGAATCAAATCTACTGCTATGATAATAATATTAATAACAATAATAATAGTAATAATAATAATAATAATAATAATAATAATAATAATAATAATAATGACGATGATGATGATGATGATGATGATGATGATGATGATGATGATGATGATGATGATGATGATGATGATGATGATGATGATGATGATGATGATGATGATGATGATGATGATGATGATGATGATGATGATGATGATGATGATGATGATGATGATGATGATGATGATGATGATGATGATGATGATGATGATGATGATGATGATGATGATGATGATGATGATGATGATGATGATGATGATGATGATGATGATGATGATAGGGTAAGAGAACACTTTGTTGCATGGATTGGATATAATGTCATAACTGAACACTATATACAGTTCCGAGGATTAAAATGATTTTCAATATAAAAAAATATAATTATTGTAGTGACAAATAATTTCCTCAATAATAAATTTTCAATATCTATTCACCTCTGAAGTTTATCTCGTTAATTTTCAATGGATCAAGCTAGTTGAAGACGAAATTGATCAAGCATTCAAACCATCTACTAGCAAGATGCTCATCCGATCCGTTTGGTAACTAATCCAACAGTCTCGAATTCCCCCACCTCTGTGCATAATCATATGTTAGGTTGACACATATATTACTTAAGTAATACACTAGAATTCGGTCTTAGTGTCACACAATTTTACTATAAGTATCACATTCACTTCATTGGTGATCCTAGTCACTGTAATATTACTTAAAATAGATATTTTGAGTGAATAATCATATGTTATTTTAATCTTTTGTAATATGAATCATATACAGTAGCATTCATTGTGGTTATTATACTGTTTATCTTGGTTAAGGCAGCTATACATGACGTGTCATCACTGTAATGTGTGCATCGAATCTGTTGACTTTATAATCTTACTTCTTATACCGAGAGATGAAAACCATTACAATTTCCAAAATACAAAACAAGAACACTAAATACTAGTACAATGAAAATTTATTAACTGCAAAAAGACACATCCTCAAACAAATCCCCAAAATCACACGCTAACTAGACTAAAATACAATCATTTGTATAATAATCTTTACACATGATAATATCATACATGGAGGAAAATACATAGAGTTACTATGATAACACTTGCACTAAATATTAGTTCATCTGAATTAATATACAGAACATAATTGTCACATTGTACAAACTTCACATCTAGTTATCGTGGCCAAAATTTATAATGAATTTGATTTAAAAGTAAAGTATTAACCTAAATAATGCATTTCCATGGTTGAAAGCGTGAGTCAATTGAAGCCAGACCACCAGGGAAAACCTGGAAACACTGGACGACCGTTTTGTCCTATTGTGGGACTCCTTAGCAGTGCGCATCCACGACCTCGCCACGCGAGATTTCAACCCAGTCGCGTGTCAAAGCACTTAATCGATAGACCACTGAGCCGGCATCCCATGGAGTTTATGTCTAACTTCAACCAATCCACGAAATTGAGCAACCGTTCACCAATTGTCTTCAATTAGTTCCTATCTCACAACAGACGTGGTTGACTCACGCTTTCAACTATGAAAATACTAAATATTCACAAAAAAACCCTTCTGATAATACTAAATAATGTAATCTTTTATTTCATCATACCATATATAATGAAATCTTCCACAGTATAAACTTAAATATATCTACATTCATACAAATATCTCAATTGTTTTCTTTATGGATTACTTGTGAACTGTAATTCAGGTACCTTTTTGATGGAGTTTTGTACTCTGAGCTGGATGGTTTAGTCGTGGAGCTTTCATCATCCTTCGGGTACTCAAAGTTTGTACTGAGGATGTCGTTCAGAATGACGATGAAAGCTCCACGACCAAACTATCCAGCTCAAAGAGCAAAACTCCATCAAAATCACCCACTTGAGCTACAAATCTTCTCCATCATCTCAAAATTCAAGTACCGTATACAAGTTGAACAAATGTTTATGAAATAACGATATATATTTTTTTGAACAATAACCTAGATGAGAACATACTTAATTTGGTATTTAAAAAAATAGATATTATCACAAATAAAGTACTTCAAACAATTATATGTACTCACAAAATAATTTTTCTTATACATTAAGATTAAGTATTGAATATTGTATTTTCCCAGTCAGGTAATATATATCAGGTTAACAAGAATAACATTTTAAAGATTGAGTACTTTTCAAAATGAGTTTAATGGTTTCTATGTCGATTTTTAAATAATCTAATGATAGTTTTCATTATGAATAAATATTAATTAAATCGTCATTATAAATTAGATAGGATTGAATGTATTCACTTCGTCTTAGTTAAGATCTCTTCAAAAGTATTCATTTGTATAATTACTTATTCAAGTTTTTCTATGGCTAGTATATCGTTGGACCATACAATTAAACAGTTGACATTTTTCGATGTACCACACCATCACTATGCAGTGTTATACATTACAAAGTTGAAAATGAACAGATTTGAATCGTTCTTTATTATAATTACTGATAGTTGAAAACGTTTTTCTTTGAAACATTTAAAAGATTACTTTGTTCTTTCATTAACTAAAGTGTTTTGATGAAAATTTATGATATACTCAATAATACAGTGCATGTATGTGTAATGTGCTGTCCAGTGGTTGCACAACACCGTGAGTTGATCGAAGTTCGACATGTACATCAGTGAGTGACGAATCAGTGGTCTAAGAGACAAACGTTAGTACACAAAACGGAAAGTCTTGCGTTTCATCTTCTGTAGCGAGACTGTGAATCCATACTATTGAGGAGTCCCATATTATAATGAAAGAGCTATCCAATACTTCCTGATTTTCAATGATGGTCTAGACACGATCAGCTTCTGATTTTAAACTACGAAAGTCCTATGATTTTTACACACCTCAACCCTATACCAATTATTAAAACTCCTTAGTTCTATTCATTCGGTGGTAGGCTTAATATATTCACCCTAGTTGGAAAAGTTTAGTTTTATCAATGCCTGTGGACTAAATCTCAATTTATGATGATGTATACGATGTGCATTCACTGAAAATATCGACGGTTTGATACTATTCATATGAATTAATTTTACTTGTTTGTTAAATCGAGGTGATTTAACATAATAAATAATTACTTCGTTTATGATATATTGGTTATTTGGATCTTCTCAATGATGTTTAGGACTGAAGTTAGTGAGTCTTATTAAAGTTTGCTTATCAAAGTGAAAATCAACTCTGTGATGCAAGCACATCCAGCTGACGAGCTCCAAGCAAAAGAAACACACGTCCTGGTTCTTAGTGCTAGCCACCATCCATCTCCGCTTAAAAATTACTTCACTTATTTGGAATTCAGCTCTAAAATTATCTAACTTATTATAAGTAATAACAGTGTACCCACTGGTAATCAGCTTTAAGATAGTTTTCCAAGAGGCCTAATGATAAACCATGAGGTGTAGTGTAAACTAAGTCCAAGGTTAAGTAGTCAGTCACTGGTAATATTACATGAAATATATACAATCCTAACTATTGGACTCATTAGCACTAGGTTATTACACTGAGTTTGTTTATGATTCATCAACAATCGGAAATCACAAACCAACATGATGTCATACCCAAGGTCTTTTGTCACACATGATACGTTACAATCATCATCTCTAAATCCAGTAGTCTTTATTTTCAAGTATACTTCTTGAATAATACGATTTCATTTTATCACATCAGTGATTATCCACTTCAAAATTGACTTGGTTAACTCTATAAATATCTATCATTTATAGCCTTATTCATTTTTATATATATATATATATATATATATATATATATATATATATATATATATATATATATATCCCGACCGTTGCTGATACCTTGACGTGGTGGTCGGACTTGCCTATCGTGATGAACCAATCGAGCTATGCTGGCTGGAACAATCGTTCCTCAAGGTCCTACCATGCCAGACAGGTCGGTTGAAGAGCGGTGAGACTAAAAGCAGCAATCCCAAGGTCCGAAGGCGAAGTCGTACTGCTGACTGTACAGAGGTGTGAAAGCAGTAAGGTGTTTCCTTCAGACAACCAGCATGACAGCGATGCTGCCTTCCCACAAGGAGGGATGGGGTTAGAAAAGGTCGACCCTAAAAATGCGCACCTCGCCTTATCCCACGGATTTCCGTCTCCGGCGGTAAGGACTTTTGAAGAACGAAGCTAACACGTCAAAAATCCCCCACAAAAAGGCCGTGCGTGACCGGCCTCAAGCAGTTGTCCCTTGGGCACTGCGGTCACGCCCCCAGGTCGTTAAGACCAACACTAATCCAACTTCTTTTTCAGGTCCCTCGAGAAATACCCTTCCACGGTGTGGGCAGCCGGGAAGTGATACTAGCCCTCATACCCGTAACTGCACACGAGACCAAGTTGGTCACTTTCAAATCCTTCCAACACCTAATAACACTCTTATCTCTACGACTAACCCTTCTCACGTCCTTTTATCACCTCGCACCGCTAGGGCAAACGATTCGAGTACACGGAAGGTTATTCCTGGTCTCCTGAAACCACACTCTAAACTACAAGTAGGAACTTTTAATGTCCGAACATTGTGCCAAATAGGACAACAGGCTTCCTTAGCTAGGACTCTAGAATCTTACACCATCGATGTGTGCTGCGTCTCCGAAACGCGCATACAACATCCGAGTAGTGTCATTCATTTGACATCACCTGATCAAAATAAAGATTCATCTCGATACACGCTTCGTGTATCTGGAAGCCCTGATGCTGCTTCCCGTGGCTTCGCTGGAGTAGGTATAGCATTAAGTCGTAGGGCAGAACTAGCTCTTTTAGACTGGATCCCAGTAGACAGTCGTCTATGCTCTGTCCGACTAAACGGATCAGTAAGGACCCGGAAAGATAGGGAAACTCGCCGTTGCCTCTTCGTCGTCTCTGCCTACTCTCCCATTGACTGCAGCTCAGACGATATAAAAGATGAGTTCTACAGGAAACTTTCTGACCTTCTCCGAGAAGCTAGGCGTTTTGATGTAGTAATAGTAGCAGGTGACTTTAATGCTCAAGTAGGCAAACTAAGTGAAAGGGAAAGACACCTGGGCGGATCTTATGGTGTCATGGCGAAAAGAACAGATAATGGCGACCGTCTATTGCAGCTATGCTCAGATAACCGCCTATTTCTTGCAAATACTAACTTTAAACATAAGGAAAAACATCTTTTGACATGGCGACCCCCGAATTCGTCCCAACGTTGGACCCATCGCTATCAGCCACCGATGGAGGGGCTCGATAGAAGACTGTCGCTCATTCTGGGGCACATGTTTAGATTCAGATCATGCTCTAGTGCGAGCACATATCTGTCTGCGTCTTACTGGTCGTAGGAAAGACACTGCAGAGAAGCCTCTAAGGGTTCTACTTAATGATAGGCAAGCAAAGAATATATTTCAGGAACAACCAGAAAAACAGTTAGGCAGCCATGTAAGTTGTGTCCACCCCGAAGCAGCGTGGAATGACATCCGAAAAGCTGTGGAAACAGCAGTGATATCCGCTAGTAAGATAAACCATAACGTTAGGGAGAAACAATGGATCTCAGCAGCATCTACCGCACTGATAGATGCTCGTAAACTCATCCCACCTGGCTCTGAACATAACGAAAAGCGGAGTCAACTTAAGCGCAGGCTTATAAGAAGCCTACGTAATGATCATGAACAGTGGTGGGTAGCGAAAGCAAGAGAGATGGAAAAGGCAGCGGCAATAGGTAACAGCAGACAACTGCTCAGACTCGTTAAAGAAACCGGTATTAGGAACCCGAATATCAGTGAAACCATCTCAGATAAAGATGGGCATATTATTCATTCTCAATCCAGGAGATTGGATCGATGGGCAGAACACTTTACGGATCAGTTCAACTGGCCTTCAGCCACACTTCAATTACCCACGATCCCCAGTCGTCCTGAATGGCAAATTGATGTAAGTCCTCCAACCCTCTGCGAGGTTGAAAAAGCTATAGGAAATCTGAAGCGAGAGAGAGCAGCAGGCCCTGACAGGTTGACCCCCGAGATTTTTAAGGATGGTGGTCCAGTACTAGCAGTGAGATTAACTGAGGTTTTAGGTAGAATCTGGGAACTGGACGTAATTTCATCTGACTGGTCCCAATCACTGATTGTGCCAGTCTATAAGAAAGGACAAAAGTCCTCCTGTGACAATCACAGAGGGATCAGTTTGACTAATATAGTGTCTAAAATATTAGCTTCAATAATACTAGGTCGCCTAACCAAAGCTCGTGAAGAGCAGACTAGAGAAAACCAGTCTGGTTTTCGACCTGGACGTGGTTGCATAGACCAGATATTCACCCTACGTCAGGTCCTAGAACATAGACATACATTCAAACGTCCCACAATAGTAGTATTTCTTGACCTTAAGGCGGCATTTGACTCCGTTGATCGTGAGGTTCTATGGCAGTGTTTGTCACTGAAAGGAGTATCAAAGAAGTACATTAACCTCATAAAGGCTCTCTACTCGAACACAACTGGTCGAGTTAGAGCCTATGGCGAACTGTCATCAGAACTGATTACCTCAAGTGGCGTTCGTCAGGGCTGTCCATTCTCCTCATTCTTGTTTAACTTTGTCATTGACATACTTTTAGAGATAGCACTTTCATTAGCTAAACCTCCAGGAGTTGAACTTTTACCGGGAGGCTCACTTGTTGACTTAGAATACGCCGACGACATAGTTTTACTCGGTGAAGACGCTGACAACATGCAGAGTCTTCTGACCACTATAAGCAACTATACAGGCATGTTCGGAATGCGATTCTCTCCCTCGAAGTGCAAAATGTTACTTCAGGATTGGGTTGCATCGACACCTGAACTAATGATAGGGAGTGAAGTAGTTGAGCGTGTAGACCACTTCACTTATCTTGGGAGTCTCATCAGCCCTTGTGGTCTGGTATGTGACGAAATCTCAGCACGGATACAGAAGGCTCGTCTAGCTTTCGCCAACTTGCGTCATTTATGGCGTAGGCGAGATATCCGTCTAGCAACCAAAGGACGGGTTTACTGTGCAGCAGTTCGCTCCGTCCTACTTTATAGCAGTGAAACATGGCCGGTAAGAGTAGAGGATATTCGTAGGCTACTAGTGTTCGATCATAGGTGTCTTCGAAGCATTGCTCGTATATCCTGGGACCACCGGGTAAGTAATGCAGTTGTTAGGAAACGAGTACTAGGTAGGGATGGCAAATCGATTGATGAAGTAGTGAAACTTCATCAGTTCAGATGGCTGGGACATGTGTTACGTATGCCCAACCACCGACTGCCCCGACGTGCAATGTTTCATGGTGTAGGAGTAGGTTGGAAGAAAGCTAGGTGTGGCCAGACCAAAACGTGGCACAAATCTATGAAGTCACTGACAAGTGGACTGGGCCATGTTGGTAGGTGTAGACTACCTGGTTGGGATTCGCGAGATGATAGCAACCGATGGTTAGAGACCTTGAATGACATGGCTCAAAATCGCTTGCAATGGCGAAGGTGCATCCACTCTTTGTGTTCTACCAAATTCTAATCTTCTGAATTCCTCATGTCTTTATCTTTTTCTTTTTCCAAATTTATTTCACTGTACTATACTCCTTCAATAATTTCTTCAAACCCTAATCTTTTGGATTTCTGATTATACTCCTACTACTTCTACCACTATGGGATTTGAATCGACAACTGCATCTCTGTGCTAATGTGGTATGGCAACTCGAACTGATGTACGTACGTACGAAGTTCTACGTTGTAACTGACTGACTGATATATATATATATATATATATATATATATTATCAGAGGGGTTTTTTGTGGAGATTTAGTATATTTCATAATTGAAAGTGTGAGTCAATTGGAGGTAGACCACCATGGAAAACCTGGAAACACTGGACGGCCGTTTCGTCCTATTATGGGACTCCTCAGCAGTGCGCACCCACAAACCCGCACTCGCGAGATTCGAACCCAGGATGGTTGCTCAATTTCGTGGATCAGTTGAAGTTAGACATTAACACCGTTGAATGCCAGCTCAGTGGTCTATCGGTTAAGGGCTCCGGGTCGAGACTGGTAGATCCTGGGTTCGAATCTCGCGAGTGCGGGTTCGTGGGTGCCCACTGCTGAGGAGTCCCATAATAGGATGAAACGACCGTCCAGTGTTTCCAGGTTTTCCATGGTGGTCTAGCTTCAATTGACTCACGCTTTCAACTATGAAATATATATATGTATATCAATCTTATTGATTCGTTTACAAAGAAACATTATTGTTTTGTCATAACTTAATATAGTTACTATACTTTCTTATAATTATGTTGATTAAGATTGATCATTTGTCTATTTTATTATCTTACAAGAGAGAACCTAATACTTTCCCTTTTTTCTCTTCTTCTTCTTCTCAAAGTTTGACGTTTACCTTTTTCTTTTATACTTTATTCCTTCTTCCATTGATTTTTATGTCTTATTAATAAATTGACAATAATTTTTTCGATCTTTCGAATAGAATTAGTTTCTATATTCTTACGGGTAGTGTAGGTACGGAATGTCTATTTGTCAAATTGTAGGGAGTTAATAGTTGATTAATAATAGTAATAGTAATAATAATAATAATAATAATAATAATAATAATAATAATAATAGTGTTTATTATCATTACAACAAATGTATGTGGGTTATTCAATATGGACTGGGCTTAGTTGTTTTCTCTTTAACAAAGCTAATAAAAAGAATTACATGTCAAATAGCTTTGAATTTCTCAAATTTATTGACAAATGAATATGATTTGTAGTAATGTAAAGTGAATTATTAAAAGTGAGAGATAATGAAATAGGAAAGTAGAATTTAGGAAAGAATTCATTACAACTTAATTTTTGTACAGTAATAAAAAAATAAACAATGTTAACGTTGAAATTATGTATGTCAGTCATAACCGATATAGATCAGTGGTAACGTCTTAGATTGTAGAGTCCTACAGGTGAGCATCACCTTCCCCGTGATTATAAATATCTCTAGCTTAAAAGCATTAATTAGCACAAAATATACGTCGAATAGTATTTCCTACCGACTATTTCCATAAGACTATATTAATGATAAATATTTATACAGAAAACAAACTAACAATTTTATCAGAAGGAGGTTTTGTAGAGAGTTTAGTAATTTTATATAATTGAAATCATGAGTCAATTGAAGCTAGACCACCATCGGAAACCTGGAAGCACTGGACCGCCAACTCGTCCTATTGTGGGACTACTCAACAGTACACATCTAGGATCCCGCCTAGCGAGATTCCAACCCAGGACCTATCAGTCTCACGCGCGAGCACTTAACCTCTAGACCACTGAGATGGCCGGCATCCAACTGTGTTAATGACTATCTTCAACCAATCCACGGAATTGAGCAACCACTCACCAATTGTCTTCAGTGAGTTGATATCTCCCAACAGACCTGGTTGAACTCCACTGGTTACTGCTTCTCACTAGAACTCCAGGAAATACTTAATGGAGCTAGTCACTAGTGGTCTAACTTCAATCGACTAATGATTTCAACTGTTTAAAATAACAATTTTATAGTTGATATCAATCATTCACAGAAAAGTAGACAATATCCAGTGCTTCAGTGATGATCAATTAATATCAATCAAATTATTTTTATCTCCATGAGCGATAGAAGCAAAAAAAATCTAGCTGAACAGATATTTTGTTGTATTACGATATTTTTGAACTTGACAACCCAAATCAAATGGCTTTCATTTCTAAATTTGTTAAATTCATAAATTAATCCTTCTAAATAACTCAACTAAACAATCGTATGTTCATCATTACTAAGCATAGAGAGGGAGGCGAGTAGATGAGGACAGAACTCACATCTAGTGCTTTCTTCTGACTGTGTTCAGCCACCTAACATATTGAATAACCATTATATATTATTACAAATAGACATATGTACTTCCTTTGTATGGAATTCATACGACGGACCAAACTGCAAAGTCTCGCATGGAGGACCGCTAACAGACGCATTCCAAGTGAAGATCGCTGTCAGACAAGGCTGTTTATTCTCCTCACTTCTCTTTCTTCTCGTGGTTTACTAGATTATGAAGACCTTCACGTCTGAGGGCAAGTACGGAATACAATGGACAGGTTGAATGCAACTAGACGATTTGGACCTTTCATGTCACCTATCTCTTCTATCCCATGCATACCGACAAATACAGGTCAAGACAACCAGTGTAGCAGAAGCTTCTAAATCAGTAGGCCCCAAAATACACAGGGGAAAACGCAAGATCATCAAACACAACACGGAGAATACCAACTCTATCACACTTGATGGGAAAGCTCTGGAAGATGTTAAGTCTTTCACGTATCTAGGAAGCGTCATCTGTGAACAAGGAGTGTCCGATGCGGAAGTAAATGCAGCATTCCTACAATTGAAGGACACTTGGAACTCAAAACAACTATCAACCAATATCAAAGTCAGAATATTCAATACAAACATTAAGACAGTTCTAGTGTACGGAGCTGAAATTCGGAGAACTACCACAACCATTATAAAAAAATGTTCAGGTACTAATAAAAAAAAACAATTGTCCATGCAAGATAATCAATATCCGTTGGCTGGATACCATCAACAACAACCTACTGTTTGAAAGAATAAACCAGCCTCCAACTGAGGAGGAAATTAAGAAAGGATGTTGGAAGTGTATAGGACATACATCAAAGAAATCACCAAACTGCATCATGAGGAAAACCCTAACTTGAAATCCTGAAGGGAAATAGAAAAGAGGAAGATTAAAGAACACACTATGTTGGGAATTAGAAGCAAACATGAAAGGGATTGTCCAGGACAGAGTTGAATGGAGAATGATGGCGAGGGGTCTATGCTTCTTCATGAGGGGTAACAGGAGTAAGTAAATAGGTAGGTAATATGTACTTCTTTTGTATAGACTGCCTTTATATTTCCATATAGTCACCATGTATCATTATCAAAAATCGACCATTAAACAACAATATTGTTGGCATCTACTCAGGATCTCAACTAAACTTAACTAACAGAATTGTACGTTTAAATAATAACAACAGAAAAATAGGGAAAATATTCTATTTTATTCGGGAATATCGTGTTGAACTATTCATGACAATATACTTAATAGATTTAAAACTGCATTAGACTCATTGTGAATCACGTAGTACATGAAGTAATATTAGTAAAAATTCATCTTATTCTCGATGGGGAATTTGTGGAGACTGTAGGATTTTCATAGTTTAAATCGTGAAATTATATTATATTATCAGTGGAAATCTGGAAGCTCTAGACAGAACGATCCGGGAATCGAACACAATACTTTCGGTCCTAAATGCAAAAGCTCAACTTTTAGATGATAAAAACCTGTACTGATAATAGAAATATCTTCATTAGTGACCGAATTCGAGATGCTATTTTTGGATTTTTAATGAGAAGCGGTAATCAGTGGAGTTCAGGAATGTCGAATGTGAAATCCATCCACTGTAGTCAATAAATGAATTGCTTGAAGTTTAACAATAACACCATTAGGTGCCAGGTCAGTGGTTTAAATGTTAAGCTTTAGGGAGCGAAACCGGAGTTTCTGGGTTCGATCCCCTATAGTGAACTCAGAGATGTGCACTTCCGACGAGTCCCATACTAGAATGAAACGGTTGCCCAGTGCTTCCAGGCTTTCAAAGGTGGTCTGGTTAGGTGATATCATGATTTAAATTATGAAAGCGAATCTTACTGAAACCATATAATAATTATTTGTTTCAGTGTTCAAACTGTGTTTTTTTTAATTAAGATTTTTTTGTTGTCACGGCAGCAAATGAAATGTATGTTGAAGACATGCTAGTCAAGTGTGAAAATATATAGACATCTAATTCTCACCTTACATTTGATCATTAAAAAAATTCAATGGGGCATGATCAGAATAAAGGAAAATTCTACTTCTTTTTTTCCGATAATGTTACTTCAAGTTTCTATGGGAAAATCTAATGAATAAAAGTGTGATTATGAATTTTAATGATGGTTACCACTAGATGTAATCCAGTCAACCATATTCCTCACGAATTTTTAAGGAAAAAAATAGTTCAAAATGATCTTTACTATCTCCCTTTTCACAAAACCTGTTTTTTATACATTCGAAATGATTAAAATTGGAAATATGAATAATTGAATGTGTTGGCGTAGTGATTTTATGGTATCTTAAATGTCCTTGATTCTATTTAGCGAAAGGTCATGAGTGTACTCTGTGAAGGAAGTTCCAAAATAGGATGAAATAAACGTTAAGTCCTTTATGTTTGTTTCAACTGTGTTCCATATGATATTCAAACTGATCTTTGTGAACCATTCAATTAAATATCTAAAAATAGTGTTTGAATTTCTTTTTTTTAACTAACATGGTACATTTTTATCCTCCTTACCGTATAAGGTATTATGGAACTTTGGATTTTGACTAACTGACTGCCTGATGTCATTTTCATCTAGGAGATCCATTGGCCCTATGTCTGATTCTATGAATGTTAAGCTAAAAATGTGGATTTCTAATAAGTCAAGATGTACGAAGAAAGAACTATCTAAATTTGTGAATCAGATGCTTGGCCCATTGTAACAAACTGGTAGGTACCTGCTGGTTAGTAATTCTGAAAAGTTACTCTCCATTGATAAACTAATTATGAATTGACACCTGATAAAATTGTTATGCACAGTATTTATGCCATTTAATTAGAAATAATTCATCTGAATAACATCTACACTCAGTACATTAGGGAATCCCGTCCATAACTCAGTAAGCATTCCCCAAACAAGCCTAAATTTGTAAATGAGATACCATCCCAACTACTTCTAACCACCTGGTAGTCCAATGTAGTGCAGGCGATATCGAGTTGCTCAACTTAGTACCAAAAACTGGAACTTAATCAACAGAATTCTGTCAGAAATAAAGTACTAAACAGGCATAAAATTAGCCACTACTAAATGATCAATCAATTATACTATAGAATGGTGTTTAGTGTTTCATAAAATAAATGCAAAAACATACAAGGACAGTGGTCTTTCTTCTCTATCGTTATTTTCTAAATATGTAGTTGAAAGCGTGAGTCAATTGAAGTTAGACCACCATTGACTCACGCTTTCAACTATGAAAATACTAAATCTCCACAAAACCCCTTCTGATAAATATGTAGTTATCGATCGCTGAACTATTTTTTACAATCCTTTTCCGCTTACTATCCTCAAGTTTATGTTGAAAATCGTTAACCATATAAGCTGAAGTTGACATTCTTTTAACTTCCATCATATAATGTAATCATGAAAAGTTAGACTACAAAATGAATATCACTTATCCCTGAAGTTAATGTACGATCTAGTTACCATGCCGTATGAAATTCATGTGTGAGAACTTTTCAGTATAACTTAGAAAAAACTTTTGGACTAATGAGGTGATTTTGAAAGACATCTTTCAATAATCAGGTATATGTTTAAAATAATCCAGACCGTAAAACAATCCGTTGTTTTCTGCCTATCCACTCTCATAATTTGATTGTGAAGAGTTTAAGTTTTTAATGTCAACCACTTCACTACTTATCCCCTGCTTTAACCTTTCTAGACAATAACAGGAAATATCCCCTTGAATTAATAGTATTCAGTAGTTAGTGATTAATTCACTTCATTGAATCAGTGTGACAACTAGCTATTAAATTGTCTGCCCCCTGTAGAAACAAATACATTAAGCCATATGTCATGACCTTGCATACTTGAGATACGTTCACACCCGCCCCCTTGAAGATTAGTTAAAGCGTATGATATTTCGTATGTTGTATGATAGCCCACCCACTCATTTATTGCCATACGTGCCATGCTTCACATACGGACGCACCAATCTCGTCGAATGACATATGAGCTGCCGCATGTGTCATGTGACAGCTGTAGGGTGCCAATCGGAGCAAGGCAGGTTTGATAGACAGGGTGACAGCAATATGTATACTTCAACCCTAGGCAGTGAGCGCGAAAACACACATATGCGGACAAGTTTAATCTCCCCCACAAATGTTTCATACATGTGAGATAAACAGTGGTGCGTCAAACTATTATTTGCTCAATACTAGTGGATTATTATATCTCACCCCCTAACTTTATCATATGTGTAGCTTCTGACGCTATTTGACACGTCGTCAGAATGCCACTATCAAAGAAACATGAAGTTTGTAGTCCATCCATTTTTAAATTCATTGATTTGGAAAACGGATGAAATGCAAACATATTAAAAATTCACAAATTTTCTAATTATTTATTTATTACCTAATAAAAAGCCGTGTAATTGTGTCACCTTAGATTAATAGAACAATTCGAGAATAATTACTTTCTGGGTGAAAAAATCTATACGAAGGAGAAAAAAACAACAACAATAGAACTAAACATGGGTCTTCTCCCATTAATTGATGCATCCGATGTATTAGTCCTACACTGTCCATTATGTTATTTCCACACACATTGGTTAAATCATCTAGAAATTCACTTCAATCACGAACATTCAAATGAAAATGTGGATTTTATGTTATATCAATGCTCTAAGTGTCGAAAAATTGCTTCATGCAAAACATTCCTCTATGAACATATTGATATTTGTCATAAAAGATCCGGTAAGTCTATCATTCAATCATCTAGAACTCAATCACCAAATAATACACAATCGGATCATGAAAGTATTAATATTCAACAGCAAAATTCACAAGCTTCTGAACAATATAACAATAACCATAATGCATCAATAGATATTATTGATCCTAATGGGGTTATTAATAATAACGGTGGTTTAACTACTAATTCGAGTCATGATGAAGAACAAATTACCAAGGATATTAACGGTGATGAAAATGAGACCACCAATAAAAGTGATGTTAGTAATAATAGTAATAATAATACTAACAAGGGTGACACTGATGAGTTTACTAATCACAATACTCCTATAATTAATGATAGTAATGAAAATAATGAGAAAGAAGAACCAGTTCTTAATGATACTAAAAATCATCAATCTCCATATATTAAAATTTTATTTGTAGGCCAGTTATGTGGTGATAATTCAGCATTGTCACCATCAACCCTATCTACAACTGGTACAATATCAGCAAGTACCATCATCCCTACCGCTGCTCCAGCAACACCTTTACCATCAACATCTTTATGTGAAACATTCACAAAATCAAAACATAATTCATTACATTACTCACAAAAATTGCATAATTATCATTATTTAAGTTCAATTAAACATCAATGTTTATTTTGTGATTATACTAGTTCGGATTCTACTAAATTAGCTGAACATTATGTACAGCATGGAATAAGACAGTTACAATTACCAAATACTATGCATAAATTTAAAAAATTACATAGAATTCAAACAATATCTGATAAAAATAATAATAATAATGATAATATATCAACGAATCCTTTAACAGTTATGGATGAATTGACTAAAGTAAGTCATTTGAATAGGTGTTATTATTTCTTGTTTGTTATTACTGTTAATATCATTGTCAATAGTAGTAGTAATAATGATCAGTGTCTGTAAACGTCAGATGACATAACACAGCATTTATCCTATTGAGACAGATTGGTACACTCTTCATCCCACTCAGAATGTTCGCTTCTAGTATTCTTTCATATAGACCTTATCATTCTGTTCTTTATTATTATCAAATCATATTTTCAATATTTTCCTATTATTACGGATAAGATCAATTTTAGTCCTTTATCAAATTTCTGGTGTTGATTTTATCTCGTCTTATTAACGTGGTTTAGTGACTGAGGCTAATATACATTTTTCCATTACCCTATACTGATTTTGAAACATTGACTAACTGAATGATTAGTCTTATTAAGTTGTAAAAAACTACATGGATTATGTTATTGGATAGTTATACGTTAAATGGACTATTTTGTAATACAAATTTGGTTAAAGAATAAATTCAGTTACAATTATCATTATATAAACAAATAAATACGTTTAACAGTGAATTTTTATTGAAAGTATTATTTCAAAATGTTATTAAAGTTATTTTTATAGTGAATGGTCAACAGTTTCACTAAAATTAACAATATACACCATGGATACAATATTCGTCATGATAAATGAGAACATCAGGTATGATGCATGATAAAGCCTATGGTGTGAACTATACAGCAAAATTGATATAGTGTTCCAGTGCTTCTTGATCGTCATTGGAGTGGTTATCATTTGAATGCTGTCTGTGAGAAAAACTTTAGCAAAAGGTCTTAAAGGATTTTCGCCATGAAAATCAGTTGCAGAATTATTAAGAACACAAAATGAAGTGTTTCGTCTTAGTCTGAGACTAGTTATTAGTATACACATAGTCGTATGTAAGATCGAACTCAGAATTGTCAAGCCTTTGAGAAGACCATAAATACTTGAAGCCGGGAAGTATAAGAACTTAAAGAAAAATCTATTTAGTACCATTTTAATTGTTCTATGTAACTACTTAAACTATAGTGATTTATGTAAAGAAAAGAAAAAAATTATTCTTTGTAAATTATTCAGAAATAATATAATTTAATAAATTTCAACTTCAGAAGGGAGTTTTGTGGAGGTTTCAGTAATTTTATAGTTGAAATCATGAGTCAATTGAAGTGAGACAACCATGGAAAACCTGGAGATACTTCCTGGCGTTCTAGTGAGAAGCAGCAACCAGTGGAGTTCAATCAAGTCTGTTGAGAGATACCAACTCACTAAAGACATTGGTGAATAGTTGCTCAATTTCGTGGATTGGTTGAAGTTAGAAATTAACACCGTCGAATGCCGGTTCAGTGGTCTAGAGGTTAAGCGCTCGCGCACGAGACTGATAAGTCCTGTGTTCGAATCCCGTGAGGCAGGATCGTGAATGAACACTGCTGAGAAGTCGCATAATAGGACGAGTTGGCCGTCCAGTGCTTCCAGGTTTTCGATGGTGGTCTAGCTTCAATGGACTCATGATTTCAACTATGAAATTTCAACTTACCTAAATGTATTGTGATATTCATTCAATTAGTTATACATTCTTACCTCTTAATAATTGATGGTTAAAGTTGGAAAATGATTATTTCTTCTTCTTAAATTCACTAGTTGCTGTATTCACAATCAAAAATAATTAATGTAACTTATTGTAATTTCATGATATATTAAGGGTATTTGGTTGTTATTGTTGTCGATTAGAATAAGTATTCGAAAAGTTCCACTTGTAACTAATTACTATAATCGATCTAAGTAAACAATGGTTCTATGTTTTCACTAATAACTAGAATCAATAAATTATGTTTGTAATAGTCCTACTATTAATGAATGTGATATGATATTGTAATCTATAGTAATGAATGATTATATTGATATATCACACGTTTAACTGATGTATAAAATATAGTCTATTGAATTTGCAACTGATGATTTGATTGTATCATTCTTGAAGAAAAAAAAGACCTTTCATAAGTAATATATATCTATTTACTTTGGTTTGTTTAACTGTTCAGAGATTGTTCTCTTACTTGGAGGTTCACTTATCAACTTAGAATACATATATACAACATAATCTTATTTATTGAAGATAATGGGATAATGAAGAAGGGTCTTGGTATCATGATGAAGAACAATATAATCATGTTTAAAATGCTTTTCTTTTTTTCTCTTTCTATGAATGTTATGTTGGTATATGTAGGCTACCTGATTAGGGTCTGTGTAATAACCACAATTAGTGGTTAAAGATATAAAGTTACATGGCTCAGAATCGATCAGAGTCTCATGAATCCATTCACATTTTATATTGTTTTATTCCTCCATACAAATCTTTCCATTCTTTACTCTCGAAATATGGTGTCATTTTCTGGTCTTCTTATTTTAATTACTACTGCATTAATTTAATTTTTTACTACTCATCTTATCGATTTCATCTCTGAGTGCTGATATGGCATAGTAACATGTATTAACGCACATATTTGTCAAGATCAGTGTTAATTATAACTGATTAACTGGATAGTTATCTCATCCCTAGACTGGAACTTCTCATAATTTCTTGTTCATCGCTTCTTATACTCAACCTTGTGTATATGTCTATGATTGTGCTCAATGCAGTCTGAGAAGATAAAGTCACAAGGCAGAAGAACACTGTCAGGTAACACAGTCCCATAGTAACCGTTAACGAGATTAAGTTCGTAGGTTATACTGTTTATTCTATAGTGTAATGATAAAGAATATACGGTTCAGTAGCTAATAATAAATGTCATTAATAACGCCGTTGTAATTCTCTGATTTATTCTTTACATATGCAAAACAAACCTTAACTGGAAGAAGTTTATCTGGTTTGTAATTTTAACTGTGATATAACTTTTTTTGGGCATGCCATCCACCTTTATTTATCCATTGGTTGTGCAACATTACCTTTTATTTCGCCAAATATATATTCATTCTTTACTTGGGCTGACGCTTAGTTTAAGAAATAACACGCCAATATATTGTTTTTCTTCATATCAAATATCAGGTTCAAAGAAGTTGTAAACAGAATCTTTCTTCATTCAATACATTTTGAGACATACTGTTTTCTTTTCGAAAAAATCTAATATCAAATTAACTGGAAGAAGGAATGATCTAGGTCAAGTATTACTCCTTGTATAATCGTTTCTGTAGTATTTTTTCCTACTTCATGTACTATTAAATCATTTAATTTTACAATCATGATACTCCAAAGTAAAGTTAGTGATGAAACATGATCGACAATAGTTAATAAGTAATGTTCTCTTAACTTAAGTAATGTTCATTACTGAAGAGAGTGTAACTTGTAACAAACTAAAGTCTTAGTTCAATTTGTATTGGCTGTTTGAATCTTCCCATTGATGTTTAGGACTGCGATTGATCAGTCTTTTATTAGTATATGTGCATTATGTGCGAATTGCCATGACATTGCCTTAAATCATAAGCATTATAAGAAGAGATGGATGGACATCAACAGGTACATCCAGCTAACGAGTCCCAAATGGTATGAAACAAGCGTCCTGGATTTCACTACTAGCTATCATCTATCTCTACTGATAAAAATAATGTCTTCTTTAAATACCCCTATATAAGGCATCAATCATTTACATCATATAAAAATATTATTAATACTACTCTATCATTAAAATTGAATGATTGACATCTCTAGGTCAACTGTTGACTATTCAATGCTTTAATCACTAAACGACTATCCCAATAACATACTTAATACAATTTTCAAAGTTCATAACGATTGTCAGTTGTTTATCTGTATTTATTCATGTGAAAATTTTGTCAGTCACCATGTAGACTATATTCTTGTTATATTCCATAACATAATGGAATAAAACTCCTTAGGACAATGAATTCATTTTTAAATATTCAATGAAGACTATGAATGTCATCATGTCATTTCATTAGTTATTTAGAATTGATGATATATATATATATATATATATATATATATATATATATATCAAATGATATTTATTTCAGAAAAAAACTAACATACTATCAATATTCTTTATTTATTATCAGAATTGGGAGTTCGGGGAGATTGTGGTAATTTTAATAGTTGAATTTATTAGTCAATTTAAGCTAGACCACCATGGAATACCTGGAAGCACTGAGCAGACATTTCGTCCTATTATGGGACTCCTCAGCAGTGCGCATCCGCGACTCCGAACGCGGGACTCGAACCCAGAGCCCTCAGTTTCATGAACGAACGCTTAACCCGTAGACTACTGGACCGGCATACAACGGTGTTAATGTCTAACAAATGAATGTGTTGTGTAACTGGTGACTTGGAAAAAATGTAGTTACTTTACAAGTTATTCAACAACTTTTAAGTAATTTATATATTCTCAACTAAGTTTATATCATGGTAAGCAGAGATGGGTAGTGGCTAGCAGTGGATTCCAGGACGCGCGTTTCGTCCTATTTGGGACTCTTCAGCTGGATGTAACTGCATCTCAGAGTTGATGTTTACTCTGGGACTCGAAAAATGTAGTTACTTTACAAGTTATTCAACAAATTCTAAGGAATTTATATATTCTCAACTAAGTTTATATCTGGTTTTATTGTAAGTTGATAAGTACTAAAATCTATTTAAAAAGTGACTTATTTGGTTAAAACTATTAGTAATTACTCCTGAATGACTTAAAGATAAAAGTCTTAAATTTCCTTATATATAAAGTTAATTGCTGAATCATTGATTGATGAGTCTATGGAACACTCATTTGAATTGATATAGTGACTCTTAAAACTGACTTGGTCGTGAAAATAATCGTCTAGAATGCTGTCAGAAGTGTGTGGGCAGTCATTACTTCACTGTCATCAACACAGCAGAAAGATACCCCTTCTTGAGGTACCTGATAAAGCAACTGGATTAGTATGGAATTTAGAGACCATGAGGTTGGTCATACATTGCTTTTTACACTAATAGTGCTTCACTTATTAGCTTCGTACTTTAAAATCTTTACCATAGATGATGGAAACCCTTTAGGCAAGATGAAGTGTTAAAATTCTTGGAAGCATTTTTTTTAACCGTCTCTTTCCTTTGTGAAAAGACAGCATCACTTTAGATCCTTTCTGTTTGAAAGAAACACTTCACTACCGTTAAATCTCAGTACAGTCAGTCGTACGACTCTGCCCTTTAACCTTTAATCTTATTGCTCTCCAACTGGAGTGTTTGTTATGGCGAAACCTAAAAGAATAAGTGTTTCATTCGATATAACTCCAGAGGGTCATCATGAGGGAGAAGAACGATCATTATGTCAAGGTACTAGCCATAGTCAATTAAAAGTGACATGATACAGCGAGAGTTTATATCACAGACTAACTTTAATTGAACTACCGTAGAAAATAAAAAGTATATCAAGCCAGTTTGAGACTTCACATCAGTATGTACCAGTGACCTCTTCAATGATTTGATCGATGTCACCTTTGAACAACTGAATTAAAATTTAGTCATTCAAATTTTTCGATATTTACAGAATAATGATAAATGATAAATATTTTCAATGTGTCTATTTAACTTTTCCTGGCTATACAATTCATTGAAACATCTTTTATGAGTACTTAACAATCTTCTGTTTTTTTTTAAATTACTTAACAATACGATGTGATGTAAAACTGGGAAATCTTTTAATGAAATAAACATTTCAACAATGTTTATATATCCAATTAAATTGGATCATTCTGACCTTTAATCAAAATTCAAATCATCCACCTTTCATAAAAAAGGGTCTTCTTTGCCAATAAAAATGAATTGTCATTGTCTACCTTCTCTTTTTTTTTCTAGAAAAAAAAAGACATTTGGTCACATATATTATGCTATGTTGATGTTTATGTCATCATTCCCCTTGGGATGATTATGTTTATTAAACATTCATGGACTACTCTTCATTCATTTATCCTTCTAACCCTTTCTTTCTCTTCATAAAAGAATACTTCTTCATCATCGAGTTTCAATTGTTTGCATTTAAACGTTTGTATGTACTCATGTTTGTGTATATGAAAGCTTTATAAATCATTAACCTTTTCATTATAAATATCACTATATACTTTATCTATCTATCTATCTATCTATCTTGTTAACTCATTCATTCTAACTTTTCTACACTTTTTGCTTGTTTTGTTTTATCTGTTGTCCTACTAATCATTACTATTTATTTAGTTTCTTGTTCTTCTCATAATCAGCATGAGGTCTCAGTTAAATAAAAAAAAACTTGAGTTTTTGAAAATGACAAAAGAAGTATTTAAGAGATATTTCTTTTTTGGATAAAATAGACTTGATTAATATAGTCAATCGATTTGTTTGCCCAAAATCAGTTTTTCATTATTTTTCTATCTAAGATTATTATGTATATACAATATACATAAGAGATTGTAATGATGTGAAATTTAAACCTAAATACACACGTGTTTAAGTCTATCTTAGACTATATACATCAACGTAAGAGTAGATATGTGTTTTGACATATATTTACATATACTTTATGTATATACATACATATACATTCACATACCAAACCATCTCATTCATATGTATTCAGTCAACAATCTGTCAGTCATGCAGTCAAGCAATCACTCTTTTACTCATTCATCTAATCACATTTCTTTGTAATATCAATCTGTTGTGTAACACATCAATATGAGTGGTTTAACCTGTGAGTTGTATCTGTCCATTCTTTTTTTAATGATTCATCATCTATATAGAAGTGATTAAGCTTTTAAGTGAGTTTGACAAAATGAAGTAGAATGAAAACTCTTTCCTCATGTTATGTCATAATGTGATTAGTATCTTTGTTGTTGTTGTTAGTATGTGTTGACATGTAAGAAAAGTTACTTGGTTTGTGTTGATTTTTGTTGTGATTAGATTATTTTCATGAGTTCGAGTATAAAGAGTAATGGCCCTGACCTTTATTTTTAACGTAAGGAATGATAGACAGGTTGACTGGGGTGATTTTTGTTTGCTTGAAAAGAAACTAACTTAAAAACAACGTTTTGTTTTGGTGTGAATTAGTTAGACTTAATATAATTTCAATGCAGCATATTGTATTACAGTCTCAGTCACTTGAAACACTGTTTATATATCTTGTAAGCTTACCAAAAAAGAAAACAGTTATACGTAGCCCTTTGATTAATTATTCGGAAGATTGTTTGTAAAACAAGTGAATAAATCACTGAAAAAACTTACAAATTGCACTTTCCGGATATAAGATTTCGTGCTATTTTGCACTCGTCAGTAAGGGATATCTGCAATCTTCAAGGAACTTATACTTCCTGTTGTATTCGAATCTGGATCACTTAGTTCCACAGTTTAAGACGTCACAATTCAATTAGGACTGAGATATTTACACTGGTTTTTGACAGTTGTCAGGCTTATCTATTAGTTGAGTATTTCGTATCTAATCGGTTATGATTGAATTAATATAGTAGATACAATAATGAAACATTTAATTAGCATTTTTTTTAAATATACGCCCTGATACGGCAGGAGGTGAGGAGAGTCCGTTCTCCTTCTCGAAATGCTCTCACATGGCCACGCGTACAAAGCCACTACCAGGGAAATTCTACTCACTGCCTTCTCTTGGCGTAGGTGTTGTTTAAGAAATTGAGAGGACGAAGAGCGTATGTTCGGCACTTTAACTTGGTTGGTGGATATAAAGGATCCACCTAGGGGAGTTGGAAAACCCTGATTGCAAAACACTGGTGTACATAGGCTCCAAGATCGTGAGAGAATAAAAGGCGTATAAACCTTTTGTTGACCACCGGCTTCCACGGGACTGCATCTCCTAACGTTGCTCCACTGCCTTGTAGATTAGCACTTCAGGTCAAAGGTGGAAAATGACTTATTAAAAATATGTTTTTACAGTGAAGGTTTCATTCCTATGAAATCATTAACAATAATTTAAAAAACATATATATGTACTCTGTAATTTGTATAAAGTTCATTCAACTGTTTGCAAAAATTTTCGTTTAAAATGCATTGAAATGATATAGGTTTACACACAATCCGATTCTCATTTATTTCAAAATTAGAGCTTAAGGTTATAAATATCATTTTTTGACCAATGAAAAATGACTTAATTATAGATGTTGTTTTCATTGTATTCAAAGTTGTCATTATAATATATCTCATTATAAATAGATTACATTGATAATACAATAATTTGTTGGATTTATATAGATATTACATTTTTAAAATATGTAGCTATCCGATTACTAGTTTTGGTGTTCAGTGATCTGAATAGTCTGATTGCGAAGCTTTGTTTGTTGACCTAAATATTATCATTAGTTCAGAGAAGGTAATTTCACCATAAAAACAGTCTATTATTAGCTTAGAATTCTCTATATCCTTTTAATATTGAATTATATTGAAATGCTGTTGTACTAAAAAATAAAAAGGTCATTACATACTATTTGGAAAATAATTACTGATACATGGTATTGGTGGAAGTCATCAACAATTTCTTAGAAGCTAAGATTATATTGAAAATACTCTGACTGATTAACGTCTTTTAGAAACTTTCAAATAGGATTCTAGAAAACAAAGAATTATGTTTCTATGATCCTGATTGGATAATTATCAAAGTTAAGATTAATTTTACCATGCCTACTAGACACTCCTAAAATTTCAGAATTACATATGATCTTATAAATATCCTAGTCTTCTATACATAAATTAACTTTTGAAATAAAGCTCCTTCTATAGTTCCTACCTTATTTTTACCTGTTTGGAGTTTATTAATGGAATATTTCTGAGGATTAGTAGGTGATTAGGAAGTCAAAGTCTAAACAATGAATTTCAAGACTCATTAAAAATTTATTTTTATATCTGAATGAGTTTTTTTCTCCGAATTTACCATTTAGAAGTTAAACAGACGAATACAAATTGAATTCAAACATTAAACAAATCGTAAATAATCATGCAATGAATGGTTTTTGGTCTTTATTTTAAAAAGCATTACTTATGTATATTTGAACGCTGGTCTTTATGTGAACATTAGGAATAAACTGGCAGTTCATCATAAAAATAAAATACACTATTTTTTCAAACTGACCAAGCTTCATTCACATATATTGATTGTGTTGAATCCTCCTATTGACGTTTAGAACTGCGATTTAACAGTGCCTTTTGGCGTATATACATCCTACATGAATTGCCTCGATATTGTCATTAAGTTACAAGTATTTTAGACAGAGATGAACAGTGTCTGGCAGTGGAATCTAGGACGCTCATTTCGTCCTATTTGGGATTCATTAGTTAAATGTACCTGTTAGAAACTGGATATCAACTTTATTCATAATAAGGGAGTTGGAGTCTCTATGTACAACCGAAATTCAGATAGAAAAGATGCTCTTTAAACATTACAGAAATAGTTCTTAGATTTTTAAGACCGTCTACATAATTGTAATTATTAGCAACAACTGAAAAATAACTAAGTTATCAGTTTAAGATTTAGTGGAGACTGAAGAATTTTTATAGTTCAGATCACAATCTGATCTTAGTCAGACAATTAGTGGAAATCAGGAAGCACCAATCAGCTGTTTTCTCATAGTGTTGAACTTCTCAATGGAAGCGAACATCCATGACTCTACCATAGAAGATCGAATCCAGGACTTTCGGTGTTGTGTGCAGACTTCTAATCTCCAAACGAATGAGTAGGCATTCAATTAATTTGAGATATTTTACGACTATCTTCCATTGTGTTTAGTAAATCTCACATGGCATCGTTAGATTCCATTTTCCACCTCTCATTAGAACTTGGGATTCCGATATAAACTATTGGAATTTTACAATCTCCACCAAGCTATAATAAC
The DNA here is from genome assembly GCA_944470415.2 of Schistosoma rodhaini. NCBI lineage: Eukaryota > Metazoa > Platyhelminthes > Trematoda > Strigeidida > Schistosomatidae > Schistosoma > Schistosoma rodhaini. Next base: position 15,159,040 of record OX104037.1, read on the forward strand.
ATGCTCACTGGTTCCTAGCATCAAGATGAAACTTCCAGAGTTTTAGTGATAAGTCATGACCAATAAGATTGAATCATGTAGGATGTGAGATAATCATTCATTAAACACAATGGAAGATAGTCGTAAAATATTTCAAATTCATTGAAGTTAGACATGTACACCATTGAATACCTACTCATTCGTTTGGAGGTTAAAAGTCTGCACACAACACCGAAAGTCCTGGATTAGATCCTCTATGGTAGAGCACTATGATACTATGACAAAACAGCTGATTAGTGCTTCCTGATTTTCACAAATTGTCTAACTAAGATGATATTGTGATCTGAACTATGAAAATCAAGCAAATGTTTAAAATTGTTATTACATAACTTCACTAAATAATGATTTACTATCAATTACCTTACTAATTTAATGAATAAAATATGGAAAATTTATATAGTTAAGATCATGAGTCAATTGAATCTAAACCACCATGGAAAACTTGGAAGCACTGAACGGCCTTTTCGTCCTATTGTGGGACTCCTCAGCAGTACTCATCCACGACCTCGCCTCGCGAGATTCCAACCCAGGATCTATCAGTCTCAAATGCGAGCGCTTAACCGATAGACCACTGAGATAGCCGTCATCCAACTGTGTTAATGTCTAACTTCAGCCAATCCACGAAATTGAGCAACCATTCACTAATATCTTCAGTGTGTTGATATCTCACAACAGACCTGGTTGAACTTCACTGGCTACTGCTTCTCACTAAAACTCCAGAAAATACCTCATGGAGCCAGTCTCGCGAGGCGGGATCGTGGACGCGCACTTCTGAGGAGTCCCACAATAGGACGAGACGGCCGTCCAGTGCTTCCAGGTTTTCAATGGTGATCTAGCTTCAAATGACCCATGATCTTAACTATATAAAATTACTAAACTTTCCACAAAACCCCCTTCTGATATGAAAATTTGTTGAAAAGTTTATTACAGATTAGTGTTTGTTTGAATTTCGATCGGACGTATGTTAAAGTGTCAATAGACTTGAAATATATCTGATTCGGTATATCATTTATAAAATTAAATAATTTTTTACAATCAATACTTTGTGTTTATCACGTTGTGCAGTAAAATAAAGTAAAAAAAGGTAATTTGATTGATTTTTGGTAAAGATTACTAGAATTATGAAATAAGCTTCGAGATCAATGTTCAAAGTTCTAGCAATATGTTACAAATAACAAAGTTTAACTACGTAGAAAGTGAGCTGATTATTATTGACTTTGTTGGACGGTTGTTGAACCTTATCACGAACTGTTTGCTTTATGAAGTATCAATCATTAAAATCCAACCCATTGATTTACAGGTAGCTTTTTGTCTTGAAACTTGAATCATCTTAAATTCAACTTATTATTGTTTGTTTGAATCTTCCCATCGATTTGTTAGGACTGCAACTGGTCAGTCTCTAATTGGCATATGTGCATACTGTGCGTATTGCCTCGATATACCTTAATTAAGGTAGATTCAGTAAGGTAGATTCAAACAAACAATACTAAGTTGAATTTAAACTTTACCCTGTCGCACAAGTAAGTGGCTATCAGGACTCAGTGGCCGAGTGGATAACGCGATGGCGTTTGAAGCGAGGGTACTGGGTTCGAGTCCCAGAGTGAACATCAACTCAGATGCAGGTACATCCAGCTCACGAGTCCCAAATAGGACGAAACGCGTGTCCTGGATTCCACTGCTAGCCACTATCCATCTCTTGAATCATCTTAGTTTGATCTTTTGGAGGAATTGTATTAACTCTTTTCTGAGAAGTCATAAAAAGAAAACGAAATATTTGTCTAGTAATTAATTGTTTACAATCATTCTCCCTTTGAGATTAGTTTCTGATGAAAACCCTATTGCTTTTATTTAATTGAAAAAAAAAATCAACTTATCATCTGATGTCAAAAATGAATTGATCTTGCATTTGGTATTTAAGCTAAATGGAACTAAACTCACCATACACGAAATAAACTTTACATAGTGAACTTTACAAAAATACTTCTTTCTACCATTATATTTAATTCAGTTGAATAATTTTCTGTGGAATACTGTATACATACTGAAAATTAAATGACTCGAAAGAATCTGATATATGTCTAACATTTTTTAAAAAGTTAGTCATTGTCTTTTAGTGCATACCAGTAAATTTTAATACTTATATCCTTTCATGTTTCCTAAGTATCTCAAGTATCTTAAGGAATAGCTGGTATAGAGGATACACAAATCTAATAATTGATGTATTCACTGTTATTCATAGGTATATCCAATAGTTGACTCCTAAATAGGATGAAACTGACATCCTATTCCATTGCTAAACATAATCTAAAAATACTGCTAAAAAATTATACTGTTTATCTTAGTTATTAATTACTAAAGCATATTTAGTAAACCTGAATATCCCTACTTATTATGAGTTGACATCAGATACAAAACAAATATGACTCATCGGTTACAGAATAAATGAGTACGATTCATGCTCTATACTAGGGTGTAGAGAAGACGATGTTACCACTCAGGATTAGGTCAGATCTCACTTATCGATTTATCAGAGAATTATGAACCACACTTTTCAGAATCGTGAAATGATATTAGCTAGAAAATCATCAAAAAAGTAAGCTAATCTATTTTGTAGTGCAGTGATGCTGGGATGTGAAAATTTGGATTCTAGAGTAATATTATGATTACCATCTTGAAATATCGACTGTAATGATTTTCTCAAGTCAAAAGAATACTGTCTCACAGACTTACATGCAATATACAGTAGTTGTCTACATTGCAAATGAGAGGAAATAATAGAAGAGTGATTAGTTTATAATATAACATCGTAAAATATAGGAATGATAATAACAACATACAATATAAATACGCTAATTCAGGAACTCAGTTACTATGTAGTATTTAACAGTATCGAGTTCTGAATTAAAATTGTTAAATATAAACTCCTATTAGTCTTTTTACTTAATTTAGGCTTTTTTCGCCATGTAATGTAATTCTATTCAGTAAATAAGTTGTTACAATAACCAAATGTAAATTTGGTATCTGTTTTTTCTTTACAAAGAAAACAAAAGTTAACTTAATTACAATTCGAATGAATATCTTACTTACTTACTTACGCCTGTTACCCTTCATGAAGGAGCATAGACCTCTCACCAGCATTTTCCACCCAACTCTGTCCTGGACAATCCTTTCCAGCTCTTTACAGTTGCCATTCATCCTTTTCATGTCTTCTTCTAATTCCCAACATAGTCTGTTCTTTAATCTTCCTCTTTTACATTTCCCTTCAGAATTTCAAGTTAGGGCTTTCCTCGTAATGCAGTTTGGTGACTTCCTTAATGTATATCCTATCCACTTTCAACATCTTTTTTTAATTTCCTCCTCAGCTGGAGGCTGGTTTATTCTTTCAAACAGTAGGTTGTTGCTGGTGTTATCCAGCCAACGGATATTGAATATCCTGAGTGGACAATTGTTTATAAATACTGGAGCATTTTTTATAATGGTTGTGGTAGTTCTCCGAATTTCAGCTCCGTACACTAGAACTGTCTTGACGTTCGTATTGAATATTTTGACTTTGATATTGGTTGATAGTTGTTTTGAGTTCCATATGTTCTTCAGTTGTAGGAATACTGTCCTTACTTTGCCAATCCTTGCCTTTAGGTCTGCAAACATCTATTAATTACGTAGTAATTGTTGTATTCATAACATTATATAAGTTGTAATTAAAAAAAATTAACCTCTTATTCATCAATATACCTTATGAATATGTGTTACTTTACATCATGGACTGAATTTTTGAAAATTACAAAACAGTGGACATTTGTTTTCTCTTAGTTTGAGATTACTCAGTAGTAAATACACATCATTCTGAAAGATATTTAACTTACAACTTTCAAACAGCACAATAATGCATGTTTTCCAATGGTTGCTGAATTGAACTCAGTAGATGATGTAAAACTAACTTCAAATTGAACAATCTTCTAGTCTTCATTACAAATTGACCTGAATTAGACAAAGAATGAAAACCAGAAAGCATTAAACAGCTGTTTCACTTTACTATGAGACTTCTTAGTCATAGGTATTGATGACCATATTAGGGGGCAAATCCAGGAGCTACATATGTACTTCATTATTAGGTTATCGTCATATCCTCACCTCTTTAAACTTGATATATTACATCATCCCATTAGAGTTTGAGGTAAATTCATTTCGAGGCTAGTCATTAATTATTGTAAAGACAATTTGTAATTAGAAAATTCGTCCAATACGTGATAATAGTAATAATAACCTGAAATAATGAATAAGATAAAGTGAGTTGATCAACAAATCTGAGACCAAATGCATCAGTAAAATTAGAGAGAGATCATCTGGTTTTTAATTCCCCCTCCACATACACACACACACGCACATACAGATCAAAGTGATTGACTGGCAAATGTTAATAGAATAAAATCACAAATATATGGGAAATACTAAATTAAAACTAAACGTCAATGAAATATTAAGATAAATTGACATATGTCAAGTATAAATAGGGGGAAAACTATTAAGAAAGAGCATTGAAACAGTAGAAAAATAGGCTTGTTAAATTATACAATACATAAACACACACAGACATATACACATCTAGATAAAATAATCAAATTGTATAAATAAATGGATAAAGTTTATTTTCAATTAGCTTCATATAGATCTATCAGTACACATGTTCTTTGTAATATAATCTGACATTGTTTATAAGTAGACTAGACTAGACTGAATGACAGAAAGTGAGAGAAATGATAAGATTTTCAAATTCATTATTCAATTATCACTTGTCAGTTGAAATATAAATCAAATCTACGAAGGTAGAATGAAGAGCAGTTGTTATAGAAGAGAACACCAAGATCAATCCCTTCATCTTCTCCTTCGTTAAGTGAAGCTTTTTTTGTATAACAAATAAACTGATTACTTTCATTGTTATTGTTGTCAATGCTAATCAGTTTCCTCTAGAAAAAAGTACACAATGAAAAGTTAAATGGTTTCTTTGTATGAGAATAACCTACGGCAACTTGTTGTGTTCCTTCTTTTTTGTGTGGTTATTATTCTTGTGTTATGTATGTATAATGTTATTATGATGTTTAATCAGTTTCTGACCCACACATACACACGCACTATATATATAAAGTGATTACAATAATATTTGTCCATGTATCTAATTAGTTAACAGCTCCATGATCATCACCACCATCAACAACAACAACAACAGCAAATAAACAATGATAACAATGAAAAGCATTGTTTTTCAAACAACAACAACAACAAAGTCAATGTAAAATAAACAATAAAGAAAGAAAGGAAGGAAAGAAAACACACGAAAAGAAAATGAGAATTGACCTATTTCATAAACCATGAAATATGATATAATGACAACATAGAAATGATTTTTTTTTACCTTAGTAACGATCAATCTACTTATTTATTTACCTGTTTTCTAGATTTTTTTCTTCAGTTTCTGTCAACATATTTGTTCATATATTTGTGTTTGTAGGATGCGTATAGATGTGTAGGAGATTGTATAAATAAGTGAGTAATATGTACTTTAAATTACGATCATATTACCTAAAGTATCTATTTATTCAGTGGAATGAATTCAAGTCGTCGTTTTGTTTTAGAAAGAAAAAAAAAACACATTATATATACATGTTTTATTTAAATATTCTAACACGAGTCAATTTTGTTCATATGACACATTAGGATCGATTTCTATCAACAACATTTCATACTAGGACGAAACGGTCGTTCAGTGATTCCAGGTTTTCAGATGTGGTCTAGCTTGACTCATGAATTCGTCTGTTTAAATGCTACAATCTCCATTAATCCCTATACTGATAATAATCATGTGCTCACTAGCGACTAGCTTCAAGATGGATTTCTTGGAGTTCTAGTGAGAAGCCGTGACTAGTGGAGTTCAATCCATGTTTAGTGGAGATAGTTATCCACTTCAGACAATGGATGAAGGGTCACATAAGATCATGGATCATATATATATATATTAAAAAGGAACGAATCGAGCGAAGAAATTTCTTTTCAATTAGTTTTTCATCATGGCTCTACACTAATATATATATGATTTACAATAATTAAATAACACTCATGGAGTATATACGTTACGTAATGATTATATAATGACATCGATTATAAACTAACATTAATTGGAAGAGAAGGATTAATACTAATCAAAGTTATTATTCGAAAATCATGATGATTTGCTCTGACGACATTATTTTAGATGAATTGGCTAATATTCGAAACTTGCTTAGTAAGAATGGGTATCCAATGAAATTCATCGACAAACACATGACGGAGACGAAAAGAAGGACAAAGTTACCTACTGTTCCGAAGAAGGTACTGTTCCTAAAGTTACAATTCTTAAATGATGCTACTGAAGAAATCTTGACACAGAGGTTAAGAAGGGCAGTACAGAAAACATTTAATGCAGCCCGACTTAGTACCGTCTTCTACAACCGCCCCACAATAAGAACTGTTAATAAAGACAGATTGCCTGAATTCGCCACATCTATGTGTATTTACCAATTCAACTGCTCCTGTGGAGCCAGTTATATAGGGCGTACAATTCGGCAAGTTCGTCAACGAATAACAGAACACCATCCGTCATGGTTGACTAAAGGACAGATAAAGGGGATTAAGAGTTCTATTCTCGCTCACTTGGTGGACACAGGTCATCATGTTGAACTGAATAAAGCTTTTAAGGTTATCTACCATATTCCATCAAATTTGCCACATGGTTTACGAGCTCGTCTATTGCACATAGCTGAAGCCATCGCAATTCATATCTACAAACCGAACCTATGTATCCAAAAGAAGTTTGTACAACCACTCTCGCTACCTTGGCCATCGGTATAGCGGAGTTTGGAGCATAATTTCGGTAAACAATTATCTTATTATGGGACTCCTCAGCAGTGCGCGTCCACGAACCCACTCTCGCGGGATTCGAACCCAGGACCTACCAGTTTCGAGCCGAGGCCCTTAACCGATAGACCACTGAGCTGGCATCCAACGGTGTTAATTTCTAACTTAGAAATTAACACCGTTGGATGCCAGCTCAGTGGTCTATCGGTTAAGGGCCTCGGCTCGAAACTGGTAGGTCCTGGGTTCGAATCCCGCGAGAGTGGGTTCGTGGACGCGCACTGCTGAGGAGTCCCATAATAGGACGAAACGGCCGTCCAGTGCTTCCAGGTTTTCCATGGTAGTCTAGCTTCAATTGACTCATGATCTCAACTCTATAAAATACTAAAATCTCCACAAAACCCCTTCTGATAATAATCAGGTGCTCACTAGTGACTGACTCCTTGAGGTATTTCCTGGAGTTCTAGTGAGAAGCAGTAACCGGTGGAGTTCAACCAGGTCTGTTGTGAGATAGGAACTCACTGATGACATTGGTGAATGGTTGCTCAATTTCGTGAATCAGTTGAAGTTAGAAATTAACACCGTTGGATGCCAGCTCAGTGGTCTATCGGTTAAGGGCCTCGGCTCGAAACTGGTAGGTCCTGGGTTCGAATCCCGCGAGAGTGGGTTCGTGGACGCGCACTGCTGAGGAGTCCCATAATAGGACGAAACGGCCGTCCAGTGCTTCCAGGTTTTCCATGGTAGTCTAGCTTCAATTGACTCATGATCTCAACTCTATAAAATACTAAAATCTCCACAAAACCCCTTCTGATAATTATCTTATTCCTTCCATTTTTTGTATTTTGTATTTTACTTATTCTCTTCATTCGTCTCTTGATTCTTACATAATTACTATATTACTGACCATTCATCAAAATTTTTTAGTTCCTACTTCTCTTTTTTATATATTATGCAACGTAGCAAACGCTTGATTTTCGAATAATAACTTTGATTAGTATTAATCCTTCTCTTCCAATTAATGTTAGTTTATAATCGATGTCATTATATAATCATTACGTAACGTATATACTCCATGAGTGTTATTTAATTATTGTAAATCATATATATATTAGTGTAGAGCCATGATGAAAAACTAATTGAAAAGAAATTTCTTCGCTCGATTCGTTCCTTTTTAATTAACAAATGTCAAAATGGGAATTTTCACTTTAATATATATATATATATATATACCTTGTTTTATATTAAAATCGATTTTGAACAGTTGTCAATTTAATCTTCTTTTAAAATGAACCCATTCCATGATGCATTCATTCTAGTATACAGTGTTCATGACTTTGAATGAATATTAACTGTTCATTATGATCAATCACTGTTCACTAAGTATCAAACTTTTAGTTTTGTTAATCAGGATCATTTGATGTCATAAATAGCTCAGTTGTAATAAGTTTAATTTGGGTTATTTTATGAAAAAACAAACATAAACGATCTTAAAGTTAGAATTACGTCATGATGTATAATACCAATTTGAATGATATCTAGTGTTGTTTTAAATAGTATCCATTTAAATTAGTATTTATGTTTTACGATTGTTTTCCATCTGGAACTATAATAATAAAGTTATCCATTTCCAGTTTCCTAAGCACCATCAATACTATGTGGATTATGATCCATTAAAGTCAAATTATTCATTTATATCATGATATTAACTGATAAACTTAACTAATGCACCTTGTTTAAATTAGAATAAGTCAATGATTAGTTAATTGAAACATTTAACTGATAAGCAAAGATGGGTAGTGGTTAGTAGTGTAATTCAGGATGCGCGTTTCGTCCTATTTGGGACTCGTCAGCTGGATGTACCTGCATCTCAGAGTTGATGTTTAATCCGGGACTCGAACCCAGTACTCTTCTCTTCATCGTGATCGCGTTATCCACTCGGCCACTTGCTTGTGCAATAGGGTGAAGTTTAAACTCACTTATTATTGTTTGTTTGAATCTTCCCATTGATGTTTAGTAGTTGTTTCTAACATCACTAATTGTCACTCACTCACTCGCACACACACACACACATACACCAATTCTGTCTGGAAGTTGAGAATCTGTACCTGGTAAACATATTACGCAACAATATGAATATCATGATTCTTGTATTTTTAATACTTGAATAAATATTATCACTTTATACTTTCTTGTGAATATTAAACTTGTATAAGTACATAGACTAATTAGTTTAATTGTGAAATATTTAGTTTTATTACTGTACTATTTTTTCATCAATGAAAATGATTCAATTTCAGATCTTTGATTTTAAACATTTGTTAATTGACTATGGGATACTTCTCTATACCTTTGTTTCTTTTAGTATATATTCCCATTTTATGAGTAAACATAAAACTTGGACGAATCTGTCTGAGGGAGATGTTTATTTTTAGCATTCTATCAGATAAGGAAATCTGGATGATCATAAACGAACACACACATAAAAACAAATAGAATTTGTTTATCAACAGACAGTGGAAACATAGGGAGTTCGACGCTTACACAACAATAAACTTACAGATATATATCATTTTAGATTTATTTTTCAGTTATTTCTTATCTCGAGTAGATTAGATTGAATTAAGTAACTTTTCGGAATAATAGTCTTAAGACAAGTGTTATAAGTTCCATGGTAAATTTCATTTGAGAAATGAAAATTGAATGAACCAATCATATATAAGAATTCTTTCAATGTTAAATTTCTTGTAAATCCTGTTTATTATTTATAGAGATCTATGTACAGTAGTTTGTTTGTTATATCAAAATATCTTTTGTCTTCTATGACAAGTTTATTGTTCCCATCGAAAACCGTATCTAAATGAAAATTCAATTGTAAATCAAATTACAATTCAATCAACCAACTAACCAATGCTTATATAAAGTCATACACACATGTATCTACCTATTTATATGTGTACACCAGTATGCAATAAACATTATATATTAAAATAAGTTGACATATCATAAGAAGTAATAATCCCGTCCCAATCATACATTTCCCTTTTTTTTTTAAAAAAAATGTCATGTAATATCAAGAAATTTCCCACAACCATCTCGACATCATGTTAGGATAATGTACTGATGGTAGTAACTTACTTTTCAGTAATATAGATTACAAATATATATTTATGACTGAAAACAAAACTGAATCATTTCAGTAAGAGTGATTTAAGTAGTATATATCCGAAGATAGTGTAAAGTATCATAGGACAAAAAAACCCAGAGAGAATTAAAATATTTCAGTTAGTAAACAATAAATCATATTATATCTAGGACTATATATATAGATGTGTGTATTTTGTGGCAGTCCAATACTGATCGTGTGAAACAAATAATAATAAACATATTTATTTTTCCCTGTGAAATATTCTAACCAAATTCATGGTTGTTTCTCTTGTCTGTTGCTTTATTTAGTTCTTTCCTATTTCCTTCTCTCTTTTGAACTTTTTTGATTCTTTTAATTTATTGTTCTCAAGTAAATATAAAAATGTGTATATGTTTATAAGTGTTCTAGTTAATAGTGGTGGTCTTTTAATTCATCAGTTCCCGTTTATTCACAGTTTGACTTTATGACATTTGTCATGAATATTGTTTTACGCCATGTAGGTAATTCTATTTTGCTCTTCCTTTAATGTAGCTTCGTTTTCACATTGTTCTTTTTCCTTTACTTCTTTAATTTACGGGATGTTGCTAACTGATAAACATTCTATGTAGAAAATTTTTTAAATAGATGCTTATTTTCAGAAGAGGTTTTGTGGAGATTATAGTAATCTTGATAGTTGAAATCATGAATCAATTGAAACTAGACCACCATGGAAAGCCTGGAAACACTGAACGACCGTTTCCTCCTATTGTGGGACTCCTCATCAGTGCGCATCCACGAACTCGCCTCACAAGATTTGAACCCAGAACCTATCAGTTTCGCGCGCGAGCGCTTTACTACTAGACCACTGCGATGGCCAACATCCAACGGTGTTAGTGTCTAACTTCAACCGATTCACGAAATTGAGTGACACATACTTATTTCATTTTGTGAAAAAATTTCTCAAACTGGTTTTATTGAGGATAAACTCAAAGTCCAATTTTTAGAGATGTTAATATTCTACACTTTTATCCACTCAAGTTTTACTTATTTTCCCTTGATGAAATTTGTTAAAGGTTGTTTTTTCTTTAAGTAAAACCTTCATCGATTACGTAATGTTAAAATATTCTTCTTCTTAAGTTGCGCTTTTTTCTGTAACATGAAAAAGATGCGATTAATTTGTTCAATATAGTTGAGATCATGGGTCAATTGAAGCTACTATAAGTAACTATATAAAAATGACTAATATCTCCACGAAACCCCCATTCTGATAATTTGTTTTAATTAATGTGCAATCTTCATAGTTGAAAGCGTGAGTCAATTGAAGCTAGACCACCAAACAAAACCTGGAAGCATTAGACGACCCACTCGTCCTATTGTGGGACTCCTCATCATTGCGTATCCACGACCTCGCCTAGCGAGATTCGAACCCAGGACCTACCGGTCTCGCGCCAGATCACTTAACCGATAAACCACTGAGCCGGCATCCGATGGTGTTCACGCTTTCAACTATGAAAATACTAAATCTCCACGAAAACCCCTTCTGATAATAACGTGTAATCATTATTTTCTGGCAAATGATTACAAACTTGTTAACTTGTAAAAGAATCTGAGATTCCTTAGATTGTATTCATTACGTATTTTTTGTGATTTTGGTTCTAACTGAATTCAATAAGATCTTAGAAATAACTTATCATTTGTGAACTCCTTTAAAATAGAAGTCAGTTAGTAAGATCTTGATCAAATTATGTATAAACTAATAATGTGTCTTGTTAATTATGAAGTTGATCTTGTATTAGATTGTAAATAAGAACTGTCCAATATTCCATTGTTTTCAATACTTCACCAAATAAATGTCAGTTCAAATATGTTTATTTCTTCATGAATGACTTTATAATTTCTTTCAACATTTCAAATTAATCAAAAAATAAAAATACTGGGGAGGGGTTTGCAGGTATGAAGTAGAATGTGAATAATCCTTTCAAATTATCTGTCACTGTCACCTGTCATAGGAAATTTTTTTTTCTTTACTTTGTTGTGAAGTTTATGATGATGAACAGGAAGAATATTTGTAGTGAGTCATGATAAACTAAGAACAGCATGATGACATCTTAACTTCTTCAATCATTCATGTATGCTTTCATTTTTCCTATCCTAAACCCCCCACTCACCTAGGATTTCTCGCTTTAATCTTACTATCATCTATTTAGATGATCTAATGGAAATTTCGCTTTACATTGTTTTCATTGTCTATTTTAAAATAATCCTGTCAATCATTATCCTGTTGACCGGATTTTAGTTTTTATTCGTTTGTGTTGATGAAGACAACACATAACACCAACAACGCTCACAATAATAATGATACTGATAGTATTAGTTGTAATACATAGAGACGAAGAAGAATGGACATCAATGTAACGGTATTAATATGAAGTGTCAAGACGTTTGATTCAATCTTAAACTACTGGTTGAACTATATGAAATGAATGATAATAGATTTTTTTTGTATTTGTAAGATTTTCCATTAATTTTAAACTGAGCGTAAGTGTTAACTACTCCCACATATTCTCAGGTTCATATTATCTAGTCATTCGATGTTGAATTTGTTTGACAATGTTACTGATGAGTTTGACTCGAATTGATCAACTGATGTTCCAACTATGTACTATTTACATTAGTTGATCACTTTTAATTGGTTAATATCATTTTGTTGAATACTTGTTACCGATCTAATTCTATCAATTACGTTTCAATGTGACAGACGCACCCAATGTGGTCATCAGTTTCCTCAATATTAGGAATACGCTTTGCTAATAGGTACCAGATAGCATGAAACCCAGGTCCAGGATTTTCTGTCAATTGCCTTCAGCCAACTAATATCTCACTACAGTACATGCGAAGTGTATTCACTCAGATTAATGGGTATATTGTGATTGGTTCTATAAAATTCTATCTACACCAAAGGACTAGACAAGCATGAAATTGGCCACCCTTCATGATGTTCAATAATATAATATAGGCGAAGTTTCTGAGGAACTATGTAGAATAACAATACCTTCAAAACTACAGAAAAATCGTGATTGATGTCTGTCAATATACACAAAGCCTAGACGTCTAACAGTCTAATAAATATCAAATACATTATTTTTACATAAATCTCAATCTTGTCCACACTTGTCATACTTGATGAATGATTTTATTTCACTCATTAGTCTCTTATTAACTATTGTAAACTAAATATCAGTGAATCCAATTTATTACGCAGGTTTAAACCTATATTTTGCTTTATTAAAACCACGAAATGATCAAAACTAACAACCATTAAAAACCTGGAGGTATTAGACGCCCGTTTCATCCTAGTTTGAGATTTATCAGTGGTGTTCATCCACCATTCTCCAGACGGGAATTGAACCAAAGAATTTCTGTTCCATGTGCGAATGCTTAATCTCTAGACAATTGAGTCGGGATCTAATAGTGTATAGGTCTAAGTTCAATCAGTCTGTGATATTACTCGAACATCTTCCAATGTCTTCAGTCGGTGCAAGATCATGGATCAATTGAAGTCGGACATTAAAACCATTGAATGCTTAAGAGTTCACATGAGAGACCGAAGGTCGTAGGCCTGAGCCCCATGTGCGGGATCGTGGATGCACACTTCTTAGGAGTCACATACTAAGATGACACGTCCATCGGATGCTTCCTGGTTTTCAGTGGTGGTTTAGCTTAGATTGACTCATGAATTCAACTGTGAAAATTACTATATCCAACCACCAACTTATCTCAACATAGTGCACGCAATTTCGAGTCACCCAGTGGCCACATTTCAACTTTGTCGACAGGGTTCGATCTGCACTAATAAAGATCTGACATACATGACACTGATCACCACCCAGTGATCGATTAATTATAAATACACCTTAGTCCTACAGAAGGTCAGTCGCGGCTGACTGTGAAGATGGGTGGCATGGGATCGAATCCGCGAGGGAGCATCAGTTCCCTCGAGAATACATATACACCTTGATGACGAGTACCAAGTAGCACGAAACCTAGATCATGGGTTTCCTGTTGACTACTTCCAACCACCATCTTATGTTTTACACTGTATATAATTATGTTTTCTAAAATAAATATCTTTCATTATTATTAAATCTACATGCTAACACAAACTCACATCATTCAAGAATTCAACGAAACTATTTCATCCTAACATAAAGAACTTTACAGTAGTGAACACACACCAACAATGATATACCTTCTATCTAAAGTACAGACCATTTAACCTAATAGTAAGTATGGTATCTTTAGACTGTTCTTCTCTAAACAGATATCATCCATAGAATTGGCTGTTGATGATAGAGTAGTTGACAAACTAATTTTATAACGAATAAATAAATAGAGAAGACTAAATTAATTTCTCTTTCAATAATCATCATAGATAGATGAATATAAATATTGATAATAACGGTTGCTATTAGGCAACTCCTTAAAATATATAGTTTTATCTTCCAATAGTACAATCATTCCTCTCCCTTGTTTTACCTTCTTTAATATTATACTCTATACGTTACATGTTTTATCGTTATTCTGTTCCATATGGAACAGAAATTTACATAAATCTGTGTGCATTCAGGCAGACAGTTAACAGTCATTAATAAGTCATACTGATAATATTAGTTAACATTAATATTACTAGTAATATTATCGTTATTACTCAGTAGTAATAGTAGCAATAATGATGGCTAGTTAGTCAGTAAGACATTAATGTGTACATACATAGAATCTAATTTGTATTTGTAACTATGATATATATATATATATATATATATATATATATATATATGTATATGCATACACGTGTAAGTATATGGCAGGAGATAATAGGAAGTGAATCCATAATTACCGGGGCGAGAACAAACTTAGAAGTTAGAAAAAATATGGAAGAATGAATTGTTCTAGTTACAAATGAATTTTTGTAGTTAATTATTTGCTAATAATTAGATAGTTAGACGATAGAAAGACTGATATATGGATAGAATATATATATATATATATATATATATATATATATTCAGTTACCTCTGTGTATATAACTGCCTAATATATCTATTTATATATGACAAGGAATGTCAGTATCAGGGGAACAAATAATAAATATCTAGAAATTTTTTTATCGTGAACCAATTACCTTTCATGGGAATAGAGTAATTAACAAAAAGAACGGTACAAACTGATATAAAGACAAGAATAGGGGAGAAAACTTTATACACTTAATGCCAATATTAATATTAGAATATATGATAAGAATGGACTACCATTTTAATATAGTTCTTCGAAGATAAGTAAATCTTTTAAATGGAATAACAGTAAAATATTAGTGTATGAACAGGATCATTTGATCGGTTTGTTCCTGGCCTATCAATTCATTTAATTTTAATAATCAAGTCATCTAAACAGTTTTCAACTCTTAGCTCGTCATCTAAATTCACGTACATTATCTGGGAGTGAGGGTCCTATATAGTAGATTGTTATTGAATAAAACCCATAGTTTAATAGAGGAGATAGCCGACTACATATACTCTACGTTAAATAATAATCATTTAAATTTAAAGATATTAGAATTCATGATTTAGACTAGATAATTTCCTACCAACCTAAAAAAACCCACCGAACCGTCTTTTTCAGTGATAAATCCTTACTTTTAATGAGATAGAATTGAAGCTATATGAATGATATAACATGTACTAGATTAGAAGCATATAATTGAGATAACTTTCATTCAACACTTTTTGGGAAGGGAGAGAAACTCATGCACAATTCAACCCTATAAATTACATTTTTCATTTTCTGTTTTCGAAACTTGTTACTACATTCAACAAATTTATTAAATTATAGAGTTGAGATCGTGAGTCAATTGAAGCTAGACCACCATGGAAAACCTGGAAGCACTGGACGGCCGTTTCGTCCTATTATGGAACTCCTCAGCAGTGCGCATTCACGAACCCACTCTCGCGGGATTCGAACCCAGGACCTACCAGTTTCGAGCCGAAGCCCTTAACCGATAGACCACTGAGCTGGCATCCAACGGTCTGTTGTGAGATAGTAACTCACTGATGACATTGGTGGATGGTTGCTCAACTTCGTGGATCAGTTGAAGTTAGACATTAACACCGTTGGATGCCAGCTGAGTGGTCTATCGGTTAAGGGCTTCGGCTCGAAACTGGTAGGTCCTGGGTTCGAATCCCGCGAGAGTGGGTTCGTGGATGCGCACTGCTGAGGAGTCCCATAATAGGACGAAACGGCCGTCCAGTGCTTCCAGGTTTTCCATGGTGGTCTAGCTTCAATTGACTCACGATCTCAACTCTATAACTTACTAAAATCTCCACAAAACCCCTTCTGAAAATTTATTAAATATTAAGAACGGAACAAAAAATTATGTTAATGTTTCAATTTGTTATTTGACGGTCACACATTAAAAAATTCCCACAATACTATCCCTAAAGAAGTCAAAGATGAACCCGATTATAAATTCAAAAAATCTGAGTATATAACAAAGCATTTCATTATTCCTTTTCTAGTAATTTTTATATATAGTTGAAATCATGAGTCTCCACAAACAACCCCCTTATCATATGCTCACTAGTAACTGGGTCCATAAGGTATTTCCTGGAGTTCTAGTGAGAAGCAGTAGCCAGTGAAGTTCAACCAGGTCTGTTATGAGATATCGACTCACTGAAGATAATGGTGAATGATTGCTCAACTTCGTGGATTGGTTGAAGTTAGACATTAACACCGTTGGATGCCGGCCATTTCAGTGGTCTAGTGGTAAAACGCTCGTTCGCGAGACTGATAGGTTCTGAGTTCGAATCTCATTCTCCTTAGGATTATAACTCATTTAATTTTGATAAATTTGTTTAAAAGTGCTTTTTTCTCTGTGACATTTTTAATTGTTGAGTTTGATCTCGTATATTGTCATGTGTTAGTGATAAGTAGCCTGATGGTAATTATTTTTAGGTGTCCATAGATTATATCATATCCTATACATCATTGATGTTTTAATCTGATCTGATTCTATACTGTTATAACAATATGTCATATTTAGCAACTACATAAAACTGAAGGCCAAATTAGGTGGTATTCATCACGCACTGAATTTAAATGGTGTACCATTAAAAAATTAGAGATCACTAGACGATTGTTTCAGTCCAGTATAAGATTTTTCAGTTACTTACTTACTTACGCCTGTTACTCCCAATGGAGCATAGGCCGCTGACCAGCATTCTCCAACCCACTATGTCCTGGGCCTTCTTTTCTAGTTCTATCCAATTTTTGTTCATTCTTCTCATGTCTGTCCCTATTTCTCAGCGTAATGTGTTCCTTGGTCTTCCTGTTCTCCTTTGACCTGCAAAATTCCATGTGAGAGCTTGCCTTGTGACGCAGTTGGGTGATTTCCTCAAGGTATGCTCCATCCACTTCCAGAGCTTCTTCCCGATTTCTTCCTTCGCTTGAATCTGGTTTGTTGTCTCCCACAGCAAGTTGTTGCTGATAGTGTCTTGCCAACGGATCCGAAGTATCTTGAGTAGACAGCTGTTAATAAATACTTGTATCTTCTGGATGATGACTTTCGTAGTTCTTCAGGTTTCCACCCCACACAGTAGAACCGTCTTGACATTTGTATTGAAAATTTTGATCTTGGTGTTGGTTGACAATTGTTTTGAGCTCCAGATGTTCCTCAGTTGTAAATATGCTGCTAATATGTAGTAAGATTCTTCAGTAGTGCATACAAATTACATCGTTAAAGATCGTACGGAGAACTTGTACTGATTACTCGGTGACGAATTAACCAAATAAACTCCAGGATTAAATTATGGTTATTTTTTGTTAATAAAAAAATGACTGATGTGAATTATTTAATTATTCTTTCTTCATTAATCCATTAACTTATAAATCCTTTTTCATTTATTTACCTAATTCTTTCAATTCCTTGTCAATTCTATTAGGTTACATTGAATTTTATTGAAAATTTAAGGTTAACTAGATAAAGTTCATTAGTTCACAATCATTATTATTATTATTATTATTATTATTATTATTATTATGTGATTGATTGACACTTTATAATTAAATTCAATAGATAAATTAGATTGATAATTATTTAGTATATAATTTAAATGTTTTCCATTTAGAGATTGAGATCACTTTAATTAGTAAAGTTATTATCTTGTATCTGTCCATCTCATTTCATTGATATAGTATAATGATGATTCAAGACGATACTTCTTTATGTTAGATATTACATTGATGATGAATAATTATTTCTATAGTAAGCAAAGATAGATAGTGGCTAGCAATGGTATCCAGGACGTGTATTTCGTCCTATTTGGGAATCTTCAGCTGGATGTGCCTGCATTTCAGATTTGATGTTCACTCTAGAACTCGAACCCAGTAACTTTCGTTTCAAACGCCATCGCGTTATCCAGTTGTAGTCCTAAAACATCAATGGGAAGATTCAAACAAACAATAATAAGTGAATTATTTCTATAGTTTATTAATGATTCTTTAATGTTAACATATAGTTACTGAATTACTCATTCCTAGTACCTGATATATTTTCATTATAAAACGAGATCATACACTGGAATAATTGGTGTGAGAAACATTTCATCTAATTTATCAATGTATTTCAGTATTTGATGACAGAAATTATATTGGTTGAAGTTAGACATTAACACCGTTAGATGCCCTCCATCTCAGTGGTCTATAGGTTAAGTGCTTTGGCGCGAGACAGGTAGGTCCTGAATTTGAATCTCGCGAGGCAGGATCGTGAATGCGCACTGCTGAGGAGTCCCATAATAGGACGAAACGGTCGTCCAGTGTTTCCAGGTTTTCGATGGTGGTCTAGCTTCAATTAACTCATGATTTCAACTATGAAGAAATTATATTGTCATCTGACTTCTTTAGGTAAAGTTTCATGGATCAATAGTTCATATTCATTCATGTATCCGGTCCCTTTTCAACCTTTTTTATACACTAAATTACAATGGATATATTTTAATTAGATAGATTGTCTCGGTATTTATACAATCATTGTATGAAAATGTTATACAAAGCAGTAAAGGAAAAATAATAATAAGACTTGAGAAATTTTTAAATCAAATGAATGAGCACTTTGTCAAACATTGAGGACCAGCTATGTAGAAAACATAGTATATAAAATTACATTTGTTATTCAATTAATTTCAAGGTTTCTCCTGTCAATCGAACTTAATATTCCTCAGGGATATGATTAAACGCAATGTTGCCATATCTTGAAACAGTATGCTGAAGAAAAAAATAATTTTACTATGACTTATAAGTTTAGTACACATGTGAATATTTTGAATCTTATGAGTGAAACCTTAAAATTTTTAGTAAAATAATGATTTACTACTTAAAAGTTTTCATTTAAGCTTTTCATTTGACATTTAATGATACATAAATCCACCATATTTCAAACTAATCTAATTACTAAATGATTTAATTTCAATTCTATATGTATTAATGATCAATTGATAACGCCATTGTTTGCATTAGAAAAAAAAAGAGATCAAAGGTTGTTATTTATATGCATTTTTATAATCAATCGATAAATGTAAACTTTGATTATTAGGCAATTAGTTTTAATTCATTATTTGTCAAGGTACAAATATTAAATCAATTATTCGTATCTAATTAATTATTGATTTTATTTTCATGATAATAATCAATAATGTATGAGTAACTATTTAAAAATATAATGTAGAGTACTGAATTTTAAATGATTCATGTTATTCAGTAGTAGTTATCACTCTATAAATCATGATGAATTGTCGTGACCCTATGATACTAGATTTTGTAACACTTGATACTGATCAGTAAAGAGTGTCTACGAAATGATCTCAATTGATAGTATCAACTGAATTTGAATTTGAGTCACATTGTGTCTCAATACTATAAACATTACCTTAAAGTGCTTCAGGCGACTACCAACTACTTACAAGATCAAGTAATTTATATATTGTTTAATAATTGAGTGTTAGTCATTGTCTTTTCTAGACTATAATACTGATAGAATTATACTGATCAAATTAAAATGTAATTTGTAGTCTACATGATGATTAATTATTGTACATTCCGTTCAACATCATCATTGTAGTCTGTTGCATACAAATATCTCTCTGTCTATTTTAACAATAGTAATGTAACTTAGAAATCAGTTATGAATTCATGTAATCAGCTTCAAAATACATATATGATGTAATGAATTAATAATAGCCTCATGTTCCTTGAACTATAATAGAAAGAGTCTAGCGATTGAACCTACATTCGAGAGGTGAAATATTCAGTAACTATACATTTTAAATTATTATTCATCTGCCCATATCGTTATTAACATTTAACAATCTAATAACAATAATAATAATCTTTCCTTTCAGTTGCACATACATACACACACACACAAATATTAGATTCTATCGAAAATCAATAAATTGTATAGAATTAATTAAGATAATCAATTAAATTATTTATAAAATCAATTTATCAATTTATTTTGTTAATATTTAAATTTAATTTATGTGGCTCATTGGATATGATATTCTTTTCCAATCTTTTTTTCTTTTATCTCTTTGATACAAAATATTCGGGTACTTTTTTTTTCTTTCATGTAAGTAATTTTAATGAGTTTATGATTTTGTAATATGTATGTATATTTTCTGTTGAGAGATGAATGATCCAAGGGGAAGATCTAATAAATAAATGGAAGGAATCAGGTAAATGAACAAATATTCTCATTCTTATGTACAAGCACACACACACACACTCACACATACACACATACCCGAAAACATATATATAAATATACTCGTGTATATAACTATGGTGACTGAGTTAAACAGGATTTGATCAGAATGTAACAGAATATTAATATATAAAGATTAAACAACACGGGGAATAAAATAATCTATCCATGTATATATAATTGTGTTTACATTTGGTTTAAAATATGGGTCATTGTCTTTCTTATTGTCTTTCGTTTGTTCAATTACCAAAGTACAAATTATACTGTATCGATATGATGTATACATTTTCACAAATAAATTAAGAATTTAATTAATCTTAAAATAAACCCAAATATTAATAATATTTGTAACAATAATAGAAGAAAGAGAAAAAAAAATAGTGGAAACAGTTGAATAGAGAATAGAAAATAGATAAGAATAAACAAGATAGTGACTGATCCTTTTATGCATAAAATTAATCACCCCATTGCACAAGGAAATGGCTATCAGGATTTAGTAGCTGAGTAGATAACGTGATGGCGTTTGAAGCGAAAGGTACTGGGTTGAAGTTCCATAATGATTATCAACAAGTCTCAGATGCAGATACATCCATCTGACGAATCTCAAATAGGACGAAACGCGCATCCTGGATTTCACTGCTAGCCATCTTTGCTTAAACCTCAATGAATTATATATTTTATAATGATATAATTTAAAGGTGATTTGAATATTTTAACTGGTTGGTTATTAAGAGGAATCATATTTTGAAAAGTTGAGTATTGAATTTGAAATATAAAATACAAGGTATTTGAATTTCAACCACTGAGTTGTATATTTGAATAACTGTTGAATTTAAGTAATTTGATAGTATCACACTAATCCTTACATTGAGGGGTATCATTTATTGGTTCAATACACTAAGTTTTATTTGGTTACTGGATTACCATTATTTAAGTCACAAACTAAGAAGCACTGGACCTCTGTTCATCATAGTGAGGGATTATACAATGACAGTGCAGATGTACCTCGATACAAGGAATCGAACTCAAGACCTTCCATTCGTGAGCGAACGTTTAACTTCTAGACCGCAAGGTCAAAGGCCCTGAATTTGATTTTCTATGGTGGAGTCGTTGATATACACTAGTGAGGAGTCTCATATTTCGACGGAACAGTTATCTAGTGCTTCCAGGCTTTCAATGGTGATTTAGCTAGGATTATTTCATGAATTTATTGGTACCTCTTAATTAAGTGTGATTAGTGGAGACGGGTATAAACCATAGTCGTACTTCTATAAATAATTTCTAAAGCTGTTGAACAATCATGAAAGTAACTTTTAGAATGACGATCTCTTTTTTATGCATTTTCTTAAAAAAAGGAAAAAGTTTTCCGCTTCATTAATTTTTTCTTCCTGTCTTCTTTTTATAATTTTCTATTTTTCTTAGTTTACAACAAATGAACACGATGGATGTTGTCTACCAACTGCTTTACTAACACCTGTTATAACATCACCAAATTCATCAAATAAGAAATCAATAATCTTTGAAAATTATCCATCCCATGATGATAGTGAGAATTTTGAAGATGACGAAAATGAAGAAAAAGAAAACGAGGAAAAAAAGAATATATGTCTAGAATCTTCATGTTATTCATCTTTATACTGTGCATCTAGTCCTTCTCCACAACTTGAGATTAATCCTTCCACTTCAGTGAATATGACAAAAACAACAGCAACTACATCCACTACTACTTGTAAGCATGAATACGATAATAAACCTCATCGTGTAATACGTCGAAGTCGTAAACGTCATTCCAGTTGTGAATTATCACTGTTAACTGCAGAGCATAAACGTTGTCATTATGAAGATGATTCAATTGACAAATGGAATTATTCCTATCCATATGTCGATCCAAATTGTTCACCGTGTTATAAAAATCATATTATGAATAATCAACAGGTTATGGTATCTTCTTCGTCATTATCTCATTCTTCTTGTATTCCTATGCTAAACAGTAATACTACTACTACTCTTACTGCAACTAGTAATAGTAAGTCAGTAAAGTTATCTAATTTCTATCGTGACTGTCAACATCAACAGACACATAAATCTATTAATTCTGAAATTGATAATGACTCTGGTTTGTCATCCGGTACAACTACTACAGTTAATGACAACCAACAAGTCTATTCACCATTGTCTAATACACCGTTATCAATGAATTTTCCACCTTATCCAGCTTATATGAACCCAGTGTTTTTATCGGCTTTAATGGCTAGTGGTTGTTGGCCTTTTAATTCATTCCCTGGTAGTAGTAGTAGTAGTAGTAGTATTAATAGTAATGGTAATAATAATAATGGTGGTAATAATAATAATATCACCTCAAACCCATTTGATCCATGGCATGCATCTAATATTACTTTAGATTCACTACAACAAACAGCTTCTTTATTTGGCAATAATCAACGATTATTGTCAAATTCAAATAATTTCCCACCAGTTCTATCTCCACCGTGTGATGCATCATCAGTTCACTTAAGTAAAAGTCCAAGACATTTAATAGCAGATGAATCAGTGTCTAATTTGCAAGATTTTAATCAAATCAATTGTCAATTGAACAAATTATCAGGATTCTCATCATTAACTAATAGTTCATGTTTAAATAATAACACTAATCATAATAATATTTCAACAAGTCAAAAGAATCTTTTCAATTATCCACCATTTATTCAACCATCAAATTTTATAAATGGAACTGCAACAAATCCACTTCTATTACAATTAGCTAATTGTCCATCATTAACAGATAATAATCAAAATATATTGGCTACAGCTTTATCTGCTTGGTGTACACAACAAGCAGAAACTATTGGTTTATTTCCACATCATAATTTATCAGGAAAGAATTTATCAATTCCACCATTGTTTACTTCCAATACAGATAATACTACTAATATTACTACTGATAATCATGATAACAAAATTATTAGTATTGATAATGAACGTATTTCGAACAGTCATCGTAATAATAATGATGGGAATAATGGTAGTATCATAACAAATTTATTGAATAATGAGACAAATGAAAGTCAAGAGATAAATGATAACAAATTAAACATCACTTCATCGAATTCAACTATTCCATATAACTCGATTCAAACAGATCCAGGCATCTCATCGACTTCTTCATCATCATCATGCGTTTCTTCAATTTCATCAGATGAAAATCAATTGAATTCATCAGTGTTTATAAAAACTTCTCCAAAGTTAAATAATACAAGTGATACCCTTGGATTATGTTCACATCCTTCTCTCCCTCTTGCTGCTTCTATTCCACCATCAACAGCTTGTTGTTCTTCCACATCATCAACATCGGCTGCTGAATCATTAGCAATAACTAATTCTACAATAAATAGACCATCAAGTGTTCAATCAACATTTAATTCTATCTTAAGCACTAATTCTTTAAATTCAAGTCAATCTCAATCAATCACCAATTATCCAGCAACCGTATCAACTGGATCCACATCTTCGTTAGCAGCAATGATGACAGCAGCGGCGGTAGCTGCAGCAATGGCTGGTATATGCCGTCCTAATTCAGACGTATCCAGATGTATACCACCTCTGTCAACGTTTTCACAACCTTTATCTACTTCATCATCATTGTCATTAGCTGGGTCAATATCACCAACAGCAGCTGCAGCTGTGGCAGCGGCGGCAACAGCACCAACGTCTGTATTTCCAACAGGAATTAATCAAACTTCTCAAAATGTAGATTTGATGAATTTATCATCAAAAGAATTCCATGATGAATTACTCAATCATCATGATATGATGCTTATGAATGGCCAACAACATTTGTATAGGAATGCAATACAATCAAAATATTTAAGACAATCACAACATCTACATCAATATACACATAGTACTAATAGTAATGATAATAATAATAGTATAATAGATTATGCAAACGATGGATCAATCACAGAAATGGAAGATATTGATGATGAAGTAATTGAAGAGAATGAATTGCCAGGTGATAATGAAGATGATGAAGAATTGACTGAAGAAATGTTATTACATGAACGAATCATTCATGGTAATGATAATAATAACAATAAAGAATGTAATGGATTAATAGATGAACGTTCAGAAAATGATTTATCATGTGGAACCAATAATAATAATAATAAGTCGGTTGTTAAATGTTCAACTGGGTTCAATAATGAAATAAGCAGTACAAGAAGCTCAAAAAGTAAGTTATAATATTTTTTAATATATTTATTTATTGGCACAAAATCCTAGTTGTAATCAATTATTATTCATGATAACTTAGATGCCAATCCATTACTTAAAGTGAACCATGTTCGGCAAGACTAAGTAATGTTCTTTGTAAGAGGTTGCTTTTTTATTCTTTTGTTGATGTTATGGTATGCAACTAACTAATCTATACTAGTTTATATGGATCCTGATAAGATTGACTGAATATTACCATTTAGTAACAAGATTTTAAAATTTTTGCCTATCACACAAGCCAACGGCTATCTGAACTAAGTAGTTCAATGGAAAAGTAAAAAAGAACTCTAGTTTCAAGTTTCAGTCTGAATATCAACATCGGAAAATCATTATTGCATCAACGGAACAAAACGCATGTTGTAGATTCTGATGCTAAGCAATAACCGACTTTATTAACAAATAATAATCTTTTTGAGTTTAAGTTAAGAACCTAAAGCGAAAGAGGAAGCAAATGTTAGGTATACATAGTTCCATATCAGTAAGGCGATTTGTGGAGATTGTAGTATTTTTTAACAGTTAAATTCATGAGTCGATCTAAGCCAAACCACTATTGAAAACCTAGAAGCACTGGACGGCCGTCTCGTCCTAGTATAGGGGTTCTCAACAGTGCGCATCCGTGGTCCTGCGCATGGGACTCAAACCTAGAACCTTCGGTATCTCATGTGAACGCTCAACCTGTAGACCACTGAGCCGGTATCCAGCGGTGTTAATGTCTAACTTCAATCGATCCATGATCTTTATATAATTTGCAGATTGAATTTAATTTTTTCCAAAAGAATTATAAATTGAGCTTGACATTTTTGACATTTTCCATATACCATTATAAGTAAGGCGTATGTTTGAACACATTGAAAAATACTGTTTAATTATCAGTTTTCTTGCCTCTTCAATTACTCCAGAAAATCGTTTAGCGTAACCACAAAAAGCATATATATATATACATGGAAAAGTATCGAATTAAAAAAACTAATCTAATCAAATTTAAGGAAAGGTAAAGAGGTTAGTTACCAGAGTAGATAAAGACTGATATGTTAAACTTCTAACGCATGAATCAACTTTGACAAATATAAACATTTATGGCTTGTATACATTTGAGAAAGTTTCAATCTTAGTTATAAATAAATAATATATTTATAATATCCCAATGAGTAGAAAAATTAGATTTTCTGATATTTCGTGACTCAGTGTAAGCTACTTCTTCAGAGAATAAATAACCAAATTAACATAAATCCAAGTTTAAATAGTACAACAGAACAACACGAATATTAGATCTATGCATTTTAAGTTTGAGGGATTTGTAGAATATTTTCAAATTATTTGAGGATAAATCCTTTTTATTTTCTTTCTGTTTTAACAATGAAACATGTAAATGGACGGGGATACTAATGTCAGTAATATATACATATATTTTGCTAGAAACCTAAATAACACTGAACAATTGTTCTATTTTATTTCCTGTTTTTTTTTTATCTATATCCCCTTCACTGAATATTACTTATTAAGTACAAAGTTGAGATAATGTAGTTCATGTCAATAATTGTAGTAAAGTTCTACAGCATGAGAATAAATTTTAAACAGAAACTTGTTATTGAAAGATCATGTATGTACAGTTCTAAAAATGAACGGCTCAGAGCTTCCTTATACTGAACGTTCTATTACTTCTAGATGAATTGTGGCATTTAACTGAGAAAAAAAAACACGGAATCATTTCATTGTTACTGATACTATGAGCTGGAATAATTATGCCTTGATAACTAGTCATTAGGCTAGACAATGGTAGTTTCCTAAAATCATTTTTTCATAACAATCAAACCTATACAAATGATAATAATTTTTTTATTTAAAGTATAAATTGTGTATTTTTAGGTTGACAATTAGTGAAGATCATAATATACGGGATTTGTGATGATTGTATAATTTAATATTTTGCCTCACAGACTGATCTCATTAAAATATTCAGGAATAACCTGACAGTTGTTTCACTTCAGTATGGGACTCTTTAGAAATAACAAACACCCACAACACTACCACAGGGGATTGGAATCAGGATCTTCGGTGTCGCGAGAAAACATTTAGCCACTAGACCACCGGCTTCGGTAAATATAAACCATGAAAACTCAGTAATCTCTTCAAATTTTTTCGACTAATAATTCACCGCAAGTAAATAACGATGGTAGCACAATATTGATAATTGATCGAAGTTAGACATAATACACTATTAGATATTGACTAAATGGTTTAGGGTTTAATCATTTACAAAGAGATTAAAGGTCTTAGATTTAATTCCTAATGAGATTTTGAATGCATAGATCAAAGGAGTCCTACACTAGGACGAAACAATTATCAAGGACTTCTTGGTTTTCAATAGTTGTCCAGATAGAAATAATTTTTTGATGCAAACTATGGTAGTCAGCAATCTTCACAAATAATTTGTACAATGACAAAATTCATAAAATGCATAATCATGGACAAATATTTAACTTGATTACTCCTTTGATGGCTATCATCAATAATAGTGACAGTTAATAAACTCATATATTGATTATAAAGTATTTAGTAAATATTTATAGATAAATATATACTTGAACTAAGGTTATAATGATTATTTACAACTATTTACTTGTTTATTCCATCTTGTGCATAGAAACAAACAAACAAACACACACACACACGATTTCATAAGATAACAATGTAAACAATGTACATTATCTTTCTCTCCAACTGATTTAGGTACTTTACATTTTATCAAAAGTAACTATGTACAGTTCATCATCATTATTTGTGTATTTTTTTCTATTAACATATGTATAGTGTTGTTTCCTTTTTCTATTTATTTGAAAACTTCTTTTTCAAATAAGTAAACATAACTAAATGTAAACATGCAACTACATGGATTGTATGTACACGATCATATGACCATGAATAAAATACTCAGAAATGTTTATACATTATAGATTATAGTGATAGTGTGTTTTTCATTTATTTTGATGTTAATTTAGTTGACTAATACAATTCATTGGTTGGATGATTAAATTCCATAACCTCGAATAAAGTGATTGATATGTTATTCTGTTGAATTATTCATTTATTTATTATAATCCACCTATTATAATTGTCATAGTAACGGTATTTCTAATACCATTTGAATAGTATGTTATGATGTTTTATCTAAATAAGAAAATATTGGGTCATAGATATGATCCTTGACTATGCAAATATGAGATAAAGCAAAAACCTCGATTAAGGTCATCTTTATCAACCCTCCCTTCATTATTCGGTTGTAACACTTATCCTGTACCCTATTCAATCCATCATACCACACCCCATCACTTCCTTTCCTTTATCTATTTACTTTTGTGTATATACAAGCCTTTTTAATGGAGAAAATGCTCTTTAGTTTTTATTTTCAAACTGTAATCACTGCTCCTATTACCCTCTCTCTCTCTAATTTATTTTGTGTCCTTGTCTGATGTTAAAACACATGCAGCTATGACAACCAAAAACTCATTTTACTCTATGTAAATATACATATATATTAATGAGTATAAGATGGATAGGTTTAACTGCTTGAAATATGAGACTTGCCAGTTTGTATATATATATATATATATATATATATATATATATATATAATATTCATGCAAATTTTTACATACATATCATTGTACGTATATTTATATATTATTTGCGTGTTTTATGACCACATGACCAGATGCTTGTCAATAATGAGTTGATGGTTTACTCTTAGACTTGTGTCAATCAATCAGGAGTGGTCGATCAGTTTTTCTATCTATCCATCTACCCATCTATTCATTAATTCACTCATTCTTTTATTCATCCACCCACTAAACACTATCTATCTAGCAAGTCAATTATCGATCAGATAGGGCTTATAAAATTGGTCGCTATATATTTCTTCTCTCTATCCATCCGATACTCTAAAATGACGACGATAATGCAAATTATTTGATGGAAAAATTTGAAAGAGTGACATTGAAATTTATTATATCTTGTGTATTATATACACACTCATGTATATCATCAGTGTTATGGATTCATTAGTGTATAAATAAGTGCTTGTTGTGTGTTTGTCTTTTTCAAATGTCATTTTGCATGTTTGAATTCCTCTTTTCCTACCTGGAAAAAAAACATTTTGTAGAGAAAGAAATGTACAAAGGGGAGTATTCAGTTACTATTCTGTATCCAATTTTTCAAACCAATGAATTTTAATCTGATTTGAACATACCATGTAAAATAACAAAATGAAGGGGGGTGTAGTAACTAAAATAATAAATAAACAAAATAATTAAGGCAAAATGGAAATGACAAAGGGTGAATGTGATTATATGATTGAAAGAGAAAAGAAACAAAGAGGCATTAGACAAATTGTATAGTTCACACATTCCCAACGTACACATAACATATCTATCTATCTACATATATACTTATGAGAAGAAAAATTGTCACCTGTGTTATTTTGATAAAAGAATTAATTCTAACAAATATGTAGTTGAACGTTGAAAAAATTGTGATAGACCATGCTTTTGCTTTCCTTCTTCTCTTTCTTATTTTCAAGCTTAACCATAGAATTTTTTTTAGTTGTTGTAAGTTTTGAGTTTGATACCGATCAAATCTCAACAGGTATGTACATGTGTATTGATTAAAATCTAGTGAACAAATAGTGAATGACATTGAGCAGTTCTAAACAAATTCACAATTGTAATCAACATTTGTTTCATATTAGTATAAGATTCCTTAACAATGGAAACTTCATCAACGATTGAACTTAAGACCGTCTTGTTTCGTCAAGAGCTGGTTATCTTCAGACTATTTCATTAGAATTTAAATGGTTTAGTTTATTTAGTTTGACTATTCACATATATAAGTCAAATCAACATTGAATCATTGAACCAACCAATTATATATCACATTGGTCTGACAATTTTTATTAACTAATTAAATAAGAATTTTTCTACAGAAGAGATAAAGTTGTTTTTACGTTCAAAGCTTCAAATGTTAAACGCTCGCATGTGAGACTGATAGGTTCTAGGTTGGAGTCTCGCGAGGGGTGATCGTGGATGCGCATGGCTGAGGAGTCACACAGTAGGACGAAATGGCCGTTCAGTGATCCCAGGTTTTCCCTGGTGGTCTAGCTTCAATTGACTCATGCTTTCAACTATGAAAATACTTAATCTGCACAAAAAACCTCTTCTGATAAACATTAATGGTTAAATATGGTTTTTTTAAAAAATGTGAAAATGAGATTCATTAAACAAATACACACAACTTTCAGTAACTTTTTTTACTACTGTACTATTCTAGTTTTAAATAACAAGAAATTTAGTAGGAGTGAAGACTCTAGAGAGTTATTCTGTTTAAAAATGTATTTTTGGTATCATATTCTCTGAGATTGATGGTTAAATTTTAATGCTTTCATTATTTTACTGGATAATTTCAATACTGTACCAATATAGAACTCATTAAAAAAAATGGATATTTATATCTTTCTATAAGATCATATTGATACAATTAAGTATTTCTGCTTACCATGCTTGTGAATTAAGGCTATATCGAGGCAATACACACAGTATGCACATATGCTTATTAGAGACTGACCAGTTGCAGTCTTAACTCATCGATGGGTAGATTCAAACAAACAATACTAAGTGAATTTAAACTTCACTCAATTGCACAAGCAAGTGGCTATCAGGACTCAGTGGCCGAGTGGATAACGTGATGGCGTTTGAAGCGAAAGGTACTGGGTTCGAGTCCCAGAGTGAACATCATCTATGAAATGCAGGTACATCCACCTGACGAGTCTCAAATAGGACGAAACGCGCGTCCTGGATTCCATTGCTAGCCACTATCCATCTCTGCTTACCATAATTAAGTATTAAGTTGAGTTAACTGATGAATATTTTCCAATTTTAAAATATTTCATAATAAAGCATATTTGATATAATTTGATATAATATATCATATAATTCTGATAAACTTCGTCTTCTCATTTTCATTATCGAAATTGATATTTTATAGTTGAAATCATGAGTCAATTGAAGCTAAACCACCAAGGAAAACCAGGAGATATTTCCTGGAAGCAGTAACCAGTGGAGTTCAACCAGGTCTGTTGCGAGATATCAACTCACTGAAAACAATGATGAATGGTTGCTCAATTTCGTGGATTGGTTGAAGTTAGATATTAACACCGTTGGATGCCGGCCATCTCAGTGGTCTAAAGATTAAGCGTCTAAGTGAGAAACTGATAAGTCCTGTGTTGGAATCTCGCAATGTGGGATCATGGATGCGCACTGCTGGGGAGTATCACAATATGACGAAATAGCCGTCCAGTGTTTCCAGATTTCCCATAGTGGTCTAACTTCAATTAACTCATGATCTCAACTATGTAAAAAAATACTGACACACAAAAAATAATTTGATATTCATTCATATGACGTCTAATCTAATGTATGTCAATGATTTTTGTACAATGTTTAAAATAATTAAAATATTTTACTTATTACAAAACAACAACGAGAAAAAAAAAGAAAAAAAAGAAGAATTCAATCAAATTCTCACTAGGGTATCTTATAAATAAATAATAAGTAAGAGAAACATAGAGACAAAGAGAAAAATTCTGATTAGTAATATCAATAGAAGTTATGTCTAATTCATTGACTAATTCATTCATTGTCATATTATGAAAAATAAGAGAGAAGGAATCATTAAAAATCAATAGTATTACACCATACACCATATGCATGTACATTAAGACATAGAAACAAACAGTCTGTTATGATAGACGTAATCAGTCATTTTTATTTTATATTTTCTTAGATAAACTTTTTTTCAACTAACAGATCAAATTACAAAATATTATGAGACGATAAAGAAGAAGAAAAACAACAATAACAACAACAACAACAAAAAGGAGATGACGTGTAACTTTTCAGTTTATTCTTAGTTATTCAGTCAATGAATCGTTGAGTTGTTTTATATAAATGATAATCTGTTCAAACATAAATACAAATCAATAAAACGACTGGACGACCGTTTCCTTCAGTGTTTCCAGGTTTTTTTATGATGGTCTAACTTGAATCAACTCATGAATTCAACTATTAAAAAGGAAATACAATTAGTTCATAATGGAAAAAAAAGAAAGCAAGAACAACATTATATAATATTTGACTTTTAGTGTGATAGTGGTTGAACCATTCAATATTTAAATGCTAAATTTCAGGTTCAAATCCCGACACACATCCAAATTAGTTGGAACAAACTGAGTAGGCTCGCTAAGTGAAATTTAAAATTAAGTAAATGAATCTCTTTTTAAATTCACTTAGTATTGTTTGTTTAAATCTTCCCATCGATGTGTTAGGACTGCAAATGGTCAGTCTCTAATTGGCATATGTGCATACTGTGCGTATTGCCTCGATATAGCCTTGATTCACAAGCATGATAAGCAAAGATGGATAGTGGATAGCAGTGGAATCCAGGACGCGCGTTTCGTCCTATTTGGAGCGAGGGTACTGGGTTGGAGTCCCAGAGTGAACATCAACAAGTCTGAGATGCAGGTACATCCAGCTGACTAGTCTCAAATAGGACGAAACGTGCGTCCTGGATTCCACTGCTAGCCACTATCCATCTTTGTGAATCTCTTTTTAGTTATTGGATTTCAAAGATTTAAAATTATTTAGTACTGAGAAATTTAAAGTTTATTATTGTTTGATAAATATAACTAACAATACATATTACATAATTCTTATTCATTTTTATTAATTAATTAATTGGTCTATTGTAAATAATCTGAAATATGAATATTTGCATCAATATACACCTTCACTTAAATAATTTATATGTCCTTTGAAAAAAACTAAATATCAAGTTTTGTTAGAATATTGTACCTAATGATACAGTTGTTTGATCTGTTAATTGACATTATATTTCAAAGTTGAAATCATGAGTCAATTGAAGCTAGACCACCATCGAAAACCTGGAAGCACTGGACGGCCGTTTCGTCCTCAACATTGCGCATCCACGACCCCGCAATAGGACGAAACAGCCGTTTAATGATCCCAGGTTTTCCATAGTGTTTTAGCTTAAATTGATTCATGATCCCAACTATATAAAATTACTAAAATCTCCACAACCCCCCCCCTTCTTAATATTTTCTCGGAAATTATACATTACATATACATTTGTAAAAGTATTAACTTTATAATATTAATATAATTTTTAAATGGAAAAAGTAATAGTTTTATCATGGACTAACATAGGTAAGATATTAAAAACGAATACAATCTCTAATTGTCTCCTTCTACGAGAAAGGATAAAAGTCAAGAACAAAATATCAACACAATATAATTATTAATTTGTTGTTCCTGTATAGCCAGTTATATATAGGACGTAAAATTTGCTAAGCTCATCATCGTATATCAGAACATTATCCGTCTTGGTTGAGTAAAGGATAGGTAAAAGTGATTAAGAATTTTATTCTCTCTCATTCAGTGGATATAGGTCATCAAATACACTTAAATAAAGCTTTTAAGGTTATCCACCATATTTCGCCAAATTTACCACATGATTTACGAGTTCATCTTTTGTACAGTGCTGAAACCATCAATAATTCACGTTCAGAAACCAAACCGTTACATCCAAAAGAAGTTTGTACAATCACTCTCGCTACCTTAACTATACATATAGGAGTGAACTTGTAGCTAAAATTTGAAGAAAACCTTTCCTTCAAAAATATTTAAACTGTTTTCTTTTTTTTGCATTTTTCATATTCTCAACATTCATCCCTTGATACTTACATAACTACTATAATACTGACCTTTCATCAATAGATTTAAATCAGTTGAATTTTAAATAGCCTTTGCAAATTTATATGTTATATACAATTGTGTTTCATGGATGATAACACTATAGTGCATTATTCATGTAATACATTCAACATTTGACCAATGTTACAGGGGAAAGGTTTTATTACGACAAAAATTTTAAAGCTTAGTATTTACGATTTGTAAAAGGTATATTGGACACTCACTTATTATTGTTTGTTTGAATCTTCCCATTGATGTTTTACGACTACAACTGGTCAGTTTCTAATTGGCATATGTGCATACTGTGCGTATTGCCTCGATATAGCCTTGATTCACAAGCATGGTAAGTAAAGAGTGAACATCAACTCTGAGATGCAGGTACATCCACCTGACGAGTCCTAAATAGGACGAAACGCGCGTCCTGGATTCCACTACTAGTCACTATCCATCTTTGTACATTGGACATGTTTTGATGTAATTTTATTGTAGAATTCACATGTGATTTGTCATCTATCCAGTATATTTCTCTTCCGCTTATTTTAACTCAACTCAACAATTCCTTCATTACAAATAAGTGATTAATTAAATTTTATGCGAAAAATAAAATCACTATTAAGTCAAATTTTTCTTGTTACTCTAGATCAATGTAACTAACTGATTGAATTTCTACATTGAATAGATTATTTTCATATATATTTTTTCCACTTTGTTTTATTTGAATTCCGATATATATTGGCGCCTGATTTGTTTTGCTATCTAATTCACTGTGCTCTGTATTGAGGATAATACGTGATTATACATGTATATATGTATACATACATGGTTATATTGTACTTTTGTTACAATTTATCAGGTATTTCTACACATCTATATCTGTATATTTATCTGTTTGTTTACGTATTTGTAAAAGTGTAGATGTTTGTATTTATTTAGGAAATCACATGCAAAAAAATAAATAAGAGCACACACAAACTGTGCGGATGTGATTACAATACAAAAATCAGATTAATTAATCTATTTGTCCATTATATAGTCAAGAAATTATAAGGGTTTTTTTGAGCTATAAACTGTCTTCATGAATGTATATATATATACATGCAACACACATGAATCTAGGTAGCCAAGGTCAATTTTGTGAAATTTTAACTGAGGCGCCTTTCAAATGATGTATATCACGTTTTCTCTACGATATTTATCACTAAATTCTCTATTATTTTTATTGTATTCTCAGTCGTCTTTTGAATAACCATAAATATTATCGGCTATTATTGGGATATATCCATTAATATATATATTTATCTATTTCTTGTTATTATTTCCCACGAACAAATATTCGTTCATATACACGAGCAGCTTAAAGACACAGAGATGTACACCAAATCAGTACATAAAAGTATATACATATGTATATATATATATGCACATTAGGACGAAAAAATCCTTTGATCAGTGAACAAAATGATTGTGAGATTCATTTTTCCCTATTTGAAATGACGTTACTTAGGTTATTGGGTGTAGATGTTGTCGTTTAATATGTGTGTTTACACCACCATTTCGTGAATATAAGCTCCTGTCTTTAAATACATGATGT
The DNA here is from genome assembly GCA_944470415.2 of Schistosoma rodhaini. Lineage (NCBI taxonomy): Eukaryota > Metazoa > Platyhelminthes > Trematoda > Strigeidida > Schistosomatidae > Schistosoma > Schistosoma rodhaini. The sequence continues at coordinate 15,194,583 of OX104037.1, forward strand.
ATGAATAAAAGAGTAGTAACGTATAAATCACAAAATAACCGCATATATATATATATAAACATAAATTACCTTAATCAAATACTAAGGTTAATATACGAGCAACTGTTTGTTCATGGATTGTAAACCAGTATAACATATTGAACGAATAGTAGAATTTCAATGACCTAAATCAGAAACTGATCTTAGCTATATCATCATTGAAAACTAGGAAGCACTGGTCAACTCTTTCACTCCAGTATGAGGGTTCTTAGCAGTGCACATCCATGGCACCACCAGAAGGGATCGAACTTAGGACCTATGACCTCACACTCGAATGCTTGATCTCCAGACCACTGAGCGGGTATCCAATTTAATTATAGTGAATAATAGTTTTGTTATACGATTAAGCGACTGAATCTCTTTTTTGTTTGGAAAATTAGGGATAAATTATAATAATTTAAAATTTTAGTCAATACATTGATATTTTGTTACCACCGCATTTATTACCTTATTCATTAACATAACATTCTCATATTTGATAATTATCCTATACATTTATTCATTCACCGTGGTTAGATAACATCTTTGTTCCAGTATTCTGTAGTAAACAATTTTAGCAAGGTGGAGGTAATTACCAAAATTTGTATTTATGTAAAAGGGTGGTTTATTAATGAATCCTAATGAAATTACACTTGTAATCTCTGAGCTTCTTCTTCATCCGTAGACTTATGCATTTATTAAGCTATAGTGAATACGACTATACAACTTTAGTAAATGAAGATCTTTCATCATCCAATTCTTCTCACCTTTAAATTATTATCAGAAGGAGTTTTTGGAGATTTCAGTATTTTCATAGTTGGAATCATGAGTCAATCGAAGCTAGACCACCACGGAAAACCTGAAAGCACTGGACGACCGTTTCGTTCTATTATGGGTCTCCTCAGCAGTGCGCGTCCACTATCCCGCCTCGCGAGATTCGAACCCAGGACCTACCAGTCTCTTTTTTACAAATAAATTCACTACTCGATCTATTGTAGACCACCATTAAAAATTTAAAAGCACTGAATGGCCATTGTGAATTCAACTGTGAAGATACTACTATCTCCGCAAATCCCTATATTATTCTTTTCTTTAATCGCTTTATGAAGTAAAAAGTACTTTTAATAGATTTTTAAAACGAATGAAGAAGAGAAATTTATAGTAGAAAATTGTTTATGTTTTACTAGTTTCTGAAACAAAACAAAAAACAGTCAGCTTGTTCTACCAGGTACTTTTTATCAATATTTATCTCATTATAGTATATTAACTTTCTGGTTGAAATTAAGATCCGCACTAGAAAATTGAATTGGATGGAATGATAAGAATGATTGACTATTTTAAGCAGATAACTAGTAATTTTGATTACGTAACTATGTAATACAAAGTAATCAATAAATGACTAACGTTGGAAATTCAAAGTTAGAACTGATTTCTTCATCATTTTATGCTTAGTTTATTTAAACTATACTATTCTCAATGACAGCGTAATTAGTGACATAGTTATTCTGTAGATATTGGTAATTGAAATATCTTCAATAGTCAAAGAGTTGGTGATACATGGGAATCTTTAAGCATAAATAGACAACTCAAAGTGACTAATTTCGTTTTGAACTACTTATACTCTTGATGAGTAGTGTATTCTATCTATTTGTTTAACATAGTGATTACTTTTTTTTACATAGTTGAGATCATGAATCAATTGAAGCTAGACCACTATGGAAAACCTGGAAGCACTGGACGACCTTTTCGCCCTATTGTAGGACTCCTCATCAGTGTGCATCCACGATCTCATAATAGGACGAAACGGCCGTCCAGTGCTTCCAGGTTTTCCATGGCGGTCTAACTTCAATTGACTGATGATCTCGACTATATAAAATTACTCAAATCGCCACAAACCCCCTTTCTGATAGTGATTACTCTTCATGTAATTAGCATTATTATCGCCATAGTTATTGTCGTCATGTTATTCAGTAATTTAATAATGACTAAATTGTGTAATTTTTTTAAAAAAAAGAAGTAAACAAACAAGTATACATAGTAATATGAAAATTTTTTTATATTCAATGTATCCATATATGTTAGTTACAATTGAATATGAACATGATGAACATTTCTCCCAGTTACAGTTATTCATAATTTTTTCTTTACATTTTTCTTTTTGTTTATCTATAAGTGTACATGTAATACAATGTTATATTTCATTTGTTTTGTACTGTTTTGTTGTCTTGTTATTGCTTTCTATGAAAACCTGACTACATCAATGACTTTTCATGTCAGAGATATGTCAATCAAATGTTACTTTATATGTATATGTACATTTATACATATGAATAAGTGAATAATTTTCTTACTACGAATTATAGAAACAATATAGATACACTCGTATTCATGTATTTACACTTATAAATTATAGATTGATGGATAGATAGGTAGATAGATAGATAGATAAATAGATTGGATTGTTTGTAACATTAACTATCTACCTATTTAAAAATTCTATTGGTTTCCTTCATTCATTTTCTAGTAAAATATATCACATTGTTTTCTGTTTTTGGGTTTTTGATTCATTCAATCACTTTTGGTTGATGTTCTATTGTGACTATTGTTCTTCTATTCTGTTTTAAATGTTTCTGTTGTCACTAACAGTAGTAATAATACCAATAGTGATAGGATTATTACTACTACTATTATTTTCATCGTGTTAGTGTTACTAACTATTCTTCTCAATGTGTTGTAATTTTTGTTCTCTCTTATGTTATCTTGTTACTTCAAGAATATACTAAATTGTATTGAAACATGCTTACGTGGATGTAGTGAGCTAGTCACTTTTAGCTTCTACTATCCCATTCAGTCAAAATCAGTCAATCAATCATTCATCCATTTATTTATTCATTCATTCATCCAATATTCTTTCTACTTATTGTCCTCTCTCTCTCATTTCCTTCTTCACAGAACGATATAATGTGAGTGTGAAAGACATAAGATTGAGAGAGAGAAAGAAAGAAACAGGGTATTCCACCACCCAATATAAGTTAAACAGAATGCATGATTATATTTCTCACGGATAGTAAATGTATGTTATTTTATCCATTTTTTTAAAACGAATGAGCACATACATACAAACTCATGTACAAATTATCCATCTCTCTCTATCAATCAATCAGTCAGTCATTTAAGTTAGTGTGTCTATCAATTACACATGTAAGTACGTACATATTCACTGAAGGGATAATATTTTGCCTGTCAATCAAAAATGTCGTTAAAAATCACCTATAAAAATCTCCATGCTAACTATAATATGTTTGTATATTTAAGTGTATACAACTCAGCATAGTTCAGACAACTGCCTACCTCTACCTATCTGCCTGCCAAATGTCCTAAAAAAAAATAATTGTCTATGAAAATTGAACTAAGAGATGCCACCCAAAACTATTTTCAATAATCTAATACTAATAAGAGTATCTGTCTGTCATAAGGGATATATGTATACATATACATAAGTAGGTTAGATTATTTACTGACTGACAGAGTTAAGTTGTTTACATTGTTCAACTAGTCAGTTGTTTAGTCAATCAATCAGTAATTTGATGTATGAAAAGAGGGGTAAAATAGAATGACATTTAAAAAAAAATGTTCATGATGATGATGATGATGATGTTGATAAATAAATAGTGTTAAAACTTGAAAAGTGTCTATTTTTCACATTATGAATATGATTTATTATTGTTTGTTATTATTTGATATTGTTTACAATAAATTATTTATAATTGAAATCATAAGTCAATTGAAGCGAGGCGAGATCGTGGATGTTCACACTGAGGAGTCCCACAATAGGACAAAACGGCCGTCCAGTGCTTCCAGGTTTTCCATGGTGGTCTAGCTTCAATCGACTAATGATTTCAACTATGAAAATATTGAAATATCCATAAAACCCCTTCTGATAATAATTATTTATAAGAAATGTAGTTATGAGGAAACAAGATAATAGTTTAGTTATGTAATATATGGTAGATACAAATGATTTCGAAAATTCATTTTGAGTAAACTATTTTATAAGATGAAATGATGGATCAATTAACTAAATGTTTTCATTTATATTATTAATATTGAACACTAACCCAATGATGGTAGTCATTGGTAGTCATCATTATTATTCAACTGAAAGTATACTAGAAAGTAATTGGAATTTTGTAGTTTGCATCATGGACTAAATTAAGTTAGGTAACGTTTGAAGTCCAGGAAGCAATGAATATCTGTTTTGATTTAGTATGGAATCATCATTAGTGAGCATCTTATCTTATACTTTGTCGGCTGGTCGCCTTAAACAGACTGTAGTTTGTTATTCTAAATGCAATTGACTGAAATTATTAACCAGTCCTAATTGATTTCTACATCAGAATACCTAGATTATCGTATACTTTGATATTGTTCATGTGACTTTTGGATTGATTGTTCTCCCAAGGGTGATGGATTAGCAGATGACGTAGTTACTGAGTTCATTTCACTCCGTTATTGCACCCATTTTAAACATTTTACACCTTTGAAGTGATCTAGTTTGGCAGTGTCATTCATGGGCTTACTGCCTGAGATATACCTGGTTTCGTAATACACTGTTTTTATGCTTTCTAATCGGCAAGTCTCTTAGGGTTCAATGTTAAAAATTAATTCTATTTGTTCGGAAAAACAGTATGTGAGATCGTTAGCGATCAAACTTTCAGAAATGGATCACTCGACCCAAGTCGAATGTTTCTTGGTTTTCAATGGTTTTCCAACTCAAGTCAATTCGTAATGTAAACCATAAAATTTAGCAAACATAGTCAGTCTCTATCCTAATAAAAACTGAAATGTAGTGAAGTGATTCATTTTATTACTAAAGAAAACATGAAATAAATTCTGTACACTTTTAAGCTGCATCAAGAGTCTTTAATTGTTTCCACAATATTATTCTACTGCATCATTTGTTTTAAAGACGAAATTTAAGTACATCAAGTCCCTAGTATTGATTCAACCTCATTTTTTAATGTATATAGTAATAAGTTGAATTATTGAGAATGAAATTATTGAATTTATGGATTTTAACAATTCCTTGATTTTCACTTTATTGACCACTTGGTGGTAACCGATTGTATGTTCGTCTAGTCCTTTTCATATTGATCGAGTTCTATCGATCAAATTACAATTCTATCAACTGCATAAGTGACCTGACATCTTGTGCACTATGTTGGGATGCTTGGTGTAGATTATTGGTAGGATACCATGAGCTTAAATTTCCTTCTTAGTCCTACAGGAGATCAGTTTCAATCCGATAAGCCCACTTACAACACCTCGGTCTGCGAGCGTTTATGATGAGGGTTCGGATCCCATGGGAAACATCGATTCCTTCAAGATTGTGTAGGCGCCTTACTTGCGAGTGCCAACAAACAAAAACTTAAGTCCAGGGTTTCTTACAGACTCTCCACTTGGAGGTCTCATAGAAAGTTCCGGTTTTACTCCTAGGTACGGGTTTAAGTAGAAATGGGTTCGCGCTTTCTGAAAAAAAAGAAACTTATGACCATAAGCTGTTGAGGCCAGAGTTACGTCATGACTATGTTGTTCACATCCTTCTCAAAGGTCATAATAAGGATACATCGTCGTAAATATTTCTTTTAGACAAATCATGTCATAATGAATTTCTAACTTACTACTTAATCATGTCATCTGTGAGAAAGTTGTACATAGTATAATTTTATTCAGTATCGTCCAAATATTTTAGGCATTTAGTAAATTTGTAAGCCGCATTTGTCATAGATCGATCTCGGTTGAGGCACTATTGAAAACCTAGAATACTTAAATTTCGGGGTAAATATTTGACTATTAAAACTACTGCATTAGCAATCAACAGTACAGTTGCAATTTCAATCGATTTAACTAAATTAATAAATGTTTCACTGACTTTTTGTTTACTTCTCTTTCATTTTTCAATTACATTAGATTTGCTAGAACCAATGAAACATGGCCAATCACCAAACAAAGAGATGAACACTGCTCATCTACATACAAATAATGAACTAAAGTTTTTAAATAAATCATACAATCATAATTTCATTGGGAATATGATGAATGCCAACAATAATAGTAATAATTCGAATAGAACCAAAGCAGGGATTGGAAGTAATAGTAGTATTAGTAGTGGACGAGCTAGTCGAACGAATTTATCACCTAGTTCCACCATGAATCATGATCAAAAACGAAATCATCATCATTACCATCGAAATTTCACTGAATCATTGATAAACAATAATAATGCTGGAACTAATAATAGTAATAATAGTAATATGGGCGACTCAAATTCAACAGAATCTGATGAAAATTCATCAATAAATTTGTCAGTCAATAATAATGCAACTACTACATTAATGACCACGTCATCAACACCAACGCCAACGACAACAGCGCCTTTATCGTCGTCATCATCATCCCCTAGTGGCGTTGGGTCAGGTGCATTATTTAGTATTCGACGAGCTGTTGGGTTGTCTAGAACTAATCTACCATTTCCAGCACGGAAACGTCTATTCGGTTGGTTAGTTGATCATTTGAGAGAACCATATCCTTCAGAAGAAGAAAAAATGATGCTTGCTATGGAAACTGGATTATCACGTACAACAGTGAATAATTGGTTCATTAATGCTCGAAGACGTTATGTTAAACCATTAATGCAAGGCCGACTTGTTCTCCAATCAGGAGTTTTTAAAACAGTCACTAGTGAAAATTGTAACACTACAGCATCTGGTGGAGGCAGCGGAGGAGGTGCTGGTGGAGCATCATCATCGTCAGCTTCTTCACCTCCATCCCCAACATCAAATACTGGTACTAACAATAATCAATACGTACCAACAAATCCTTGTATAACCACTAAATCAAATTATACAAATAGTCCATTAAATGAAAAAACTCATCGAGAAAGATCTACCTCACGAAGAAATAATTCACTAACTGGGAATACTCATGTTAATATTAGTAGTAATAACATGAATAATTCATCTAACCTATTACAAATGTCAAATTCATTTAATTCATGTTCAGCTAATGATGCAACAAATACATCATGTCATTATAATAATAATTCATTTATTTCAAATCCTTTTTTAAATCAACCAAATAATTTATCGATCAGTAAGTCGTCAAACTCATCATCAGATTCCACTGCATCTATTTCAGCAATGGCAGTAGCTGCAGCCGCAGCGGCAGCTGTATACGCTGGTGCAAATATAAATTCAAACAGAGGAGATGTAACAGGTGGAGGAAACAGAATAGGATGTTCATCCACATTGACAGGATCAATTTCACCATCATCAACATCTGTATTATCATCAAATTCATCATTACTCTTCTCTACACAATTCAATAATCTACTTAATAATGCAGCAATGGCAGCCGGTGTATCAGTATCAGGATCAAATTCAATGACAAACATAAATCGTTCTACACGTACAGGATTATCTATTCATTCTCTTCAACAACAACAACATCATCGACAAAATCAACAACCATCACAACAACAAATTCATTCAGATATTTTATTATCTAATGAACATTTAGTTGATAGTATAACAAATTTATCTAAAAATTTATTATGTTCTTCATCTAATGAACAAGAACATATGATTAGTGGTACTACTGGTGATTGAAAAGGGTAAGAGAAAAAAAAGTGAAATTGATGAAATAATTATAACATTGTAAATTACATAATTCATACTATTTATAAGTCATATCATTCAAATACTACTTCTACTACTACTAATAATAATGAAAGTATGCAATCTGATATGGAAGTTGGATTCTTTTTCATTCATTATCTATATTCATTTCATAAATCTTATTTTGAAATGAGCACAATTTGTATTGAATAGTATAAAATACTTAAGAAAAAGTAGATAAATGAATCTTATGGATCCATATTTATTGTACATAATTGAAGCTATAAGAAGATTGATTGTGTATACACAATTTGTTTATTTCTTTACTTTGTTTTTTCTATACTCCCTTTCATTTTGTTTCTTTGTTGTTGGCTTCATATTTTCATGTGTAAGTGTAAGTTTCAATTAGGCACTCTTATAATATATTCTTTGCTGTGTGTGTGTATGTATGTATTTACGCCAATCTATGCTATTTGTCAATATCTTTAACTGATATTACCTTCATTTTATATTAATGATAATAATATTACATAATATTTGTAATTTTTTCAACGAGTCATTTTCCCAAAAAAAAATTTTTTTCCTTTTCATTCAATTGAAGTGTATGTTGCTAAGTTTTATAACAAGAAGAAAAAGAAAACGATACATAATCCTGTATGTGTGTAATGCTTTAAGAGATCTAAAGGTGATGACATATTTCTGTATTTTATTGTAATTTCATTTTGTTTTTACCGTGTGTGTGTGTGTTGCATATCTGATAAATTTAAAGATGTGAGGAGAGAGAGGGAGAAGTAGTGAAATTTGGAGATCAAGTAAAATTTAGTTAAAAAACAATTGAGAACTAATATGTACACAAAAGAAATGATGATAGTTAAATATAATAAAATGATTACTTTTTGATACTCCCACCTCCCTCTCCCTCTCGTTCTCTTGTTCCCTTATAAAAAGAAATCTTGTGAATACTGTGGACAATTTTATTTGTGTAACTGTAAACCTTTAAATATTCTATTCTATTATCTTATTATATTCTCTTTTTAAAAAACAAACAAACTGGAAACAATAAGAGATCATCATATTAGCAATTTTAACAATGTTAATATGTGCCTAATTGATATACATCCCTATGAACAACGAGAATTATTCAAAGAGAAGTACAGATGAATATACTACTGATGAAAATATACACATACACATTCTATATTATTTTACAGAATATTACATTAAATGAAAAACCATACATAAGGTAAAACATATTCAAATAAACAATAACTACACATGATGATATTATATATATCACTCAAGTAATCTTATGGTAATTATTACATTAAAGATTACTATGACTATTAATATATTGGTTACAAATGAATTCTTTTTTTTGTATTAGCGGCTAATAATGACAATGATGATGATAATGACGAAGTTAATAATAACAATAATAACAATAATACAGACTTGTTCATCTTCATCTCTGTCCTAAACACTTGCCGTTTTTTTAAAATTTTATTTTGTTTCTTTTCTTTCTTGTTTGTTTGATTGTTTTTCTCTCGTTTTTTTGTTTGTTGTTGAAGTGAATACATCTATACATAAGTATAAATATTGTTTTCTTTATTAAATATGTTTGATTTTATAATGAATATCTTCTATAAATCAGATTGCAGATTATTTACGTGTGGTATTCATCAATAACTGATGTTAATTAGAGGTATCATTGAAAATCAGGAAGCAAGGGGCACTTACTTTGTTTTTGTATACAATAATAGATTAGTGTATACACATGGTTCCATCACTGATTGAGTCAAGAACATTTAAGTTTTACGCTTAACCAATAGACTATTGAGTCATTAAAGTGAGGCAAAAACCCGAAAACATAGATTGTTTGCAAAATTGTTTTTCTAAAAATAGAACTTGAAAATATTGAAGTAACTCACATTTTAAAATGGATGGGGACAATCGTATTTAAAGGAAATCAACTTAGGTTGAATACATACGAGCTGCTGGATATGGAATGGTTCAGTGTCTTGAAGCTTTCGCTATGTGAGACAGAGAAATTAGGTATTGGGTCAAACTAAAGCGAAGTAGTTGGCAGATGCCTCCCAATTCTCAATAGTTCTCTAGCTGTTAGCAATTTTTCATAAGACTGTAGTTGAATCGTTTTAGATAATGTTACGTAATTAAGATGTTTCGAAACCCTAGTAGTATTGAGTGAATAATGTGATTTATTTATTCCTAGAACTAACAAGTGAGTACACTACTAGTCACCACTAAATCAGTACTGAAGACAGAGAACACAGTGGACTCGCTCTAATGTAATGTATTTGATATTAGAATTGTACTTTTAAGTATTTATAGAACGACTGTTGTTTTTTACAAACTCTACAGTTATATGTAAAGAGAAGAGCAAAACATAATTCTTTAAATTTCAGGGATTTCTTATCAATGATTCTAAAAAATTAGATATTTTAGTTTGCGTCAGGGACTGGTATACATTTCAAACTTACGTCAAATCGTGATATTACTGAAATTTATTTCAATAAAGTCAATGAATAAATCACCTACAGACGATATGATTAGAGAATGATTATTTCGAAAAGTAACAGTAATTCAAAAATTTTGTTCTCAAATATTCATTATCAAGAGTCAGTTTTAATTGAATATCTTTATTGTTGAAGGTAAATGTACTTACTTACTTAATTACTTACTTACGCCTGTTACTCCCAATGGGGCATAGGCCGCCAACCAGCATTCTCCAACCCACTCTGTCCTGGGCCTTCCTTTCTAAGTCTTTCCAACTTTTGTTCATTCTTCTCATGTCTGTCTCCATTTCTCGACGTAATGTGTTCTTTGGTCTTCCTGTTCTCCTTTGACCTTCAGGATTCCATGTGAGAGCTTGCCTTGTGACGCAGTTGGGTGATTTCTCCGATATGTGTCCTATCCACTTCCAGTGCTTCTTGTTGATTTCTTCCTCTACTGGAACCTGGTTTATTCTCTCCCACAGTAGGTTGTTGCTGTTAGTGTCTAGCTAACGGATTCGAAGTATTTTGCGTAGACAACCGTTAATAAACACTCATATCTTCCGGATGATGGTTTTCGTAGTTCTCCACGTCTCCGCCCCATATATTGAAAATTTTGATCTTGGTGTTGATTGACAACTGTTTTGAGTTCCAGATGTTCTTGAGTTGTAAATATGCTGCTCTTGCTTTGCCGATCCGCGCCCCTCACATCTGCATCAGATCCACCGTGTTCATCAGTGATGCTGTCCAGATATACAAAGGTCTCCACATCCTCCTGTCAAGTGTAATTCGATTGTTGTATGCTGTGTTGTATCGGAGAATCTTGCCTTTCCCTTTGTGTATGTTGAGACCTACTGCTTCTGAGGCTGCTGCTACATTGGTTGTCCTGCATTTGTTACTGCGTATGTTATAGAAGAACCAGATCATCCGCGAAGTCTAGATCGTCCAGCTGCATCCTAACTGTCCATTGTATATATATTGTTACTTTGATAATTATTCAATTAAATATTATGAAGACAATAATTTCAATATTTCATTAGCTATCATTTATCCTTATTGATAAAACTTTTAGAAAAAAAAGATTAGATCATTTAGAAGTGTGAACTGGTTAGTAACTGATTTCATTCAACCAAATGTATGGCTAGTTCAAATATTGAACATTCATTCTGTTCTGTTTTTTTTGGTTTGTGTGAATAAAGCAAGAATAAACTAGAAAAGGAGGAGACATTTCAGATATTAACATTTATGTTACAATTTTAAAATGTATTTTAAATAAACAACCAGTTAGTAAGTCAACCAACCAATCAATCAATCAACATATTCACTAATCAATCAATCCATCAATCAATTTATGTGTGAAGACGCCAAAGTTTACTTGAAACCTAGCAATACAACCTAAATATCATTAAATATACATTTTTTGACAGACTGTTAAAAAGGTCAATCGTCAACGAACAATAATAGAGGGCAGATAGAGAGAAAATGTTTATCTAATTAATTATGCTAAATAATAACAAAATGAATTTCTTGAACAAAAATTACTGTTTATTATTTTTTTGTTTTTGGTATCTTGGTAACAAATATGTTTTTTAGTATAAGAGGATTTTGAAGATTGTTCAATTTGTAATTTACATTATTGATTGACCTTAGTTAGACAACTATTGAGACATAAAGAGTGTTGAACAACTGTCACATCAAAGCATGGAACTTTTCAATAGTTCACATTCACGACCATGACAGGGAGCAAACCATTGGTTAACAGCTCAGTGATATAGTAATTAAGCACTCGTCGGGAAGAAAATCACTTAATGGGTTCAATGTTTGGAAATATAGTAATTAGATAGTGCTGAAAAATTCCGTTCTATAACAAAACACTTGACTGGTACTCTCTAGGTTCCAATATTTATCCAGCTAAAACTAACCAGTGATGTAAGCTATAAGCATACCCAAAATATAGGCACCAAAGTAGATGGAGATATATAAAATCCGAAGTGGAAAAATAAAAATATTTTTGACACAAAGTTTATCAATATGGTCAAACAAATACATTATTTTCACAGTTGAAATCATGAGTCAATTGAAACTAGACCACCATCGAAAACCTGGAAGCACCGCTTTAAGGCCGTTTCGTCCTATTATGGGACTATTCAACAGTGCGCATCCACGAACCCGCACCCGCGAGATTCGAATCCAGGACCTACCGGTCTCGAGCCGAAGCCCTTAACCGATAGACCACTGAGCCGGCATCCAATGGTGTTAATGTCTAACTTCAACCAATCCACGATTTTGAACAACCGTTCACCAATTGTCTTCAGTGAGGAGTCCCATAATAGGACGAAACGGCCTTAAAGCAGTGCTTCCAGGTTTTCGATGGTGGTCTAGTTTCAATTGACTCATGATTTCAACTGTGAAAATAATGTATTTGTTTGACCATATTGATAAACTTTGTGTCAAAAATATTTTTATTTTTCCACTTCGGATTTTATATATCTCCATCTACCCAACGATGTTAATTGCTAACTTAAACCAATGCAAGAAACTGCTCGACCATCTTTCATTGTCTGAGGTAGGTACTTGTCTCTACTATACACGGGGTAGCTCTACCGGTCATCTTGTAATTTTAGGTTGGCAAAACATCTATTCACAACAACAAATTAGATTATTTAAATAAGTATCACTTTATAAAAATAAAGCGAGAGGAACAGTATTGCAGAATAAAGTGAATTCACTAAGGTTCAAGGCTTCTCATCAGCTGCAAACGACCTAAATTTACAATAAAAACATCATTGTATAAAGTTCTATTACATAATGAAATCAAAGAAGTTTAGTTCGAAAAAAAACTTGAGAAACAAGAGAAAAAACACATTTAACATAATGGGTAAGCAAAGATGGGTGGTGGATAGCAGTGGAATTCAAGACGTGCGTTTTTTCATATTCGGGACTCGTCAGCTGGATGTACCTCATCCTATAGTTGATGTTTACTTCGGGACTCATCAATTGCAGTCCTAATCATCAATGGGGAGATTAAGACAAACAATACAAAATGAACGATAGTTAAGATTTATTAGTATTCATATGTTGACGATGAAATCAATAAAAAGAGAGAAGAGGTTAAAGTTGTAAGTGGTAATAAAGGGAATCGTTAACAATTGTTTATAAATGAATGACAATAAAGGTACCTATTTAACATAAAATTAAGGTTAACATCTTGAGTGAACGTCTGTGGGATTCTTTACGTTAAGTTATGAACTACATTAAAGCGGCGACGTAACTGAAAAGCGTTAAAATTTTATAACTGTTTTACCATGACAACGTTAGTTGTTTCATACTTTTTTCTGTGTACAAAGATCAAGTTGGAAGCGCTTGATGGTTGTGGCCTCTGAAAAATAGAGTAAAAGTGGTGTACATTGCCTGTTAGTTATTTTGAGTGCTTTTGAGACATCTGCGTTGTTTTCACTATCTATTAAATGTCTAGTAATCGCGCTTGTAAAAACGTTACTTTCTTCCAGGAACAACTTACGGGAAATATGTTCCGAAAACCTTGTATACGTCCTTATTTCAGTCCTTCGTATATAAATGCTTCCACAGGTACATGTAAATTCGTAAATACATTTTGTGGTGACCTCAAAAGGGTAATGATCTGATTGATTTGAGGAACATTTAGTGTTATAAACCGAAAATAGTTAAGCTGCATGGAAGCTTATCCTTAGCTCTGCTTTAATATTTTTATAAATCCTCCCAGAAATCTATTCACTTATTAATCCAAGTCGGATAAAGACAGGTGTTCTGTTAACAGTTATTTGTTTGGGATTTTCCGTGTTTTATAATAAACTTCTTTGGATATCCTTTTTTATAAGGCATTCTTCAATGTATGCCATTTCTTCCTGCATTTTATCCTTTTGGGAACAACCTTCTAGCCCAACTAAATAGGGTTGGATAATTAGGTGTTATAAAAGCAGAGTGAAATTTTTTGTCTGTTATTTTTGTACAATAAACAATTGTTTACGGCTTAGTCACGGTCACTTTCTTTGCATATGGTGTCGCATATGTATTTCTATATACATTACTCCACCGACGATCGAAGAAATCAGGATGGCCATCGGACAAATCTAGAGTAGGAAAACATCAGCACCTAGCAATAAAGCAGCTGAAACACTGAATTCAGACACAAAAGTAATTGCAAGCATGCTCCACACTCTATTCAGGAAAATTTGGGAGGATAAACAAGTGCCAAGATACTGGAAAGAAGACACCTCATCAAGATACTAAAGAAATGAGATTTGAGCAAATGCGAGAACTATAGAGGCACCAAACTACTGTTTGTACCAGGGAAAGTCTTCAACAGAGTGTTGCTGAAGTGGATGAAAGACTCATTAGACGTCCAGCTTCGAGATCAGCAGGCTGGATTCCTCAAGGAGCGGTTGCGCATGGATCAAATTGCCACGCTATGGATAATCGTGGAACAATCAATTGAATGGAACTCGTCACTATACATCACCTTCCTGGACTAGGAAAAAGTGTTTGACAGTTTGGATAGAAGGAACATATGGAAACTTCTTCGACACTATGGTGTACCTGAGAAGATCGTCAACATCATCAGGATTTCAAACGACGGACTACAGTGCAAAGTCATGCATGGAGGATAGCTGACAGATGCATTCCAGTAAGGACCGGAATCAGACAAGACTGCCTACTATCCACCTTTTTCTGTCTTCTAGTGGTTGACCGGATTATAAAGACCCCAAAATCTGAGGGGAAGCACGAAATAAAATGGACATCTCAGGATCAATTAGACAATTTAGACTTTTCATATGACTTAGCCTTCCTATCTCATGCACACGAGTAAATACAGACGAAGACAACAAATGTAGCAGCAGCCTCTTCATCAGTAGACCTCAATATACACAAAGGAAAAATGCAAGATCATCAAATACAACACTGAGAGCACCGACCTAATCACACTTAATAGGGTAGCTCTGGAAGATATGAAATCTTTCATGTATTTGGGAAGCATCATCTATGAACGAGGAGTATCCGATGCAGACGTAAAGGCGAGGATTGGCAAAGCAAGGACAGTATTCCTACAATTGAGGAACATATGGAACTCAAAACAACTGTCAATCAATATGAAAGTGGGAACCTTCAATACGAACGTCAAAACAGTTCTACTGTACGGAGCTGAAATTCGGAGAACTACCACGAACATCAAACAGATCAGGTATTTATAAACAGTTGTCTACTCAAGCTACTTAATATCTGTTGGCCGGATACCACCAGGAACAGCTTACTGTGAGAAAGAACAAACCAACCTCCATCTGTGGAGGAAATTAGGAAAAGACGTTGGAAATGCGTAGGACATACAATACGGAAATCACCGAACTGCATCACCAGGCCAGGCAATTACTTGGAATCGCGAAGGAAAATCAAAAGGTGGAGGACCAAAAAACACACTATGTTGGGAATTGAAAGCGGACATGAAAAGGATAAATAACAACCGGAAAGAACTGGTAAGGACTGTTCAGGACAGAGTTGGATGGAGAATGCTGGTGAGTGACCTATGCTCCTCCACGAGCGGTAACAAGCGTAAGTAGGTAAGCAAATAAGTAAATATAAGAATTTTAAAATCGATTGGACTATAAATAATAAAGATTTTATTCAACCTATTCTGATTTCTTCAATATTTCATCAATTAGTATTATCTAGAATACTAAACGTGTTATGTTTTCTGTGATGTTAATCCAATCATGAAACATTTCATAGAACCGTTAGTTTTGTTCAGAGAAAAAAATACAGATGAGAATAAAACTTCATAATTGAGTAAACAACTTGTTAAGGAGGTATATTTCTCCATCTTAGTGATACAAATTCGTGATGACAGTAAAATGTAAGTTACGTAGATGTATAATTAAATATCGATGAAAATAACGAACTTCAAATGACTCTATTTATTTATCTATCACTACAAACAATACAACTTCAAAACTTCTTCCCATATTTGGTTCGAATTGTCAATTTTTCATTGGTGAATTACACTGTACTAAAATATTGTTAATTTATCATTTCTTATCATCTTAAATCATGATTACCACAAAAAAATTATCCTAAACAAAAAGGTGACTTCATTTTATATAAATCAACTTTATATCTTTTGATCAATCTGTCTATTTACATCAATCTATTTCTAAGTGGAACAGACTGAAAGATGAAAAACAACTGTTTATCCTTTTTTTTGTTGTTGGTTAGATTAATGTAGTTTTCATACATAGGATATCCTTGTTTAAATGTATGAAATTGAAAGAAATTCCTTAAAGAAGAAGAATGTCTACCATCATACATTTATATGCATGTATTCAATGTATACTTCGGTTACATATATTGTTAGGGTTTTGTTTTATTATCGTTTTCATTGTCAGTGTTGAAGATGTTCATAAGGAAACTACTAATATTACTACTAATATTACTACTACTACTACTATCATTATTATTATCACTGATATTACTACTATTACTGTTATAAAGCTAACAATAACAAAAAACAACACAGTTGTCACAGTAACCAAGTTCATCTTATTTTAGTTGTTTAATGAACTAAAACAAAGATTAAAAGACAAACAATACATACAATATCTGTAAAAAATAAAGGTGAAAAATACATGTAGAGAAAAATGTTTTTATGACAACGCCTAGTTTCGTTTTTTTCTTTTTGTTTGTTTTATTGTTACTATTATTGTTGTTATCAAAAGAAACATCAAAAAGGATTTTATTAGACGATGGACAGCTAGTTTTTAAATGAACATATATATATATATATATATATATATATATATATAGTGATCCTCTTAAAGTATTATTGATGAGTGATTGCTTCGTTCATTGAGTGGCTGAGTCCATGGAAGAGAACAGCTTTAGACGAAAGTTTTGAAAATCTATCTGGAAGCTATCAATGATCATAAAACACGCTGTCAGAAGTAAACAAATTACTCATGAATGACATTGAATTAAGGTTGTATGATGGCACAAATCGATTAGCACTCAAAACCATTCGATTATGGATCCTCGGTCTATAAGTATCATATTCGCAGTGAAATCAAAAGATTCTTGGTTAGATCCATTGAGGACTGACTAATGTGACGTGTTGATAGATCATAAACCAACGCTTTCTACTTTTCAATCTAATTAGATTCCATTTGTTCTAAAAAGAAAGTACTAGTCAAAATCTTTACAGAAAATCTATCTATAGAAATAATAATCATGTTTTTATTAGTGATTGACTTGGAAAATGAATTGTGCTGAGATTCTAAAAGGCGTAGTAATCAAATTTCAAATCGTTCTGATGAAAGATATCTGTTAAAACATCATATGTCTTATTAGATCTGACATCATTTTCAACATCCTGATACTCATGATTCTCCAGGAATCATTATTTCTTATTTTTTGTTATCTATTCATAAGATGGATAGTTTATAATTTCTATTAAGATAATAATATTGTATCGAAAGAAGAATTAATTAGAGTAAACCAATTTATTGCATCAAACAAGATTACACACTGTATTTGTAAAATGTGAAAAAATACACCATTTGCACATCCCTCTTAAATTTCAACGTACAAACCTCATCGTTCTTTCATTTCTATTGTTACTCAGACTACTACTTTCCTTTATTTTCTCCTCATATTCCTTTTCTGTCAGTAAAAAATCCTATTTCTAATTCTTGACACACTACTTATATCTATCCGTATAAGTAGAATACATCACAAGATTTTTGAGTTTATGTACATGTGTTCATATGGGGCACGTGTATATATGTGTGTGTGTGTAATTGTGTAAATGTCTACGTTATTTAATAATTCATCTAACTGTTGCTATTAGTAATTTTACTTTAGAATTTTTTGTTTTTAATCTTTATAAATTTACCCCTTTATATAATTAACAAGATTGTTTGTAATCAGTAGTATCATGTTATATATTTATGCCTTTTCTTCAAGGAGACAAATTGGAACTTCAATAAGGGGTAAACAAACAAAGATTTTTTTCTTTGTGAAGAATATATTCCCTTCTGTTAACCAATCATTTATTCATCCATGAATTGAGACTAGAAATTTCTTTTGTATTAAAAAAGTGTATAGTATGAATTTGTAAAACTATGTAATCATCATTATTGTTTAATATTTAGTTTGTTTTGTATATATCAGTAAGAAAATGCGAATAAATTCTATCAGATTCATAGTTATTATTAGTAGTAGTATGATAATATTATGTTACCCCCTTTCAAATAATTGATACTTTACTCTACTTTTTGTCTATTTTATACTTGTAACTAAGGTAGCTATCCCATGAGATCTAATTGTACTAATCTATTCATTTGTTCTCTTTATGCATATATGTATAGTTAATTTGTAACTTTTTGTATTAGTCTGATATGGAACAAACAGTTCTTCTTTTTTTCATCAAAAAGTATCATTATACTAATAATGATGTATTCTTTTTCATTTTTAGAATCAGGGATAGATAAATAAATGAGAAGATTCATAGATCAAGTCAATACTTTTGAAGGTGTTTTGTTCTCAGAAATACATGGCTTAATGGAAGAAATTTCATTGTCATTTTCAACAATATCTCCCGTGTCTACTTCATATAAGTCATATACCATATGATAATTAACACGATAAGAATACTTAATATTTTAAGATACAATTTCCTGTTTGTCAAAAATCGTGTAATTTGTACTACTGTAGTGAACAAAACACGACTGGGGACAATGGAATGTATTTAAGCCCAAATTACAGACTATCTCACTAAATTCTATTAACCATACAGTCAACAGTTAATTTGAAAAATAAAAATCAATTGCCTCAATCTTCACTGTTCCTTCTGTAAATATCAGTTCATCTTTTCTTATTTCATTGTTCATTCATTTTCCTACCAATTGCGCTTCATTTCAGTTCTTTCCTTATCGGTCTTCTGCCAAATACATTCTTTGTCTGACCATCACCATATATTACTTATATGGGTATAAGTAGACCACACTACACTACTAGTAGTAGTGTTGCCGACGAAAACTTGGTGAGGATAACTAATTAATGTTTAATGCTAAGTTACAGAGTTTTTTCGTAAAATATGAAAATCATACATTAAATACTTCATTTGCAAATCCTTCATCAATCGTCCCTTAGATCCTTTGTAATTCTTTCAAATCACAATTGCTTTATTATTATTTTCCTCAATTTAATCTTCTCGACCTTTTGCTGTCAGGCATTTCACTTCTGATTGGTGTTACACACTACCTAAGTCTGTCAACATAAGTAGCATACATCACACTCGTTACACTTTTATACGTTCACTCATGCGGTTGTTCTGCTCACTGTGCCACTTTCTTCTTTGCAGCAGTCTATGACGTACTACCAGTCAAAATCTTGAGTCCGTCGGCGTGTTGACCCCTGTAGCAATGTCGACGCGTTGGGCAGTGTAAGTCTGATGTCCACTCAGTACTCAGGACGCATAATGCCTGCACTCTAGCGACCAACCGAGCCATCTACATCCAACGACCGCCCAACTGCTGCACGTCCCAAATCTCTCCGCTAGCAGAGAACTCTACAACCAATTCCGCCCCACAGGGACACTCTACTCGACGTCACCTTCCCGCAGTAGTAGTGTTGGTAGTAGTGTGAGTACTAGTAGTAATTTGTATAACAAACAAGAATAGTGCAGAGAAGCGCTAAAACTAAAATGGTTCGAATAGATATTTCATCTTAATTTTGGATCTCTTATCAACGTATACTCATGATTTCAAATTAACTTTCCATAAAGAGTGAGATATCATTTAGTCACTGAATCTAAGTAGAGTATTATTATTTGACCATCAAATCATTTCTTTTTGAAATCCATGGTTAGACTTTTTATACAAATTAAGAGCATACTACTAATTAGATGTTCCAAATGTTTAAGAATCAATTGACGAAATACTTTCTGAATCCTAATTGTTCTCTGATCAATTTCAATTGGCTGTAAAAGTATTTTAGTTTCGGTGTGATTACTATTACGAGAAATTGAAACTAATAATTCACTACATATGTATGTTTTGAAGTCAAATGTAGAGCTAATGTAATGTGTTACTTTCCAATACTTAATGATTAAAGTAATTTAAGATAAAGGGGTTATAGTTAGGGATCTCTTATAGCCATTCAGATTAAATATAGGAAATTTATTTCAATGAAATTGGTGAGAATATTAGTCTGACTGAACAGGAGATGGGTTTCTCGTACTGAATTCGAACCTTTCAGCAGTGAATGAACAAGGAAAATTACAATGAACTATGATTATTTTTAAGTTGGATAACAGATAGGAGTGGAATCGAGGACATGTGTTCCATCCTTACTTGAGGCTTATCAGCTGCACGCACATTAATTTCAGTGTTGATGTTCACAATGATATTCAAACTCAGTACCTATCATTTCAAACACCAATATATTATCCAATTACTTGCTGAATTTAGATAGTCCCTAGCTCGTTCAACAGAAATATAAATATAACAAAAGAGACTGACTTCTTGAAGTCTTTAACATCAACAACAGGATGATTTACTTACTTACTTACTTACGCCTGTTACTCCCACCGACCAGCATTCTCCAACCCACTATGTCCTGGGCTTTCCTCTATAGGTCTTTCCAACTTTTGTTCATTCTTCTCATGTCTGTCTCCATTTCTCGGCGTAATGTGTTCTTCGGTCTACCTGTTCTCCTTTGGCCTTGAGGACTTCAAATGAAGGCTTGTCTTGTGATGCAGTTGAGTGATTTCCTCAATTTGTGTCCTATCCACTTCCAGCGCTTCTTCCTGATTTCTTCCTCCACTGGATGGAATCTGGTTTATTCTCTCCCACAGTAGGTTGTTTCTTATAGTGTCTGGCCAGCGGATCCGAAGTATCTTGCGTAGATTCTCCTAGATAAACTATCATAATTATCATCATGTTAAAACAAAACATTTGAACTTTAAATTTTAATGAATTGAATTTACACTTAAATTTATGAATAATTTAATTTTAAATGTTAATTTTTTTCGTTTGTTTGTTTCATTTACTCAATAAACTACATGAATATTGAATATTGAACTTTCTTAAACCTCATATAAACAAATTTGAAATATGACAATATTTTGAAATTTTGAAATTTATTGTAAAGAAGATCTAAATCATTGCGGTGTGAAATACCTTTGATATACGCATATATCTTTTTTGTTCACTTTAAAAAAGTGTTTGTTTTCTTTGTTATTGAATGAAATAATGAAGTGAACTGTGAGTATGGGTGGGGGGTTTGTATAGGTTATTGAATTCTATAGTTTGCAAACACAAACTAACTTTATAAGCAAAGATGGATGGTGGATAGTAGTGGAATCCAGGATGTGCGTTTCGTCCTATTTGATGTTTACTCTGAGACTCGAACCCAGTACCTTTCGCTTCAAACGCCATCGGGTTATCCACTGCTAGCCACTATCTATCTTTGTTTATATGGTTTGTGAATTAAGGCAATATTGAGGCGATACGCACAGTATGCACATATGCCAATAGAGGCTGACCAGTTGCAGTCCTAAACATCAATGTGAAGATTCAAACAAACAATACTAAGTGAATACAAAATAACTTTAGTTAGACAAACACTGTGAATCAGGAATCATCAGATAATTATTTCATCCTAGTTTGGGACTACTTGGAAGTCTTTATCCACAACCTTAACAGAAGTCTAACTTAAAACCCTCAGGTCTTGTATTAAGAACTTAACCTTTAAATTGGTTAGTAGGGATCCAGTGGTTTACATGTCTAGTTTTAATCAATTCAGGATGATGTCCAAATGCCTTCAAATGCGATTGATGCGTAACTTCCTAACATCTAATACGGTTGAACTCCATTGGTCATGGCTTCTCATTAGAACTCAGAAAATTACCTATGGAAATTAATAATACAAAAATTTTTACAGTTCCTTATAGAATGGCGAATAATGATTTTGCTTGAAATTTTGAAAATACGACTAATAAGTTAGACTGTATTGAAGCAAATGTAGTTTTGTTGAAATTTTAATATTCCAAGAATCTTGTTTAGAGAAGATATAGAATTAAACTTGGTAAATTTTAAATTTACAGATAAAAACCTCAGTGTTCCGTTAAGTTTTATGAACCCAAGTTCTATAGTAATTTGATTTCTAATTGTTAGTGATACTGAATTTGTAGAGTAAATGTATTACCATGATTTTTCTTTCATTAAGGAGTATAGAAATATGAGGGAACATAACACAAAAACTTATCATAGCAATAAAATCTAAGCCGCCTGTTTCTTATTATCTAGGACTAGTCTGTTGAATGTACTTACACTTCAACGTTAATATTCACATCCAGACAAAGCCTGTTTTCTGAATTCTACTGTTATCTCAAAACCGAATACACTAAATTTTATGACATAATGTTTAATCGAGGCAATCCATTCAGTACGTATAGGGATAATAATTGACAGATTAGTTACATTTTTGAACATAAACAAAATGAAATTAATCATTCTTACCGATATCAACACATAACACTTTTATTGATATACATTCAACTAATTTAATTGTAAGTTACTTTCTGGTTGACGTTTTTTTAGCGAGTTCATTTTTATACGGGATGAGGTTGCTAACATCATGCCCAAACTTCTTCCTTTATCCGAGTTTGGGACCGGCAGTAGCCCTCGGAGGAGCTACAGGTGGAGTTGTAATTGTAAGTATTCCATTTAAATTTTTTTTTTGTTTCATAATATAACTATACAAGTAAGAAGATATTTTAAAACAAAGGATAAGTAAAAATGACAGGTATTTTTCTTTTAATTATATATACATAGATTATATATATACATATATAGGTTCTATTTCCTTTGAATAATGACTATACACCGGGTTTAACTTGTCAATTAAAATTTCAACATTGAAATTATCTCATATCAATTATTCTATGTATATTTGTTCTTGATTGATTGAATGTTACATTTTCATCGAACAAAAAAATATTTTTTTTGTTTCTTGGTCTATGATTGATCAGTATATTAAAAAAGTTGACTATTGTTTTTGTCAGAAGAGAGTTTTGTGGAGATTTTTAGTAATTTAATAGTTGAATTCATGAGTGAATTGAAATCAGACAATCATGAAGAATCTAGAAATACTGAATAACCTTTTGTCCCAGTATGGGACTCCTCAGCAGTGTGTATCTATGATCCAACCGGTGGAATAATAAGATTTATAATGCTTGTGAATTAAGACTATATCGAGGCAATAGGCGCAGTATGCCCATATGCTTATCAGAGATTGACCAGTTGCAGTCCTAACACATCGATGGGAAGTATAAAAAAACAATACTAAGTGAATTCAAACTTCACCCAATTACACAAGCAAGTGGCTATTAGGACTCAGTAACTAAGTGGATAACGCAATGGCTTTTGGAGCGAAAGGTACTGGGTTCGAGTCCCAGAGTAAACATCAACTATGAGATGTAGGTACATCCAGCTGACGAGTCCCAAATAGGATAGATTCCACTGCTAGCCACCATTCATCTTTGCTTATAAAAGTTATTTTTATTCTAAATAAAAATCTAATGATAAACAGATAATGAATTCAATAATTTTCATATTGTACTTAAGAATTTTTATTTTCGCTTGGTTTTAGTGAATACAAGAGTGATAAAGTTCATAATTATCATATTATTTTTAATATACAACTTACAAATCATTTTACTTTGTGTTGCATTCTAATTTAAACAAACAAGGATAGTATAAGCAAAGATGGATAGTGGCTAGCAGTGGAATCCAGGACGAGCGTTCCATCCTATTTGCGACTCGTCAGCTGGATGTACCTACATCTCATAGTTAATGTTCACTCTGGGACTCGAACCCAATACTTTCCGCTTCAAACGCCATCGCGTTACCCACTCAGATACTGGCCAATAAGAGAGTGATCAATTGCAGTCCTAAACATTAATGGGAAGATACAAATTAACAATACTAAGTGAATTTAAGAATATTATAATGCTATAACATAGGAATTAAGTTATGCTTTAAATGAAATAATATTATAAAATAAATTAATATTAGAAAAGATTTGTGTTATATTATAAATTAACTAACATTTCAAGTATAAACCACTATATTTAAATTTAGTTATTCACTGTCCTTCTGTTCGCTGTAAGTTTTGAAAGAGCCAGGCTTAAGTATGTATAAGTTCCTCAGTGTAAAGTGCCTGAAAAATCCGACAAAATAGGCATAGAATATTTACCTGTTGTCTCATTTCATTTATTGGTCCGTCAGTGGATATCAGTATATGAAATTAGTCACTTTCATATTATCATTTTGTCTAGTTCTTTGTGCTTATTAAATTCTATCAACCAAGTTGTAATGTTGCTATTAGTCTACATAAGTCGACCTAACATGGACTAAATTGAAATTTCAAGTGTTTGGAGGTAATCACCACAAGAAACATTAAACCTAAGTTTCATGCTAGCTAATACTAATCAATAAGGTCAAAGACAATCAATTCCTTCAATATTACAGATCCGTCTTACTGAAGACTATCAAATAATATAAAACCTACATCAGGAGCTGTTTTTTTTTACCGACTACCTCAAATTATTTTTAACATCATCTTTACTTTCAACAATCAAACATACACCATTTCCATATATTTCATACAAATAACCATGAATGTATTTACTTGTGAAAATAATCATTGATAATTCTATGGTGGTCTATTTAGTTATTTATCTCTCTCTGCTCGTTGTCAATCATTTTCACCTTTTATTTTATTTTTTCTTTATCGCATTATTACCTCTTTGACTTTCTACTAAATGTGTTATTTATATTCAATTAAATTTGTTTGTTTTGAATAAAGTTTAACTGAAAACAAAGTTTTTTAAGCATCTTAAAACAAGAACCAGATCGATATTACTATTATTATTATTATTGAAACATGTGACAAACATGTATTTATTTGTAAAGTAATTGACAGATACTTTTGTTATTGTTGAATTTAACTAGAAATACTTCATAATATCAGAAGGGGTTTTATGGAGATTTCAGTATTTTCATAGTTGAAATGATGAGTCAATTGAAGCTAGACCACCATGGAAAACCTGGAAGGAATGGATAACCGTTTAGTCTTAGTATCGGACTCCTCAGAAGTGAGCATCCACGATCCCGCCTAGCGAGATTCGAACCCAGGACCTACCAGTCTGTTGGGAGATATAAACTCACTAAAGACATAGGTGAATGGTTGCTCAATTCCGTGGATTGCTGAAGCTAGACATTAACACCGTTAGATGCCGGCTCAATGGTCTAGTGATTAAGAGCTCGCACGCAAGACGGAATCGTGGATGCGCACTGCTGAGGAGTCCATAATAGGACAAATTAGCCATCCAGTGTTTTCAGGTTTTCCATGGTGGTCTAGCTTCAATTGACTCATGATTTCAACTTCATAATGTGTTGAACGTTAGAAGTTTGATTTTTTTTAATAATTCGTTGATAGGGGGAAAGAGAATGCAAGAAAGCAATGTATTAGTTTACGCAATGTGAAATATATATTTATACTGTTACTTACTTACTTACGCCTGTTAAATGTTCATAAATGTGATAACTACCGACATTGTAATTAAAGACATAGAATTCATCATTTTTAGAACAACTTTACTAAAATCGATTTCAGTGTAACTAGTCTCCTTTGCTTTTGGAATGATCAAACTTTACGCAGTCAATATAACATGTACCATACGAGCAAATAATTCAGTGAAAATACATATAGGCAGCCCAAAGCGAAGACTTCTTTTCGACACATCTCATAGCACTGATGAATAGAAAGATTTCCCTCGAAAATTCTCCTAGTCATTTTCTTGTCATCTCTGCAGCTACATTCCCTTTTGAATTAAATGCCCATGAACCAGTGTACTTTTTCCGGTGGAGCATGTTATATTAGTCATATTATGCGTATCATTTGCAAACATTTTTTATTGATTGGGTGGTGTTGTTTTTATAAATGCTGAACATTAAGTGATTGTTTACTAAACCATTTTATTTTTCCAGTATAGTTCCAGTACTAGGCTCCACTTCATCAATCAAAGTACGTCTTCTTTTTAATCAAACAACTTTTACAAGTTTTCTTATCAGGTGACCTCAATTAATAGCTGGTTTCTAATCAATGTTTCAAGTAACTTAATCAAGTTTCACTTTAATGATTTGAAACATACAGAATACTGAATAAATAATGCCTTATTTTACTGTACGAATTGAAAAAAATATATATATATTGACATGAGTAAACTTTCCATTTACAGGAGATCGATATATGTTAATGATGATATTCTAAGGAACTTCCCTGTGTCAAAAATTCGATTCAAACTTATAATTGTTCAATATTATCATCTGAATGGGATTTACACAATCTATGCTATTTCTTCATAATTTAGACACTTTAAAACAATTAGGGATTTTATTTGAAGTGAAGAAATCCATCTTTGGTATACTTACTTCTTTGAAGTATTGTTTAAATACATTTAATTCTAGAACTAGGTTAAATTCAGAGTGAGGAGGATATTACGGGAAATACGGTTGGTTGGTCTAAGTAAATCATATTTATAACTGAAGAGGACGTTTTTATCAGCTGCTTTCAGAACTTCGTATAATATTTTCTTTAAAATGTCTTCAAACACATGGAGTCTACCTCACTTAGTAACTGCTTACTGATTTTATGCAACAACGTTGTTTTAAACATCGGTAAATGTTGCCAAATTGCCTAAGTTTTCTAAGAACTTTTATATAATGAAGCTATTCTTGCTTATATTATTCCAATCTTTTATAAACCACAAAGAAATTGTAAATTTTAACAATGTCAAGAATGCTAAAATGCTTTAAACAGAAATCCTGAAGTGTACGAATACAGAAAATGGGAAGTAAATTAGATTACATCTATATACATGGTTCAAACTATGTCTAAACACGTCAAGATTACACATATACATACTAGTGGATTTAGAATATATTTCGAGACCACTTCAAAAACATATACTTTATAAGTTGAAATTTAATAGTCTAGCTTCAATTGACTCATAATCTTAACTATTAAAAATAATTGTTTAGAATTGATGTATTGTGGTTAGTAGTGAAACCCAGAATACAGGTTTCTCAGGATTAGGGGCTCCTCAGATAAACCTGCTTGCATCTCAATGTTGATTTTGATATTTGGACTCAAAACCAATACCTTTTTGTTGTAAACGTCAATGTTAGCTATTGAGCTACTGAATCCAGATAAATCCCTAGATTTTCAAAACTAACATGATGTTTATCAATGATTTCAATTATCTCTCTGTTATTGTTTAGAAACGAAGTTTTATTCAACTGACAAGTTTTAAACAGTACAACATATGAGTTTTGGATTTCAATAACAATCGCAATCTATCTATTTAAAAAAATCCCTAATGAACTGTTTATATCAAGGTATTCTGTACAAGTTGTACATATAACAACATTGGCTGATCAAAATTTGGTCCTAAACATCAAAAACAGGATAAATTAAAACATTACTTACTTACACCTGTTACTCCCAATAGAGCATAGGCTGCCGACCAGCATTCTCCAACCTACACTGTCCTGGGCCTTCCTTTTTTAGTTCTATCCAATTTTTGATCATTCTTCCCAGATCCGTCTCTATTTCTCAGCGTAATGTGTTCTTTGGTCTTCCTCTTTTCCTATAGCCTTCAGGACTAAATAAATTAAAACATTATTGTAATATATTCAAGATAATGTTCAAAAGTCTCATGAGTTCTCGAATAGAATGACGAAATGCTGATTTGATTGGAGTGACTTAACTAATAATTCGCTCACAAAACTAATTATTGAATACCAAGAAAACTGATTTTAAATGACGCGACCTTTGATCAGTTGACTAAATATATATGTATAAGTCTCTAAATTATTAAACAAAGTAGTATACTATAACAATAAGCTATTTAACAGCTAACAAATAAATAAATAATCAAAAAATTAAAATCCAGGTAACCAACACAATCATGGATTGCTCAACTCTTCATGTTATAACAAAAAGTATTCAGTTAAAACTATATTTATCTAAGCGTTTTTAGGTTTTCGAAATTATAAAATTTATACTGTCAGTATAATTCTAAGATGTTAGATAGAAATAGTTAAACTTGAATATTTATAAACCGATTGATCATCGAGTAAATAGCCGGTGACTATCTCAAACCATCTAACACATAAATACAGTGCATGCTATGCCGATTTATTGAGAATAATGGACACATTACAACTTCAATCATAGAGTTCAATCAATAATGACGAATACACAAATAACACATCAGTCTCCACTCAGTGATCAATCATTTACAAGTTGGGTGAGCATCAGCTCACTCAAGATTACATGTACACCATAATGTTGAGTACCGAATGGCACAAAACATGTGTTCAGAGTATCCTGTCGACCACCTTCAACAGTCTAATATATACGAATTTTCTTTGTTATTTCCCATTCTATTTCACTATACCAATATGGTCAATCGTTAGAAGGTTAATTCCATATTCAGAAATTTAAATAAGCAATTTATATCAGTTTTAGATATTTGATCACTTGTATGTTCAGGATTAGACTTTACATGCATGTTCAAACCAAGTATTAGATACTGTACACTCAGATAACCGTTGATTTCCATGACTATTAAAGCTTAATTGACCAGGAATACAATTCTACATTGTATTTTATCCCAATTATTGTACTTGTATATAAAATTTGACAGCTAAAATTGTATAACAGAGAAATAAGTAAACAATTGAACACTTCTTTCTTGAAATATGAAAGTCATGTGTAAAAAAATAGCTTTCATAGTTTGTGTAAATCACTGGTCAGTGATTTGCTTACGTTATCTAGTTTATATTATAAAGATTTGCGGTAAGAGAAAAAGTAGAAATCCGGAATAGACATGCCTTTAATTGAACTTTTAATATGTAAACATCTCATATAATCTATGGACGTGTACAATTCGTTTGATCTAGTATGTACACCTATAAATATTGCCAATGATCATTTAAATATATATTGGTATATGGATGTACGATTGAGTGAAAGATGAAAATACAGCGTAAATTACACTTTTATGATTGATTAGAGTAATTTAATTTTCAGTTGACTAATTAGTCAGTTGTATTTACTAGTTCAACTCAGTAGATTAAGTTGCTATATGACTACTAATCCTACTGATACAGCATTACATGAAATATGTTAGATTTTTGAAGGAAGTTAACAAAAGGCTATAAACTGAAGTTGTAACTCGCCAACAAAATATATCAGCAATATTGTGAAAGTGATCTTCATCATTCATCCCCTTAAACCAGTGTTCAAGATTGTTGGCTGAATTGCAACTTTGTTGTTAAGATTCAATCAACACTAATGACTAGATTAACACTAAACTGTTTATCATTCGATGATCAATAATCATTCATGGCGTAATCTTGAAGAGATAAATTTACAGTGTCTCTATAAAACGGATTAAACTTAATTTGTCCTGATTTTCAATGATTCATCAATTGACTTCCATTGAAATATGAAAATATCTACCCAAATATTACCCATTTCAATTTTTATTTACACAATCAATACTTATAATTAACTTTAAAATTAAATGAATACACTAGTCATTTTCATTGGTTTAAACAGAAGGCAATGATGAAGAAAGTGACTACCATGGAAAACCTGGAAACATTGAACGGTCGTTTCGTCCTAGTATGGGACTCCTCAGCAGTGCGCATCCACGATACCGCAAGATCATGGATAGAATGAAGTCAGAAAGTAACACCGTTGGATGCCAACTCAGTAGTTTAGAAGTGAAGCGTTCGCGCCTGCGAGACCGAAAATCCCGAGTTCAAATCCCGCCTGTGGGATAGTGGATGCATACTGCTGAGGAGTCCCATATTAGGACAAAACGGCCGTGCAGTGCTTCCAGGTATTCCGTGGTGGTCCAGCAATAATCGACTGATGAATTCAACTATTAAATTACTAAAATCTCCACAAAATCCCCAACCTGATAATAATCTCTTTAAACCTTACATTACCAAGAAAGTATATTTGTTGAAAGTAGAAAAAATTTCGGGCTCCATGATCTATTGTATACTTGTTAAATTTTTGAGTGGAAAATTTCATGGAAACTAACGAATGAAATTTACTTCATATAATGATAATTATAAAATCAATGGGTTTTGGGTTGAGTTCTTATCAATAACAATTCATTAGTTGGATGTACATGCATCTCATCGTTGATTTCCAATAATTGGGATGACGAACAGTGTAAAATTGCTTACTTAAATTTTTTGAATATGGAATTAACCTTCTAACGATTGACCATATTGGTATAGTGAAATAGAATGAGAAATAACAGAGAAAATTCGTAGACATTAGACTGTTGAAGGTGGTCGACAGGATACTCTGAACACATGTTTTGTGCTATTTGGTACTCAACATTATGGTGTACATGTAATCTTGAGTGAGCTGATGCTCACCCAACTTGTAAATGATTGATCACTGAGTGGAGACTGATGTGTTATTTGTGTATTCGTCATTATTGATTGAACTCTATGATTGAAGTTGCAATGTGTGCACTGTTCTCAATGAATTGACATTACATGTGCTGAGTTACAAATTCGATCAGTACCAAAAAGGATATTAAGATATATGACAGTGGTTATTACTCAGCGATCACTCAATTGTGAGTGATAATTTATCCAGATAAATTCTTCTGGTATAAGACAGTGTATGAATCGTCTCCTACCTTCATTAATCACTTAGTCAATAATCTTTCATTTATGATTAAATTAAAGTATTTAAATTTTTCTAACTATATTAGAATAATTTCATCAACTATCCATTATTTAATATTATGTAACCTAGCAAGAAATTATGGTTTATGCAGTATTGAGTCAGACTAGTTACTGCATCGATCATCACTATCAAGGTAGACAAATATGATATTGGTCACTAGTCAATGATCACTCAGTTTTAATTGATCAGTTGATGTATAAATGTTTACTGTTCATTTCTTCCGAAAGAGATATCAATCAAGTATGTTAAAATTTTTTATATATACTTGAAATCATAAGTCAATTGAAGCTAGACCACCATGGAAAACCTTGAAGCACTGCTTTAAGGCCGTTTCGTCCTATTGTGGATCTCCTCAGAAGTGCGCATTCACGATCCCGTCTCGAGAGATTTCAACCTAAGACCTACCAGCTTCGCGTCAGAGCACTTGACCGATAGACCACTGAGCCACCAATATCCAACGGTGTTAATGTGTAACTTCAACCAATCCACAAATTTGAGCAACTATTTCACCAATGTCTTCAGTGAGTTGAAAACCCCCTTATGTTAAAGATTGTCATTAAATATTTTCTATTTGACTGATCTATGTATTAGGTTATTATCATCGTCTTATATTTTAAATAACTTAGTTGCTGAGTATAATATTATAAAATACAATTATATGATCTTTTCTGTTATATATCCAGTTCTATACCTGAAATATATTTTCTATATATAGTAACAGGGAAAAATAACTTCAGTTATTTTTTTAAAGATTCATCAGACACCTATGAAATATACACTTGTCTATGACATTGTTGGTATGACTATTACTATTTTCATGATAGGTTTGTTGTTGTTAATATTACTGTTGTTATCTTAAAGTAATATCATTCTATATAATAAAAATATTTTAACCTTAAATAGGAAACATTATGTATATGTATATAAGAGGAAGAGCTAGCAAGGAAACTAGAGAGATAAAGATAGAATAAGGTAGTAAACAGAAGTAAATGACTACGTTCTCTAACCATCGTAAAAATTCTAGGTTTGTATAATTATGATTATTATTATTCAAGTATTTGAAAGACAGTTTTATTACTAGATTGAAGGATCATAAAATTTTGACTACTGTCAAGCTAGAAACTTTTATGATTATTCTGACTATATATATACATTAGACTAAACAAGCGTTACACGATGGAGACAATTTATGAATACGTGTGTATACGTATGTATATATTAGATTTAATTATATGAACAAGGTAACTATGCTGTCTATGCTGTTAATCTTTAGTGGGAACACTTTTAATTGGAAAATTAAAGTTCACCTTATCATTAACTTAAAGTAATTCGTCACTTACATTCAATATAAGATTCCTTATTTGCATTTTTACAGCTCAGTATTAACAGAATATAGTTTATTTACTATGCCGACAATTGATAGGCTTCATTGTAGACAATATTACATTTTATTGTCTATATATGATAGTGACTTGTGAAGTGAGAAAATACATGTTTACTTGCCACCACGTATACACATATATTGCATGCATACATTGTATATGTACATTGATAATATGCTTAAAAGCTGTACAGTCTTTGAAAAACTTATGACTATAGTTTAATTGCCACTCATTTTTGACACATTTTATTACCTAGTCTAATAACTTACTTTAATTATGTATATATCTATTTATGAAACAGCTATTTTTACCCTGACAATAAGAAATAGTTTATATTATAACGATTATGGTATATACAGAAAGATGTTAAAACTTTATTTTAGATGGTGAAGAAGATTTGTAGCTCACATGGGTGATTTTGATTGAGTTTTGTTCTCTGAGTTGGATGGTTTAGTCGTGGAGTTTTCATCGTCCTTCTGAACGACATCATCAGCACGAAATTCGGGTAGAAGTGAAGTGTTTAAATTTCTCCACATGTGATTCACAGCTTGTCCTATGCACCTTGATGTTGATTGGTTCTTGTAGATTTGTATATGTTTAATTACGTATATATTCATTAAGTTTGATAAGGAAACATAGGAAGGATAAACCATACTACTTATTAATTAAAACCATATATATATATATATATATATATATATATATATATATATATATATATATATCCCTGGTACCAGTTCTAGTATTCACAGGCATTTGATTCTCGGTTATATATATAATAATAATAATATTACTATTATTTAAAATTAACAAACTATACCGCTTACCTTTCATTTCATAATTTCTTTTAAAATTTCCATACTTAAAAACATAATATAGAGTAGATAACTTACAAGAGGATTATTGACAGCGGTTAATTATAAATATTTATATATGGAAATCTGTTCATTATAATTAAAATAATTTAGGATTTAGACGGAAGTATTTGTCTTTTACATTATTTCCTTTGAGTATATCATATCCTAATATTATCCTCCAGGTTTCCCTTCGTTTATACCCAAACATATGGATACTGCTGTGTAGTAATACGCAGTCAAATATACAGAAACATTACACATATATATTCATAGATCGATATGAATCTGATTCGTTATATATATGTACGACATAATTAGAAGCAACATTCACCATAAAAAAAGAACCACAGAAAATTGATTATGAGAGATGTGCGGTATAATATGTAGTATAAACTTAGTTATAATATTTCCAAGGATAATTTGTTAATCAAAGAGTGTAGGGTTTGGAATCATGTTAGGAAGATAGATCGCATTAATAAATTATTCAGTTAATTATTATGATTTAAATACATAGATATGAAATGGTTATTATATTGGTGATCACAATCATTGTGAGATTTTGCTCTTCTTGGACAGATATAAATTGAGGAATAGCTGAAAACCAAAAAAACCCCAATAAACTGGTCTACGTTTTAGAATACTCAGTAGTATGTGTTCATAAACATGTGACAGATTAATTTTGACTGTTTCAGGAATGAACTAATTATAAACAGAAGTCATTAGTCGATTGAAGCTAGACCACCATGGAAAACCTGGAAGCACTGCTTTAAGGCCGTTTTGTCCTATTGTGGGACTCCTTAGTAGTGCGCATCCAGGATCTCGAGATTCGAACCTAGGACCTATCGATCTCGCGCACAAGCGTTTAACCTCTAGAACCACTAAGCCAGTATCCGATAGTGTTAATGTCTAACTTCAACGGATTTATTGAATTAAAGATATAAAATGAATTTCAGTAAGATAATTATTCTCTAAAAAAGTGATTTTCATCTTGAAATGACTATTAGGTGATGAAGCATTAGAAATTAGAGAGAGAGAGAGTTCTACTTTAAATCTCATTATTTATACTCATCAACAATGTTATATGGATATGAACCATAACAAAATCTCTGGAAAACTCATTACATTTGAAAAAGATTAATTTTTGAGATAATTTAATCATGTTATATATATATTTATATATATATATATATTTAGAAGGGGATTTGTGGAGATTTCAAAGTTGAAATCATGAGTCAATTGAAGCTAGACCACCATCAAAAACCTTGAAGCACTGCTTTAAGGCCGTTTCGTTCTATTGTGGAACTCTTCAGCAGTGCGCACCCACGATCCCGCACTCGCGAGATTCGAACCCAGGACCTACCAGTTACGAGCCAGAGCCCTTAACCGATAGACCACTGAGCTGGCATCCGACGGTGTTAGTGTCTAACTTCAACTGATCCACGAATTATGAGCGACACTTCATCAATTGCCTTCAGTGAGTTGTTATCTCACAACAGACGTGGTTGAACTCCACTGGTCACTGCTTCCCACTAGAACTCCAGGTTTTCGATGGTGGTCTAGCGTCAATTGACTCATGATTTCAACTTTGTAATATATATTTTTCTGTCGTTAATAGTTAGCAGTGAATTTAATTAATCTTTGTTTACATATAGATTCCTTAGGTGGATGCTTCGATTGCGACTGTATTAACAAGTTGTTTCCATGTTATGGTTGGTGCAAAAAATCAAATAATAAATGCGCGTTCAGTTGACATTATTGACTTTCCAAGTAAGTAACCTTTTAACGTTAAAAGTTATTAGTGTTGAGTTCTAGTCTCATTGGCAGTATTAACACCGTATTGTAAGTATATGTTGGTAGCTACTAGTAGATGGAAATGTTTGCTTTGAATTCTAATGTCAAATAACACCAATGAATTATGTTATTAAGATTCTTCTCCAATTACCTTACTTCATATAAAACTGTAGTTTTGTTCTAGAGGCGTTACAATGGTGCCTTATTTTTGTAATTCTTATTTTTAAAATGTTAATTTCTTATTTTCGCGCCAAAAGCACTCATTTTTACCTTAATGTCGTATTTCTTACTTGAGAGGATCTTAAATGCTATTGGTTCGTTATCTCTTTTGATATGCTATTTTGTAAAGTTTCCCAAGGACATTTTATGCTGTATATATACACTTGAGTTATGCTTATTGTTGTTGTTCGTTCTTTTGACTGCTTGTGAAATATATTTCCCTCTTATGAACTTGGACTTCTCTCTCGAGTTAGCGGGGCTGAAACGCATCAAATTAGTTTGCTGAATAGGTCATTGTGTCACTGATTAGGTGGACTCCTAACATTTTCAAACATAGAAGATAACTTGACATGTGGTGAAAATGTACAAAACTGATTATAAAATAAATTTAAGGTTATTCCAATATAATTAGATAATAAAATAGTAATAACAATGGTATTGAAAGACTTTTATTTTTCATTTAGATTATATATTACCATACTATTTTATTTACAATTTCATATCACAGTTTAGGTCAATCAACATTTAAGGTTATTAACGTGAAAAAGAAATGATTGAATCCTCCATGTACATCAATATTAGATTCTATATAATGTCACATACAGTTCTATTCTCAAATTTATTATCTTAGATGACAAGATGTAGTTTATCCTTTTGTTGCAACTAGTAGTTCAGCAGAAGTTCAAGTAATATGTTATAGTCAGCACTTTGAGCAATTTTTTGATTAAAATAGTGGGTGAACGTAACGTATTAGGGTGCAATTCTAACTAAACGTTATAACTAAAAATTCTGGAGTTAGTTGCAACTATTTACTATGAACATAACTGTGTGGCTCAAACCAATATACAGAGTGAAGCACATAAATATTCTGAAAGTTGAGGCTTGTAATGAAATCTTTAATGAAAAATTACACTAGAGTAAGTAATATCCATCCACTTATTGGACGGTAAAATGACCAGAAGTACTAGATTTATCATATTAGTTGGGCATTAAAAACATGGGTAATAATCTCAGTCATTTTATTTGATGTTTATTGATAAGAGCAGTCAGACATTAAGAATTAAAATTGCTGATTATTCTTCATATCCTAATTAAATTGTTACTGGAAGCAGTAAAAGATGATAGAAGCGATCATTTATATGAGAACTCAATCCTTTAACTCTAAATTTATAGGTTTCATAGGATAGAAGCTTTTACTGATGAAACAAAATATTCCATGAAGGTGATATGACGATGAATAATTCTTGAATTATGGACTGACTGCAGTTGACAGATCACTAAAAATGGAGTATTAGTCAGTTAATATATTTTGTTTTTGAACTCCTCATCAATGCATACTCACGACTTCAACGCCGAACTATCTCAAGACTTGAAGTTTCCTCATTGAGCTCATCATCTTAGAACTTCTAAATTAATACTGAGTGGTTTTAACTTATTATTAGTGATTATTATGACATACCTGTCTACTGCTTCTATGGCTCCATCATAAAAACTAGTTTATAATTGAATCATTTATATAATTGTCGTTACTATAATTGTTTGACAATCCCTTCTTACAAATTGAATTGATCAATACTAAGGTTGAACTAATGTTTATCTTCTTTAAGCATGAATTTATTTTAACTGAGAAATTCACTATAAGTAATATAAAATCACTTACCATCATTATATCATTAACACTGAAGATGTGTACTAATCTAATTACAGTTTAAAGTCAGAGTAAGTAGAATTAAAAATAATGAAATATCATAATGAAAAGTAAAAGTCAATAATGTAAGAATGATTGTCAATACAAATTAAGAGATTAGGCTTCAAAAACGAGACCGAAGGTCCTAGGTTCGAATAGCGCCTGCGGGATCGTAGATTCATATTGCTAAGGAGTCCCATATTAGGACGAAAAGGTTTTACATTGCTTCCAGATATTCCAGCTTTAATTGACTCATAAATTCAGCTATTAAAAAAATTAAGATAAGTCAAAAAGAATCGCTGAAAATTAGTAGAAACTATTCAAATAGTTAAAATTATTTTGGTATTGTTTGTTTGAATCTTCCAGTTGATGTTTAGGACTACAATTGATCAGTCTCATATTGGCCTATGTAAATACTATGCGTGTTGCCTCGATATATCTTTAATTCCCAAGCATTAAACAGAAAAATGGATAGTGTTTAGCAGTGGAATGCAGGACACGCATTTCGTCCCATTACGAACTCGTCAGCTGTATGTACCTGCATCTCAGAGTTGATGTTCACTTTGGGACTCGAACGTAGTACCTTTTGCTTCAAACGCCATCAACTTCGAGTTGCAGTTACATCCAGCTGAAAAGTCCCAAATAGGATGAAACACGCATCAAGGAGTCCACTGCGATCCACTATCCATCTTTGTTTGTTATTCAAATAGTTATTTACTTTATGTTTGAAAAAAAACGGTTCAGTAATGAAACAATCTCTTTTAACATCTTTCAATACTAAACTAAATTCATTTCAAATTAATTTTTTTTAAATTTTCATTTAAAACTATCAAAGTATTTATAATTTAAAAAGGTAATTACTTTTTACTTTGTTCTTTTTAATTATAGATTTAATGTGACTATATACTACTTAATAGATGAGTTTTAAGTAATAAATAAATGAGTATATAAATCAAAGAAGATAGAATCACCTTTTAAAAAAAGTTTTTTAAAAAAAATAATTTTCTGTCTTTACATAGTTAGTTGTCTTGATCCTTCTATGTTCTCTCTGTTTTGTTTCTTTTGCTTTACTTTTTCCTTTACGGTGAACAAACCACTTCATTTAGATGTGTATACTTTATAACATACTAATACAAATTCTTATAAGTAATAAATATAATTAAACAACTTATCGTTATTGTTTAAAAGAGAGTAGATTAAATGACCATTATTTAAATTATGCAAATGAATAATTTGATTTAAGTAGTGTCAGCTAATATTTAATAATAAAAAATAATCTTTGTAATATAGTATTTATGTATGTATGTGTGTATGTGTGTATACATGGGTCAGTGCACGTGAATACCCATTGTACGAATAAGTTTTCAATGATAAATCATTTAAAAGTTGACAGTCAAATCTAATGACTAGTTAGTTTAATGAATAATAACACTATTAATTTCATTTCTTACTACTTATAATAATAATAATTAGTAGTAGTAGTAGTACTATTACCAAAAGTGGTAGTAATAACAGTAGCACAATCATTTCTTTTCAAAATGAATAGTTTATATTAATGGGGGTAAATGGAAAGTTGTTTATTTCTTTACATATTATCTATATATATTTACATATGAGTGTATAGTTGTTGTAAAGATATTTATAATACTTAATTTGTTTAGTTTATTCTGAGTATTTATATTAATTATTTTAATCACCTTTAAGTTACCTTAACTTAAAAAGTCATAAATTGTAAATGAGGGTAATCTTTAACATCAATGTATGTATGGGTTTTCTTTATGTTATTGTAATCGTTATCATTGTTTGATTTATACTGTTTTACTATTTGCTTCTTGTCGTTTTGCTTATTTTCCTTTCATTTTCTCCACTTTCAGCTATTTTCTTCTCTATGAAGGAAGATAAACATACGTACACGTATATGCATTCACAAAATAGTACTAGGTGGGTATTGAATGTTAAAAAGTATGAACAAAGTCATCCATTGTAAAGAATACTAATAAGCAAAGAAAACACAAATACACATGTGAAACAATGTTGAGTTGAAATAAATAAATAAATAAAAATATTTAAATTTTCCCCTCTTTTTATAATATATATGAGGACAAATGGAAAGGGGAAATAGTGTAGTCATTTAAGAAAGGAGATATGACTGTATCGCGGTTTATGCTTTCTTAAAGTATTTATATATGTATTTATGGATGCATGGTTGTGTCTATGTAGCATTGACAACTTCTAAATAATTATATATATACATATATATATATATATACACTGTTAGAAATGAGAGCACTACAATGAGACAAATAGTGAAAGAGAGAGAGAAAGAGGAGGGGGAGGGGGAGGGGGAGGATATATTTAAAAAACAAAATGGTATCCCCTTACGGATGGGAAAGTATAACCAAATTTTTTAAATTATTTTTTTGATATTTAACCAAATCATTTATTGGTAATAAATTAAAGTATGAAAAACTTAATTAAAACATTCACATTACTCTTGCAAAGTCAACTGTGTTTTAATATTTATATATATATATTTGCATATTTAAATAGTTGATACCGGAAAATTGTGACGCATGGTCAAATGGATTGTTCACAATGTTTTATTTTGTTCATACTTCTCTTTCTCCTCCTCCTCCTCCTTCTCCTCCTCCTCCTCCTCCTCCTTCTCATCATCATTGAAATGAACAATCACCATCATAAAAAAAACATACACATTGTTTGTATTCGGATTGATTGTGTTGACAGTAGCAATGAAAATATCTAATGAATGAAATAAATAGGAAAACCACAAAAAAATGAGAGCCAATATTTCAAAATCATGAATATATGTTTTAGGCAAATTATTTTTAACGATTTTATTTTGACAGTTTTATAGTTTTGTGTTTTTGCTGAGGAAAAAAATGACTGTGGGGATGGAGTTGACAAAGATTGAAAATGAACAACTAGTGAAAAGCGATATATATATATTCTATTAAATAACCCCCTCTCTCGACCCACAGAAATGTTTATCCGGTTTTTATTTTAATATTTATTTATTCAATTTCCGTTTATTTACTTTATATTGATTAGTTGGCAATTGGAAAGTATTTTTAAAAAATAATTTTCACATGATAGTTTATATTGTATTAAATATATATCTGTTCCACGTGTGTATCTTCAATTAAGACCGCCTATTACATTAAATGGATAAATAAAATGAATGTCATTCTCTTAACAAATTTAAAATATTTATTTATTTTGCAAGTCGGTAAAAATCTGTTTGTAATTTGTTTTTTTGAAATTTATTCAATCATAATAAATTAAAGTTTTTTTGTGTGGTTAATTTGAACAATGGCTACTAGTGGATTTCGGTTCAACTTTCCCTCCTAATTCCATCTAGTAATTTAATGGATACTCGGTTCGAGTCCTGTTGTGATGGAGAAACATCTAGTTGATGAATTTAAAATACAATAAAACGCTCATTTTGGATTTCGTTACTAGTTATGAAATACTTATGAATATCTGATAAAATCATGACAGTCCACTCAGAAGGCAAATATGTAATAAGCAACTGATTAATTACAATCGTTGATAATAATGGGGAGATATAAATACCGATCAATCAAAAAGGGTTAAAGAGTAATTTATAGAAACCGTAAGAAGTACAGATGATTGAGATGTGAGATGAATATTTATTACAATTATAAGAAATTTAAAAGCTGTATATTCCGCGAATGTTTTGTTGTTGATGTCTTCTTTTAAATGTAGAATTTTCAAAATTCTTTGTCTATGTTCCTACCGGGAAGGCAAAAGTCATTAATACTACTATTATTTTTAATAATAAATTACTGTTGAATTTTGTAAATACTTGAAAAAAAAGAAAGTTTCCTCGTTTGTTTATTTTTAATTAATTCTTTGTAAAATAAAGGAATGAATATGCTAAAGAATTTTCAAAGGGAAAATCAAACTAAACGTTTTTTTTTGTTCTTTCTATAAATTGGTTTATCATCTAAAGGTTTTTGCCTTTTGTTTTTAGTTTTAAGTCAGGTAGATCGTTTTTCTTCTTCTTGTTCTTCTTCTCCTCCTCCTTCTCCCACTACTACTACTACTACTACTAAACTTCTTATTCTTTCTTTCTGTCACCTTCAGTAAAAACAAAACGACCGATCAATCGGGGCAACAACAGAATATAAAAAAAAACAATTAAAGGGAAATTCATTGTTAGGACATACTAGTATCATTTAATATGTTGTTTATTCAATATTCAAGTAAATTGGGTTGTTTGTTTGTTTTATTTTTTTGTTACAGCTAAAAAAAACCCACATGTCTTTTCTTATTATTCTTAAAGACAAAAAGAAACTGTCCTTTAAATGAACCAATTAACAATTACTTTTAAAGTAAACAGTTAAAATACCAACAAAAAAATGTTTATCGTATTTGGTTTATGATTATAATTT
This sequence comes from Schistosoma rodhaini, assembly GCA_944470415.2. Lineage (NCBI taxonomy): Eukaryota > Metazoa > Platyhelminthes > Trematoda > Strigeidida > Schistosomatidae > Schistosoma > Schistosoma rodhaini. The sequence continues at coordinate 15,236,036 of OX104037.1, forward strand.
AAGTATAGTAATTAATTCATTGAATGGATAAACAATTCAAAATTGTTTAGTTTAATTGATTAATTGTGGAAATTTATTCATTTATTGGGTTAAAATTAATTATAGTTGGCGAATCAATGAAAATCAGAGGGGATAAGTTTTATATGTTAGTTGTGTTTATTCCAATGTAAATATCAATATTGGTATAGAGATGAATGTAGTTACTTACTTACTTACTTACTTACTTACGCCTGTTACTCCCAATGGAGCATAGACCGCCAACCAGCATTCTCCAACCAACTCTGTCCTCAGCCTTCCTTTCTACCTCTTTCCAAATTTTGTTCATTCTTCTTATGTCTGTCTCCATTTCTCGACGTAATGTGTTCTTTGGTGTTTCTCTTCTCCTTTGACCTTCAGGATTCCATGTGAGAGCTTGTCTTGTGACGCAGTTGGGTGATTTCCTCAACTTGTGTCCTATCCGCTTCTAGCACTTCTTCCTACACTGGATTTTGGTTAGTTCTCTCCCACAGTAGATTGTTGCTGATAGTGTCTGAAATCTAGTTGACAAGTATAAATTAAGATCTCTCACACACACATATTTTAGATTCCATCGTCATTTACAATCTAAAAACTATTTCAACTTTTAAGAAAAAAAAGATTTTAAAGGAAACAATTGAAAATTAAATTTTTTAAAATTGTGTTTATCTTTGAGATTTATTCTTTTTCTGTATTTTTTCCCTTCATTCTCTTCATCGTTTTGTTATACTAGAGGAAAAACCAAGTGAGAATGAATTGAAATGAGTCTTGCACTGTCTTATTTCTCCTTTTTTTTACCTATTTAGCTTTCTTCTCCTCTGTGTTTATTTGGTTTAAATCGAAAATTACGGTTTGTAACAAACAGACAAACAGACTTTATGCAATCACTTAGGTAAGAGAGTAAAAACAGTTTTGTAAATTGTATTTGAGAAAAGGGCAATTGAACATATAGTGAGGATTAAGTTCCTCACAAAAAAGGCAACTTTTAGAGAAATTGTCAGAACAAATACTCTATTTAAAGATTAAATTCATGTCACACTTATATACCAATATAATCTGTTCATTTTACAACATTCTATGTTGGTTACTAATAGATAGATCGTTTATATAAATCCTAGTACAAAGTTTATTGATTTAAGAATGTATAAATATCCCAGTGTGAGTTAGGAGCTCAAAGTCTTTTTAAATTTATAAAAAACGATAATATTTATCACAGACTGACTTTGGTTGAATAACCACTAACGATTTTGGATTCGATCGTCTGAAAACTTTGTTGTTTGTATGGTGGAATGGTCTCAACTACCTAACTATTTGAAATCAGGATCCGTTGGATAGTTGGTTCATACGAGAATGGGACATCTCAAATGAGGGCACTGACGACTACACCAGGTATCGGACCTAAGATCATCATGTTATACGACTAGTATTTATACTTTAGAACAAAAAATTTTCAATCAATGGTTTGTGTCTCTAACTCCAGTCGATTCGTGATATTGCTGAAACGTATTCCACCACCATTGGTTAGTGACTGTTTAACATTAGTGTAAGATTGTTGATGTGTTCAGTTAATTAGTTATAAACTAAAAAGAAACAAATAAATAATGATCTATAACTTCCACTATAGCATTAGCCGATAGTGATTCCTAAAAAATACATTGTTTACATGAAATATTTCTCAAAAAATTTAAATAAATCTCGCGAGCGGGATCGTGGGTGCGTACTGCTGAGGAGTCTCATAATGGGATGAAACGGCCGTCCAGTGCTTCCAGGTTTTTATTGATGATCTGAAATCAATTGGTTTATGCTCTCAATTAAAAACTTAATAATCTCCACAGCACAATACTGATAAATAGGCTCTTATTTGTTATGAGTGTATTAGTTTATCAAGATTCTGTCTGTTAGAATAATAAAAAATAATTTTTCATTTCTCATTCAAAATTGCAACACTATGATCAAACTTATGATATATTATCAGAAGGAGTTTTTTGTGGAGATTTAGTATTTTCATAGTTGGAAGCGTGAGTCAGTTGAAGCTAGACCACCGTCGAAAACCTGGAAGCACTGGATGGTCATTTTGTCCTTTTGTGGGACTCCTCAGCAGTGCGCATCCACGACCTCGCCTCACGAGATTCAAACTCAGGACCTACCAATCTCGCTGCAGAGCACTTAACCAATAGACCACTGAGCCGGCATCAGATGGTGTTTATGTCTAACTCCAACCAATCCACGAAGTTGAGCAACCATTCACCAATTTTCTTCAGTGAGTTCCTATCTCACAACAGACGTGATATGATATATTGATTTATAACTATTCTTTTCGTTTATACACTTACATAAAATTATAAGCATTTAGTTTTAAACAGTTCAGTATTGTCCTCTTTGACCTAAATGATTTTATTCAAACTCGTTATGAAACTTGATACAACTGCAACAGGAAAAGTCTATCAAAGTGAAATAAGATTGAAAGATCTTTAATTGACTTATTCGTAACTGGACAATCCTCGTCAGCTTGATATATTAGCTCTTTTTTTGTTGTTGAACAACATAAAATTATGCCCTCTCTGTGTGATATAAGGGATAATGATTACCCTAATTAGAAGATAATATTTAAACTTCAATGGTGACATTTTTCAAACTCTCCTACAAAACGTTTTATGTCAGAGTTTTCCATAGATGAATACTACCTATGATTTATTGACTACTTGATAAACAAGAATTTTGGAAATCATTTCTTATCTTAACCAACGTACAAATGGATCTTCATTAAATCAATCAAATGATCCCTAAAACTTTAAGAATAATCAAAAAATACTTTATTCTGGTTTTGGATTTGGGCAGCAATTAGTATTTATCATATTACACAGAATTCAATAAACACAATACAACTGATCAAAAATTTTGTTCCTCCTCTACTTTTTTACTTTTTATATCTGAAACGAAATGATTCTATGCGTCATAGAGTTCCTCGTAAAACTTGTGAGAAATTCATCTTGAATTTAATAATGAGTTATCATGTAAAATTTCTCGTGTGGATGTGTGCGTGTGTCGGGGGGGGGCAAGGAGAAAGGGAATATTTAGACAAATCAATGACATTTTAAATGCTTTACTTCTTTGAATTGAAAGAATTCTGTTGAATAGAAGAATACTTGTTAAGTTCAAAAAAACCAAAAACAAGAAGGGAAAAACTCTCAAATGATTTATTTTATTAAAATTTATCTATTCCATTGTCTGCTTATATACTTTGATGTATGATTTCACAGGAAAGAAAAAATGTGGTTAACATTAATGAATTTTCCAAATAAAATAAATATATAGTTAAGTTCATGAATCAATTGAAGCTAGATCACCATCGAAAACCTGGAAGCACTGCTTTGAGGCCGAATTCATCCTATTGTGGGACTCCTCAGCAGTGTGCAATAGGATGAAACGGCCGTCCAATGCTTCCAGTTTTTTTATGATGGTCTAGATTCAATCGATTCATGATCTTAACTATATAAATTGCTGAAATCTCCACAAAACCCCCCTTCTTATAAAATAAATATATTAAATCATTAATAAACCAATAAATGTAATTGACTAATCTAAATATGAATTATTTCAATCATGAAATGATATATTTCCCTTATATTTATTAGACTAAAATCTCTTTAATCCTTCAATTATACTAAACATACATACAAACACCCAGGTAATCTTAATAATTAACTACATAAATAGATTGTTGTATGGCAGAAGAAATAAACTAATGTCATTATTATTAGTGTTTATGCACATATATTATGAAGAGGAATGAAGTAGTTGAACCATAAATATGTATATAAATCATAATACAATCATTATTTGATTGTCTCAATGTATTGTACAAATGTATGAGTTCATTATAAAGAAGAATGTGTTACTGATAGAATCTGTATTTCTTGTCAAGTCCAGACATAAGTATACTACTATGTTATTATATATATCAGTAGTCAATAATTACCTATTTATCTACTTATCAAGTAAAAAAAATAAAAGAAAAGGATATACGAAAGAAGTAAAATTTAAAAAAAAACTTTATCAGTTTATGTAATCAAGATGATTTACATTCATTGTTATTACAAATAACTGGAAATGGGTTAATTAAAATGTTTCTTTCAGTAATTGATTCCAAGTTTTAAATATGAATCGTTTATCTTCTGTTTCAATTTGAACGATACCTTAAAGATTCTTAAGTTATGGAATATAGCAATCATGTTTACATTCATTTTGTATTGTTTGTTTGATTCTTCTCATTGATGTTTGAGAGACTGATCAATTGAAGTACTAAACATAAATGAGAAGATTCAAACAAACAGTACTAAATGAATTTGAACTTCAACCAATTGCATAAGCTAGTGAATATCAGGACTCAGTAGCTACGTGGATAACGCGATTGCGTTTGGGACGAACGGTACTAGGTTCGAGTTACAGAGTGAACATCAACTCTGAGATGCACGTACATCCAACCGACGATTCCCAAATAGGACGAAACGCGCATCCTGGATTCAATTGCTAGCCACTATCCATCTTGACCTATAAATGTGAAATATCAGTTTACGCATAGAGACAGAACCTGGTGACAAGTATCGGTTAACATGAAAAAAAACCTAACATTTAACGAAGTAACTTGAGATGTTAATTCACTTTTAACATTGTTGGATCGATATGAATACAATCAGCACTAAGATTCAAACAAACATAAAATTGATTTTTTTACTTAGGGATCAATTATAGCGCACATAATTCATAATATAAAAAACACATTAAATTTACCAATCCATGAGGTATTTCCTGGAATTTTAGTGAGAAGCAGTAACCAGTGGAGTTCAACCAGGTTTGTTGGGGGATATCAACTCACTGAAGACAATCGGTGAGTGGTTGCTCAATTTTATGGATTGGTTAAAGTTAGATATTAACGCCGTTGGATGTCGGCCATCTCAGTGGTCTAGAGGTTAAGCGCTCTAACGCGAGACTGATAGGTCTCGCGAGTGCGGGATCATGGATGCGCACTGCTGAAGAGTCCCAGAATAGGACGAGTTGGCCGTCCAGTACTTCCAGGTTTAACATGGTGGTCTAGCTTCAAGTGACTCATGATTTCAACTATATATAAAAATTATAATTGTATCAAGACTTCTTATTTGAAAATGAACTAAAACAAAACTGTGAATAAATCAAACTAGATTTTTGTTTTTTGTTTGTATTTTTTTAATCAGAAAAATAGTTCAGCTATTGATTTTAATGTCAGAAATCAATGTGAATGAATGTAACATTTTCATGTATAGTGATGGGTTACTTTAATTTCTTTTTTTCTATGGCGTATTTCTCACAAATGTGATTGCAAGTAACCTTTATTATTATTATTACGTTTAGCGGGGGAAAATATACCACAAGACCAAAATTTGTTATTTTCACCTGAAAAAACAAGAATAATCATAATAATAGTGATAATCAACTCGTTACTTTGCTTTATAATAATAGTAATTATTATCATTATTATCGTTAATTTTTCGGGGGGAGGATGAGGAGGTGATAAAAAAAGAAGAAAAATTGTCGGTTTCCCACAATTTTTTCCTAATTGTTATTTTTGTTGCCAAAGCTGTTTTCTTTTTTTTTTGTTTAATCATAAGTAAACACAATAAAAAAGGAAATATAGGGACATTAATAGTGTGTGAAAGAGATAGAATTGATACAGTTATGTATGTTTCACACCCCTCAAACAATCTCTTCAACTGATTGCTGACATGATTTTATGTTTTGTGTGTTTATTCATATGCGAATGCATGCATGTGTGTGTGTGGATGAATTCGTGTATGCATGTTCATGAAATCACAGAATGGAATACAAACTAATACATAAGGTATTCAATAGTAATAATTATAGTATTCACCTATTCTATAATGTAATTATTATTTCACCTGATATTGTTTGATTGAATCTTCCCATTGATGTTTGGGACTGCAACTGGTCAGTCTCTTATTGGCCATATGTGCATACTGTGTGTATTGCCTCGATATTGCCTTAATTCATAAATATTATAGGCAAAGATGGAGTCCCAAATAGGAGGAAACGTGCGTCCTGGATTCCACTGCTAGCCACTATCCATCTTTGCTTGCAATTATTATTTGCTATTAGTTTGATATCAGTAATGTTTCATATAGTTTATTCGATTATTTGTCTATGTGAATTAAAAATAAATAAACAAGAACATAATTTCTTCTGAGTGTTTTTTTCTTTTTTATGTTGTACACTCTGATTTCTTTTATTATTTTATTTGTTTTGATGCGCGCTGCTGAGGAGTCCCATGGTAAGACGAAACGGCCGTCCAGTGCCTCCAGGTTTTAAATGGTGATCTAGCTTCAATTGACTCATGATCTCAACTATGAAAATAAATAACTCTTCTTTTTTTAATTTCAGAATAGAATTGAATCAGTAGTAATCATTTTAAGTTTGAACTGTAAAGCTTTAAGGTTCTGTATTCGATTCCTGGTGAGAATGTGGATTTAAACTATTAAAAAGCACTATACTAGTTAAAAATAAATGTTCACTGCCTTATAGTCTTCTGTATTGGTTTAATGAAAATTAGTCATTGATGTAAACTAGGGAATTTAAAGTTTAAGTTAATATTAAAACAGATGTCAGTTAAAATAAAGTCTAAAATAGACTTCGTCTGTTTACTAAATAGATATTTTTGGTCCAGACAGAATGTAATAGTAATTATTTCCACTGGAAGATAGTTCACTTCGAAGAAGTGACACCGGCTAGAATACCAAAGGGTACTAGAGTGCTCCTTTATCACTATTTTGTGATTTCGTATCAATGCACACACATGACCACCCCTCCTAAAGATAGTACCTGAAAATTTCCAGTCACTTGGCTTCCTAGATTTTGGCTATTTTTTAGATGAAGTAAATATTCACTATCTGTTTATGACTAAATTGTAGACCGTGGCCGAAACTCCACTTTATATGGATACAGGTTGTACAGTATTAAACGGTTCCAGTTCATGATGAAATATACATACAGTACACTCTGGTTTATTACCTTTTTCCAACTAATAATGGTTTTAAATAAAATTGGACCTTAAAACCATATTTCTCAGTTAAATAACAACAGAATTTATCTTGTTTTATATTTCAATTAATATAATACAATGTAATTAACAAGATCTGACAACCATACAGTAAATAGTTAATTTGTAAACTATCAATCAATTGTCCTAATCTTAACTGTTCCTTCTGCAAATATCAATCCATCGTTTCTGATTTCATTGTTCATGAATTTTCATACTAATTACATTCTGTTCGCGTTCTTTCCTTATCGATCTTCTACTGAAATACTTTCTATGCCTGACCATCGTCATATATTACTTATGTGGATATAAGTAATCCACACAACAATAGCTTTATTTTTCCAATAATAAAATGTTTTACATATTCTTATTATGATGTTATTTGATCAGAATGACCTATTTCAGATATGATTTAATTAGAATAGTACAGAATATACTACTAAAATAACTTTTCACAGTAGTCACAACAGGAGTTAAAAGAACACTGAAGTATTGATTTGTTTAAAATTTTAATTTAATCTAGGTTTAGCTGTGTCCACTGTAAAAAAAACTATTTATTACCACTGTATTTGTAATATTTTGTCCATGTAAAACTTTGCTCTCTCTCTCTCTATATATATATATATATATGAGATTACATATAATTTATATTAAACAGTTTAACTAAGAGAATTCCTGTCACTCACATGTATTTGTATGTATATTTAACTAATTACACCTATATTGACATAGTGTCCAACCGATCATAATCTAGTTTAAAGACGAATAAATGATTCTAATTAAGATTTTATTCATTTTAAAATTTTAAAAATGGAATAAAAGTTTCAAAAGTGTCAAATATATTTATATGAATGATTAATTTTTTTTTCTTTCTCTCTGGCTTTTGGATTTTAATTCTTTTTTTTGTGGTCTGTATCTATCTATCTATCTATCTATCTATCTATCTATCTAAGATCAACCATAAATTATATACATGTGCGTGTCAATAATAATAATAATATACCTGCATTTATATGTTGTGTGTATGTATATATGTCAACTGGTATATACACCTATTTTAATAATAGGCGCCAATTTAGTTAATTCATTTTTGTTTATCTGTTTACCATTTTATAATGAATAAAACTTTACTTTTTTTTTCAATTCATATGTGGGTTTCCATTATCTATATGTAAACGAGTTCATGTCTGTTTACACTTCGAGTATATATATATATATACATGTTTATATTGGCATATTTGTTTAAATTGGGAGTGGCTATTTTATTTGAATTCAATGTACAATTCATATATGTAACATTTTATTAAACAATTGATTTTTTCTGTTTAGTTTGAATAAACTGTAACAATTTCCAAAAAAGTTCCTTCAGTTATTTGATGAATTCCATTGCTAATTATTGAAATATTTCTCATTTAACAAAAAAAATTTTGTGGGTTTTTTTTCTATTTTTTTTGTTTTTTTGCTGTTTTTAAAAAAAAACGCCATTGGTCATTGTTATTTTTTAGTAAAATGATAATTATTTAAATAATATAGTGATTTCAACTACATAAAATTACTAAAATCTCCACAAACCCCCCCCTTCTGATAATGATCATATGCCCACTAGTGACTGGCTCCATGAGGTATTTCCTGGAGTTCTAGTGAGAAGCAGTAACGAGTGGAGTTCAACCAAGTCTGTTGTAGAGATATCAATTCACTGAAGACAATTGGTGAATAGTTGCTCAATTTCGTGGATTGGTTGATGTTAGATATTAACACCGTCGGATGCCGACTCAGTGATCTATATATATATATATATATATATATATATATATATATATATATATATATATATATGCGCATAGTTTAGACAAAAACATAAATTTTAGGTAAGGTGAAAATGCATTTAAATCAGTACATTCGTATTAACCAATCACAATATGATTATTTTAACAGATGGAATTAAAATAATGATAATGTTTTTTGTTTTGTATTCCCCTTTATTTCAATATCTGAATGCACATTATTATTATTATTGTTGTCATGTCTTTTTTGTTTTAAAAAAATATAAACAGTTGGAAGTATTAACATTTAGAATTGTTTACCTTTTTTATAAAGAACCTATTTCAAACAAAGAAAGATATTTATTATAGCTAAACCATCAGAGAAAACCTGGAAGCACTGGATGACCGTTTCATCCTATTGTGGGACTCCTCAGTGGTTTATCGGCTAAGTGCTCGTGCGCGACTCTGGTAGGTCCTGAGTTCGAATCTCGCGAAGCGAGGTCGTGAGTGCACACTGTTGAGGAGAGCCACAGTAGGACGAAAAGACCATCCAGTGCTTCCATGTTTTCCATGATGGTCTAGCTTCAATTGACTCACGCTTTCAAATATGAAAATACTATATCTACACAAAACATCTTCTGATAATATATATTATGGATGGATTTATAGAGACTGTAGAGTTTTTTATAGTTTAAACCATGAAATACTCTTAATTAAATCACAACTCAAAATATAGAAGAACTTGTCGGCCATTTCGTTCTAGTTTAACACTCGTCAACAGTATATCAGACTGTGAAAATTATATAATCTTCACAAATCCCACACAGTTATAGTAATTATGTGTGTTCACTAGTGACTAGCTTCACGATATAACTTTTGGAAATTTTGTGAGAAACGAATTGACCAATAGAGTTCAATCCATGTTGGTTGTGAGATGATTTTTCTCCAGAGGCAACGTATGATAGTTTCGCACTATCGTGGATTGGTTACAATTAGACATTAACACCGTAGGATGTAGGTCCAGTTGTTTGAAATTTAAGGGTTTGCTTGTGAAACTAAAGATTCTGGGATTGACTACTGGATACGGCGTCGTGGATGGATACTATTCAGGTTCCTCACACTTGTTCGAGGTGGCTGTTTAGTGCTTCTAGTTTTTTAGTTGTGATCTAGTTAAGAGAAGTTCGTGTTTTAAGTTGTAAAGAAGTTATTTTACCAGTCGTTTATAGAGATATGATAATATTTAAAGATGTAGGTCTGTTACAGCCACTGCTCTTTTCCTTTTATGTGGTAATAATCAAAAGTATCAATATTTCATTCTAATTTTAATTTTTTTATTCAGTTCAATACTATATGAATGGATTTACTTTCGTCTAAATATGAATTTAGAGACTTGCACAGAGAAAGATGCTAAGTCAGAAAGAGGTCACTTACAACGTTTTCAATGTCTAATAAGTGTTTAATAACCAGGACTTTGGAGCATATTTATATTCATTAAATAGATGAGTGCTGTATGTTCATATAACTTTAGTTGAAGATTTCATTTCATGCCTGAACTTTATTCAAATTTTTATTTTGCATCCGGTGTTTTTGGCTGTGGTACACCATGAATTTGTATCAGGCATGTATAAATGACTTCATTCGTTTGAACTGAGATGTTTAATGGATATCAACCCTAAATAACAACCATTTATCAACTAAATGAATGAAAAAAAATGAAAACACTAAGAATTACCATATTTATAAAATGAATGTATTCACCTGTTAATAATAAAAGCTTATGCTTTGGTATAAAAGATATCCAAAAATACAAGGAAATGTTATTTAGAGCCTTATGGATTTATAACTATTCACACTTTGGAGACATAATAGTTACCAATAAAATACTTTATGGTTTTCCTTTATTATTAAATCGAGAAACCGGGCAACACATTCATTTTATGAAACTTATTCAGTCATTAAACAAGATTTCCGTGCCTTTTCTTGTTAATCGAAACAAGCGATTATGTGAAGTTGTTTGAATGTTGTAAATCAGTTATAGAACTCAGATAGAACTGAACAGTTACTTCACTCTAACTCTGGGAGGATTCAACAGTAAATATCCATTCTCACATGCATTCTCGATCATGTAAATCTTCAAGTCTAGTGAAGATCATGATTTTCACCTATAAACGATTCATTTGGAATTCAACAGAACATATATTTTTAGATTTCATTAAATGCAACCAAACCTCTAGAGACAGTTATCAACAGTTTAGATCATTTCACTTTATCTAGTATTTTACAGGTTTAAAACTTCGCTTCACTTAGTTTACTTTCATCAGCCTATAGGCACAAACAATGTGACTGATGAACATAAACGTCTATCATAAACGTATTATTAGTATAAGAGATTTGTTAAGTTCGTCTTATTCGTAAATAGTTTACAACAACAATGTTAATGAGTGCTGATCTGGTAATATATTAAGAATTGACTAAAGTTGGAAATATGATCCATTGAATGATAATTCAGTGTTCCAAACGTTGAACATTATTTGAGAGACCTTAGGATCCTGCGTTCAGTCTGTAACAGAGTTGTAAGTGTGGATTAATGGAATATCTCGCACTAGTTTGAAAGCTCTGTTTTTCAATGGTTTTCTGACTCAAGTCAGGGTATAGTTTAAAACATCTTCAAACTGACAATATTTCTAACTACTTAGTGGATTTTATCAATCTGATAGATTAGTATTTATATTCATTGAATGGAAAAGTAGTGAATAATGTCGATAAAACTCATTCTCCAACTTAAAGTTACATTTTCAATGCAAGTGTTAGTGACATCCTATTAGACAATGATTGTTGAAATAAGTGGATCAAAAAACGACTCTATATTTTTTTAGTGAATAATTGAGTGTTAAATTCAAACACCAATGTTTTTTTACATCTTATCCAACTAACTATTAGGTGTAGTATCCAAGGAACAATCACTTATATATGTTTCAACTTATATAACTTTATATATGTAATTGATTACATGAATGAGAGTTGTACTCTTTGTATCTAATTAGTTAATTCAGTTCATTTCACTTTTCACAGTCATACTCTTTTAGTAATACAACTTAATCTCACCTTTTATTCACTTTCTCTTTTATACACACACACCCTAGCTTCTACTCGGTTACATACTACTTATTGTAGTTTAATGGAATCATTTGTTTCACCTTCATCATCATTATCAATAACATTACGCATTAACATACACTATTAACAATTCAGTTATCATTTAGGTTGATATTATACTTGACACATGATAATCAGTAATCTTGTATGATTAATTATGCAAATGTATCTAACAAGTAGTTGATAGATGAAAGGTAAGTTTAAAAAAAGGACAAACATTTTTGATAGAAAGAAGAATATAACTTGTGTTAATTAATTCTGTATTATACAGGCCTATATACATATAGAATCATCATTATCAACATTAACACATTATCAAATACATTTTAAAAATCTATTCACTATGTAAATAATTCAACTGACATTAGATTATTATATATAGTTGAAATCATGAGTCAATTGAAGTTAGACCACCATGGAAAACTTGGAAGCATTGGACGGTCATTTCGTCCTATTGTGGAACTCCTCAGCATAAGATTACATTTAAAAAATATATTATACACGCTTTAATTACAGTGTATTATTCAATGTATTTGACAGCTAACGTTAAACTGTATTTATAGAGAGTCATATATATGTAAATGTTGTTCTCCTGGAGTGGAAGTAATAAGATCTGTTCACAATTATTGTAATCAGAGAGAGAGAGAGAGAGATAAAGAGAGATAAAGAGAGTAGAATTGATACTACTGAAATGGAATGAGACTATTTGTATTGTTATTTATTTGGCTAATTCATTAAAAGATTCAATTATCGACTTTTAGATGATTTGGAATGAGAACTGATTTGTTTTTGTCTTCTTATGAATTCATACATATATATAAATAAAAAGACTACTGCCACTACCCTGTAAGATTTTAGAGGAAGTGGTTGTTAAGAATGGAAGATTGATGTTGAGTGTTCGACTGACTAGACTTCTGTTCATGTTTATTCTTACTTACGAGGTATAAATCAGAATACCGAGGAACTGATATTCCTTTTTTAACTTGACATTTACAATCAAATCTGTCAGACGAGAGCTGATTATTCCACTCCGTTGTCGAGACAGTAATAGCGTTAGTATAGTTTCAACTCATAACTCGTTAGTTTAACCTTGATCATCAGAGGTAATCAATTAGGAATCTAGGGAAATAAAGTTCAGGCCAATTTCTGGGAGTTATAGTGAGAATCTCTGAGTAGTGAAATCATTCGTATCAGCTCGTTATTCACCTGTAATACAAGATGAGTATTTAGTGACATCGCTAACTAACAGTAACTTATTGATATTGTTGTAGTGTTTAATGTCTGACGGTTGTATATAAGTATTTCTGGGAAATTCCAAACGATTGAGAAACGACTACATAATATCTCTCTATTTTCCAATGTTATCTTAAAACAATTAGGTTATTTCTATCGTTGAAAGCGTGAGTCAATTGAAGCTAGACCGCCATCGAAAACCTGGAAGCTCTGAATGGTCGTTTTGGCCTGTAATGAGACTCCTCAACAGTGCGCATCCACGATCCCAACTCGCGAGATTCCTACCCAGGACCTACCAATCTCGCGCCAGAGCACTTAACCAATAGACCGCTGAGCCGACATCTGATGGTGTTAATGTCTAACTCCAACCAATCTACGAAGTTGAACAATCATTCACCAGTTGTCTTCTGTGAGTTGATATCTCACAACAGACGTGGTTTGAACTCCACTGATCACTGCTTCTCACTAGAACTCTAGGATTTACATCTCGAAGTCAGTCACTAGTGAGCATATGAATATAATCAACTATGAAAATACTAAATATCCACAAAACTCCTTCTAATTAAGTTATTATTTAATGGGTCATATTTCTAACATTTTTCAGTCGTAAAATCTTATAGAAAAATCAATATAATTTTCCCTTCATCACTCTCTTTATCCCTATTAATATTCATTTGTCAAAAATTTATTCAGTCTTTGTCCATCTAATATCGGTTATTTATAACAGCATTTATTGCACATGTGATGTTCAAAATACATACACACATATCCATCCATTCATACATGCATACAACTAGACTTACTCACGTCTATACTCAGTAAGAGTATCCAATCTCCTATGACTAATTTACTCTTTACTTATAGTTTGGCATGTGACCTTTTGACCAAATATTGATAAAGAAATAATAAATAAACTTCATTGAAATGACCTATATATGAGAATATAAAATGAGTTGTTGACATTCTTTCCCATTTCTTCTTTTTTTTCACAGTTTAAAATCATTATTTCTTTATTTAATTTTCTATATTTTAAACGAAAAAAATAATCGATTTATTTGTTTCCCACACACTTTTTTGTTACTTTTTCTCCCCCCCCTTTTTTTAAAAAAAAGAGAAAAGAAAAAAAATCAACAAATAAATTGTTTATTTGTTGAGATGAATATAACATTTAAGAAAAATGAAAATTGGTCAATAAATATAACTGACTATGGGAATGAGTAGGAGAAAGTTCATTATTTATATTTTTTTTTAAAGCCTACTATCTATTTGGTCAAATATTTATATAACGAAATACCGTGTGGTCACAATCATTGATTCAGGGTAAATTGTCATCATAATTATAAACGATTGGAGAGTACTTATTTTGAAAATCAATTTATATTATGTATTCAATCAATAACCAAAAGTTCATTTAGTAATCCTTAATGTTGATCAAAAGTGAAATTTAAACATACTGGTCTAAATAACTCGGTCATGATAAAAGATTATTATCAGAAGGAGTTTTTGTGAAGATTTCAGTATTTTCATAGTTAAAATCATGAGTCAATTGAAACTAGACCATCAAGGAAAACCTGGATTAGTTGAAGTTAGACATTAACACCATCGGATGCCAGTCATCTCAGTGGTCTATCGGTTAAGTGCTCTGGCGCAAGACTGGTAGGTCCTGGGTTCGAATCTCGCGAGGTGGGATCGTGAATGCGCACTGCTGAGGAGTCACACAATAGGACGAAACGGCCGTCCAGTGTTTCCAGGTTTTTGATGGTGGTCTAGCGTCAACTGACTCATGATCTCAACTATGAAAACGATAAAAGAAACAAATGCTTCAAGTTGTTACGTAGGTCTCTTCTATTAGTACCAGTCAGCATGAAATGTAGATTCAAGAATAAATAAAAGTATAAATGCATTAACACGTTATGTCACTTAGACTAATGACTAAACCCAAACTTATTTGATACATTTAAATAAAGTGAGAAGAGCAGGGTTTGTAGAATGACATGAATTCATTATATTTCAGAGCTTCTAGTCAGTTGCAAACGGCCTAAATTTACTTTGGCAATATTATAATAAAAAAGGTCTATTACATACAATACAACTCTACCTATCTTGGAAGTCTGATCAGCCCTAATGGGTTGGTGTCTAACGAGATCTCTGCACAGATTCAAAAAACTCTTTTGATTTTTGCCAACTCACGTCACCTATAGTGAAGGTGAGGTTTCCGTCTATCATTTAGAGGACGAGTATACTGCATAGAAGTTCTTTCTGTTTTACTTTAAAGCTGTGACACGTGGCCATTACGGGTAGCAGATATTCGTAAGTTACCAGTATTTGTCTTAGAAATATTGCTTGCATCTGCTAGAATCACAGGGTTAGTAATATTGAGGTTAGACGCAGGGTATTAGGGAATGGAGGTAAATCAGTTAATGAGGTTGTGAATCTTCATCGACTGCGATGGTTGGGCCACGTATTCATCGACTACCACGGCGCCTAATGCTAACTAGTGTTGGAGATGGTTGGAAGAGAGTTAGGGGTGGCCAGACCTAAACGTGGCATCAGTGCTTGAAGTCACTAACTTCTGGTCTGAGTCGTGCCGGTAGATGCAGATTACTTGGTTGGGGTCCGCGTGACTATCGTAATCAATGGTTGGAGACTGCGGGTGACATGGCTCAGAATCGATCACAATGGTGTAAGTGTATGCACTCTTTGTCTTCTCTTAAACCATGATATTAAAATCACTTTATATATTTCTTTCTACGAACCAATTCTTTCTCCCTGTGACATATCTATGCATAAAATTTTTATAATACCATTGAAGTAGCTGCTTCTATGAATTTGGTGTTCATCTTTTTGTGCTAATTAGGTACAGCTACTTGAACCGATCCTACGTTGCAGATGACTAACTGGCATACAATAATCAATGAAGTTTAGTTTGAAAGGAATTAATTAAAACACATTTAACATAACAATTAAGATTAATTAATATTTATTTGTTGAATATGATACAATTCAATTATTATTCAGGACTATACGAGATGACAATATTCAATAGTATTAAATAATCAACTAATACGAAGTACTTTATATGCTTGTGTGGTAAGTTTATCCTTCTTACCATCATTACACACCATATATCATAAGTTTTCCCTAAAAAACACTATGAAATTCAAGTAGTTTTATAAATTATAAGTGCTATTCATAGTTATTAGAACTGATTACGGATACCAAAATGAAAGTATTATTAACACAGTAATTAGATATAAAATATAACCTAATCAATCAGTTTTGATAGGTATTATAAGTTGGGAAATGATCAACAATAGTGTCGAATACTTGTACAACTACATCAGAAAAATGAACTCATATTATAATCACATATTCTTTATTAAGATAAAGAAAACTTGTGAAATAACTTTATTATATTACTGTTGTCAGCTATTTAAGTAGTAAAATTTATTTAGTTAAAATAAACAACAAATGTAAGATGGGTGAAATTGGAATACGTAGCTGGAGTTAGAGTCCCGCAATAGAAAAATTGTCATTACAATACAGTGGGATATTAAGATTATATTTTTAATTCGATGTTTTAGAGATAGAAGGGTGAAAGAGTTCTTTTTTTTAATTTCCTATATTTGTTCAGTGCTTCTAGGATAAAGTAGCTAACTATATTGAGAGAAATTCTTAGTTAATAATTTCTAAGAATCCCTTAGTTTGTTCAAAACAAGATTGTGTTCTTACACGTCTTAAGAAAAGCAGAATAGAGAAAAGACTTAGAAATACTTTCAAGTATCTTATACCATATAATCATATATTTTTGTAAAGTGAAAAAGCAGTTATTCATGATGAAGTTTTGATAGACTGATATGTCTTGAAAAAGGTATAATAGTAGTCTGTTAACAAAGTTTTTGATCATACCTCATGAAGGTGTAGTGAGAGTTGGATATATCACTGGAGATATTTATATAGAAGTTTCATAAAGTTCTAAAATATCAGGCTAAGGCTATGCAGAACTACTTCACCATTTACAAATCTTGACTAATTTTAACTTTTTTCATAATTGAAATCATTAGTCAATTGAAGCTAGACCACCATGGAAAATCTGGAAGCACTCGACGGCTAACTCGTCCTATTGTGGGACTCCTCAGCACTGCGCATCCACGATCCCACTTCGCGAGATTCGAACCCAGGACCTACCAATTTCCTCAAAATCCCCTTCTCATAATAATCATATGCTCACCAGTGACTGATTTCAAGAGATATTTCCTGAAGTTCTAGTGGGAACCAGTGACCGGTGGAGTTCAACCATGTCTGTTGTGAGATATCAACTCACTGAAGACAATTGGTGAATGGTTGCTCAATTTCGTGGATTGGTTGGAGTTAGACATAAACACCATCAGATGCTGGCTCAGTGATCTAATGATTAAGCGCTTCGGCGAGAGACCAGTAGGTCCTGTGTTCGAACCTCGAGAGGCGGGATCGTGGATGCGCACTGTTAAGGAGCCCCATAATAGGACGAAACGGCCATCCAGAGCTTCCAGGTTTTCGATGGTGGTCTAGCTTCAATTGACTCATGATTTCAACCATATAAAATTACTAAACTCTCCACAAAACCTCTTTCCGATATTGAATTTTTGTATGATAAATTCAATAAATATTACAGGTAAGTTATAATTAATTATGAAAATGGATAGATGACACACTTGAACTGATGTAAGAGTGAAATAATCAGAGATGGTGTTGGATTTATTTCAAATTTATTCACTGAGATTTTACAAATATATTCTTCCTACTTAATGTGTTACATCAACTCGGCGCCCAAATACTATGAAACTGTTAGCTCTAATTTAGACGAAAGTTCTTATACACTATTGAAACAGTTTGACAAGTTGCTTGAGAAAGAAATTTATATTCAAGCTCAAAAACAAACTCCAAAGAAAACAGAAAACACCAAATAGTCCACAAACTTATTTAATATAATTTCTATTTCCGACCAATACAAAAAACAACGAAAACAATTTTTAAGGAAAGATGGATAGTGGCTAGCAGTAGAATTTAGAACGTGCGTTTCGTCCTATTTGGGACTCTTTAGCTGGATGAACCTGGATCTCAGAGCTGATTTTCACTCTATGATTTGAACTCAGTACCTTTCGCTTCAAACGCCATCACGTTATTCACTCATTTTATTTCTTAATTGAAATTTTTCATATATAAAACTATTTTTTGTAGAAAATAGCAAAGTGAACACAGAGAGAGAGAGAGGGGAAGTGGCTATTTTCCCCTTTCTTTTTTTCTTTTGTCCATTGTATTTATCATTATTATTATTATTTATTTCTTAATATCTTAATCTTTCCTGTTTTAAATATTAAAAAAAAAAGAATCTTTTTTTGCCGTCATGAAGAGTCAGGGTACAATTTTCATGCTTTCTAAGAAAAAAACAACAACACCCATTTGCTAGTCGTATCGATGATAATAATAATAATATAGAATATAATATAGAATATAGAAAAGATTTATCATGATTGACAATATAGTTTACATTGGAACAATTAACTAAGACAAAAGTAAATAAATAAACGCCAAATTTTCTTCTAAAATTATTATTTATTTAAATCTAATCTAATTTATTCTATAAATTAACTTTAGATGGATAAATAGATAATATTTTTGTTGGTTGAAAAAAGAAACCAGTTCAACCTGTTCTTTAATATATTTTTTTCGGGAGGGGGGGGGAAAGGAACTCTCCTCCATTTCTCTTCACTCATTTCCTCCTCCTCCTCCTCCTCCTCCTTTTTTTTCTTTTTCGTATGTGTTTAGATTTGTATATGAATATTTAGTTGGAAATAATTATCATGATTATAAAGTGTAGGTCTATTTTAATAAGCCAATAAATAATAATAATAGTAATATTAATGATAATAGACCCCTTTACTTTTATAGATTATTTATTTGTTTACAATTAGTTTTCTTTTTTATTTATTTAAAAAGCGAATTATTTTTATTTATTTACTTAATCGTTCATTTACTTTTTAGTGGAGAAAATATTCTCTATGGTCATAGATTTTCTAATCCCCCCTCTTTTTTTTATAAATTTGGCGTAGATTATTATTATTATTACACTATTAAATCAGTTGGAAAGTTAACTACACCAACCCAACTATATTAAAAATACGGGTAGTTGGCCTTTTCCTCTATTATTTTATCAGTTCTCTTTCAATCATCACACAATAACCCAATCAATTTATTGTCACCCTGAGATATAATTGAATAAACTTATTATCATTATCATCTTTATCATTAATATTAATATTATCATTATACTAGAAGTTAGATTAAAATATACCACTACTAATAATAATTATCACTACCAAGACTATTATTACCATACTACTGCTTCTACTTCTCTCCTCAAAGTAATGTCACGCAATTTTTCAAAGAGTAAAAAACAATCCATTTCATGCATGAATATACATATGTGTATATGTATGTATGTATATATTTCTGTGTATAAGCATAAGCTTAATTAAACGTAGGACTTTTCAGTTTTCTTCTCTTTCTTCGTCAGTTCTAGCTATTCAAACGATTTACTCTCATCCTCTATTAGTATACTTTTAATATACATTTTTTAATTTTGATATTGTAATCACATTTTTTTATTCAATCTTTTTGATTGACAGATTGACAAATATAAAAATAAAAGACAACGAACAACATAACAAGCGAATGAATGAATGAAGTAGAAGAATGAATAGATGTATGAATTCACTGATGGATGAATGAATGACAATTAAGCAATATATATATATATATATATATATATATAT
Organism: Schistosoma rodhaini; assembly: GCA_944470415.2. Lineage (NCBI taxonomy): Eukaryota > Metazoa > Platyhelminthes > Trematoda > Strigeidida > Schistosomatidae > Schistosoma > Schistosoma rodhaini. Next base: position 15,256,105 of record OX104037.1, read on the forward strand.
ATATATATATATATATATATATATATGCGTATGGTGTATGTTACTTATGCAGATAGATATAGCTTTGTTAGAAAATTCGCCGAGACTGAGAACTACCTAGTTAACTTTAATAGTGTGAAAACCAAAATCTACATACTTGGAATCGATCTGACTAAAATAGTAGGAATATTAAAAAGAAGACAAAAACTCAAATAAGCATGTAAAGTTTATAATACTAATTGATAGTAATTGGAAAAACTAATAAAAACAACGGAACATTTAAATAGCTATTCCATCCTAGTTTGAAACTTTTCAGTAGTGAATAATTGTGATTTTCTTTGAGAAAAAATCAGACTGATAATGTAGTGAACAGAACACTGGTTGGGGACAATCGAATGTATTTTAGCAAAAATTACAGACTATCTCAGTAAATTCTGATAACCATATAATGAACAGTCGATTTGCAAATTACCAACCAATTGTTTCAATCTTCACTGTTTCTCTCTAATTTCATTGCTCATGCATTTTTCAAACGATTGCGCTTCATTTCAGTTCTTTGCTCATCGGTCTTCTGCCAAAATGCATTCTATGTCTGACCAACACCATATACTACTTATATGGATATAAGTAGACCACACCACAATATCATTCTATAAAGAAAACTATTGTTCAAATCGAATTAATCTTCACAATAATAATTGGATATAAATATTTTAATTTCTTGGTAGAATGCAACAGTTATTCAAACTACTCTAATCAGATAATCATTGTTGCACAAGTGCCTTTTTCCCAATACATAAAGTAAAACTAAAAGGGATAGTGGCTAGCAGTGGAATAAAGGACGCGCGTTTTGTCCTATTTGGGACTCGTCAGATGAATGTACCTGCATCTCAGAGTTGATGTTCACTCTAGGACTCGAACCCAGTACCCTCGCTTCAAACGCCATCGCGTTATCCACTCAGCTACTGAGTCCTGATAGCCACTTGCTTGTACAATGAGATGAAGTTTAAATTCACTTAGTATGGTTTGTTTGAATCTTCCCATTGATGTCTAGGACTGCAACTGGTCAGTCTCTAATTGACATATGTGCATACTGTGTGTATTGCCTCGATATAATGCTTGTGAATTAGGACTTTATTGAGGTAATACACACAGTATGCACATATGGCCAATAAGAGACTGACCAGTTGCAGTCCTAAACATCAATGGGAAGATACAAACAAACAATACTAAATGAACATAAAGCAAAACGTTTGAGATGTATAGTCTATTATAATTATGTCAGGAAATGTGTTAGATGTCTCCAGTGATACACGTATTTTATGTCAGTATTCCAAGGTTTTTAAAAGTCTTATGGTGTATAACCGCTTCAGATGTGGCATAATTAATAAGCATAAATCATAATACACATCGTTTAATGTCCCAAAGGTTCTACTGAATCTTTACAAAAAAACAGGAATAAATGTAGATTTAAAACATTTCTTTCTTTTGTTAGTGATTCATCTTCACCGAAAACATTAACTGTGAAGAATAGCGGTTCATCAATTTCAATCGTGATGTCTTGAATTTTAAGTTATAGTACGTGTATCAGTAATACATTCTCTAAATACCTATAGTCTCATTTTAATAAGATTAGTACAGATAGGCTATCAAACAACTGTTTAATGTTTATTGGCCACTTTGTTCAAAGACCATCTAGATCAAAACCAATATTTATGTTTCATAAACTTAGTACTGAATATTAATTATGTATTTCAATTCATCCTAGGTTAATGTTTTCATCAAAAATATCTACTACTTAAATAGTCCAAATCAGTAACATGGTTAATTTTAATAAATACAGGGTCATCAATATCTTAGTTTTGATGTTTACCGTTAGTTTCATTGAGTATGAATGATACCAAAAAGTTATAGGACTAGTTAAATTCTACAATGTTTTAAAAACTAAAGGTAATGGGGATTAATCAAGTTAAGAAGGATGGTCATATCAGTAAACTTGAATATTTTCATTATTGATATTCTTAACCGAATTTTAATCTGCCTTTGTAAGGATACGCGCAACCTGTACGGATTGTCTAATTGTTGTATTTATTTTGAAATTGGCTTGGAATAGATAAAATTGAGCTAGCGGTGGAAACACTTTTCGTCCACCTTTAGAAGTCGTCAGCTAGATGCACCAGCTAACCACCGTCAGGATAATTCAAACCCTCATTATTAATGATATAAACATTACACTCCTTGAACAAGCTAACAGGCATCTGTATTCAGTAGCTTGGTAGATAAGGTGTTGGAGACTGAAGTGAAAGGTGCTGGATTCGGGTCCCAGAGTGAATATAAAAGCCGATGAATATACATCCAATCGACGTCTCCCAATTAAAACGAAACCCTTGTTCTTTATTCCACTACTAGCTAAAACTTATTTCAAGTAAAAGGGATGAGGCTGATTGTTCTATATGGACATGTTTTAGATTATAATAACTAGCTATTTGTTAACAGAAAATAATATTATGTCTTATAGTCTTGGGCGTTGGGAAAACTTATTGTCATCAGTTGAGGCTTAGCTACTAGTCAAATTGACTTAACATGTTGATCTGTCTGCGGTCTTATTCTGATATTAGATGGTTAGAGACAGTCAACAGGAAAAATTAAATGCACATCTCATGCTAATTGGTACTTATCACCAATATATAGCTGTCGTCTTGAGGTAGCTCTTACTTCTGTGCATTTGTTAGTCACTTAAACCAGTATAGTTGCATTCCATCTCTGATCTATAGAAATCAATTAACATTAAGTAATTCTGAAGGACACCATGATTATTCATTGAACATACAATTAAAAATTGATTTCCAGAACCAACATCTTCAACCCGATTACAATTCCAATGATATTAACTGGATAAGCAATTAACGAATTCCACAATAGGTCATATGGTTTTGCATCTAATCGAAAATACCACTTATATTAGGATTACTGACAAGTTCGCGGTTAACAGGGTGCTTAGTTTCAGTATTTTCTGTAGACTATCCACAATTCTCTGACGTGTACTGATTTGTGTATTAAATTCAAAATGCAGTTAAGAACAATAATTCCGCTGCATTATTATCACTAGAACATAGTGAACCTATATGAATTTGTGACTCAATTATTTATAATTGATGAACATGAACTATTAATTCGCCATTTTGTCATCAAGATAGAATACAAACTTATAATTTTATTTTATTTTTGCACTGATGGTAATCGTGATGGTATTAGTTTAGTGGACGCTACTTATAAGAATGTTTGTAAGTATTGTGAAGGGACGTGGCTTTGAAGTTATAACAATTGTCAGACGAAGTAATAGTTTCAGTACATAGAAAGTACGGCGTTGGCGGAACACTTAAAGACTAGATGAAAATACAGTTCAGATGACAGAACGTACCAAAAGATACAATTGGACTATTGAAGGCTATGTAAATGCAATATGTAAATACTTTGCAACTTCTCAGTATAGGGATTTGAGGGAATTATAGTATTTTAACAGTTGAATTCATAGGTCAATCTAGGAAATGCCACTATAAAAAACCTGGAGGCACTGGACGGCCGTTTCGTCCTAGTATGGGACTCCTCAGCAGTGCACGTCCACGATCCTGCACACGGGGCTTAGACCCAGGACACTCGGTTTTGGGCACGAAGGCTTAACCTCTAGACCACTTAACATCCAGACAACTGAGCTGACATCAAACGGTGTTAATGTCTAACTCCAACTAATCCACAATATTGCGAAACCCTCATACTATGTCACAACCAACATAGATTGAACTCTATTGGTCACTTTGTTTCTCACAAAACTCCAGAAGTTATATCGTGAAGCTAGTCACTAGTGAACAAATAATTACAATAACTGTGCGGGATTTGTAAAGATTATCTAATTTTCACAGTATGACTTACTGTTGACGAGTGTTAAAGTAGAACGAAATGGCCTTCCAGTGTTTCTGTACTTTGAGTTGTGATTTAATTAAGAGTATTTCGTGATTTAATTTATAAAAGTTCCACATCATCCACAAGTCTTCTTTACTAACAAATGATGCACAATATCAGCTTTTAGATCGCCGAAGACGGTGTCAGGGAAACATAGAATTATTCCAGGTGTTATCTGTCGCAGAAAGCTTCCAATAAGTGTATTAGTGGGAGAAACAACGTTTATGCTCAAATATCAAAGTGTAGGTTATTTTTTAATGGTAATTCGCGTCAAGATTGAACCCTGAATGTTTACAAATACACTTTGGCTACTAATGAGTAGATAAACCACTCCTGTGAAATGTCTGCTTAATCATTTATCGATTTAGAGGCGTTATCTTCCTAGTTCAATGAATCGTTAAACGTCTGTAGAACTACTTAAAATTCTAATTCGTTCAGTTGTAATTATACGAATTCAGCGATATGGTGCTAAGTTTGCTTGTGTGGGTGTAGACAGTCATTTTGCAAATGATTAGTAAATTGTTATTAAAGGTGTTGTGGAGGTTGTAGGATTAAAGTTGTACATCATGGTTTGAATTTGGTTAGGCACAAGATATTCATTCCATCCAAATATGAACCTCTTCAAAAACCATTGCCTATGAATCCATCGGGTAATGAACATAAAACTTTCAGGCCTCATTGTGAATGCTTCAGATCACCGAGAGTTTTTGAACTGACCAATAATAATACCACAAGTCTTACATTATTAAGTGGGCACTATTTTCCTAACACGGTCAAAAATTCATTTCAAACCTTCTTACTTGGAAAATCATACAAAAACTAGGTTAACATGAAAGTCTAGCAATGGCCTTATTTGAAAGCACTATCGACGGTGATGTTTGAAGAAGGTTCAAATCACTAACACTTAGTTGAAAACAAAATATGAACCGAAAGTAAAGGTATTTCTCGCTATTTAAATGAGTTAGTTAAAATGTATTGATAAACTGTTACTTCTTTCAATGCATTCATTACACTTTTAATTTTTAATACAACGCTGTATAATTCAGACAAATTTTTTATCCTTCTAGTGAGTTGGCCTTTAGTCTGACCTATGAATTTCCTGTCCTAAGTCAATGCGATATTTTAGGTCTCCAAAAATGTTTATAAACTATGTATATACTCTTTCCTTATGGAATGGAGTGATAGTCAAGTATTTTCAGAGGTGGTCTACGTCTTTCTTCTGTTTTCGTTTTATGCGGACAACCAACCAGGGTTTATGCAGTCACCAGTAATGAGATATAGACAGTAAATAGTAACAGCAGTTAAGATTTACAATGCTACAGTGATTGATGACATAGGTACCAAGGCTCTCTGTGATGCACATTTCCTTAATTGTATTCTGTCATATAAATACTTGAAATTATGTTAGTTAGTATCTATTTTACAGGTTACGGTACCTGAGTTTTTGGGAGAATATAATCAGATATTCAAACTGTTTATGTTTGGTTTTTACAAAAGATATAAAATATGTTTTCGAAATTATCTCATCATGAACATCAAATTGAGTATAAGCCGTTTGCCTACTAGTGAGTAGCTTAAAGCATATTGTATAATTTGTAGTAATTAAGTTACTCGATACAGAAATAAACATAACATAACAGAGAAAATGTCCCAACGTACTTTGAAGTATGAAATAACATGACAAATGTGTAAAATCTTAGCTAGTTTCAAGAATATTCGATTGAGAAGACGCCTTCAGTGAATACTAAGAAAAAACCAATCATGAAAAATTTTATCAACACAAAAGATGTAGAAAAATTGTTGGATTTTGATTAGTGTGACATAAAGATCAACACAATATTCTATCCTACAGAAATCAGACATTGATAAAGTTTTTATATCATTTACAATGGAGTTGTTTTATTTCTTTTGTAATTAGTAAAATTCATAGAACATTCTTGATATTGAGAGTTGAAAATTCCCAACCCAAATGTTTGAATACAAACCAACAATATTTTGAAATTGCATTCATATTCTAACCTTATTAGTCGTTCGATGTGAATCATTCTATTTTATATGCTGACTATTCATAAAGTCATTATTATATTTGGTAATATTTAAATAATTATATAGTAACTAATTCATGTTTTGTGGGATTTTCTATCTGAGTCCACTGTACACGTCATATATAAGAAGTAAGTCACCTTATTACCAACTAATCATATATGTATATTCTCATATTAAATTAGAATTAAAGAAAATAATTTCAACCATAACGGCGACAACCAAATGGTTGGTTTATGATTTAATCGCTTGAATATTTTAATGAAAACTTTTGCATTTTATCCTAGAATGAAGGTAAACGGTTTAGGTGAATATATTGTCAGTGTAGTGAAAAATCATTAAAAATATGAGTAGTATACATGGATAAATATTTATCTAATTTAAGTAGTTGAATGATTTTGTAGTTATTATGATAACAGTAAATTCCTGGTTTCGGTTCACCATACTTTGGTAATGAATCAACACAGTGTACAAAAAAGTTAATCCGTGATGTAAACTATTTCTCTATATTAAAACAAATTTTTCAGACAATCTAAATCTAGAAAGAAATAGAAAATTTTTAAAATATGTTTAAACAAATAATTCTGTTACTTCAAAGAATAATATGCAACTAAAATACTAGAAAAAAACTTCACTTATTCTAAATAATGATAAATAGTTGGATAGTGGCTAGCAGTGGAATAAAGGACGCGCGTTTCGTCCTATTTGGGACTCGTCAGATGAATGTACCTGCATCTCAGAGTTGATGTTCACTCTAGGACTCGAACCCAGTACCCTCGCTTCAAACGCCATCGCGTTATTCACTCGGCCACTGAGTCCTGATAGCCACTTGCTTGTGCAATGGGGTGAAGTTTAAATTCACTTAGTATGGTTTGTTTGAATCTTTCCATCGATGTGTTAGGACTGCAGCTGGTCAGTCTTTAATTGGCATATGTGCATACTGTGCGTATTGCCTCGATATAGCGTTGATTTGAGTCCCAGAGTGAACATCAACTCTGAGATGCAGGTACATCCAGCTGACGAGTCCCAAATAGGACGAAACGCTCATCCTGGATTCCACTGCTAGCCACTATCCATCTTTGTTTATCATGCTTGTGAATTAAGGCTATATTGAGGCAATACGCACAGTATGCACATATGCCAATTAGAGACTGACCAGTTGCAGTCCTAACACATCGATGGGAAGATTTAAACAAACAATACTAAGTAAATTTAATGATAAATAGTGCTTTAAGATAGATTATCATTTGTTATTCTTTCTATCAAAATTCTTGAATCATATTCTATATAGTCTATATACTTTTTAACTTGATCTGAAGCTTTTCCACAGACATTGTCTATTTCAAACCCAAGGCGAAGGGTTGGAGGTGGGGGTTAACAATTGTATCCGTTCAAGAAAAAAAAGAACCTGACTGAAAAAAAACACACTCATGAGTACTTTTTTAAAATAGAATCTTAGTGAAAATATCAAACAAGAGATTGATTTGGTAAAAAAAAAACTTGGTTTAATTTTTCTAAAATAATATTCATGAACTACATAACATGTTCTCCGTCTTTATATGTATGTGGTTACTGTAATGAAAATCAAAGGAAAAAATGTATCATAATAAGTAGATAGTGAGGGTATATTTTGTAATAAAATCGCTAAATAATTTTTATTCATATCATAAGCATAAAATAAGATGGTGTTACATTTATAAAATGAAAGAGGCCATGGAAATATATATTTATATCCAGTAATAGTTGAAATTAAATTCCACTATTAACCAGTTTAATTAATCTATAAATGTTAAACTGAACAAGGTTTATTATATACGTAAATATTTGCATCAATGAAATGGCATTAAAAATTTATAATATTTAAGCATATGACTAGGTAAATAAGATAGGAAATGAAATATAATAGAAGAAATAATAAAAAGAAGCCTAATATAGAGAAAAAAATGAAACAATAATTATTTATCAGCATACATAGGGCATTGGTGTATAAAGTTCCATAACTACTAGAAGGGGGTTAATATTTTGGATACTAAGATAGTAACAATAAAGTATTATATGAATATGGATGCAGTTTTGTATGTTTGCATTAGATTTACGAAGAAATGATTTCTAGTATTTATCAATATGCACGTATAAAATCAGTGTATACTTTTATACAATGTATTTGTATAAGTAACTGTGTAGATAATACAGACATACTATGATGAAAATTGAGAATACACATTCAACTGACGAATATGTAATTTCTTGAAAAGAAAATTGTTTTTTTTTTACACTTGAACAGTTTGATTCATAGTTTTATTCTGATTTAAATGACCTGTTTTATTAAATAATTCGGTGGATTTTGATTCACGATTATGATTATTATGATTTTTTTCATGCCAATTTGTATCCATCTCATTATCAATCCATTCATAACGATCTGATTTTATTGGAGAATTATTTGGAGAAAATGATTTGAAGTTTTCCATTTTTTCTTGATCAGTATGTGGTTTTATAATAGAAGTTTTAGTAGAATTAGTTTTTAACATTTGTCCAGTAATCCAATATTTAGGATTGTGAATTTGATCTACACTACCTAATTCATCGTCATATTCATAATTTTCATCTTCAAACTCTTCAAGATCAGCTAATCTTGGTGTTTGATTTGGTAATGAATACATGGAACCAGATAATTCATCACATGGTGTATTATTAAATGGATTAATCCGTTGTGTTGTCAATGGTGGGGAATAAATACAGTGATTTCGTGTAGGTGTTGAATGTACTGAATAATCTATTCCATGCATAGAATTCATTTTCATACTCATTAACTTTTTAAAAGAAAAAGAAATAATAAATAATGGCATAAGTGGAATGGATTATTACAATCTACTAGACTATTGAATGTAATAACAATGAAATAAACTAAAATCTACTAAAATTATGAGATGAAAGATGAATTACAGTGTTAAGTCCTGATTACTTAGTGATTAATTAGTATAAAATTAGTTATTATGTATAAGTCTAAGTTGTTTGTGACGATTTATTCAATAGTGAGAATGAAATGATACTTTTCGAAAACAGTGATTTTGAATGATGTTGATATGGCCTTGAGATTTTTATACTTCTTGTTATTTAATGAATAGATAGTTAGTATAAATCAAGGATAGTACACTAGGAAAATAAAGAAACTTGAATTTGCTTAATAATTTCACAAAACATATGGATTTTTTATGAGGTTTATTAACATTCTTTCTATCTTAATACTGAAATTTTTTCATCATAGAAAGTCATTCACCTGTATGTATATAAGTTTCTTCCTTGATATTTTATAAGGCCAAAATAGCTTCACATTATTTTGTAGTTAATTCAAAAGATTTATAAATTGGACGAAATGAGTTCATGAGGTAACAATTCAAGAAATTCATGCACTGTATTAGTAATCTATTTTAATAGTTGTACTCAATTGAAATGCCTAACATCCAGTGAATCAGTAATAAATTGGTTTATCTGACTGTTTATTGTGAATAAAAAGTAATTAAGACAAAAGCTCATTAATTTACTTATTGCATACAATATTGAACATAAATAGTACATAGGATTTATCAGTATTTTCGTCCACACATTATGTAATTCCCACTGTATATGGTAGTTAAATTAAAAGTTTTCTTCTTATTTATAAAATTTCTGCGTACTATATCAAATATCTCCTTTACATATAATTTTATATTAAGACTGATAACTGGCATCGTTCTTTAAATTTTATGCAACGTATCTAAGGTTGCTTTCCTAACGTCATAGAGTTATCCGCTAAGCTACGAAGTTCAGAAAGCCATCAAGCTTCGGTGACAGAAAGAATTTCTAGACAATACACCTAGTTTACATATATGGCAATAAATACACATCAAGTTTAGTTGTGAATTAAAAGGAACGGGAAGTTACAAACCACTGGCTATACTGCACAATGTTTTCCTCAATGTCCTAACTTTATATTCTTTCGTAAGTCTGTCGAAAAATGTGCTGATTTGAAGTGAATAAAAGGGAATTAGCAAACATTCAGTAGGTCTTATATGCATAAATGCTTCCTGAAGCAGGGGCACTGTCAATCAGAATAAATTTGTAAAAATATAATAATAATAATCAATACTGATTATAAATGTCATGTGTTTTTTCCTTACAAAATTCCACAAATTCTTTCGCTATCACATAATTAAACATTAATATCTGCTATGAACATAATTCATAAACTAACCTGTAAATCATTTACGGGATTAGTTGTAAGTCTAAGAGTTGGATCTGTTTTTAAATTAGAACCGCCAAAATCAGCAGGTTGCGACGCAAATCTTCTACGACGTGTTGGTTTCTTATGATGTTGCGGCTTATTTTTTCTTATGTGCCAAATAGCTGTACCGATTAATAACACTAATATGACAGCAGAAACTGATAAACCAATAACTAAACCAGTATAATTGTACTGAGGCTATATTTTTGTCATGGAGATAAAAATAAAATAAAATTTAATTAGAGAAGTGTGGTAAAACAGTGGTATATATTTATAGACTACTATTTTAAGCTATTTCAGTAGTTTAAAGTTTTGATTGTTTTTGTTTTTAGGGCCTATTGTCAATTCATCTTGTAATTAGTGAAGATAACCGATTAAATAAGTTAAAACCACAGACTATGTCTGTTGAAATTGGTAATAAAATTGGGGTCCCCAGATGAAATTGAGTGTATTATTGTAAACACATTTGCGGTTTATTGTTTTAAATAAAAAAAGTTCTTTAAGGTATAGAACTTCATAAGCGATTCTTAGTGCGGCCGACAATTAACTTTTATAGAACAAAAGTTCTATCATGAAATCAAATTCAAAGAGCTTGTGACATACATGCAAATCTACAGTGAAATAATACTTCAAGCTTGAATGTCAGCTGACTTCACAGCTAGTCAGTCATTTATAAATTCGGTGCAAATATGTATCTGAAAAGGTTTACGCAGTTCATATCCGAGGCGAGCAGGAGAGACAGATAGAAAGAATTAGTGAGATTATCTTGAGTATCTGAATAAAAAAATCTATACCTCTTGAAATCATTTAGAAAAGTTGCTGAATATTTTATGGGTTGATAATTCCTATCCTTCATTCAACGCGCTCTTATATTAGCCAGTATGCTAAATTCTGTTAAACATTATGCTCAGTAATTAAATCAGGTTATGTGGTGATGTTTTACAGCTATGTATAATTAAATTAAGTAAGTTAATGAAGAAAAATGAATAAAAGTTGAAAGAGTTAAAAATTTATCTTAATTATCTCCTGAAAAGTGATTCATTCAACTAATTTTTCACAGTTGAAATCATGAGTCGTTTTTTGTTAGACCACCATTGAAAACCTGGAAGCACTGAATGGCAGTTTTGCCCCAATGTGGAACTTTGAAAATTCAGTAGCCTACCTAAAAATTTGATAATAATAGCTATGTTAAGCAAACTGTTATGTTTTAACTTTTAAATGGAAAATCAATTTCTCAGTACTGTTGAATAAGCGTACAGATGAATTTTAGTGAATCGAAACCTTTTATTTGCCTATCTTATTTGATTATCTGTAAAGATTTAACTCATAAATGCCACTGGAAAATTTTTAAAATATTTAAACATATGATTCATAGCAAATGAACGCATACATTATTAATTCTTTCTTAGCTAGCGAATTGATTCTAATGTATAAGAATAATGGCTGCAATTGGAAGAAACACGGGAATCTAGTAAATGAATTATAATGAAACTTTCTAGACTACTTATCAACAAATCAAAAATGCTGTTCCAATGATTACAATTGGCAATCCAAAGGGTTTTTTCACAGTTTAAAACATGATTACTTTAAGACTAAAAGCATTATTAACCACTTTAAAAGAATCAACTGGTGACATTCAGTAACCATTAGGAACTTATGATGTTCGTCTGGTTGTTTAACGATTTACTGATGAGAAAAAAGCAAGTCAAACAATAAATTTATAAGCATAAGATTCAATGTAAAATCCCTCATACTGAGATAGATACAACAATCAGTTAATGAAGTTTAATAAATTTGCATTTTTTGGATATTCTCTCAATCAAAAACATGGAATTTATTGAACTGATCGAAATGTGAAAATTTCTTTAAAACAAAACTACAGACGTGTGAAATAAGGCGAATAAATTAATGTATGATATAATAGAGAATATATGTAGCTTAGGATGAGGATATTGAGAGTATTATGGTAGCTGAAATAAACTATTCATCTCAGAGACTACAACTTAAACAAACAAATATATAAGATTGAATATAATCTTACCTTTTTATCTATAGTTCCATATTCATAATCCATTGGATTAATAAGGCGTAGACGATTTAACGATTTGTCACCAGATTCAATACGTTCTTGATCGGATAGTACATAATGTACTGCATCAGGATTTGGACGAGATGATAAAGATTGATTTGAAATAAATGCACCTACTTCATTGATAAGTGATGCTGTTTCTGATCCTTTACCTTGAATAACAATCTAAATAGAAATGAAGTAATTTTAGAAAAAATTTCGGTACAGTTAACTCTAAGTTCCTTTTCATCTACTACATACTACTTGATTAAACAATAGTAAATAATTTTGTTGAAAATATTTTCGAAAAAAATGAGTTTTGGTATCTGGATTTTGCTCAGAATGATTTGATTGTCCATTTTATAGTACTTCCATCCATCCTGTAAACCTGAGATTATAGTTTATCAATAGTTTGAATAATTTTCCGGTTAGCGTTTTTCTAGCGAGTTGGTTTTCTACGGGATGGGGTTGCTAACCCCATGCTCAACCCTCCTCTTTTATCCGGGCTTGGGACCGGGAGTAGCCTCCGAAGGAGCTACAGCAAAAGAGGAAGACCAAAGAACACATTACGCCAAGAAACAGAGACAGACATGAGAAGAATGAACAACAATTGGATAGAACTAGAAAGGAAGGCGCAGGACACAGTGGGTTGGAGAATGATGGTTGGCGGCTTATGCTCCATTGGGAGTAACAGGCGTAAGTAAGTACAGTTAATCAATGGAATTTAATTAGTATTAAGGACAAAAATATGACACTGATTACAATTAACTGACTGATGAGTGTTAAAATACTAATCATATTGACCGACTAATATTAATTCTCAACATACTTTGACAACAAATTCAGGTGTTGTTTGCTTTCCACTGTCTAAACTACACATTAGGCCAATATTAGCCATATAAATTATTTCTGTATTTGTATTCATTAGTTGCATTGAACGAATATTTTTTGGTGGCCAAAATCGAAATTTCTGTAATAGATTGGCATATATTAAAGCAGGTTTACGTCCTCTCAATTGTATTCCAGTGCGATCTGCTAGACCAATTAATTGACTTGATTGAGTTTCATCTACAGGCCAGTCAATACGTGCACCATATTCTTCATATAATTTTGGTCTTATATTTAAACTGATCGGATTACCAGTTGAGATAAGCCATACAAAACAATCATCCAGTGGTACGCCTGCAGCAACTTGAGAAGAACTTGATGAATCAGAAACTGAAAAATAAATATAAACATCGAAGCAAAGGGTAAACAAAAATTCAAACTTTAAGCATTTTGAAAACAGTCCGTAATTAAAATTAATTGCTTAGTTTAGTGATTTGCGAAGTACAGTTTAATTTGAAGATATTTTTACTTATGGATTGGTTTCATGTGATGAAACGTTGAGATGCAAAGAGCTCTAGAAAATTAATTCTTTGCATGTTGAAACTCTTCAACAATGGACTTCAGCAATCACTCGAGAGATCAAACTCAAGACCTGGAGGTCTCGGAGCCAACATTGGAAAAATAATCCAGTGATTTACATTTCTAAATTCGACCGATCTGTGACCCCCCAATTTTATCGATGAGTTACTGCTCAACACTAAGTTTAATTGACTCTGAAAGCCTCAACGTCCTATTAAAGACAATCGATGTGTACACGACTGTTTCCAGGACTGTTCATAAGTCATGTTTAATGAGGTTACTGTGAATGTGATAGTAAACTAAACTTACATCGTTTGTTACGTTTGTCTGCATTGCTAAATAAACAGTTCTAGTTATAAGAAATATTTTTTCTTTTGTTATGTCCCAGTGAGTAAAAAAATTGTATTTCTAACGTTTTGTGACTTAATGCAAGCCATTTCTGTAGAGTAAGTAAATAAGTGAATTAAATTATCACGAATTGAAATAGTACAAAAGAAACAATACAGAATATTTTTATTACAATCAAAGTCATAATAGGTCCGAATATGTCAGTGTCAAGTTATTATTGGTCAAGGTGAATTTGTATGACCTGTCACTATTAATTTGTGCGTCAGAAGGTGATTATGAAAAATGTATGCATTTGTAATGTGAAGTAATGTGGTTGCAAATGAATGTGTGTGTAGATTGTATGGGGAATAGTCAAGGTAGAATATGGAATAGTTTGTCAACGTCTATACGAAAAAGAGTTGTTCACTCAATGCATACTTTTGAGCATATATTTTTCAACCTTAAGAAGTGATTTTAAAAAATTTAGGTCACAGTAATCAAATGAAGCTGTGAATCATTTTTTCGAAATGTTTGGATGTGCTTTTAACATATCAGTGTAATACAATAGGGTTGAAAAAAACATCAGATTAGATGCTCATTTATTCCACTTTCTCTTAATTATTAAGTGTCATATCGTTTAAGATCTTTGTCAATGTTCACTTCGATTTAATGAAAACATTCTAATATAGTAAACGACAACCTGGTGGGTAAAACCAATCTATTGTTTAAGGTAAAATGAAACAGTAGCTATGTAAAATATAAAAAGTATACATTAAATATATAATTTGCACATCTTCATTCAGTTTTCCTTTACATACTACATGATTCTTCCAATTCTGTTATTATTTCAGTTACTTCTACCTTCCCTTCCTGTTCTTTTCAATTCAGTCTTCTGCTAGCAGGCATTCCACTACTTGTTGGTGCTATGCACTACTTATATCTGTAAGAATGAGTAGCATACGCCTCACCAATAATCAGTCATACATTTACTTTATATTTTCCAATAAATAACAACGGAACCATCTGATTACAGAAGATTGACGTCCCCATAAAATTTTATATCAATTAAGTGAAAATTAAATCAAACATAGAAATTAGTCAAATGGAATTATAAAGCATGAAATGTTCCTTTTTGTTGTATCTCGAACTTAGAATTCTTAGTCTATCGCACAATACTTGAGCAGTCGAACGCTGGAACCCTCCAAGTCACAAATCAAAAGACAGAAGACAAGTAGAAGGAATGTTATTCCTGACAGTGTCGAATATGGTACAAAATTATCAGGTATTTATAGTCTTTAATAGAAACAAAATCATCATTATAGTTATTCAATCCGCAGACAGGGAGTTATCAGCATTGTCCAATAGGGGAGCTCCACGTGGCAATTCTGGAATATTCTTCCAAAAGCTGATTGAATGGAACATGTTGGGCTCCTTCTGGGCTTCCTAGAGCCTCCTCGACTTCACCTGTGGACCATCCTCACACTTTTAAAGAAAAGATTAACAACTTCCTTTTGTATTATGTAACAAAATTCTATATAGTGAGAATGTAAAACATTCACCTAACAAACTCCTACAAGGATATAGAAGAAATGATAGGCAAATAATGAATAAGAGAAGTGATAAACGCTGTTCCGTCAAGCTCTTTAGTACAACCACATACATTATAGTAGACTGTCGTTTTGCTTAAATTAGTGATATTTTGTATTAGTCTGGAGAAAAACAATGCGCGATTAAATTACCTTGTTCTGTTGGAAGTCCAAAACGAAGGTCTGAAAATAGAGGGATTCCAGGTGGATTAATAGGTGGCTCAGTGGTTACAATGTCTGACCCAAGAATTATTAACGATGGAGGCTGAAGTGGTCTCGAGTTTTTGTCATAATTGGCCCTTGTTCCCACTATAGCCTGAGATAAGCCTGGACGATCAAGAACATGCATATTAGCAGGAACCCATAAAGAAGTATCCTTGGTTGATTGAGAGATCTGATCGGATAAATCATGGTGAGATGTTCTCAAGATGTCCGTAACCGTCATAGGTAGAACATTTAACCTGATCTCCGCAGTTGGTATGACAAATGACTGATCTCCTGAGCATCTGATTTAGTTAATAGTGAAATAAAAAACAAAACTTTTTAAGTAGTTACGTCAAGAAAGATATATTTGCGTCCCCAATCGGGTATTTGCATTGTTTCAATGATTTTGTGTGCAAGCTCATAGAAAGACCAACTAATGACATAATGTGGCCATAATATGAGAAGCACGTAAGTAAAGTTCTTGACATTTGAAAGCATATGTATAAAACAATCTTAGTTGGTACTATATAAATTAATTACGAAATAATTTACCTGAGGGAAAAGGAATGTATTTTAATTAAAATTGCTTCGTCTAGGATCTATGTCAGGTAAGATAGTTTTCTTTTCAGACTGTGTAATTTCAAATTGAGTAATGACTCAATAAACATTTTCTTATCAGTCTTAAGGAATGCAACCATTAAACAAGTTACATTTTATACAGATCTTTATATGGTGTAGGCTAGTTAAAATTAGTTTTTGATTTGTGCAGGAAAAACTGTTAGTTGCGGCCGTAATCTTGATTGATTCGTCAATATGGAATAGTCTCATCATGATACTGTAAATCTTATATTATGCACATGTAAAAAGTTACTTGAAGTTGTCTAAAAAGAATATAAATCCAAAGTAACAAGTAAAAATCTACAGCAAATGTCCGTTGTCATTTTCTATCAATTTTATTGCAAAACTGATTTAAGAGATGAGAAAAAAAATCAGCTTATTTCTAGAAGACGAATTGCATTTTTAACAAATTTTTATCAAATTAATTTTGATAACATTAAAGAAAAATTATTCAACTATAGTGATTTTTAGTACGGGGTTGTAAAGATTGTTGAATATCATTGAAATCATGTACTGATCAATGTTAGAGCACCATTGAAAATCTGGAAGTATACCATATAAAAGTTTAATGGATTAACATACTTATTTTCCATGCATCTTTCAAAATAACGAAAAATTTCTAAAACAAATTAAATGGTGTAATAAGAAGACGAAGATTATCAGGACTATTTGATATATATTAGCGCGACGCATTTCGAACAATCTGACCACACATATACTTGTTAAGAACATTTATATATAAAAACAAAAGGTCAAGTAGATTGGAAATGGGGGGTAAAAGGAGACAAGGATAATAATAATAATAATGTGAAAAGAATTTGACACCTGTTTACTCTGGATGATAAGCTAATATTACCAGGGTAGGTTACAAGTGTTAAATCCATCTTTACATACTTTTAACTAAAAATTAACATCATCTTATTAACTAAGGCTTAAAAAATGACAAGTTCAAATAAAACAAACAACATATACTACTCACTTTAGATCAGATCTAATTACATTACATATGTACATTTATATTAGGTATAATTTGAATGCAAATAATCTTGATAAAAACTCCTACAATTTAATACACATCTAATGTTACACTACATTGGCGGCCTGTTTAAACATCTGGGCTACCTAGGTATCATTACCAAGTTTTGATTTGATAATTTTGAATAAATTGAGCATTGGGTGGATTGTTATAAATAAATTAATATATTTATAATATCCCAATGAGTAGAAAAATTAGATTTTCTGACGTTTCGTGACTTAGTGTAAGCCACTTCTTCAGAGAATAAATAACCAAATTAACATTAATCCAAGTTTAAATAGTACAACGGAACAATCCAAGAATATTAGGTGATCAATCAAAAACAGGTCTGAATAGATCAATGTCATGTCATTTCATTTCGTTCAAAGTGATTCATAAGGGATATGTATGTAATTTTGTGTGTATGTATGCATTGTTAATGACGAAAAATGTGTGACCTTTGTAATGACAAAGGATAGGGTTTAATTTGTAATGTAATGGTGTGAAATTGTTTTGTTGTACTATTTAAACTTGGATTAATGTTAATTTGGTTATTTATTCTCTGAAGAAGTGGCTTACACTAAGTCACGAAACGTCAGAAAATCTAATTTTTCTACTCATTGGGATATTACAAATATATTAATTTATTTATCTGGGCTACCTGTTCCTGTCATCAAGATATTTCAACAAGTTATCTAATTTCGTTTGTTTTAATACATCAATATGCCTATTAATCGCACAACCTATTCAGGTGCGTTTCTGAAAAGTGTAAAACCTTTCGCTGTAAAGGTTATAGAAGACCTAATCAGAGATATCGTGGTTGCTGGCAATATGCAGCGAGAAGAATGTATATTATTCAGATGTCGATTGACTGGGCTGCTAACCTCTAACTGGCAATCACTCAGTATTTATCGTCAGGAAGGACGAAGAAGTAAGAAACGGAAATTTGTTGAAGTACTTTGTGCTAAGAATTCTATATTGTACCAAAAATATAATATTGAATAAAGCTAATAATAATAATTGAATAAAGTCAAAAACTTACTAATTAAAGTGTCATGATGTAATAATTAAAAATACAATTTAGTCATTCATTAATTACAACTACATTTTAAACAATATTATAACATTGAACATCACTTTGATGCACTCGATAGATCGAATATAATAATATTTGTCATTAGTAAATAAGTTTACTTGTAGACAATATAAAATCAGGTAAGCAAATTTATGCGTCACTTATTACAGTACATGATCCATGTTTAATATCATGACTGAAAGAACTCATGAAAAGATTGTTGAAGCAGAAAATAATTCATAGAAGCTTGAAAGGTTAAAAAAGTCGTATAAACTACGTCATTGAAGTGGGGTATAGGTATAAGTTAACTACTAATTAATTAGGTAAATCAAATTACAATCTTGTTTGAATATGACTGTTGAATGTCTTATGATGGATTACTAAATTTTTCAAACTAAAGACATCATGCATTTATTTGCACTTTCCTATCGAAATGTTCTCCCCGTAGATAACCATCAACATCCATATGGGAAATCGTATACTTTCACATTTAGGCGATATTTGATTTGAGTAGAACAAGCTGTTAATACTTGAAGCTAACAGAACAAATTTATGCGGTTTTTTACAGTTTTGATCAATTCATTCCACATAAGCATAAAATATTTAGAATATTTTAAGAATGCAATGCACTGATTTAACCTTTCTGAAAGAGATCATTTCCAGAACTCAGTGATTTGTCATAAGTTACTTTAAACAACTACATAGAATTTGTAAAGAGTTTTATTCATCCAAAACTTATTTGGTCAACAACTTTAAAAAAGAGAAATAAAGTTTAATTACCTATATGATGTTAATAATTTCAATAGACGAGCTTGTGCCACATTTGGCATATAATTCACACTGACTCCTGGTTGAGGTCTAGCATAGGAAATTGAAGTTAATACATCAGTCAAATGCATTATGTTTTGTCCGCTCACGGTGATTACATCATTCTCTAAATGTATGTCAATATCTGGACATAATACCTATGAAAAAGTAATTTGTAGAAAAATATAATCTTATAACAATGTAATAAGAATAGTAAAACAACTAATAAGTAGAGATGGATGGTGGTTAGCAGTGTAATCCAGAACGTGTGTTTTGTCCTACTATGGGACTCGTCATCTGGATGTACCTGCATATGACTCAAGGTAAAATCGAGGCAATCCACACAGGATGTTCATATGCTAATAAGAGACTGACTAATTCCAGTCCTTATAACCGATAGGAAGATAAAAACAACCAACACGAAACTACATTAAAACAACTAATAGTTTAAAAAATTTATCGTTAAATCATACGAATTTAGTTGTCTATCAGTAAATTTAATATAGAATTAATATTGTAACACCATTTGAACTGGAAAATAAACCCTTGCATTAATTAACTCTTTACTGAGTCACATCACATTATGTAATAAAACAGCTTTTGATCTTATTTAAATGTTCAAATACTGTTGTCATCTAGCTAGGTGAATAGATGATAAGTAAATGTTTGTATTTTCTCATAAGTAGTGTTTAACCAAGTATTTTCGTTTAATTTTACTATTTTTCTCTTATTAATGCTTCGACGTGGTATGATATTTATATTGATGTATATGTTTGACTGAATAACTGACTGATAACTTTACATAAAGTTAACACTAATTGATTGCTTTTATTTCATTTAGACTTGATTCATGATATTAGGTTGTGTAGTGTAAAAAAAGTACATTTATTAAGGTTTGTTTCTTCTTAGCATTATCGACATACCTTGATTTAAGTAGTAAATTAAATTCAAGTGACGAGTCGATGAACACTAGGAGGATACTCTTCAGTGAAAAGTTGTCGTTGTACACTACATTAAATTATTGCTCAGTCCGGTGATCCTTTTTCGGTATTGATCTATTCGATATAGTAGTAAGTATAATTATTGTTCATCATTGATTATTTACTGAGTCACAACGCTAAATATGTAATTTTTCTATTCGAACAACCCAATAGCAAGTCACTAATTCGATCTGGACTACTTACAATATGATAACCAGTTAATGTTAATAGTTTTATTGATTTTTATCCGTTTTTGTATTGTGCTAGTGTCATATAATTTTTTGAAGTAATTTAAGACTAATACGTTAGAGGTTAACTTCTTCCAATTTCGTAAAATTAAATTACAAAGTTTAAATTATCAAACTTGGTTATGTTTCATCATACAATTCATAAACATAAGCAACGAAAAATCATAATAAGAAGTTATCAGTGTAGAGGTTTGTTGTGATGTAGTATTGCACTATCGGATATCCAGTAAATGATATCAAAGTCAATATCTCGTTCGGAGATCTAAATATCCTAGGTTCGATCCCCGATAGTGATGTGCATACTTACTGCTAAAGAGTTTCACACAATATTGAAATAGCTGTTCATGATTTCCTGAATTTCAGTGATTGTCTAAGGTCAATCCATGTTGTAAACTGTGAGAAACTTATGTAATAAATTTTATCTTTTCTAAAATGTAAAAAACTATTACTTATTTACTTCCTTACGCCTGTTACCCCTCGTCGAGAAGCATAGGCCGCTCACCAGCATTCTTCATCCAACTCTGTCCTGAGCCTTCCTTTCCAGTTCTTTCCAGTTGCTATTCAGCCTTTTCATATCGGCTTCTATTTCCCGACGTAGTGAGTTCTTTGGCCTTCCACTTTTCCGCTTCCCTTCAGGATTCCAAGTTAGGGATTGAGTCGTGATGCACATTGGTGATTTCCTTAATGTATGTCCGATCCACTTCCAACGTCTTTCTCTAAATTACTCTTCAGCTGGAAGCTGGTTTATCCTCTCCCATAAAACGCTGTTGCTGATAGTATCCGGCCAATGAATGTTGAGTATTTTGCGTAAACAACTGTTTATAAATACTTGTACCTTCCTGATGATGGTCGTAGTAGTTCTCCACGTTTCAGCTCCATACAGTAGGACTGTCTTGACGTTCGTATTAAAGATTATGACCTTGAAATTGGTTGAGTGTTGTTTTGAGTTCCATATGTTCTTCAATTGTAGAGATGCTGTCCTTGCTTTGCCAATCCTCGCCTTTACATCTGCATCCGATCCTCCTTGTTTATCAACGATGCTCCCCAGGTACTTGAATGTTTCCACCTCTTCCAGGGTTTCGCCATCAAGTGTGATTGGGTTGGTGTTCTCCGTGTTGCATTTGAGAATCTTGCTTTTTCCTTTGTGAATGTGAAGGCCTATCGATGCGGAGGCTGCTGCTACATTTGCGGTCTTCATCTGCATTTGTTCGTGTGTATGAGAGAGGAGGGCTAGGTCATCTGCGAAGTCCAAATCATCTAATTGATTCTGAGCTGTCCATTGTATTCCGTATTTCCCCTCAGATGTCGAATTCTTCATAATCCAGTCAATCACTAGAAGGAAGAGGAATGGGGAGAGTAGACAGTCTTGTCTGACTCCGGTCCTTACTGGAAATGCATCTGTCAGCTGTCCTCCATGCACCACTTTGCACTGTAGTCCATCGTATGAGTTTTGGATAATGTTGACGATCTTCTGAGGAACTCCATAGTGTCGAAGAAGTTTCCATAATGTTCTCCTATCCACGCTGTCAAACGCCTTGTCATAGTCGATGAAGTTGACGTATAGTGATAAGCTCCACTCAACTGATTGTTCCACGATGATCCGTAGTGTCGCAATCTGGTCTGTGGACGACCGATCCTTACGGAATCCAGCCTGGTGATCCCTATGTTCGGCGTCCACTGCGTCTTTCATCCGATTCTGTTGAAGACTTTTCTTGGTACTGATAACAAACTGATACCTCTGTAGTTCTCACATTTGCTCAGATCTCCTTTCTTTGGTATCTTGATGAGATATCCTTCTTTCCAGTCCATTGGCACTTGTTCCTCTTCCCAAATCTTTTTGAATAGAAGGTGAAGCATGTTTGCAGTTATTTCAATGTCTGACTTCAGTGCTTCTGCTGGTATATTGTCAGGTCCTGCCGCCTTCCCACTTTTGATTTGTCTGATGGCCATCTTGACTTCTTCGATCGTTGGTGGAGTGACATCTATTGGAAGGTCAGTGTGGGCTGCTTCGATGTTCGGTGGATTCAATGGGGCTGGTCTATTCAGCAGTTCCTCGAAGTATTCTGCCCATCTTTTCCTCTGTTGTTGAATCTCAGTGATTGTCTTTCCTTCTTCGTCCTTGACTGGTCTCTCTGGTTTGCTATATCTCCCTGCCAATTTCTTTGTTGTATCATATAGTTGTTTCATATTCCCTTCTCTTGCAGCTTTTTCCGCCGTCGTTGCTAGTTCTCCCATGTATTTCTGCTTGTCGGCTTTAATGCTTTTCTTCACTTCCCTGTTTGCTTCTGCGTAGTCTGCTTGTGCTTCGACTTTCTTTGCTCGTGTTCGGCTGTTGTTAATTGCTAGTTTCTTGTTCTTCCTTTCTTGAATTTTGTCCAGGGTTCCCATAGAGATCCATTCCTTGTGGTGATGCTTTTTAGGACCAAGAACCACCTGACACGTTGAAGTTAGTGCTTCTTTTATCCCTTTCCAGTTGTCCTCCAAAGTAGTTTCTTGTTCTTTCAGTAGATCCTGTAGAGCCTGGAACCTGTTGTTGAGAGTTATCTTGAATTCATTGAGCTTGTCAGTATCTCGAGGGAAGGCTATATTGAACCTTTGTAGTGCTGTTTGTCCAGTTGTCCAGTGTTTCTTTAGCTTCAGTCTCATCTTGGCCACAACCAGGTGGTGATCTGAAGCTATGTCAGCTCCTCTCCGGGTTCTCACATCTTCCATTGATCTTCGGAATTTTTTGTTGATACTGATGTGATCTATCTGGTTCTCTGTGGTTTGATCCGGTGAGATCCATGTAGCTTTGTGTATGCGCTTGTGCGGGAATAATGTGCCGCCTATAACCTATTTGTTGAATGCACATAGGTTTGCAAGTCTCTCCCCATTTTCATTTCTTTCTCCTAATCCATGTCGTCCAATTACATCTTCATATCCTGTGTTGTCCACTCCAACTTTAGCATTTAGATCTCCCATCAGGATGGTGAGGTCCTTTCGTGAGCACTTCTCTATAATTGATTGCAGCCTTTCATAGAACTGATCTTTATCATCGTCGTTGCTATCATTGGTGGGTGCATAACATTGGATAACGTTCATTGTGATCCCTTGCTTCTTTGTTCTGAATGATGCTTTGATTATCCTGGGTCCATGAAATTCCCATCCCACAAGTGCATTTCTTGCTTCTTTGGACAGCCTTAGAGCAACTCCTTGAGTATGTGGAGCATTTTCCTCCTCGTGACCGGAGTACAGCAGCATCTCTCCTGTACCTAGCCTTTGTTGTCCAGTTTGTGTCCAATGGATTTCGCTGATTCCGAGTACTGCCAAGTTGTATCTCCTCATTTCCATTGCTATTTGGCTGGTCTTTCCTGTCTCCCACATTGTCCGGACGTTCCATGTACCTATAAAGAGTGTTGCTCTGGTTGTTAGAAGGTGCATCGGACTCGTGACTTCCAAAGAATTTCGGCTTTGATCATGAGACGTCATAATTATTCCTTCAACTCCCAGGGCAGAGTTTAAATGGTTTGGATGATTTTTTCTGGTTAGCGTTTTTTTAGCGAGTTAGCTTTTCTACGGTATGGGTTCGCTAACCCCATGCCCAACCCTCCTCCTTTACCCGGACTTGGGACAGGCAGTAACTCTAGAAGAGCTACAGGCGGAGTTGTAAAAACTATGTTATAATAAATTTCAGCTTTCATTGTGCTACGAATATTGCAACATTTACAATCAATAAATTGGTTGTAGTATAAATGTAACATAATGATTGAAAACTAAATGAAATTGAATCAAAAGTTACCTCCATAACATTTGGAATGAGTAAAGCTTCACCACATTGACTAATACATCTTAATGTATTTGGAGATTCAATTTTTTCACGTAACAATGTGAAACCAGTCAAATCACCATGTAAATGTTGTCTTGTTAAATGTGTCTGAGGATCATAACATGCACCAATTGTAAGTCTGTAAAAATTTAAGGAAAATAAATAATATTTAGTAAAGTGAAATAATAATTGCGATAGTAATCAAGTTTTCTTACTTTTAACAATATTTAACAAACATATAAAGGTGTCATAATGTAAAAAAGGAAAATAGTAAATAAATTTTATTGCTAAACAACCATAGTAGCATTAAGCTTATCTGTGGTTCGACCGACTTTAATGTACTGAGTTAAATTACCCCCCCCCCTGTAATTATAATAAGTACTATTAAGGAATGTTAGTTTTTTTCAATCCTAAATACTGATTGAACTTTACCGAACAAGTTTCTGTTTGTAGCTAATCTAAGTAATTTGAAATCGCCTTATGCTGTATTTAGCATTAAGGAGGTGCAGACGATCAACACAGTACTATCTATCTAGTAATTATGAATAAGCTTCCCACTTGTTATAAATAAATGAGATGGGGTACTTATCTTTTTTTTTACACAATCTACAGAATCGAAAAGTTTTTAACCTTATTTTCATTTACGATCTATCATTTGTTTGTTTATTAGGTCACTCCTCTTGATCATTTTAACAGCCAATGCATAAAAAAAATCAACAAACATTATTGTTTGAGTATGTTTAGTATATGGCTATGAGTGAAATCTATGACTCACATTTAGTCATATTCGAGGCTCGAGCACGGTATCTTTTATTTCAAGCGCTTAACATATTTTTCACTGGTCTTTTGGGTTTGAATCTCAGTGTAATTATCAACACTGATATGCAGATAGATCCAGTTTGCGAATCGCGAATAGGGCAAAAGGCGCATCCCTGATTCCATTACTAGCTACATATAAAATATATTTAAACTAGTAATTAAAGGCTATTTAGGATTTACATACAGCAACAGAGACTGATTAATTACAGTTCTCTATATCAACAAAAAGGAATTGCAAACCATTACTGAAATACTGTCGTTGCTTTAGTTATCGTTCTGTTCAATGTTTACTTCACATAACAAAGTAACTGATATCATTTTGAGAACAACTACAAACTGATGAGGATTCTTCGGTTACTTGTATGCTATTCTTGATTTTTATTTATTTATCATTTCATGTGGATTAGTTTATGGGTAACATCATTGCCAAATGATAAAATTTGTTGGCAGGTGTAATTTACACATGTTAGGAATTATATTAGTTTCTAGAATAAATTTTTCTGCAGAAGATGCACTTCAATCTTTTATATATATGTATATATATGTATACATAATAGGAAATATTTCCAAGTTAGTATGAGCTAAAATGAGGGATCTGGCAAAATAGTTCATCTCGTAACGGTAATTATTTTAGTTTGTTTCCTAAATTAGGTTTACCATCAACATCTTAGTAACTCTTACGGTAGGATGTAGTTTTAAATTATTTTTCTTAGAGGTAGCAAGTAATGTAACAAAACTCAAAAAATATTAAAGTAAGTAATAACAAACTCTCAGTGGCCCAATTATTTGTGGAATGTACTGAGATATACAAAAGTGATGCAAAAAAGTGTTTAGTAAGATGTAAATTCATACAAAGTTTTGATTTAACGTATATTTCAAATCTGAAAAAGACCACTTCTTAATTTGCAATTTTCAGTCCCATTTATCGCTATCATATTCTCATCTGTTGGCAACAAATCGTCGTACATATAAACAGGATCACAAATGCCAACTTCAACATAATATGAAAAAATGGAGTTATGTAATAATAGGTTACTGATAGGTTACTAACAGGTTACTTCTGCAAATAAATTATATTTTCTTTAACTGAGAAAAACTGAGTAACCTCATGCAAATATAAAAAAGAAACAAAAATCAGTTATTTAGAAAAGTTAAACGTGGTTTCAGAGATAAAGGATTGTCGCTTTGTTAAATCTACGGTGATTTTGTTCATTTTGGTGGCTTGAGCAAGTGAATTAATTTATATTACTATTTATTGGCAGGTCTTCAAAATATCAAGTTACTAAATCAGTTATTTTAAAACTATATTTCAATGTATGCTACCAAAATATTATTGAAGAAACAACCAGAATAATTAATAGTTGATCTTTGGATTTACAATAGGGAACTGATCACTTTTGAGTTACTGAAACCATTTTACTGTTAATTAATACCTATTGATTTTACAAGTCACTGTTTATCCGGACTCAGTAGCTAAGTGTATAATGTGATAGGGTTTGAAAGGATTCGAGTTCCGGAGTGGATATCAACTTCGGAATGTAGTTACACCCAGTCTGTGAGTTCAAAATAGGACAAAATGTATGTCTGCTAGCCACCATCCATGTCTGCTCATGACACTTTGCTTTTAGCTTCTGAAGTCTGAAGTTATTCTTGTTTACTTATTGAATAAAAATTTGACTTCATTCTTTTCCTCGTGTTTTTAATATTTGTTATAAAAAGAAATTTTAATTTGTGGGACTTAGATTTCATTTAAAACATACCTCGGTTTTCCTTGATAGCTGAAAGGATTTGAAGAGGTTTGTAATGATTCATAAACAGTAGGCATAGCCTTAATATCTAAATCTTGTCCATCTATTAAAATGGTAATCGGATCGTTGCTTATTGCAGATGATGAAGATGAACTGAATGTGATTGCATAATGATGCCATATTCCATCATCATGACCGGTAGTTTGAGAACAAATCTCTTCTGGTAACGGATCGAATACAAAAAGTGTAGATTTTTTCGGTTCATTACTTGTGGACGACATAATCCTTACTACAAATCGACATCCATGTAAATTTATCGATAAATATCTCCATTCTGATTCTTTAACATGAAAATAAACATAGTTTAAATTGACTCAGTTTATGATATATGCGTGAACTATTCTATCAACTCAAATTAACATCAAGTGCAAAAGTAAAATAAACCAGCAGATACAGTTATCATTTAAAATGATACAGAGAGAATAACATTTTTCAATCAAGGAAAACCTGGAAGCACTGGGTGGCCGTTTCGTTCTATTGTGGGACTCCTCAGCAGTGCGCATCCACGACCCCACCTCGTGAGATTCGAACTCAGGACCTACCAGTCTCGCACCAGAGCACTAAACTGATAGGCTGGTAGGTCCTGAGTTCGAATCTCACGAGTCGGGGTCGTGGATGCGCACTGCTGAGGAGTCCTACAATAGAACGAAACGGCCGTCCAGTGCTTCCAGGTTTTTCTTAGTGGTCTAGCTTCAACTGACTCATGCTTTCAACTAAGAAAATACTAAATCTCCACAAAACTACTTCTAATTTTTCAATCACACTTCCTTTTGACAGTAAAAAACTATAGAATTGTTAAGTGAATAACAATAGTTAATTAGTAAATTTAATTCAACCTTTTTCATTACTAATCAACAAAATATAGATTCGTATATTTGAGAATAAAACTAAAAACCACACAGTAACTCAGGAATCGTGTTATTAATTCCAAACCTTTTTTTACTTTTAAATAAACAAGTTTCTTAAGTTTAAATAAATTAAATTAAATTTCAACATTCAAAGCATATATATATATATATATATATATATATATATATATATATACAGATATCAGAATTTTCTGGCTTAAAAATCACAATTAGATGTGTGATTGAGATTGTTTAAGACAATGATATGTCTAAAATACCGTAAAGTATGTTCAGTTGAATAGTTAACAAAGTGATATTTGTGCTCATGATATTTATGAGACTTGTTTAATATTAAGCGCTTTGAAAGTTCATTTGTTATATTTCAGTCAGAATAAATGATTCTGTACTTTTTTGTCAGATATGTGTATAAATAGGCTTTATTATGTGAAATAGATTTGAAAAACAATGCTTGTTTAAGTGTCCAATCGTTATTTGACACGTTTTTTTTAGGAGGATATATATGAACATATCAGTGAATACAAGATAAATTCGCGTATAAATGTAAATAAATTAGTTATTTAATACCGGTCAATGTTCTGTCTAGTTCTAAGTGTTGGTAGAAGGTAATTGATCAGCTTTCAGTTTGTTCATCCTATGAAGTGAATTGAAATCAAGATTCTCTTTCTTCGATATTAAGTATATGGAAGCAGTTGATAGAAATTCATGGATACGAATTTATGACCAGTTAGCGCTAATCAGTAAGATGTACCTACAGTTTTAGCGGTACTGATATTTCTTTAAGGGCTCAGTCATGAGTCATTTAGTGGTACAAGCATACAACATGGTAACTGCTTCAAAATTTAACTAATATAAATTCAGTTAGAGCTAGAAATTCTAACTCTGGTTACTGTTAAGGAATCAATAAGTGTAAACATCTAAGTCTGAGAGAATGTGTATAGTTGTTCAAAAGGCATAGTGATAATACCTCTATGAAACTAGATTTAAATCTTAAAAACAGCGTTAATTTTCTTGTGATATAATAAAAAGTGTCAACATGCAAGTCATATTTTATTTAGAATGTTTAAGATGCTATTGATAAGTAGATCAACAGAAAGTGATTCCTACCTCTAATTTCACTTTCGCTTGAACACAACAAGCACATTTTAAAGAGAACTATTCTCTATCAATAACTTACGAAACAAAGAATAAGAAAGTAAACTTGACCAAAGTAACGTGTAGTTTGAATATGATTTTCATGGGAAACTGGTATCAGTAAAACAATTTGTGATAACTAAGTAGAAATGGGCAATGGTTTTGTCATAGTTTCGAGATTTACAGAGGTTAGCACTCAGGACCTTGAGTGAGATCTACTTCATGACTTCTAAATTTTAGGTTAAACACAGATCATTACATCACTGAGCCAGAATTCGGTAGTGCATACTTCCAACTTCCGACTAATTGCTATACAGCACAACCACTGTTCAGTGTCATCGTTAATATCTGCACGGCTTTCCACACGATTGCATTCAGTCGTCACAACCCATTATTTCATTAGTATCATGATCCTTAATAGACTCAAAGATCCTACGTTCGATTCTTAATCAAATCCCTGGTGCGCACCACCAACGAGTCTCAAACTAGTATAAATTAATTAACTGGTTAGTTATGGTTCTACTGCCAGTTTTAGTTTATGGTTGGACATATTTCCGAGTCAAATAAATATCTTGACAACAATTTCCAGTAAATAAGTCAGTTCACACCTGATAGCTATATATTCTCTTCTCTATCCCATTTGTGTATTATTTAATAATCAGCTGCAAATAAAATGACCACAGTTTATATTTGAACTAGAACTTGGTTAGATATAAAATCTGATAAGTTATAAAATTACATTTAGAATCATCTAAAGATTAGACAGCTATTCAAAGTGATTATTTTATATTCACTAACCAATATTATCATGACTACAAAATATTGATTCTTCATTCTCATCATTATTTGATACTTTCAAATTGTTTTGCAAATGATGTCGTCTAAGCCAGAATGACATGGTAAAATCTGAATCCCATTTAACTGGCAATCTTGTATTATTAAACAGTCGATCTGCATCAATCTCCCATACAGTCGATAAGGTTGGATCAAATCGCCAAGCAAGCAGTGATGGAATTAAACGTGGTGGACTATTCAGCACTGGTCCAATCAACTGGTTCACTAAATCATACTCAGGATCAGGAAGAAGATTTGTAATGGTTATTGGATCGAGACCTAAATGTAATATATTCATATATTTCTTTTAGACGAGTTCAGTTTAAAAAAATGTTAAAACTGTAAAATTATACTTACTGAATTTCATCAAAGATATAATGATACATAATGATATGTATTTCAGTCTACTGCTTCGATTTTATGCAATTCATGAGTATTTGATCAAAAGTAATTCACTGTAAAAAACTAGTCTCCTAAAGTTGATCTAGTGTAGATGCTAATAAAAACCAAGCTTTCGAACGATGAAATAGTGAATATATAAATAATGATATTATGTCAATCATTTTATCAGTTATAGGCTTAAATATTTGGTTTTCAGAAACACTGTTTGGGATAAGGTTAATGTTACTATTTAACTTATCAACTTAAAGTAGGTGGAGTTAGGTTTCAACCTATGAACATGGTGAAGCCTAGTAGGCCCTTTTGGAGAAAAGTGCTACATCGAAGCACGGCACAACTACCGGGGCGGGATAGCTGTTTTTGCACTGCTTACGCAGAACCATTACATAACACTCACATTCGTTTTTTAAATTTTTGGGTAGACTCATTTTTTATCATAATTTAGAACTCTTTGTAGCATTCGTAATCGTTTGCGGGTAAAGGTAGAGTGGTTGGTTAGGCCGATCTCCACCACCCACATTACCGCTCACGTTAGTACATGGGATGGTTGCCATGATCCAGAAGGCACGACGAAGAAGTGTGCGTCGGATTTTGTAATTTTTCTATTACCAAATGATGTTCAATTAATTATGAGTCCTAGTCACACTATTCAACTGTTGCCTTAGAAATAAATGCGAACTGGTAATATAATATAAAATTATATAAATATAGAATTAAGTGATCATAATAGGTTGATAAACAAATTATCCAATGAAGATGAATAATTAAACCAACATTTTATAACAGAATATTTGATTAAAGTTATTTGTGTCATTTAAACAATATATTTAAACTCCACATAAAGTGTTATAAAGGAATTTACCGCAAAATTTCTGCTGCCTTTTTATACTTGTTGGATCATGTCGACAGGATTGTGGATTAGCTGTAACTAGATTCTGACCAATTACAGCCGATCTAAGTTCCAACCGAGTCTCTATAAATGGATTAGCACATGGACCAGTACATGTCTCCAAGTGTAAACTCGAATGCATAAATAAACGTTCAGGTTTTTCTTCAGATCCAAGAAATTCAATATCACTTGGTAAATCTATTTATCAAAAACAATAGAAAATATAGTTTACAGAAAAGATTTTAGTTAAATTATTACGTCTTTAAATTTCTATTTAGGATTCAGCATAGACAATGGAATCAATAGAAACTTCTTATTAATTACTAATGCAGGTTTGATTATATAACATTCAATGATCAGGTAATTGTAAATATCTCAGTCATACAGTCGGTCAGTCACAAACCAAACAACTCACTATTAACGTCTCAGAGTGTAAATTTGGGTGACGCTGAATTAAATCTCAAATGGACTATTAGTTCCGCCAAGGTTACAGAAACATCTCGCTGATGAGTACCAACTAGCGCAAACCTAAGTTTGTGGTTTCCTACCGACTATCTTCAACCATCTTGCTTCTCAACAGAATGAACGCGATATCGAGTCACTTAGACTAGTGGGTACATTAGTGCTTCACCGATAGAACTTGATCAGTACTAAAAGATAATCATGAAATCGGTCACCACTCATTGATCAATCGACTGTATATTTATTTCGTTTGGTTGATAAATGATCTACAATCATTCAAGTGTTTTGAATTTTACAGAATCATTTCAAATTTTATGTTATTAAAATGAAACAAGTTTTAGATATTTTCTAATATTCATTCATATAAGAACTTCGATTCCTGACTGCATTATATATAGTATTATATATAGTATTAGAAGCATAGACTTCAAGAAAAGTGACTACATTTCTACAGGTTATCCTTTTTTTAATGCTTATTCCATAACATTTGTTTTTCATGTAAATGAAGTGAATAATTTTGCTTGTTTTTGGAATCTCGTTTAACAGATATTTGAAGTTCTGTTAGATTTATGAAAAATCAATTACATTAAAGACTTTTTCTCATTGGATTCATTTATTGTACGGAATAGAATAACTCTAATATGTGCATTATTTCTTGTTATTGTATGAGTTTGAATAGATAGATAAATTTGTTTAAAAATAATTTTTGAAATTCGAAGTCTTTCTAAGAAAATCACTTTTATCATCTTCATTGTTTAACCTTTACAAAATTTAATTAGTATATTTCTAAAATTAAAGGCAATGATAAAATAATACCAATTACTTTGTAATAATTTTGATATACTTCACAAACTATATGACATTTTATTAACTTATCCGAGACTAATAAAGTTCAACTAAGAGATATAGATTGCACGTCCATAATGATTTTGATCTGTATAATCGAAATAGTATGCAATTATTTGGTTTATCTTGACTATGAGTAATAATTTCTGGAAGAAAGACTAGCCCCGGACTGTATTAATTATTCAACATTATTCTCTTCACTAGTTAAGTTACTTATTAGTTTGATTCAAAATGGACTCATTCTAGTGAAATACGTCAATTACTTATCTTCACCGTTACTGATTTTTTACTGAATTAAACGCTGTCTCGGTAATCACCAGTCCTCCATTAGAACGTGTGATAATGACTTCTTGAGAGCTTATTATTCCCTCAGAATGTTTTAAACTTGAGTATCTTAAAAGATTAGTTTATAAACAGATATCAAGGGAATTTACAGGTTTATGAGTGGCCATGACATTCTAGAAGATTCTAGTAACAAAAAACTGATCATTTGATAAGAATTTCTGGAAACTTTTAACTGGATGCTGATTGCGCGCATAAATAGAGGGAAACACTATTATAACTTACTGGTGACATGACCTATTGATATGCGATCTCGTCTGGAAACCACTTTAGGTATCAATTAATTTTTTCCCCATTATGACGCAATCAATCGATCGGAAAACCCTAGGAATAGATTGTATATTCTGCACTTAATGTAAATCAACGCCTACACCAAAGAGGAGAAATTTTACATTACTAACTCATTTGTCACAGTTAGTTGAGATGATTCAGTTTTAGAGAAATATCAATTCACACCAAGTTGGGTGGATCATAATCTCGTGGTAGCACATTGTTGTATCAGTATTCTTACTGAATAATGTTATTATTGTATAAAAAATAAATGCATTTGGTTTTACAATATGAGTGAATAAAGTGCTATTTCATTGAAATATCAGAATAAGCATTTATTGGTTATTAAACAAATAATCAAAGGATAATTATAGACACATATGGTGGTATTTGAATTATGAATTTATTTAAGAACACTTACTACACAGACAGTAATGATAGATTAGTACAAAAAGTCGGGTGATATAGTTAATTTGTACAACAGTAGAAGGATAAATCAAACATATTCAAAAGTTGAATCAGATTATTCACTTAGATTTATTACCAAAGGAAGCTTGAGTAGATTGTTGAGTTTCATAAATTACATTACTGATTAACTTCAGTCAAACAATTACTAAAAACTGAAGAGGCACAAAACAGTTGTTTCATTCCGATATTGAACTCCTTAGCAATAAGCATCTCATAATAGGACAAAACAGCTGTTTAGTGTTTTTCTTGGTTTTCAGTGGTCGCTTGACCAAGGTCATTCAGTGATATGATATTTTAATTTATTTTAATAATAACTTATTGAATATGGTTAGTGTAAACATGAATATAAAAAGACGTTAATGGTATTTCAAAACTCCAGACATCATCAGCCGATAAAATTGACCTTTATAAAGTGTCAGAAATTAAAACTGATAAGTATAACATAATAAGTAGATGGTTCACAGCTTAAAAAATCACATTAGTATAGCTTTGTAAGTTATTGATGAAAATAACCAGTTGGCTTACAAAACAAATCAATGGAGCTATTACTTGTGTGCACTTATTCTTTTCATGTCTCACAAACTATTTCTACCATACATTGATCTTAAGCATACGTATAAACATAGGTTCATGAATAATAAAATGCAACCAGTATATATATATATATATTGCTTTGCGGTAGGTGGTATCACAGTTAAGATGGTAATAATAAAGGTGTCGTGTAACGATAGAAAAGCATAATTTGAAAAACCTGAGTAGGTGAGTGAAAAAGTCAGTCAATAGAAAAGATCCTCTGAGTGAAACGAGAACCTACATATGATATATATAATGTTGGTGATCATTCTCTAGCAAAAAATGAAGATAATCCTTCAAGCAAGATCATGAAATAACTATATGAGTAGTAAAAACAAGTGTAATCAAAGTGGAGGTAAAACTCATGTAATTCGCCGATTAAGTATTGATCAAATAAAGCTAGACAGAAATAAATTTATCAAGTCCCCCATGAAGGGATTTTTCTGAGACTCATTTAGATTACGGGTGATATTTTTTAAAGGTTAACCACAGTTGGGATACCACTGAAGTCAAAAAGACACTGTATAAGTGCTACTTTCTAGTATGAAACTCTTTAGTATTGTCCTCCTATGACACTTCAGGACCTCTAAGCTTTTCAATAAGTTGTCACCCATTAGAAAATTTGATCAGCATACTAAGATTAATATTTCAACTTGAATCACTTTGCGATCTGATGCCAATTGGACAAACTGTTTCACTCCTGGAATGAGTAAAATCAGAGTGACTCACTAAAAGTTCAAGAGTTGATCATGAGGTGAGTTACCAATGAACACAAGATCATAGCATTGGAGATAATTTAGCAGCTTATTCATGAAGAAAAAGCGGATTCATTAAATAAGACCTTTTACTTGTCACTCATCAATATTGGCTTTTAAATAAGCAAGTGTTCTACTGTACACTATTTTTCTGAGATTCTTATAAGAAGTAATATATTCATTTATATAATATATAGCTGATATAATCTTAATTAAATTGTTATATATAATCTTATTCGAACATTGTAAATAAAAGTATGCGAATTGTCTGTAATAATTGTTATCATCTTTCTTAAATTTACTTTGATAGGATATTACAAATGTTACCGTGACAAAAAAATTAAACATGTTTCATAGTGAGTGAGTTGTATCAACAAATCGTGAACTAAGAATAAAGTTACAAATGTTCAGAAGTGGTTTTGTGGAGGTTTCAGTATTTTCGTAGTTAAGATGATCAGTCAATTGAATCTAGACGACCATGGAAAATCTGAAAGCATTGAAAGGCCGTTTCGTCCAATTGTGGGACTACTGAGCATTCCTCAATACCGTCGGATGCCTGCTCAGTGATCTATTGGTTAAGCGTTCATGTACGAGACTGATAGGTCCTGGGTTCGAATCTCGTGAGGCAGGATCGTGGATACGCACTGCTGAGGAATCCCACAATAGGACGAAACGGCCGTCCAGTGCTTCCACGTTTTCCATGGTGGTCTAGCTTCAATTGACTCATGATTTCAACAAATGTTCAGCTCATCACATGGTTTTTCATATGATTCTTTAACAAACTTCAATTTATGATTTGAACTATTTAAGTACCCTGTTTTCATATAATTCATCGTTAAAAATTAAAATTTTTTTTCTCTTGAAAGAATTTAGGATATAAACAAAATGATATGATAACAATATGTGTTATATTATAAGTCTATAAGTAGTTATTAAAGTATTCTATACACATAAACCATATAAATCAGTTACTTTATTTTAAACAAACAATCATGAGTAGAAATTTATGATCAAACAATAAGAATTTTTTTTCCTTTTTTGAAATATAGAAAAAAATAATTTTATGACATTAAAACAAAAAAAAATTAGAAAATTAATAATTAAATTAATGAAAGCATAAAATTATTGCATGACTACAATTTAATTTATCAGTAAACATCGATAGGATATAAAATGCAAAAAAAAGTTTTATGCATATGTATTTCTTTGATAACGACAAATTTAAAAAAAAATTTTTTTGATCCTACTGTAAGAAATAAATAAATGTAAATTTATTATTTTAGTATAAACATACTTCGAACACATGATTAATCATCTATAGACAATGAATGTGCATTTTATCACGTTATGCATAGAGAAAAAACAATGTTTATTTTATTTAAAAAAAATAATAAACGTTATGATTTTTAAGCAAAGATAGATAGTAGCTAGCAGTGAAATACAGGATGCGCGTTTTGTCCTATTTGGGACTCGTCAACTGGATGTGCTTGCATCTCAAAGTTAATGTTTTTTTTTGGGATTCGAACCCAATACCGTTTGGATTCCACTGCTAGCCATTATCCATCTCTGCTTACAATGCTTTTGAAATAAGGCTATATCGAGGCAATACGCACAGTATGTACATATGTCAATTAGAGACTGACCAGTTGCAGCCCTAACACATCGATGGGAAGATTTAAACAAACAATACTAAGTGAGTTATGATTTTTAATTACATTGTATATACATTGTTATGTTATGCATACATTCATCAATACTAGGTTTCGTAACAAGAAAACTTTATTCAATACTATTTTTAATATATTTACGATGTAGCTATCAATTAAATTTAAGATGTGCGTTTCATCATATTCAAGATTCATCAATCGGTTATGAATGCATTTCACTGTTGATATTCACAATACAACTCAAATCTATTAGTTTTCGAATCAAACGTTTCAGTAAACAATAATTTATTTAACATGTATGAAGGTGTCGGTAAAAGTTTGTAATTTCCTGTTACTGACATTCAAGGATAAAAAACTGGTCAGTCACTTAAACATTGATAACCAAATATCAAATAAACTGAGAACTGTGACTAAAGGCTACATATGAATAATGCAATGTCAGTGAAAATATAACAACATAAACTGATGAACTTCAGTCTTGAATAACAACAACAGCAAACTATAAAACTTTAATAATGATTTTTTTATTATTTTCAAATAAAATGAACACATTCTACTATGAACATAAAATAATTATCTTAGATTTAAATCATGAAATATCAGACCAATATTTAATCAGCCTGAAGTAAACTTGTCAACGGGATAGTGAATGATCTATATTTCAGCAATAAAAAATTATATATATATATATATATCTTTGGAGGTTCTTAACGGAAAGAAAGAACTAAAGCTTGAAATAGATATTAGTAGAATGCATTACATAAGCAAATCTAATATCAAATGTTTTATTTTTTTAGGAGTTTTATATCATCCTTGTTTTCAATCAAAGTAATATATGCTTTAGGCATTAATTTTAGTGGAGTTATTATTTTGTTTTGTTTTCAACATAAATTATAAATAGTTATAAAGTTTAGATTCAGTTTGAATTTGTTTAATTTTAAAGAAGGATTGATATGCAACTATATGTTACTATCTTTTGTCAAAGGTTTATTTGTAATGATGTAAAAGTATCTTGTTCTAAAATCTAAAATGACGGTAAAGGTAGATATTTAGTATAGATTATTCATACCCTTGCTAAGTTTCACTTCTTAAATACAGTTTGTTGATATAACAGAAATATTGAATATATATTCGATGATAATGTTTCAGTTGTAACTAATGGTTGCATAATTCAATATACGTAATGTCTGAATTAATCAGGATTGACATTTCCAATGTAGCCAGTTTATTTGGTATAGGCTTTAAAAAATGAAGACAGAGAGATTGGTAGAGAAAAACTAGTCTTAGATAACTTCTTAAGGTTACAATGAGATAACCAAAACTATTTTAACAATGAATTTTAAAGTTAAATGTTCTACAAAAAGATAAAAATACACAGAGAAACACAACAGTCTATGATGTAAAATTTAATGATATAAAAGAATTATTTAACCTGAAGTCAACTGAAAACATGATATTCACAACAATGAATGCCAACAAATGTATAATCTAAGAACAAAATAACTTACTTTTCCAGCCTGGTTTGCAATCAATAAGAATTTGCTCAACTGTTACACTGACTGAAGTTCTATGTGGCACTGGACGACTGCAATCCTCGGCAATAACTCGAAGTGAATAAGGTCTTTGCGCAAGAGATAAAAGTGTTTCACGTACACGTATAACACCTAAAAAGTATATTATCCAAATTGTAAGTGGTAGTATATGGTATAAAATTAGTAATATATTACATTTTCACGCAATAATAAGTTGATTGTCATTTGTGGTGTCCATATTACTAGCCCTCGAACGTCAAACATTAGGTTGTAGTTTGAATCCTGGTCTACTACGTTTGGGTTGTGGAACTGATCGGATATTACAAGTTTTAATTCAGACACTGTGATTCAATATGGATTAAATGAACTTATGTTTGCTGAATTTTATTGCTATTATCATTAAGGTATCAATATGAGCATTTCAAGACAGAACGTTTATAACAATTTACAACCAGATAAGTTTCATAAATGGGTAATGTTTGAAGTGTAATTTTTTTTACATCAACCAAATTTACTTGAAGTTACGTATTATTCTGAAAGTAAATTTTAAGTGATGTCAAAATAATCTGATTTTGAATATTTACAATTTATATACTACTGATTAGAAAATTGTTTATAAAATATTTTGTTGACTTTGACAAAAATGAAGTTGTATGCTTAGTATGACAACATAGACACTTAAAGACTCCCTTCTACAAATATACTACATTATTTCTCAGATTGACTCAACTGGTACTAAAGTGATCCCTGGTTAATAATGGTCGTTCATATTGTTATTTATGAGATATATTATGAAAATCAACAATTTCCATTGAGCCTCTTTCATGATATTGAAGTTGACAATTTTATGAACCTAGTTGGTCAAATCTTAGTACTAATTAACATATTACGACAACTGTTTGATTGTTTTAACTTGAGGTACATATGATTGTTGAATATATTATGAAACTTATCTAGTGATAGATATGTGAAAACATAAAAGATATAGTATGTCACTTTTTGAATATTACCTTATATTCTATCTGAACAATCATATCTCTAAAAGATGATAAAAGTCAATTCTTTTCAGCGGTCGAAATCAAAGTTTGTTTTCGAAATTAATTTTTGGGAGGAGGATTCTAGCCTTTCCTCTTTTATTTGGAAACACTTTATTAACATGATGCTTTTATGTAACTAAGAACGAACTACTTATAGTTTACAACTAGTTGATCACTTAGTGGTGATAATTGTCATGCATATGTCCAATCCTTCTTAATGCTTATTGAATTCTGTCAATCAAGTTGCAGTCTCGTCGGTAGTCTAAGCAACTTAACATCGTGTTCACTATATTGAAAAGCTGGATGGCTAAAGGTAATAAACAGGAAATATGGACCAAAGTTGGGTGATGTTTGGCATTCATCATTAAGGCAAATGTGTAATCATGAGGAAACTGAAGATCTATGGTTTACTCGACCCCATGCCACTTAGCTATATAGTCAGAAACGTTATCACTAAGCTACTTAGTCTCTACTGACCTCCTGTAGAACTGAGATGTATTTAAAATTGATTTATCCCTGAATGATGGCAATATCATGCGTATCAATTCTTTCTCAGTGTAGATTAAATTATATAGTTCAAACTTATGTCCAAGGATTCCCGTTGACTACTCCTAACGACCACCTGACACCTGAACTTACCAAAGTGTACAATAAGAGTATGAAGTAATGTTTATGAATATTAAATTATTCTATTGGCAAAACGATTTTCTATTTAATAAATTTCTACTGATATCCATGTAAAAAACTTCGTTTTTTTTATAAAAAAAGTCCATCAATAATTTTTAACTATTGATTCCTTGCAAACCCTATCTAAATGTTAAAATATACCATACAACGTTACTACATGAATTGTCAAAAGTATCACCCACAAAAATATAATGAAAAATTGTAATCTTTATTGAACTAATGGAATGTATCATTCAATGAAAATCAGTAACACAGGGTTTGTCATGATAAGAATCTACTGATATTTGTTATTTTCATTTTTTCCTGTTAAACTAACGAGTAAATTAATATGATGATTTAGAATCAAAGGATGAAAAGGAATGCATATGTATGTTTTTATTCTAGGGAATGTATAAATAAAAATTGAGTACTTAAAAAAAACTAAATTGAATGTTAAGAAAAAGTATCACAAAAGTAGAAGCTGAAAATAAATTACCAACTCATTTATTCAGTGTATCCGTTTAGAAGGTGACCAGTTAAGCATAAATTGGGGAGGAGGGTCTCCACCAAGAATAAGTTTAAAGAAATTAGCTTTGCACATCCAAAAAATTGTCATTTTCATAGATAACATTCTTGGTAAAGAAAAATTATTCTACCCTTCTTCAAAGGATAGAAAAATAATAGAAAATGTACAGTACAGAATATACTTCAAACTGCTTGTTTAAGTGTATATATATATATTTAACCATTTTCTAAGTTTAATTACATTTTTATCTTATATGTGGATTTTTAATTACATCCGGGAAATGTTTTGTAATCAGTTTTATGTTTTGTTAAGTCAGTTTAATTGTTCAGTAAGAAATTAGAAGTAGCAATGTTTATGGTACAGATAAAAAAAACTATGAAATGGGAATTCAATTTTAGATTTATTAGAAAAGAGTTCTATTTTTTAGGTATTTGAGTGTAGGAATTTAATTGCCTTTAAGAAATAAAGGTGGTATACTAAAGGATTTTAAATAATGAAAGTTAAATATAACCACTACTACAACGTAGATTAGATGAAATATGATTAGTAGTGCAATCTAGCGTGCGCGTTTCCCACT
Organism: Schistosoma rodhaini; assembly: GCA_944470415.2. Classification (NCBI taxonomy): domain Eukaryota; kingdom Metazoa; phylum Platyhelminthes; class Trematoda; order Strigeidida; family Schistosomatidae; genus Schistosoma; species Schistosoma rodhaini. The sequence continues at coordinate 15,296,961 of OX104037.1, forward strand.
ATTTAGGACTCGTTATCTGGATGAAACTCCATCTCAGAGTTGATGTCTACTCTGGGACAGAAAACAAACATCATTCGTTCCAAACGCCACCGCATTATCCACTTAAGTCCAGATAGGAACTCATTTGTGCGACTGCTATGATATTAAAATTTAATTTGAAATGCTTAAGATTATTACGTTTTTGACATTTTTAACTGGAATGTGATCAGTCTTAGTTAAGACTTAAGTATCCAGTGGTTAAATTGAGGCACTCCAAACAGGACGCTTATATACCAGCCAAGACCAATCATGTTTCAGTCAAAAATATCAACGACGGGAAAACCCAAACCATTTCAAATTGCAATAACATAATGCGCAAAATTGTTGCATAATTAATAATCTTAACAACAGTATGAAATTTGCTAGTATTTAATATACCTCTAGTATGTAAAATAAATGGAAGCTTTATTGTTATCGAAAACTTGATGAACAAAATATGGATCAATGTACAATAGTATGGTGCGTACTATGCAAACTTTAAGTTCAGAGTTATTATTACTGGTTTGGTTTTTGGTTGCTTATTTATGTAAAGTTTTAAACTTATCTGAGGCAATAGCTCAGTGCTCATCCGTTTCTATCGGTTTCTTAACAGATATAAGCTCATATAGAAAGTTTTCCGCAAAGAGAACAAATTTATCTCTAGGTGATAGTCGATTTATGGGTTTAGATATTATCTAGAAATAAAAATTTGCGCATGGATTGATAAAGTTTAGAGATAGCTATTTTTATATAATGTTAGTGTTGAATAATAATACAAACTGACGAAAAAGATGAAATGTTAGTTATCGTTTACGTAAAGAGCTAGAAGAACGTGATATTTCATGTTAAAATCTTAGGAAAGGTGTTTGAAATCCAATTAATTCTACTGTTTGAAACCTTGGTGAACTCCATTGAGATCGTCTGCTGACAAGGGGCACGAAGATTAATCTCTACAGAATCTGTTCAAGAAATATAGTTACTAGATGATAGTACCAAAGAAAGTGTAAAACGTCATGGCTACGGTTTAATTTACTAACTGATGTTATTATTACTCACACTAGTACCACTATTATGTCTGTAAAGAAGCTTTTTTTAAGCATAAATCCCATTAATTTCAGATTCAATTCATAACCATGAAATGTAAGTTTATAGTCAGTATAGAGCATAAAGACAAACGAATCTTTTTCGATTACACTGTATGTTAGTTAGAAATTTACTAAAATTTTGCTTGTGAAACCTTCTTAATATCATATCCGTGCTGGTGTGGTTCATGATCTTCAACTAGTCATACTGACAATTGTCTGTAGCCGTTTTTTATTCCCAAAGCCTTTTATATTATATTACTCGAGGGCTTTGGGTACACTTTAAATATTAGAACATGATTTAAATTCAGTGATGTAAGGGTTGAGTACTATTTTCAACAAAAAAGTAGGAAAAGTTGGGAATGCAAAGTTATATAAATGAATAGCAGACTATAGAATAAGTTGAAATGATAGACGTAATAAAGTTGGCTTAAGATTGTTTCGTCCATACTTCTGCCTTTCTCCCTGGTAATTTTTTCACTACCGGGTTTTCTTTACAGTCAACTCAATCAATATTATGTTGAGTTCTAATTTTGATTTTTAGTCTTTATTATCATATATAACATTCCATGATAATTAGGAAAATATGAATCAGTAGTTATAAAGATCATTCGCTTTTAATAGTTAATATGAAATAAAGTTGCACTTGTTTTTACTAAATGGATAGAATTAACTCACCATAATTATTAATAGAAAACGGACTATCAACAGGCTCAAGACGATAACTACAAATCGCAGTATTTGAGTAGTCACTTGGTTGATTTACTTCTTCAATAGCTTGGATTTGACCAACTATACTGCCGATTGGACTTCTTTGACCAAGTTTAAAATTATAGTGAGGTTTATCAAAAACAGGACCATGACGATCTATTACTTGTATTCGAATAGGAACTCTACATACATACATGGGACATACAAAAGAGGGAAAAACACAAATCTGAATAAATCTTACAATAAAAAAGGTTATTTTTCTTTGATCACATTGTAAAAATTTGAAAATTAAAGTTTTGATTGTAAAACCATTAAAATGAGCTTCATTTTAGGCAAACAGAGGGAAATATATATTTCTTCAGATAATCTCCAATGAGTGCAGTGTTTGGACAATGGTAAAAGCACTCTAACCTAAATAGTAGGTGAATAAAGGTTGGTTTCAAATAAATAATATATTTTTAATATCCCAATGAGTAGAAAAATTAGATTCTCTGGCATTTTGTGACTCAGTGTAAGCCACTTCTTCAGAGAATTACCTTTCAGGGATTTATTCTCTGAAAAAGTGGCTTGCACTGAGTCACGAAACATCAGAAAATCTAATTTTTCTACTCATTGGGATATTACAAAAATATTTATTTACAACAATCTACTCAATGCTCAATTTATTCAAAATTATCAAATCAAAACTTGGTAATGATACCTACGAAGGTTAGTTTTGTATGTTTGAAAAGAAAAAAACAAATACAAACGTGTTAGGATCTAATTTGTCGATTTATTTCAATCCACAGACAGGTCTTTTTGAATCAAATAGTTTATAATGCTATCATAAATGATCCCTACAGAAAACTCTGTTAATTGTTTGTAGTTATAAATGATTGATAACATGTTATTGTGAATAGCGTTTAAACCTACCATCTAAACTAAGTGTGTGATATGTATCATTGAATAAATATGATAACAAAGTGTCTTATTTACCAAACCAATGTTAATTAAATAGTTCCGGTCAAAAATAATCATCATCGAATGAATAAACAAGAAAGCTTTAGTTTGAAATTGAATAAACACCTGATTATTTGTTGATAATTTTTAATTATGAACAGATGACTACCAACTGAAAATATTTTATGGAGAATCTCCTAAATCTTGTATTGAAGGAAGTTAAATGTACATGGGCTAATGCGTCTACTGTGTTTACTATCATAAAGTCTACAGGTCTTGTAATCGACTCTACACCAAGTGGTATATGTTCTTTGTTATATCGTGTGCGCTCGTAATATATAACGTGTGAGTGCCCAATTTAATATATGAACGCCAATTTAGAGAGGAGTGGATTTTACTGATCGGACGTAACTGATGATACTTGAAATCGTACGAGCAGTCTTGATTGCTAACCGGTCTTGCGATCTGCCTAGCCCATCCCGTTAAGTCCAGAACATAAATAACAGCCTCGGCAATATGAATCATTATTTACAAACACACTGGGTTTTTATACAAACCAAAGTAATCAATAAACTGATTATAACTCAAGAATCGTATGATAATAAATCAAAGGTCAAAATAAAGCTAATGATAAAAGAAAACACGAATATGAATAGTTTAGTTACGTAACAATTGTACAATAGGAAATAGGCATAATACATTGGTCGATAAATAGTCCTTAGAGTTACCATTCATAATTCACCAGGGGATATAACATTCTTATATACATCCCGATACATATATAGAAAGATATAGCTCGCAAAAAATTGATATCGAACTAATAAATTCATTTGTACTCAGTTTTACTAAAACACCCCAAATGACATGGCATAAATTCGCTAACATTGACCTAGATGTATAGATTTCTTCATTCTTTATCAGTCTCTAAAATTTTGAGTTTCATGTGAAAGTTTGGTTTATAACTAACAATAACTTGACAGTTGTTAAGAAACTCATTTTGGAAAACATTAAGTATTTAAATATCTGTATAGAAATTTAATTTTTATAGTATACCAATGTTTTTACGATAATGGTTATTACGATTATTTTCTAAAATGTTTCGTGCAATCACTACATTTAATAGACTAAGCTGATTCAAGATTCTTATTCTGAGTATGACACACTGTGATAGCTCTACTTTCTACTGTTTCACTAAAAGGCTTCAGTAAAAATGAATGACATACAACTCCATCGAAAAATTTATGATTTGAAATTATTTCCAGAAAAAAACGTTAATTCTATTTTATATGGACATTTCCTAAGATTAGATTTTTCTTAACAAATCCTTGCTTAATTATTTTTGGAAGACTGTAATCGACCTATCAAACTAGTTAAGTAAAATTTAATTTGAAATGGCTCGAATTATAGAACTCATACTGATTGTGTAATTTGCTTGATTGAATTGGTCTTTTGAAATGAGGAGATTGTCGAAAATTCATATTTAATTATATTCATGGCATTTATTTAAGCTACATATCGCCCAACAAGAATAAGAATTAAACTTGGTCCATATTTAGTCCTCAATCTAATAACAAATACACTTAAAATTTAGTTACCACACAGCCTACAACATTTACTGATCCACGTTTTTCTGGACTACATGTTTAAATCTCACATCAACTATGTAAAGAAAGTAAAAAAACACAATCTATTTCCAAATGTAATGAATAAACTGAGTAACAATCAACCTAAATTTTTATGGCATACAATTATCATCGTCTCACTAATCCAAATGACAATAAAAACCGATGAAAAAAGAATCCAAGACGAGGGAAAATGTCAAATAAAATGAAAGACAAATAATTTCAATTTACTGGCTGTGATCAAGGGACATCGTTTACGGCAAGGAAATATACAAATAGAATGCTACTTGTTTTGCGTTATATTACAATTTGGTGTTGTTCAACATGATATACAAAATGTCAAAATGAATTAGAAAGTAAAATTATTATTAGCAGACATATTTACTTGTTAAATCAAAGTACCCAGAAGAAGGCAACATTTATTTTTAAGTCTCAAATGTTTCCATTTTACTAATTAGTCTAATTCTTCCCTGCAAAAGCTGCAGAAAAGTAGACAGGATGATGATTCTCATGTCAATAATACCAGGGAACATTTATCACATTTCTGTAATTATAAGTCATTAAAATGAACCAATTTTATTCTTTCTTTTAAACTCCTGTTTGTTAATTAAACGCCTGATGAAGTTCCTATAAAAAGAAACACCTGTGTACAATCAAGGCATGAATAATTTTTTCTTTGTATATTAAACATGATTAATGATTAAGTCATGTAAATAAGAAAAAAAAGCAAAGAAGAATCATCAAATGTAAGTACAGACAGAAATACTGGGTAAAATTCATTGAAAAAAATGAAATCCAATATATTTAAATACATATTTGCGTGCAAAATAAAAACATGAAAATACTACCAATGTACAAAACCGAATTCGTGATAATCCATGGCAGTTAAAGCTTATTAGTTGTAAGATATCAGTTGGTTTTTGCTTATTATATGTGTTACCAGATGATAGGTTAATAGAACAATGTTTGAATCTATGAAATAATATGTATTATGTACTGAAATTTTCATTGTGTTGGAAGTAAGTAGTTAATACATCAGCTAATTATTCTCAATATGAAATTATTTCAAATAGTATATAGATAAAGCACATGGGTAGGATACGTGTACATGGATTAATAGCGCTTCTGTTTTTCATTGTTCATTACATGTAGGGTATCTGGCATCTTTCTGTTTTGTTTTACTTGATGAGCAGATACTACTTATAAAAGAATGATTTTCACCAACGATTTTACTTCACACTCTAACTTTTACTTTATTTATTTATCATTCCACATGGCAGTTTGGGATACAATACAGTGGAGTGCTCATAAAAGTCATACATAGATAGCTTTAAATGACAGAAATGAAATATCCATGGTAAATTACTCTTCAATACAGTATTGATCCAGTAGATGAACAGGAAAATGATGAAAAATGCTATGTATTACACTTTTAATGAATACTGAAAAAAGATGGTTATTATCACACTAGAACATTTTCATGTCATCGAAAACTACCAGTATAAGGAAACTCTACTTAACAACAAACCTAAGTATGCTCATACAAATAGTGCACTTACGTTTCAATGGTTTTCCTACTGTTATGATAGTATTGATAATCAAATGTAGAGAGATATTCGATTGACTTTCTTGATGAAACACAGATTTTATAAACAAATAGAAAAACTGAATTTAATAATTATTGGTGCGTAAAAGGTTTTATAGTCAGATAACAATCGACAAATTGGTATGAATGTTTCACATTAAAATGTTCACCTCAGAAGTAGTTCATTTACAAACCATAACCTTATCATGCCTATCCTCTCCAAATTCATGTAAGTTGAAGAAACGTTCGGTCAAGATCTGTGAACACCATAAGACTGATAAGCATGTTAAGAATACTAAATACTTATTTAAAAAAAACCTCATAATGATTTGTAGTAAAACTTCTTTCAATTTGATTATCAGGATACAAAACAACATACTTTATTCATAAACAATATAAGAAAAAAAACGTTTGTGAGTCAACAAATAAAGACCAAAATTTGAATCATATTGGATCAATAAAATTAATCAATGAAGTCGCCACAACATATTGTGCGTGAATCTAACATACACATACACAATGTAAATATCTTATTTTGTGGATGTATGTTTGCACATTTCATTCAATAAATAAATTGTTTCTAAGTTGTTTTTATTTAAACACAATTAAAAGGTATCTAATTAAATGTTTTCATTTATTCCATAATCAATTTGTTTGAAAATAAAATAAAAAAATTATCTTTATTCACTTTGAAGAAGTGGCTTACATTAAGTGACGAAACGTCAGAACTAAAAGTTTCTCACTCATTAAGATATAACAGAAAATATATTTAGAAGCAGAAGAAAACTTGGAATAAAAACAATTTATTCATATTATTAATTTTTCTTCGAGTAAAGTAAACCAAAACACGGTATTCACTACCTAATTATAATTTGATTTATATAATTTGTTTGTTTAGTGTCATGTAAGATAAGATAGCATTAAAAGCTTGATGGGAAATGATTTAGCGTACAAGAGTTATGGCTAATGATGGAGCTCAGGATGTGGGTCTTATCCTATTCGGGGCTCGTGGATCAGAATTTTAGTTTTATTACTAAAATTGTGGTTCAGACGACAAGTCGTAAGAAAAGTTTTATTACTAGTCAATAAAAAACATGTTCAAAACGTCATGAAAAAATGGATACTTATATCATATATTTACTACAAGAATCAAATATACTGGCATATGAGAATTAATTTACAAATGACCTTTAACATTGAAAATAAAAATTACTGGCCACAACGAAGGTTTTAATTATTAATTGGGACAAGAATATTTCTTAAAGCTGATCAATTTTCGAGTAATCAATTACTTATTATTGTGTTTTAATTTTCCATCAATAATTAGTTACAATTAAATATGAGCAGTCTAATTTAGCAGTATATATCCAATTTTAGACGTAAGGTGGTAGGAAGTAACCGACATGAAAGCATTGATAGCAAATGCAGTACAGGAACTAATTCCACGATTTATAAAATCTTGATTACTTTTAGCTACCTAACATTTCAATATAATCCTAGCAACGTTGAGTCACTCAGACTATTGGCCATATTTCGACTTGATTGATAGAATTCGGTCTGCACTAAAGGTTTAGACAAACACTTTTCAGTGAAAAATCAGTTATATATATATATATATCTAACTTCAGGGTTAATTGTGAAAATAATAACAAATTAAGTTATTGTTAGTCAAACGATTAATTTTCACAGTTTCTAGTGGCAAGCAGTTACCAGTGTAGTCCAGTCAGTTTCTCGTGTAAGACAGTAATTCACCACAGACATTGGATGAGGATCATGTAGTATTATCTAGTTATTGAAATTAAACATTAACACCCCAGGGTGATGGTTTAATAGTCTGGAGGTCAAGCATTCACGTGCGAAACTAAAGGTTTTGAGTCCGAATCCCTTAAGCGATATCATGATTGCGTCTTGATAAGCCGTCTTACACAAATATAGAGTGGACATCCAGTGCGTTTAGATTTTCAGTAGTGGTTTAGCTAAGATGAGTTTGTGATATAAAACCGTGAAAACTCTATGATCTCCATAAATGCAGTACACTGGCGATAAGAAATACTAATTATCGAAACTAAGTGTTAAGTTATAAGAATGAAAATAAACAACGCAAATGTAACTTCGGATATGAGCAGATGATCAGAGTATAAAAAGACCAGTGTAAATCTTTTCAGACATAAAGATTATATGTTTCCACGGAAATTATTGATGACTTCAGCCACATATAAAAGAGTAAACTTGAAAGTTTAAAAAACGTTGTGGTTTTAAGAAGTGAGAGTTCTTGTTAACAATAACTTAGTTGTCAGTAATGAATGATTTTCAACATAATCATTTAACCGATTATATATATTTTACCAAGCAAATATACTGATCTAATGAATAAGAAATGTGTCTCTGTTTAATCCTCATTTTTTTAATAATGGTCGTTTACAAATATGGTATTCAGAAAATTTTCTTAACCATTTAAAAGTAATTTTACTGTTTATGAAGTCTTCAAAACCATGGAACATTCATATTAGGCTGAAGAGTTAAACTAAAACAAATTAGCTATTTGATACTATTTAGTTTCAAAACATTTCTCTATTTGACGTCAGTAATGATGTTGAAAATTGCCTTTCCATAATAAATGAATCTTGGTAAAGTTGCATAACTATATATGATTTAACCAGTTGAACCATTTTTATTTCAGACAAGACAACTTTACTAGAATTAGTCCTTTTCAACTACAAATCTACTGTCATGATCTATAATAGCCAAAAAAGTAATCTGGATAAAATTGAATTATTTAGTAGTTTACAATCATTTTATTAAATAATTATTCAATGACAAATACTGTTGAGAATAAAACAATTTTATTCTTAATTTAATTTTGTACGAGAAATAAAATCCAGTCAATTATTTATAATCAGAAAATACACAATAACAATGTTTGATCATAGAAAATAATGTCAATAATTTTAACAAAATTGGAGCTAGATAAGAGTTAATATGATTTAGTATTACTTGTTTGAGTCCCAGAGTGAACATCAACAATTCTCAGATGCAGGTACATCTAGCTGACGAGTCCCAAATAGGACGAAACGCTTGTCCTGAATTCCACTGCTAGCCACTATCCATCTTTCCTTACAGTCAACATAATTGTTCCAGTTTTTGTGTATTTCTTCATATAAGAATGAGGGATTTGTGGGGATTGTAGTAATTTAATAGTTGAATTCATGAGTCAATTAAAGCTAGACCACCATGGAGAACCTGAAAGCATTGGACGGCCGTTTCATCCTAGTGGTGGTCTGTCTTAAATCGATTCATGAATTCAATTAATAAACACTTCATAACTTTACTTCGCGATTGTCATAATATTTGTTAAAATTTTTGTGACAAATAATGGTTACTTAACTAGCTGACCATGTACTGTCATGAGAATATTTCTCGAATTCATTAATCCATCGATTTCTATAATATATTTATTTAAAGATGAATGTTGTACTATATATGAATATATATATATACAGAAAAATGATAAATTAGAATGTCAGTGATTCATTCTTTTAAAATATTAGGGTAGTTCTACCTAATATAATAACCATGACAATATATAAAATACTTGTAACTATTCATTACTATAACTAGTGATACACAGATGCACATACACACACAAGTGACTAATATCGGTAAATAAACACAAGTTGAATTTGTTTGTTTGTTTGCAAAAGGATTGTATTGTTAATTAGAGGTTTACTTTTATAATTATAATTTCGATCAAATTTAATTGTATATTATTATATACTTAGACTTTTTTTTACCGTACTGCAATGTAATTTCCACTTCCATCATTGATTAACTTTATGTACGTACGGAAATACGCACATGTAGATACAAGTATGAGCATACAAAAAATGTTGACTTGAATTTCTCAGAATTATAAAAAATGCTCATACATACACTGTTTTAGTTTCATCTATGTAGAGTAAAACGAAATAATGCAAATCGTTGATTTAATGAATCTATGGGATAAACATTGAGTACGTATACAGGCATTTTTAGCGTTTTCATACACATGATATGAATGTACTATAATGAAGTTATTAGTTTTAGGAAAAAAGTTAATATAAGTCAAACTGAAATGTCATCATTTGTTTCAAAAGAAAGTACTGTCATTTTAAGAGCTTATCCACAAATATTTGGAGCCAAATAATTATCAAAAATAGTATCGGATGATTGTTGATCTAAATTATAAATTGACTGAAGTTGAAATTGAACACTAACTTAGCTGTTAATATAGTTTAGCGCCCCTCACGAAACTTGATTGTGATAGGTTGGATCTCTTGTGGAGTCATGCAGAATCATATACTAAGATGAGAACGCTGTCTAGTCCTCCTCGATATTCGTTAGTGCATCCTGCAGTTTACTTGTGAAGATCATGAATGTATCTGATAGCTGGAGGAACTATTGGTAGCCTCAGATGTAATGTCTTTTGTATTTGGTACTCATTATTGAGGTAAACCTGCAGTTCTAAATGGCAGGGAAATTTTCCTTCGTGCTATAACGCATCTCACTAAGTGTCGAAGTGAGAGACGTTATCGTTAAAATGTTTCGGCGCTAATGGTCTTTATAGGATTGAGATAATCGTAATAACTGATCATTTAGCTGTAAACCATGTAATGATTCTTTAATTCATAGTACTGATCAAAATATGTGAGAAAATATGTACAGTGACCATCATCCTAAATAGCCTGACATCAAAGTACATAACGGGCTATAAAGTAGAACATAGGTTGCTAATAAGTGTCATGACTCGTAAATAATTAAGTTAATCTAAATGAATTTCATTGAATTTTTAAGAACTTTTAATAGTTTTCTATTCAAGTCTTTCTTGTTCATAATCAACTTTTCACTTAGTTGTTGAGATGCTTCATCTATAATAATCCAAAAAATGAAAAACTCTGTATGTCTATGTTTCCATCCTGTCTAAAAATTAATATGAAATCTGTAATTGTTTCCAGAATATTTATTTATTTATTTCTATACGGTGACTACGTTTAATATCACTTGTACTGAAGTACTTCAAATTCCAAAAAATAAGGAGTAATTGTTCAACTTAATAAATTAGCTAGTATTAATGTTGTGTGTGCTACTTATTCTAACAGGTATACGTGGTATGTAACAGCAACCGAAAGGAGAATGCTTGCCAGCATAAGACTGGATTAAAGAGAACCAGAAAGGAAACGGAGAAAAATTGTAATAACAACAGAATTGGAAGAATCATGACGTACGTAAAGGACAACTGAATGAAGATGTGCGAATAATGTATTTAGCGTTTGGTTATCACTATTTATCAACACGCCCTGTAATTTTGCATTAAATAATAAGTCGGTTATTCCCACCAACTCTTCGTTAATTACAATAGGAGTTTAGTCTGATAACATTATGAGTTAAGATTATGCACTAACTCATTGATTTAATCAGTGTCATAAACTACTGAGTTTAATTTATCAAAAACTTGACCTAGAATCAGGATAAATAAAACAATATAAACCTCATTATATTCAAATGTAGTTTTTTGATCTATTTGATCTATTCGCATATGTCGTCTAGTCATTTATTTTTATTGACCTATAATAATTTTTATTCATGCCGAAAACTACCTAGAGTTAAGTTCAAGAAAGTGGGTAATATTTTTCAGTTAATCTAGGTTGATAATATGAGTCCACTAATTAGCATATGAATGCATTACGTTGACGAGCGTTACAGTAATAACGTGTCAAGGATATGTTTTCAGTCAACGATTGTCAAATAATAAAATCTAAGGAATTGTCTTCCGCCGGCAATAGAAGGAAAGTCATTAAAAATCAGATGATCAGGTCCGAAATAAGACAGGTTTTGATTAATAGCATTGGACAACATTCACCCTGTATCATCAGTGTAGTTGGACTGGACAACAGAATCTCGAAATCATATTTCTAAAGTTAATTTATTGGCAGGTGCACCTGAATATCCCAGGTTTCATCTTGTATGCAGTAATGAAGTGATGAAAGTTTATAAATATGTAGGTACTCAATACTTCTAGATTTTCAGTGACTTAATAAATAGAATTCAAGTAGAAAATCTAAAAATTGTCTAACATCAATTTACTGAAATTCACGGTGATAAAAATAATGAAACAAATATCCACAAAGAAAATATGTAAAGAAAGGTAACTGATCACATTAACCACCTTTACCATTGTCTTCATATTTACTAAATATCTACTAGTTTAAAACATACTAGTATTTCAGTTCAGTACTAGTACATACTGCATATAGATGAATAAATATTATGCGTGTATGTATGTGTAAAACCAGTCTTATGCACACATCATATGAGTTCACCTGACTTGGGAATGTACGAATATATTAAACAAAATATAGATTTTAAATCTCATTGTACACTGAAAATAATTTCATATTTATTTCGTATTGTTTTATTTCAATGAGATAAAATAAGATTAAAATTTTATAACTGCTCATCAGTTTTTAAAATTGTCAAAAACCAACTGTCAGGCAATTCAGTTTAGCTACAAGGATGATTAGGAAAGAGTGTGACCGTTAGCCCTTTAGTGTGTATGCTACTAAGCATAAACTTACTATGTTTGTTGACAAAGTGAAATCACTAGATATGCATTGATTATGTCAAACAATCGTATGAGTCAGTGGCATAATAGGTTTCTGATATTGTTATACTACTCAGTTAGATGTATGTGATCTTATTTATTAGGTTAAGTACAATTTTTTTTAAACCATATGCATATTTCTTTTTCAGTTGTAGCTACTGAGAGTAGACGAATGAAACTGTATTAGTAATTAACATAATTTCGATTCCGCAATCCAAAGACAGCATTTTCAGAAATTTTGCATGATATGTAAGAAGTCTGATAGTATAAATTTTGAATATCAATCCACAATATAGCGCGACTGTCAAGTGACATAATCGATAGGTAAGTGCCTAAATTCCGAAAGTGTTGACTTCCAAACTCATGGTACAAATCCATCAATTAGCAGGCCAATGACTATTGTTGTGATTCAATTAATTATTTGTAATTTATAGAGTAAGGCGTATATAATCTAAACTACCGAACCATTGTTCGCTATTAAGTCGAGTTGATGGTAATTGAAAATACAAACTGTTGGATTTCGATTTTATTGATCTGAAGTTAGTGTGCTTGCCGTAACATTTACATGTCATAATTCGGTTTCCGCTTGGCATGATAGTCATGTTGTACTAATCAACTGCAAGTTTGACTGAAACAGCAGTCCAGCACTCTACGATTTTTATTGGTTTAGTCTGTGACAAAAATTCCAAAAACAAGATAATATGACAATGCAATTGTAATCCCTTCAATTTAATAATATTCATTAAGGGACTAGTAGTAGTAAAAATAAACAGATCCTTTCATTCCTGTTGGTTGTATTTCAGCGTCTTGTAATTGATTCAAATATAATAAACCTCATTTGTTTACAGTAACAAATCTTGAATTCAATGTTTTTGTTAGCCGTAAATAAAGAATAAACAATGCTATAAGTTTCCTAGTTAATTGTTCCTGGAAGTTTATGAATAGTAATATTGTATATAATAGTAAATCTGTCCAGTTACATAAAAAAACCGATTGAAAACAAAAAAGACGTATGCACCATTAAAATTGCCATCGATAACAGAACGTATAACTGACAATAAATTCCGTAGACGAAAATTTATTTATACCAAATCATTAAAATCAGATCATAGCATTAGTTTGGCATTTCTGTAAAACAATTCGAATTATTTGAAATAATGAAACTTGTATTGAGTGATCTGTGTTTTCCGAAGATTTAAGTATAACTTTGTGGGTTGAATCTAGAATTTTTTTTACGTTACTTGGTTCTTGAGTAAAAATAAATTTATAATCTTTCAATCATGACGACCATTAAAGTGATTATGACTGATTTTTCGTTTTTCCAAAATCAGTACTTGATAAAAAAAAATTATTATGTAGAATTTATGCCAACACTTTAGAACTAAACTACTTTATCCCATTTGTTTCCTTCATTTAATGGTTATTAAAGATGATCCCTTGTACGGGTCATGCTTGTTATCTAATTACTTTAGTATTTGGTAGTTCATGATTTGAGCACTATTTTAATTTAGTGGATCAATAAAATCTCTTAAAGTACGTGAGACTGTTTAGTTTTTCTCTAGGTGTTTTTTTATTTTCTATAGGTGTCCACTTTATAATTTCAGTAGAGGAGATATTCATCTGGAAACAAATTCGTCCTCATTTACTTAGTGGTAATTAGAAAATATGCTAATTTCACTAAATGCTTGAAGATTTATGTCACTCGCTTTCTAGATATAGAAGGTTTACATCTAACCCGAGCTTATTAAACTTTTATACAAATGCCATCAAAATACCTAAAAATTATTATTAACAAACGGCTGACATGGACAGTCTATAAATTTATATTTTATAGCTATCGTATGACGCATTTCAAAGTTGTTATATAGACAGGTTAAATCACTGTTGCATAAAAGACGTAAATTTTAAGTCCATAAGCATATTTATACTAGATACATCTTGTATTTTGGAAATATATTATCTATTATAATGCAATGTCTAGCTAAAGTCATGCACAAACCTGGTGATATTTCTAAGATAAACAAAAATCGTTTGATCTAATTGGTTCTGTAGCGACGAAACTAATCACACACTCATTGGCGTAAAATATAAAGGTTATGACAACCAATGTGTTTGTTAGCTTAAATTGATTGATAGTGCTGAGTGCTGACCATTCATTGTTAGATGTTATTGTGTTTTTGCACTAGCAGAAAAAATATTTATCGGAGCTTTCTACATTTTATATTTTATGTGTAAAATGTTTAATAAACAAATTTTATAGTTTAATAGTAAAACATACTTTATTTTACTGAAATCACAAGTCGATCTAAGTTAGACAGCCATAAAAACCTGGAAGCACTGGACGGCCATCATATTATAAACCATTAGATTTCGGCTCAATGGTTCAGAGATTAGGCGTTCGTTCAAGAGACTGAAAGTACTGTATTCAATTTCCGGTTCGACTTCTGACGACTGCCATTCTAGGATGAATTAACCATGAAAGGCTTTCAGGTTCTTAATGGTTTGCTAACTAGGACCAGGTCTTGATTTCAATGGAATTTGATGATCGCCACAATCCTATATTGACACGTATTTTATTTTTTAATAAAAGTTTAACAATAGTCAAAAAATGAAATTTTCCTTGAATCACGTTTTTATAATGTATCCATTATATTGGCAGTAAAGATGAAATAATAATATGGCGGTTTACATTTTTTATATGTGATCTAATAAACGGTTATTTCTAAATGATTGCTTGCTTAGTAGTAACCACTTTCACTCACATTATGATTTATACAGTGATTGTAAGTTAGCATAAATTGACCTACATTAATGTATCGACTTTTCTCCAAGTTGAAGAAGTGATCCAATTATTTTCGAATAGATCGAAAGTATTCTATTCATAGAATAATAATAGTTAACACAATTATTACAGAAATAAGTATCCAGAAACAAAATTCCGAATCTCAAATAATAATGTGCTGATTGTGTAAAATCTATTGCTAAAGTGGCATATCATAAACCCTTACTTTCAGCCAGATTTCATACAATGTATCACTAAAATGATATTTTGTACTAATGTACATTCGGTACGAGTTGAAAAACTTAATTTAGTCAAGGTTTTTATGTAGTGATATAAATCAGGACACTGTCAAATAAAATCTGAGGTATTGTTATATTATTTTTCAGTAAATCTGACAAATATAAGTCAGTCTTTGTTATACGCCATTTTAAATTGTAGTTGTCAAAACGTAAGTGTAAATCTTGGTAACATTCTCATAAATTACTGAAACGTTATTAAAACTCAATTTATTCTCTTGAGGAATGGTAAAACTTATACTGATATTAAAGTTAAACATATTCCCAAATTGAAAGATGGTAGAGTTAGATCGCAAATGAATTGAAGTTAAACATATAGACCATTGGGTGGCGGTTCGGTGGTTAATTCTTGTAACGAGAACTGAACGTTTTGGATTCTATCTACGGTTGGATGGTGGATGTGCACTTCTGAGAAGCCCTATACTACGGAGGAACAGCTGTCCAGTGCTTCCTGTTCTTCAATAGATGTCTAACTTCGTATGTGTTTATTCATTAGTTGTATTTAGAATTCAGCCAATGATCACAAAGTAGACTTGATACAAAAATATCTTAACGAATGGCATAAAAGAGAATTTTAAGTACTGATTAATGATCACTAAGTTATGTGGTAATTTAAATTTTATGAGCATACAAGTCAATCAAATGTTTTATAATGGTATTAATACTCTTAGTCTCATAGTGTTAAACAGATTACGGAATACATAGCTAGCAATACTTGAAATACGAATGATTTCAATCACGTTTTGATAGTTAAAACACTTACATTTTTAGTGTGGAAAGTGTACTATTGGAGTTGGTAGAATATATATGCTTTCCAGTTACCAGTTTATTTGCTTAATTTATTTCAAATTACGTGACGAAAATAGTACCTGAAAGTTGTGAAGCTAACAAGCTATAACCTCTATATGCTTTAAATATTTAAAATATGAATACCGGACTGTAGAGATATGACCTTCTATTTGATATCTAGACCCTCACTATGTTTTGAATTTTGATAGCTGAATGACTACATCTGCGCTTATACAACCAAAATTTAATTTAAATTTAACTTTCATCCAGAAACCAGAAATAATGAATGCAATAATGAAAGGCATCAGGGTTCTGAAAACCAATAAAATATTACAAACTCAATGATGATCTGTAAGCTTAACCAAGCGGATTAGTTAAGCATTGGAATTCACCAAAAGGTGTTGATTGATTAAATACTTTTAAGCATTTCTTGACCACTGATTAGTTTTCAGGTTTTCGTCTGCAGAGTATTTCAGAATAAATTTCATTCTTTCATTAAAGAATGAATATTAAAGAAATAATGAAGATTTGTAACTCAGATAGGTAGACACCAGTTTTCACTTGTTTACCCATGTGAATCATGTATAAACTGATTACTAAATTGTGAAGTGAATAGTGCAAGTTATTTTAATAGTTCACTAAGCACCTATAAACAAACGAATCATAATTTATCGTAAACTCGCTTCAAATTAATTTTTATATAAGAATAATGTAATTCACTTTACTTGACAAAGTTATTAACATAGTAAAGAAATTGATATGAAAAATTTCACTTTCGTTTAACTTGCCAATTATGAAAATTACATATTAAGGAAATAATTGGACAGTGTCTTATTTATTTTAAATGTCATAAGAAAACATCGAATTTCGTAGCATTTCACTGTTAACTAACATTTTAAAAATGAACTGATAACTTTCATTTGCAGAGCGAAAACAAATCACTTGATCTTACTTATCCTATTAATATTCTTCTTAAATAAAAAATCCCTATCTAAAATGAAAATAGATAAAATCTTGATACAGTTATGTAATTTTTTAGATATAACAGAGAATGTATCTGAGCAATGAACTAAACAATAAAGTTATGGTAAATATAGTTTGATTTACAAATTGATTGACCCGTGAACAGCTAAAAATAAACAATTCCTCATTATGGTTTTATCAATAATAACCAGCTTGGATGCATGACGTGTTTCTAGTGTGATTCTAAAGGCCCTTGAGAGATATTAACAGTATAATTTTCTTATTTTCGGACTGACAACTTTAAATATGTATTAAAAATGTTAATAATATGTAATAAACGGTTTAAATGTTTGTTAAATTTACCATTTAGAAGAATGTACTAAGGTGTTATCATTTGAATAAATAAACTACCTTTATCTTGTACAAATGGATGAATAAAACGTATGTCCTTATGAAGGAATATAGATGAGTTGACATTAGTACCAACATTATCTTAGGAGATATGTAAAGAAGAAAATAAACGTTTAATACATGAAGTAACTAAAAAAACAATCGAGGAATAAGCGTGACTGTAGATAAACATCAGTCATTGAGTATAGTGGCAATCTGTTCATGAAATATTGCTATATCTGTGAGAATCCTAATGGTTGTACACAGACACTTATATAGAAAACAGTATATGTATATTCATTTCCCGTTATTTAAACTGGGGGTGATATATATAAAACTTAAAAATAACTAAACCAATTATCCATGACATAATAGTTTCATGCTTCACAGGATTGAATAATATCATATCAACATTACGGTTGCTTAGTAAAACTGATATAAAAAGGGCTCATTATTTTATTAATATTTGGGTAGAGAAGTGTAATATTTGAAATAGATAAATAAATGAAAGCTTATCAAAAAGTTAGGCTTGAAATATATAATTCATCTTTAGAGAAAATTGGCTATTTAGTAAGTTTGAAAAATGTATGCTCCATCGTTATTTACAGTCGAAATGAAATTTTCTAATTTAGGGTAGTTTCTGTATTTAAAAACACGAGTAACATGATTTCAAATTTAATGCTGGTGTCGTCAATTATCAAGCTAATTGACCTTAAATTTGATCAAAACTCGTTTACATATATATCATAGAAAGAAACCGAATGAACTTAATAGTAAATTATTCACTTGAAATAATTAACTGGTCATATAATCTTATGTTTGGCTTTCTTTAAGATGTCTTGATAATGATTACTGAAAATAAAGTGCAAAATTTCTAGAAGTAGGTCATATATATTTAGACATCAGTTTTTGAAGTCATTGACTGTTAAGATGCGTTATATCTCAAGGTGTAGACTAAATTTCAGAGGTTCATAGTATAAATGGAATCTATAACTGGAGACCATAAATGAAACAGCTGAAGATTAGTCGTTGTAACGAAAATACCCTCATTTTTCAACTAATTTTTTTACGTCTTAAGTTTTCAAACTATATAGCATCTACATTTTATTCTATTCATTAATTTTTATTTATGTTTCTTACCTTGAGTATTCCTCCATCACTGATATCATTTTCGTCTAACCATGTTGTCCCTAGTATTGAACTCCTAGTTCTCGATGATTATCTATAAGTCGGTTAGTGATATAAACTATAAATGTTGGATTTAAATTAATGTATAAAATAGGATAACAGGTGTAAAACTGGTACAATCAAAGTCTTCAAACGATTTTCATCTTGATAACTAACAACAAATAAGCATTATTTCAAATACAGTTTATAAAATGAAACGTTCGGTAATTGGCATAAATTACACTTCTTTTAATATAGAAGTTCCATTCAACATAAGTAAAGACTGAAACATACATGTTAGCGTTCATATAGTATTATTTATTTTATATAGTATATAAATAAACGAATAATTAATTACAGTTCCACGTTTCTCATAAATTTCTGATTAGTAAAATCAGATTTACCAATGTGAAGATAATGTATTATTTGACCATTTGTTCTGACAATTTTTGATCACATGTATACAGAAGGTAGACATTCACTATTTATGATTAATGATATTAAGATAGAGAAGAGAAAAAAGCACCTGCAACCGATTAATCAATATAATGGAAAACAGAAGCATTTTGTATGGGATTGGAGTAAAGAATTAATCTTTCACTAAAATTGAATTTCAATTGGAAACAAGACTTTTCCCATAAATCCTAAATGAAACGTTTTTAAACTACTTACCAGGTGTAAGTTTTCTGGTTTTCTCCACTACTTTTCTGTGAATGATGAAATTGGGCGATGTGAAATTGGGATAACACTTTATTTTAGTCGGATACCAACAGAAGTTCAATGAGGCCATAAAGAATATACCTATTGATCCTTGTAAATCATGTTATAGAGGGGAATCTAATTTAATGATTGTGAATTTTACTGTCAAAAGTTAAAAGTCAAAGGTTATTGCCCCCAAAAATATCATAAAGAAAAAGAAGCAAAGACCAGCCATTCAGTGTTTTGTAATTTGACTAGTAGGCGTTTTGATGGATGATATATATATTGGACAAAGTTTACTAATGTAATTTAATACCCATGTAAATTTGTGTTAATTTTTCATTTAGTTGAATCCTGGATCACTCATTACCACTTAGAATAAATCTGATTTAGCAAAACTGTATGAGGTGACACATATATCGCTTTGAACTAACAAGACTGGTTATTCTGATTTCCTTTAAAACGAAATTCAAACAAAACGTTGAACACTAAACAACCAACCGTAATTAGTGTAGTTTTACAATATTGTATTAAATCACATGTGTCATTTAAACTAATATAATGAAATACTGATTTCTGGTTTTTATTCATAACTTAATATTTTTTAGAGAACCACAGAAAAGTAGGAAGCACTTAACAAATTTTTCCTCTCATTTTAAGACTCCGACAATATATACTGTATCACAAATTAATCTAGTCTAAAAAATACAGATTATTAGGTTTTAAGTCGACGATCTAAGAGTACTGTGATTGCCTTGAGAAACGAGTCAATTTTTGAGTTCTGTCCCATGTCACATTATGAACTCAGACGGTTAGAAACTCGTCTAAACAATATCTTAAAGTCATTCAGCACCCTTCATCTCTTTGAAATCCCTCGACTGTAGTATATATTTCCCTAAAAGTATATATTCGAATAAATGATATCCATCGTTTGTATAATTTGAAATAAAATAACTTGGTTCTAATCATGATTGCTCGAAAGTTAGAGAAAGATAATTCAATATCATCATCAATATATACAATAATTCATATCAGTGGATGATGTAAATTGTGATACATCAACCACTAAAGTACACATAATTTTTTTAAGAATACTAAAGATTGTATTTTATTAAGTCAATAAACTCTGAAATGTACCATAAGGCAGGTGGCTATTTACGTTCTTACTGAAAAAGACCCAAAGTTATGTTTAAAACTCAAAGTCAACATCGAAATCTTGGAGTTTTTAAATTAAAGATAGTTCTAATAGTAGACTGATTAATTCGGCAACCATCGAAAATCATAGAGAGCAGAATGATTACTTTATGTTAGTTTCACAATTCATCGGTAGTTTGCATTAACACTATAAGTAAGACTTAAATGTGTAACTTTCTACTTTGGCAACGGATGTAATAATATTTTGCCGCTCATTTGAAATCCAAGAATTTAAATTTCACTGCTTAAAATGATTTTTCTATGTAGTTGAATATCTAGTCATAAGTAACTGCCATTACATATATCACCTATAGTCTGGTAATTAGGCTAACAAAACTGATGGAGAAATAACGCAATACTTGTCTGGTTACACCATTTATATTTTGCCACACATTTTATATTTCTTACTCAGGAATGGTTCTTACGAAATATCACATAACTAACTAGCTTTTAATAGAAAATTTGTTAAAATTACTCACTGTCGACAATACTAATGAATATATACATTCCGTAATAGATATCTTGTTTATTGTTTTTTTCTTCTACAGAACACTCAACTATTTTGCATTCTATTCATTAGTATTTATTTCATTGCTAAATTACCGTAAATTTATGACAGTAAAATAAACAAAACAGGTTAAAGAAGAGACAAATGGAAAATAGTGTTCAATAGTTTAATAAAAAAGAGTAACACCACCTTCGTCAACAATAACATAAACGATTGGATTTATTTACATGGTCTACATTATGGACTAGTCTTCGTTAAACCAACAGTTAAAAACGGGAAGGAGTGATTAGCTTATTCATCCAAGTATCGGAATCCACAAGAGTGCCCACCCACGAATCCTCCATTGGAGGTTGAAATCAGAGACTTCAGTTTCGCTCGCGAAAACATAACTTCTAGATCACTGAGCAGGAATTCAGCGTTGTATAGGCTTAACTCAAATCTATTCGTCACACTTTGAGACCATCTTTCTTTAACTGTGGCGGTTAACTGTCTCACATTCGATATAGTGGAACACAACTAAAAACCTGTAGTTGCCTATAGAAGCTAGTAGCTAGGGGGCTCAGAACTATAATTGGCATAGGTCTTTAGTTGAGATTTTTGAATCTTCATAGTTAACAGCGAAGACTGATTTGAGATATATCACCACTGAAAGTCAAGAGGCATCAGACAAGTGTCTTAGCAACCTCCAGTGGGGTTGGGGTTACTCATTGCTGAGGAGTCCCATACTACTCTGAAGCAGTTATCTGAATCTATTTTCATTAGTAAATGTTTGACATCATCATCTATCATCTGTTTAAAAATGTTCAATAATATTACATTTAATAATAATATTAGTACAAGCTATAAGTCTATTAACATTGTTTTTGGTAAGTACGAAAAAACTATGATCAAAAAAAGTGAAAACAATATTACAATCAAAACAGTCGTTCACAAACACACTATGTTTTGGATATAGTATGTAATAATGAAATATGGTCTCTTATGTTAAAATACATGTGAAATATGATGTCGCTAGTTAATAGATTTGTTAGTCTTAAGTTACAATAACAGCCCATTTCGGAATTATTGATAATGAAAAGTAAATCCATTTATCATGTAACCATTGAATTCAACTTGATTGATTTTCACTTCAAGCTTTGAAAATCAAAACAATTTTAAAGTCTAAAGTTACAAATACATACCACCACTAGACACACTAATCTTGTTTCCATGAATAAAAAGTAATAATAATAATAACTTATTTACAAAAGTCAACAATAAAACAGTGTTTATTTGAAAGAATAACTATTAGCAGTCGTTTATAGATCAGTCAATTAATCAATCAATCAATCAAATGAATGAATAAGTGAACACTGAATGAATTAATGGTAACGTTTCAAAATGATTTGATTGATTTCCTATGTGTTGTAAACCATATTTGATATGGAATGTATCCAATCACTCAAAAGACATACATTTTATTTATGTTCTTACAGTGATATACTGTTGTTGCCGTCGTTTATTTTCATTAATCTTGAATTGAATGTTAGTATTGTCAACGATTCATAGGCGTACCGTAGAACTCATTCATATTAAAGTCGTGTGATGAATGTACATAGTTTTAATTTTTTAAATACAGAGAAAAAGTTACAGTAAAATTATTTGACATTGGAATAAAAGACATATGAGTATGTATTTTTAAAATCGAAATTATGAGACTTTGTAAAAAGTCATAAATAGTTTCAAAGTAAGAAAACAATCTCGATCAATAGGTGAATAAGCAGTTATCAGTATAGGGTTGTAGAGGTTTTCAATGATAGTCTAACAGTGGTCGGTTCATGATCGCAATTAAAACTCAACAACCTCCAAAAACTAATAGTTTGAGAGGTAATTCTTAGAGTCTTAGTGAGAAGCCGTGACCACTGGAGTTCAGCCGTGTCAGGTGTGAGGCAATTACTCACCTGAGACAGCGGAGGATGGTTGCGCAATATCATGGATTGGTTGAAGTTAGACATTAATACTGTCGGACAACTGCTCAGTGGTCTACTGGCTAAGCGTTCGTGCTAGACCGAAGGTCTTGGGTTTGAGTCCCGTGTATGGGATAGTGGATGCGCATCGCTGAGGAGTTCTATACTAGGATGAAACGGCTGTTAAGTGCTTACAGGCTGTCAATGGTGGCTTAACATTTGCCGAATAAGCAGTTATCTCTACTTGTGTGTGCTCAATTTATACATGCAGTGTAGCATTTTACTTGGAGTCTGTTTGAATAATCATTTAGTGATAAACATTAGAGTTAGTAAATACAGCGATTTCAGTCAATATTCTGGCAGTTCGAACCACTTTTCCGATCAAAAACTATCTTATTTGTGATCCTAATTACTGAAAATAATTTACATACGAAAACTTGTACATCTTTAAAATAATTGTTCATTTTCAAAATCTATTCAATTCCCAAATGTTGGTCGTCGTTGTAAATTGATATTCCTGAATGACTACATACTTCCAGTCACACTTAAAATAACCCAAAGTAGTTGATAAAAGTTGCTTAATACCATATGTCCAAGACTTGGTTTAATTCAATATAGTTGTTTATTCCGAATTACCATAATCACTCTTTTTAGTTGATTTGTTGTTAATATCTAAAACAAAATGATCAAGGGATAACAATTAGGATGTTATTGATAATAACAGCCAATATTAAGATTTTATCGTTAAACGCTGTTTTTTTAATAAGGTATAGTAGGATTGTTTTATAACTATGTCCGACGATTCTAATATAATTTAAGTATCTCCCTAAAAAAACAATTTTCTTTCAAGAACGACTAGATCCGAACATTAGGATTCTCTGTTAAAAATGGGAAAATATATCAGTGCAGTAATGATCATGGCATAAAAACATAGTTATGTTATGTTGATAAGTAAGTTTTAATACATATAGAAAACAATGATGGCTTATGTTGATCCCGGACTCAAGGGCCGAAAAGAAGAAAAGGAAGTGTAATATTCAAAACCAAGTGGATCAAATATTTTAGACAACTTCTAAGTAGACAATAAGTTGATAAAGCACCATATAGCTATCTGAGAGCAACGAACGTATGTGTTTCATTTATACACTGAGTAAGTCAGATTCAACAAACATTCTTTCTACATAGTGTGTCAAACAAGAGAAAAAATCTTTGTTAGCTTTAAGTATAACGAGAAAAAACAATACACTGAATAATTTGATGGTTGTCTGAACCCAGTAACTCAGCCAATAACTCAGTTGCATTTAAGGTGAAGGTACTTGGTTCGAGTCAAGGTGTGTAGGTCAACAACACGTTACAAGTTCATCCAGGTGAAGAGTCTTAATCCTGAGGAAACGCTGCTTCTAGATGTTACGGCGTCAAGATCCACGTATTTCATCAGAATTTACAAACGGTTTGATTTAGAGATTAATAAGCTAAATTTCGTATAAATCAATCATGTACCTACCAAATCTTAAAATTATTCATCATGTTTAAATGATTAATTGAATGGAACACACCAATATACGTCAAATCCCTTGACTATGAGGAAGCTCTTGGCAGAGAGGATAGGAAAACCTAGTGGAACCTTCTTCGACACTATGATGCTCCTGAGAAGATTGTCAACATCATGCGGAGTTCATACGACAAAATACACTGCAGAGTCATGCATGAAGGACAGCCGAAAGATGCATCTCAAGTGAAAACCGGTATCAAACAAGGCTGCTTACTCTCACTTCTTCTCTTTCTTCTGGTGGTCGATTGGATTATGAAGACCTTGACATCAGAAGGGAAGTACAGAATACAACGGACAGCTCGAATTTAGCTAGACAATTTGTACTTCATGGTTGATGTAACTCTTTTACTCATATACATCAACAAATGCAAGTGAATACAGCCAGTATAGGAGTAGCCTCTTCAGTAGTAGGCCTCAAAATACACAAGGGAAAAAACAAGATCCTGGAATACGGTACAGAGAGCATAAACCAAAACACACTTGATGGAGAAGCCCTGGAAGAAATGAAAAGCTTTACGTACCTGGTTAGCAACATTAATAAAAAAGGAGGTTCAGTTGCAGATGTGAAGTCACGTGTTGGCAAGACAACGAAAGCATTCCTGCTGTTGAGAAACATATGATACTCGAAACGACTGTCAGCCAACACCGAAGTCGGAATTTTCAATACAAACACAAAGACAGCTTTAGTATACGGAGCTGAAACTCAGAATATTACTTCAACTACCATCAAAGAGGACAGATATTTTTAAACAGTTGTATACTCATGATGCTCCACGTCCGTTGGCCGGATACCATAAGCAACAGTTTACTGTGACAGAGAATAAACGAGATTCTAGCTGAAGAGGAAATCAGAGATCGACTCTGGAAGTGGATCAAAGACACATTATGGAAATTATCAATCTAAATCACAAAGTACTCCCTAACTTGGAATCCTGAAAGTAAATAGAAAAGAGGTAGATTAATGAACACATTGCACCGGGAATTGGAACGAGACATTGAAAGAATGAATAGCATACGGTAAAAACTGGGAAGGAGAACTCAGGATCGAGTTGGCTTCAAATTTCTGGTCAGCAACTTATGCTTCAGAAGAGATAAGAGGTTTGAATCTTTAGTCTGATAAGAGCTTGTAAATCTGATGTTATATATATATATATATATATATATATATATATATATATATATAAACGACACTGATATCAATTAAATGATGTTTAAATTACTGATATTTTTTAAAAATTACATGGACAAAAATAAACAATAAACCAAAATTAATTGATTTAATGACATTTGGACATTTGATTGAGTTTATCAGAAAATGAAGTCTATAGATATTTCATTGCTGTTTTAAATAGTTTAGTTTCTCTTTTTAATCTGATAAAGTTAATTTGCACTTAGATCCATCATCTATTTCAGCATTTAATTAGTATATCCAGTCTTTTTACAATTAATGTAATTCATAAACCTATTAAACAAACAAAGTATATAGTAACTAATGAACTAGAACAACGTGAACTATAGTTTACAGGTTACACAATCTAAACAATAGAGAACAATGCATGAAATCAAGAAATATAAGAATTCGATTTGATTATCTAAGTGAAAAAACAAACAAATAAATTCACTCCAAAAGTAAACGTTTCACTTCATGACTACTTTTTTAAGTATCATGATAAAATGTTATATTGTTTCCCCAATATATAAAAGAAATTTCTTTCAAAAAAGGCATTCAAAGAAATCTGACAATACTATTCAAAATAGTATAACTTCTTTATTCTTGTCACAAAATCAATAAAGTAAACAATCAACTCAAAAAACTCAGAATAGTTTCTTATATTAAAATGAAAAAAAAAACAGAATATAATATTGAATTTATTGATTATGTAGTATCATAACTCATTAAATTAAGGTCATTTACAGATGCATCAAAAAAAAAGAAAAGAAAACTATGTGGATACATATGTATCTATACACATAGTCCTCTATGTATGTAATCCAAAAAGAAATCTCGAGATAATAGTATTCAATCTTACAGAAATGTAAATTTTATTGATTCACATAGAAAAAAAGGAGAGAATTCTTTTACATCATACTCGGATCAATATGTATTTTATTTAAAGATGTAAATTTTTCAATCATGTGTACGTTTATATTCGAGCATATATATATATATATATATATACCAGTGATTATATATACATTCCATGTTTATTACAGATTCAGGTTGTAAATCTTGATAACATTAACACTAGATTGAATAACTTACATGAGTATCATGATAAGACGTGATAATATAAAGTCACTTACAGATTTGTTTTTTTAGTGTAATTTTGTTTGGGAAATTTATAGTTTAAAATAATTGGTCCTTATTTTTTTAAAATATTCAAAGTAGTGTATTAAAAGAACAGAAACAATCTGTAAAATATAGTGTATGTACTCATTGTATTTCAATCCTCCCTCTCGTAATGCTCTCATACGACCACGCGTATACAGCCTCTGTCAGGGAAGTCCTACACACTGCCTTTTCGCACCAGGGGTATTGTTTACGAAATTGAGAAGACGAAAAGCGAATGTCTGGCACTTTAACCGGGTTGGTATACACAGAAAGTCCACCTTGGGGAGTTGGAAAAACCCACATTCCAAACCAATGGTACACATGAGCTGCAGTATCCTAAGGGGAGAAAATACGTATGAACCAGTCGTTGATCATGGAACTACATCTAACGTTGCTCCACTGCCTTGTGAATCAGATCTTTAGGTCGAAAACTCCAGGTGTGGCCCCCCAAAGCAAACCATCTGCCTCCGTTTATGCACCCGGGCAGTATCATAGCCCACATGCAAATCAAGTGACTTGTGTGGCGCATATATATTCGGTGCCCTTTTGTACCAATATTTATGTGTTCAAGCAAACAAATAAATAAAATCCCTAAGGTAATGTGGCAACCTGATTACTTATCATTATTATTCATAGATTAATAATGTTTAGAAAATCATGCATCTGAACAATTATCCCATTTAAGTGACTGAATACCAATAGTATAACTTAAGAATTGTATTTACATTGTTTTGGTTGTGCAACGCTTACACGTAAGATGATTTCAGATGATCAAACAAAAAGTTTTGTTAGAATGCTTATATTAGTCTACCAACTACTGATCTTAAAAAGCAATAATTGACCATTACATATGTGAATAAATTTATTTACATTTGTTTAATGTGGAAGAAACTGGTGGTCAGGTCCTTTTGAATTAAACAATCTATGACCATCACGTTGTGGACTTTTTACTTCTATATGAGTAGAGAAAGATAGTGGTCAGCAGTGGAATCCAGGGAGTGTGTTTCGTCCTATTTGGGACCCGCCAGCGGGATATACCTGCATTCCAGTGCTAGTATTTACTCTGAGATCCAAACCCAATACCACTCGCTTCAAACGCCATTGCTCTATCCACTTAGCTACCAAGTCCTGACAGCCACCAGCTTGCGCAGTGAGGCCTGCTTGAATATCTGGGCTACCTGTTTCTGCCGTCTAGATATTTCAACAAGTTATCTGTTTCCTTTTGTTTTAACAGATCATTATGTCTTTTGAGTGCATAACATAATCAGATGCATTTGTGAAAAGTTTACGACCTTTCACTCTACAATTTACAATCCGAGACATCGTGATGGCTGGCAATGTACATCGAAGGGAATGAATATTATTCAGATGTCAATTTCTGAAATGCTAACATCTAACAGGCGATCACTCAATACTTATCGTCAATATCGATCAGGAAATAAGAAAAGGAAACAAGCCGAAATAATCTGCTCTGAGAATTCAATATTGTAGCAAAAATATAGTATTAAATAAAGCTAATAATAATAAATTCATTTTTGTATTGGTTGCTTGAATTTTCCCATTGATGTTTAGGACTGAAACTGATAAGTCGCTTATTGGCATATCTTCATCCTTAGGGGATTGCCTCGATATTGCCTTAAGTCACAAATATTACAAGTAGAGATGAATATTTAGCTTTTTTTTTCTAAAAAAGACTTCAATAAAATTAATGACATGGTATTTATTAGACAACAATCTATTATCCATAAGATTTATTTTACATAGTTGACATCAAACCATTATTTCATAAACACATAAATGTAATAATTAACAGATTTTCCATTTAAACTAAAATCATTGAACACCTTATGGACACATATAAAACTGTTTAGACTTCTTGAGGCAAAATAACACAAATCTATACACGTAGAGAAAAAAAACCCTCGAGATAAGACGAAATCATTATTAACATTAGTTGGAAAAAACAATAGAATAATGAATATCCTTCACAGGGAGAATAAAAATCTATGATTCCTTATTTTTCCTTCAGAAAACAAAAAGAAACAAAACTTCATTTATTACGCAATATAATAAAATTTCTATGAAACATATTATTATACAAAAATAGACTAAACCAGATAAATGAAAAAAACTATAACGAATATTATTAAAAATCAATTGAGAAAGATTATTCAAGTTCTGTAAAATATTATTGTTATTTATCAATCTCAAAGAAGAAATCATTGCTAAAGTAGGAGAGGACCCTAATGAAATCAGTAGTTTATTTACACTTCCTATTATCTTGAATAGAGCAAGAACAAAGAACTGAAGAGAATTACATGATTTTATATTGTTTGTTAAAGTTTTCATCAGCTGCGTACAACCTATAATATTTGAAAATCAAAATTATTGTAAAGTCTACATTTTTATCACAGTAAAGATGGATAAGTATCATCATGATGGAGTAATGAAAGTGAAAACTTATAAATTGTTACATATAAATAGAATATGTGAGAGAAAATTCTGCGTCATCAAACATATTAACAAGGAATTATAGAGATAAAATCATCAAATGATTATATAATGAATTAGTTGAAAAAGCATACAACTCTCGAAATTCACTTGATTAACACAAGTCTGTGTATAATCTGTATAACCTTTGCATTGAATCCTCATTCAACTTGATAATCAGAATCATCAAATTTACGAGAAAAAAGTAAACTAAAGGTCGAAAGTCATTTAACTCATCGTTATTTACTTAGAGACAAATATCAATAAGTTCTAGATGCAACTTGCAAACCAGCTGACTAGAATTGGAAGCATCAGCATCTAGTTTGAAGCTGAATAATACATTTTAGTTAACTCAAATTCATACTGGGCATACAAAAATTGAGTAGGCAAACTTTTGTATACGCTGAATATGTATGAGCATATCGACAGAAAGCATGTACACAGTTTTTGTCTAATTCTTTTTTTACATTTCATGATGCCTGTGCTGATTTACGTGGCATCTTTGGTGAGTATCAAAATAGTTTATAAATAAATGCACTCAAACTTCTTAGTTTTCCAGTACTATTTTAGTTGACATCAATCTATGCCTTAGAACAAATAAACTGATTAACTAGATAGCATATAGATAATTCGCAACTAATTTTGATTTTAAAAAATATTCAACCATAAATCTATCCATTACGTTTACAAGAAAAACAATTTGTACTATCATACCTTCATTATGGAGACTTTTAATGAATCCACTAGCATTCGTCTAACAAAGTAACTTCTCCTTAGCTGAAGTCACTTTCGTTACATTAAAACACAAATATTTATGCGAAGATATTGAGACGAAATGTTTAAAACAAGTGAAAATACTTCTATCAGTTCATAATTGTTGTTTGATGGGATGTCAAATATCATTCCTTTTAAATAACGAATCAATTCACAACTACAAGTTCAATTTGAGTGGTGCACTTACAAAAGGGCGAAATACATAATATCTTTTGGATAGATAGATGACCTGTTATAATCAATTGAATATATCTGTTGTAACATGCAAAAACTTTAATGCGTAAATTTACAGACGATGTAGATTGCAAATATTTTTAAAATAGTTTATTAGCAGAGTTTAAGTGCTTCATTATTCATCTCAATATTTCATCCTAACATATAAATGTATCCTTTAGAATGTTAAGTTTATGTTTAGGCAGTAATTTTTAGGAACGAGTCAGGGAAGAATACTGTTTTGACAGTATTAATTATAATGGAAGATTTTTTTATAATAAAAAAGTGTAGAATTATTACTCTATACATTGTTTCAACGTCAGATAGATGAGCTGTAAAATGTCAATGGATTTACTTGAACATGATGACAAGCTATCACATTCTGGTTATAAAAATGAGTAAGTCTTGGTTTCGTCCCGGGAAAGATTAAAGCTGTGAATAGTTCAGAAATGTAGGTTAATACTTAAGACATTAACTTCATTTAGATGACTTTTACGTTTTCTCAAATTAATGGTGAGCTCTTGCGAAAACTACATATTTAGGTACAAACCATCAATCAGCCGAAGCCACAAACAAAATTTATTTCTCTTCTTAATACTGAAGAAAGATATCAGAAAACACACAAAAATATTACACGTATGCTATAAAGACAAGCAAACTTAAACAAGTATATTATTACTTTACAAAAAATCTCCCAAAGTAATACAGGTATAAGTGAATATATAAACAAAAAACTCGATTTTGAATAAGAGATAAAGTTATGTTGTTGTATAACTGTGTAATTTGAAAAGTTGAGCCCATTGTTAAACTGACGTACTCAAATAATTAAGCGACAATCTTTAATTTATGTTTGTTCAATAAATTAATTAGGGTATTAAGCCCACTCTCAGTTATTTGAATGAACGTGAGGTTCGGCATTGAACTGTAAGTTCATTGTTAAATATTATTTATTATACTACTCCTGAATCAAATTTAAATAACTTCCAAAACATTTATGAGATAAGACACTCTATCTCTTTTTTATTCATCTTTAGTATACAAATCTTGATTGGTTACTTTTTATAAAATAACAAACGGTGGACACAATTTTTTAGACCGAAAGTTGCAAAACGCTCAGCGAAGATGTTATATTTGGTTTCAAAACGTACAATACTCATTGTCACTTGCAGACACAAAAATGTCTGACAGCGAGATGTCTTTTACTGTAGTGCTGAATGTTATAAGCAGAATTTTCTGACATTGTTAATTTACATGAAGTTGCAAACGAACTCTAGTAGTCAACGGAAAAAGGCGAAAATTCGTCTTTCTTCGTTAAACCCAATCAGGCCATAATCTTTCCTACTAAATGACGTTTCGATTTGAGAGGGTTGTTCAAGAATATGATATTTTTACAGCTTGAATCAAGCAGTGAGTTTAGTCAGACCACTATTGAAAAACTGGGAGCACTGAACGACCATTTCGTCCCAGGTTGATACTTCATAGCAGTAAACTTAAGCGTAAAAATTCTGCTATCTCCAAAAATCCCCCTATGCTACCAGTAGTCAGGCGCCTACTAGTTGTTAGCCTCGGGATGTAACTCCTGAAGTTCGAGTGAGAATTCATGACCAGTGGAATTCAATCTTTCTCAGGCGTGAGACAGTTATCCACCACAGGCAACGAATGAAGGGTTGCTCACGCTCATGTACCGATTAAAACTAGACATAAATATCGTCGCGTGACTGCTCAATCGTTTAGAGGTTAAGCATTTGTGCACAGGATCAAAAACCCTGAGTTTGATTCCTGAGCGTAGAGTCGTAGATCTGTCCTCCTGAAGAGCCCTATATTTGGACAATGCGGCCATTCAGTGCCTTTGGGTTTTAAGGGTGGTTTAGCTAAAATCGATTTTCGATTACAATAGTGTGTATGACGTCAGGCTAAAAATACATGATATCTTCATCAAACTTGTTAAAAGTTGGTTCGTTACACTTAAAAGAGTATTGGGACAACCATATATTGACGTCTTTGAGCTAAGTTAATCATTTAACAAATACAAAGTTATAATGAAGTTATTTGGGGCCTAGGGGTTTATTTTATGTCCAACAAGTATTTAAATCTAAACGTAGGTAGAAGTCATTCGATCTCAAAAGTGTTGAAAGCCTGAGGCATAAACTTTTGCATAAATGAAGAGTGACTATTATGTATCAGTATTGTTATAGGATGCAACGTATCGCGGAAAAGCTGAATTTTAAGGTTGCCTGTATTAATTCAACCGCATGTGTGTACTTCTATACCCAAGAACTGCACATTTAAATGCGCCAAAAATGGCAAGCGAGTAAAAGGACTGCTTGAATGCTGTTTGCGTCATTATATATCGTTATTTGACCTATAAAGTAACCTACCTCTCTGTCAGACGTCAGCTGCGTTCAGTATTCATCAGTTTCGAACAACGATGAGTGATTGTTGTGTTAAACCACTTTTTCCTGAGACACAAAGTCTTTCACTTCATATTAAGTACACACAGTAGAGAGCTGAAAGCTCGTTTCCTCAAGAAACACAAATGCGGCAACCGAAAATAATTTTTATATTCACCTAGAAACACTCATTTATTGTGAATAAATGCACTCAAGCAGATCATATTGCTCACCGTCCATACAGTTTTTATTTTGACAGTACTTTTATAATGTAACCTGACTGAAAACGTGAACAGACACGGATAGATTTAAAAATTAGGCTAGATGTAGTGTCATAAATTACGGAGCATGGTTGTAAGGTTCATTTAAGTGATGAAAGTTGATAGATAACGATACACCATCATTCCAAGTCATGCCGATGATTTGAAAAGGTTTATGAAGCTCATAATTTATTACTTATATCAATAAAAAAAATCCAAAATAAAGAGAATGTTAAAGAATGTCGTATACAAACCTAGAAGTTGTACGAGAATGTTCGTCACAGTCGCTTGCTTCTATTTCCAAAACAAATGATGAAGTCTTTGTGATATTAGATGACAATTTTGGATCTACACGCAACTCAGCGAATCCATATTTTTGATCCAGTAACTCTACATAAAATAGGGAGCTTTCGGGACTATGTATTTTGAAACGACAAACTTTTCCTTAAAATATTATCAATAATTAAAAGCATACCATAATTATCGTTGGGTTTGTCAGGCGCTGCCTGAATTCTTGGAATTACATGCACAACTGTTGCGTTAATCCATAAATATCCAACGTATATTTTTGGTTGGCCACATGGAAATACGAACTCAATGCAGGTTCCAGACTCAAGTAAAACTAACGAAGGTTCAAATATTTATGAACTTACTACTCAAAGCAAAGAAAACAGCTAGAAACATATTTCCTCGCGTTAACAAGCATCAACAGCTAAATTAGGTCAAAAAACTTGGTCAAAAATACTTTTAAATGATGAATATAAACACACAACACAAACAAGGGCAAAATGAAATAAAAAACCCGGAGGCTTCACAGTATCTTACTAGTGGCTAATTTCATTTTATCCGATTTTCAAGTAATATCCTTGATATGTTTTACCGTCGAAAACAGCATATCTTGAGTTTGTGGCACTGTAGCTGTAAATAATTCCCCAAAATCAATAGCTTTCTAAGTGTTCGACATTGGATGCTGACCACGTTGTTTAAGTGGACTTGTTCAACTGAAGGCTTTCGGTCACGCATCCGTACCAGATAACGTTTCCACTCGGCGTGGGACACAGCTCCTACTTTTCAACAGCTAGCTAAGAACAAACGCCTCTCGATATTTCGGCAACGTACCAAATATATCTTCCCTACCTCTTCTCGTCTGACTTCTGATTTTCTTTGTTCGGGAAGGTTCCGAATACCAGTCGTATCCTCAACATGAATAATATTCAGGTTTTAAAGCCACTTGGATCATGTTTTCATTTATTAGTAAGTAGTTGAGGAGGTCATCATAATGCCTTTTGACCAGAATTTTATGTGACTCCGGCATCACATGTTATAAATTGTTGAGGATCATTGGCAAATTTTCTATCTTATTAGCGAGCTGAATAGTTCCCTTTTGTTGAACGTACTTATTTAAACTATTTGGAATGTTTGCACAAGGGTAATGGTAATAGCTGAAATCACACTGTATCAGATTTTTTCATTTTTCAACTGAAAACTCTGAAAATGAAAAAAATACTTATCACAACTCATTATTACGGCTAGGTTTGATTTAATTTGTGGATTTCCAAGGTCCATAGAATCACTTGTAAGCGCTTTTATGTAGCCTAAGTATTCGATGTCACAGGCCGGGATTTCGTGAGAAGAGTCTGCAGCGTAGAATGCATAACATTGTACATAAATTCTTCTGAGGGCACAACATTTTGTGGATGCAGACGGGATCCTACCTTTAATTTCACCTAAAGTGTTCTGTGAAGTGTTTGTCATTGAACAGAAGGCCCGAATTGTGTGTGCTTTCAAGGCCCGTTTTGATTTTCTTTTGCTTAAATCGGGTCACGTAACTTAATGAATGCAATCTTTTACTCATTGGGATGTCACGATAAAAGTTTCCGAAAGCGCGGTATATCAAACACTTGCTCACACTTTCAGGCCGTTGTAAAGTCATTATCACTTACTCAACAGTTGTTGTTTGCCTTCTATAATAATAATATATTACTGACGTAGAAGGTTCACGCTGTTTTACAGGCTTGTTCTGTCATCAAGAGAATTGGTTTGCAGATGATATGCAATTCAAGTAGAGTTATTAAATAGGTAATGTCAATGGAAATAAACGGTAGGATTTTCGTGCAGATATATTAGCGTATTAGTGGTTAAGTCTACGAAGTAGTACTGTACTATGAGTCAGCAGTTTTTATAACCTGTCCGAGAATGGCCCCGCTCCTATTTTTTGGTTATTTGAAAATGAACTTGAACTCTAAGAATAACTAACAAAGGCCACTGTGAGACAAGGATATTTATGCTTTATATTTTGACTGGGTCAACTTATTTTACCATTGGCTCGATAAACAAAAATGTTGTTTGAAAATCCTGACCCTATTATCAGAAACTCCTCGACAGAAACCGTTTCTAATATCAGTCACAGTATCTACGACCAATAATTTTCCAGACAGATTCTGTTTTCTGAACAATATGGTAAGTTTACCGATTTCTAGAGTGGATAAGATCTTAAAGACCACCTAAGTTTGACTCGTAAGGTCATAATTTCATCGCAACCTTACGGAAGCAGGAACTTGACTCCGCCAGGCCTTGAAGTTCCCTGACGTTACTCATCCTTCAGGATTTTCGTGTCGGAGGATGCCGTATATGCCAGCCTAACTTGTCCCTCAGTAGGCTTGATACTCTGGAGAAGCTAATAACGAAATATAGGTTGAAGTCTTTATGAAAGAAACTTTTTGAACTTCAAGAGGCTCTCTATAGAACACAGCTTCATATACGATGAGCACAAGCAAATAAACAAATAAGTACCTATTTATGAAACTTCAGATTCATGCCATTTTTTTAGGTATGATCAGAGCTTTACAGTCATGGTTTATGTAAATGAGTTACTAACGCAGAAGAATCATGGAATAGGTTAAATCAGAAACTAGTTTTTACAACGAACTATTCATGGAGATATGGAAAACCAGGTGTTAAATATGTATGTATGAAGAAGAACACTCCTAAAAATCTTCGAAGTGTTTTAGTTGACATTATTATTTCTTTGTCCTTGTACCTTATCGTCTATCCTAATTTTTACCTAAGTCTTTCGGGAACAATCCCTAGATTATTCAATCTTCTTTGTTTGGGCCTTCATCATTCTACTTTGTCTCAGATTTACCTTGATCAATTAGTTTCGCTGTCACGTGTTGTCGGGCCATTGGCAGTAACACCATGTTTAGCTGGGCTCAATGTTGTGGCTTGGTTTGGTTTGCGATTGTGCAACAGTATTAAAAATCAATACGTGTGACATTAATACCGCAAATCTGTTTTTTCTTATTGCCCGACAGCAAGGAGTAAACGTACTGGAAGAATAGTAACAAGTCCTACGTAAGCTGAATCTGAAAAACGACTAATAGAACTATTTTGTGACAAGTTTTCCGTTTCTGTACTCGGATCGCGACTTTCAAATTTTGATTACTTATCTGTTGCACCAGTACGCCGCATTTTTTTAATTCAGAGGCATTTACCTGGCCTTATAGTGTGTTTTTTGTTTCAGATCGCTTCTGCTTCCAAGTGAACGTTAATAGTGCGTGCTACAATTGCTGGTCTTTGACAATCTGCTGCAAACGATCGGAATCCTTGCTAGTAAATTTCCGATATTATCCTGTTGGGAATACACTTATTTAACGGCCATTACTTTTATTATTTAACATGCCATTTTGTTCTAGGGTAATTTTCGAGGTAACCTTCAGTTTTTATATAATTTGTCTTCATTTATTTAGGAAAGGTTTCATTAAGCACAGAAAATCTGTTCTGATATGACCTAATTAGAGTCAGTTATAAACTCTTTGTACGCTTTTTAGAGGAACACGACTCAATTCGTTCAACTAGACTTTTTATCGTTTGCCCCGAGTTTCGACTGGATGCTGAAGTTTTGGCCACTGCAGTGTATGTGTAATGAAATCGCTCAATAATTTCACGATTTTTATAAAGTTTCGATGCTAGGCGTTTGGTTTACACAATGACTTTGATGAACGTAAAGATTAATTGTGTGAAATGTGTGATCTAATTTCCAGATGTAGTTGTTTTACTGCGTACCGTTCCGTGGCGCGAAAAGTATAAAACGCTAAAAGAAGCAGCTTCGAAATAAATGGAGGTATGTTGAATTAATAGACGGTACTCACACCTATTAGACTGAGCAATATATGCAGAGAATCTAAGGACAAACTAGTGGTACCAAGTGTATATGCTGAGGTGTAACAGAAAGCGACGGAGTCAAACCAGTAAACGAAAGTCCCAAAAATAAATCGAGATAAATGTGTTTTAATGAGAAGGAATTCTATTCCGAACAGTGTCAAATATGGTTCAAAACTCCCAGGTATCTGTAGTCTTCAGTTAAGGCGAAATCATCATTGTAGTCATCCAACCAGGATACAGGAAACTTGACGTCGAGATTCTGGAATTTCCTTTTAAAATTGACTAGGTGGAATGTTTTCGGCTCTTTTTAAGCTTCTTAAGGCTTCTTTCAGTCCACTAGTGGGCCGTCCATTAATTCTCTCATAGAAAATACCTAGCGTTCCTGGTTTTCGACAGACGTAAGTTGGAACTCCGCCTGTAGCTCGTCTAGAGTTAATGCCGGTCCCAAGCCCGGGTAAAGGAGGAGGGTTGGGCATGAGGTTAGCGACCCCATCCCGTAGAAAAGCTAACTCGATAAAAAAACGCTAACCAGAAAAAATAATTCAAACCATTTAAACTCTGCCCTGGGATTTGAAGGAATAATTATGAAGTCTCACGATGAAAGCCGAAATTCTTTGGAAGTCAGGAGACCGGTGCATCTTCTAACAACCAGAGCAACACTCTTTATAGGTAAATGGAACGTCCGGACAATGTGGGAGACAGGAAAGACCAGCCAAATAGCAATGGAAATGAGGAGATACAACTTGGCAGTACTCGGAATCAGCGAAACCCATTGGACACAAACTGGACAACAAAAGCTAGGTACAGGAGAGATGCTGCTGTACTCCGGTCACGAAGGGGAAAATGCTCCACATACTCAGGGAGTTGCTCTAATGTTATCCAAAGAAGCACGAAATGCACTTGTGAGATGGGAATCTCATGAACCCAGGATAAACAAAACATCATTCAGAACAAAGAAGGAGGGGATCACAATGAATGTTATCCAATGTTATGCACCTACCAATGATAGCAACGACGATGATAAAGATCAGTTCTATGAAAGGCTGCAATCAATTATAGCAAAATGCTCACCAAAGGACCTCATTATCTTGATGGGAGACCTAAATGCTAAAGTTGGAGTGGACAACACAGGATATGAAGATATAATTGGACGACATGGACTAGGAGAAAGAAATGAAAATGGGGAGAGACTTGCAAACCTATGTGCATTCAACAAATTGGTTATAGGCGGCACAATATTCCCACACAAACGCATACACACAGCTACATGGATCTCACCGGACCACACCACAGAGAACCAGATAGATCACATCTGTATCAACAAAAAATTGCGAAGATCAATGGAAGATGTGAGAACCCGGAGAGGAGCTGACATAGCTTCAGATCACCACCTGGTTGTGGCCAAGATGAGACTGAAGCTAAAGAAAGACTGGACAACTGGACAAACAGCACTACAAAGGTTCAATACAGCCTTCCTTCGAGATACTGACAAGCTCCATGAATTCAAGATAACTCTCAACAACAGGCTCCAAGCTCTACAGGATCCACTGAAAGAACAAGAAACTACTTTGGAGAACAACTGGAAAGGGATAAAAGAAGCACTAACTTCAACGTGTCAGGAGGTTCTTGGTCCTAAGAAGCATCATCACAAGGAATGGATCTCTATGGGAACCCAGGAAAAAATTCAAGAAAGAAAGAACAAGAAACTAGCAATTAACAACAGCCGAACACGAGCAGAGAAAGTCAAAGCACAAGCAGACTACGCAGAAGCAAACAGGGAAGTGAAGAAAAGCATTAAAGCCGACAAGCAGAAATACATGGGAGAACTAGCAACGACGGCTGAAAAAGCTGCAAGAGAAGGGAATATGAAACAACTATATGATACAACGAAGAAATTGGCAGAGAGATATAGCAAACCAGAGAGACCAGTTGAGGACAAAGAAGGAAAGACAATCACTGAGATTCAAGAACAGATGAAAAGATGGGCAGAATACTTCGAGTAACTGCTGAATAGACCAGCCCCATTGAATCCACCGAACATCGAAGCAGCCCACACTGACCTTCCAATAGATGTCACTCCACCAACGATCGAAGAAGTCAAGATGTTCATCAGACAAATCAAAAGTGGGAAGGCGGCAGGACCTGGCACTACGGATCGAACAATCAGTTGAGTGGAACTCATCACTATGCGTCAACTTCATCGACTATGACGTGGCGTTTGACGGCGTGGATAGGAGAACATTATGGAAATTTCTACGACACTATGGAGTTCCTGAAAAGATTGTCAACATTATCCAAAACTCATACGATGGACTTGTGGCGGACCAAAATGTTTGATAACCAAAAAATTTAGCAACAAAAATATTATGTCTATAGTTTATGTAACAATTAACAGTTAATAAGTAATTACACACAAAAATAACAAAATAAGGGACGTTACTTAAGTCTTCAGGCTATTGCGTGTTCGGCTGGGTTTGGTCCAGATACTACACAATTATAACAAAATTAATAATCCCAATATGGACGATATAGATCCAGTAGTTTTACCAAGCGTAGAATCCAATAAGAATGTCGCAATTGTCTATAAACGTAGATGGTATGCAATTAATATTTCATTCAACATATTAGCAGACAGGGCAGAACGATGCAGATGTGAATTAGAGTGTATTTGTTGAGGAGAATTAACAGTGGCACGGTATGTTGTACTCAAAACGGAAGGAAGGAGTGTTACAAGCGTTCAAAGTAATACAGTTAAACAACAAGTACAATTGTTTAATGCTTAATGTACAGAACATGAAAATACGTGCGAAAACTATGAAAAATTATTTACAAAATAGGTTTTAAGGTTCTATCTCCACAGACTACAGTGCAAAGTGGCGCATGGAGGACAGCTGACAGATGCATTTCCAGTAAGGACCGGAGTCAGACAAGGCTATCTACTATCCCCATTCATCTTCCTTCTCGTAATTGACCGGATTATGAAGAATTTGACATCTGAAAGGAAATACGGAATACAATGTACTTCTCAGAATCAATTAGATGATTTGGACTTTGCAGATGACCTAGCCCTCCTCTCTCATACACACAAACAAATGCAGATGAAGAACATATGGAACTCAAAACAACTGTCAACTAATTTCAAAGTGAGAATCTTCAATACGAACGTCAAGACAGTCCTACTGTATGGAGCTGAAACGTGGAGAACTACTACGGCCATCATCAGGAAGGTACAAGTATTTATAAACAGTTGTCTACGCAAAATACTCAGCATCAACTGGCCGGATACTATCAGCAACAGCGTTGTATGGGAGTGGACAAACCAGCTTCCAGCTGCAAAGTAATTTAGGGAAAGACGGCCTTCCAGTGTTTCCAGGTTTTCCATGGTGGTCTAGCTTCAAATGAATGATGAATTCAACTATTAAATTATTGTAATATCCACAAAATCCCTCTGATTATTCTCAGTATTAGTTTCAATAGGATTTCTTCCAAAGCCTACAACTTATCACTAGAAATTCCATGAACTTAGAATTTAAAGACAAAACTCGTTTTATGAATGTTACATGAACAAGAAAAAATCATAATAGAATCAACCATCATTATTGATAATGGTCAATCGTAAAACGTAAAATTAAGACAAATTTTTGATGATAGAATCTTATATAATTCTGGTTCCCATATTGTTATCCAGAATGATTGAATAATGTTTTCTACGAAATGACTGAAATGTTTTATTTTAATTTAATACTCAATAAAATGTGTGTTTTTATATTTTGTTTATATTAATATAATCAATATTAATAATCATTTCATTCCTATTTTTCTTCCCATTAGATTATTGTTCCTTTGAATCAAAATACTCATTATTCACTGGCCGAATACTATCGGCAAAAGCGTTTTATGGGAGAGGACAAACCAGATTCCAAATGGACAGGAAATTAGGAAAAGACGTTGGAAGTGGATAAGACATACATTAGAGAAATCACCAAACTGCATTACGGGGCAAGTCCTAACTTGGAATCCTGAAGGGAAGCGGAAAAGAGGAAGGCCAAAGAATACACTGCGCCGGGAAATAGAAGCCGATATGAAAAGGCTGAATAGCAACTGGAAAGAACTGGAAAGGAAGACTCAGGACAGAGTTGGATGGAGAATGCTGGTGAGCGGCCTATGCTCCTCAACCAGGGGTAACAGGCGTAAGGAAGTAAATAAGTAAGTTAGTTAGAAATGAATATTATTTTACTGAATGGTGGCGAAGGTTAGTTTCCTGGAACGATCAATGATAGATCAGTGTTGACTGAGGAATATATTGTGAAGTTCATGCGTGAACTCGCTAGCATATCTGCCTACTTTCAATAGTTAATAAAATGTAATGTGCGGGATTAAACGTTAACATCGCGTCTATTTGAAGCTGAAATATAGAGCTTGAACAACGGAGTCTATTAACAGTTAAAACATTGAGATAAATGAATAATCTGGTTGTGACACATCGAATGTTCAATAGTCGCGAAGGTTAGATTTAAGATTGTTACTCGATTAAATTTAGCATGTTTCTGTAGTTTTTAATCTTTAGCTGTGAAAAGGATTAACTTCCTATAGATTATAAATGGTTAAAAAGCACTAGCCACTGTGCACCCGATACAAATGTAGCTGAATTTGTTACCTGTTTGTCGCAGTAATTACAAGTAGAGTTATTTATAGAATATCAGCTCTGACTTGAAATATCCACTGCCGTTACAAGAGATTCAAAAAAAAACCAGAACAGATAGACAACATAAGTAATATTACATTTCAGTGACGATATTCACCACAACACATAATCATTCTCAGGCCATTTAAACTAAAGATTGTTGGAGTGATTTATCAGGAGCAAGCAAGTATTTCAGTTTGACCTCACCCTTCTGTACAAAAATGTTCTGTTAGCAACTGTAGTCAAGTTTTTTCCATTGAAAAACGTTAGTGTTGTTTCGGGAAATGGCTCGTATGACTTTACTATGGTTAATATTTTATTTATAGTTCCCACGTTTTATTTATTTTATGGAGCCCAAACTATTGAGTCACTGTTTAGGATTAGAATAGGCTCTACCATCAAGAATATGTATATTTAAATGCCCGTTCTCACCTTTAGTATTTTGTGGTCATTAGATTCAACATCATCGTAATTCAATATTCTTTTTCTACCTTCCAGACCTGCATTCTTATCATTCTCCTTCAGCGTTTGCGCTTCGAGATTGGAACGATGGAAGAAACAACGGCATTCTCAGTTTATATAAAAGTCGTAAAAACTGACCAATCTGTGGATAAACAGTCCAAAGTTTTAGAGGTTGATGATTTACAAGCTCTTTAATCCGACATCGTATGTTATAACACCGTTTAACTGACCGAAAATATATTGGTGGCAGAACAATTAAGTCTAGTGGGACAAACATACGGGAATAATTATGGTGATAAATAACTCCGTGAGACAAGTACACTTGAGATTTATGTTGACCATGCCAGGTGAAACATACACTACAATTTGAAGGCGTTGTAGCAAGTAACACAGGATCACAGGTTAATCTCACACAAGACACTTGTCCTCTTTTTGACAGCTCTTCCAAACAACGAATGTATAACTACTTGAATTCACCAAGACTAAAGAAATCATGTATATGATCTTGTGACCATAAAAAATACAACGTAATGCAACTGTTCCCATATAGATAGAAGATAGGTTACGGTGACTGATTAGTTCAGGGTTCCTTGCAACGAACACTTGATTATATCACAATTAAGATTGTGCTGATAGAAAGTATAAATTGCTTGTTATGTAGGATCTTGATCTGAGTAGTTATATATCGTTCCCGGTAGGCACAATCCCCGTTTTATTTCCTACAAACTTGACGAGGAAAACACTAATTAGTAGTAAGGGGATTGTTCGAGGTTAAACAGTGTAATTTACAACATTACCCAAGGAACTAAATTACCTTCAAGCCCATTCATAAAACATTCGGAAAATGTTGGTATCACGAGATTTTTAGGGATGGGGGTCAACAAGCAAATGAACAGGAGGAAGTTTCGGGTTGTCCACTAAATGTATGTCTCCTAAAGTAGGACTTAAAACACAATTCTATAAGTGACCTACTGAAGTAGAGAGAATTATGACCGATGTGGTACAAAGTGCTCTTACTCTTTCCAACTATTCTATATTATAAAGTTTAAAAGTTTCACACCATTAGTGTTGCCAAGTGGTGTTATTATTATTTCAAGAGCCATTTTGATCAATGTTTTTAGAATATGCATCAAGAAAGTGGTACCTTTCTTGAGTTAAGGGGATACGACGTGGCGTCTTTCTCTCATGCAGCGTTGGACAAACACTGATTATGTCGTGAATAGCATGCTGGTTTACCTTTTGAAAGGGAGAATCCAGAAGGAGCATGCTTTATTAGCTTCTGCATTCGACTCTTTAACCCCCTAAAACCATCTCCAGAGTGGGGAAGCGTGATCGTAAGACAACATATGAAGTTCAGAGTAGACGGATCACTTTTGAGTGTCACTGAGGTTCTTCATTTATTTGTGTTAAGTTCGAAATTTACTATGGTCCAATTGTCTATTGACCGAAATATTCTTAGCCTGTTGAGATTTCTTAGAAACCTTGTATTTCCCTGAAAATAATAGGACTGCAGTTTAGATAAGGGTTTAGGACTTTGTGACGCTAGTTAGATCGTCAATATATCCTACTGCAGAAAGTTACTTACTATCCATAGAATACTTCTACCTGAGTAGCATTTCATCTGTAAACTC
Organism: Schistosoma rodhaini; assembly: GCA_944470415.2. Classification (NCBI taxonomy): domain Eukaryota; kingdom Metazoa; phylum Platyhelminthes; class Trematoda; order Strigeidida; family Schistosomatidae; genus Schistosoma; species Schistosoma rodhaini. The sequence goes on from OX104037.1 coordinate 15,341,241, forward strand.
TTGTTGTAAATTAGTGATCATGCCAGTAAAAATGACATCATTGGATATGGCTGTGAATTGATGATGGACTTTTTTTAGCTTGTCATAAGCTTCTGATAGTGGAACATTGTTTATGCAGTTGGTATTTACTGTTACTGCAGCAAATAACATTCTTTACATGAACGAGTACTTTGAGTTCTGAGGGCGTATCTTTTGAAAACGAAATTGTACTTCAAATTGTAAGAGCTATATTTTTTGAGAGTTAAGTCTACCTATTATGGATGGAATTATAGCATTTGGTGCTTAATCACAAGCCCGACCTTGTCTATAAGTCTCGTTGGTGCGTTTTGATTATAATTTATCTACGCTAAAGTACATATAAAAATAGCTGCCAAGGAAACGGACGTCATATTGTCTGTTCATGAACTTAGAATGACTGCTTTAGGTCTCATCAGAGTTAAAGTGTCCCGCATGTCGGTTATCGTAGTTTGTAAGGGTACTTTATATGCTTGAGTGGGCGTGAAGAGCATGAAATCCGGAAATAAGAGTAGCAAATATTCTTTTGAGTACTTGGAGCCGGTAAAGTGAAAAGAAGCATTAGTTCAATAGGGTTTCTTGCGTTGATGTATGCCAATAATTACAAAAAGAAAGAGTGACTCATGAGAAAGCGCAGAAGTATCGTGCTTTGCAGCCAAAGACTAAGGTCAATAATCGAAAAGAGAGAGTGACGTAACCGAGCGTCTACATTTTTACCCAAGAAAAAGTAATGGAAATATCAATTTATTGACAAGTGCCATGTTTTTCGCAAGTGATGCAAAAAAGGATGTTTGACATAGATTTGATTAAATTTATAAGTTGCAACATAGGAAGGTAAGATGAAATATTAAATTGTCCTTAGAAAATCAATCAATATATATGTCACTATAAAGTTACTAAACCGATCATAAAATCATCCTTTCCTTCTCATAATGTGTGATTACGTGTGTTAAGGGAAGTGTTTATACTAAAAAATGTTTTATGCCTCTGGGTTGGACCACTCAAGGATTTAACCTTGAGTGTGTTTAATTGACTTACTTTTTCACGATTTCATAGTGTAATGAAAAAGCGCTGTTTTCGAGGTTTCGGATGTTTACGGTCGGCTGATAATGTAGGTGGCAGTACTTTAGTTTGCAGTTTTTAATATATCGATCGTAAGTCTTGAGAAACACATAGATATCACATGTTCAATTCATCTTAGCGAAGAAATTTGACACTTTTGCTAAATAATAATGCTATCTTAACCGGATTGTACTGGTTTATTATAACGATTATTCATTAGTGTAGAGAAAACATTTAAGTATACCACTAATAAAAGGTTGTAGTTTGCGGGTTCTTTTTTAAAATCGGCTTATTTTACAAGATTTTGATCGTAGATTTTGATCACACTAAATAAACCATCTTTCGCATGATAAATATGATAAGATATTCTATTGAATAGTATTTTAACCGCATTTTAAAAAAAATAAACACGGCTTTCACATCATTATAGTAACTGAAATCGGTAATTGAAAACTTTTCGAAAGAAACGAAAATATCTTTTTTGAACATTTTTTTTACGAAAATTCACTATCCGGAGTAAACTTTAGCATTCATTACTTAATCTGAAGGTGATGAAGATGTCACAGACATAAAGGGCTTGAAAGTGTTGTTGTTTTTCACGCCTTTATAATCGGGAATCTCAAACACGACCGAACTAGAAGTCAGGAATGAAGGGTTTTCTTGGTATAGATGGGATATAGTCCAAATACCAAGAAGTGTGTGATCTAAGCCGATTAGCTTTTGCCAGAGACAAAAAGCAGTCCATACTCAGTAGTGACCTGAGGGGAGTGTGTGACCACACCTATTAAACTAGGGTGTGTCCATTAACACCAAAAAGGTTAGCATCAATCTTAAAGACTTACAGGACTACTTATTTTTGGGATCCATTGACCGCTATGATCATTCAGTGGTCGACATGAAATAACAATCAATCTTTTACTTTGAACTCCCACAGTATGTTCAACATGAAACACAAAATCCGAGCTTTATTTGACTACGTTAACTGGTTAAAAAAAACCATAAAGAACTATCGCAGATTGTACTCTTTGACTATCCTTTTTATAGACTTGGGAATAAGATAAAACAATGAACAGCAAACTAGTTCACAGCTGTGACTTGACATCCTGGAATTGTACAAGTGTTTAAATAGAATCGGCGGGATAAAATTATAGAAAATATGAAAGAAATATTAACAAGGATTTTAAAATAAACGCAAGTTTACTTCACCGAAACAAGGTGTAAAACATTTATTTTTTTCTTATTGAAGTTAAATTCAGTCATCAAATTAGTATCAACACTATTGATACGTTTAGTAGCATTAAAATTTTAATAGATTACGAGGAGGTTGCATGAAAGCGAGATCCTTACGCAAATGCCTCTCAACATCTTGAAAATATTATTTTAAAACCATAAACTTTATGAAGGGCTTATAAAGCACGTAATCTTATGATAATAGATGCGTCATAAGGGGTAATAGTTTGTAATTAGCAACAACAACTAGATCAGTGTTTGTGGAGCTTTCAAAATAATTTCAAAATTTGTAACCTATCTTCATGTAGCATAAACTGTTAATATTCTGTTGTTTTTCGTAATATTGTTCCTGTAACTATGCTTAGCTTTTTTCACAGGAAAAGTTGCCTTGGGTGTATTTAGTGTATTTTGATAAAAAACAACTGATTAAGGAAACATGGTGAAAGCAGTGTTTTTCCATGAGAACAGAAATATCAAACAACCTACTTATCTAAATTAACCAGTTTCTAAAATAATGTGCAAAAACGTTCTGATTATACTTATGTCGAGCAGTAAGATACTATGTCAGTAAAACTGGATGCTGAAATTGATTATTATGTATGTTTCATAGTAGAAAGCATGAGTCAATTGAAGCTAGACCACCATGGAAAACCTGGAAACACTGGACGGCCGTTTCGTCCTACTATGGGACTCCTCAGCAGTCTAGCTTCAGTTGACTCATGCTTTCTACTATGAAAAATACTAAATCTCCACAAAACCCCTTCTGATATTATGTATGTATAAAATGTGAGTAAATTTCGAAAGTTATGGGTGTTTGAGCTAAAAACCAGTGTGTCTTGTCTGACTCAGTTAATTGCGAGGACGTTTTCTAAGCATCTCAACTTTAAAAGAAATAATTTTGAATCTATATGTTGTCACTTTCCTTTGATGTTCTGAAGGATCCTTAGTTATTTTTCATTTTAGAAATACAATAGTAAAAATAGATGGAACAGTGCACTACAGCGTCTTCAACTAACATTAAGATAGCAAATTGTCAGAATAATTGTATTTTTAAATTACAATTTCATATATTTCATCCAAGGATCTAATCATTAGTCTCAACAAATATGGAGGATACTAGAAAGATATCAACTAAAAATTATACATGACCTAATGTCATCAAATTATAGCACTCTTACAGTAGTGAAAAAGAGGGAATATATGACGCTCGTACATAGGGATGAGTGTATTACTGAGCAATTAGGTCTATCATTGTGTGGTTTTTTGAGACTATATAATTTTCCTGCAATTCGAAAACCATGATTGCGAAATTTGATGGCCATACTGTGTCCTTCGATTGTCTAAATAGGCCTTACTGCTTTTAGGTAACTACTGCCATCCGAAAAAAGTTGGTTATTGTTGGTGATGGAGCCTGTGGGAAAACATGTTTACTTATTGTTTTCAGCAAAGATCAATTCCCAGAAGTCTACGTTCCAACAGTATTTGAAAACTATGTGGCTGATATTGAGGTTGATAATAAGCAAATAGAACTAGCTTTATGGGATACTGCTGGTCAAGAGGATTATAATCGACTTCGCCCATTATCCTACCCAGACACCGATGTAATCTTGATGTGCTATTCTATTGACAGGTAAGATTATAAGGACGGTTTGATTTTATTTCGATCACCGGAATATAATGTAACCTTGTATTAATTGAATTTATTTTGGCTCGGTATGGAAGTTATATTGTAAGAATGTGAACTAATTAAGTCTACTGGTCAAGTGAAACCTGAAATAAGTGATCGAATTTCCAAAAAGTACTATTTAGAATTTAGACAACTAATAATAACAGTTAAACGTTCATAATAATGAACTGTGAACATCTACTTCATTAAGTTAGACGTGTTGTAAACAGGGGATTTTCGATTTTGTGACCCGGGACAGGGATGGGATCATTTTTCAGTACTAAAACAAATTTACTGAACGTTAAGAAATTGTTTGATAATTTATGAATATGGTTTAAAATAGTATAACGCTAAAGTATTCATCAATTTTAACATACCCAATTTACCTGCTGTTTCAAATTTATATTTATGTATAATTGGTTATTTTTCATGAAAGCTTGCCATAACTATGATTGGGTTTGCAAATTAGAATCTGGTGACTTTTCGAAAAAGTTTTTCTTATTTCTGGCAAAATCTCAAATAATAATAAATCTTATCACCTATAGATACCATGTCTCCGGAAGAGTAAGTCAGCTTGATTATAATCACTTCTGGTTGTTCTTTTAGCAAGAAAACCGGACGAATGCATCCAGTTATTTATATAAGCTAACGTTTGTATTCAATTATTGAACTAAATAGCGTCATCCTGTAGTGGTAGGAAGAAAAATGCTACATGGGGGTCGAAAACATGTTCACTTGAAACTTTCATGCCATGTACGTAAATCACAGTGTGAGATTGTTTTGCCGCACGATTTCTTTGGTAGTCAATTTCCCAGTTACTGATTTTTGGGTTCATTTCATGAAATATCCACTTTGGTAAATTTGATAAGGATTGGAGCTTAGTTACTCACCTTTATCCAGTTTCTTTACCTGATAACTGCAACATGCCATAAATGCTATGGAAAGTAAGTTTTCAGAAATAACCTTATTGACGTCTTGGTTAAAGAATAGAGAAAGTAGCGTTTCAAAATCTATGTATTTGTGAATGATTAGCTAGTCAACTGGAGATATCTCAATGTAACTTGCTTTTTGTGGTTGTAGTCACTTGGTTAGAGGGTATTATAACAGTGCACATTTATGTCGCTTTTCACATTAATTAGAAGAAACGTTTTTAGTTCTTTCTTTTCAATCTTGTGAATAGCCCTGACAGTTTATCTAATATCAAAGAGAAATGGATACCGGAAGTTAAACACTTTTGCCCAAACACACCAATTATATTGGTTGGAAACAAGAGTGATCTCAGATATGATGATAAAGTTGTCAACGAACTTGCCCGTTTAGGTCAACATCCAGTTACATCTAGCGAGGCAAAGGCAGTATCTGCCTATATTGGTAGGTTTTGTATTATTTGGAAATCGTTTCAACGTTTATTCAGTGTCATTTAGTTGATCTGTAATCAATACAAGCCCAACTGTTAGAAACTCGTCAATCCGTGATCCATACAGTATAACCAAAAATGTCGATTGACTTGTTTTAATTACAAAAGTGCACATTCACCTTTTAAATGGACCTGTAGCTAGAGTGGATTAATTTATCACTTGGGTGTGTTGATAGAAATTTATTACTTATATTATAAGCATAGATATAGTGAAGTTGTATGTTTTCAATTGCTGTGAAGTTTATCACCCGTAGGGTATACCTTGTTGACAATCACCAGAAGTCGTTGATGATAACTAAAAATGAACTGACTCTATGAGCCTTACTCAACAGATATTTGTATAGTTTAATCTTATGTAGTCATTTTAACCGGATTTAGGTCGACAATCAGTCTGCTAAAGTTTCACTGTATAAGAACATGCTTTTATAATGTTGATTAACATTAAAACCATTTAAGAGTAGCAATAATAAAAAGTATTATAAACTGATTATATATATATATATATATATATATATATATATATATATATATAATTATCAATTTTCTCTTATTTCATACCTTTCACTTTTCGAAATTACTTTTTCCCTTTCCTTTTTAGTTATCTTATCGGTTTTTTTATTTTTCTATCATAATTTCGACTTTCGTTCTTTCCATCTTAGTAATTTCTCCATATTTTTACTGATATGTCAAGTGTGGTAACTGAAGATTTCTTGCCCGTCGTGGATGGAGGGAGATTAAATCAATAATCAGTGATAATTTTTGTGTTAATCAGTGTTTATCAAAATAAGCAATACTAGGTACCTTATATGCCTAATCATCGTTTTTTTCAAAGATTGTAATTGATGTATTTCGGCAAATAGATTCAATAACGTGATACTTTCGAATATTAATGGCTAATCACGACGAAGTTCACTTGGTCAAACAAACGTTACCGTCTAATAGATGTTTTATGATATTCAACATTTTCTTATCACTAACTGAATTACTTCACTCTACATCTGTTTTACGTCCTGAAGATAGGGCTTCTAAAATTTTCTTCCGCCTCTTTCCGTTTACGATATTTACAGATACCTTGGGAGAAAACCACACAATTAGCATAAAACCATGAAATTATCTGCAATGATAATAGGAAACCACCAGAATAAGTGTCTTTTCATATATTCACAGAAATGTCTATTGTTAATGCCCACTTCATTCTATAGGTTCATCAGTCCGTCAGTAACTCAGTCATTGATAGCGTTTGGTCTCGTACAAATGCATATCAATCTAAGTTACCACATATCACCACTATATCAAAAGAAGATAATAATATGATAGGAAGCAGATAAGTGACAGCATTAAATATTCTTTGTACTTAAAAGCTGAAACATAAGAAATGTAGCTCCAAAAAAGCAAGTCTTGTCTAATAAATAAATGAGAATTAACAGTATACTCAAGAGTGAAACAGAAATAACTAATAAAGATAACTGCATCACTGGTCTCGATTTTTCCCATGTTAGTTAACGTGTTCACACATAAAGTGCACTTAACCTGTGGATTCCAACATCAAAATCTACTTCTAATATCAATACCCACCAAGTATATCGGAAGTAGGTTGCACAACTTTAAGAATTTGTTCAAGTTAAACATGTATACTATTGGATGGCGGCTCAGTAGTCTGAAGGTTAAGCAATTGACTGCGAAGCTGAATGTCCTGGGTTCGATCCCTTTGGTCTTGGTTGTGCATGTACACTGTTGACAAGTTCCATACTGGGATGAAGCAGGTGTCCAGTGCTTTCCGGTTCTCAGGGGGTTATTTAACAAAGATCAGCTTGTGAAGTCAATCGTAAAATTAAAAATCCCCATAAATCTTTAAGTATTGTTTGAGTAAATTAGAACAATGAACAATATTACCAATTAATGTCTATTTTTATGATTTCTGTTCTTTGATTCATTTAATTTACTTTATGTATTCATTTTGGTAAATTAGGCGCTTACGGAGAAATTGAATGTTCGGCGAAAACCAAAGAAAATGTACGTCAAGTATTTGAACTAGCCTCTAGAGCATGTTTAAAAATACAGAAAAAACATAGAAAAAGTTATAAATTATTTTGAACTTTATCTTTCTTTACTTCTTCTTTATTTCCAATAGATAATCTAATAATATTGTTTATCTAACTACTAACCTATTTATTTCTGGCTAGTAAGTGTTTCTTTCACTTTGAGATGATGGATAAATAACTGAACACAATGAATACAAGAAAAAAACTACTGACTACCTTCTCACATTCCTACTTCTCATCTTCAGTTGATCTTGTTCCGTCGACATTGCTGCGTCAAGTACTGTTCGTTTTAGGTTGTTACATCTTTTTATAGTGTTGTTGTTTTTTATTGTTACCATCATTATGTGTACTTTATTTATTTCATTTAAAAAAATTGATCTTTTCTTATCAACAACTAATGTCAATATATGTGAGTATGTATTATCCACTTAATGATAATCATTTGTATATCTCATTTCAATGCTTATTGTTCTACTTTAAAATGAACAGTTATTTGTATAATGAATTATTTTTGATTATTCATTGTGTGCACGTGTGTGCGTGTGTGTGTTTATTATAAATTCCTAAATAAAAAAAGTGTCTTATATCGGTTTTTCTCAGTTATTTATTTTTCCTGTCTAAAATGACTATTTATTTATGATTTGTAACCAAGATAAAATAAGTGAAGAGAGAGAGTGTGTGGTTTAAAGTATGAGAATTTAATTGGTTTTCTAATGATTTGAAAGAGTTATTATTATAATATTTATTTAAACACATTAATATCGGTAAAAGGAAGCACTAAATATATATGCGCCACACAAATCTCATTTGATTTCTATGGGGGCTGTGATACTGCCCGGGTGCCCAAACCGAAGCAGATGGTTTTCTTAGGGGTCCACACCAGGAGCCTTTGACCCTGAAGGCCTAATCCACAAGGCAGTGGAGAATCGTGAGGAGATGCAGTTCCATGGTAGCCGGTGACCAACAATTGGTTCAATTTGTTACCTCAGGATACTGGAGCCCATGTGCACCATTAGTTTGGAATCAGGGTTTTCCAACTCCCCTAGGTGGACTTTCCGTGTCCACCAACCCGGTTAAAGTGCCAGACATTCGTTTTTCGTCCTCTCAATCTCGTAAACAACATCCCTAGTGCGAGAAGGCAGTGAGTAGGACTTCTCTGGCAGAGGCTGTATACGCGTGGCCATGTAAGGGCATTTTGAGAGGAAGAGCGGACTCTCACACTCTCGGCCGTACTAGGGTATTTGGTGGCTTTGATAGAGTTAATAAAATGTTGAGCTATACTTATATGACTTTTCAATACCAAAGAAAAATATTTCAGTAAATAAACAATTTTAATATTGACTCTGAAGAAGTCTTATTTAAACTTTTTGATATTTCGTAATAATTAAATATATGTAGTTCCATGTTATGAACTAACCAGTTTGAATAGATGTATATTGACACACTTTGTCAAGAACAATATTAGCATGATAATCACTATTATTTCATGACTTAATTATAGTGGTTTATCTAGTTCGGTCACACGTTTCTGTAGTAACTTTAAATTTTCTACCTTGAAACAATGAAATTTTCGAGATATTAAGGTATATACTCTGTTTCTAATAGTTATACATGATTGGATTTACTATCAAACGATTTATTCTTATAACTTATTTTCATGTCTTTTGTTTAGGGGTTAATATTACCTTACTGTGATGTATTTGTATCAAATAGTATAATGTAAATTTTAAAAATATTGAGGATGTACACATTTCTCAGAAATTCTTGTTGATGATCATTTGGCATTATGGAGATTTTGTACATCTTTGCATTAACAATTCGTAAACATCAAAAGTGATCATTTATAATTTCTTTGTCATAATTTAGTATTATAACTAATAGAAATAAGTTAGCGCATCCATCTGATGACTCAATTTTAAAGAACTAACCTTCTTTATACAACAATTTATTTTTTACACCAGATACTGCACCTCAATAATATATAGATCGCAAGTAAACACTATTCATAGTTCACCACACTATCTTACTAATTAAGTCAACTTTTCCTCATCCTCAGTAAAGTTTAGTCAACTAAAATAAGCTAGTGATTAATTATAAATAGAGTACACCAGGTAAAATTCCCATGATCGGCAAACAGATATGTGTTTTTGTCTCCAGATTTAATCATCATTGCTGTTTACAAAACTTGATCGTTTAACCATGATTGTTGTAAACAAAAACAGCAGGTCATTCTTCTTTTTACTCATGACTATTTGAATTTATCCTGATCAAAATATATGCTTCTGGTGAGATCTATATTTATCTATTGTTTAAATGAACATAGAAATATTTTGAAAGCAAGTTAATTAATTTGGACATTCGCTGATTACGAATTATCATTGACCCGGAACTAGTACCTCTCACTCCAGATGTTCAACTTAGCTACTAGTCTGAATGACCAATGGCTTGTGCAACAGCGTAAATTTAAATTAGTTTATATTAGCTGCTTGAATAGTTCTGTTCAAAACCGTTACAATTAAGGGAATGTAAATTGTTTATAATTATTTTTAAATGGATAGAAAAAAATAAGAGTAAAAACAGTTCAGTGGAAACAATTAGCAGATAAGTTTGAGACCAACTTTCTGTGGTCTGCAAACGACATAGGTCATACATACAACTCAGTTTTTAGTATGATGACAGATTGTTTTAAAAGTGAACTGACTTCGAATCCAATTTTATCTGCATTTCTGATGTTCATGAAAACGAAGATCATTAAGCAAAGATAGATTGTGATTAGCACTGGGATCCAAAAGACGCGTTCCGTCCAATTCGGGACTCGTCAGTAGGACATTCATGCAACCTAGAGTTAATGTCCACTACGGGATTCAAACACAGCATGTTTGCTTCAAACATCATTGCGTTACCCACTTAGCTACTGTATCTGAATGGCTACCGGCTTGTGAAATGGCGTAAATTCCACTTCATTTGTGTTAATTGTTTGAATCTCCATATAGATGTTTAGTAGGACTGTAATTGACCAGTCGCTTATAATTTTTTTAGCTTAAGTACAACATCGATGCAATCTACACAAGTGCACATATGCTACGAAAGACTGAATAGTTGCAGTCCTAAACATCAATGGGAATATTTAAATAACTGTCTGAAAATCATTTAGGTCATGTGTGAATTTACTGTGTTCTCAAAGTCAAAATGTTTGTGAAATTCTTTTAATAGAAAATCTAAAGAAAAGTAATCATGTTGAATGAAGTGACGGTGATGACTTAATAATTACTTATGGGATTCGTATGACGAAATCTTTTCAGAATAAAGGTGACAAATTTATTCAAATAAAGCCTAAACTTATACTGTTGGTAGAAAGACTGTTTATAGTTCGGTTTAACTAACTTTATTACTGAATATGAAATATTGTTATATGGTAGCTTATCTATAGTGCCTGAAATTAGTCTTGTATTGAATTGTGGATTTCAGTATGTCCAAACTTATGGACATATCTTTATCTGATCGTAGAAATAGCCCCTGAAATCTTTTTCAAAATTATTCCTGATTCCTAAGATCAAAAGGAAGGATTTCCGACTTTCTAGGTGTGAACTCTCAGAGGTTCCTGGTTGTTCTCTTGATCAGTTTGTGATGATATGTACAGAGTAGAAAGCATTTTCTATACTGATCACTGCCAACTTAAAAACATTAAAGACTACGGTTACTGGATCGTCTATTCGTCTCAGTTTGTGATTCATCGGAGACACAGGGTTTATCAACAAAGTCAGGATTTTTCAGAAATAAGTCTGCCACTCATTTACTGCATTTTCTTCAATTAAAAATGAATATCTTGGCTCACTATACACATCTCACCGAACATTATTCTGTTTTGTACAGATAACAAAATTTCAAAGAATACCATTTTTCCTAGAATAGAAAACTATTAAACAAATACGTTCTTAATCGGTTTCTGATAAATTTGTTATCAGCGTTACGATTATGTGAAGCATGAATATAGCTGTTGGTGAGTCACTGTAGATAATTCATCTTCAAATATTCTTTTCATTGGAGTAAAAATAAATAAGTCAGAAACTTCCATATGTTTATGACTAGGGTTTGTTTCTGCTAAATTCTTTGTCTATACGCTTTATTTGTAGATATACTTCGGGGAAATGAACCAGGGAATTCACAGTAATCATAGATCCTTTTGCTTACTTCTTAGTCTCTTGTTACTTTCTAGTTGATATCTGGATAGGAAATGACTCTGTGCCAATGATTGGATGTAAATTTACCTTACTTAGATATAATATTACAGCATAACAGACCATTTCCATTCACTCAAAAAAGTAGATTTTTATACTTAAGCAATCCCTCATGTTTAGTAGTTTTCAGTTAATAGCACTAATCCAAATCCAATCATTTAGATCAATCATATTAATACAAAGTAATAGTAAGCCATTTATGACTTTTATGTTATTAATTATATGCAATATTAAGAGTTCAGGTAATGTGCCAACAAAACTCCTTTATAGATTATTCTAATTATTCGTTAGTTTAGTAATATAAACTATATGATTGGTTGATTGAATGATTGATCAATAGAAGTGATCAATATAATTGTGAATATAGTGATTGGTGAGTGAATCATTTTAATATTGATTTCAGCTTTTATTTTAGTGGTGAGATGTAGTCTTTATTCGTAAGTTCGTGTTATAATAAGTAGTTCTTCGTTCTTCATTCCTTCATTTTACTGTGCTGATAGGTGAAGGAGTGTTCGAAAAGAGGAAAATGCTTGTAAGATACTCGCATTTACTACTGGATCGTGTTTATTAAAAAGAAGAAGCCTCAATTAATTTTTATCTTTAAAATATCTATGGTAAATTGTGTTGCTTTATAACTTGTTTATTTTACGAGTAATTTTCATGAAGGACTACTACTGGCTGGAGTACTGTTTAACTATTTCATTTTGGCTTGTTACGATAAAACAGTATGCGCACACAAGTTTACGAAACTTCAACAAGTCTCATACTATGATGATACAGTTGTTCTTGGCACTCTGAGATTACGAAAGACATCAGATTATAGTTGAAAGGAGCCCTTCTTAGAATACAAATACTAATTAAAATCTTTCAATTGTTGCAATAAAATCCTAAGACTTGATTATCTAAATGCAGTGATCATTTTATTGAATGTTAGATAATTGAAGTCTATCATCGGGTAAAGTTGAATCTGAGCGGTATGTAGCCTGAATCACTTAAAACTTCAGCTAATAGTACTACTTTTTTATTTTTTTCTATTACAACTGACCAAACAAATAAAATTATGATCTCCTAAGATTTGTTGATTATAAATAATGAGCTTGGAATTAATATCTACAAGAAAAACACATTAAAAGCACAATTTAATACTGAAAGTTTCAGGCGATTGGCTCATCTAATAAATTAGTAAAGAAGTTTCGCAGAGCGGCCTGCTTGAATAACTGGGCTACCTGTTCCTGCTATCTTGATATTTCAACAAGTTATCCAATTTTGTTTGTTTTAATACGTCATCATGTCTATTAATCGTATAAGCTATTCAGGTGCGTTTCTAAAATGTGTACAACCTTTCGTTGTACAAGTTACAAAATGCCCAATCAGAGATATCGTGTTTGCCGGCAATAGGCAGCGAAAAGAATGTACATTATTTTCATATCGATTTACTGTACTGTTAACATCTAACTGGCGATCACTCAATATTTATCGTTAGTATCAACCAGGAAGTAAGAAACGGAAACTTATTGAAATACTTTGTGCTGAAGATTCTACATTGTGTCAAAAATATAATACAATAGTTATAATATTAGTAATAGTAGTAATTTGCGCTCATGACCTAACCACTAGAAAGGGGAACCAGGACCTGCAGTCTTGAGTGTGGCACTGTGAGAGGATAGAGTTTTATTGCCAAACTGTGTAATATTATTGTATTCCCTACCTCGATTCTAGTAGCTATATCCAAAACTCTGGGACTATTTTTCAGACTTATGATATGCTGGACCAGTCAGACATATTAATTTGAGACCTAGTGATAAGTCACAAACTGGTAAGCACAAGCTCCTGGTTATTATTTGACTCTACTTTCTCAGGAAACCTATGCACTCTATGGGCTAAAAATGTTAACTAATTTTTTGACGGAGGCAGGTATATTGTAACTCATTTTAAACCCTACTGGTTCCACTTGAAGTATTGATTATCAAGGCCTTACTGATGGTTGTTCATGATTGTTTTCTTTATTAGATGTAAGTACATTCTATTTGTTTACTAAGTCGTCAACCAACTTTTCCTCTTGTTATTCTCTCTCCCAGACTTTCTCTCAAGCAGTACTTTTTACACTCCCTACCACATCAAGTACTTTCAAGTTAGACTCAAATGTACCAAAAGCTAGAAGTTAGGATGTTTTCATGAATGAGTTTCTGCATAGATTTTGACTCGGGTTTGTTAATAAAAGCCTTCCACACTCTCTGGGTTATCTCGCTGTAGTAGTCGATTGATCTTGCGCATAGGTTCTTGTATATCAGTGGCAGAATAAGATGAGTATTCAACACAACAAATTTTCTGGTGATGAACTATCTACTCTACGCGTAAGCCAATACATAATGTTGATATCATTAAAAGAGCTACAATACATTTTCAAGTGGCAGAAAAAGTAAGTTGAAGCATCTCAGTAGATAGCAAAGAAAAGGTTGACATGGGATTTTTCAGTGGCAACGATTTCAACTCATTTTTATCATATCTTGAGCTATTACCAGACGAATTAACAACCAATAATATGTTTCAGTCCCATTTGTACCTGAAGCCAGCATTTGACGAGATTTTGAATGCCACTCAAAACATTAATAACCATGATGAAAATATTATCCGATGCTCAAATCCAGCATCTATTAGTCAGTTCCGTATTTCAATGATTCCTTGCAAGGTGTTTATAATGTCTATTAACATATCTAGTTGACATCATATAGCGTCTATGAGTCGCAGAAACTGTAGAATGTTGCAATTGCTAAGTTCATCTTCTAATGAAAAGATACATTGGTGCAATAAATTTAAGTTTTTCTAATCGTAAAGCCATTTATAAAAAAATTAATAAGGTCAAATTTCACAGTTTAAAACATAAGAATATCATACAAAGTAAAAATATGATATTAGTAATAACACTACTCCTTAAAATAAATAACATTGTGATCTATATTACCAGAGTAGATTAAACGTGATTGCAAACTGTCTTCAAATGTACAAGTGAGACGCTATAAACTTTCATACGTCTAAGACTTCAATAACTCTGAGAATTCGTCTGAGATTATTTCTATACAACATTACAAATATTAAGTTAAGATCAGTCGTATAAACTGTTTCAGCTATATTTATAGCAATAGAAGAGGACGAGTGTTCGTCAACCGCTCTTATCGAACCGATGGAAATAATTGATATTTAGAATCATTTATTTATACTGATGTAAATATCTTACGTTATTAATACGTGATTAGTCTGTTCGAAAAAATATTATTTCATTATAATACACAGTTTTGAGAAGCTTCGTTTTTTCGTGACACTATTGGAATGCTACATGTGTTTACTCATATTTTGAAAGGCCAAAGTGACTCTCACAGGTTGTACCATTGAGTCCTATGAGTTGGAATATCCAAAAGATGTGTAGGTTTTTTCTCTCACAAGAAGGTAGTATACAACACTGGAAAGATTTAGAAAGCTGGAAATGATTTTATTATTTACCAACAGATCACATGCAAACATCTTAGCTAGAACATTAGTTTGATTTGTTTTTTTAGTATTCAGTAAGATGTCATCCAGCGTCATAAATGTCATACTGATATACTGGTAATTTAACTTTTTATAATTGAAGTAAATCACAATCATCATTATCTCTATTTCTCAATCACTCAAATTTTGTTTTACTCAGGTTTATCACTAACCATAGTGACTTGACATCGTCATTTCGTATGATTCCATTAACTTCAAAGAAAACTACTTATATAAAACTATCCTGAGTCATTATCTTAGTTTGACTAGGCTTTAATTAATAAAAATGTTATTGAAACATTGAAAAAATTTTTTGGTAGATTTAGAGTTCTTCATTGTCATATAAAATATTCTAACAATTCATTTTTAAGTATTTGGATGCTCAATACATTTTGTACTCATAGATTGAATGTTATCGATAAACCTAACCCCTGAATTATGCCATTTTTAATCCATGATTAGGCGTAGATGTCAATAAGTGAAAAGATAAAAAATGATAGATCTTACCATTCAAAAAGTGTATATCAACTTAAACGAGTTATCTGAATCTGAGAATCAATTCAAAAAAAATATATACAAGACTACAATTAGAGTTACAGAATCTCTGTTCCAAATATGAATAATAGCTGAATATACAATTTTCCTATCACATTCACTTATGTTTTATTTTGTCTTGTTACTAATTGAAAGTAGTCAAATGACAAATTAAAATTTGAAAATTAACTAGAATCCACTTATTATTGTTTGTTTGAATCTTCCCATTGTTGCTTAGAACTGCAACTGGTCAGTCTCTTATTGGCCATATGTGCATACCGTGCATATTGCCTCGATATAGCCTCAATTCACAAGCATTATGAGCAAAGTTGGATAGTGGCTAGAAACTATCCATCTTTGCTTATTGTCTTAAATCATTTTATATTTTGTGGAAGCTTATTTTCTTTAATGCTTTTTTTACAAACAAAATTTTGCAAATGTGTATAACTTTTAAAAAGCAATAATAATTATGCTTACATAGAGAATATTGATATATATTCCATAGTTTCTTTGTAAGGTTTTGTAATGCATCGTTCTTGATATTGACAACTACAGTCGGCTGAAATATATAATTGTTGATCGGACTGTTATCATGTTGCTATTCTGTGACAGTTCACAGGTACGTTCAGAGGAATACTGCCAGAGAGGACGAGGCGCGTGCCATGGATTCAATTAGTATCCACAATTCTACTTAGTTGCCTAACGGTTTGTTCATATTATGCAGGGCTTTTGTCAAGTGACGATTTCTTTATTATGTTCAAGTACTTAATTAAGTAAAATCGGCGATGGGTCAAATTAGTAATAAGGATATCAGTCTTATTGGATTGGGAGTGACTGACGAAGTTGTGGCACGGATAAAAAACTCCTTTTCTAGTTTTTATAACTTTGTCTGTAAAGTACGAGAGATATCTACTCGTCTATCAAATAGTAAATCAGTATTGCTTAAAGCCTGTTAAACATGGAGTGGTTCGAGAGTGGGTTGCAGTTATTCGATGATAAATATCCTTAAAACATGGTTTGATTATGATGAAGTCTCTTGATTAGTTTTGTTGGGATAAGCTGATCAATTTTAGGGGGTTACATTGCAAAAATTGACGGGACTGTAAACCCTTATTTTCTAACTAATTAGGTGTCAAAACTACGTCATTAAAATTCAATTTTATTTGATTAAGCCTAAATTATATCAGCCCCTGGATAAAAACTATGATCGGCTAATGATTTATTTCAAAAAGATACACAATAAACTTAATAAGCATTGATCAAGTTATTCTTATAAGTGTATATATGACGTAAATTACAATAGTTTCGCACCATAAGATAAATCAAATATTAATCGATCTGAGTATAAGAAAAACGGGATTCGATCTTTGATGCCAGTTGGTAATGTAAGTAGTTCACCGATTTAGTAAGTTCTAATTACTGAAATTTGATCATTTTATTAATTATACTGGAAAGTTTCGAGG
The DNA here is from genome assembly GCA_944470415.2 of Schistosoma rodhaini. Classification (NCBI taxonomy): domain Eukaryota; kingdom Metazoa; phylum Platyhelminthes; class Trematoda; order Strigeidida; family Schistosomatidae; genus Schistosoma; species Schistosoma rodhaini. Next base: position 15,358,433 of record OX104037.1, read on the forward strand.
AACAGTTTAAAAAATAAGTAAGTAGCGTTTTAGTGAGAAGTCGTGACCAGTGGAGTTCAACCAAGTCTGTTGTGAGATAGTAAATCACAGAAAAAAATTAGTGGATGGTTGTGCAATTTCGTGAATTGGTTGAAGTCAGACATTAGCACCACTGAATGTCGGCTCAGTGACCTAAAGTTTAAGCGCCCGCGCGCGAGACTGATAGGTCCCAGGTTCGAATCATGCGAGGCGAGATCATGGATGCGCACTGCTGAGGAATCTCATATTTGGACGAAACGGCCTTCCAGTGTTTCCAGGTTTTCCATGGTGGTCTAGCTTCAAATGAATGATGAGTTCAACTATTAAATTACTGTAATATCCACAAAATCCCTCTGATTATTCTCAGTATTAGTTTCAATAGGATTTCTTCCAAAGCCTACAACTTATCACTAGAAATTCCATGAACTTAGAATTTATAGACAAAACTCGTTTTATGAATGTTACATGAACAAGAAAAAATCATAATAGAATCAACCATCATTATTGATAATGGTCAATCGTAAAACGTAAAATTAAGACAAATTTTTGATGATAGAATCTTATATAATTCTGGTTCCCATATTGTTATCCAGAATGATTGAATAATGTTTTCTACGAAATGACTGAAATGTTTTATTTTACTTTAATACTCAATAAAATGTGTATTTTATATTTTGTTTATATTAATATAATCAATATTAATAATCATTTCATTCCTATTTTTCTTCCCATTAGATTATTGTTCCTTTGAATCAAAACACTCACTATTCACTGGCCGAATACTATCAGCAAAAGCGTTTTATGGGAGAGGACAAACCAGATTCCAAATGGACAGGAAATTAGGAAAAGACGTTGGTAGTGGATAAGACATACATTAAGGAAATCACCAAACTGCATTACGAGGCAAGTCCTAACTTGGAATCCTGAAGGGAAACGGAAAAGAGGAAGGCCAAAGAATACACTGCGCCGGGAAATAGAAGCCGATATGAAAAGGATGAATGTTAACTGGAATAACTGGAAAGGATTATCCAGGACAGAGTTGGATGGAGAATGCTGGTGTGCGGCCTATGCTCTTCCACGAGGGGTAACAGGCGTAAATAATTAAGTCCTTTGAATCAAATTAACATGTCATTCATAGTTGTTCAATAATATAGTAAACATTTATTGTGATTGTTTTCCCTCCTACAATTTTAAAATCAATCATTGTTGTAATTCATTTATTATCTATGGTTGACATCATTAACAGTAACTGTTAATTTAATGCAAAGATTTATTTAAACATTGAATAAACTTAGAAAGAATGATTCAGAAATTATTCTTATACAAAGTGTGTAATGTCGTGCTTCGTTAATCGCTCACCTTGATAACCGTTATAATACCAACCTTATCTGTGCGCAAAGTTAGGAGGTGAAGAGAAGCGGCAACTACAGATTATTATCAAATGACACAGATCAGAAATTTACAAACACATTAGCGAATATTAGCAAGCAGCGAGCGCAAGCAATTACATAGGCAATTTATAGTCAAATTGTATAAGGGCACAGCAAAACAAAACAAAAACTGGTAATAGGATTTGCGTGCATACATACATGGGGATGAGTATGAGTCATCGAACGATACTAAAGCAAACAACATTTTGGCTAGAATGTCATGTGCTCTAGTGGTAATAACATTACAAAAAATATGCCAATTGTTACTATCCAAATGACAATGTCTGTTAAGTAAGTTAATAAAAAGGCTTAACCGAAATTGACCATTCTCGAAATTGATTGTAGGATGGTTGCTAAAATTGAAAAGTTCTGGAAAGTTAAGATTAATAGAGTGAACAATCATTATGAGATTGAAATAAATATTTCAATAAATTTTCTAAATATACAAAACTATTCAATTAGATCGATTGTTGAAAAACTATCTTATCCTTGATGATAATTGCTTAATTAAGGTGTATGTCACCAATTTTAAATGTTTCAAAGCTGATAATTGTGCATATAACCTAACTCAAACTGTAGATAAGTTATTAAAACTAAAGTTATTCGAGTGATTAGCAATAAAACTGTAAGAAACTTGAATTATTTGAAAGTGGAAGTCACTGTAATTTCCATAAAAAAAGAGGAACAGAAAAGTTAGTACAAATGAAGATTTATTTACCCCCCCTTCAAATCACACCGATGCTTGCGGTAACGCTAGATAACTGATATTGGCTACCGAAAACTATACGTCACAAGACACCAGTAAGAACACAAGGACGATTGTTGCTAAAATATCTAGTATCCAAAATAAATAAACATAAATATCCAAATACAGTAATTCTTATAACACTTATTTATACTGATCAACAGTCAAATTTTCTTATGTTAAACTGAGTATTACTTGACATTAGTCACCTAGTAACTTACTGTCTGGATACAAAATTAGAAATATTATACAATTAACTCTCTATAAACAACAGAAGAACCTAATGCGATTTAACTTTCTTAGAAATTGATTAAGTGTCATAGTCGATTACATAAAGAATTAATTTCGTACTTCGTTTCTACTGCAATCAATTAAGATCTTGATCAACATATCAAAACCATTATGTATGAAATTAAAGAACAAACGAGTTCATGTCATAGACACAACGGTACTGTGGAAATACATATTTTAGATTACAGTATAGTAACTCAAAATGAACGTTTTTTTACATAAATTAGTATTTTAGATTAGAATAACATATATAAGCGAACGATATTGTTTTCGATTAGATCCTCATCAGGTTTTAGTCTAATATACAGTAATATTTATATGCATACACGAAATTATTAAACCAATCAAGGTAGTTTATGAGTCAATGATAACAGTGGAATAGATTACATAATCAAAATTAATAATAAGTGAAAAGTACAAATTGGTAGTGTGATTACAGGTGTACTAGTTGTGACAAGAATAATAAAGGCTTTAATCAATGTTACATAATGGGAAATAGGTCAATGATTAGAAAAAATATAGACACTGAAATAACATTCATAAAAATTATAGGATTACGTAATAAGAAGTGTTTAGATAATTGGACCGTGAAACGAATATTTGAAAAATAAATAAATACTAAATCTCCACAAAACCCCTTCTATAATTAATATAATCATATGCTCACTAGTGACTTCGAGAAGTATATCTAGGAGCTCTAGTGAGAAGCAGTGACCAGTGGAGTTCAAAACCACGTCTGTTGTGAGATAGGAACTCACTGAAGACAATTGGTGAATGGTTGCTCAACTTCGTGGATCAGTTGAAGTTAGACATTAACACCGTTGGATGCCAGCTCAGTGGTCTATCGGTTAAGGGCTTCGGCTCGAGACTGGTAGGTCCTGGGTTCGAATCTCGCGAGAGCGGGATCGTGGATGCGCACTGCTGAGGAGTCCCATATAGGACGAAAGGGCCGTCCAGTGTTTCCAGGTTTTCGATGGTGGTCTAGCTTCAATTGACTCACGCTTTCAACTATGATAAATATTAAATCTCCACAAAGCCCCTTCTATAATTAAAATAAATAAGTGGTTGCGGGGGGGGTGAAGAAAAATAAATGAAGAAAGAGTATGGAAAATAAAATTATTTATTAAGGCCAAGGGAGAGATAAGGGTGTTACGAATTTCTTATGGACACAAAGGCTTGGATTGTTGGTTCGAATTTCTGTGGCTTCTGCTATGTCTAAGAGACGAGATCGAACCCCATAAGGAAAACTAGTACGAATACGATAAATAAATTTAAATGACTTATTTCTGTCAACTATATGACCGCTATCTATCAAGTGTGAAAGAACCTAGCTCCCTATTGTCTTGACAGTACCTTTTCCTAACCACGAAGGGAGATGTTCACTAACTCTTTGGTTCAGTTGTCTGGTAGTGCTCCCAATATAGCTTTCTCCACAGGAGCAGCTGAATTCATAGATACACATAGAAGTGGCATAACCAGGTAACTGATCCTTTAGTTGAGGAATTACTATACATCGGGTCGAGTACGATAGATAGTGATATAATTGTTTGGTTACTCTAAATATTTACCGATTATTTATGTAATGAAACAAAATGATGAAGATCTCCATTATATGAAATAAAAATCTGTAGTAGAATGACCTAAATATATTTGAAACACTTAATAAAAGTTGTACAAGTTCATTGAAAGTTATTGATATGCTCAATTTGAAAAACAGATAAGTGAAATCATAACAAAATAAAAAAAGGAATGATATAAAATATCTAAATTCACTTTAAAAAATATTGGAATATAAGATTTAACAGTTCAATCCATGAGTCAATTAAAGCTAGATCATCATGAAAAACCTTGAAGCACCGGACGGTCATTTCATCCTAGTATGGAACTCCTTAGCAGTGCGCGAAACCTCCCTTTAAGAATATAGAATTCTTTATAATTAATTGAATGTTTCAGCTAATTTAATTAATTGTAACCGAAGTATTATTGAATCGATGACAATGGATACTCTTTAATGTTATATACACTAGTTTGAATTGTTTACAAATCTTTATTAATTTTAGTTAAAAAATTAATACCTACTTCATTTTAAGCAAAGATGGATAGTGGCTAGCAGTGGAATCCAGGACGTGCGTCATTTCGTCCTATTTGGGACTCGTCAGCTAGATGTGCATGCATCTCAGAGTTGATGCTCACTCTAGGACTCGAACCCAGTACCTTACGCTTCAAACGCTATAGCATTATCCACTCAGCTACTGAGTCGTGATAGCCACTTGCTTGTGCAATGAGGTCAGGTTAAATACACTTAGTATTACTTGTTTGAATCTTCCCAGAGTGAACATCAACTCCGAGATGCAGGTAAACCCAGCTGACGAGTCCCAAATAGGACGAAATGCGCGTCCTGGATTTCACTGCTAGCCACTATCCATCTTTGCTTACCATGCTTGTGAATTAAGGCTATATGGAGGTAACACGCACAGTATGCACATATGCCAATTAGAGACTGACCGGTTGCAGTCCTAAACATCAATGGGAGGATTCAAACAAGTAATACTAAGTGTATTTTTACTTCATTTTGTTTAAATGAACAATACCAGTGGGAATAAAATTACCTGATTAAATATTTTTGTGAATATTTGATAACTATTAAATTGATTGTACAGTGTAATAATTGAAGTTATTTATTTAAACACATAAAAATGGGTACAAGGAAGCACTAAATATATATGCACCACACTACGTTATTCGATTTGTGTGAGGGTTAGAATACTGCTCGGGTGCCCAAACAGAAGCAGATGAATTTTTTTGGGGGGTGGCAACTCTCTGAGCCATCACCTAAAGGTTTAATCCACAAGGCAGTGGAGCAACGTTGGGTGTGGTGGTCGATATTTGATATTATCCCTAACTTCGTATATTGTTCGTCTTGATAACCGTTACTCGATAACGTCCTAACGGTGTATAAATCAGAAGGCGAATACGAAGGGCTGATCGCGTTTATCATTGAACCACACACAGGTATCCAATATTAGAGGCACGTTAAGCAAGCATGAAAGAGCAGTGCCGTAAAACAGGCGAGCGAGCGTGAGAGCCGAATGAGTGAGTAAGCGTGTACAATACGGTGTAGCGTAGAGCAAAGCAGAGAGTAAGCATCAAACAGCATTAAGATGTATATATATATATATATATATATATATATATATATATATATATATATATATATATATATATATATATATATATATATATATATATATAAGTGGAAAAGCATGAGTCATCGGATCAATTAAGCGATTAATAATAATGCTAGCGGAATGAATACATGCGTAGGCAGTAAGCAATGTTCAAGCGTATATAATAAAAGTACAATCGTATAGGTAGGTTGTTATTGTATGAATGACTGTCCATTAAATAAGTTAACAAAAGGGCTTAGCCAGATTAGATGTAAACAAACTTAATTGTATCTGAGTTGCTATAGGGAGATGCAGTCCCACGGTAGCAGGTGACCAACAATAAATTCAAACAGCATGTTTCCTTACGATTCTGGAGTACATCGGTTTGGATCCAGGGTTTTCCAACTCCCCTAGATGGATTCTGCATATCCACCAACTCGGTTAAAGCGCTGAACATTTGCTTTCCATCCTCTTAATTTCTTAAACAACACCCGCGCTAAGAAAAAGCAGTGAGTAGGACTTCTCTTACAGTGGCTGTATAAGCATGGCCATTGAAGTTACAAAAAATCCTAGACCATAAGCGGATAAAACTCTCTCTACCTTTGCCTAATTACCTTAGGGGTTCACTTTCTTTTATCTTAGAGACTGAGATATCTAGTAGGTCACTTTTCAATTGAAATTACCATGGATTTTCCATTGATCCTCGTCAGCACGAAATACGCAATACCAGTTGATGAAAAAAACACCTGATCATATATATTTCATTATTAATAAATTTCCATTCATTACGCATAAAATTCAGTAAACTTAATTTTCAGCGAAAAAACATAGACTGATTATCTAAAATCTACAATAATGCAAACTGTTATTTTCAATTTATGAAACAAGTATACAAAAATTACGTTTTCAAAATAAAATTTCGAAAATTTGATAAATACGTTAATAAGTGGATCAGGTTATGTAGGATTTATTTTGTCCTACAGATATACTATTAAACTGTAAACGCGATACTGGCGATCCCAGAGTCTATGTGAAAGCTATAGTCAGAACAAGGACAACTTGGCTTTAAACTTTATCTGTTTCTAAACATAAAAACAATCAGATTAGTACAATAATTAAAGAATTACAGTCATTAAGTGAAACGCACAAACATATCGACCAGTATTGCGTGTCTTAATAAAATGAATAAAATTTATGAGTCACACTAATATAATAGGATAATAATGTCTTTCAATTGGTAAGACACATGCAACAGGGATAGTTTACAGACATATCAGATCAGATTGACGTGGTGGGAGCTTAAGCAACGATTTGATTGGTTAGTTATGGACATAACTAACAGGTTATCCGCTTTTGTACATAATATTGATCAAGAATTTTGAGAACGATTAAAAAGGGAGGGGTTTGAGGAGATTTTTAGTAATTGTATATAGTTGAAATCATGAGTCAATTGAAGCTAGATCACCATGGTAAACCTGGAAGTACTGAACGACCGTTTCGTTCAATTGTTGCTCAACTTCGTGGTTTGGATTAACACCGTTGGATGACGGCTCAGTGGTCTAGAGATTAAGCGCTCGCGCGCAAGACTGATAGGTCCTGGGTTCGAATCTCGAGAGGCGGGATCGTGGATGCGCACTGCTGAGGAGTCCCACAATAGGACGAAATGGCCGTCCAGTGCTTCCAGGTTCTTCATGGTTGTCTAGCTTCAATTGACCCATGATTTCAACTATATAAAAATAATTAAAAAGCTTACTAGACATAGTCAGTTTATAATTTACAGTAAAAATATGAATTGTGGAAAATTGTTATTTATTCAATCTTCACTAACTTTCATAATCAATGATATATGTTATGAATAGAAATAACATATAGTCTACAATAATTGTAATTCTTTCATTCTAATCCAAAGAGATGCATTCAAAATTAAAAGGGAATCCATCTGAATTTAGTCCGTACAACTGATACACTGTAATATTGCTGTATTTTTGTGTATATTGTGCATTCGTTCGAGTTTATCCATTATGGTATTTGAGCTTTTGGTAACAATCATTAGATGTATAATTGATTTAGATTTTATGGCTGATTAATCCTTTATTTAATGTAAGGTTAAACATCCCTTGATTTTGAAATTTTTAGCATTTTGATTGTCAAAAGTCATTGTACTAACGCTTTCCCAAAACAAATTTTCTAAACCTCTCTGCAGACAAAATAGTTTGATATTTAATTGATCTTGACTACATGTTACAAGTTCTAATGAATGAAATGAATAACTTTATCATTTTAATAGTTGAATCCATGAGTCAATTGAAGCTAGACCATCATAGAAAATCTGGAAACACAGGACAGCCGTCCCGTCCAAGTATGAGACTCTTCAGCAGTGCTCATCCACGATCCCGCCTCGCCAGATTCGAACCCAAGACCTATTAGTCTTGCGCACGAGCGCTTAACCTCTAGATAACTGAGTCTACATCAAATGGTGTTAATGTCTAACTTCAACCAATCCACGAAATTGCACAACCATCCACTATTGTCTTCAGTGTGTTACTGTCTCACAACAGACCCGGTTGAACTCCACTGGTCACTGCTTCTCACTAATCATCTTAGTTTACTCTTTAAATGATAAGTTCTAGTCAATTGTGAAGATTGGGAATGTGTAACTTTCCACGGTTGCGATTATATATATAAATATATAGTTAAATATCTAGACCCTCAGTCATAAAATCCGGACATCGATAATTATCATACACCTTTCACTTTAGATCTTAATCAGTTGTAGACTATTAGTAAAGAACCTTAGATCTGTCTAGATTACTGCTCTTTACCAAGGCCTATCTAGAATTTTAAGCGTACTAATACTTTTCATATGATTCTAGTCACGATGTTCAGTTTTACAGTCAATCAATGATGTTATCAGTCTTAATCCTTAGACTTTGTCTGTGTGAAGTCCTAATTTTGTCATACCACAACTGCTTTGGTGTACGAATTACGTTTCAACCTAGAATTTTGTTTAATAATTTTCTATTATTTATGTATATTGATCTACATACAAATATGTGCAGAAAACAATAAAATAAATCAACCAATGAATACACAGTTACTTACCTTCACTATGGTGACTCAAAATTAAGGTCAGTAAACAGCTGATTTACAAAAAACTAAACTGAACTAATACTATGCATGTGTACAAACTTTATTTATGTAGATTGCAGTAGATGAACATCTATAATAATTTTATGGGCAACTCATAAAGAAGAAATAGTTGATATGCTCAAAAACTTAAATCCAAAACCATTACTACCAACTCGTATTGCCCGTTTAGAGGAACTGCTATTAGGCAAAACAACGTATTCACTACAACCGGTAACAGATAAAAATTTTGTTTGATAAAAGTCGTTTTGTTTAATTTTATTTTAATCATTTGTGTATCACTGGTTATTAGTTAATTCTATTTGATGCATTTATATGATGAATGTTATTAATTAAGATTTATATTCGACCTTCCATACTTTACAAAATGATTGAATGCCTCATTTAATAGAAATTCCAACTGTGTACGATTATCCAAACTTAAGTTAATGATCGCAACTTAATAACTAGTTCATAGTCTTTTATTATGGAGGGCAGCTGACAGATGCATTTCCAGTTAGGACCGGAGTCAGACAAGGCTGCTTACTCTCCCACTTCCTCTTTCTTCTGGTGGTCGACTGGATTATGGAGACCTCGACATCGGAATGGAAACACGGAATGAAATGGACAGCTCAGAATTAATTAGACAATTTGGACTTCGCAAATAACCTGTCTCTTCTGTCCCATACACACGAACAAATACAGGTGAAGACAACTAGTGTAACAGCAGCCTCTGCATCAGTAGGCCTCAATAAACACAAAGAAAAAAGCAAGATTCTCAAATACAACACGGGGAACTCCAACCCAATCACACTTGATGACGAAACTCTGGAAGAGATGGCAACATTCACGTACCTGGGAAGCATCATTGGTGAACATGAAGGATCTGATGCAGATGTAAAGGCACATATTGGCAAAGCAAGGACAGCCTCCTACAATTGAATAACGTATGGAACTCAAAACAACTCTCAACTAACTTCAAAGTGACAATCTTCACTACGAACATCGAGACAGTCCCAGTGTACGGAGCCAAAACGTGGAGAACTACTACATCCATCGTCAAGAAGGTACAAGTATTTATAAACAGTTGTTTACGCAACATACTCAACATTCACTGGCCGGATAATATCAGAAACAGCGTTTTATGGGAGAGGACAAACCAGATTCCAAATGGACAGGAAATCAGGAAAAGACGTTGGAAGTGGATAAGACATACATTAAGGAAATCACCAAACTGCATTACGAGGCAAGTCCTAACTTGGAATCCGGAAGGGAAACGGAAAAGAGGAAGGCCAAAGAAAACATTATGCCGGGAGATGGAAGCAGATATGGAAAGGATGAATGTTAACTGGAAAGAACTGGAAAGGAATGTCCAGGACAGGGTTGGATGGAGAATTCTGGTGTGCGGCCTATGCTCGTCCACGAGGGGTAACAGGCGTAAGTAAGTAAGTAAGTCTTTTATTGATGTAGCCACTGTGAAATACTTTAAAAAAATGTTTTGTAATAATTGTGATTAATTAGACATACCTTTATGTCAGTTAAACTAGATAAGATATACCAGTTTAATTGATTCGGATTTGTCTAACTTTGCATATTAAACTTCACATAACTTGTTTTCGGCGTCATCTTTGATTTATATTCGAAAAATACGCCAGGAATATATTTCGTTGCAGTTGACAGTAAATACACTTTTTGGATTCTAATTACTAGTAATTGAATTACCGTAATTTACTATGTGTCTGTTTGTCGATTAGTACATTCATTGTATTTAGTTAAACTTATAGTAACATTAAAAAAATAACTTCCTCATTTCTAAATTTATGAAATAACTTTCTCGGTCTAACCACAAAATTATTGCATCTGCTAGTTATTAGAAATAATACTCGTTTGACGACCTTCAATAAACTTGTTAGATAACATTTGATCAGGATTTAGAAAACTAAGCAATATAACATTGCTTAGTACCTGGAAATCCATAAGTGTAAATATCCCAATCATAGAGAATGTCGGTCAAATATAATGTTTCAAATTGTAGTATTGGATGATTGGGCTTTAAATCAAATGATTAACACCAACTACTTATAGTATTGCACTAATGAATGCCAACCAATGGGAAACCTGGATTCAGATTTTATTTCTATAAATAAAATTTATAAATTTCTATTAACATTAAGAACTAAACAGTATGACACTAATTACTACTTTATTTTGGATTAGTGAACAGGGTTTTGGTGATTTAATATCCTGAAAATGCAAGATCGCACATAAATTGCCAATTTCCGGTTATATCTCCTTATTTTATAAACATGCTTTTCGTATGACAAAGTTGTCTGTTTATTTTGGTGAACGTGACTAGACAACATTATGTTTTCTAACTAACTTTTAATAGGATGTTTACTTATAAAATACTTTTTGATTCAATACAAACGTAGTATCAAACCGGTTAATTTCCCAAGTCATCAGGAACGAGTCATTACTGTTTACAGCAAAGATGCAACCAAATAATGGTCGTATAACATTCTTCGTGTCATCCCTTACCTGGGAAAATACATTTGTATTAAGCTTAGGAATAAAATAATTTTATAGAATACTTTACGGCCTGATCTTAGTTCGACAACCAAATATGGGACTCTCCAGAAAGGCTCATATACGATCTGGAAATTAGACAATCATACCACTGGATCCCAACTCATTTATTATAAGGTGAAGCTCTTGCTGTGAAAGCTGAATAATTTAGATCCCATAAACTATAGGGTTGTGAGTGGGCACCGTTGAGGAGTTTCTTACTAGGACCAATAAGCTGTCCAGTGGTTCTTGGTTCTCAATGGTTGTCTAACTAAGATCAATCAGTGATGTAATCTGTGAATATAAAATACTTGGTTAAATTAATGAAGTAACCCAATTTTATGGTGACAATTTCATAATTTGAAAGTAATCCTCAAATCAAACCATGTTTAAGTTCAGTTATCGGAAGGGAACATTCATGATTGAGAAAGCAACCTCAAGGTTCCAGTGAGTATATAGAACTGGATATGCTTTCGCTCTCATCGGTGAAGAAAATACAATAAACTATCCGTAAGATGTTGGATATTTAGCAAAAACTATTATCCGAGATTGTGAGGGTAAAATGCTTGTAAAACATCTAAAGAAATGCGAGATGAAGCAACTGGTTTTTCTAAATACTTTAAACGTTGAAATACTGCTTTTATATACGTTTTGGCTAAACAGAAATCACTATTCTTTTATCAAAAAAGGGGATTTTATGGAGCTAGTAGTGATTTAATGGTTTAATTCATGTGTTGATTAAAGCTAGACCACCATGGAAAACCTGGAAGCACTAAACGGCCGTTTTGTCCTAACATGGGGCTCCTCAGCAGTGCGCATTAGCGATGGACGGTGGCATAGTCTCGTGGATTGGTTGAAGTTAAACATTGACGCCGATGGATGTCGGCTCAGTGGTCTAGCTAGAGGATAAGCATTCACTCACAGAACTGATAAGTCCTGGGTTCGAATCACACGAGGTGGGATCGTGAATGTGCACTGCTGAGGAGTTCCATACTAGAATGAAATGGCTATCCAGTGATTCCAGGTTTTTAATGGTGGTCTATCTGTAATCAACTCATGAATTGAACAATATTCTTTTTTCGAAACACTGAATATTATTTTATTTATTTGCAACCTCCTTTTTTTAGGAAAAACTTGTTAACTATGTTCTTAATTCGTATGGATTTTACAAAAAACAAGGTAATATTTTTATAAGTTTCTTGTTTTCTGTTAAAATAATTGATTTCAGAGTAACCACAGGGTCTTTATCTGTGTATGGATGGTTAGACTATTTAAGATGACTAAAGTAGTATACACATCTGTGGATATAATTTAGAATGGTAATAGAGAGTAAACGAGATAAAATATATTGATTTTACAATGATTTATACTAAAGTATCTTGTTATCTAAACATTGAATTTACTCATGGAGTTGTGAAAAGATATTATAAATAGTCTTAAACTAAAAAGAAATGTATCATCTCTCGTCATTTAAACAGTAGAACAACAACTCAAAGATGATGTCAAATTGTCATATCAGACCAAGACGATTAAATTCCATTATGAGTTTAATTAGATGCTTTGTGATGATATTTTCATGACTTCAAAGTAATTTTTTTTTCGAACCGTTTCCAAGTCAATTTTGGTTGTCTGTAGAGATAACTTCTATGTCGTAGTGGAATCCTTTGAAGAATCATGGAACATCAAGGAACAGTAAAGAATTATTTTGTCCTAGTTTGATGCTTCTCAGATGTGAGTATTAATTACACCATGAGAGAAGAAATCCATAAATGTCATATTTCATGGTGAGCAAGATACATCTCACTAACTGAGTTCGAATCAAAGGACCTTTATTTCTAACATATATCAACTCATGATATAGTGTGATCTACAACAATTGTGACTGACAAATTGTTATTTCATCTGTGATGCGATCTGAAAGTCGCACCGTAAAACCTAAGATAGGTCAAGGATCCTGTTGAGTTTCAAATCAGACAAAAATGTATGTCTACTACTGCTTGAAATTTTAGTGGTTCCTCAGTTCACAGCAGTCCATTATGAAAACTAACTCCAAGTTAAATAGTTCCTCCGACTTCTTTATTTCATACTTTTCTAGTTATATTAAAAGTAATGGGAAGATTACTAATCACCATTGACGTTCATGTTGACATTTGGAATCCTATGATAATAATCATTCAACTGTACTTACGACATATCAATCAAATTACTCGTGACCATAAGGTTTATGCTATCAATCATTGTAAAGTACTTATTTTGCATGAATTTATCTAAAAATGATTTATTGCTCCTAATATACCATGATATTCATGTAACATGTTCACTTCGATAAAGTGAGTTGAAAAAAACACTAACTAATTAGTCTAACAAGAACATTCAGTCCCAAGTTTAAATCCCGATGAAGTTCGTTGAGCGAAATGAGATTTTTATGGTTACTTTCATTTATAGATGAATCCCTAAGGTTTTTTAAAGCACTCTGATTGATGACGATGTCTGTTAACAATCAAGAAATCTTTTTAAACCTGTTTTCATCTAAACAATAGGTATTTTACTACATTAAGATATAGTTAAACACTTAATAAAACGTAAAGACCAAAGAAGATTCCAACTTCCTAATATAAATAGAAAAGAGCAAAATAATATTGTTATATCTAGAGCTTTAGTTTCTTGCTATGCCGCGTACTACTAGACTACCTGAACGATCGAACCCGCAACGTCGCAAGAGAGAAGACAGAAGACTAGTAAGTAGGAATGTTATTCCAAACAGTGTCAAATATAGTACAAAAACCTAATGTATTTATAGTTTTTGGATGAAAGTAAATCATCATTTCGGACAGACATATGGGGGACCCTTCTTATTCGTCCAATAGGCAAGCTAAACGTCGACATTCTAGAGTGTTTCTCTAGCGGTAATTAGATGGAATGTCTTCGGCCATTTCTGGGTTTCCTGAGGGTTCCTTGAGTTTGCCAATGAGCCATACTTACAAATATGAATTCATTTCATTTTGATCTCACCAACTACATTCAACCAACCTTTAATATTAATTTATTTGTATTGGTTGCTTGAATCTTCCTAATAGTGTGATGAACTGTAATTGATTAGTTTCTCTCTTTTTTTATTTTTCTAACTGACTGATTTCCATTGATTATATTCCTAATTACCGTGATCTTGGGGTTATCTGCTATATCACATATTCACTTATTTTCTTAGCTCTATAAATTTCTGTTACTATTCGTTATGCTATAGAATCTTCTCGTAGATATTCTCTCTACTTACAACATTATTCTATTATGCTTCAATCACATCTTTCTTATTTGAATAGCTGCTCCACTATTACTTACTTATTTTCGTCTATTACTCCCGATGGAGCATAGTCCACCGACCAGCTTTTTCTGGTTAGTGTTGTTTTAAGCAAGTTAGTTTTCTACGGGATGGGGTCGCTAGCCCCATGCCTAACCCTCTTCCTTTACCCGGGCTTAGAACCGTCAGTAGCCCCCAGAGGAGCTACGGGCGGAGTTTTCTCCATCGTAATAACACCTATTTACATTCAAATAATTTCATTATTAAAAGTATATTAATTTTGTAATTAATTTTAAATTATCGTAAGTTGCTTATAAGTGGTTAAAAAGAACGTGACGAAATAAAATACTCTTTTCAAGATAATAATCGAAAGTAATTTTATGAAATTTCATGATATATCTTGAGAATAATGTAATACAATTAGGCTTACAAAGTGATGACTAACTATGAAATATATAAACTACTATTAGTCTAAAAAACGATAATTACTCCCAATTTGAACTGGTTAATCTAGTTGAGGAATGATAGTTTGTTATTTAAGATTATAATTATTACTCTTCATAACTGATTGATTACTGTCATGCGAGACAACTCCTTCTTAGTGCTGATCGAATGCTATCGATCAAGTTGCAATGTGGCCACTAGTCTAGGTGGGTTGACACTGAGTGCACTATGTTGAGATAAAGTGGTGGTGGGAGTTGGTCAACAGGAAACCCTACACCCTTGTTTCGTGCTACTTGGCATTCGTCAGCAAGGTATACTTGTAATCTTGAGGGAACTGCTGCTCTCTGATGGATTCGATCCCGTGTCACTCAGCTTCACAACCAGAGACGTTACCACTGAGTTATTCAGGCCATGACTGTCCTGCTGTGGGACTGAGATGTTATCACAATTGATTGATCACCGTATAGTGATCTATGTTGTCTTGTAGTAGGAATATATATGTTCTATTAGACTATTAGACTGCACTAAGAAGGACTTGACACACATGACATTGATCAGTACCCAGTGATCACTCAAGCCTGCTGACGAGTGCCAAGTAACACGTAACCCGGGTCTAGGATTTCCTGTTCACAACCTCCAATCATCATCTTATCTCACTTATTACTCTTTAATAATAAACTTATGTTAAAAGATATAATGCTGTTAGATTCACAATATTGTATAATTTTTCTTTTTAATTTGAGTTCACAAACTACTACGGGTGATAGGTTTGTTTTGTAGTTATAGTCATCAATATTTTTGTTAGTGATTATATTTGGTTACTGTGAAATAGTCGATATTTTGAAGAAACAACTTAAAATTACCCGCATACATTTTTTCCTAATATATTTTATTCTCTTATTCTGAATAGTCACAAATATATTTCTCGTATTCCTGGTATCAATAAAACATCATTGTCATTATTATCATTCCACATCTTATGACAAAATATGACAAGAATTAGATAGCTTAGTTACAACATCAAATTACATATGCCTGATATCTGAACTAGTATATTTTAGTTTTAATCAATTAATTGTGTTCATTTCAGCTATTACAACTAAGAATCAAGAATTTCAAGAATGTTTATGGTTTAAAGATTATCAATGTCTTTATAAATAATTTAACCAGATTAAATTGAACTATGACTGATTCAAATACATTAGATGAAAGCAACTGAAAATGATGTAATCGGATATATTTATCATTTTGTATACTTATTTATAAATTAGCTTAGCTTTTGCTGTAGTCTAATCTAAGTTTATTAGTAAAACTATCGGAAAAAAAGTTGAGAAATCTAAACTTCAATCAACTACAACGATAGATTTGTAGTTTTTACAGTATAGTATAGCTTAAGTTAGGAAGGACTGGATGGCTTATTTTTTTTATCTTAGTAGGAAACTTCCTCACATTAGGCAACCACGAGTTTGAAAACTTTTGAACTCAGAGTTTTCAGTCGTCACAACGAATAATTTAACATCAGATCACTTATTTGATATTCAATGATTTAGACTTCTACATTATTGAAATGATTAAATATGAATAGTGAAAATTAAACTGGAAGAAAGAAACGTATTTAATTAATATTTTGAGCATTTTGTAGATCTGTTTAAACACAGTACACTTTCTGACTTATTCTCTATTTGAAAAAAAATGTAAGTATCTATTCAATTTATTAAAGTAACTGTTTTATTGGTTACATTTTCTGCTTGTGATGTAGATTATTTTCTTTAAAAATTACATTAAATCTAAATATTATATACCATGGAGATTTATGAATGGTAACTATGACGACTATTTGTAGACCAATGTGATGTGTATATTTCCTATTGTATAATTGTTAAGTAACTAAACTATGCATATATTCATGTCCCCCTTATTATTAGCTTTAATTTGACTTATGAACTATTGTTATGACTGTTATGTAATGAATATCAGTACTTATGACTTAATGACAATACTGAGGCAATTTGCACAGAATGCATATATACCAAAAAGTACAGGTCAATTGCAATCCATAACATCGACACAAAGATTCAGGCAACCAATACAAAGCAATTAATAATAATAATAATAATAATAATAATAATCTGCCTAAACAAAATCCCATGACTCTATCATATACAGAATGAAAATTTCATCAATGATAATGACAGTTATAGGTAGCTTTTAACTATATAGGTTTCATGAATATGTTAAATATAATCAAAAATGTTTAATAAAACATCGACACAATTAATCTTATTTATACTTCTACTGGAAAACTAACCCATCAACAACTATACTCATATAGATAATCAAAGGAAAAAAGGAATTGTAGTGACCTATGTATAAAAGTAAATTAAAGATTACGAATATTCCATTATATAGGAATATTTCCTTGAAAAATCTAAGATTAGATTGCCAAGAGAAACGTTGAATTTACTTCAAATTCATTCGCTGAGATTTTACAAAGATATATTATTCCTATTTAATGTCTTACATCAACTCGGCGCTCAAATACTGTGAAACTATTTGCTCTAATTTAGACGAAAGTTCTTATATAGAATATTTCATTATTTAATCTAATTATAAGTCATTTCGAACGAATGATTATTCTTTGAATGTAAATAGATGAAAAAAGGAAAGCAAACCATAGTAATTAATCTAAGTAAATAATTAATTAAGCTTCTTTGCATTTAAATAGAACATCATATGATATTGTTTCATTGGAGTAAATTAAATCTAGAAGGGGATTTGTGGAGATTTCAGTATTTTTCAAAGTTGAAATCATGAGTCAATTGAAGCTAGACCACCATGGAAAACCTAGAAGCACTGGACGGCCGTTTCGTCCTATTATGGGACTCCTCAGCAGTGCGCATCCACGAACCCACTCTCGAACCCAGGACCTACCAGTTTCGAGCCGAAGCCCTTAACCGATAGACCACTGAGCTGGCATCCAACGGTGTTAATGTCTAACTTCAACTGATCCACGAAGTTGAGCAACCATTCACCAAATCTGTCAAATTTTGTTGACTATGAATAAACTTAATAAGTTATTATATGATGAATTCAAATTAGTAAATGATAAGAAGAGAAATTGAAGTAAAGATCAAATTTTGAAGGGATTTTCATGTAGATTATTTTAATCTATAAGTTGTATTCATCATAGACTGATCTCATTTAATGTATTACTGAAAACTTAGAAGAAATGAGTAACTGTTTCAGTTCAGTATTGTATACCTAAGCACTGAACAATCACGAACTCGTATAGGTTTAGACTAAGAATCTCAAGGTTCTATGGAAAACGTTTAACGATTAAAACCAATGGTATAGTTCCAAATGAGCAACATGATTTGATGAGTATTCAATGTGACTGGTGGGGATAATTCACTCTTAGAATGTTTGAATTCCGTCGGTCAAGTATTTGTTTAAGGACTTCAGGTACATCGTTAAGTAATGTACTTATGCGTTGATGGTTATAGTTCAGTTTTAAGTGTTTTGTTGAATTTGTTTTAATTTGTAAAACGTACATGGGGATATAATTATAATTAAATTTTTTGCTATACATTAGATTCTATAATGTTCATGTAATGAATACTAGTTGTTCCTGGAAATAATTTTCGATTATACGATCACAACGATGAAATAGGACCATATATTTCAATGTTTTTCTCTGAATAAGTAATTTAACTAAAATATATTTGACGTGTATTCTAGCAGTATGTATATTGTGTCCTATATTTTATGTCTAAATGTGTTATATTAAGCAGAAATTAGTTCATCTACTGTCTAGTTGTATAGTCTTTCAACATATATTATTTGAATAGGTTGATTCTCATGATAAGTTGTCACTAGGTCATAAATCTATTGATTAGATAGCCATAAACTAAAGATAATTAGTTATTTTATTACAAGTTATGTGTCAACTGAATGGTCCGTAAGCAGGACGTTATTACATCCCTTTGCTTTACAGAAATTGTACGATAACAGAAGTCCTGGAATACAGGGTTTCAGTTTTAAATAGTTTATCTTTAGAATGATAATCTTCAAACTTCCATTTGTAAAATTTTATACGAGTAGACTTTAATATATCAATTGAAAATTTGGTATGAAGTATTGAATGATTCGACTATTTGTGTACCAAAAATAATAAACAATATAAAACTGATATTTGCTAACGAGCCATAGAACATTTATTCATTTGTTTACATCAATATCTTCTTTTTTGATACTTGTTACTGGTTATCTGGCTTGGGAATTAGAAAACTGACATTTTTCGCCTTATTTAATATGAACATTTAATTATCTAGTGAGAGTTAGAATCCTAACAATACACTGTTTATGTGTTTCGAACTAGTGACTATAATCACATTTAAAAACATGTATTCGATTAGGTTACGTCATATGACCTTGATGGTTTAGTCAAAAAGTCAAAATCATCTCATTGATAATTCAAAAATAAGAAAATATTGTAGAAGTTCTAAAATATAGAATTATGCTAACCTAGTCGATTTTTACCGTTACCAAAGTTGTTTCTATCCATGTTCCCAATAAAACCACCCGGGTACCTGTAACCAGTTTACAAAAGTTTCACCACATACTGTGATCATTTGAAAATAATGAAAAGATAATTTACAAATTATTAAAGTAAATTGTCTCATCAAATGACTAGAGATTAAGTTAAATAGTGGAAAGTGGGAAAGTAAGTAAAGATCATTCGAAGATTTTAGATTAACATTACATTCTTTTTTAATTCAACTTTATCCATGTTGAGGCGAGGATCATGGATGCGCACTGGTGAGGAGTCACACAATAAGACGAAACGATCTTCCAGTGCTTCCAGGTTTTCTATGGTTGTGTGGCTTCAATTGACTCATGATCTCAACTATAAAAATTACTATAATATCCACAAAAACCCTTCGTGATATTAACAAAAAGATTCCTTTACAATTTATCCAGTTCTGGAAGCTTAACAACACCAAAACATTTAACGTTCATTCATAACGAATTAAAACTTGCATTCTAAGCCAGCAGTAATTAGTCTCTGAATTCACAGAGCAATCATAAGGAAATATATAACTAGTGACTAGCTCCATGAGGTATTTCCTGGAATTCTAGTGAGAAGCAGTAACCAGTGGAGTTCAACCAGGTCTGTTGTGAGATATCAACTCACTGAAGACGTTGGTGAATGATTGCTCAATTTCCTGGATTGGTTGAAGTTAGACACTAACACCGTTAGATTTCGCCCCGGTAGTCTGTCGGTTAAGCGCTCGCGCGCGAGACTGGTAGGTCTTGAGCTGGAATCTCGTTAGGCGTGATCGTGAACGCGCACTGTTGAGGAGTCCTACAATAGGGTGAAACGGTCGTCCAGTGTTTCCAGGTTTTCTATGATGATCTAGCTTCAATCGGCTAATGATCTCAACTATATAACTGTTAAGTGAAAGAACTAATCAACTGTAAATTATCAAATCACCGATAACATTCTTATAAAATCAACAGATAGGATTGATTATCAATAGATTATCTATTAAACCTTGTTTACTTTCAAATCATAATATGTAAATTCCTAGTTAATTATTGTGTTTAATTTTGTTTTTCCTTTTAATACTTTATAGAAACATTTCCATTCGATATATGGAATATAGATAATCAAGCAGTTATGCATTTATATCGAGTATGTGCTTGATGATATGCTAATTTTGTAATATTGATCTAATGTCATTTTCATCTGATTCTTTTTTGATCATATATATAATAGTGTTATTGCGTAGACGACAATATATTAAGAATATATAAGAATGAAAACTATTGGGTTAACAATTCGTTACTTCATTTAGAAATCATCATAAACACATTGATGAACAATGCAAGCACTACGTTTAATGATAGAAAATCGATTTTGCATGATATGTAGAAGTAATATACATGATTGATGTTTGATGTTTAAAAAGTATATATTTGATCAGTTCATTGTTATTAGTTGTTTGAATCTTCTCGTTGATGTTTCAGACTGTAGTTGATCAGTCATTTGTGGCATATGTACATTCTTTGTAGATGGTCTCGACATTTCCTTAAGTCATCAGCATTATAAGTAGAGTTATATGATAACCAGCGGCGCAGTCCACAATGCTCAATTTGTCTTATTTAGAACTTATCAGCTGGATGTATTTGCATCTCAGAGTTCATGTTCACTTCAGGACTCAAATCCAGTATCGTTTGCTTTAATTGAGTAAAGACTAAGTTATTCAGCAGATTGACTAAAGTTAAAAATATGGATTAGTAACAAACGTAACGCTTTGTCTAATAAGTCTCAAATAAACAAATTTACTTATTTTGTTGTATTTTGTTTATTATTAGGCTGGAATTAAACAAAGACGTCAGTTGCACATACAAAGTGTAAAACATACTTGGTGGAGACCGAAATCTGTAAGGAAAAGCTCCGGAAGAACAGGTTACACCTATAAACCACAAAGTGGTATGAACTTTGGAATTCTTTAATGGTTGATTTATTGTGTCGTAATCTTATGTTATTCAGTAATTTATTACATGTTTGCACAGGGACTAAACTGTTAAACAGTAACTTTTCTAAGTTGATGAATCTTATTTGTCCACGCGAAATCTGTAACTTAGCAAAAACATTTTTACGTGATTAATAGTAAATCAACCTCAAATATTGACAAAACGGTGATGACTCTTGAAGAATCAGTTATTGTGAAATATTTAACTTGTGTATAATTGATGAGTATTTCAATAGATTATGGTTGTGAGTGCAATAGGATGTCAAGTGTAAGCTTGGTAAAAGCTGTAATGACACAAGATCAGATATGATTTTTCTGTCAAACCTTTTTTCAACTCATTAATCATTGTTTTCATCATCAAATCTGCTTACAAAGGAGCATGTATGAAGTAATTGTAAATAACAGTCGTCTTATTAACTTCTAAATTGTTATTGATGTAATTGAATCAAGAATCACTTCACTTACATTGATAACTATGTCAAGGTTAAGGAATTTATTCACCAGTTTCATTGGCTAATGCCTAAACGGAATATTATAAAATGACTGGAGTTTAATAATATAAATGAATAAACTTCAGACCGTTAGCTTAGTCATATTCAAAACTTGAGAATCTTCGGTTTGGTTATCTGTTAACACATCAGTGTATGAATGAAATACTTTAAACTGGCACGATATAACTCTTTAGTTTTATTTAATTTCTAAGTGTTTATCGATAACTGATGTGATCAATAATGCTGATTTTATATTTTTGAAAGTAATTCGAATCATTGATCATCCCAATTCAAATTATCCTACAAACTGTTACGATTAGTGTTCGTACATATTAGCATTTCTTTAAACAATCGATCATATATTTATTTTTTATTGAGATTGTGAATAGATCGATTTTGAAGCAGCATTGAAAACCTGGAGGCACTAGACAGCCGTGTTCTAAAGGTTAGGCGTTCGTGAGCAAGACCAAAGGTCTTGGGTTTGAATTGCGCGGGCTTAATTGTGGGTGTGCATTTCTGTTGAGTCTCATATTAGGACGAAACGGCCGTCCAGTTCTTTCAGGTTTTCAATGGTGGTCTAACATTGATCGATTCATGATCTCAATCAAAAACTTAACAATCTCCACAACCCCATACTTTATGAATCTCTTTACTGATTCATAGATTATGCAGTTCAATAATGTTTGTTATAAAAATTGATAAAACAGTGTAAGGATTTTAGTGGATGTTGTTGAGGTTTATAGTTTATATCATGAATTAATCTAAGTTAGACAACAGTTGAAAATCAAAATGACATCATTTGGAGTACCACTGAAAACCAGGGGACATAACAGGGATATTTCACTCTAGTGTGTGATCCCACATCAATGAGAATCCTTAAACCTACAAGGTACATAACCTAGAAACTTCGGGTCTTACTATGGGACCCGACCCTTAGAACACTGAGCCAGTATCCAGTGGTTTACGTGTATAATGTCAATGAATTCGAGTTACTGGTCAACCATCTTTTAATAACATTGGTTAGTAACAGTCACACGCCTGATATAGCTGACCTCCATTGGTGACGATACCTCAAGAGAACTTGTGGAATCACTTCTTGAAATTTATAATTGGTGGGTGCATGACTATTATTAGTGTAAGCTATTTGTAAAAATAGTGAAATTCTGTTTTATATATTACAAAAATATTTATTTATTAGAACAAAGAAGGTTAGGTTATTACTATGAGTGCTTTGAATTGTTTGCATTTTCATTTTAACCAGAGTCCTAAATAAGAATAAACACGAGTCCGATATCACACTATTTATAGTTGAGCACGATAGCTATGCAGTGTAATTATACGACTAATTTATAAATATTATTTTATTGCGCTATTTTCCCGACTTTTTGGTTCGAAAATGTATTAGATAAGCTTGATGTAACATTCTGTAAGATGGAATAATAAACGATTATAGAAAGAAACAAGACATTACCATTACAGTTCGAAAAAATGAATGAATGATATTTAATTGGAACAGTATGTTGCCAAGATATTCAAAACATTTTGTGGTAACTACTTGCAACACAGACTAATAAAATAATTATATATGTCTGGCATTGGTGTTTCTCAGGAAACTTAACAATCAAAGTGACACAATCTATATAAGATTACATTCTACCGATTCATGATAATTTCGGTATGTCGTTTATACACATTGATATTTTTATTTAATATACAATGACGGAATATATTATGACTAAATGTGAATCTTTATAGGAATATAATGTGATTTTCTGTGAACAGACCGAACCGTTAAGCTATACTGATAACTGATATTATTATAAAGAGGAAATGTCGATAGATCGCAACATCATCAAAAAGTGTAAACTAATAGCACATTTTAAGAAAAGATGGATAGCGGCTAGCAGTGGAATCCAGAACGCGCGTTTCGTCCTATTTGGGACTTGTAAGCTGGATGTACCTGTATCTCAGACTTGTTGATGTTCACTCTTGGACTCGAAGGTGGCTATCAAGACTAATTAGCTGAGTGGATAACGCGATGACGTTTGAAACTAACGGTACTGGGTTCGAGTCCCATAGTGAACATCAAAAAGTCTGAGATGCAGGTACATCCAGCTGACTAGTCTCAAATAGAACGAAATGGCGCACGTCCTGGATTCCACTGCTAGCCACTATTCATGTTTGCTTATAATGCTGGTGAAGCAAGGTAATATCGAGGTAATACGCACAGTATGTACACATGCCAATAAGAAACTGAACGATTGCAGTCCTAAACATCGATGGGAAGATTCAAACAAACAATACTAAGTGAATTTATTAGCAAATTTGTTATTAACTCAATAAAAAAACTGAAAAAATTTCTCATTTCTCGAAACTGATCACCTTATAAAACCCGATGACATGCTTGTTTGCATTTATTACAGTCTTTAGAGTCATTGAAATTCTGAGTCATTAACATTATAAATTATGATCAATCGAGCAGGAACAGGGTTACCTGTTCCTGTCATCTAGATATTTCAACAAGTCATCCGTTTTTTTTCGTTTCAACATATCATTATGTCTTTTGGTCGTATAACCTATTCAGGTGCGTTTATGAAAGTTTACAGTTACAAACATCGTTGTTGGTGATAATATGCATTGAAAAGAATGAACACTATTCAGATGTACATTCTTGGATTGCCGACATCTAACTGGCAATCAATCAGTATTTGTCTTCTGGATCGGGCAAGAGATAGGAAAGGGAAACTAATTGAAATACTTTGTTCTGAGAATTCTATATTTTATCAAAAATTTGGTATTCTATAATGCCATTCAATATAACAAGTGATAAATTACTATGTAATTAAATAAGCTACTTATAATAATAGTAGTAGTACAATACGTATACCGAATATTGTCCGCGAAGAAACTATTATTATTGTCCGCGGCGTTTTCAATATTCATTTAGTGCGTAGTGCACAGAACTCCCAGTTATTCTCCAATTTACTTAGTATATCAGTCCTAGATATTAGAATGTGACTTTCATAAAGCGTTTTTGTTCTAATCCCACGCGTTTACCGAATTTATGTTTTTCATCAGTGGATATTGGGTTGAACCACACTGATATTTTCATAATAGAAAGTTGAGGTTAACGTCTGCCTGAAAAAAATTATGAGAGGCTGTTTTCTATTATCCATTGAATCTCGTAAGAAACTGGCCAAACTAATGTTCATAAAATCAGTGTTAGAAAAGTTTCCTTTAACATTATTTCAAATTTTCCCAGACGATATACGCATTTGGTCGTCAGTTCGTGAGAATTGCATATTATTTTCCATACAGATAGTATTAGTCAAGAAGCACTAAAAACTAGAAAGCTTAAGACTACCGTTGTCTCCAACTTTAAATTCGTTCACACATGACATTATTCAATACATCTCTAGGCGTTGCAGTTGCATATATTCATCAAATTACTCTCAATTTTCAGTCTATGTTCTATTTAATACTTTTCTTTTTGACGCATTATCCCTATGGCAAGTCTGTAGTTGCTAATAATACGCTTAATTTAACTCTCGCAGTCATATCATTATTAATTTTCTGTTCTCGTGTTATTGCATTGGATGATCGACTTGTGTGCATTCATGTCTGATCCAATATTATCTAGATGAGATTACATGTTGGAATGATGATCTAACATGTTAGCAAACACGTAATGTTTTGGTTTCGATGTGCTAAGACTGCTGATAAAGGACCCAACCACTGACATCTTCAAATTCAGTTGCTTTACATTAAAACCCCATCCATGACTCAATGTCACTTCTGGAATTTTGTCTCAATATCAACTTCGTTTTTTTTAGCTTCCTATTAGAACTATAGAAAATGAATCCCTGTTAACCGCCAGTGATCAAACAACTGTTATTATTATTGTCATCAAAGAATACGAAGTTATGGCAAATTCTGCCTATTTGAGAGTAGCTTTACTCAAAAAAAAACAATTTTGTTTGTTTAACGATTCAACCAGTAATACAAAATAAATTCATTTAAAATGAAGTTATCTTATTATGAATAACTTTTCTTGTTTAAGTAGCTCAAGAAAAAGTAATTTCATCAACTAAATCAGAAATCACAGATCAAACAGAAAGTAGCGCCAATTTTGAACCAATAAAACGAATTCAAACCCTTGTTGAAAATGTTCGAGATGAATCGATTAGCTTAGATGAAGTCCGACCAATACTACGTAATATATCACAAGAAATGGTTCAAGGGGTGAGAACTTTTTAAAATTATTATATTTTTGCTGACAACGAAGTTCAGTAGTTTGGAATTAAACTTAAAATGATTCTGATTTTTTTTTACATTTAAGTATAAAAATGGATACTTTCTGCTCACAGTTCATTTCTGGAACAGTAAGGGGAGAATATTCTGCATATTTTCATAAATATGATAAAGAGTAAAGAATTTCTACTCCCACTTGTTAATGACATAGGAATAATCTATTAGGTAACATCAAATGTGATAATACATAATAATCCATCTGTCATATATTAAGGTTAATTATTTCTTACTCGTTTAACTTGACCAACCATTCAAGTTGTCTACTCTCCCCCTTCCTCTTTCTTCCGGTGATTGACTGGATTATGACAACCTCGACATCTGACGGGAAGTAAGGAATACAATGAACATCTCAGAAACGGTTAGACGATCTGGACTTCGCAGATGACCTAGCCCTCCTATCTCATACACACGAACAAATACGGACGAAGAGAACAAATGTAGCTTCAGCCTCTGCATCAATAGGCCACAACATGCACAAAGGAAAAAGAAAGATTCTCAAATACAATACGGTGAACGTCAATCCAGTCACACTTGATGGCGAAATTCTGGTGGAGCTGGAAACATTCACGTACCTGGGAAGCATCATTGGTGAACATGAAGGATCTGATGCAGATGTAAAGGCACATATTGGCAAAGCAAGGACAGCCTCCTACAATTGAATAACGTATGGAACTCAAAACAACTCTCAACTAACTTCAAAGTGACAATCTTCAATATGAACGTCAAGACAGTCCCAGTGTATGGAGCCAAAACGTGGAGAACTACTACACCCATCGTCAATAAGGTACAAGTATTTATAAACAGTTGTTTACGCAAGATACTCAACATTCACTGGCCGGATAATATCAGAAACAGCGTTTTATGGGAGAGGACAAACCAGATTCCAAATGGACAGGAAATTAGGAAAAGACGTTGGAAGTGGATAAGACATACATTAAGGAAATCACCAAACTGCATTACGAGGCAAGTCCTAACTTGGAATCCGGAAGGGAAGCGGAAAAGAGGAAGGCCAAAGAACCTAGGACAGTGTTGGATGGAGAATGCTGGTGTGCGGCGTATGCTCCTCCACGAGGGGTGATAGGCGTAAGCAAGTCAGTAACTATTCAAGTGAAGGCGTTTTATTAGTAAATTTTTATATTACCTTACGAAAAAACCTTAACTGTATAATCTGATTTCGAGTTACTTGTATTCTCAACAAATAAACATGATTTAACCTGTTCACACTAGCATATCAGAAGAAGCATTACAAAACAAAAATAGGATAGTTAATGTTAACTCAAAACTTCTTTTGCAATCCGCTAAGGGATATTTACTCTAAAAATTCCCTTTTCTTTGGTCCTTAAAAGTCATTCTTTTCACAACTCGTAAACATGAAACACTTAAACGCTTATTCATGTCTCACATAAAATTTTTCAATGGATCTGTTTCTGAACACGTGTGGGAACAACCGAACGTATTCAGGCACAAAGTTACAGAATATCTTAGTAAAGTATGAGAGCCATATAGTAGATAGCGTATTTGCAAACTATCAGTCAATTGTCTCAATCTTGACTATTCCTTCTGCAAATATCAGTCAATCGTCTTCGATTATTATTGCTCATGCATTTTCACACCAATTGCGTTTCGTTCCCGTTCTTTCATTATCTATCTTCTACTGAAATGCATTTTATGTCCAATCATCGTTATATACTATTTACGTGGATATAAGTAACCCACAACACACTAGTACCAAATATTCCCATTTATTAATGATTTTTTTTTCATGGATTTAAAACAAAACAACCGGTAATACACCAACAATAGGTCATTGAAGGGAGTGAAGAGAAAAGTTCAAAGTTCTTGGAAATAATAGAACAAAATCAACAGGTTATTTTGAGTGAAGAGGAAATGAAAAGTAATGTAAGTGAATTATTTTACCTAGGTCTATTATCAATATACATACAATAAGTTATTTGTAGATAACAATATTACCAGTGAGAGGCATCTTATTTAGCATTTGTTCATTTAAAAGTGGAAAACAGGTTATCACAGATGAAGGTCATAAAACCTAATAGATTATTCAAGTTAAACTGCTTCATTAAGCATACAGATTGATAAGACATGATTAACTTTCTGTTCCGTTTTGATTTGAATACTCCAGTTTATGGTTCTATGTAAAACTATTGATGTATATAAATAGAGAGAACTTAAAATGCCAAAATATTTGATCAGATTTCTCTCTATATAAGCAACCTCACTGATTGACTTTGTTTGACCTAAATGATATGGAACTTGTTTTGTTTAATTAATCCATTTTTGTATTGGTTGTTCGGATCTTACCACTGATATTTAGGACTGCGATTGACCACTCTCTTATTGGCATATGTGTATCCTGTGTGAAATGTGATGGCGCTTGAAGCCAGCGGTACTGGCTTTGAGTTCTAGAGTGAACATCAACAAGTCTGAGATACAGGTACATCCAGCTGACTAGTCCCAAATATGACGAAACGCGCGTTCTGAATTCCACTGCTAGCCACTATCCATCATTGTTTACAATGCTTGTGAAATAAAAGGTTATATTGAGGCAATACGCACAGTATCCACATATGCCAACAAGAAACTGATCATTTGCAGTCCTAAAGATTTGGAAGATCCAAACAAACAATACTAAGTGAATTTAAACTTCATCCCATCGCACAACCAAGTGGCTATCAGGAATCGTAGCTGAGTGAATAACGCGATGACATTTGAAGCGAACAGTACTGGATTCGAGTCCCAGAGTGAATATCAATGAATCTTAGATGCAGGTACATCCAGCCGTCGAGTCCAAAATAGGACGAAACGCTTATCCTGGATTCCATTGATAGCCACTATCCATTTATTCTTATAGTGTTAGATTAGTTAAAAGGAATTCTAGTTACTTTTTTTTCTCTCTTTTATTGAACTAATCAATCAACAATACATTTAATTTAATTTAATTTATTTTAGATATTAGAATCAAACAATACAGAACAGAATACTCGACAAAATTCAGTATTAAATGAAGTATCTTCAAAAGAATTAGCTGAATTATTTTTAAATGATTTAACTGATAATGTATCCGTATATTTGGAAGATATTTTAGATGAACTATTACAAAATAATACCTATAATGATCATAAATTTGATATTCATCATAATGATCATAATAAGTAAGATAATAATTATGTAATATATCAATAAAATCTAATTCAATAATCAATTATAAAGTAATACTTCCGTTTAATTTTAAGATCGTCATTATTGATTTAAAATCAATAAATATACCTGATAACATTTGATTTATTGATGTTTCATTTTAATTGATCAATTAAATATTTAATAATTTTAAAAAAATACCTTCTTATCATTTTCCCCTTTTATTGTTCAATAAATTGGATCTATGGTAATAATGATTTATCAGTAACTTTTTTCATACACCTAAAACATTTTGTTTAATCTTGAAATAAATTTTTTCATATTTTAAAATATACATTATAGAATAGAAATTTGAAGTTTCTTAAACATTCCAATTATAAAATGTTCAGGATAACATCAGGGAAATTATATAAAATATATATGCCCCCAAATGCCCTGTGACGGTCGAGAGTAGGGAGAGTCCGCTCTCCCTCTCGAAATGCTCTCACATGGCCACGAGTATATAGCCTCTGTCACGAAAGTCCTACTCACTGCCTTCTCGCACTAGGGATGTTGTTTACGAGATTGAGAGGACGAAAAGCGAATGTCCAGCGCTTTAACCGGGTTGGTGGACATGGAAAGTTCACCTAGGGGAGTTGGAAAACCCTGATTCCAAACAAATGGTGCACATCGGCTCCAGTATCCTGAGGTAACAAATGGCGTATGAACCAATTGTTGGTCACCGGCTACCATGGAACTGCATCTCCTCACGATGCTCCACTGCCTTGTGGATTAGACATTCAGGTCAAAGGCTCCTGGTGTGGCCCCCTAAGAAAACCACCTGCTTCAGTCTGGGCACCTGGGCAGTATCGCAGCCCTCACACAAGTCGAATGAGATTTGTGAGGCGCATATTTATCTGGTGCTTCCTTGTACCAATATTTATGTGTTTAAATAAATAAATAAATACAAAATAACAATGATGATAAACAATGTTGTAATGAAGTTTGAATTGTATTGCTAGAATAATGTTACAAATCATTCATATATTGATATACTGAGACTTTAATCTTCTTATCTACAGACATTTCACTTGATACAACACACCATGGAATATAATATTTTAGTTATCTTGTGAATTGTTCTCCTTGATTTAGTTAACGTTGGTTTTTATCTGACAATGTGGTTGTTCAGAATTATGTTTTTATTACAACTTATGGTATAATCTAGATAATTTATAATAAAACTGGGTGTTCGAACAGTGGTCCAGTTTTTTAGATGGTGATAAGGACTTTGAAATTTACAGTTTTATCACGTGTTATCAATAGAACACATTGGGTGAATGGATTAGTCTTCGATAATTAACTACGTGGTGATTAATAGTTATTATTTCAATGTGTGGTGTTGGTTGCTGATATCCACATAAGTAGTATATGTTGATGGTCGTGCATTGAATGTATTTCAGTAGAAGACCGTTAAGGAGAGAACAGAAACGACACGCAATCCGTACGAAAATGCATGAACAATTATAATCGGAGACTATGAACGGATATTTGCAGAAAAAAACAGTCAAATTGAGACAATTGATTGTTATTTTGCAAAATAACTGTTCACCATAAGGTCCTCATATTTTAATGAGATATTCTGTAATGTTGTGCTATAATACATTCGACTGTCCCCACCCGTTTTTTAATTCACTACCGAAGTACTGTTCAAAACTACCTTGTGTTAATAGATTGGTCCAATACCTGGTTATAGTAACATCGATTCAAATAGAGATTATCTGTTTTACATTCAGTTACATCATATTTTTACGATCAAATCGTTTTTTTATTATTCTTAAAATAAGTAAAACAATTAAATTGACATAACTTGAATAACTCTTCAAGGCAAAAAATTTATCTGACAGCTGTTGTATAGAAGTTTAAACTAAGTCAGTGAGATGTCTTTTCAATCCCGTAAAGTGTTAGCTTCAAGGCCTTCTAGTCTAGTAGCAGCCATTGTATCATCAATACCCTGAGTTACTGTACAGTAGTTCAATCATGTTACTTCTGAGGAATCTTAAATTTGTTAAAAAAGTTTACCATAAAATCTTTCAGCAATTTTAAAATAATTTCATATAGTTAAAATCATGAGTAAATTGAATGTAGACCACCATGGAAAACCCTGAAGCACTGGACGGCCTTTTCGTCCTATTGTGGGACTCCTCAGCAGTACTCATCCACGACCTCGCCTCGCGAGATTCGAACCCAGGACCTATCAGTCTCGCGCGCGAGCACTTAACCACAAGACCACTGAGCTGGCATCCAAGCGTGTTAATGTCTAACTTCAACCAATCCACGAAGTTGAGCAACCATTCACCAATGTCTTCAGGTTTATTATAGTCGTCTAGCTTCGATTGACTCATGATATCAACTATACAAAATTACTAAAATCTCCACAAAACCCCCTTTCAATAATTTTCAAATAATCTTTTTAACATATGCAACTGAACAGTTAATTAATTTAAAATGCAAATTATAAAAAGTTCTTTTGTTAAAACAAATTTAAACAGCTGGTCATCGAACTTCTGATAATAATTATTCTATCTAACCGATAAGCCTAAAGATTTTACTATTATGTTTATAGTTAATTAAACTAATTCTAACACGATACAATTTAGTTTACTCAATATAAATGCTAGTTAATGTGTTCCTGTATAGTTTGACAACGGAATATTCTGTTTTATCCTTAGTCTAAATTAACTTCAGTAACGTATAGGTATAAAGAGGACACTTTTTCAACATTTAATTAGTAAACTAAAACTGATAATCTTTTAATTCATTGCAAAAAACACAAGAGATTAAATATAAAACAGATAAAATTATATCAACGAATCACCAATCGCAATGACTTGAAAAGAAGAATAAATTATGGTAGATATGATAAATGATGAAATTCATTTATATAAACGTACAAAGCAAATTAGTAGCAGTGATGGATATAGGCTAGCAGTGGCAATATCGAGACAGCCCACACAGGATATACATATGCCAACAAGAGACTGACCAATTGCGGTCCTAAATAACAATGGGAAGGTACATGTAAACAACATCATGTGAATATAACTTCGCCCCATTGCACAAGCAGGTGATTATCACGACTCAGTAGCTTAGCGGATTACACGATAGCGTTTGAAGCGAGCGGTACTTGGTTCGAGTCCCATGGTGAACATCAGGAAGTCTGAGATGCAGGTACATCCGGCTGACGAGTCCCAAATAGGACGAAATGGCGCGCGTTCTGAATTCCACTGCTAGCCACTTTCCATCAATGCTTATAAAGCTTATGACTTCAGGCAATATCGAGGCAGTCCGCATAAGATGTACATATGCCAACAAGAGACTGATCAACCGCAGTCCTAAACAACGATGGGAAAATGCAAGTTAACAATACCAAGTGAAATTAATAGTAGTATTGAAAAATGTGGCTTATTTTATTGAAAGTTGTCATTTTACAAGATGAATATAAACATTTAAAAAGAAATTATTTGTTTAAATATTGAATAACAGAAGAGAATTATCTGATATCAAATGCCTTAAATACTTAGTAAAGCAGGAAACAAAAACGTTCGTTCCATTCGAAATGATTATGAGAATTTACTAAAACTTCCTCTAATACTCTTTTTATAAATAATATATTACTTTAAACTTACTTAATTCTCGGATTGATTTTTTCTGTGAAGGTACTGAAAACTATATCGAATGTAACATCAGTTTCTTCTTAGAATAAACAATCTCCATAGAACTAACACACTATTATTCATTTGTTAACAGTTGACTGTCTACTAGGAAAAAATCTCCAGGTTAAGAAAAAGTTATGAGCCATTGCTACCGGTTACTATTAACCATGTAGTATATGAGATAGGTGATATGTGTAACTATTCATGACAGTTGTGCAATATAAAAAATGGAAAAAAAAATCAGCGATCTGTTGTATACTACATCGTTTTATATTCATACACATGTGAATTTACAATTACTAAACTCTACTCTCTTATCAAACAAGATTCACTAAAATATCACGATTTAGATAATATATGCTTGAAGTAAAATAAATCTGTATCTAAATAGTTTGTCTCAAGTATAAACAAATAAATAAGTTTAAATAAATGGGGGAACAAGTATATATATGTATATATATATATATATATATATATATATATATAAACAAGAAACGATACAATATAGCATGCACCAATGGAATTACACTTGAAAGAAAAGCTTTGGAGAATGTGAAAACTTTTACATATCTGGGTAGCATACTCGATGAACATGGTGGATCTGATGCAGATGTGAAAATGCGGATCGGCAAAGCAAGAGCACCATATCTACCACTGAAGTACATCTGCAACACAAAACAATTGTCAACCAACACCAAGATCAGAATTTTCAATACAAATGTCAAGAGAGTTCTACTGTATGGGCTGGAAACTTGGAAAACTATGAAAGCTATCATCCAGATGATACAAGTGTTTATTGACAGTTGTCTACGTAAAATACTTCGGATCCGTTAGACAAACGTTATCAGCAACAACTTACTGTGGGAGAGAATAAAACAAATTTCAGAGGAGGGAGAAGTCGAGAATAAGCAGTGGAAGTGGATAGCACACACATTGAGGATAGCACTCAACTGCGTCACAAGACAAGCCCTCACATGGAATTCTCAAGGTAAAAGGAAGAGAGAAAGACCGAAGAACACATTACACCGAGAAATGGAGACAGATATGAGAAGAATGAACAAGAATTATATAGAACTAGAAAGGAAGGTTGAGGAGAGAGTGGGTTGTAGAATGCTGTTAGGCGGTCTATGCTCCATTACGATTAACAGACGTAAGTAAGTAAGTAATAAACAAGTAGTGTAATAAATTTGATCATTTTGTCAATAGCGTAATTAATAAGTTTCCATTACTGCTGTTTGGAATTGAAAATACAACATGTTATGCCTCGATAAGGGTAATGCATGTCAACTATGCGATCCATTTATGGACCAATACTATGCATATATTTTTTTATCGTATAATTACTAAATAACTAAACTATTCATATTCATGTCCCCTTTCTATGAACTTTATTTTGACTTATGAACTATTTTTATACGATTTAACATTTTTGAATTATCTCCTGTCTATTAATTACTGTTCCCCCTATTCACAGCTACATTTGGCTAAATCTTGAACATATATTATTCTCTATTTTATGGTACGAGGTGGTCAGTTTGATTGGTATATAAAATCAGTATGTTTGAAATATAATAATTCATACTTCAGAGGCTGTTCTGGACTTAACTGGTTGGGCTAGATAGAAAGCAGGACCGATAAGTATTCTAGACTGCTCGTACGGTTTTCGTATATCCCTGGTCTGAACGATAAAACACTGCTCTCAAATCTTATCACGTAATAAGTTAGCAGGGCTTCCACCCGGCTACAACGTATTTCAATGAAATCAATTGTTATGAACAACAAACATAATACCACCTACTTTCTTATGCAACATGCCTTTATTTTAAACAACAGAAAACTGTTACACCTAACATCAAATTTAATTAACTTAATTACATAGATTATTCATTCTAATCAAAAAGTTTCTTTGAAAATATCCATAGGCATTGGTTTTGACGAATTAGTTTCGATGTTTTGTAAAGTGATGAATGGAAAAGTATTATTAAGAACAAAATAATATTATTTATTCTGGGTATTCGAAATGTTATAGTGAATTGATCAATGTAAATTACATTTAATAAATCAATTGAACAAGTCTTCCATAAAAACAAAACTATATTTGTTATCATTTTCGTATTGTCTATGTTTTTGATGTTGGTTTGTACTCTGAGCTGGATGGTTTGGTCGTGTGTCGGATCCTGTAATGTGCGTCCGTTATCATTAGATGAACCTTTTTTTTCCACTTTGTTCGGCTATTTTCCATCCTAATTGGCAGTTGATTGGAGGTCTGTATCTGTATTGTCTATGCATTCTGTTAAAGTGAATGTAACTATAGTATCTTAAAATCAATGTGTGTATCGTTTAGGACGCGTTTGTGTAAAGTAAAATTATTACTGCACACGGTAAAACACGTTTTTTTAGCGAATTAGTTTTTTACTAGAAGATACACGAAAAGATACAGGTGTTTGTTAACAGTTGTCTACGCAAAATACTTCGGATCCGTTGGCTAAACACTATCAGCAACAACCTACTGTGGCAGAGAACAAACCATAATTCAGAGGAGGAAGAAATCAGGAAGAAGCACTGGTAATGGATAGCACATACTTTGAGAAAAGCACCCAACCGAGTCACAAGGCGAGCCCTCACATAGAAACCTCAAAGCCAAAGGAGGAGAGGAAGACCAAAGAACACACTACATCTAGAGACGGAAACAAATATGAAAAGAATAAACAAGAATTATATAGAACTAGAAAGGAATGCTGAGGACAGAGTGGTTGGAGAATGCTGTTAGGCAGTCTATGCTCCAATGGGAGTAACAAGTACAAGTACGTGAGTAAAGTAATCATAAAACACAAAGAAGGAAATGGTATTACGATGTAAGTGATCAACAAACTGTATTATTATAATAAAATAGTGAACTGAGGCAGGATTCCACATAATATATTAAAAAATAAAATGGGAGTATTTACGCCGGTACGTAACTTGGATTCAGTTTTACTCCAAGTGATATCATCGGAAGATCCTCTAAGGACCAGAGCGCCCAGGAGGGCTTTCTTGGTCTATCTCGAAACAGTTTTAATGTGTGCATTCACGAGTGCTTTAGGCAGTGAGCCAATGACCTTCAACTGTTGTTGGTGATACAAAACTCTTAAACTACAGAGAGGAAATTCACTGTTCTGAGTTTCGAGTTTAACTAGATTTCTAAAGCGACTTTGTTAACATGACGAAAAAAACAGTACTGCGAAACTTCAGTGATATTTTTGAATCTTAAGAGAGATCGATGGATACTTTTATAAAATGATCAGTGATTATCTGCATTAAAATGGTTACATACTTTATTAATTAAACATCATGAAAGTATTTAACTTACATTCCTAATTCTAGTGATTTAGCAAAGTTAGTACTCAAAATAGAAAATCAATTCACCCTAGATTGCAAATACGACTTTATTTGATTTAGTTGTAATGGCAACTTGATCATTTGAATTCGTGCCAAAATTTAGAATTTATTCACCAAGTTTAAGGAAAAATGTTAAGTTATTTGTAATAATTTATACATAATTAATCTGTTCAAAAAATGTTTGATCAGAATGATGTTTGTGGAGATTGTAGTAATTTCAGTAGCTGAAGTCATGAGTCAACATCAGTTAGACCACAAGTGAAAATCTGGAAGCAGTGGATGGCCGTTGAGGAGTTCCTTTATAGAACGAAATGGTTGTCCAGTGCTTTCTGGTTTTTTTATGGCGATCTAGTTGACATCGACTCATGAATTCAACCATTAAAAAAAAGAACTATTCAGAATATTCTGTCATAATTTTTAAGTACTTGAGCGGTTTTTCCTCAGATTGAAAATAATAATCATTACCTTTTCATGGTATTATCTGATAGCAATACATAGATAAACGTTAAGGAAAAACGAATAAGAAAGGATAGAAATATAACCCTATTTTAATAGATGAAAACTTCTACATTTTCATTTCGAAATTATTCTAATTATTCTGATTTTGTGATTTATCTTGTTTACTGAATTTCTAGTTTCAGTAATAAATAAAATAAAACGTGATCATTTATTATATGGAATGGATATTTTACAGAATAAGTAAGTTCTTAGTTTGTCCTAAACTAGAATAATTGGAAGGGGGTTTTTGGGAAGATTTCGGTAATTTTATAGTTGAAATCATCAGTCAATTGAAGGTAGATCACCATGGAAAACCTGGAAGCACAGGCCGGCCGTTTCGTCCTATTATGGGACTCCTCAGCAGTGTTTAAGCGCTGGCGCGTGAGACCAGTGCATCCAGGTTTTTCATGGTGGTCTAGTTTTAATTGACTCATTATTTCAAGTAAAGAATAACTGGACTAATTTGAAATATCCTTTAATGATATATCGACAACAGTATCCCATTTTCTTGCTAAAATATTTTAAGTTGGCTTGAATGTTAATTATGAACTATGTTTCATATATGTACTGGTATATGATAGATTTATTCATTTTTAATTGAATAATACGGAAATATCACAAATGTCACAAATGTATCGTGTTAGGCGGTCGGACGTATTGAGCAAATTACTACGAATCTAGTACTTATGCTGGTTGACACTCGTCAACAAAGAGCACCTGCAATCTTGATGGAACTGTAGCATATGTAATTGAAACTCATGTTACTCAGCTATCCGGCCTAGAAGTGACCTCCCCGTAGGACAGAATATCCCATCAAACTGTAACTTTTAATATATTACATGTTTAAATTTTATAAATTTTAGAACAGAATAACTATCTGTAGCCTCAAGGTTTCTAACGACTCATTATCTCATCTCAGTTCATAGTCATACTAACCATCACAGTTGTTATCTTGGCACCTTTTTCTCAATTATTTGCTCTATCATATGTTCATTCGTTACCGTTTAATTTATAATAATTATATAAGTATACTAGATATGTCTAATTTATATTATTAAACAAACAATGGAACTGTAATCAAAATGAAATTTATTTTCATTATCTCAAAAGAAAACTTAACAAGTAGATCTAAAAGTATTTCAGTTTGGTTAACGTCATATATCATTTAAAATGTTATGAATTTGCGAGGAACATTATAAGCCAATACAAATATGAAAGATTATATAATTTTGAAATTATTGAATCATTATTCTCGAAAAGATAATCGTAAACAATCATTTTGTGGTGTGAGCTACTGATATCGACATATGTAGTATAAATGGTGAGTAAGGAATAGAATATCTGACAGCAGAAGATTGAGAAGATCAAGAAGAGAAGAACAGAAATAAAAAGCAATTTGTGTGGAAATCCAGGAACAATGAAGCCTGAGGCAATTGAAGAACATTTTGCAAATAGTGTATCATAGCATGGTTTTTGTATTTTACCAAGTAACGTTGTAATTTGTGCTAAATACATTGTTGGTTGTCCTCACCTGCGTTCTCATTCACAACAATTTGAGTAAGCAAATTACATTGAAATTTTGCCTAGGTGATTAATCTTCATTGACTGGACTTTTAGAGTTTAAAGATACTACTCTGCAAGAACCGACGTAAACTGGGAAACTATTGGAAATCTATAGATACTTGATGTGTTGGCAAGGATGATAATGATTGGCTGTTTCGCTGAGTCAGACATGTATATAGTGTGACGGGTGTTGTAAGTGTTATATAGTCCCCTATCTTTATTACTATTATTATTGATTAACTGTTCTTTGTTGTTGGATTGTGTCGAATTTTGGTATGGAAATCTATTGACGTTTTAGTCAGGCTAATCTGGTGTTCTTGATCTGAGTTCTGTTGAAGTCCTGTAGAATAGACACTGGGAGGAAATCTAGTGTAGATATTCGTCTAAGGTAAATTAACGTCCCACATACATGTAAAAAAGTAAAATGACTGTTATAACAAAAAACCCTAGTGTTATAACGAGTATCCTAACAATACTGAATAGCCATTATTCGATGACTAAGAAATATACAACATGGTATACTAAAAAAGTCAGACTCATAGATATTCCAGTAAGTATGATAGCTTCAGATAATAGGTTAAGGAATTCCAGATATCTAATATAATTGAATATATATATATGAATAGTTAGTCATGCGGGAAAGTGATGGTCGATTTATCAATAATTAGTTTTTACGGTTAATGGGTCAAGTTAAGTGGAATTAGATCTCGACCAAA
The DNA here is from genome assembly GCA_944470415.2 of Schistosoma rodhaini. NCBI lineage: Eukaryota > Metazoa > Platyhelminthes > Trematoda > Strigeidida > Schistosomatidae > Schistosoma > Schistosoma rodhaini. The sequence goes on from OX104037.1 coordinate 15,397,864, forward strand.
TATATTAGCAGATCTCTTTCATAATTATATATCCTGCTGAAAATTATTAGAGTTGGACGTATTCATGGCTTTAGAAAATTGTAAAATATAAGAAAATAAATTAATTTTAATTATCATACTTTTATAAATTATGTTGTAGAATAAATTTTGGGAATAAAAGTACTAAAATTCCTATAGAAACACATTGAAACATAATTTTCTTCGAATTCACTTGGTATTAATTGTTTGAATCTTTCCATTGATTTTTAGAACTGCAACTTGTCAGTCTCTTATTGACATATGTGCATACTGTGCTAATCGCCTCGATATAGCCTTAATTCACAAGCATTATAAGCAAACATGAATAGTGGCTAACAGCGGAATCCAGGACGCGCGTTTCGTCCTACTCGGGACTAGTCAACCGGATGTACCTACATCTCAGACTTGTTGATGTTCACTCTGAGACTCGAACCCAGTACTTTTTGCTTCAAACGCTATCACGTTATCCACTCAGCTACCGAGTCAACTGTCCATCTTGGCTTATAACGCTTGTGAATTAAAGTAATATCGAAGCAATACGCACAGCATGCACATATGCCAATAAAAGACTGGTCAATTGCAGTCCCAAAAATCAATGGGAAGATTGAAACAATTAATACCAAGTGAATTTAAACTTCACCCCATCGCACAAGCACGTGGCTATCAGGACTCAGTAGCTGAGTGGATAACGCGATGGAGTTTGAAGCGAAAGCTACTAAGTTCGAGTCCCGTAGTGAACATCAACAAGTCTGAGATACAGGTACATCCATCTGACGACTCCCAAATAAGACGAGACGTGCATCCTGAATTTCACTGCTAGCCACCATTCATTTTTGCTTACAACTTTCCTCGCTTAAGTAGTCACTAATCAAATCTACATTTATCACTTAAACCTATAAACATTCATCATACATTGATTTATTTAAATTATCTTATTCCAATGTATTTCTGACCGATAATATTTCTCATTAGGAACTATCATCTCATCAAAAAAAATTAATTTGTCCGGTAAATTCATGACCTCACTCACTAGCATTTCATTTTTATATAAGTTCAAACACTTACAAAATAAAATATGTCATTTAAGTATAATTATCAATATGCATAAATGTTTTACGTATCTTCAAACTACCAATAAATGTGTATTTTTAATCTCAAATTACCATCTATTATGAAAAAAAAAATTAAACAGTTATGTAATAAACCATTCATATGTAACCAGTAATCAGTTATTGAATAGTACCGATCATTTCTATAATGACTAATGAATCATAAATATTCACGGTTTGACAATAGTTTATAATTAATTTCTACCTTCAATAACTGAAAATAATTTGTTATATGTGATTATCTTGTTAAATTGAAACTGATTTTGGTTGTTCCTTAGTGTATTATTTATAAAAATCAATCATAACTCTAAGCAGTAATTTGAAAGTATCTATAAATTTCTATTTTGAATAGTTTGTCAACAAAAATCGAAAAATATAAGTTTAGTTGTTAGGTATAAAAACTCAGGTAATTACAAAATTGGATTAGTTATCCGAAGAAAACAGCCATGAGCGACTAATTTTTATGAATGAGTATACCTCTCTAATCCTATTACAAAGATTAAGTAGTTTAGCGTTTAGTAAAGATTTATACAGCGACATATTTTATTTAAGAAAATAAAATAATATAAACCATATGAACAATTCAAGCGGAATTAGACAGGAGCTAGCAGCGGAATCAAACAATTAATACAAATGAATTAAAACACATTCCGATTCATAAGTAAATGTCTGGACTCAGTACGTTAGTAGACAATACGTTGGGTGCTGGGTTGAAGTTCCAGTCTGAACATCAATGTTAAGTTGAAAAGTTCCGAAAAGAGGACAAAATGAGCGTCCTGAATTTCACTGCTGACCATATTCTACTTATTACATTTTAACTTGTGTCACATTGGCTGCTTAGAGGCATATGCCAACCAAAACTGATCAAATTCCACTCAAAATATCAAAAACAGGGTTAATCCAAACCATTCCAAATTGAATTAAATTTCATATCTGTTGCAAGTGAGTGACTATTTGAACTCAGTAGCTAAGTAGATAAGGCGATGACAGTTGAAGCAAGCAGTACTAGGTTGAAGTCTTGGAGTGTACATCAACTCTGGGTTCCAGGTACGTACGGCTGACGAGTCTCGCATAGGACGAAACCTGTACTCTGGATTTTACAACTTAGTACTATTCAACTACGCTTAAAATTCTTCTAACTTGATGGGAATATCAAAACAATCTGTACGTGATACACATAATCCCAAAAAAGCCTATCAATAACGGTCCATAACATCAACAAGAAGACTCAAACGAGCTAGTCAGTGGCTTACTTTGTATTTTATCTTCATAAGTTACTCATGACCATTGAGTCTCAGAAGGCAGAAGAAGTCACATGTTGGTGATAAAGTTAACTTGAACCAACATTTAGTGATCAGTGACGATCAATTTGTTTTTCCAATTTCGAAAACAATTGATTTTAATTTAGGTTAATATGTGAAAACAAAATAAATGGAATAAATTTATAATACTATGTAGCAAGGGGTGTTTCAAAGACATTTATACAATTTACACTTAGCGCTCAGTTGTCGATCGATGAAAGTCTGGAAGCATGGGAGGTTTTTTTCAGCCTAGGTTTCCTCGAAAGTATTCATCGATGACTTCTCATGAGTTAGAATGTAGAACCTTCAGATTATGAGATGAAGACGATAGTTGATACTTACTGAGATGTAACCTAATGTTCAGTATTTTAACTTGACTCAATTAATTATCTACAATCAATCTGGATAATCTATTCTGACTTCTGGTTTAGATCGTGAATCATTCTTATAAAGTTATCGTGCACACAGCAAGACCTGATAATATGTGTTCAGATTCTACATGTAGGAGTATATACTTAGTCCGGTGATGTTCTACACCAAGATAAACAACTGTTCTGTGCATTTTTGCTTTGTACTCGTTTCATGACCGGTAGCGTCGGTTGCTACGTTAAGCGCACATAGCTTATTCTAACTTACGGACGAGCCAATTTATTCATTCTACTTGAGTCACATTTTGACCTTGTCAACTATTCGCTTATCAACCTTGAATGCTTTTATAACAGCCTAGGTGTGTGCATTTCCTATCTTACTCATCACACGTCTGTAACTTAATTTTATCCGACTATAAATATCGATTCACTGTTGATTAAATTGAGTTGGCTTATACGTCATATCCACTGAAAGTCATTTCACTTCGCTCTCTTTTCTTCGCTTCCTTCGCTTCGTTCATCTGATTGTCTGTTTAGATCAATCAGTGTAAAAACTACATGTATTCAAAAATCCATTCTCGTATTTGACTTATTTAATTTCGTTACTCAATAACGCGATTTAAGTCGATAATTTTACACGGCGATTGACGATATGTATATTTCAATAACAAACAATCATACGATCGACCTGAAGTCAGATATAGGGCCACTAAAAACCTATGGGAGTTTGTTAACTACTCAAACTTCAAAATGCACTACAGACTGTCAATATGTAATTTGACATGAATTTTAAAAAGCATAGTTCAAGCAGTTGATTATATCAGATTGAACTAGTATGACTGTATTTGTTGACCACTGTGGATTTTATCTTAATCAATAAATAAAACTTTGAAGTGTAACTATAATTTATGGACCGCTTTTGAGTAATGGTTAAATAATCTTGGAAATGTCCATTTACTTACTCGGGTTAAATGAGGGTTAAAAATTGGAGTGAAAAACTAAGACTTGGATTTACAGTTGGACGTTAGAGTAAGAGATTAAACTTAAGGTTTTCATCACTAACTGACATCAGCTATAATACCAAAATGCTGTGTTGATTCTTATAAATTATCAAACGAGTAGAAAGTTATCATGTATTGGTTGTGAAAGAAATGATATTAATTAGCTAACTAGCAGATATAAATAAATGTTATATTACTGATGTTAGTACCAAACAATTCTCAGTTTAGGGCAAAGTGGATTGATTAAATGTTCTTGGAAAGACTCAATACTGTACAGAACAATGTCATACTAACTTTTTTAGGAAAAAAATTAACAACCAGCCGCATTTTATTGGAGAAAATTAAATTCAGAGGGACTACAGAAATATAGGACGCCCACAAAGACTTGTTGTCCTCCTGAACTTTCATAGTTTCCGTCAGCTGAAGTACAAGGTTGTATGAGATTCCACATATATCCTGATTTTCCAACATAATAAGAAATTAAACATTTATCTATTGCTGAAACTGTTTCCTCAGTGTTCTTGGTATCCGTGTGGTTGTATCCTAGAATTAAGCTATACTGTTCAGGTTTTGAATTGTATGTATGACTTCTAATTTTCCTGAAAACCAATGTAAAATTACAGTTTTTCACAGTATAGTTATAATTTTAAATTGTGTGTCCGAAAAATTTATATTAACTCTATGAAATTTTCTAGGAAAGTTATTTTCGACTAACAATTTTGGCTATCATTATATTCTGTTTTGTCAGTACAGTTTCAATTTGATAAATATTTGGCTGTACAATACATGTTATTATATATCTGTGAAAAATGACAGAACATATGCTCACAACTAATTGCAGTATGTCTAAACCACACTTCTTCTTGTTGGTACACAACTCTTATATACTTTTTTCAATTCAAGTTTATTAAATATGTACTTTCATTTCAAACAGTTCCTCATTCATGTTTATCTCAACTGTGAAATTCCAAAAGAAATGAAATTTTCATTATCTCCTCATTGAAATTCTTCAACACTATTCATTACGAAGAATTTCTCTAACTTTTCAATCATTTCAATTATTAATTTTAATGTTTTTATAAATAAGGATGGAAATAATTTATGCACACCCGGCTATTTCACAACTTTTATGTACAATTATAACAGTATTAATTACATGAAATTTAGATGAATCTTGTAAAATTTACTCGCAACAACAAATACAGGAGAAGACGATCAGTATAGCAGTAGTCCCAGTAGCATTAAATTTCAATATACACAAATGGAAATGCAAGATTCTCCGATACAACACAACATACACCGATCAAATCACACTTTATGGAGAAGCTTTGGTGGATGCAAAATCTTTAACATATCTGGGCAGCATCATTGATGAACACAGTGGAACTGATGCAGATATGAAGATGCAGATCAGCAAAACAAGAGCAGCATATCTACCACCGAAGAACATCCGGAACTCAAAACAAATATCAGTCATCACCAAAGTCGGAAATTTTTCGAATACAAGTGTCACGATAGTTCTAATTTATGGGGCAGAAACTTTGATAATTACGTAAGCCATCATTCAGAAGATGCAAGTGTTTATTAACAGTTGTCTACGCAAAATACTTCTGATCCATTGGCCAAACACTATCAGCAACAGCCTACTGTGGCAGAGAACAAACCAGATTCCAGAGGAGGAAGAAATCAGGAAGAAGCACTGGTAATGGATAGCACACACATTGAGGAAAGCACACAAATGAGTCACAAGGCAAGCCCTCGATTGGAATCCTCAAGACTCAAGTGGAAGAGGAAGATCATAGAACTCATTACACTGAGAAATGAAAACTTACGAGAAGAATGAACAAGAATTGTATAGAACTACAAAGGAAAGCTGAGGAGAGAGTGAATTGTAGAATGCTGTTGAGCGGTCTATTTTCCATTGAGGGTAATAGGGGTAAGTAAATAAGTTGTAAAACATGCCATGAAAAATCTTTGAAGAAAAAAGAAACAGCTCATTCACACTTTATTAAAATATATTTCATTTTTACTATGATATCCATGGAATATATTTTGTCAAGATTGAATATTGTATATCAAACGAAAAACAATCCCTTTTTTGTAAATACAATATTTATAGTGTTTCTTTTTTTGTTTTTTTTTATGTAATACATAAACTGATACATAAATGTGATTGGATGTTTTCAAAAAACAATTTTTCATTACTTAGTGATATCTCTTGTTTTAATATGTTTTTTTTGGGGGGTGGGGTGGAAATAGAAAATATTACAAATATCAACTTTTTTCACTCATTTCTGTTTATACATAATACTGATTGAACTATACTTTCTCAAGTGTGTTTGTTTAATGATTAAAAATAAAAAACCCATGACATTCAACTTGGCTCAAGACAGCTAAATGAATATGTTTTATGACTAGTGAAGTTTCAAAGTTCAATAGTTCCATAGAATGATTATATTATTTAACTGCTAACTAACTGCTATCAAGGCATGGCGACTTGGACCGATGCATATGTGTGCCAGCTCCAACGTTGTAGCTGACATTTAACTGAACATGTTTTTATTTGATACATATCTTGGAGATATGATTATTTGTTGTACTACCAGTGTTATTATTATTATTCTTACTATTATTATTATTAGTTGATATCAGAGTATTCGGTTGTGAATGATCAATTTTTGACTCAGTTATACTTGTATTATTGGGATTATGAAAAGTATTACGTAACTCAACAATTTGTCCTTCTAAACTATCTAATCGTTTAACAATTTCATTTATTTGTTGACTAAGTTTTATATGAAATTTATCGAAACATTTCTCAATGTTTAATTCAATTCTATGCAAATCTTGACATGGTATACTTGGTGTTAGATTAGTAGAATTAATTGTAGATATTGTATTTATTGATGATGTAAATGATGTCAATGTTTGTGTCGAAACGATTATAGGATTTTGATCCGAAGTTAGTGATACAACTGTGGTAACTGGTGTAGATGTGAAATTTTGATCATCTGGAAATTTTGTAGGCAGTTGAATTTCTGACAAATTTTTTGCTTGTGTTGACGGTAAACGGCTTGAGTCTTCATTTGGTTCTTCATTTAAATTATGTAATGGTGGTTGTGTTGCTCTAAAGTAAAGAATAAAATTTGACAAGATAATTATTTATAGATGGATTCTACTTAGACTCATGGTGATCATTATTCGAGAGTTGTTAACTAAGACAAAACATCTCTCTAGTGTATCATGACTTCGGGTGACATCACTGAGTAATAACATTCGGATTTCGATTCTGTAGTTCATTTGTTAACTTTCAATATTAGAACCAATATATAATAAAATTAAATAATAGACAATAATGAAATAGAGTCATATTTGAAGAAGGAAGTGAATAGTGTAATGTAATGATGAAGAATAAGCATAAATTGCTAGTAAGTTAGTAAGCGAAATCTCTGTTTATATATAAAGGTTGAGAGTGAGGTGACAGATTATCAGTTACATGGTAAAAAAGAAAACTTGTACATTTATTTTATTTAGAGAACAGTACAAACACCACTGACTGGAATTCTAGCCACCATCAAATAATAGACTTGAAGACTAGCGTTGTTGAACGTTAAAATCACTCAGGTAGCAGTACATACATTCACAAGACTGCTGAATTCATGGATACATATGACCACTGTACAGATAAACAGCCCCACATTTCATATTGTTAAATTCTATGGTGTGTTCAGATGGTTTCTTAGTTAAAACCTATGAGTTTTCGTAGCCAGAAGGAACTAGAAAAATCATTTGTTCAAGTCAGATCATTGAACCCATACAATATATGATGACTTATCTGGCAATAACATGAGAGGGTGATATAGTTATAATGAGTCAAGAAGAACTCAATTACCTCACATTATCATTAGTAGAAGAGTATGCATTTAAAACATTATGCTTCAAAGATTCAATCTGAGTTAATATTACTGAAGAAACAATTCGTTCACTAATGAGTCGAAATATTTTTTTCAATGTGTTGCGAAACTACTACTCACATATACAAGCGATCAACGATATAATCATAAATGATTACTCTTTCAAGCAATCTATTACCTATCGAACGGGCCTATCTTCATTTCGTATAATGTTGTTGTTCAAAATCTCCATTCTGACAGATTTTTTAGAATTATTTGTTAGTGCTTGTAACCGTCGGTACAGTTTTATAGCTCAAAACAACATTTTACGGATGATAAAAATGTCAAAACATCACGTCAGATATTATCGAATTACAGATGGTTTCAGACACACGTTGAATATAAAAACTATCATGAATGCATAAACCTCAAGAAGATAAATTCACAAGACGTTTCTGACATGAGACAAATGTTTCTCCCAGTTCAACCGTACAGGTAAGAAAATTTGTTTGTCATGATAATGTATTAATAGTTGCTGTTTAGAAACTCAGAAGTAATATAGTTTTATTAGGCCTATATATATATATATATCACACGGGTTGTCTGGAGACTGTATTTTTTGTTAGCTAGTGATCAACATTACTTGACAAAGTGTCTCTTAGAAATCTTATTTCTGGAGCAAATTCGTTAGATCGATAAGGATAACTTGTTGGTGAACTAATTCATCACCTCAAATCTTAATTCGGTAACCGTTCCAATCACATGCTGCAATTTGCAACACATATAAGCAAACAATATTGTTTTTTATCAAGATATTGTTCACTTATATATTGTTTTAATTTACTATTTCAATCAATTCATCATTTAATAAAACTGCTAAAATATGAAACAGCGTAGGAGATACGATCAAACACAACATACCCAAACTCCTGACTTTTGTTATTTTAATTAAGAGAGTGTAATAGTGAAAACATTTGATGGTAATATATTCTAAACTTTCTAAGTGTTAATAGATTTTAGAATTTCTTGGAGTATAATATCATAATGAACATTAACAGGTAATTTACATCATATCTTCTGATTGGTTAAACTGGTGACCCTGGGATTTTTTTATCTGTCATTACCTTGATATATTCCAACTTAACAGATGTTAACAAGCTTTAATAATAAGCAGTATAATTTTAACCCGAAATATGATGTCTCTTATCAGTAAGTGAAACATTCGTCGAAATAAATAGTTCGTAATCACTAGAGGTAGAAATTCTTCTGTTGATCCATCAGTTCGCCACCTTAATGGTAGTGACCATTAAGAAGGAATATACCTAACATTTTGTAACCTTTTAAGTGGTACATTATGTAGCTACTTATATTTTTAAACCTTTCAAGAATATTTATGATCATTTGAAAATTATTTCTTAAATGGTTATTTCCCATTATATTACAACATATAATTGAGGTTGTAGAAATTCTTATGTTATTCAACTTACTTAGAAATAAGACGGGCCCATTTTCTTGCGGGGTTTTGACCTTTCAGTGAACTAGCTGTAACAACAGGAGGTTCTGATTGTGGTTGTAAATCAATAGAGTTTTTGTGAGTTACTTTAACGGGACTCGACATTGGAGTTGTAATTTTAGGATCATTATAAGTACCATTGCCTGGTAATGGAGATTTACACATTGAGCCTGGTTTATCAGCGGTACTATTGGCCATTGTATCAGAAATACTTGAATTTTCAAATTCTGAACCATCTAATGATGTATTATATGAAACAATTGTACCTAAATACTGCCTAGAAGATAAATCTCCAACTTGACTTGATCGACGAAATCTAGAGATTAATTTTCTTACTGGATGATTTGTTGGTAATGAACTCAATGGTGGCTCTTTATTTCTCATTGAAAGTTCCATTTCACGTCTTACATCAGACAACTTTCGGAATATCACCTAAAATAAACAGAAAAAAAATTATATTTCGTAGTTAGCTATTCTATCACAGAAGTCAATATAATTTAATTATAGCATGCTTAAGAACAAATAGCAGGTTTATTGTTTATGTCTGAGACTGTTGCAAATAACCGTAAAAAAGATTTTTGCAATCTTCCAATGAACATGACAACAATAAACCACTGAGTTGCATTCGAAGTATTTTTGGGTTTAAGTCCAATCAACTTGTTATTCACAAAATAATCATTCATTATCATTGATTAGTAACTTGGTTATCGGCAGAGCTGATTTCTCGTGTTTCAAAAATTGTTCTGATGTTAGTCATTTGTAAATATGAAATTATCAGATGATTTACGCAAATCTAGAATTTAAGAAAAAGTATGTAACGTCAGGTTCAGTTACGGGAAAGTATTTAGCTAACTATTGGATTTGAATTGTGATGACTTCATTTCAACCATGACATTAAAAATTCAATATAATGTATATTGCTTTTTACTTTCATTAGGCCTCACAATAGATACACTATAGACATTACTGGTTAAAATAGGTAAAAATACTTTAGTTGATTAATAATTAATTAATGTAAATAGATATAGACATCAAGAAAAATAGCTAACAATGATCATTACAATCCCCAAAAGAAAGATACTTTATTAATAACAGCTATATGAATATTTCATAGAATATATTAAAGAAAATCTCCAAGAAATCATCTATTCAATTAATGAAACATTTCTGTCTTAAACTTAAATGATGGTAGATTGAAAGAATCAATGTACACTGTAATCTAAACCATAGACGTAAAACATCAGTCTATGCGTATTTTTCAAGTGCTTTTATAAAAGTCTTATTTCACTAACTTACGGCATATGTATAATCAAGCTTTCAAGTACATTATGATGAGATCATGAGTCAATTGAAGCTAGCGCATCCACGATCCCGCCTCGCGGTATTCGAATTCAGGACCAGGATCATCGATGCGCATTGCTGAGGAGTTCTACAGTAAGACGAAACGGTCATCCAGTGCTTCCAGGTTTTCCATGGTGGTCTAGCTTCAATGGACTCATGATCTTAACTATATAGAAAAATTACTAAAATCTCCACATGATCCCCTTCTGATACATCATGATGAATTTGTACAACGAGTTAATATAAACTTAGTGTAAAATCGACATAAAACTGAGGACCAATGCAACAATTTAACATATTATTATAATCTAATTACCGATTTTGTACGTCTTCATATAATCAATTATGAATCGTACTCTAGTTTGGTCTACTAACTAACACCTTGAAACTTACTATTCCCCAACACTTTATGTTTCAATTTCAATTATTACAACGTTAGCATTTGTCACGACAAAGGTAAATGACTTAAATGATTTGTAATAAGAAAATGCACTGCTGAGGCATTGGCAATCCATGAATTCAAGCCTGAACTTTGCGTGCAGAAACGATTTGTCCAACCTCTTACCCTTCCTTGGCCCTAATTCCCTCATTGGGTACGTTTTTTGGATTTTTGTTTTTTGTACTTTTATCTGATTATTATCGGTTTTTTGTTTTTTAAATTACTACTTTACATTTAATCTCTAATCAGTTATTATTATTGAATTCACTTAGTATTGTTTGTTTGGATCTTCCCATCGATGTGTTTAGGACTGCAACTGGTCAGTCTCTAATTGGCATATGTGCATACTGTGCGTATTGCCTCGATATACCTTAATTCACAAGCATGGTAAGCAGAGATGGATAGTGGCTAGCAGTGGAATCCAGGACGCGCGTTTCGTCCTATTTCGGACTCGTCAGCTGGATGTACCTGCATCTCAGAGTTGATGTTCACTCTGGGACTCGAACCCAGTACCCTCGCCATCACGTTATCCACTCGGCCACTGAGTCCTGATAGCCACTTGCTTGTGCGATGGGGTGAAGTTTTTATTATTATTTCCTTATACAAGTTTTCTTGATTATTACTCAGATTATTATTATTATGACCTTTGTGTTTGTCGCTCTTCTTCATATCTGTTAATTGAACTATTATCTGACCCATAAATTATTTTCTTCCTTACCCCTTGATTAGTACGTCACCTCATTTGTTATTTATTGTCGAATCCATTTATAAAGATTTGTAATAGCTTTTGTTTACAACTATTATTTGATACTATACAAATTATTGCAAACAAATACTTTAGTCATACTTTTTCGAAACAATATACATTAAATAATGGAACAAAGTCACTTTTTCAAATCAACAACTAAAAATGTTCAGTTGGTGTTGTATACTTTTATATTCCCATTGTTATTTAGGACTGCAGTTGCTCAGTCTCTTGTTGGCATATGTGCATCCTGTCGGAAGATACAAGTATACAACACCAAGTGAATATAACTTCACCCTATTGCACAATCAGGTGGTCATCGGGACTCAGTAGCTAAGTTGATAACACAATGGTGTTTGAAGCGAACGATAGTGGGTTCGAGTCCCAGATATAACATCAACTCAGATGCAGGTACATGCGGCTGACGAGTCCCAAATGAGACGAAACGCCTGTCCATCTTTGCTAACAACTATATATACTTAAAAACACTGGGTAAATGTCTCATCAAAGAATGAAATATAAGTTTACAGAACTATAAACCAACATAAAACTTACTCTATTGCATAAATTATAAGTTAACTCTAAATTTCTTGTAAAACTATTTGCAAATGCATGATAGAAGTTTAAAACAACTCGTAGACGATCTAATCGTATTGTATGCAATGTACAATAAGTCAGCGCTCGAACACTAGCTGCCGCTGGTACTGACACTGTATTCTTCCATAATGGATCACCAAAAACATCACCTTTCCCTTTAAAACAGAAAATAATATTACAAGAATTGTGATATGTTCGAAATTATCTGAAGTTACATAAAGACTTATGATAAGTCAAGAATAATAAAAAGTTTATTGTTTTGATGTTTAGATGAACGCTGTAACTAGTTAAGAAGGTCTAATTTTAAATAGTTGAGAGTTATCATTAGGATAAGTGACATTTGAATATTAAATGGAACCAATAGCTTTCAGAAGATTTTTTGGTAAAGATATAAAATACTACTCAATTTGCAATTCATCGATTATATTTATTGAGTTGTAACTCTATCAAAGTAGTGAACACTAAGGGAAATGAATATGCTTCTTAACTATGTTGATTAGGTTTAGTAGATAATAAAATGCTTGAAAATAGGATATTGTTTAATGCTAAGTCTGTATTTCACAAAGCACTTCTTCTTTGCACTTCGCTATAATCAAATAGAATATTGCTTTAAAACATAAATTGTTCCTACCAGTTTATATACAACTTTGATTAGAGTGACTGTAATCCTTGTTCTACAGATAACCACTGACAAGGTTATGTAACATTAACTTATTGGAATTCACCCTCAAATGCCCTGGTACAGACAAGAGTAGGGAGAGTCCGCTCTCCCTCTCGAAATGCTCTCACATGGCCACGAGTATATAGCCTCTGCCACGAAAGTCCTACTCACTGCCTTCTTGTGGCATTACTGTTGTTTACGAAATTGAGAGGACGAAAAGCGAATGTTCGGCACTCTAACCGGGTCGGTGGACACGGAAAGTCCACCTAGGGGAGTTGGAAAACCCTGATTCCAAACAAATGGTGCACATGGGCTCCAGTATCCTGAGGGAACAAAAGGCGTATGAACCAATCGTTGGTTACCGGCTACCATGGGACAGCATCCCATCACGATGCTCCACTGCCTTGTGGATCAGACCTTTAGGACAAAGGCTCCGGGTGTGGCCTCCTAAGAAAACCACTTGCTTCAGTTTGGGCACCCGGGCAATATCAAAGCCCTCACACAAATCGAATAAGATTTGTACGGCGCATATTTATCTGGTTTTTCCTTGTACCAATATTTGTGTGTTTAAATAAATAATAAATATTGGAAATCATAGCTATTGTTAAATGTTCAAACTTTTTTGTGATAAGAGTAAAAATTAGCCAACCATTGTTTAAGCTTCAAACTTAAACACGTCACTATATTTCCCATTTGTAACAGTATTTCGATTTGCATACTATATTTAGGTTCTATTGAGGATGGGAGAATAAAATGAAATTTTTTTCCGAATAGTTGTTAATTATCTGGCAAACTATATGATATTGGTTAAACATTTTAAATGAAAATATATGATGACCTTAATCCTCTGATATAGTCATTCACTTGTCTAGAGATTCTATCCTTTAGCAACTATTTAGTTGTGATTTTAGTCTCATTTATGCAGGTAGGTTAGAATTTCTCTCTTTCCAGTCATTCTATTTGTTTGTCAGTCATTTATTCTTCCATAGCAAACTAATAACTCAACCAAATCTAGAATTTTATCTGTTCAACACCAAAGGTAGTAATTTATATCTACTTAATAAAAAAATAATGAATAAATAATTTTGTATTTACTTAACAACCATTAAAACTAACATTCTACTCAATAAATACACAGATAATACAGTTTCTTACCAACATTTTAATAAGAAACCAATGAAACTATACCATATTGTAATTTGCCATAGTAACCTTCATATATTTCACTTAACACGATGCTTTCATTATATTAATATAACAGGAACTATGATTTTGATGGAGTTTTGTTCTCTGAGCTGGATGGTTTAGTCATGGAGCTTTGATCATGATGATGTCGTTCAGAAGAACGGTGAAAGCTACACGACCTAACCATCCAGCTCATAGAATAAAACGTCATCAAATTCATCCATCTAAGCTACAAATCTTCTCGAACATCTCAGAAACTATGACAAAAGTTTTATTCAATGAATACTGGATCAATCTATCAAAAGACAATTCTACAGCACCTGTTTATTAGTTTAAGCATTCAACTTCCCAAAATAAAACTGTAGTAAAATAACTCTACTTCTTCTGTTGTTTGGATAGTATCTAGATAGTACCATTAGATATGATATACAGTGTAGTTAAAGGTAGATGACATTATTCTATGTTTGATAAACTATATACATTGTCAGAAGCTATTATCACTGAGAAAGCATACAGTTTTACAGATCACTATACACGTATTACAATAGCTTTAGTATTGCGGAGAGAATTATTTCAGATACCATAACTACTTTTGTTAATGTAATTATTGTTTAGAATATCTTATCTCAAATTACAACTAATAAGAAGGAAGTCAGCACTAATTAATTTGAAGTTTTGTTACCATGACTTATTCAGCGGTAACCCTATTCACAGAATTTTACTGCCTTTTTACGATATTTTGAGTGAATGACAATTACCCACTTTTAAATATTCCAAACACTATGTTCATTGATATATATTGAGTCAACTTTAAGTATTTTGATTGGTTATACTGGGTTTAAAGCAAATAGGTTTATCAGGAAAGAAAACTGATATTTTTACCGTAGTTAGCGGAACAGGAAAAGAATAAGATAGAATAGTTTCATTCATGGTATTGAAATTGGAGTAGCATGACTTATTACCAGAGACAATGTCAGTATCATTTAGTATAACTGTTATATCCCCCGGTGAATTACGAATGGTAACTTTTAGGTCTATTTATGGATCAATGTGATATGCCTATTTCCTATTGTACAATTATTGCGTAACTGAAATATTCATATTCGTATTTCTCTTATCATTAGCTTTATTTTGACCTTTGACTTATTATCATACGATTCTTGAGTTATAATCAGTTTATTGATTACTTTGGTTTGCATAAAAACTCAGTATGTTTGTAAATAATGATTCATATTGCCGAGGCTGTTATTTGTGTTCTGGACTCAACTGGCTGGGCTAGGCATATAGCAGGACCCAATAGTAATCAAGACTGCTCGTACGATTTTATGCATCACTGCTCCGATCGATAATCACTCCTCCCTCATTGGCACGAAAGCAACTATACGTTATAAAAACTGGTGACGGGGATGAAACAGGAATGCTACATTTAGTAGGCAGTGAAAAAGTTAGTGAAGATAATGCCTGTAACAAAAAAATCATCCGCAGTTATATAGTGTGTGACAACTTATACTTTTTAAATATACTGTAGTGTTGGAGACAGTTAAATGTTGAACAAGTTTGTTAGAAAAATTTAAATCATTTATTTGTTAATCTAAACAATTTATAGTCATTTGCTTCAAGAATACGGATTTAATGAACTTGACTTATCAGGGCACAGAATAAGGTACGTTTTTTATCATGGACTAAAAATCAACCGGAGAAAAAATGAAAACCTTGAAGCGATGAGTTTTTAATTTTTAAATTTTGGTTACAGAATGCGATATTTGATTAGTTTTTTTTAACCAATCTACTGTGAGAGAGAACAAATCAGGTTTCAGATGAAGACGAAATCAGGAAAGAATTCTGAAGATGGACAGGACATATATTGCGGAAATCATCACATTCCAATACGAGGTAAGAGCCAACTTGGAATCCTGAAGGGAAACGGTAAAGAGGAAGGCCGAAGAGCACATTACATCAATAATTGAAAGCAAATATGCAAAGGATGAATAGCAACTGGAAAGGATTGCCCAGGAAACTGTTGTTTGGAATACTGGTGAGGAGCCTATGCTTCTCCTCGAGGGATAACATACGTAAATAAGTACGTATGTATGCTGTTGTTTGATCCATGGATTATAATTTTATATCCCCAAAATTTGGATTTCATTTGATGCATAATATAATGTGATCTTTACCAAACTTAATCATTATCATTTGTCGCAGTTGATGCTTAGGTCTCTACAGAATATGCTAATACATTAAAAACTTCATTGACTCCAAAAATTTTTGTTAACAAATATTGAATTGTTTTTACACAATAAATACTAAATATGAAAAGATACCGTATAATTCTTACCGAGTATCGCTATCACTTCATCATCTTGCAATACTTCTAAAGTACCACTTGCTATAAAACATAATTGATCAACACTTTCACCTTGATGACAGATTAAATCACCTGGTGCTGTATGCAATGTTTGAAAGTTAACAGCTAATGAACGTCGACAGCCATCACTTGCTAAACGAAATGCAGCATGACTATTGAATACACAACGATTTAAATGAACAGAAATATCTGCTTGCATATCTTTTGGACAATAGTTTAATACCTTAAAATAATTAGAATGTTAATATAACAATCTAATTTAATGTATATTTGAAAATTAGAGTGAATGATTGCTTTCAGTAGAAAGTATAGTATATTGTCAGTACATAGATGATGATAAAACTATCAAATGAATTGATGTATGAAAAATAACACATAGCACAGTGTGTACCTTCAGGTTATTTCGATAGTTTTTGTAACAGGAAATATTAATGCCAAAATGAATAAAACTTTCCTGTAGACTTTAATCATTCTTATGTTTACAACACTTATCTTCATTGGTCCTTTAGTACTTATTGCTTAAATGAATCTACTTATATGTGGTTATCTATTTCTTGTTGATCAACTTCTATTTTCTTCTTAGCCTAGTAATAGTAGCTTGACATCTTGATAAATGTCTTAACTAAAATTTTCTTTTCTCAAAAAGACAAGAAGCTGTCCCGATTGCCAACTGGTATATTTTTATCAGAAGAGGGTCTGTGGAGATTTTAGTAATTTTATAGTTGAAATTATGAGACTGGTAGATCCTGAGATCGTAGAGGTGCACTGCTGAGGAGTCCCACAATAGGACGAAACAGCCGTCCACTGCTTGCAGGCTTTTCATGATGGTCCAGCTTCAACTGACTCATGATATATTTTTCTTGTTCCTTTCCTTAATTTATGATATAGTTAGGCTATAATCTGATATATATTTTTATATATGTGATTACTCCAAAATTTATTTGTCGCAATCATTGTCTAAATTGTATTGAATGACATTGTCATATCATGTTTCAGTCCCAAATACTAAAGTATGATTTCCAAACAAAGTATACACAATATAGTTACTTCGCTAGTCAGCACTATAATGGGCCAGGTAATAAATAACTTTACACTGTTAAAAGACATTCAGTGAAAATATATTTACATATGTTTTCTGTTTAACATAGTTTAGTTGTCAATTGGATTTACGACTTCAGACTATGTTATATAGTAAACTAAGCATCATTATTTTGCAGCCTTACTTGAAGCTTAATTTGTTAACTATAATGAAACTGTTGATTAACAAATGATACACAACTTAAAACTAGAGTCATTTGCATTGATTAAACTTTATTTTATAGTTGAAATAATGAGTTAATTGAAGCTAAACCACCATGGGAAACCTGGAAGCACTGGACGGCCATTTCGTCCTATTGTAGGACTCCTCAGCAGTGCACATCCATGATTTCAACTATAAAATTACTGAAATCTCTTCAAAAGCCCCTACTGATAAACTTCATTTGTCACAACAAAACACCCTAACTAGTAATAGGATGAACAGAAAATGAGAAGAAAAAAAATAGTTGCTATCTAACTTTTACATTGATAGACAATTGAATGTTTGTTGTCTTTTTTGTCATGCATCGTTTTGTTGGATCAGTTTTTTTATGTTATATTACTTGTTTGGCTGTCAGTATTCACATTGACTAAATTCAGATATATGTGGAATAAATTTGAAAAGATTTTGAGTAGTCTACTTAAACAGTAGTCAGCTCTAATAATAAATCACTCTATTCAAGTTGATGTAAAGGTTTTGTACTATAGCTGAATACCATGCTAATATATTATACTATATAAATTATACTAGAATTGTGTGCTATTTAGATCATCAAACTAGTGGGACTTGGCTTATATTATATTACTAATAAAGTTCAATATATTACTTAGAAATGCCTGATTGTCGTTTAAATCATCTTTTCAAGTAACTAATATAGTAAGACCTTATTTATTATTATTAAGGAAAATTATTTAAATTTCAATCACTGAGATTATTTCAAAAATAATTTCTCTGAAACATATTTTCTACATACTCGGAGCCCAATTTCTGTCAAACTATTCATTCAAATATTGACTAACATTTATATATATCATATTTCAGAGGGGGTTTTGTGGAGAATTTAGTTTTTTCACAGTTGAAATCATGAGTCAATTGAAGCTAGACCACCATCGAAAACCTGGAAGCACTGGACGGACGTTTCGTCCTATTATGGGACTCCTCAGCAGTGCGCATCCACGAACCCGCTCTCGCGAGCGAGATTCGAATCCAGGACCTACCAGTTTTGAGCCGAAGCCCTTAACCGATAGACCACTGAGCTGGCATCCAACGGTGTTAATGTCTAACTTCAACCAATCCACGATATTGAGCGACCGTTCACCAATTGTCTTCAGTGAGATGATATCTCTACAACAGACCTGGTAGAACTCCACTGGCCACTGCTTCCCACTAGAACTCAAGGAAATATCTCTTGAAGTCAGTGGATGCGTACTGCTGAGGAGTCCCATAATAGGACGAAACGGCCGTCCAGTGCTTCCAGGTTTTCGATGGTGGTCTAGCTACAATTGACTCATGATTTCAACTGTGAAAATATATCATATTATTTAGTTATATAATATACCCTTGTGGGCCAGGGTAATTTTGAATTGGTTTTCAAGAGAACCAGACACCATCCAGCCTTTCACGTAACAACCCAAATAGTACAGCTCAATTTCGCCCCCAGGAGAACCAGACACTATATAGGCTTCAACGCTATAATCTGAACAGCACAGCTCAATCCTGTGGCGCGACCACACAGGTACCAAGCACCCTGATGGACCATTCACACCATTCATATACACATTCAAATCACATGTATAATTATTCCGGTCAGTGTTCGCATAAATCAATTGTGCACAGCATGAACAGGCCAAAGTTGACCCATTCCGATTACACGACAGTCAATCTCCTTAATTTTAGCAATGGCGATATGCCTTACAATGCCTCAATGACAAAAGCCCTTGAGAACAATGAAAAGTAACCAACAGTATGAATGAAATCGGTTAACCAGCAAACCAACTTTTCACATGAACAGTCAGCATAACGTGCCAAAGTAATTCCCAACCATCCACAATGTCAGTGGCGAACCTCCAGTCTCATATAAGACCTTCAGCTTCACAGGCAATATATATCATATACATATACCATAAACTATTCTTTCAAAATATTTGCTTGTGGCTTGCTTAAAATTATATTAACTTTTCAGTTAGAATAATATCATCCTTAATATAGGCCTTTCATTACAACAAACAACATGAAACATATTGTCAACTTCTTTCAAAATAATTCATTTTTGTATTGTTTGTCTAAATCTTCCCATTGGTGTTTAGGACTGTAATTGATCAATCAACTCTGAGATGGAGGTACATCCAGCTGACGAATCCCAAATAGGACGAAACGTACGTCGTGGATTCTACTACTAACCACCATCCATCTTTGATTACAATGCTTTAAACCTAATTATAAGATTTATTGAATTTTATTCTAGATATTTACCGAAGAAAGTCATGTTAAAATTTAATATAAGTGCAATTTTAACAAAAGAACATCTGTCAGTAATACATTAACACGGTTTCATTATGAAACTTATTTCTAGTAAAGAATATATTTTACTATAAATTAAATGTAAAGCTCAACAAAAACTCACTTTCACTGTATCAATTCCTTTGGTTACTGACCAAGATGATGTAATATAATCAATAACACGTTCACCTAACTCTCTTGGAACTTCATGAATTTTTAAAAAATCTTTAACTCCTTTCATCATTTCATTATATCGTGTACGTGTTGCATACATTTGTTGAACAATGGTTGTTACATTCCCGAATATAGTAGCATAAACTAAAGCTGTCATTAAGATTTTTAAAAAAATGATGAATTTTATTTGAGCTAAATAATTTAAACATATTAAGTTTATTGTTTTTTATATTGCAGATAGAGTAATCAAATTGGCTCCATATTCAAAGCATTCACTTCAAAGTAATATTAACAGAGAAGAAAGATCAACAGGTCTGATTAAATGGAGTTGTGTCTACATTTAGGGTGAACAATTGGACAAAAAAGTTATCAAAGAAGATTACTAGAAATGAAAGGAAAATTAAACTAGAGTGTTTACCGAAATATTAGAAAACCACCGTGGTCATCCTATCCCGTAGAGAAACATCGGAATGAATAAAGAGGATTCTAAACAAACATAATATAAGCGTGCATTTTCGGGATAATGATACCATAAGATCAGCATTAGTAGAAGTTAAGGTAGATTTCCAAAGTAAGAACAGCAGAATATGGTCTATGAGAACAACTGTGATGATTGCAATGCAGCTAATGTGGGAAAAACTTGAGAATAGGTTGGCGATAGCGTTGAATGCGTTAGAAACAGGGCTCATGATCAATTTTGACAGGACCAAAAATACTTCAGAAAGGTTTTGGCATGTTTTCAAGAAGATTGACTGCAGAAGCGTTGTATATATGAGGTAATATAAACATCTTAAACAGGAAAGATGTTATTCAACTAACTATCACATTCAAATGTTCATTGACAGGTAATTGATCCCTATCTTTATCCAACCTGTTTATCTCACGTGCATCGTTATTCAGACAAAAGTTAATCTGAAATATTTTATCAATACAATTATGTATTTGACGATTCTCATGTTACATTCACATCGACAATTCAAAAAAACAATTTCAACCTTCGAATTGCACTCTTATGTTTACTTCGTATAAAAACAAATAAACACATAATATCAAATACTAATATCGTAAACTTACACATGCGCACACACACTCACTATCACCCATTACTTTATCTTCACATTGTAAACTTTTCATATGATTAGCATCCAACTGACTCGTGTGATACTACTTACTAAAGTCAACATCTGAATATGATTGGTTAAGAACAGTATATGTTTGATTTTATTGTAAAAAATATTAATTATTCTTTGATGGTTTTGATTGCTACCCTGAAGAAGTCCAGATAAGTTTGCTAGACGAAACATCGGAATTATTTAAATTTCAATCTCTGAGATTAGTTATTATATACTTTGTATTAAAATCTTATTTTTTACTCTATCAGGATCGAGTTGTCATTTATACCCTTAAGGGTCATTATTTCAAACTTCATTTTAGCATTTAAATCACTGAAATGGCATTCAATGGTTTACATATTTAAGTTCAGTCAATTCGTAATATCGCACAACCGTATTCCAGTGTATTCGTTTGAAATTAATTAATTGTTACTTTGCTTCACTCGGTTTGCCAAGAGCAGCTTTATATTCAAAATATTCATGAATTCCGTTAATGTTGTAGTAGGAATATATATATTCTATTAGACTATTAAACTGCACTAAGAAAGACTTGAAACATATGGCATCATCACCACCCAGTGATTAATCAATTGTGATCACATCTCAGTCCAACAGGAGGTCGGTCACGGACTGGATAGCTCAGTGGTCACGTCTCTGACTGTGAAGCTGGGTGACACAGGATCGAATCCGTCAGGGAGCACCAGTTCCCTCAAGATTACAGCTACACTTTGCGGACGAGTGCAAAGTAGCACGAAACCTAGGTCCAAGGTTTCCTGTTGACCACCTCCAACCATAGTGCACGCAGTGTCGAGTCACCTGGACTAGTGACAATATTGCAACTTCATCGATATCATTCGATTCTATTAGACTACCGTATGTGTTGATGATTGATAAATAAATTTAAACAATCTACTAGCCTACTTGTCCTTGTGGAGCAGGTTATGTCGGTCGTACAAAGCGAGCAGTTGTTGAAGGAATATCTGAGCATTAATTTGTTTGGTTACCTGAAGTAGGATACAAACTGATCATTAGCCCAGTTCTTGAACAAAAGTATAATTGTGGTCATACCCTACCACATCAATCTTCATTCAAAATCCTTTACAAATTAAAAAGAATTGACTGTAAAAAATGTTAGAGTGAGGAATTTGTACACAGACGAGAGTACATTAATTCACCATTTGACATCTGAACTAAGTGTATAGAAGAACAATGTTTAACCCCTTATTCTCCCACGGTCTTACTACATCTTTGAATTTTACAAATTATTTTGCTAATTATTAACTTGTTTTCTTTCTTTACTAGGTAGACAGTTATCTTTATTTTTTATTTTATATATTACCACCTCTTATCACTTCTAAAACTATTAAGTAACATAAACTGCTTAGGCAACTCCCTTTTTGTTCAATACTTGAAAACTTTGATTACTCTGTAATAACAGCCTTCTACCATAGTACTTATAACCTAAAAAAAACTGTTTTGATAATCAGAGATGGATAGTGGCTAGCAGTGGAGTCCGGGATGCGCGTTTCGTCCTATTCAGGACTCGTCAGCTGGATGTACCTGCATCTCAGACTCGTTGATGTTCACTTTGGGACTCAAACCAGTACCCTCGCTTCAAACGCCATCACGTTATTGTAATTGGCTTATCGTAATTGCCTTAATTCACAAGCATGGCTATATCGAGACAATACGCACAGTATTCACATATACCAATTATAGACTGACCAGTTGTAGTCCTAACACGTCGATGGGAAGATTCAAACAAACAATACTGAATGTTTTGACAATGTTTACTGTTTTATGCATTATTAATTTATTTTCATTAACTTCTCCTTAAATACATTTGGCTATCTTTGATAATTTTGAAAAGTTCCTCCCATTTTATCATAGAATACTACATGTATAAACTACATATAAATACGATTGTACAGCTTCTGAAAAAAATTTCTTTGCTGAAACATCTTCATTTTTCCGTTTACAAAAATTATTATCAAAATGAAGAATATTTTTGCTGAATTGCTTTCAAACTATTTTTCTAAGAAAAAGAAATTCTATCTGGATTTCGTTTATAACAGTTAGCTATAATAAACTAAAGATGTGAATAAATATCAGTTTCGTCCTGTCGTGGTACTCTTCAGTAGTGTGCATCCACGATCCCCCCTCGCGAGCGAGATTCGAACCCATTATCTCTCAGTCTCGCGCTCAAGTTTTTAACCTCGAGTTCACTGAGCCGGCATCCAACCGTGGTAATGTCTAACTTCAACCACTCCACGAATTTGAGCGACACATCCATCATTGTCTTCAGTCAGTTACTATCACATAACAGATCTGGTTGAGCTCCACTGGTTACTGTTTCTCACTAGAACTCCAGGAAATATCTCTTGAAGTCAGTCACTAGTAAGAATATGATGCTAAATTTCGTGGATTGGTTGAAGTTAGACAATAACACCATTGGATATTGGCTCAGTGATCTAGAGGTTAGGCTTTCGCGCGCGTGGCTGATAGGTCTTGGGTTCGAATCACGCTGAGCATGATCGTGGTGAGCAGTGCTGAGGAGTTCCATACTTAAACGAAACGGTCGTCCAGTGCTTTCAGGTTTTCCGTGGTGGTCTAGCTTCAATTGACGCATGATTTCAACTATAAAAAATTACCACTTTGTTTATTCACGCACACAAAGAATAATATGAATGAATTATCTGATTCTTTCTCTGAATAATCTCTGACACCAAAAGCTTTGATTTAAGATTTAAGTTAAAGTTTACAAAGTTGTAGAATCAATTAATGAACCCTTGTAATTTCGACTATAACAATCATCCATAATACAAAAAAAGAATCAAAATTTTTCATATCCAAGAGGTCACTTACCACCTATAAGCATACAACAAATTGATAATAATTTTTCACTTTCTGTAAATGCGGCTACATTACCAAATCCAATTGTGGTAAGTAATGATAAACTAAAATATAATGCTGTTATATAAGCAGTCCATTTCTCTTTAGAATTTTGTAGAGGTAAATTTGATGATGATGATAATATATGATAAACATTATTATTATTATATTCTTGTTGTTTTAAACTTTTAGTCATAGTTGTATCATTTTGTAATGTTTCATTGATACATATATTACTAATTGAACAATTAGTAATATTAGTTAATTGTAAGAAATGATTCTTCGACTTCATCGATGATGCTGATGATGATGGCGATGATGATAATGGTGATGATGATGTTGACGATTCAATATATGAAGGTGATGTTGATTGTGAATTCGAATTAATCAATGCGAAATTCACTACTGAATTATGTACACTAGTAATATGTTGATTTAATAATTGTGTTTTATTTAAATTTATCATAGATACTGTTAAACTATTATCATATAATGTAAATTCTTCCCAATTTTGTGGTTTTAATGAATCATTATATATTCTTGGTATCCAACCATAATAAATTTTATTTTCTATATCAAATATACCAACAGCATACCATGCACATGCAAACCAATGTGCTAATAGAAAAAAACATAAAATCATTAATAATAATAATGTGGATACATATTCTAAATATTGATCAATTCGTCTAGCTGCACGTCCTATTCGTAATAATCGAATGATACGTAATGCATCCATTAGATAATAAACTTCCTATGAATGAATATTTTAAAGACAGAAAAGAAATAAACCATATTGTTAGTAAAATGTTGTTAAAATTATATAATTCATACAAATAGGGTACTATAAGGTAAAATTTTTAATCAAACAATATTGAACTATTGTGGTGTTGGCTACTTATATCCACATAAGTAGTATATAATGATGGTCAGGTATTGAATGTATTTCGGTAGAAGATCGATAACGAAAGAATGGAAACGAAATGCAATCGGTATGAAAATGCATGAACAATGAAATCAGACAAAAGGGACTGATATTTGCAGAAGGAACAGTTAAGATTGAGACAATTGATTGACAGTTTGCAAATTAACTATCTACTATATGATTCACATATTCCTTAACTTTGTGACTGAATACGTTCGGTTGTCCTCACTCGTGTTCTTGTTCACTACGCTATGAATAATTAACTTTACAGAAAATAGTTTTCTGAATTAATCCCGATTTTCCTGATTTCTATGATGATTTTAGTTAGATTAGCTCATAATTTCAAATAATTATAATATTTTTAGTGAGTATTCAAAAATAGGAGATATCTAAGCAAATCATTGTTTAAACACAAACTTATATTCCTGCTCTCCTTTTATAATGGCGTAAAATTTAATGTTAATAAAAATGATAGACAATCCTGATAAACGGCCATCCAGTGCTTCTGGGTTTTCCATTGTGGTCCAGCTTCAATTGACTTATGATTTCAACTATATATAAAAAATTACTATTTATTTCCACAAACAACTCCTTATAATTGTTAGAAAAATATGATTGGCAATTAAAAGATTGAAATTGTATGAATTAGATACGGAATAAAATGCTAATATAGAAAAATAGTAATATCATATTATCTTTGGTTCTGATTTCCTGATGAGATGAATACAGTTTTCTATGGAATTTGAAATTAATATCTTTTCAGCAGTTAAAAAAGAGTGAGTAAATGGAGACTAAAAGGTATATTGATATATCTGTTTATTCTTCTGTTTTATAATAAAAAGCTGACTGGAAAATTTGAAACTGATTTGGTCAGTACTTCTAATTATATATTTTCGAATTCAAAGAAACTGGTTAAAATCAAGAATAACTAATCGTAGTAGACATTAGCAACTGTTGACTGATAACATTCTTTAGCGTTACTCCTTTCTCTTACCCTATATAAATCGCTAATCAATTTCATTTATGAATTTTTGAAGTATGTTGGCACTACATCGTTAGCCTATGTTCCAAAATGGGGGTTAGTTGCCAGTACACGGTAGTATGATCGACTGTCCGATTGACTTCATAAAATGTAGGAACCGTACATTAAATACTTAATCTGCACATCTTCCATCAGTTGTCTCTCACAAACTTCATCATTCCTTCATTTTTGTTGTTATGACAATTACTGTCTGTTTACATTCTTGTTCTCCTCAATTCGATCTTATCAATTTTCTGCAACCAGGTATTCCACTTCCGATTGGTGTTACATACTACTTATATATGTCAGCATAAGTAACATGTACCACATAACGACTAGTTAATCATTACACAAATATTCATGTTAAAAGTATCAGTGGCTACATCCGAGATAATCTTATGTAACTATGTAGAGTCACTTTCTAGGTAACTAATATGAGGCATTAGCAGTGCACAGAATTAGTAAAACTAAATTCTTTTAATCTCCGTCAACAGAACCCCAAATTGTTTTCAACATGTAAGCAGTGGATACATTTTTGAATATATAAGAGTATTTATACCGGTTCTACTCTTTACTATAGTCTAACTCCCTTCAATTGTGCTATTGTTATCGTTGTTATTTAACGTATTCAGAGATTGATTTACACCGTAGATATTGTCTTCTAAGTTATTTACGGTAGATGCTTTATTCTGTCAGTGGATAAACTTAACATTAATGCAAGTTAATAGAAAATTTATTCTTCTTTAACGAAATTTGACTAGTAATTACCTAATTCTACAACTGTAAATGAATCACTTCATCATTTTATAAGGTCACTATTAATGAGAAGATAGATAAACAGTAATATTCAGACTTCTGTATACGACTGATTGTTAAAAACGCTCATTACGTAATGTATACACTTGAAAAATATTTTATAACTAAATGTTCAATGTTTTTCGAGGTTATGCTTCCTTTTTGTGAAATGATTTAATAGTGCTCACAAATAATCTAGTCCTTTACTAGAATCTAAGTATTATCCACTAGCATGTATGAGTTCTCTTGTATCGTTCACGTAGTGATGAGAAGATGAACTATTCAGTTAGCATTTCCATTACTTATATAACTTCGTTGAGTACTCAGTTCGTAACATATAGATCAAGGACTTTTGAGCTTCTGTGACTTTATCTTGATTTCAAATTCAATGACACTGTCCATTAAAATTCCTGTTACAATGGTTCGATGTATTTTGCGAAGATAATTAGCCATCTAGCATAGTACCTTAATATATTTGTCGATTTAATATGCGTACTTCAGTATTGAAAGTTTACAATCTAATCTAAGGTTAGTCATTGCACCTTAAAGTCATAAATGCATGAAGTGAGTTTTTTTTAAAAATTTAACATCTGGATCATAACTATCATGAGTTATCATAAATATTATGTTCACCGTTATAAATATCAACACATAGTAATTGAGTCCTAAGTATCAATAACTGAATAATACAAACTTCTACCAAGAAATATTGCATATTTTGAGTACGATGTCTATGTTTATACACTAACTTAGTGAATAACAGTTTGGCATATGAAGGCATAGATATTGGGATCGGGGTACGTCCGCCTAAAAAATTTTAATTAGTATGAAACAATCATCCTAGATTGCAATGATAGTCATAATCTGTAAATACTCTTACTTGGGTATATATATACATATATTTAAACGCAACAGAAAAATTGACTGATCATAAAGTATTTTCACAGTTGAAATCATGAGTCAGTTGAAGCTAGACCACCATGGAAAACCTAGAAACACTGGACGGCCGTTTCGTCCTATTATGGGACTCCTCAGCAGTGCGCATCCACGATCCCGCATCCACGAGATTCGAATCCAGGACCTGCCAGTCTCAAGCCGAAGCCCTTAACCGATAGACCACTGAGCCGGCATCCAACGGTGTTAATGATCATAAAGTAACAAAATTTGATTTGTTTTTAATTTGGAATACGTTCAAAAGATCTTCTGAAAAGTTTTACTCTTCTTTTTTTTAAAAAAAGACTAAAATTTAAGAAATTTGTTTATTGATCAACACTAGAAAATGCATTATATTCAATTGACTGCCATAAATCATATGAGGAAAGTATAAACTGTTTTATTACTTCATTTTTAGGTGGTGATACAACCAATATCTATGCCAAAAACAAAAGAAATTATTGAAAATGATAAAATTTTCAACTTCTTTAACTTGAATCACTTAGTATTGTTTGTTTGAATCTTCCCATTGATGTTTAGCATTGCAACTGGTCAGTCTCTTATGTGCATACTGTGCGTATTACCTCGATATAACCTTAGTTCACAAGCATTATAAGCAAAGATGGTTAGTGGCTAGCAGTGTAATCCAGGACGCTATATCGAGGCTATACGCACAGCATGCACATATGGCCCATAAGAGACTGATCAGTTGCAATGCTAAACATCAATGGGAAGATTCAATCAAACAATACTAAGTGCATTTAAACTTCACCTCATTGCACAAGTAAATGGCTATCAGGACTTGGTAGCTGGGTGGATAACGCAATGGCATTTGAAGCAAAAGGTACTGGGTTCTAGTCTCAGAGTGAACATTGACTCTGAGATGCATATACATTCAGCTGACGAGTCTCAATTAGGACGAAACTCACATCCTGGATTCCACTGTTAGCCACCATTCATCTTTGCTTATATAACTTGAGATCTTTAAACCCAAAAGTAGTCTAATATGTTTTAAAGCCAGTTGGAGAAAAGCGAATTTATTGATTTATTGACAAGAATTCTTTCACTGATTATCAGTTCCTTACTTTTTGGTTTAATATTTGTCAAGTTTTAAGAGTTACGCTAAGCATTTATCAGAATTATTTATTCAGAAATACATGAATTATGGTTAAGTGTATAATATTAGAAAAAACAGAAACATGATTGTGGTTTTGCATTCTGGAAGAATAGACTGAATTGAGAATGGTTAATTTCTATTCTGGACAATATAGTTTTTCATTAGCTTAGACATTTTGTTGAAATTGGTTATCATATACTTTACATCACCGATTTATTTTTAGCAAAACTACAGTGAAAACTACAATCCTTTCGTGTTTCATTGTGATTTTATTTAGACAGTTGAACTTTTGGAATGTTTCAATCTATAACAATAAATATGCTACAAGGTATTCATTTAATGTTTAAAGGGAAATAGATAGTAAGCTACCATCTAACATTCCTAAGACCTGTTGAGAATAATATAAAGTATGGTAATTACAAGTATAAACTTCCTTAATCATATGAAACTGGTGTTTTCGTTTCATAGATTACTTCTGTAGAGTAAATGTTTGCTTTACTCTTTTGAAATAAGGTTTAAATGTGTTGAATAAGCATAATTTGTATTAAAACATGATTTCAATTATGTTTCTCATAGTGTGGTGAGGGTTACGTATATCCACATAAGCACTATAAGGTGAGGGTCAGACATAAAATGTATTTCACTAGAAGATCGATAAGGAAAAAACCAAAATGGAATGCAATCGGTATGAAAATGCATGAACAATGAAATCAGAGAAGCTGAACTGGTATTTACAGAAGGAACAGTCAAGATTGAGCCACTTGATCGTTATTTTGCAAATTAACTATTTACTGTATGGTTTCGTGGATGCGCACTGCTGAGGAGTCCCATAATAGGACGAAACGGCCGTCCAGTGTTTCCAGGTTTTCCATGGTGGTCTAGCTTCAATTGACTCATGCTTTCTACTATGAAAAATACTAAATCTCCACAAAACCCCTTCTGATAATTAATACTGTATGGTTGTCAGATTTTAGTAACATAATCTGTAATTTAGTGTTCAAATACATTTGATTGTCCCCGCTCGTGTTCTTGTTCATTACAATAGGTGATAACTACATAAAAATTAGCTGTCTGTAACAGATGATTGTGGGTGATTGTGTTTGATACCTCAAATACTTTTAATTACGTCATTTATTGAGATGGACTTAAGAAATTCAGACCTATGATAATATACATAGTAGCAAAGATATCTGATAATATGATGTAACCAAAAAAATTACTATGACTCACAGTGTTATTTACAGGCCAACAATATTTTAATATCTCATATGGAAGACAAGCCAATAAGTCTAATGTAAACCAACCGCTCAAATAATTCATTCGAATAACTGGAGGATCAGCAACCACCTCACCACCGGCTCCAACAAAAGATGTATGAAAATTCAATACAATATCTACACCGAAAATAATATCAGTAATCGCATCTGTTATAGTTAATAGCTCTAAAGTTGTTGGATGAATCCATTCTTTTTGATTATTTGTCCTTACACTTAAAGATTCAGAGGAAGGAATCCATGCTGGTCGAGGAATAACTGCAACTCTTAATGGAACAATGATAGCTGTGTAACCAGTAAGCAATAAAATTGTCCAATCCCATACAATTCGAAAAACTGAGTAATGTAATAGTACATGTTTAGGTGGACATGGTGGTTCTGGACGATAACGTGGAACTGATTCAGGAGCTGACCATTGATTACTAAAAAGATCGTCTACATCTCCATTTATATTTGTACCCTAAAATAACAATAAAACATATGAATCGAATAAATGAGTTCAAATATTGTTTTTTTTTCTATAAAGTCTAAACTGATAATTTAAAAGATCTCAATTGAAAACTGTTATGTATATGTAAATGTACTTTTGAAATTCGCATCAGTACAATTTATGATACGCTTTATTTGTAAACACTTTGAATTATCATCTGTCTAAAATCTATAATTCGAAAAATTATTGTTCGGTTTGTAAATTTTTGAGTTGTTATTAAACATTCATCCATAATCATATAAAAACTGTTTTTGAGATAGAGAAAATTTGTAGCTCAGGTGGACGATAAATATCGTCGTATTTGAGAGTCAGCTGGATGTACATGGAACCCAGAGTTGTTTTTCACATTGAGACTCGAACCGAATACCGTTCGCTCCAAGCGCCATTACACTATCCACTTAGCTACTGAGTCCTATTTACTAATAAACCTTGTGGTTTAAGACAATATCAAGACAATCCGCACAGGTTAAACATATGCCAACAAGAGACTGATCGATTGCAGACCTAAACAGAATTAGGGAGATACAAGTAAACAATACCAAATGAATATATTTTATCAATCATTCTTTATCAAACATTTTAAAATCATGCAGTTATCGCAAATTTGATCTTATCTGTCTTTGAAATCCTCTCAACTATTACGCCACCCACCCTTTATGCTTCCTTCATTCTAATACCTAATAACCTCTGACCTTTCCTTGCATATATATATATAATTATCATTGATAACCTTTTATTATTCCAATCCTTTACATTCAATTATTTCAATTGCTCCACACTGTTCATTACCCCAATGTTAATACATATTTGGCTGTATGTAGTTGATGAGATACCCCGAAATATAATGAATTCATATTATTCTGCATCAATATTTCTTTTAAAATCATTTTGAAAGCATTGACTTTCCCAATCTAATCCCTTTTCTTTATAATAACATACATCCTTCTTCAGTTAGCATTATTTGGTTGAATCTTCCCATTGATGTTTAAGATTGCAATTGATCAGTCACCTATTGGCATATGTGCATACTGTAAGTATTGCCTCGATATAGCCTTAATTCACAAGCTTTGTAAGCAAAGATGGAGGCAACACTCACACTAGGCATATATGCCAATTAGAGAATGACCATTTGCAGTCCTAAACATCAATGGAAAGATTCAATCAAACAATACTAAGTGAATTTAAACTTCACCTCATTGCACAAGTAAGTGGCTATCAGGACTTGGTAGCTGCGCGGATAACGCGATGTCGCTTGAAGCGAAAGGTACTGGGTTCGAGTCCTAGAGTGAACATCAACTCTGAGATGCAAGTACATTCTGCTGACGAGTCCCAAATAAGATGAAACGCGCTTACTGAATTCCACTGCTAGCCACTATCCATCTTTTCTTACAATACATCCTGCTTATTTGTCGAACCTACAAATCTCTTAAAAGTACTTCAGCAAATAAAACCAACGATACAATCAAAATATAGTAATATTATCTTTGTAAACAGACACTTACTTTGATATTTCCAAGCTTTTTTGAATTCAAAACAGTATTGTTGGACTTTTTATTTACTCGTTTCTTAAATATATTATATTTATGCTTTCTAGATTTAATTTCTAAATTATATAAATTTAATTCACCAGATTCTAATTTATTTAATGATTTCATATAACTACTACTTATCATATTAGATGGTAGATTATCAATAATATTTGATGCTGAATAATGATGACAAGATTTCGTTGATTTACGTTGATTTCGTTGATTCAATGGAATAATCAATTCAATTTCATCGTTTTTATTATTACTATTACTATTATTATTATTACTGCTATCATTGGTGATGGTTAATTCATTTGTGTTGTTTATATTTTTATCCGATTCCGAAGATTGTTGATTTTGTTGTTTTTCAGTGGATTTCAATTGAACACCTTGAATTGTTTCATTTTCAACATTTAATTGTGGTGAATATATTTTTTCTGGATTATCTGTAATTGAGTTTTCAGCTTTCTGTCTTACCATAGCAAATACTAGACGTGCAAATTTTCCCCAACCTTAATATAAATATATATAAAATGAAATCGAATTAGATTTTATTTTCCAAAATGTTTAATGTTAAGTTTAAAAGATCATTATACGGAAGAAATTTAAAGATACTTAAGATAAACTTGATAGATTCACATATCTCATTTGTTAATGTGCAGACATATAAGTATTATTTCGAAATCGCTTGGTAAAGAATAGCAAACTTGAAACTTATCCATCCTGTTTACAAGGTTTAATAATTTGTTATCAGTCTTATAATTAGGTTTAGCTAATACACATGTTTGTCTATTTAATTTTAAATGAGTTTTCATCTCCATCCTTTATAGCGATTTTAGTAGTTTCTTAGAAGAAAGCGGATGAATTGTAAGTTATTTTAGTGCATACATTAATTCGAACAATGAATGATGACCCTGCCCATATTTATCCTAATATTTGTAAGCTTCAAAGGAATTCGTTTTATAGAGTATCAATAAAAAAACACGTGGCATCAATCTGAATTTGCGCAGTATTTGTTGTTTCCTTTCTACAATCGTATAACATATTTGCTTTCACTACTATAAATTATCTTAAATACTCTATCGGTGTATCATCCTTTGAATTAGTTCTCAAGTTATCGTCAGATTCAGGAATTTTAAACCTAAAAGTTCCAATCCTAAGTTGATTATTGATACAGTATTTTACAATTTCATTATAAGTAAACATTTGTTGGATAAAACAGTAAAAACTGAAATGTTTGTTAACTTAGATACTACACATGAGGTTTATCAGTGATACAAATCAAAGTTTATCATTGGTCAATGTCTAGCTACAGCAGTATGATACATTTTCTTACTAAACTCGATAGGTTCTTCAGACTGATGAAATTGTGTAATCAAACATGATACTATTAAACTTACTACTTCCGGCGTCACTTGCAGCTGCAAAGGCTCCTAATGCTGATGTCTGAGCAGATTCTTCTTTCAATGGTTGACGAAATGCTGTTAAATCTCTGAATGTGATAAGAAATAACACTACCAAATCTTCATCATTACGAATTGGAATTAATTCAACCAAAATACATAATGGGGTCACTTGAAGAATAATAAGAATGACAACAAATAAAATTGATTTATACATGTGTTTGGTAAAATAATATTTGTTATATGTTATCTTTATTTATTTCGTTCATGTTTGCTTCATTTGTTCTTTGTAAAAGTGTGATACAATTGATACTCAAGAAGTCATTGCTAAGGCCTCATTATATAACTTAATTACTCTAACGGTTGAAGAAAGTAAGTAAGCCATCGAAGAGTTCATTATATACTATTCATCCTTTGTTTCAATGTATTGAAATTCTTAGATCATGAGATCTTACATGAATTAAAGAACTTTTTTAAGTATAAATAATATTCAAACATAAATTAGCTGACATATTATACTTATGAACCACAAACATATTATTATACTTAGATCACATGTGATTGGTCATGCACATACTACTAAATGTTTATCAAAAGGTAATTGATTGTTCGAATTAAACAATAGTGATTAATTCACTTAATATTGTTTGTTTGAATCTTCCCATTGATGTCGAGGATGCAGATAGATCCAGCTGACGAGTCCCAAATAGGACGAAACGCGCGTCCTAGATACCACTGTTATCCATTATTCATTGTTGCTTACAATAGTGATTAGTGTCAGTACATTTTATTTAAAAAGCTTCCTCTTACTTATCGATACTTAACAGCATTTATTTAATGGTATCATTTCCTTGTATAGCTCTTCAGCTTTACTGATCGTATGTTATTGTAAATTAAAACGCATTTAACATATACTTATCATTATCTTTATAAATAATTTTTTTAAAAATCCATTAAAAGAAAAGAAAACACATTGGTTTGACATTAGTTTAGGGGGATTAGACTAGGGTCATGATATTTCGCAAATCGAATAATATTAAAGATATGGATCAATTTGTGTTGACTCAGTGATTTAATGATATGATACTTGAAGCAAACGTGAAAGATCCTGCTTTAATCTCGATATACTCTATTCATAAGTTATAGAACTTGGTCTGACATGATATTTAGCCAGCTTTAAAAATGAACTAGTAGAATAAAATATCTTGGTCTAAATTATTCTGATTTACATTATACTTATGTTAAGGAAAAGAACTAACTAAATGTTTTAACTGATAGTGGATTTTTGGAACTCGATGTATTTCATTAATATTCTTGAGATGGTGGAGACGTTTATGCTGATGATGTCATTCAGAAGGACGATGAAAGCTCCATGATCAAACCATCCAGCTCAGAGAACAAAACTCCATCAATATTATTCTTTCATAACATTCAAAGTTCTAATCTCCGTGTCTATGTTAACACTTATTAATACAACATTACATAATATTTTACAGAAGTATTTATGCCAAGCAGAATCTTTTTTTACTTTCAATTATAATGCACATACTGTTTGGTATAGACTTACAATTCTTTTTGTATAAAATTACTTCAACATGTTCAGATTTTTGTTCTTTAAATGCATTTTCTAATGTCATTATAATTGAATTGTCTGTTTGTGGTCCATGAAGAAATGGACATAGACCAGGTTTTTGCATTACTTCAATACGACCAAATTCAGTGAGATTTGTAAATCCATTACTAACATATACAATTGGAAAGTCTAGTATACGTGCATTAGTGA
This sequence comes from Schistosoma rodhaini, assembly GCA_944470415.2. Taxonomy (NCBI): domain Eukaryota; kingdom Metazoa; phylum Platyhelminthes; class Trematoda; order Strigeidida; family Schistosomatidae; genus Schistosoma; species Schistosoma rodhaini. Next base: position 15,433,425 of record OX104037.1, read on the forward strand.
GTAGAAAACAGGAATCTACGGGAGAAAAGAAAAAGTAGAAAGAAGTAGATTTTTTCATTTAATAATAACGATATTGTTTTGTGTTTAACTGAATGATGAATTAGGAATCATGGATTATTCAAGTATTCGTAAAAAAAGTACTCATCGGTTTTCATTGTTCACTTGCCAATCAGAGATAAAATGACCAGTTTTCAGTTATAAGAGAATATAAATTGTTAGGAATAATACACGAAAAATCGTCTGAAATATGTAACGAATTGTTTGATAAATCACCAATCTTCGTGATTTGCTGGTCAATCATTTATATGACAGATGAATGGTTTTGTGAAATCGGCACTTATATTTATGCAATAAACAAAATTTCAGTAAACGAAATTATTGGTACTCATACAAATTTTTAGAAAAAATCTATAAATATCGTATAACTGAAACACGTAAGTGGAGATTGTGAATCAATGTCCTAATGGACAACGTGATAGCCTTCGAAAATGATGGATGCTGAGTTCTAGACTCACTTTGGAGATCAATAGAAAATTAAATCTCATAAGTGAAATACAAAATTACAATGATAACAGTCCAACAAAGCCCAAGCATTGTTCTGCGTAGACATTATTTAAAAAAACTAAAACTTATTTCGACATGAAACTAAAAGAATTATTCTTTAGTATGTATTCTGTAATAAAGGCTATTTGACCTACTTCATCAAAAGATACCTGGTGATCCAACCCACTATTGCAAAAATCAATCCCAGAAACCAGGGTACAGATCAGCTTACAGAATCTGAAAATAATCTAAATCAAGCCCTTTGAAATCGATAAAGCTTATAAACTAATACCGTTACTACATTCTATTATAATGTAGACAACAAAGAAATATGACAGATGTAAATTCACATACAAAATAAACTATACCAACTGTGAGTAACACTACAATCAACAACTCGATGCCTTTTTCACTTACACTTATATGAAAACAGACTAACAGTGAAACGACTTGATGCGTTATAATTACCATCAAACAATGTGGACAATCACACACATGAATGTTACAGCGGAAAATTTGAAATTATAAATTGGGGAAAATTCTAAGAATGTCGACAAATTCCATATTAACTGCAACTCCATAGATACTGAAACTAGACCTTACTTTTTAAGCCGGACGAAAGATGTCAGTCAACCACATCACCAGAGGTCAACTGAAGAAGACAGTCGATGGGAATACAATGACAAACGAAGAAAACAAAATAAACAAATACACCCAATCAGAAACAAAACTATTATGTTTTGCTGAATTTTTACTAACGGGATAACTAAAAAGCCAACTTCTACATGAACCAGGTACTTAATTCGCCTCCTAGAACGACACTGAAAGCTCTACAATTAAAGTTAAGTTAAGAGAACTGATACGGCGAGTAATAGCTTAATCAATGCGAATGTCATTAGAAATTGATTTTATTCCGATTGTATGTGACGTGTATTCACATCTTAAAAAGGATTATAGATGCTTGATTGTATAATACTGTAACCGTGTGTTCACAATGTAAGTTATTGAATTATTATTGTTATTAAATGCAACTCAATTCAATTTATACAAATCTGACCATTAACTTAGTTTTAAATAAATCACATAAAATACACTCTATTCCCATTCTATTTTTATTTGTTTTAGGAGTCAAATAAATCCCGATAACCAAACTTCACGTCTTCTCACTTGTGTTCAAGTTGTCATGCAGATTTAGCCTGGAGTTTTTATGGATGGCTGAGAAAGTGAATAGAGAGTCGGCTTGACGAAAATTAGCAAGAACATAGAAAAGCCATAAGCATTCACCCGAAAAACAATACTGTGCCGTCACTAAGATGTTTAGAAGGACTAAAAAGAAGGGCTATCATTGTCATGGGGAAGAAACCACTGTTCAGCATACTATATTATTTTATTTCTCGGTTGGATAGCATCAAGAACCTTCAAGAAGAAGTTGTTGCTTATATTTCCCGTGAACAAAAAAAATATTCGGTCTGATTGTATGAAATATGTAGTCATTTATATTTCCTAGTGTTATACCTATTTGTATAAATATATAATCGACTATGCAATTAACCAAAGGTCAAGTGTAACGGCAAGCAGAAGTTAATTAATATCACATTTTATTTTTCTAATAGATGATACGTAACTTCATAAATCAGAATAAATTTGTATTTTTATGTTACAATCGTGAATAAGTGATTAGATGTAGTCAGCAGGAAACCTTGAACTTAATTTTCGTGATAGTTTGTTTCTGTGAGCATGGTGAATTCGCAATCTCGAGGGAACTGAGAATACATATAGGACCCGGACTCGCTTTACTCAGCTTCACAGTCTGAAATGGTATGATTGAGTTATTCGAGACTGGGTTGACCAACTGTGGGTCTAAAACATTTATGATTAATTGATGAACAATTTTGTATTTTAAAGCAATTAGTTCATTTGATAAATTGCGTTAATGTAATGAGAAGACGAAGATTATCAGAAGATTATCACATAGTTCTGATAATATTTATCTTCTCATTACATTATCGAAATGTCGTATTTTGTTTAGTTCTTCATCGTTAACTCTCGAAATCTGTTATGAATATTGTTTTTGTGATCATTTTAGTAACTAAAGGATCATCACAACTACTTTAATGAAATTACACATCATTTTATCAGCTATCGTTATGAGCTTTTCCCGTTATTTCATAACCGGTTACGTCTACTTGTAAACATGAATATGCTTGGATAAAATGAATGGAAATCGAATACATTAACAAGTCATACTGAATATATAATTGCAATGCATGATATTTGATTCTTATCAATGGTAGAATAATGATAATAGGTTTTCATATTAATATTGTCATTACATTTATTTTATTTCTAGAACAAATACATTCTTATTATCCACCTATACACTAATCCTGACATGAATGTAAATAAATGTAGCCATAGCAACAGTTAACATTTATATTTCTTTTATATTTTTGAATAAAATACCGTGTAATAAATGAATCATTCATTGTTTTTATTTGTTCATTTCAAAGTTTTGTTTTTTTCGTTCATCTTCTTAGAGTGTGTACTGGTTTTCATTTTTGAGAGAGAGAGAGAGTGAGAGAGAAAAAAACCCCAATTTGTATCGCTTTTCATATTTTTAGTTAATAAGTTTTAACAAAAACGACCGATTACTGTTGCTTTTTAAACAAAACAAAATCTATTATTAGACATTGAATAGAAATATAATTTCCGCCTTAATATATTATTGTTAGATGAATATATGTGAATGAATCTAATAATATGGTAATCAGGATTCCTATGAGATCGGTACACCTATATCCAAATATTATTAACTAACTATTAACCTATCAGATTCTTGACCTGGTTACTTTTCTAATATTTGGGATTATGTAAATTCTACATGAATCATTATATTCACATTATATTTAGCACAGACTCATCATGCAGTATACAACTACTCATCAAGACTTATAATCCACTGCTAAATAATTAAAAACAAGGACAAATCAACTGATTGAATGCTTCCTGCTTTTAAGTAGGTTTCCAACTGATGATGTATCAGAAATTTAAGCGACTTTGTAATCAAGCTTATAGATAGTTTCAGTAACATAATGAAATCTTTTTGAACATTATAAGTATAAGAATGAGAACTAGAAAATTACTTTATCTTGAGTTGCTAACAAAGATTGATATTTTGATTATTGAATCAATATTAATAAAAGTTTTACCCATTTGTTTACACTTTAGAATCCTGTCTCAAAACAAGAATTATTTGTTTTAAGGACATACATTTCAACAGTTCAATGATCAGTGGTAAGTTTTAATTAAGAACTCACAGGTTTGACTATATGAAAATAATTTTAATAACAATAAAGATACACGAAGGTTATTTATATAGTCAATTATTAATTGACTAACATATTAGAAATTACAAAAGTGGGCTGTGGGAAAGTCACTATTTATAATTAAGCTTCCACCTGAATGAGAAGAATCCTAGATCCTAGACTTTGTGTACATACCTCAAAAATGTTGTCGTGTTTACTATACTCATTTGGTTCATTTGTAGTTACTTTCAGTTGACTTCTTATCATGACTATATACTTATTTACTATGTTTATAATTGTTAATCAAATCAGTTGATAGTAAGTTGGTTATAAATATTTGTAAATGTATAGTTCTCACTATTGATTCATAAATTTTGATCATTTGAGTAGTATGTTTAAAACTTTACCGATAAAACTAAGCAAAATCGTTGATGGATCATATATTCATTACTGAAAGGGTGTAATATTTTATTGATCAATTACTGAAAATAATCGTTTAGACGCCAAAATAAATTATCTGGTGTTTTGTTAATGGTATTGATTTTGTCAGAAAAAAATAAAAAAATTTAGTTCGAACATAAAGGCTACTATTACAACTGTAACATCATTCAAAAAGAGTCATTTTAGTAACTAAGTAATCAAGAATATAGAACTACTTCGTTAATATTAACGTTTTTTACCATAGAAACTAAAAATAACATTAAGTTTTAGACAATAGTTATTGGTGAAACTCAATTAAGTAAAACAAAGCAAATGAATACTCAGTGGAAAGTTGATATTAACCTAAATATAGATTAGTATGATATCCAGTACTTTTTGTATAAAACTGTAAGATTTAAGATAATGATAAACTTTTGTATAAATGGCATAAATTAAAACTTTCATTTCATTCATGCTTAAATGTTGTTGCTTTGAAAACTATTTAGTATTCAGTAAATCAAGGATTTGAAATTACGGACTCTTTAAACCGTTAAAATCTGTAAGAAAAGTTATATATATTCATTATGAATATATATTCAATTATTATTATATAGAAAATATGAAAAGATATGTGAATCATTTAAACTAGCTAGTTAAAACTATTTCGTTTGAAGAGCTAAATCTTTCCGTTGTCAATGTTAAAAAGCGAATTTCGATCAGTCAATTCTGGCAGATGTTTTATCCTGGGTGAATCGCTTTGATATTGTATCAAGATCACAAGTATTTTTTAAGAATCGTTTAACATCGGCTAGCAAGGGAATTTCATGTTACGTCTTCACAAAGGAAATAAAATTTACCTCCATCGCTCAAACTAGAGGTTCATTAAACTAACTAAGTAAATCATGAATTGAGCGCTTGAACTGAAAAGAAATGAGTTACGGTCTCCTTATGAGCATCAACATTGGAGTGCAGGCAAATTTATCGGAAACTTCTCAGATAAGACGAGACTTTAAACTACTGTCAAATTCGACTTAGCTAAAAATATGTGTTCTGTACTATACCATTAATATTCATTAAACGATTACTATTATTCTATATAGTATACAATCATAGGAAATAACTCACATCATGAAATGTAAAGAAACTCAGTTTAATGTGATTTTAAAAATATCAGTTATAATAAAGAAAATAACATAAAAATGAAATTGACCACAGATTAGAAAACCACCAAACCTTTGAGCATATTTGTTTAACCTAAGCTTTGATATCACTATCATCTTCAATTTATCTGGAAATTATATAAGACCAATACGATATTAATTTGTAGATAGTTCTTTTCACAAACTAGGGTCGATAGAAAAACCTAGGGAAATCAGACAACTGGTTTACACTAGTTTGCAGGTTCCTTAAATATGTGAACTCACCTCCTGGATAGGTTAGAACTAAAATGCTTCGAGTTTCTTCATGATTATTGTACCCTTAGACTATTACACTAAATGGTAGACATCACACTGATAACAGCTACCTGGTTCAGAATGGTTCCTTATTTAATGTCAATCCATGACAAAAGTATTTCCCTATCAAGTGAATATTTCCATTTAATCTAACCAAGATTAAGTGTTACAGATTACTTGTATTATGTTGAATCAAGTTGAATCACTAAACATCTTAACTATATTTTATGCTATATCAAATGAGAATAAGAGAAACATAATTCGGGAAATGTTTTATTTTGTTATCATGATATTATTGAATAGAATGATGACCTGAATTCAGTACTAATACAGGTCACCAGGAAATCATACCACATGAAGATAAAGATTAGTTTTCTAACATGAGTTGGTATTCGAAGAACAGTATTAGCGAATGTTGGTTCAAAGAATTTATCATATATATGAGCTAGACCACCATGGAAAATCTATATCTATATATACATATATATCTACCATAGATGATGTCGTTAAACATGCTTTAAATTATTATCTAAATTCATTGTGAAACTACCAAATATGATTTGGGTTTCATTTTCGATATTCTATCAAAATATTTTTCATAATTAATTTACTTGTAGCATAAGATTATAAAAAATTAAACATGTTTAGACTTTAAAAAAAGAAGAAAATAACTAGTAAGTCCATAACAGGACTGGTAGGTCCTTGGTTCGAATCTCGTGAGGCGAAATCGTGAATGAGCACTGCTGAGAAGTCCTATAATAAGACAAAACGGTCGTCCAGTGCTTCCAGATTTTCCGTGGTGGTCTACCTTCAATTGACTCATGATTTCAACTATATAAAATTACTAAAATCTACACAAAACCCCCTTTTAATAACAAAAAAACGGTTTATTTTTTTTGTATTTTTCCTAAATAAATCAATAAATTCAATCAATTTATTTAATTATTGTTTTCTTCTTTAAACAAAAAAAATAATTGATTCATGATATACATTAGTAATTGCATTTTGTTTTTCTAATTTGAATGGCATGTTTCTAATTAATTAAGTTATGGGCGTTTAATTTTTTTATTTTTTTTTAAATTTTTTGTCTAACAAAATAATCTGAGAACTATCTTCTCCCATATATTAAATCTCTTGTTTGTATTATCCCAAATTTCCTGTATTTCATTAAAAATTAGTGAATCATTGAGATGCTTAAATCAGTCCAATTAATATAGTGAAATGATATTATAGTATAGGATTAATAGAAATGGAAAACAATTAAAATAATGCCAACGAAATATGTTTTGTATGGTTATAGAAGCAGATATGAAAAGGATGAATAATTACTGGAAAGAACTGGAAAGGATTGCCTAAGACAGAATTGGATGGAGAATGCTGGTGGGCGGCCTATGCTCCTCAACGAGGGGTAACAGGCGTAAGTAAGTAAATATAGTAAACACTTTATATTTTGCAATTTAGAATATGAATTCATTTATATCAACAATACAAACCATTAAGTGTTATTGTTTAGATTGATAAGTTCTACAATTCAATCATACAGGTATGTATATACCATGTTAGATTTACTCAAACAAGAGCGTGAAATTGACTGAGTTAAACTTTATTCATGTATACTTATTACTTATTAGTAGATAAAACTAGTCATGAGAAATAAAAAAATGGTTTCGGATAAGAATCTGGTTATGTTTTTTTGGGAATTTATATGAACAAACGCTCAAATTGCTTCTATGTATGATAGTATAACGAAGAATGAATTTTATCACTTCCATTTAATTTCTTTCATATTAAACTGATTGACCTAACGTTTATAAGTAAGAAAAAAATAGCTATTTTCTTAGTGTTTTATTAAATGTACTTTTGTGGGAAGTGTTTTTTTAATTTAAATGATATAGATATTAACATCATAGGATGTATTATTGCTACTAGATGCCTTGGTATGGCTCAGAGTGAGAAGAGTCCGCCCTCCACCCACACGCCGCTGCAGGGAAGTCTTACTCACTGCTTTCTCACAAAAGGAGTGTTTTTTTAAATCGAGAGGACATAAAGTGATTGTTAGGAGCTTCAACAAGGTTGGTGGGTACAGAGTATCTACTTAGGAGAGTTGGAAAACCTTGAATCCATACCAATGGGGCACATCGGCACCAATATCCTGGGGGGGGGGAACAAATAGGGTATGAACCTACTGTTGGCCACCAGCTAAGATGAGACTACATTTCGTATTGTCACTCCACTGCTCTGTGGATTAGATCTCTGAATCATAGACTGGGGAAGTGGGTCTTTAAGAAAATCACCTGTTTTGGTTCGGGCACCCAAACAGTATCCTAGATCAGATACAAATTTAATAATAACTACCTTGTGTTGTATTTATATACTTTGGTGCCCCCTTGTAAGAATGTTTCTCAGTTTTAAGTTAACAAACTGGCAGATCTGTGCGTTTCAACATATTTTGGATAAAATCAACTTAAGATAAGGTAGTCCGTCTGTACCTTTCTAACGTGCTAACTTATTACTGGCGATGAAGGAATATTTTTTTAATTTCTTCTTACGTTTTGAAAGTACATTAAACGATTAGTAAAATACAAGCGAAAACATGAAAAAGTTTCAATTACTAGATGTTAATATGAACAGGTATTTAAATTTTTATAAAATCAAACGGTCCACATAGAGCACGTCTGGTTTTTTTTGACTAATTTAATATAACTTCAGTAAATGAAAGATGTTTGTTATCTCACAGTAGCACTTGCTTCCATAGTATGCAATATTCAATAATTTTATTTATTCCGAATACTCAGCCATGTATTTTTTTCCATGGGTTCACTTCAACCACTTCAATGGTAAAATATATGAAAGAAAATACTCATTTGCTTTCATTCAAGTCTTCAGAAACGATTGACTTCAGCTTCCTTTCCTTGTTATTACACACGATTTATGTGATTTCCTTTACATCTGTTAGTATTCATAAATTTCGAGTTACTTTTACTTCATACCTTAATCACTACTTTCATGTTATCATGATAAGAATAAGTTATGCAATCTTTTCATTGACCTACATCGGCTAAGAATTCACATAATGTATAATTCTATTTGTTGCCAATAATTATTAAACATCGACCACTGTAAATAATTCAAAATAAGTTCTAGTAATAGTTAATTGAAGACAAAAAAATTCTTTTTCAACAGGGAATCCTTATAAAAAGTGTCACATTAAATTATATAAAGCCACTAAATTCTAAAAGGGTAATTTGTTTATTCAACTGTGAAGGTATTTATTAACATGCTTTTGTTAACACAATCCTATATGGAACACAGTTATCTATCTATCTCTATACATCTGATAACATGGCACAAGTAATTTTCATCATATTTTATGCTACCAGTCTTTGTTATCTTATGAAGTAACTGGGAGAAAGTATGATACCATCATAGCAACAGCAACAAAAAGACAGGAAAGAAAATGTATTACTCTGTCTCAGTAAAATTATTAAATTTTTAGCTTTTTTATAATAGAAATTAAATTTGATTTATTTTTCTGATAAAATAGAAACACATTGTAGCATAATCAATATATTCATCAAAATGATTTTAAATTTTATATATACTTAAACAATTTTTATTACTGATAATACAGTGAAGAAGATTTGTAGCTCAGGTAGATGATTTTGGTAGAGTTTTATTCTCTAAGCTGGATGGTTTAGTCTTGGAGCTTTCGTCATTCTTCTGAACGACATCGGCAGCACAAACTTCAGATAGAAGTGAAGTATTCGGATTTCTTCGCATATGACTCACAGCTTGTCTTGTAAACCCCGATCTTGATTGCCTATTGTCGACCTTTAACCTATCATTGTTTACTACTTCAGTTTGATTGTATCTTCCAATGATTTGATTAGTGGTCCTATATTTATTCATAATTTTTCGGATGTCCTTTAGAAGAACGATGAAAACCTCACAACCAACCCATCCAGCTAATTCTATGAAAAGGAAGATATTTTCTCTGAATTAAAATCCCTTCTTTTAGTTAAATCAAGTCAGTTGCAGAAGGATAAAATTGTGAATACATATTTTTATTTGTATTAAGCCAAAAATATTTCGGAAATATGATTATTTACACCAGTTGACTTTTAACGAGGATAGAATTTGGATACACACTGAATTTGTATTAATAAATAAATGAACAAGATTTCTAGAAATAAACCATAAACAGATTCATGTCTAACATTTATTCACATATAAGCTAGTGCTTTAAAGTTTATATTTAATGAATTAAGGTCAGTTTTAATTGATGTAAAATAAGAATGAAATGTGAAGTGAAGGTCTTTAGTCTGAACTTCCTTTTTACATTTCTAATAGTCTATTTTTGTATCTATATAGTCTGCCTAGTGTTTTAGGCATAGTGGTCTATAGCTAAAGTTATCTACGCCATAACAGTAGTGAATTAAATTAACTAGGGGTATTTAATCAGTTTATAACTGCTATGTGTGTGTGCACCAAATTACATAATCTAAACTATGTGAAATACGTTAAGAAAACGGTGAGAATCTCATCACGCAAAAAAAAGTAGAGTGAGTTAAAATTCTCAACATTTGAATTCGGTAAACACAAATAAAAAGTGAAGCAATACAAAACTTCATGAGACTTGAATATTTCTTTCATTCAGTCAAAATAACTGACTGCTTTAGGCAGAATTCAAATCAGTAGTCAAGTAAATATTAAACAATTCAACGTTTTGTAGACAAGTTAAACAAATTCAATTTTCAATTTCATGTATGTCAATATGTAGTGTTGAAGTATTTCAGAAGATGATAAGACAACTACCTTGTATTTTGATAATCGGTTGACTTTCGAACAATGTCATTTCATGATATGAACTATGATACCAGATAGAATTTCATTTTGTTTCATAATTATTAATTACTTTGTTGAATTATAAATATACAGAAAATTCAGAGTTTCTTAAAAAAAAACTAAATTAAAATACTGAGGTAAGTCGTACTTGCTTCTGAACTGTACTTAAATTAGAAGTATATGAATACGAATTCTCAATATATTTCATTGGTTTGAACTTTAGGAATTTTGTATAAAATAGTTGCAACATTTTGCTTATTGGGAAAAATGCAACAATATTCAAAAGTTTAAAGCGATTAGTCCCTTTTGTTAATTTCGATAGAGCGATGAGAAGACACAGTTGATCTGATAAATGTGATGTTTTTGTATCTATCAATTAACGTGTTTGTACGGACACATATACAAAAGGGGGGAGTAATCGAACAATTCAATCAAAGGTCATTGAACATGTGCCTAGATGGCTTCCACACCAATTAGTGTCAAATGATTCGATCAACGTGGGAGGTAAAAAATCATGTTCATAAATAGCGGAACACATAAATGAAACGAGGCACAAAATTGATTTCAATACAGCTTTTGAAACTTTGCATAAAAATTGTCGAGGATGAGGTTTATTGAAGCCTTGGCTATTCGTAAATTCAAAACCCCTTGTGTGTACAAAAACAATTTGTTGTAACCTTAAATTTGCCGTGGTAATCCTTAAGTTATTTTGTGGCCTAGGATAATGCCACAATTTCTTATTCTTTTTATATGGTGTAAAACATGTTTCTCTTCCCCGTTTATTACCTTTTCTTACTTGAACTTTCATTTGATTGACCTTTATTAATTTTAATATAAAATGCCTTGAGAAGTATATGTGTGACCTTAAGATGGTGGAAATGATTTGTAGCTCAGGTAGATTATTTTGATAAAGTTTGGTTCTCTGAGCTGGATGGCTTTGTCTTGGAGCTTTTATCGTTCTTCTGAACGACATCATCAGCACAAACTTCATCAAAATATGTGTTACCAGATTTTTCGAAATGTATAGAGCAAATACATCACATTTTTCAGATCAACTCTGTCTTCTCATTGCTCTATTGAAATATTTAAAAATACAAACATATCATTGAATAATCTATAATATTTTATAGAATAACTGAAGTTATGAACAATAAATTTCATTACTAGTATCATTATAGCTGAAAAAGTTAGATTTTGAGACCACCACAAACTTGTTCATAATATACAACTTGTGGATTTTAAAATTCAAAACTCTTTGGTTTCTGATGTATCTCATTGGTAACTGATTGGTTAATTGTTAATTGTATATATTATTCGAGTGTACCATGTCAAATTTGTAGATGATTAATTGATATTTAATCAGATTATACACTTCAAACTGTAACAATCTAAACGTTTCATATTACCTGTTTAATTCAATCTTATTGAGTAACTATTCTTTTGTACAATTTCAAATTCTTACAAGATTTTAAACAAATAAATTATATTGTAGTGTGGTCTGCTTATATCCATATAAGTAGTATATGGTGATGTCAGACATAGAATGAATTTTGGCAGAAGACAGATAAGAAAAGAACAGAAATGAAGCGCAATTGGTAGGAAAAGGCGTGAACATTGAAATTAGAGAAGATGAACAGATATTTAAAGAAGGAACAGTGAAGATTGAAACAATTGGTTATTATTTTGCAAATTAACTGTTTGCTGTATCGTTATCAGAATTAAGTCAGATAGCCTGTAATTTGTGTCTAATTACATTCGATTGTCCCCAACTCGTGTTCTGTTCACTACAATATGACCAGTACAAATATATGGAAAACAAGGTAACTATCATTTTATCAGGATAGAAATCAACTGTCCTATAAATGTTTCACCTCCTTCTTAGTCTAAGCCGGTATCTACCGTCTGATCTTCATTCTATGAGTTAGTTTATTTGTAATTATTTTGTTAATTTATCTAATCATTTTTTATGATCATAATAATTCATATTCCGTAATTAGTCAACTCAATTACAGTGTATAACTTTGTTTCTACTGTTCCTATTTGGTTTGTAAAACTTCCTTTCAAGTTCATCAACTAACGTTTGTCTACCTTCTGTTCTCAATCTTAATATCCCTTGTTAAGTTAAGATTTTGGTAGCTAATACTTAGTTTCGAATTTAAAAGCTTACAAGCTTACTACTTTTATTTAATTTAAAATTAAAAAAAATCTGGATGCACCAAACAACCCCTTCGTTTTTGTACGGAGCTATTCAATAGTGCTCATCCCCAACCGCGGACTCCAAAATCGGACAGTCAATGTGGGATCTCACTCGCGAACCCCTAAACTTTAGACCACCGACCAGCCATTCAACAGTGTTAGTGTCTAACCTCAATGGATCCATAATATTGTGCAAACATTATCGATTGTTTACGACATATAACTCTCTCGAATTCGAAACAAATTGAACTCCAGTGATAGCAGTTTCGCAATAGGACTCCAGAAATCAATTCTTGAAACTAGCTAATAGTACATGCATAACTTTTATTATCAACCGTTAGGCCCCGAACCAGTGATCTATAGGTTATGCGATCATGAGAAATGCGGGACATCCTGTGTTCGATTATCAGATGACAGATGCGCACTGCTAGAGTACCAGTACGAGAAAGAAATAGACATTCAGTGCTCCCAGGTTTCACTGGTGGTCAAACTATGATCAGTTTGTAATTTAAAACTTTTAACATTCTATAATCTCCACAAAACTCCATACTGATAATTCTAAGTTGTCAAAAAATCCGATTCACGAAATCGTAGTACCAGTTGATGGTGAAAAACGTTTTTATTTGTTAGTATATACTATTAATAATTAAACTACAAGAAAAAAATGTTATTTTTTTAATGATTCAAAAGTTTTGGCAGAACGACTAAACGACTAAAATCTGTCTAAAAATGTTCCATTTAACTGAACATAGTTCATATTGAGTTATATACATAGATAGATTAAAATTTTAGGTTATCATTGACTATTATTCTTTTTCTTTTGAAATTCTGATATTTATGGTTACCACCCAGAATATAAAACATTATTCTAACTGTACACTATCAATATTCCGACTCTATTTTTATATCTATATCAAATCTAACCAGTTCTAAAATGTCTCAGAATAGGAATAAACAGTTATACTATTCAATTGCTATTTGGCCTTTAAACAGAAATGGTATTTATTTCTTTTCCATTAGTCATTTGTTAATAGACACAACATAAATAATGGCTAATAGTAGAATCTAAAAAAAAACTGTGTTTATTCCTGTTTAGAACTTGTCAGTTCAATGTTCTTAAATCCTAGAGTTCATAGTCATACTAAATACCAAATTCAGTCCCAGTTTTATGCTTAGATTACTTATCAGACAATTCTTTACAATATCATTTAAGTAGTATAATTTATGCGAGAAAAATTTATATATATATATATATATATATCAATACAAATCATTTTTATACAAGTTGATTATAATCAAAGATAACTAAATTACAATTATCAAATGAAATATGATTAGTTCCATTATTATGACAAGTCAAATTAAGTAACTGTCCATTGAGCATCATATAATGAGAACCTCGTTATACTAATAGAATAATAATAATAATAGTAATAATAATAATAATAATAATAATAATTGAAATGATGATCAGATAAACATCATTAATTATCAATTGAATAATAATAATAATTTTTTTTCTTTTTTTTCTGATAATAATCATGAATACTATTTAATTTGTATCTAACTTATAAGTGTTCATTGTGTACACCCCCCTTTTTTTTCTTTTTACTTGAAGTATATATTATTATAAGAAAATATTTAAAAAATTAAAAAAATAAAAAAAAACTAGATTTTTCAGAATCCTTTATGTTTTCATTTATTGATTTATTAATTTCGTTTCTGCCAAATTTAAAATTAAATTAATAAACTAATTAAATTTCTTTTTTTAAAAACAATTAGGAAAGAAAAATTAAAACCATTGAAAATGATTTATATTTGTATAAATGATAAAGTAAATAATATATGGAGAATCTTGTTTTAAAAACAATAAATAACGAATATATTCTACATATTGATTTATGGTTTAATCTCATTTCTTAAATAATTAATTAACTGAAGTGTATTTGTGTGGAGATTAGCTCCAAGATGTATTTCCTGGAGTTCTAGTGAGAAACAGTGTTCAGCGGAGTTCAAACGGGTCATTTGTGAGATAATAATTCACTAAAGACTATGGTGGACGGTAGCTCAATGCTCTGGTAGGGCCGAGAGTGGGGAGAGCCCTCCCTATTTCTCGAAATGCTCTTATACGGCCACGCGTATACAGCTTCTGCCATGGAAGTCTTACTCACTGTCTTCTCATGACGAGGGTGTTGTTTACGAAATTAAGAGGACGGAAAGCGAATGTCCGGCGTTTCAACCGGGTCGGTGGACACAGAAAATTCATCTAGAGGGTATTAGAAAACCCTAATTCCAAACCAATAGTGCACATGGGCTCCAGTATCCTGAAGGAACAAATGGCGTATTAACCAATCGTCGGTCACCGGCTACCATGGGACTTCGTCTCCTCACGATGTTCCACTGCCTCGTGGATCAGACCTTTAGGTCGAAGGCTCCGGGTGCGGCCCTCCAAGAAGACCACCTGCTTCGGTTCGGTCACCCGGGCAGTATCATATCCCTCACACAATTAAATAAAATAACAGTTTTTTGTGTGGTGCATACATATTTGGTGCTTCCTTGTACCAATATGTATGTGTCCAAATAAATAAATAAATGAAGTTAGACATTAACACCGTTGGATGCCAGTTCAGTGGTTCTAGAGGTTAAGCGCTTGCGCACGAGACTGATAGGTCCTGGGTTCGAATCTCGAAAGGCGGGATCGTGGATACGCATTGCTGAAGAGTCTCACAATAGGACGAAAAAAACGTCCAGTGCCTCCAAGTTTTCCATGATGGTCTAGCTTCAGTTGATTCATGATCTCAACTATTAAAATTAATTTACTATTTGTTTGTTTGTTTCTAAAAATGCATCAAGTCTTCAGACATGAATTTTACAACTGAAATTTATAGATAATGAATTTTAAAAATTGAATAGTTCTGATGATTAAAACACTAAGTTTTTCATTATGGATATTAAAAGATAATTCCCATTTAAGCATTAAAAATTAAAAACACTACGTTTAGTGGAGGGATCTCGTTTGAACGAATTTGTTTTCAAGCTTTACAGTCGTATATATATGGACGTTCTTTTGTTAAAGTACTAATTCCATGAACATTAATAACCGAGATGACGTAATAGAAAGATTATAATGCTACATTATGTAACACGAATAAGAACGATAGATTTAGTGATTATAAGATGATTAAAATGACTAATGGCTTTCAGTTTCAATAATTGAAGGTCATAGAGGTGTAAAACAAGGTGATATGATGAGCATTTGTGAATAAAGTAATGAGACATAAGTAAAGGGAACGCAGTAATAGCAATAATAATAATATTATTAATTAAGGCCAAGTTAACGATAATGACAGGACGTACTTCTTTTGTATGCATAGTTCTGGTGTGAACTCATGGATGGTAAGAGCTTCGGCTATTTTCAGGAGTTGGATTTGAAGAAATCTAGGTAGATTTGAACGAATCACATAAACAACCTTAAAATCAAACTATAGATCCGTAGAATGATTACAGTCGATCAGATGTTCAAGTATAGAACTCATACCTACTTTCCTTTCACCCTTGTAGAGCCAAAATGGGCCATCTTCACATATTCGAATTGAAAGCGAGCGCTGAGTACGGCTAATATACCTTGCTCCACAAGAGCAGGTGAACCGGTAGATGCAAATGGAAGCGACCAGACGCGGAAGCTTATCTTTTATGGATACAGAAAACAAGTTCCTATGGATATACATAATTAAACCAAGTCATATTGACCTATGATTTGACAGATTAGAGATTATTAAAAACTTAATCATATAAAATTTGAATCAAAGTGTATGTGAACACTTGCAGTCATTCACTAATTTATATCAGCAGTATACCATTGAAGTGTTTATGATTGTTCATTACTTGTAAGTGTTTATTCATCAGTAATATAATCATAATTTGTAATAAACGTGAAGTATAACTCTATTCACAATGATATAATTCGTTTTATAAAACTTTGTAGATCGAGTACTGCCAGAAAGGCCTCAATGTTGGCAATAATAGTGTTATTAGAATTGCAATTTCATTGTGATGAAAAAGAACCAAGATCTAATTATCCATTAATCGAAAAGCTCATACAGTATTGCAAGAAGTTAGTATTCAACATTTCACAATTGAAATTCGTTGACAGACGTTTATTTGGTTAATAGATTTCGATAAATTATCATATTGGAGTCATCTCTGGCTAGTGAACTTCAGGATCATATTACAATTTGATTAAGCTAGGACAAGGTGGTCCAGATACCTTTCAGTGAGAAAATATGTGGAAAATTACAATCGAATGAGAATAAAACTTTTCGTCTAATAACCGAGAATCACATTTTTATTTCATTCATTCATCCGTGATTAGATTTGTTGATCTACCAAAATGAATAATTCTCTTAGGGATCCAGTTTTAAATTTTTTATAGTCAATTTGTATGCATTTAACTTCAACAATCGATATTATATGGATATAGAGTTATACATAGCATATATGCATGAATGGAACAGACAAAAATGTTTTAGGGTAGCTTCATCAATTTTAAAATGATACCTTTAAAACTATTCAATAATTAATTATTCTCAATTCGAATGTTGCCAGTAGCTTTCGTATTACAAGTTATGTAATAAAACTGTTATGTCCTCAGTCATTGAAATAATCTTGACAAATTTAGTATCATATATCTTAATATCTAAATTTGACTTTTTTATGTTTTAAGTAAATCTTTCTAAATACAGAAGGCAAAGACAGGATAAGTAACTTACAGAATAATTACTTTGTTCAAAACAACGTGAAATAGGGAATCAATATTTCTTAATAGACTGATGTGCTTAATCGCATTTAAAATAGAATTTATTCAACTGATAGTTAGTTGGAGGTAGTTGACAGGAAACAGTGAATCTAGTTCACACACCATTCGATACTGGTTTGCAAGACCCAACTTCAATCTTGAGAGAACTGATAACCCCTGACGGTTTGGAACCCGCTCCATCTAGCTTTACAGTATGAAATGTTACCAGTAAGCTATTTGGACTATGACCGACTTCCTGTATAGGTGATGTTTTACAACTGATTGATTACTGTGTAGTGAAATATCATAATTATCTAGTCTTCCAATGATGACCGAATTTTATCGATCAAAGTTACCTGTCAATAACTTCCAACTACCAATTATTTCAACGTAGTGCATGCAATGTCGAGTAATGTATAATTGCGACCACACTGCAACTTAGTTGACATAATTCGATTATAATAAAGATCAAGACGATCATGACATTGGTCACCACTCGGTGATCAGTCATCCATAGATTATTTAATTGTTAAGTAAATAACTGAACTCAGATTCATATCCTGTTTTAAAATGAATAACATATGCCTAAAAACGAATGCAAATTTATTTCGAATCCTTTTATACTACAAATCAGTGGAAGAATAATTGATCATTCTATAAACAGAAAGAAATTTAACTCTGTTTTTCTTCATACATATATTACAAGAAGGATTATCATTTTGAAGTAATAGTGAGTATTTTCATTTCACATGACAGCTCTTGGTAATGCTTTTTTTGTGACATAATTTAAGATAAAGATTTGGAAATTATGATAATCGTCTCCTTGAAAAAAAAGCGTCTCATCATTACCAGTTAAATATATGAGAAAATATCTCATTTATTATTTGATAGAGTAGTTTCATATCGGATCCATTAATGCTGTCAATATAACGTTTTAACGCAGAATATCAAAAATAAATTTTGTATGAGACTTAACATTTCTTTCAATTTATCAATAATTTTTTTATAAGAAGAGGTTTTGTGTAGAGATTTCAGTAATTTTATAGTTGCAAGCGTGAGTCAATTGAAGCTAAACCATCATGGAAAATCTGGAAGCACTGGATGGCCGTTTCGTAACATAGAACTAACGAAATTAAGGTAAAAAGATTTATATCATTTGAATAACTTTCTATTCAAAATAAAACACAGTAACCGTTAAAATAATTTATAATGTAATCACTTTAAAAGAATATAACTTAAATACTATGGGGATCTAATATCTTTTCATGGTATTACAGCATCAGTTTCAGTATGATATGATATTAAAGATATGACACTGGTTTACTAGTAAAGCATTTCACTAATTTTGAAGTTATCAGTCGTTTTTTTTGGCAAAAGTCAATTGTCACCCGCATGTCTTCACAAATAACCGGCTGCGAGATGAATTCTTTAGTTTTTTTATAATGTCTTGAAGTATCATGTTCAATTACTTTAAGACTAAGTAAATGAGTGACAACGGTTTCAGATAGTGTTGTGCTATTCTGTGAATCATCTTAACTTAAAAATTTAATTCATTAGATTTGTACTGAGTAATTTTGATGTACTCTACACATTACGGTGTCTGAAGCCTCTAGAGATGAGTTTTATTGTTGCCATAAAAGCCTACTGTTGTGGATCATCAACCTATTATAAAATAGTTGTCTATTGTTCTCTACATTTCAATAATACCTCAGATAATATCAATTTAAGATGATAACTATAAGTCAACTTCAACCAACCCTCATAAATGTGTCAGTCAATTAAACAATTAATTAACTAATAATGAACTTATTATTTACCCTGAATGTACAAAATGGACTTCCCTTCCTCCCTCGCTTATATATACATATATATAATACATTTTCATAGAAATACATCAGTACAGACCATTAAAGCTCTAAATCATTTTGTAAAACGTTTTCTCATCTTTTCCATTATTAAACTCCATAATTCGTTTTACTTCTCTAATCGATGTTAATTTATAGAAAAATGCCATTTATACGCAAAATGATCGCTTCCGTTAATTAGATAATACTGAAAGATTTTTTAAAATAAATTTTGTAGATCACGGAAGGAGAGATCAGAAATAGTTTAAAACATCTTTCAGAATTTATAAATTAGAAATAAACTCCACGTTGTAGTGGTTTTGCATCGTTAATCGTTCATCTTGGTAGCCGTTATAATATAAATCTGAACGGTGATGGAAATCAGAGGGCAAAGATATAGCACAGGACTCAAAGCTATAAGGATATCGAGAGAATTTGAAGCAGAGAGGCGAACAAGTATATGCGAGCAGTTACATAGGCAGATTTATAGTCAAATTGTATAAGGACCCAGCAAGATAAAGCAAAAGCTAATAATAGGATATGAGTGCATACATATATGTGGAGGAGGATGATTAATCATCGAATGATATTTAAGCAATCAACGTTTTGGCTAGAGTCTGTCATGAGCTCTAGTGATCATAATAGTACAAAGAAATAGATGAATTGTTACTATTCGAATGACATTGTCTGTTAACTAAGTTAATAAAAGGGTTTAACCAAAATTAACCATAACCGAGATTAGTTGTAGGATAGTTGCCATAACGTTTCACTCAACAATCTGGTCCGAGCTTCGAGCAAATTATAAGAAAAATCAAAATCATAGAATACAAGTCGGGTTCACTATCCAAAGTGAAACTTGTATAACCTTGTAAATTAAAAAAGTTATCCATTATAATTTCCTTTGTACCCTTGTTATTGTCATAAGGTACATGCAAAAGGTGTTAATTTTAACTCGTGCTACTCAGTACGTCACCAAACAATTAAACAGAAATGACGATAATCTTCACAGTTATATATTTTTCTATCCCATGACCTTATTTTTCAACTTTTTTATAGTTCCAGATGGTTTCAAATACATTGTAACTGATATGGAATCGTTTTTTGCTACAGTAATAACCAATAATCAAAATGTAATCGTCTACCTACTAAGTAAATATTGGTCCCTAGCTTCTGAGTTCTATTTCATATCTGTCTTTTCAAAATTCTCTTCACGTTATGGTTATTACACTTTCTTAGCATACATATGTTCTTCTTATACTACTTATTAAAGGATAACTATACAGTTGCGAAATTGAAAAAAAATTACGATAAAAGAATTATACATTGAAATGCTATCACCAAAGTATTTCACCCTCATTATATGTTTTGCATTACAAAAACTTTATCATAAATGTTCAGTAGATCCAACTAACGAACCATTTTTTCTCAAATAATGCCACATGCATTTCCTACAGACTTGATTACGTATGTAAATTGGTTCGCATTCAGTAACTATTGTCAGAATATACATATAGCATACATATCGAGAAATAAGTTATCAAACTATTCTTAGTAAGTTACCAGGTCACATTATTCCTAATTGGATTGTTAACTTTATGAAGTATCTTTCATTTAGATTTATCTATATAGAATTGCAATGGGAAATAGATATTCTCATTTTTCTAATTCTTCGATTGGATGTTTTAGTGCTGAGAAGACGAGAAAACTCTTTGAATATAATTGCTAAGTAGTACTTTATCATAAATAATCTTTCAAAATGCTCAAGTTATGCCTTAACTATGTCTATATTTTAAAATAACTCAACCCGTAGCTCCTCCGGGGGCTACTACCGGTTCCAAGCTCGGATAAAGGAAGAGGGTTAGGCATGAGGTTAGTGACCCCATCTCGTAGAAAAATAACTCACTAAAAAACGCTAACCAGAAAAAAATTTATTCACATTTTAAAATAACTAAATAGTTTTATTTAATGTAATGATTATGTTAGTTACAAAGTATTCATTCTGAGTAAATTATTAAGCTATTTCGATAATTCACAAGCTGAACAAGTAACTACTAAGATTCTAACTTAAACTGGTTTATAAAATGAAATATGTGTTACAAATTGATAGCATTAAGAAATGGCTTTAGCTAGACAATCTCTGAAGACCAGAAAGCATTGAGCAGATTTCTTGCTTTACTTTTTTGATTCCTAACAATGTGAATGACAATTAAAGATTGGATATTTAGAGATCATAATGACTCGATGCAACTTATGGTGTCTTTGATATGATCCCTAACAGGCGTACTGCTGAGAAGTCCCACATAAAGATAAAATAGTTGTCCAGTTGTTGTATAGTTACAGTTATCTTATGAAGTAAACTGTATTCAAAATAAACAGTATCCATGATCTTTTTGTCCTAAGTTTTTCTAAGTTCTTATAATTTACGTTATTTAATTACATACGATTCTAATTGTTTAGCATTACACGGGCGTTGAAATATTGACATTTCGATTAGAACTATTTGTTTTCATTTTTATATTGGTTGAATAATGTTTGTTTTTCTTAGTAATAATCTAAATACTACTATCATTGGGCCTAAAAAGCATAATTTTTTTACGATTAACTAGCATGATTCTTTCTACAGATCTACATGAAAAACAAACACCATGGATAACCTTAACACTACTAAATATTCCTTCATCATATCATAACTTTATGAACGTTTTTAAAGTATCAACACTATTCTTACATTTCCCAAAAACAATTTGTTACTGAATGAAGTTTGTATACTTAGAATTTACTTTTAACAAAACATAAGTATATAAGAACTTTCGTCTAAGTTAAAGCGAATAGTTTCACAGTATTTGAGCGCCGAGTTGATGTAAGACAATAAATAGGAAGAATATATTTGTAAAATCTCAGTGAATGAATTTGAAGTAAATACAACGTTACGCCTGGCAATCTGGTCCAAGCTTTTACAAGGGATTATAATCAAACATCAAAACTATCGATGATACAACATAAATAAAAAAATTATTTTTTAATAATTGAGATCACGAATCAATTGAAACTAGACTACCATGGAAAACCTGGAAGCACTGGACAGCCGTTTCGTCCTATTGTGTGACTTCTCAGCAGTGCACATCCACGATCCCGCCTCACGAGATTCGAACCCAGGACCTACCAGTCTCGCGCCAAAGCACGTAAACACTAGACCACTAAACAGGCATCTGATGGTGTTAATGTTAAACTCTAACCAATCCACGAAAAAGAAAATTATAAAATAGATCGGTATAAAAAACAAACATTAATTTTTGATTTTTCAAATTTTCCAAATAATCTTTTCTTCGACTATTGTTTCAAATGAATTTTGTTTATTGAAAGAGAAGAAGAAAGAATGTTCAATTTCTACTGGCTGTTTAATTCTTTTCTATCCATTATTCTACTTTTATTCATTTTCTTTGAGTTTATCTTTTCTGTTCTTTATTTTTTTAAAGAAAATTTACTTCCAAAATATTGTTCCATTTAAAAGAAAACCAAGTAACCTTATTGTATGTAATCGGAAATATAATAATAAAATACAATAAATGCATGTTTACTGGCAATTGATGATATATTACTCAACTTCCTGTTGAAAACTATTGACCTGTAAAGGTAGCCAAGTTTAATAACAAAACGATTACTTGTTATATCCCGAAGAGAATTATGAATGGTAACTTCGAGGACTATTTATGGACCAATATGATATGTATATTTCCTATTGTATAATTGTTAAGTAACTTAACTATTCAACCAAATGTGATTACAAGGCAATCCCTAACTTGGAATCCGGAAGGGAAGCGGAAAAGAGGAATGCCAAAGAGCACATTATGCCGGGAAATAGTAGCAGATATGAAAAGAATGAATGTTAACTTGAAAAAAAACTAGAAAGGAAGGCTCAGGACAGAGTTGGATGAAGAATACTGGTGAGCGACCTATGCTCCTCGACGAGGGGTAACAGGCGAAAATAAGTAACTTAACTATTCATATTTATGTTCTTTTTATTATAAGCTTTATTTCGACTCATAGACTATTGCTATACGATTTACCTGTTCTTGAGTTATACCTAGTCTATTAATTACTGTTCCCTACATTCACAGCCACATTTGGTTGAATCTTGTACAAATGTTGGCGACATCATCACGTCACAGAGCACTCGGCCTCTACGATATAACATTTCTAATCGATGATGTGATATGATACTAGTTGCATACTACAACTTGATTGAATCTCACCAATTGTTAATATGAAAATATCAAACTTATCAACGTAAAGAAATATTTTAAGTACATGTTATGTAATGTTCTTTGTGCAATCTATTGAAAAGTCTCAATCTAATTAGAATAACTGCCAATTTTTTTGTTCTTAGTAAGCCTTCAGAAGATATATTCTCTAAAACTAACTACCAAAGTTTTTAGGCCGAAACAGTCAATACTTATTTACGCCCGCTACCCCTCGTGGAGGAGCATAGGCCGCCCACCAGTTCTGGTTAGCGTTTCTCAGCGAGTTGGTTTTCTATAGGATGGAAACGCTAACCCCATGCCTAACCCTCCTCCTTTACCAGGGCTTGGGACCGGCAGTAACTCTATAAGAGCTACAGGCGGATTAATAAAGAGTGACATTTTTACTAATATAAATTAACCTATTGCTCAGACAGAAAACCAGGTACATTTTTATTCAATTTCGATTAGAAGTCATTTACATTTTAACTTAATCAAAAAACCAGTAAATTTTCTTAAGACTGCACATTCAAAGTATGTCGAAATTAATTCCATGACAGTCATATATCTCAGCCAGTTATAAGTGTCATCATATGATTCAAATAGCTATTCTAAGTCTGATAGGTACTGTTAAGTATAAAGAATGAGTGACCAATAACAGATCAACACTGTAACCTGATTCAATAGTGAATAAGCCCATGAAGTAAAGAAAAAATTAATTCCCTTTTATAAGAGATCATTTTTAATACGTATTAAAAATTTGAAATGCGTTGATTTTCAGTAAGAATAACAGATTGTTTTCAAGTTTCTAATTACACAAAGTTATCTTGCAGCTAATATGAGTTGGTAGCAAAAATACCTAACCAATGGTTATATCAGTTTTAAATCGTACGTTCTAATATTTTATATATTTTTTAAGTCTATGCTCCAGGAAATAAGAAGTTGTCATACAATAGATGACGGTATGTACATGTTAGCTTACTCAAATGAGATGAAACAAAGATAACTACTATAAGCAAAGATGGATAGTGGCTAGCAGTGGAATCCAGGACGCGCGTTTTGTCCTATTTGAGACTCGTCAGCTGGATGTACCTGCATCTCAGAGTCGACGTTCGCTCTAAGACTCGAACCCAGTACAGGCCGCTTCAAACGCCATCGCTTTACCTACTTAGCTACTGACTCCTGATAGCCACTTGCTTGTGCAACGGGGTGAAGTTTAAATTCACCTGGTGTTGTTTACTTGTGTCTTTCCATTGATGTTTAGGACTGCAATTGATCAGTCTCTTATTGACGCGTTCTGGATTCCAATGCTAGCCATTATACATGTTTGCTTATAATACTTGTGAATTAAATTTGTGTGGAGGCAATACACACAGTATCCACATATGCCAGTAAGAGACTGATCAATTGCAGTCCTTAACATCAATGGGAAGATTCAACAAAACAATATCAAGTGAAGTGAGAGATGACTATTGTTCAAAAAGATTTTCACGTCATCTAACCTATATTGATTATTTGTAGAACAGTAGCATTTCGGCTTCTTATTTATACTTCTAGTAATTATTTAGCTTTATAACTTTCTAGAGCATGACAGACTACATTTTTTATACCATGAGTCTACCATGTTAAAAACATATTTGAATCATTGAAGTATTCTTTTTAAAAGGCAAAACCTTTTCACGTTAAGGGGATGTAAATATCAAATTTTGTTAACTGGTATTTCAATGAAAGTGTTTGACAAAATATAATTTTTTTACAAAGAAAGATCATGAAAGTATTTGTATGCTATGAAAATAACAGGAAACTTCATTTATCTGGTTATACTGTACCATGCAACCAGTTTGTATATAATCAATATGATCATTCATTTGTAGTTCAGAGAAGAAAATTTTCCTTTTGACGATTCCATTTACTTGAGCTGCACAGTCATATTTACAGTCAACTTGTTCATACTGAGCAATTTATATTAGCTGAACAAAGGAATTTCTTCTGCAATGCATCTGCAAACATTCGCCTGTATGGTTTTTAAGAAGACTACAAAAGTTAGTGAAAAACTCAATCTTGGAGCATCTAGTCAATTCTTGTCATACTGTTTCACTAAGAGTCTTCTTCAAAATCATTCATCTAGTCAAAAGAACGGGCTCAAAGGGAATGAGATTTACGACAGTGGCCGTTGCCGTCCATCATTTCAAGCCTAACCTCTGAATACGAAAACGGTATATTCAGTCCCTCATTCTCACATGGTATTAACTTTCCTTTCTTCCTTCCGCAATTCAATTATTTTAATATTTCCCAGTTATTTTCCACAGCTACCAATTAGCTACTATTATTATAACTTTCAATTATTATATTCTTAGTATCTACCAATTACACAATTACTATTACCTTAGCACTTTTTATTATACTTTGAGGGATTACTACATAACTTATTTTTAATACTTGGTTTTCATAAATAATTTATTACAAGATACCACTTCAGTTGTTTTAATTATACAACAGTATTCTATATTACTGTAGACTACTATTTTTAGGGAATAAGATTGAGTATATGTACTATTGTACAGCTAGAATAAGTGAAATCGTCGAAAACGTTTTTTGGCTAAACTATCTTTATTCTTCATCAATTATGCAGTGGTCTCTTTCGTTATTAAATAACATGATCAATAAAAGATTAGATAAGTCAACACATACTGAATTATTGTTTATTATTTTAAATAAAAAGATCGAACTGTTACAAACTACTTGGTTAGTTTCCTTTAGTTGTTATTAGTAAACTCTAAAATCAGTAAAAAAAAATCATGACCGTTATGAAAACCTTTCCAGTTGCTACATTCACAGTAAGTCGTATCATTATGTACAAAATTAGGATTACGCAAATTATGTCTGTTATGTAGTATAAAATCATTAGTTATGCATTTTGCTAATAATGATGAACAATACAACGATGTCTCTTCATTTGAAAACGTTTTTACCAAATACCTAAAACATAAAATCACTCCATTTTAGTCCAAGGTGATGACATGGTCGACAAATAAATGAAAAAACCCAGTTATAAAGTCAAAATTTTAGTATGACAGTTTCTTCTTCATTTTGTGTGTACTTTTTTTGTTGGAAAATGACTTATAAATGATAGTTAGCCAATAATAATCAACAGTCATCTTTTTGAAACAATGAAACAAATTTAGTTTTTTAGTAGTATATAGAAGTTTTTCTAATCTATCACTAATGTAAAGTAAGTATAAGTGAGCATAGCAGGGGAATCCAAGAAGTGCGTTTTGTCCCGTTTCGGACTCGTCAGCTGGATGCACCTGCATCTGAGACTTGAACCCAATACCATGCGCTCCAGACGCCACTGCTAGCCATTATCCATCTTTGTTTATGATGCTTACTTATTCATGCTGTTACCTATTAAACTTCATAGAGCACAGGTTGAGAAGTAGTTGATGTTTAGTGACATGGTTTAGAATATAAATTTATTATGAAAACTATAATAATATTATCCAATACTCTGTCAGTGAATAATGTTTGTTTCATGTGCAGAATATTCGTTTATTTTTATTATATTAACTTTATTGCTAAATATAAAGATAACAGCTTTTAACCAGTCTGAGAATGTCTCCAGTGAAATGAAATGAATGAAGAAGAATCGATGCTTTGTTAGATGTAAATAGCAGTCTACGTTCATTTTTTTATTGGTTATTCGAAACTTTCTATTGATGTTTAGGACTGCAATTGGTCAGTCTCTTATTTGTATATTTGCATCCTGTGTGGACTGCCTAGATATTGCCTCGAGTCACAAGCATTATAAACATAGATGGATGGTGGATAGCAATGGAATCTAGAAATGGACGTCTTGTCTTATTTGGGACTCTGAGATGCAGGTACATCCGTTTGATGAGCCTGAAATAGGATGAAACGCACGTCCTGGATCTCTCTGCTAGCCACCATCCATAATAATCTGCATCCTTTAAGTATTTCTTATAGTAAGGAAAAAGAAACTAACAATAGAACTTCATTTATGTGTCTGCCTCCCTCCATCAGAGAATTCGACAGTACAAAATTTTTAAAACATGTTCATTAAAACTTCTTTTTCAGCAAATTTATTGCTTCTCCACAATTCGTTACTCTATAGTTTATCAGTCAAGCTTTAGTTTTCTGAAGTTTACTGAAGCCACTGCTATCAGGTGTCAATAACCTGATTTACATATTCAAAAGAAGATGATCATAATTCTTTCCCTGACTTCATGACAAATATTCCTTCGTTACAACTTAAAAAATTCTAAAATTCTTCTTGCATTCGTTACATTTTTATGTCTTCTTTTATTTCGACTGTCTTCCAGATAAGTAATCTTATTTTATTAATTAAGATTTTATTCTTATCAGCGTTTACTCATTATGTTATCACTTGTTTCTGTCCCTTTAAAATCTCTTTACTGTCAATTATGCAGATTTGTAGGGATCATTACCAAGTTCTAATTTGGTAATTTTGAATAAATTGAGCATTAGGTAGATTGTTATAAATAAATAATCGATTTGTATTATCCCAATGTGTAGAAAATTTTGATTTTCTGACGTTTCGTGACTCAGTGTAAGCCACTTCTTCAGAGAATAAATAACCAAATTAACATTAATACAAGTTTAAATAGTACAACGGCTTACACTGAGTAACGAAACATCAGAAAATCTTGCAGATTATTCTTTTACATATAGTATATATTTACAATATTCAGTTCATTAAACTTATTTACAACCATGCCATACTATACTAATGTGTCTTCAAAAAAACTACCAACTAAACGTCTTTCATTTAAGTAATTTAAACCCTATTTATTATCTTTTTGAATATCACACGTTGTAAGCAGCCGACGAGAACCAGAATCATTGTTTTTTTCTCTCTTCCAATTGATGAAGGGGACTATGTGTATGGAATTTACTTTGATTGTATTTTTAAAATTTAAATAATTGATTTTTATCAGGTATATATATGGGTCAAACTACTAAGTTTTATTATCATAGGGTACAGTTTATATTAAAACGAGGCTATATATATATGCCACTGTTACCATGTCAACAAAAGTTTTATGCATACCCAATAGCACCCAGTAAATTAAACACCGAGTTCATTATAAGTTGACTAAATATGAGTAGTTTTATTGATAAATTTAGGTAACACACTTAAGATTAAGTGTACTAAAAAGTTTCAAAATTTAAAAGACATAACTACAAAAGGAATGATTTTAAAAGTTTTGTAAAAATATAAAATAAAAATAGTTTTCATTGTTTTATTTTTATATATTTCAGACGTATAAAAATAGATAGCAACCCCCTCTTTTTTTTGTTTACAGATTAGTTGATCTTGTACTGCAAATATTTATATTTGTACCCAGTATATACTATACAGTTCTTATGATATTCTTATCTAATATTTTAATGATAATTTAGTTCCTTTTATTCAAATGAAATCAAATTGATCATATATTATCAAAAGAAGGTTTTGTGGAGATTTTAGTAATTTAATAGTTAAAATCATGAATCAATTGAAACTAGACCACCATGGAAAACCTGGGTGCACTAGACGTCCGTTTCGTTCTATTGTGGGACTCCTCAGCAGTGTTCATCCACGATCCCACCTCATGAGATTTGAACCCATAAAGTAACACTTGATATGGATCGAAAATGTTTACAATATGAAATGAATTGTGCTACTTTTCACTGATAAATTTATTGTTAAGTGTTATGGAATATATGAAATATTATAATGTGAAAATTAATTTGGATTGATTATTTCACTACCTAAACTATTTAACGATAGATTTTACGGATCATATATTACATTTTGACTAATAGCAACATTCATTCAAGTAGATTATTGTTTTTAGCTTTGGCGGCCTGCTTTGGGCTACCTGTTCCTGACATCTAAATATTTTAACAACTTATCCAATTTCGTTTGTTTTAATACATCATTATAGCTATTAATCGCATAACCTATTGAAGTGCGTCTCTAAAAAGTGTACAACCTCCCGTTGTACAAGTTACAAAAGGCCCAATCAGAAATATCGTGGTTGCTGGCAATATGCAGCGAAAACAACCTACATTATTTTGATGTTGATTTACTTCACAAATAACTCTAACTTGAGACCACTCAATATCTATCGTCAGGATCAACGAAGAAGTAAGAAACGGAAACTTGTTGAGATATTTTGTTCCGAGAATTCTAAATTGTCCCGAAAATCTAGTACAGAATAATACAGATTTACACATTTTTATCGACTAACTGTTGAAATATCTCGTTAGTATACTAACATTAAAATCTACTAATTTTTATTTAATATCAGTTAAATTACTAACTGATCTAATCAGTACAACTATTTTCCAATCTCATTAATGAATAACTATTTCATGTCCAGTAGGTTTGAACTCCATTAATCATGGTTACTATTTAGAGCTCAGAAAATTACCTAACCCATATTAATTAATAACAACCTGTTGAGTTAAAGTGAATGTCTTAAATCCACCTTCTCTACTCAATATATTTAAACAATAATCTTTGTTTGATTAAACATATTAATGAATGACGAATAACTAACAATTAAGATTTAATTTTCATAACGAATTTTCCTTTTTTCAATCTTCTTACTGTAAATAGCTTTTATACAACCTAAATAAATATTCATTTATTTAATTTCCTTTTTTCCCTTTTATTAGTGTTTACGATATACTTGCCTCAATTTTATTCTATGCGAAGACGCAGATCGGCAAAGCAAGAGCAGCATATTTCCAACTAAAGAACATCTGGGACTCAAAACAATTGTCAATCAACACCAAGATTAGAATTTTCAATAAAAATGTCAAGACAGTTCTACGAAATGGGGCGGAAAACTGGAGAACTACGAAAGCCTTCATCCTGAAGTCACAGGTGTTTATTAACAGTTGTCTACCCAAAATTCTTTGGATCCATTGGCCAGATCCTATCAGCAACAACCTACTGTGAGAGAGAACAAACCAGATTCCAAAGGAGGAAGAAATTAGAAAGAAGCACTGGTAATGGATAGGACACACATTGAGGAAAGCACCCAACTGCGTCATAAGACATGCCCTCACATGGAATCGTGAAGGTCAAAGGAGAAGAGGAAGACCAAAGAATATATTACACCGAGAAATGGAAACAGATATGAGAAGGATTGAACTAGAAAGGAAGGCTCAGGACAAAATGGGTTATAGAATGCTGGCTCAATTTTATTCGAATTCATTTTGTGGTGTGGTCTACTTCTATCCACACAAGTAGTATGTGGTGATGGTCAGACATAGAATGTATTTTGGCAGAAGATCAATAAGGAAAGAACAGGAATGTAGCGCAATCGGTAAGAAAATGCATGAATCATGAAACTAGAGAAGACGGACTGATATTTACAGTTAATATTGAGACAATTGATTGTTATTTTGCAAATTAATTGTTTTCTGTATGGTAATCAGAATTTAGTGAGATAGTTTGTAATTTGTGTTTAAATACATTCGATTGTCCCCACTCGTGTTTTTGTTCACTACAATATTATCTACCCAATAATTCAGTTTCCAGTCCTTTTATTATGACTTATTAAAGTACTTTCTATGTTAATAATAATGGTTTTGAAATACTTAATTTATGTAAGCTACTAGAAATAAAACTGTCTTATGAAAACATCATTGTTTGACTTGAGACAGCTTGATAATTTATGATTAGATTAAATTTAGTGCTAAAAAACAATGAAATGTCTGCATAAATGATGAACGAGACTAATTTTACGTTCGTTTATTCTTATTCATATTATTAGTGCTATTCTGTTAGATATTAGATAATAAGGAACATTCAGTGATAAATCATCTTTTATTGCCTTACACAAAAATACATTAGGATAAAATGAGATTTGTTTCATCTGTCAAACATCAGTGGATTGGATAAAATGTCCATGATGTGCATGATCTACGTTTTTTGCTTGTTAACACTGATAAGTATAAACTATCTGAAATCATAATAGATTTGGAATCTAGAAATTGAAATTTTGGGTTTATCAGAGAGTGTCAGCTTTGCTGATTTTTAAAATACACTTAGCTAATGAGTTCCAATCAACATTAAACCTAAGTTCAAAGATTTTTATTGATTATTTCTGACTACGTGACAATTACATAGAAATAAAAGTTTGTCTAAAACCCAAGTTTATCACTTCTCTTGGTTGTTGTAACAAGGTAAAAAAGAAAAACAAATATGAAACTTCGATAACAATCCTACCATGAATAATCAACTTTTTTATTAAAATCTTTAAAAGTATATTCTTAATCTTAGCTTTAAGTTATTAGCTGACTCATGTATTATTATTATTAGCTTTATTAAATATTATATTATTTGGTACAAAATCGAATTCTCAGCATAAAGTATTTCAACATGTTTACGTTTCTTATTTCTTCGTTGCTCCTGATGATAAACATTCAGTGATCGCCAGTTGGATGTCAGTAGTTCAGTCAATCGACATATGGATAATGTATATTCTTTTTGCTGCATGTTCCCAGCAAACATGACATCTCTGATTAGGCCTTTTGTAACCTTTAAAGCGAAAGGTTGTACAGTTTTCAGAAACGCACCTGAATAGGTTGTGTGCTTAATAGCCATAATGATGTATTAAAACAAACAATATTAGATAACTTGTTAAAATATATAGATAACAGGAACAGGTAGCCCAGATGTTTAAGCAGGCCGCCATACGTTGTTGTTGTTATGTTGTATGTTATACCAGTCGTATGTTACAGTTAATTAATCATAAATTCATTACTCAGCTCGAAAACGTTTTGTCGAAGTAACCATAGAGATTCAGTTTTGGTTAAAAATTATGGTCTTGAGCTTTATCATATAAGCTGTTTATTCGAATCAATGAAGGTACGTAAGACGATTTAATTAGATTACTGACGTTCTAATTGGAAGTTTATGAAGGTAGGAGTTTGAGTTGCCTGCAGTTAATGCAAAAAGTACAGTAAAGAAATTTGGAAACGAATTGGTTGTAACTGAAAAACAAACAATGATCCATTGGAACTTCGTCTCTAGAATCTATTTAGCACTAAAGTTGAATGAATATAATATATTTAACTAATGAATAACTAATTGGCCAACTTGTCAACTCGTTTACTCATCATTTTGAGTTTTAAAAACAACATATTCCATATACTCTTACGACTTGATCATAAACTGACTAGGAGAATCCGACTGCTCGTTCGGTGTTTTTTAACAGTTAAAACGATGACAATAAATTGCTGAAATTTTATTTTATGTAAAAATTAACATGTTTGTGCTTTCATAATTTAAATATATAATAATATGCAATATCCAGTTACTGTTAAATACAAGTTTAGTCTATAACAAAGTCCTTAGTTTCATTTATTTTCAAGAGCAAACATAAAGTATTAGGTTATTTATTATTTTAAACCTGACATTTAACTGAAATAGGACCGAAAATCAACTCCAGGATTTATGCAAACAACATATTTTTCATAATCACTCAGTGTTTTTTTACATAATTTTAAGTGATTTTTTAATTACGATTTACTCAAGTTTTAAAATGTCAAGTACCACAATTAAGTCCCTGTCATGAACTGCAAATTTTTAGAAAAATAAGGTGAAATAAAAAATACATACCTTCATCTTTAACTAAAGACAAACTTTCATTGATCAAAGATGGATAATGGCTAGTAGTGGAACCCGGGACGCGCGTTTCGTCCTATTCGGGACTCGTCCGCTAACTGTGGATATCAGGTCTCAGTAGCTAAGTGGATAACGCTATGACGTTTGAAGTGAAAGGTACTGGGTTCGACTCTCAGAGTGAACATCAACTCTAAGATGCAGGTACATTCGGCTGACTGATCCGAAATAGGACGAAACGCGCTTCCTGGATTCCACTACTAGCCACCATCCATCTTTGCTTATACAGCTTTTGACTTAAGGTAATATCTAGGCAATCCGCACGGGATGCACATAAACCAACAAGAGACTGATAAATTGCAGTCCTTAACAACAATGGAAAGATACAAGCAAATAATACCAGGTGAATTTAAACCCTCAATGTCTCGTTATTTCGAAGTGATACATGTGACCGTACAAGTAGATTAATTTTAGCATTCTAATATTAATGTACTGAATAAATTGAAACAGTTAGTTTTATTAGCACCGATCAGTTTGTTGAATTTCATCCTCAATATAACTAGTTCTATGACAGAATTTAAACTAGAATTTACTTACAAAGGTTATGAAACTTGGGACTTTGTCCTTATTTTGTTAAGTACCAGCTTATAGAAAGTAAGAATATTATCTAATTAAGTTGAATGTCCTTCTTGATTCACTTTTGAACTAAACTTTCAGAAAAAATGCTTTACTAGTAAATATCAGTAATCTATATTTTGGTCACATTTTTTGTCATTAATAACATGACGTGAAATTATCTAGTTTCTTTATCTATTAAGAAACTATAATGATCAACAATAAGAAATCGGATGTGGGCTCTCGGGTGCTAGACTAGTAGGTCCTGGGTTCGAATCTCGTGAGGCGTGATTGTGGATGCGCACTGATGAGGAGTCACGCAACAAGACGAAACGGCTGTCCACTGCTTCCAGGTCTTCCATGGTTTACTAGCTTTAATTGACTCGTGATTTCAATTAAGAAAATACTGAAATCTCCACAAAACCCCTTCTGAAGAAATCCCTAGCTAAATATTAATTCTTATAACAACCATGACCTTTTTTTATCTTCTCATTGACGGCTATGTTTCTTCAATTCCTTATTTTTATTACAGGTTTCTAGGATTATTAGTTTTGCTGCTTCAACGGAATTGTGATTTCACATACTGACATTTTTGGAGAATATTTAAAACTTCTTGGAAGTTTCTTGTTTTCTCTTTTTCATTAGCATATGAACTATTATTGTTGATGTTGTAGTTAATCAGTCGTTCAACATATGTAGTTTACATATGTAATTGACATAGATCCCTCAGTAGTTCATATTATATAATAAACATAAGATAAACATTGGAAGATATTCACTTCTATGGATGTTACCGTATATATTAAAGATCCTATCAAAAGTGATATCATGTCAAATGACATCGAAATTATGAACAAAATATCTAACTAGAATATAACAAGATTGCAGTGAAATAAAAACACATAACTGGGTAGTTAAATGTATAATTTGGCCAATTGACTATCGACTATTAGCCTAAAGTCATGAAAAGAAGCAAAATGAGAAGAAACAGCCTTTCAACACATACTTGTATTTAATTTTTATAAAAACTCAATTGTTATCTACTTCATTCAAAATTAAAAGCTAATTCATCAAAAGCTTTTGTTACTAAAACTCAAAGTTTTATTTAAAGGATAACTGGTAAATTTGGGATACAAATTCATTAGTTGTATGCGACTAAATTGCCACTTAAGACTAAATTTTAACTCTTATTACATCAACTACAATATTACGTAAATCTTGCCTAAGTAGTAATTCTTCATTTCTAGACTTGTAGTTAACTTGAATTATAACGTTGCTAAAATTTAGTTGATAATCAATGCTCATCTCAATCTGTAGTGAGCTAGATGTTTTGTATAAAAAAAGTCATTGATGGGAGATGGGAATTTAATTTAATTGTGCCAGTATAAGCGGAATTACTTTACAAGGAAAAAGCTTAGTTATATCCAAAAACAGAGCGTGAATGTTTAATGTCAAAGGTAAGGATGAAAAATCCCTGGTCATAGAATAACCTTTGTTTTATTTTGCTAAGTCTTTGTTTAATGATGAATAACTTACAATCATAAACTAAATACTCTAAAATAACAAATGAAACTTAGTTGCAAGCGTGAGTCAATTGAAGCTAGACCACCAAAGAAAGCCTGGAAGCACTGGACCGCCTATTCGTCCTGAAGAGTCACACAATAAGACGAAACGGCGGTCCAGTGTTTCTAGGTTTTGCTTGGTGGTCTAGCTTCAATTGATTCACGCTTGCAACTATGAAAATACTCAATGTCTACAAAACCCTTTCTGAAATGTAACTTAATTATATATGTATATATTTTTTGTCAATGGATTTATGATTTGAATTTTATTTATAGAGAATTAAATTATATTCTGTCCTTTCAATTGTACTCACATAAAAATGATACATCAGATACTGTATGGATCATGATTCCTAAACCATTAAAATAGTAAAACTGGGTACTTTACTCCTTCAAAACTTTGTTGTTACTAACAATATAACTGTTTGAAAGTTCATTGGAATCTTCAATATAGAACATTGTTCTCTCATTCTAGAACAACATTTTCAAAAATATATAAAATTAAAAAATAACAAACAAATGAATAACTATATATATAGTTTAGTAACTAGTGAGTTGGTGTAGGGATTAAATAATACCATATTTTAGTTTAAATGTGAAGAATAATACTTTGATGTATGTATATTTCCAAATGGGATGAAACATTCCACCGGAATTCCATTGTTACCTATAATCCATTCATTTTATAAAAATATTGAAGAAAATTATAATTACACAATTGATTGATCACTGGTTGGTGATCAATGTCATGTGTGTCAAGTTTTTCTTAGTGTTATCGATCAAGTTGCATTGTGACCATTAATCTATGTGACTCAACACACTCGACATACACAAAGATAATTGAATCAAATAAATAGTTAAATACTATTAGTAAAGAAGAAGAGGCAGGATAAGAAACAGTAGAAATTGACAATTTATCATCAGTGATATGGTTTTTATTCACTAACTAAACTAACATATGGTAGTTTAATTACTTATTAATTACAGGTTTGATAAATAAGTAAATATAAGACAGATGGAATTATATTTCTTTAGTAGAAAGTATTCCGATTATTTTAATTTGTAAATGTGAAAAAAAAAGATTTTCAATTTCTTTCAATGTAGTTCAGTGTTATAACAACAGTGTTTTCTTGCTTTACAATGATATAAACTTTCATTTATAGACTATGTGGTTCCATAAAATATAAATTTCAACTTCACAAAAGGTGGGTTTGTAGAGAGTTTTAGTAATTTTATAGTTGGAATCATGAGTCAATTGAAGCTAGACCTCCAACTTCATATAGTAATTATAACATACCAACTATGAATACATTGGTTTATTCAGAGATCAGAAAAGAAAAACTAAACTAAATTTATTCTGTAAATATCATTTCAATATTCGATGAACAGTGTAATGATGATTAAAAATGATAAATTCATATTATTTTATAGAATACATGTACTCGAAATGGAAAGTAATGTGAAAAATATATTTTTCTAAACACTAGAATATATATATATAGTTCGTAGTCTAGTGTGGTCTACTTATATCCACATAAGTAGTATATGGTGATGACCAGACATAGAATGTATTTTGGCAGAAGATCGATAAGGAAATAACAGGAATAAAGCGCAATTGGAAGAAAAATGCATGAAAAATAAAATTAGAGAAGATGAATTGATATTTACAGAATAAATATTGAAGAATTGAGACAACTGGTTGTTATTTTGCAAATTAACTGTTTGCTGTATGGTTATCAGAATTTTGGTGAGATAGTTTGTAATTTGTGTTTGAATACATTCAATTGTCTCCAACTAGTGTTCTATTCGGTGCAATATTACTATTCGAACTATAGTGTTATACATTATCTAATATGATCCGAGAGAATCTATCCAATGACTTTTAAATGGGATAGTACATCAGCGTCGAATTTCTTAGTTCATCACTGTTTTTAAAATATATTAACACAAAGTGTAAAAGCATAAAACTCAATATAAATATAAGTAATCCTACATATTTGAAAGTTAACGTAATACTTAACTAGATTCAAAAAACACACCTGAAAATTACTTTTCGAGATCAAAATACTTGATTATTTTATTGGATAACTGAAATCGATCCATTCGGTCGTATTCACAGTTTACATATATATATATATATTCATCACAATTCTACGTTCCTTATAGTTTTGATATGCCAATCTTTGATTAAAATTAAAGTTTAATAGTTCAGTATTAATATAACTGATAGTTTACAATGATAAGCTATTCATTAACAAAAAAATAAACAACCAAATAAAAAATAAGACTATTGTTTTCATTTTGAAAAAAAAGAAAGAAAATCTCTTAGATTTCAGTATGATCACGAGCACACGCACGAGCTCTCTGAGATTATACGCCCAAATATGGTAATCAGTTAAAACAAGCTATTAAAATAATAAAAAAAATTATAGA
Organism: Schistosoma rodhaini; assembly: GCA_944470415.2. Taxonomy (NCBI): domain Eukaryota; kingdom Metazoa; phylum Platyhelminthes; class Trematoda; order Strigeidida; family Schistosomatidae; genus Schistosoma; species Schistosoma rodhaini. The sequence goes on from OX104037.1 coordinate 15,471,339, forward strand.
TAATTCGGTACAGTTATTTATGTAGAACAATTCATTGAATGAATTCATAATAAGTGGGTTGTTTGTGAAGATTTTTCGTAAATCTTTTTATATATAGTTGAAATTATGAGCCAGTTGAAGCTAGACCAGTAAGGAAAACCTAGGAACACTGGACGGCTGAAGAGTACCTCAATAAGACGAAACGGCTTTCCAATGCTTCCAGGTTTTCCATGGTGGTTTAACTTCAGTTGACTCATGATTTCAACTATATATAATGAATTCATAATAGTTTAATATTAAATGTTATGAGTTATGTTAATATAGGTGATAAAATTCCTTGAAAAAGCTTTGACCAGATTGTCGGGCAAAACGTTGAATTTACTTAAAATTCATTCAGTGAGATTTTACAAATATATATTATTCCTATTTTTAATGTCTTACATCAACTCAGCACCCAAATTCTGTGAAACTATTTACTCTAATTTAGACGAAAGCTCATATATAAAATTAATAATTTAACATTCTTATTCCCTCTACCATGAAAAAACAAACAACAAGAAACATCCGTATTATTACTTATTAGACATTTAAGTAATATTGACATACAGTTTTATGTGTAAAGGTAGATGTTCTTCTTTTTAAAACAAGAACAGATGGAACTAAGTTGATGAAAAGATGTCACGAAACACTAAAGTTATTTGAATAAATTGGTCATGCTTTAATTCATTAAGATGATAAGAATAAAATAAATTAGTTATATATATATATATATATTAGTCAATTTTTACCTCTAAAAGAAAATCGGCATCTATATATATATATGGAAGTAATACACTTTGATATTAGAAATGACATAATTAATAAATAAGGTATCAAAGTAAATTCTAAAACGTTTTATGTAGTAAAATTGTTATAGAATAGCAACATTGATAGTGTTTATACAAACATTAAAAGTTTTATAAGCAAAGATGGGTAGTAGCTAGCATTGGAATTCAGGAAGCGCGTTTCATCCTTTCAGGGACTCGTCAGCTGGATATGACTGCATCTCAAAGTTAATGTTAACTTTGGGACTCGAATCGTGTTTTATATTTATGTGTATTATTAGACATGGAATTCATCTTTGTATATATCTGTTTTATTTCAGAAATGTGAATTGTAGTAACTAATATCATACAAAGTGAGCTTTAATGTACTTTCAAAGATCATATTGAAGTGTAACTTTTATTATCACAAAAAAGATAAGTGTAGCACTGTACAGTGACTTACTGACAGAATGTATTTAAATGTATTTAGACAGAATGCTATTTTAACTTATCCCGAATCCATATACACTCAGTTTGAAGATTAGGAGATTTTTACAATACTTTTAAAAAATCGTGTAAATTTTGTATTGGTGTTTGATATCCTTTTTTATATGTCTGTGGTAAATATTAGATAAGATTCTACTTAAGAGATGATTAATCAAACTTAATGTGTATTATGTTTGTATAAACCTTGTGAAAGCCAAATTGCTTCCACAACTATATCAATGTTTTCATAAACTTGATAGTTTTGTTAAACTGTCTATATTTTGATTCAGAATATGCTTAGAACAACTGATTGGTCATAATTTAAGTTCTTATGGCTTTAATTAATATCTTCGCTTTGTAAATGTGATTCTCTTACTTGTACAAAAAACTTTTCAACACTCATATATAAGAACTTTCGTCTAAATTAGAGAGAATAGTTTCACAGTATTTGGGCGCCGAGTTGATGTAAGACATTAAAAATAGGAATGATATATTTGTAAAATCTCAAATTCATTCGCTGAGAGTTTACAAATATATTATTCGTTATAAATTTTCAACGCTCAGTTAACACTATGCGACTTATTTACACGCAACAGTGATTGAATGTTTTAATTAAGTAGTTTGATGTATTCTTCAAGTGACCGTAAAATTTTAACTATTAATTAATACGATTCAATATGTAGAAGTGGTTATTTTGTAAAATAATTTGCTTGTAAACATCTGGACTACCTGTTCCTGACATGTAGATATTTCAATAACTCATCCAATTTCGTTTCTTCTAATACATCATAATGACTATTTATCACATAACCTATTCAGGTGAGTTTCTGAAAAGTGTACAATCTTTAATTGTCCAAATTACAAGTCGAAATTCAAACTTAAAAGACTTTTGTTACATTCTTTTTAACTTCTAATCTTACTTTAATTAGCATCATTTCTCATCATTCCTAGTTGAATTTTTCTGTTGATATTTTATTTATTTCATTGTTTTATTCTTACTCACCATTATCATTGTCATCAGAGTGTATCATCCCGTGAGGAATTATGAATGGCAACTTTGAGGACTATTTATGGACCAATGTAATATATATATTTCCTATTGTATAATTGCTAAGTAACTAAACTATTCATATTCGTGTCCCTCTTATGATAAGCTTTATTTTGACCTACAGACTATTATTATACGATTTACCATTTTTGAGTTATTCCTAGTCCAATAATTACTGTTCCCCCTATTCACAGTCACATTTGGCCAAATCTTGTACAAATGTTATTTTCTATTTTATGGTACAATGTGATCAGTTTGATTGGTATATAAACCCAGTATGTTTGAGAATAATGATTCATATTGCAAAGGCTGTTATTGGTGTTCTGGACCTAGCTGGTTGGGCTAGGCAAATTTTATTCTCGTATTCCGTTTTCTTTTGATTTTTACTTTTCTCTCTTTCTTTTTCTCATTCATTGAACCAATTATTATTTTAAAAAAGGATCATTAATAGTATTCCATTTCCTTCGTTTAACATGAAGCACTTAATATATATTCAAAGAAAAATGTTGTGGTAAAACCAGCGACTTATCGATTTCATTCTTTCCAAGTTAAATCTTTGAAATATTTAAATTTTATGTTAATTCTCCCAAGTTTTTTTTTTCTTTGTTTTATCTTAAAATTCTTCTTCTCGATTTCGATCCCTTTTTTTCAAGTTTTTGAGCTTTTTTCCCTTAAGAAAGGATCATTATCAAATTTTTAAACAAATTCTTTAGTCTTTTTCTCCATAATATTTTCTCAATAAAATATGCATCATTTCAGTTCCACTTAATCAAATAGGCATTATGGCAACTATCCTACAACCAATTTCCATTATGGTTCATTTTGGCTAAGTCCTCTTATTAACTTATTTTACAGATAATGTCATTTGAATAGTAACAATTCGCATATTTATTTTTACTATGATGATCACTAAAGCACATGATAGATTCGAACTAATTGTTGATGGCTTAAATATCATTCTATGATTCATCATCCTTCTCCTCCCCATATATGTATTCACTCAAATCCTATTATTAGCTTTTGCTTTGTCTTACTGCGCCCTTATACAATTTGACTATAATTTTGCCTACGTAACTGCCCTCATGTACTTATTCGTCTCTCCGCCTCAAATTCCCTCGATATGCCTATAGATTTGAGGCCTGTGCTATCCCATAATAAGCTGTAGTTGTCGGTTCTCTTTGCCTTCTGATTTCAAACACTTTTGAGATTTATAGTATAACGGTTATCAAGGTGGACGATTAGTGAAGCAAAGCCACTACAAAATGTTTGAAAGTAATTTTTCTTTTTAAAACAATTTGTTGTTTCCATGTAGTTTCAAAAACAAAACGATTATTAAATGAATTGTAATAAACACTTATTAAGACCTTATTGACAGATAAGTATGTAAATAGAGTGAATTGTTTTGATTTGGTAACTTAGATAAAAGTATCTTGCTTTCATTCATTGAATTGAATCACAATTGAACAAAAGGAGTGTGAATTAATCTTTTCTCTCAACCACATTTCAGAATCAGTGATGTCCGTTTCTTTTTTTTTCTTTTTTGTTGTTAAATAGTTGGTTGGAAGTAACAAAAATGATGGACACAAAACTAAATTTATGTGCGCACAATTTTTACATTGAGCCAAGTATTTTTTTTAAAATTTTTTAACTAAATAATCAGTAATACGAAAATGAATGAATTGGATAGTTTTCCTGAAGATGTATTGAATGACTAGGTTCCTAATGATCTGAATCAATACTTGAATCATTATCATGGAACTGTGTTATTAGGGTAATGTGCTACATATCTCCAAAAACTATGATGAATTAGGTTGACAGTCGTGTGAATGACACTAAGAATAGTCCGTCTATATGTATCATAGCATATTTTGTCAAACTCTTTGCAAATCTTCGGTTATCATTTAATAGATTTATTTAGTCATAGATGATATTTGAAATACAAGTAGTCTAAAAATGCTTCTCAATAACTCAGCTTTTTTAAATAGAAGGTGATAGATTGTCTATCATAGCCGAATTCAGTTTGTAAAATAGTCAGTTAATGAAATGTCTTTTGAGTGTTAATAAATCTACCATCTTTTCAACTTGAAAATGAATGAGATGCTTTATGAAAAGGAGGTTTTGTGGAGATCTTAGTAATTTTATATAGTTGAAATCATGAGTCGATTGATGCTAGACCACCATGGAAAACCCGAAAGCACTGGACGGTCGTTAAGTCCTATTGTGAGACTCCTCGGCAGTGCGCATCCACGATCCCGCCTCACGAGATTCGAACTCAGTCTCGCGCCAGAGCACTTAACCACTAGACCACTGAGCTGGCCGGCATTCAACGGTGTTAGTGTCTAACTTCAATCAATCCACGAAATTGAGGAGTCCCATAATGGGATGAAACGGTCGTCCAGTGCTTCCAGGTTTTCGATAGTGGTCCAGCTTCAATTGACTCATGATCTCAACTATATAAGAGTAAGATGTTTATTGACAAAATTAAGATTAGCATATAAAGTTCATTTATTTACTTAACTATGAAATACAATCATTTTAGTGTAACTCACTAAGTGCAGCACTTTCAAGCTACATTTTTGATATGTAAGTTAAATATACAAACCAACGACGTAAAAAAGGTACTTTAGGTTGGTTTATAAGATGACGCTAATTAGTTGAACTCAAAGTAACCATACCATTAACTCATCGCTCCATAATGTAAAATATCCTAACAGCCTACGTGAAACATAGTAAAGCTACCAGAAAAACACTTTAGAATAAAAAAATTACCCAAGTAATGTACAGAACTCTAGATTTTTTATCATTTATGCTATACTATAATATTTTATTAAATAGAAAAAAAACTTACACGATGAAAACATATAAACAGACAAACTCTTTAGAACGAATAGCTTGACAAAAATTGAGCACCGAATATAGAGAAGTCATTATATGTGAAATAATCTCAGCGATTGAGATTTAAATAATTCCAAACATTTCGTCCAGCTAACTTATCTGAGCTTCTTCAGGGTACAAACAAGTTAGCTGGACAAAACGTTGAAACCATTTAAATTTCAATTGTTGAGATTATTTCAAATATAATTTGCACATATAAACAGACAAACTATTTGCTATGATGTTCCCCCCCCCCCGAAAAAAATCTAAACATAAACAATATACAATGAAAATATAGTAACCATAGAATTTATACAATATTTACTTAAACAGAAAAACTACTATTTTATCCCGAAAATCAATGCTTAATTTACCACACCCAAATCATACCTTTTAATCAAAGATATATTTGATTAATAATTGAAATATATAATATAAAATACATGAATGGTTATATAATCTATTTAGGTTAAATAAATTGAGTTAGTTTGTAGTGCCGCGATTCGTTAATCGTTTACTTCGATAACCGCTATAATTCTAATCTTAACGGTGCGTAAAATCAGAAGACAAAGGATAGCAGCAACTACAGTTTATTGTCGAATAACTCAGGTCAAAAAGTTAACAACACCTGAGCAAACATCAACGAGCGAGCGAGCGGCAATCGAGAGAGCGAGTGAACAGGCGAACAAGCGAAGGAAGCGAACGAGCAGCAAGCGAGCGAATAGCAAGCAATTACATAGGTAATTTATAGTCAGATTTAATAAGGGCACAACAAAACTAAACAAAGGCTGATAATAGTATTTGCGTGAATACATATATGGGGAGGAGTATGAGTCATCGAATGATATTTAAGCAGTCAATATTTCGACTAGTGTGTTATGTGCTCTAGTGATATAGCAGTGCAAAGAATATGCAAATTGTTACTATCCAAATGACGATGTCTGTTAAGTAGGTTTATAAAATGGGCTTAACCGAAATTGACCACAATCGAAATTGATTGTAGGATGGTCGCTATAAGTTGTTCTATATATATATATATATATAATTTATTAAAATCATAAACTGAATAATAATACATCTGGACGAAACACTCGTCCTGGATTCCACTCCTAGCCACTATCAATCTTTGCTCATGAATGTTAATACATTCAGTAGAAGACTTAAAGTATACTAGTAAGCTATTATGATTTTGTGTATTACTGTAAAGTCGTTATACAATTTCTACAATATTTTTTTAAAGATTCCTTTAGTTAATATTTGACATTAAGTCTCAAGAATAAGATAATACAAACCTTTAATAATTAGTTATTGTTAGTCTAAGATGAAAATCTTTTATAATTTAGTCTGAATTCTAATAAAAATTTACAGAATTCCTGAACACTCTAAAAAGAATATACATATACTAACTAGACATTAGCGTTTTAAATAATAAAGGTTAGGCGTGAGTGTGCGAAATTCAAAGAGGAGGATCGGAATTACGTTTGAGGGATCATAGATGTGCATCATGAGTCAATTGAAGCTAGACCACCATGGAAAAATAGAAGCACTAGACGTCCGTTTCATCCTATTCTGGTACTCCACAAAAGTGCACATCCAAGATCCCTCATATGGGACTCGAAGCCAGAACCTATCAGTCTCGTGCGCAAACCTTAACCTCTAGACCACTGAGTCGGCATTCAACAGTGTTAATGTCTAACTTCAACGAATAGTTCTATATTAAGATTAAACGGCCAACTGTTGATTAAGGGGTTTTTTTGGTTGCTTAACACTGATCGATTCATGATTTAAATTAGAAAATATTGACCAACATGTTCTATATTAATTAATTATTTAATTTAAGGACAAAATGAGTAATAAATTACACCTGGTTGCTTATATTTTTGTTGCATATCAATGACAAAAAGAACAATTAACAAATAATCAATGCACCAATAACAAAGTTGACTTCACTGGTCAATCTAAGCTAGACCACCATGGAAAATCTAAAAGCACTGGACGGCCATTTTGTCTTATTATGGGACTCCTTAGCAGTGAGCGGACCTTCTATCTCGGACGACTAGCCACTAGAGCACTGAGTCGGCATCCAACGGTGTTAATGTCTAACATTAGTCGATTCATGACCTTCTCCATCCCTTTATCCACAGATAATATTTAAGTAGTAATTTTATAATTCATACAGAAAAATCATTTATTTTTAAATAATCGGATGATTAAGCCTTTTATTTCATAAGAAGGTCAGTAAATGAACCAGTTTGATTAAATTCCAATATTTTTAGAAGAGTCATCATATTATTTCCCTTGACTATTGTAAAATCAGCATATCTTCTAATTTAGGTAAGTGTACCATGAGATTGAAATGAAGTAAACAAACTATACATGACCAGATTAATTTTGTAAATCATTCAATGATAAATTGATTATATATAGCTATTGTAATTTTAAAGAAATTACAACTAGTGAACATTATGAATCACATCTTCTCAACAGGATTTCTAAAGCTACTACTTACTGGTGAGTAGAAAGTTTTATTTCCATAGATGAGACATGAAATAACTATTAACATTTTCCTGAGTTACAACGTTTCTCCAATTAATGCTACTCCATGATGAAAACCAACTTCATACTAGAATTGTTATCACACATAGTAGGAATCTAAATACTATTTATAATCTGATCAGTAATGAAGAATATCATGAAAAGTTACTTTACAGGAAACATTTCTTTCACTATGTGATAGTCAGCAAATGTATCAACTTAAACTAAAATATTTCACGATAAGTAGTTATATCTGAAAATTTTTTCTTTGAAAGTGCGAATTTCATACCTTTATTCTAACTAACTCACAGTAATCATTTACATAATTGTCCCTCAACCAGAAACACCAACTTTATCATCCTTAAAACTTAAGTTATCAACTATTTTCCTCACTGTATATCTATGTAATACATTAATTTATACAAAAAGTATAATAGGTCATTAGTTAAGTATATTCATCAATAACACTATCTTTACTAGAAACACGATTTTTAAAAAGAAAATGCAAATGATCTATTATAAGTCTATACATTCAGAATCCCAAAAAGTGGCTGGATTCTATAACATTTATCTAAATAATCATTAAATATATATATTAATAAAAAAATATTAATACACATGGGAATGATCAGCAATTTTAAGTGTCGTCGTCATGAATATATATCAATGATTAATCAATACTTTTCCCCCTCAGGCTCTATTTTTTTATATTGCATCGAACTTCTTAAAATCAAAAACAATACTTTAATACTAATGATAAATGTTTTTTTATATGTAAACATATTATTTTTTTTTCAATTAAATCCACTTAACAAGACTCTTTGTCTTATTTTGATGGAGTATTATTCTCTGAGCTGGATGGTTTGGTCGTGGAGCTTTCATCATCCTTCTAAACGATATCATCAGCAAAAACTTCGGGTAAAAGTATAAATTTAAACATTTCACTTCTACCCGAAGTTTGTGTTGATGATGTCGTTCAAAAGGACGATGAAAGATCCACGACCAAACCATCCAGCTCAGATAAAAAATAATCCATCAAAATCATCCACCTGAGCTACAAATTTTCTCCATCATCTATTTATCTTAATAACAACAAGATTTATGTCCTATAAAAAAGGAAATTATTTGCAAATCAATAGTCAATTGTTTCTGTTTTTCTTCTTATATTAATCGTTTAAGTTTTTCTTGAAAAATAATTAATCAATATTAATTAAACTATTCTAAAACTAATTAAAATAGTAAACAAAAGGGAATTAACTGGTTGGCAACACTATTTGTCCAATTAGTTGTATCGTAAAGTATTAAAAACAAATTTTATATGATGTAATGTTTATTTATTTGTTCATTAACTATCACCAAGGTGGCCTGTTTGAATATCTAAGCTACCTGTTCCTGCTATCTAGATATTTCAACAAGTTATCTGTTTCCTCGTTTGTTTTAATAGATTATTATGTCAACCAATTGCATAATCTATTGAATCATAAAAATGTACAATCGGAGACATTGTAATTTCCGGCATTATGCAGCGAAAACAATTTACATTCTTTGGATGTCGATTGACTCGACTGCTTACATCTAACTGGTGATCACTAAATATTTGTCGTCAGGATCGACAGAGAAGTAAGAACCGGAAACTTGTTGAAATACTACTTTATGCTGAGAATTCTATATTGTGCCGAAAATATAATATTGAATGAAGCTAATAACAGTGACAGTAATAAATCCTTTTGTTCTTTATTAAGCGTAAACATATAATTAACAAGTTTTCAAATATACTATTTCTTCATTGTATTATTTATTAGTAGTTTACTTGTAATGGTGCCAACTTCATTAACTAAATCGATTTAAAAAATAAAATAAAATCATAGTCATTTTGTAAGGTTTCAGTGTTTAGAGAACATTTTCACACAAACCTATATCCAAATGTCTGTTTAATTGATTTGAAGATAAATTATTTAATTTAATGTATATATTTATTTACACAGGTGAAATCATGAGTCCATTTGTGCTGGACCACCGTTGAAAACTTGGAGGCATTGGATGGCTGTTTCGTCCTGGTATGATGCTGCTCATTTGTTTATTGTATTCACTTGTAGTTCTGCTACTAAAAGACAGTTATTTGATGTATCCCATCATTTAATGAAATATATACTAATTAATCCTGTACTACATAGCCAATAAACAGCATTAATAACTTTAATTTTGAATAAGTTAAACATTGGGTAGATTGTTATAAATAAATTAATATATTTGTAATATCCCAATGAGTAGAAAAATGAGATTTTTCAACGTTTCGTGACTTAGTGTAAGTCACTTCTTCAGAGAATGAATGAATCACTCATTTCGTTCTCTGAAGAAGTGACTTACACTGGGTCACCAAACGTCGAAAAATCTCATTGGGATATTACAAATGTATTAATTTATTATTAGCTTTAGTTTTCTGCACACAATTGATTAGAGAAAATCGGTTAGAATTCAGCTTATACGATGATTTTTAAAGACTATCTAAAAATGTAATCCTTAAGTTGCCCAGAACTTATGGAACTAAAACTCATTTTATCATCACACGTCTAAAATCACATAAAATGATTCATTCTTCATATGTAGATGTTATTCGAAACATTAAATAATATGAATTTGTTCTACTCTTTCTATTCAAAGTGAAATCATCCAAATAGAATAATCTATAATTTACTCAATAATAAATACATTTGTATAATACGATATCTTGAAAATATCAAGATTTTAGTGTATATGATTTTCAAATCATTGTCTCATTGAGTTTGAATAAACATTACCACGGTTGGATGCCGATTAAGTGGTCTAGTGGTCAAGCTCTCGCGAGCGAAACTGATAGGTCCTGGGTTAGAGTCCCATATGAGGAATCTTGGGTGCTCAGTTCCGAGAAGTCTAACAATAGAACGAAACGGCCATCCAGTGCTTCCAAGTTTTTCATGGTGGTTTAGCGATTGGAACAGTGACACACGAAAACCGTACGAGCAGTCTACAGTGCTAACTGGTCCTGCGATCTGCCTAGCCCAGCTAGTTAAGTCCAAAACACCAATAACAGCCTCATTGGTATGAATCATTGTATTTCAAACATACTGAGTTTATATACCAGCCATATCGACCCATAAAATAGATAATAACATTTTTTTACAATATTTAACCGAATGTGGCTGTGGATAGTAATCAATAAACTGATGATAATTCAAGAATCGACAAATAATAGTTCAAGGGCTAAAATAAAGCTAATGATAAGAGGAACACGAATATGATTAGATTAGTTACTTAATAATTATACAGTAGGAAATATACATATTACACTGGCCAATAAATAATCCTCAAAAGTTACCATTCACAATTCTCTTCGGGATACAACACACTGGACGGCTGTTTCGTTCTATTATGGGACTTCTCGATAGTGCGCATCCACGATTCCGCCTAGCGAGATTCCAACCCACCACCTATCAGTCTCGCCCTCGAGCGCTTAACCTCTAGACCACTGAGATGGCCGGCATCCAACGGTGTTAATGTCTAACTTCAACCATTCACCAATGTCTTCTGTGAGTTACTATCTCACAACAGACCTGGTTGAACTCCACTGGTAACTGTTTCTTACTAGAACTCCAGGAAATACCTCATAGAGCCAGTCACTAGTGAGCATCTGATCATTATCAGAAGGAGGTGGTAATCTAGCTTCAATTGACTCATGATTTCAACTATATAAAGTATGAAGATTCCAAAAACGAAACAAGTAGAGTCGACCAATAATTTATAAAACTAGAATCGGATAATAAAACCCCAATTAAATAGGGTATATCATTTTCTAATACACAGTTTAGCATCAAACTAATAAATGATTAAAATCTCTACTTTCTTCATGATTTACTTCACAATAACATAGTTTTATTATCTATACTATTTAACAGTAAATCGAAATTATTGTATTAATCAAATATTTAAAAAATCCTTCAACGATTTATTATTCAATAGTTGAGTTCAGTAGTTAATTAAAGCTAGACCACCATAGAAAATCCGGAAGTACTAGACGGCCGTTTTGTCCCAGTATAGGACTCCTCAGCAGTGAGCGAATTATCGCGCACACATATTTAAAACAAACCAAATCAAAATAGAATGAATAATTCACGCTGAATTTTACTTCTTCTAAACTTTTTGATTTCATTTTAAGTTAAGCTTATATTGATTTGATTGTCAAAAGAATGAATATAACATCTCAATATGTATGAATGGCTTAGTAATATAAGTGGTTGACTCTCAAATACAAAGATCTTGGTTTAAATTTTAATTATTATGATTGTTCTTGTGGAACTAAATAGTTTCAAAAACCCTAAAATAGTCTGTATATGAATATCTAGTTATATTATATTTTTATTGGATAGATAAACATCAAATTTTGAGCAATAATATAAAAATCATATACAATTATCATAGAATTGGCTATATTCATTTGATAGATTAGTGTATAACTCATTATTCTTTAAATCGTTTTGTCATGAACATCAATACTGGGATCCAAATATATCCAACTAACTTCTCTTACATTAAAAGAAACTTGCTTTCTGGATTGTAAACTGAGATACAATCCATTGATTTCTTTAGAATTTTAACACTTGATAAAAATAATCTTCAAAAATTAATATTGAGTAATTAGTTAAAATTATTTCATTCTATCACCTTTAAATATCATTTCCTTTCCCACCCCCATCTTATTAAATGAAAATGAAACGGTCATATTATCTTAGTAATAAACTCATTAAGAAAACCTTTTAAATACCCTAAGAATGATATGATCAGTTATATTGATACTATTCTAGTGACATTTTTCTATAATTACAGTTATTCCCTTTTTTGTGTACATTAAAGTTTATGATGAAACAGGTCAGATGAAATTTTATTTAAAAAAAAAAAAAGTTATTTACAAAATTCCAGATGAAATGGATTTTCACAAATATGCTCAAATAAAAACTTGGATGAGAATGTTTATTATTGATTGACAATGAAAGATCTAATGATAGAACTATTCAATTTTAGGAGGAAAAACATTTTAAAAATTTGATGAATTCGTTAATGAAATATATTTCAAGTATCAACTACTTTATTATTAAAAGGAATACACTAATGAAGATATTAAGTAAGAAAGATTGGTTCAATGAAGAGTTGGCTTCTTGGTGAATTCATTTTTAAAGCTGTACAATCGCAAATATTTATACTTATTTATTTAGGATGATAATAATTACAATAATAATGATAATTAATTCCTGTTAAACATGATGAGAGTGAGTTAGAGTAAACAAAGATTATCAGGCTATCAAAAATCAGTAGCTGAGTGGATAACGCGATGGCGTTTGATGCGAAGGGTACTGGTTCGAGACCCAGAGTGAACATAAACTCTGAGATGCAGGTACATCCAGCTGACAAGTCCCAAATAGGACGAAACGCGCGTTCTGGATTCCACTACTAGCCACTATCCATCTTAGCTTATAATGCTTGTGAATTAAAGCTATATTGAGACAATACGCACAGTATGCACATATGGCCAATAAGAGACTAATCAATTGCATTCCTAAACATCAATGCGAAGACTCAAACAAACAATACTAAGCGAAGCTTTATTTCAGTTTCTCTTATCCTCCTGATTACATTTCATCCCAATTTCATTATATTATCTTATCATGCTGAGCCATCCTTAGACAATGATAATTTCCGTATCTATCTTTTGATTAATATTTAAGCCATTACCAGTCAAACGATTATTAGTTTCAATTCATTCAGTATTGTTTGTTTGAATCTTCCCATCGATTTATTAGGACTGCAACTGGTCAGTCTCTAATTGGCATACGTGCATACTGTGCGTATTGTCTCAATATAGCCTTAATTCACAAGCATGGTAAGCAGAGATGGATAGTGGCTAGTAGTGGAATCCAGAACGCGCGTTTCGTCCTATTTGGGACTTGTCAGCTGGATGTACCTGCATCTCAGAGTTTATGTTCACTCTGGGTCTCGAACCAGTACCGTTCGCATCAAACGCCATCGCGTTATCCACTCAGCTACTGATTTCTGATAGCCACTTGCTTGTACAATGAGGTGAAGTTTGAATTCACTTAGTATTGTTTGTTCGAATCTTCCCATTGATATCTAGGACTGCAACTGATCAGTCTCTTATTGGCATATGTGCTTACAATGCTTATGAAATAAGGCTTTATCGAGGCAATACGCACAGTATGCACATATGCCAATAAGAGATTGACCAGTTGCAGTCCTAAACATCAATGGGAAGATTCAAACAAATAATAGTAAGTGAATTTGTATGTTTAGTAGATTTATTATTAGCTTTCTATGAATTAATTCAAATATTCAATCACCCTACTGAGAATAAATAGTCCTATTACGCAAAAAATTAATTGTTTATTTTTCATCATACAGATATATTGAAAATGAAACTCCACATATGTGGTCTATGCTACTCATGTCTGTCAACATAAGTAGTAGTAATGCTTGGAAGTAAAAGACTAAAAAGATTGAATTGAAAAGAACAGAAATGTAAACATAGAGTTATTGTAATAATAACAGGAACGAAGGAACGAGGAAGTTTATAAGAGACGTGCAAATGAAGTATTCATTGGGATTATTTGAATTACTTAGATTTTCATTATTAAACTGTCTAGACTATTATATGCAAAATTACGAAAGTTATTTTTAAAAATATTCCCATCAACATATTGATTGACACAGTTTAGAAAACATGGTAGTAATCTGATATGATTTACAGTTTCTGAGAACAGTTACAGGATAAACACGTTTTTACCTTCATAATCTAGTCAATAAGAAAGCAAATATAACATTTAAAAATGTGATAGCACATTATACTTGTGGAAACAGAATTCATAAATTGCTTACACTAACTATTCGTCACAAAAGTTTTAAGATTGTGAAGCATCTAGTGAAAAGGAAAATGTCTAAATGGAGTTTAAAGCATTTGAAAGTATAACATGATTATGATAGTATACATCGTTATAGATATCAATCTTGTAAGTAGTATAGTTGTCTTTAACAAACTGTGTATGTAGAATAAACAAAAATGCCTTAGCTACAATATCATTCTTCATTTATTCTAACACATAAATGTATATGATTGTTTTCTTCTTTTTCACCGGTTTACATTTAACTCTCATGCTAGATGTACATTATTTTTGTTTACCAATTTAGTGTTCACATATACAATAACAAAATCCTATTACTTACATTAAAACAAAAAAATTTAAAGAGAAATATATCTGAAGGGGTTTTGTGGATATTATAGTAATTTTTTAATAGTTGAAATTATGAATCAATTGAAGCTAGACCACCATGAAAAAGCTGGAGGCACTGAAAGGCCATTTTGTCCTATTGTGGGACTCCTCAGCAGTGCACATCCACGACCCTACCTCGCGGGATTCGAACTCAGGACCTATCAGTCTTCAGAGGAAAATAAATAAATTGATTATTTCATCGTTTACAGTCACGAAGATTTGTTTATAATGGAATATATTTCAAATGTCATATTTTCGGCAACATACGTTTTTTTTTATTTACAAGTCAACTGGATATTTCGAATATTGAATTAAGTTAGATTAGAATTCATAGAATATTGGTGGTACATTTACTGAATGTTGTTGAATATTGTCAATCAATCTATCTTCTCCTTAGAAGTTAATAATTTTCTTGGACAGTGAAATCTTTTGTGTAAGAAAAAACCAATACGATCGTTAATGATTCGCAAATTAAATAGACTATAGTATGTATGCCGAATGTATATACATACATGTCCTACCTAACTCTTTACTTTACCCCCATTTTAATTCATTACATATATATTTTGTTTTACTACAAAATGCATACAGATTACATATTTCACTTCGCATATTGTTCGTACCGTTTTTTTTTGTTGCTTTTATTGGATTTTCGTTCAATCATTTTATCCAATCCCCTTATTACCATCATGTGTAATTAGTAACAAAAATAAAAATTTCTTTTAATTACTTTATTCACATTATAATCTCTTTTTATTTGGTTCATTTTTAATGTGCTGTTTTTAATATATAAATGAGCATATAGAATTATAATAAAAGCATTCAGGAGATAAACCTTTCTTTTCGACGAAAACAGCTGTATGGTAAATATATGTCTATAGAAGGACAGAGAAGATTGCATCATAAAATGATTCAAGATTTTAGTTATCCAATGTGGTTACTTAAATTTGCCTGCGCCTGTGGGGCAAGTTACTTTGACTGAACAAAGCAATCACTTTCTAAACATATTTCATAATAATACACAGTGTAGCTTTTTAAGGAGGAATGCAAAACAATCACCAGATCATTACAGGAGCATCTAATCAACTCTAATCACGTCGCTCCGAAGGAGTCTTCTTTTGAAATAATCTACTGGATCGAATGGAGATAGCCTCAAAAACTTATGCACTGTTGAGGCATTGATGATTCAACAATTCAAGCCTGAACTCTGTGTGTAAAACCGATATGTCAAACCTCGCAGCCTTTCTTTGTCCTAACTCCTTTCTGTAGTATGTTTTGGGCTTTTTTTAATAGTGTTTTGTAATTTTAAAATGTAATCAGTTATTATCACCCTCTGACAATTTTTCATGACTATCACTTAGTTGTTATTATGACCATTAGATTTTTCATTCTTTCTTCATATCAGTCGGGCGAACAATTCTGACCTGTAAATTGTTCTCGACGTAATATTCTTTTATAAACCCTTGATAGATACATAACCACGTTTGGAAATGAAAGTCTGGAATCACGCTATAATGCAATCTTCATTCTTCCATAGACATATATTTACTATGCAGCTATAAATACGAATGTACAACTTAAGTAAATGTTTTCGTCGAAAAGAAAGTTTCCTTCACTGAATTCTCTTTATTTTTATTCAATGACAAAATGGGTTATTTTTATGGGGATATAGCTTGATAAATTCATTGATAAGAGATCTGTTGGTTGCATTCTATATTTTCAGGACCTGACAATATACCAGCTGAAGATTTGAAGTTAGACATAGAAGTAACTGCAAGTATGCTTCAAGTTCTATTAAGGAAGATCTGGGAAGATTCAGTATATGTGTTTTTAGAATTGCTTTCAAATTTTTAATCGAATTCATGAACCAAATGATGTTAAACCACCATTGAAAACCTAGAAGCACTAGACAGCTGTTTCGTCTTATTGTGGGACTCCTAAGCAGTGCTTATCCACGATCCCGCTTACAGGATTCGAACTCAAGGCTTTCGGCCTCGTGCGCGAGACCCATAGAGAAAATTTTTAATTGTTGAATAACCATATTCAACTTTAATTAAATTTACTAATTTTATTTATCTCCAAAGGTAATTTTCTGTGAAAATACATCGTTTTGTTGTGTTTACTCAACTGTATACCATAGCCCCTAAGTGCCCCGGTACGGCCGAAAGTGGGGAGAGTACGCTCTCCCTCTCGAAATGCTCTCATATGGCCACGCGTATAAAGCCTCTGACAGGGAAGTCCTACCCATTGAATTCTCGTGGCATTACCGTTGTTAACAAAATTGAGAGTACGAAAAGCGAATATCCGACACTTTAACCGAGTTGGTGGACACGGAACGTCCATCTAGGGGAGTTGGAAAACCCTGATTCCAAACCAATGGTTCACATGGGCTGGCTCCAGTATCCTGAGGGAACAAATGACGTATGAATTAATTACTAGCCTTGTGGATCAGACCTTTAGATCAAAGGCTCGGAGTGTGGTCCCCTAAGAAAACTATCTGCTTCCGTTTGGGCACCTGTGCAGTATCACAGCCCTCACACAAATCGAATGAGATTTGTATGGCGCATATGTATCTGGTGATTCTTTGTACTGATATCTATGTGTTTAAATAATAATAATAACATGGCATAACATAATAGATAAGTTGATAAATATAGTTATGTTAATTGCTCTAAATTTTAAATTGTGCACTTAATTCTGAATTAAATAAAACTTAATTATATATATATATCCAAATGGCTAGTCTCATAGATTGTACTTATAAGTACTAAAAATTATCACATAGTTATGGGTGGGTTAAAATCCTCTACCTTTTCCATTTTTCACATAACAAGCCGTATTTAAAAATATTATCTGTTGCCAACTACAACTCAATTTAAAGTTAAATATTATCATTTAAATAATAAGGATTGTTTTGGATTTACATAATTTCACTAATTGTCCATATGTAAGTCAATGGAAATTTCATAATTTCTGTTATATAATTAAAAATAATCTTATAGTTGAAATCATGAATCAATTGAAGCTAGACCATCATGAAAAACCTGGAAGCACTGGACGGCTGTTTCGTACTATTGTGGGATTCCTCAACAGTGCGCTCCCTCGTGAGACTGATAAATCCTGTGTTCGAATCTCAGGAGGCGGGACAGTGGATGCGTACTGCTGAGGAGTCCTATACTTAGACGAAACGACTATTCAGTGCTTCCAAGTTTTCCATGATTGTCTAGCATCAATTGACTAATGATCTCAACTATTAAAATTATTAAGTTTTTGATTAAGATCATGAACATCAATCAGTTGATGATCTCATTTAAATCCTGTAATTTGTTTTTTAATAAAGCAATTAAATAATAAATATGTTAAGTAGGTAAAAATTCAGTGTATCACATTTTTATATGAATATTTTAATTAAAAATTAAAGGGAAAATATTTCTGAGAACAGTAACATTCCTTGAAATAATTAACGTTTAATATAAACAAAAATATTTAAAAAAAAAAGGAACAAGAACACTGACAACAAAATCGATTGTTGAACTTACTTTGTCCATCACATTTTCTTATGATTGTATCAAGAAATGTATTTTGTGGTGCAAGTAATCCACGTCGAGTTGTAAACATTATTACAATCTTATAAAGTTATGTAATAAATGTAAAATAAAAAACAAACAAAAAACGATTAACTTAAATGTTTATCTTCATTGTAATGTGATATATATAATAATTTATTCAGTAGTTTATTAAATAAGTAGTCAATATTCAGTAATGAAAAATATTTTTTTTCTTAATTAACCATTTCCACTTGTTATAGTCCATTACTTTGGCATGGAAAGTGAAATATAAGTCAAAATCCATTTTTAGACTACATCTATTTTATCGTTTGTAAATTGGCATTATAATGATTCTAATAGAGGTATTAATTCCATGATTTACACATCAGGAGAAATAGCTTATCATAACTTTTCATTTTGTGTACTTCAAATGATGAGGCATTATTTCCAAGATGAGTATGAATGAGTATTCTATAAAAAAAAAGAAGTATCTTGTAAATGAATCCTCTGTGTAATAAACAAAATATTTGAAATAAATTAGAAGTAATAACATATATGTAATATGTTTGTCTCACAATCAAGAAATCATTTTACTGGTTAATTTATCCATACATGCTTTTTTTTTGTTTTTAAGGCATCACACCCAAACTGCTCAATGTAATTTTTATTCATAAGCTTGTGTATTAACAGTATAAGAATGAGAATGGAAAAAAAATATAAGTAAATAATTGATATAGATAAGTGTATATACCAGATTCATAACAAAACTTTTGTAAGATAGGTTATTTTAACACATTTTATTCACTTTATCTTTTGAACATTCAATTTGGAAATGATAATTCTATCAATCAGACATTAAATATTTATAAATAGCATATTAAAAACTTAAAGATAATCATATAGTTAAGATCACGAGTTAATTGAAGCTAAACCATCATAGGAAACCTTGAATCATTGAACAGCTGTTTCGTCCTATTGTGGGACTCCTCAGCATTGCGTATCCACGATCCCGCCTCGCGGGATTCGAACCCAGGACCTACCAGCCAGAGCATTTAACCTCAACTAATCAACACAAAATTGCGCGACCAACTTCCAGGTTTTCCATGGTGGTCTAGCTTTAATTGACTCATGATCTTAACTGTGTAAAATTAATAAAATCTCCACAAACCCCCCTTGTGTTAAAAATAATCAACTGAAATACATGTTATTTATTAGAAGAGGGATTTTGTGGATATTATAGTATTTTGTAGTTGAGTTCATGAGTCAGTTGAAACTAGACCACTATGTAAAACTTGGAAGTACTAGACATTCGTTTCGTCCCAGTATGGGACTCCTTGGTAGTGTTCTTTCACGATCCCACCCACGGGATTCGGACTAAAGACCTTCGGTCACATGCACGAGCGCTTAACCTGTAGACCATTGAGTCGACATCCAAAGGTGTTAATGTCTCACTTCAACAAATCCACAAAATTGCGCCACCGTCCATCATTATCTTCAGTAAGTTACTATCAAATAGAGAATGTGTTTATTAACAATTAGTCGTTATAAATAATTCTTGTTTTGACTAGATTTTGGTCGCCTCTTATACTTAACTATATTAACTTATAATTGAAATGTATAATTATTTGTTTTCTAGAAAATATAATTCATTGTCATTGGGCTAATTTCATTATGGATTATGCGGGAAAATATTTTAGACAAACTTCTTTTCAACTAGTAATGTCAGTCAAGATTAATAAAAGCATAATCAACAACACATGTAAATCAGCTCAAATTACCATGCACTATATATATATATATATAAATAAGGGAAGAAAATTACTAAGATGAAGATCAAACAAATTAGAATAATAGTAATATTTATGTTGCTAAAATTTGGGATAGATTGATTATGAAAAGCAATCATTAATTCTTATCTGGGTTTCATCAGTTGTATGTACTTCTTTCCCAGCGTTCGTGTTTTTACCAGGACTTGCCCAGTACGTTTTGCTAGAAACGCCAAAAACCCTATTTATTTAGCTACTGACTTCACATAGCTAGGGAATTACTAAACGTTTATTATGTTTATATCATTTCCAAGATGAAATGCGTGCCCTAGATTACACTGCTAGCCATAATTCATTTGTTCTCAGTAACTTGTATTTTAATGACTATTGAGGAAATTTGAAAAGCATCAATTGCTAATACTAACAACTGGATAATTCAAACTCTTCCTAAAAACTGTATATTGAAATTCGTTAACTGTAAAGAATATGATTTAAAATCATTGACTAAGCCGTTAATCAAAAGGTAAGAAAAATAAGATTTCAGATCATTGGAAACATAAATCATCAATAAATCTGCATCACTTTAATTTATCTTAAGTCATGCTGTCTAAGCGGGTGCTCATGAGTAACGCATGTCTCAGTCACCTGAAAACAAATCATCTAAAAAAGGAAATTATGTAATAAATACTGTTATCGTTTGACAAAATAGGCTTTGGAGGATTTAAATAAAAAGGTTCATTAAAGAGTTTCAAAAATATTGAATCTTGCGAACAACTATACACAATAATTAGACTGTTTCGCTTTAGTATTCACAAGTCTATAAAATATTTTTCTTTTAAACAGAATGTATAATGTGCTAGAAGTGTTAATCTATGTGAGGCCTAGTCATGAGATCACAGACAATTTCATCCTACTATTTGACCAAGAACAACATATCATTAACACAATTTATGATAATGCAAAATACAGACTGAACATGAAGCCTTTAGAATAATAAATCCAGTCATTTTTATACAGTACATAAATATGTATTCATCTCATGATCGAGTGAATGACAATGAATCAATAAAAAAGAGTAACATTTCTCTCGATAATCACAGGTTATCATGTATGATCATATCTAGAATTTTAATGCTTTGATAACGTTAGATTGCGAAGGTAATCCAAAGAAAAAATCTATGTGGTCATTTGTGACTTCAGTTTGAAAGTTCAACTTCACTATATCATCCACTGGATTTTTCGAAGCTCTAGTGTCTTTAGGAAATAGATCACTAAGTTATAAAGTAAGAGCTCCTGACAGATATCATTTATACTAACATTTACGTTAAGCATTCTCCCATATTAACCAAATTTTTTTGATACCTTAGGCATAGAATAGATCAGCAGATTGGTTGTAGTTTTTTTTTCTACTTTACAAGTTAAATCCATTTTTTACTGAGCCAAGTTTAATTACATTTACGATATTCCAGGAAATTTAGAATTAAAACATCAGTTGATACAGTGGATAAGAACTAAGTCTGATAACTAATTATCATCAGTGATCTACAAAACCTGTCTACCAATCTTTTACTCCTTAGACTAATTTAAATTAAGGTTAGTTGTATTCTATGTTTCACAACACACAAGTATGTGTCACTTTGTCACACTAAAGAAATAATTCTACTATTTTGTATTTCAATATCCGTTCGTAAAGGAGTTTCTGTCATTAACTCAGTTTTTATGAATGACCATCACTCGAATGTACTATTTTACATCTATTTAGGCGACTGATCACAATATATATTCGCAAAACTAACACAATATTTATTGTTACAATAGCTTTGAAAAAATTAAAACCTTTATTCGTTAATAGTAAATACTTCAATTACTTATTAACAGACAATCGTTATAATACTGATATTGCATTTTTGCTTATATTATATTTAGTTTAAACGAAACAAGGATATCAAATGACACCAAGTCGAATTCCGAAAAATGTATCAGTTCTCATTATTGATGACACGCTTTGCCGAATGATACGAACTAATTTCTAATTTCTTCCAACCATCTAATGTTCTCATAATTATGCACAGAAAAAATCGACTATCGGTTCAAATAATAATATGCCCATTTAATGTGTGAGAGAATTATTTTTCAGTAGGACTGTAAGATTGCTGAGCAGTAACACACATTGACTAAAGTTTAATATGAAAACCATTGGATGCCAGTCCAGTAGTTAAGAGTTTAAGCGCTCTCTGATTGGACCGAAAGTTATGCGTTTAGTCACTAGTGTGGTCGTGGATATACACTACTGAGTGGTCCCATAATAAGACGCAACAACTGTCTCATGTTTTCTAGTTTTCACTGGATGTCTAAATATGATCTGTTCGTGATGTGAACTATAAAATTGAACGCCCCCCTCCCAATCCGCCATTATAAAATTCATGCAAAGATAATTTATTCAAAACAGGTAACATAATTTTACTAAAGAATGCTTCTGATAAGAAGAAAACTCCAAAGAAACCAAAGAACACTTATCAGCTTATCGTGGGTAAAGTACATGCCAAGTACTGCTAATAAACTGCCATGATATAATAAAATTGATATATATTCCAAAGTATGTTCATACTATAAAAAATAAACGTAACTGTAATAAGAGAATATTTATCACACACCCAAAAACTTGTTATGACTGGGGGGATGTCAGGAGTCACAATAACCGTCTGATAAATGTCGACCGTAATAATGAAAACAAAAGATACGTAAATTTAAACAAGTTGATATTCCACGTCACAAACTTCAGATTTCATAATCTACTGAATAGTAGTGAATTTTTAAAATTTAGTTAATTGTTGTCATTAATGAAAACTTTTTTCAACTCCTAAAACTCAAATTAAATTTTTTAAACAAAAATTTAAACCAACAAAATTACTCAGTTTTATATTGGTTGTTTGATTCTTCCTATGGATGTTTAGGACTGCAATTGATCAGTCCCTTATTGACATATATGCATCTTGTGAGGACTGCCTCGATATTGCCTTAAGCCACATGTATTATAGGCAGAGATGGATAGTAACTAAAAGTGGAATTCAAACCGAGCGTTTCATCTTATTTTGAACTAGTCAGCTCGATATACCTGCATCACAAAGTTGGTGTTCACTCCAGGGCTCGAACCTAGGATCTTTAGCTTCTAACATCATCGCGTCCAACTAATCAGTCCTAAATAAGACGAAACGTGCGTCCTGAATTCAACTCCTAGCCACCATCTGTATTTACTAATAAAATTATTGTCATTTCGTGTCTTCACTTAATCACTATACAGTAATAAAAACTATAAATATCAGAAATCACAGTTTATTGAATACTGTAGGTCCAGTATATTAATATAACCACTAACCTAGTTGGATTTATATCTTGACTCCTTATATACGGTTCCTGCAATACTTGAACGGAAATGGTTTATATTTTTTGACTAGTTTTCTTGTCTTCATTTCGGGCTTAAACCAATTTCTTAGATTTGCAAGTAACCATCACTCGATCACATTTAAATCAAATGATCAATCGTACGTATTATAACGATTGAAAGAGGTTTAAAATTTTTAACATTACCGGGAACAAACGATTAGTTAAAATTACATATTCATCTATGATAAATATTGTAGAATATAAGTATGTTATTTTTTGCATAAAACAAATTATATTCAACTGGATATTTCCTTCTTCTGAAACTCGTTCGTTATGAACTAATTAGTTATTCTAATTCATAAGAAGCTATAATCCAAAAACATTATATCGATTCACATGACTAAATTTGTATAAACATTATTCAGTTACCATAGTGTTGATTAGACAAAAGTCTCCATCATTTAACTATGAACCTATGCATCGTTCTTATTGCTATGATTTGGATAGTTGCATATTAAACTACATGAAAACCAGTGTTTCCTTAAGAACTCAAAATTACAGCATCAATCAATATCATATATATATATATATATATATATATATATATATATATATATATATTGGAATATTCGAACGGCCAGTACGGTTGTGGAAATTGCTGAATTCTTTTCATACACACGAATAAGTTTAAGCCAGACAGGAACTAAAAACTGGAGTCCTAGTGAGAAGCCATGATCAGTGGAGTTCAACTATGCATGTGTGAAGAAGTTACCCACTGAAGACAATTGGAGAGGGTAGAGTAATATTTTCAAATGATTGGATTTAAACTTGTGCATCACTGCATTCCGACTCAAAAGTCTAGAGGTTAAGCGAGAATGGAGACCTTGGGTGTTGACTACCAGTGGTAGGGTAGTAGACATACACGTCTTAGGATTCTTACCTTAGGTCAAAACAGCCGTCTAATGCCCCTGGGTTTTTGATGACTGTCTGACTTTAGCGATTAATCAGTTTAAGACTTGTATATATGTTCAGAAGAGGTGGGCACAATTTCTTATTTACTCATGGTTCTAATACCCTATCCTTAGCTTTTTTTCTGACATTGGTTCAACTCGTTAAAATTATCAGGTGGATAATCATCACTCAGATCTTTCTACTATATATCAGTCTCATTCTTACTACCCTTTAACTACTACGTAACTTAAAAATTTTGAACTAACTTTAGATACTTGTGTTAATGACTTAATGATTATCTGTGCCATTATAGACCACTACCTGTAAAATAAACATAAATGTGATCATGCAGCCTTAATAAATGGCATCGTCAAGATGAAAATTCTTGACTCTAAATTGTCTTTATCTCATAAAATAACTTTAATCATGAACTGATATCAGTTAAAAAATCACCGAAAATATCAGAGCACTGAACAACTGCCCTTTTTATACCATTGTAAGCTTAATAAACTCTGATGATTTTCAAGCAACACTACCATACGTTGTAGAAGTTCAGTGGACTCAATCAATACTTGCTGAATTGTATCATGCTCAAGACAAACTTTTGAAATGAAAATGAAGTTAATCTTATGTAAGATCTGTGAATATACACTATTCAATATTCTCAATAATAAAATAAATTAATTATACTATATTCAATTGTATGATTTATTTCAATCCATTATGATAATTAAATTATTTAAATAATTACAATTTAGATTTGCTTTCAAATCGTAAAAAAGCAAATCATACGTTAAATGAATACCTATAATTTAAGTGTTATTTCGTATAATTTATACTAATTTTTTAAAACATAAATAATACTGAATGTTCGTTGACCGGATACCATGAGCAAAAGACTACTATGTAATAGAACAAACCATATTCCAGATGATGAGGAAAATAGAAAAAGGTATTGGAGGTGGATACGACATACATTGTGGTAATCAGCAATAAGCTGAATCACGAAGCAAGCGATAACCTGGAACCCTGAAGAGAAACAGAAAGGACGATGACCAAAGAACACATTATGTCAGGAATCGGAAGCAAACATGAAAAGGATGAATAACGACTGGGAACAACTAGGAAGGATTGCCCAGGACAGAGTTGGATGGAGAATGCTAGGGGGTGGCGTATGCTCCCCCATGGGGGGTAACAGGCGCAAGTAAGTAAGTAATATTAATGATCTTGACTTTTCATCTTACCTAAACAATAATTGAAAAGATACTATTTAAATAAATTTTTCAGCAATGAATTTATCTGTGAATAAAATTTTGTTTGTAATATTTAGTTTAAGGGAATGAAACGAGCTTTAAATTTGTTAATTTATAAATTACATTTCATTTATCAAAGAAAAAAATAATCCGTCGGTCAGCTTAACATATAAATGATTGTAATAATTTCGTGGAGGTTTAAATGATTAAAGAATGGTGATAAACGTGAAGAATATTTATTATGTATTTGTCACAGATTCATCACAGTTAAGCTACCATAGAAAACTAGGGAGACCTGGATAGTTGTTTCCTAGAGCCATATAGCAAATTGGCATCAGTAAGAAATGTTTACAGGTGAACGCTAAACTAGAGATTTTCATGGCAAGGCGTTTCCAATGAGATTCGGAGGTGATAGCTTCGATACCAATCAATATATTGAGTAAGCACAGATGTGAAGTTTTATACTAGGACGAAACAGTTGTCCAGTGCTCACCAGTTTATAATTATACCACTTTAAAAGATAACTTACTGTTTTTAACACTGCCTCTTGAATGCAATGAAATTCAAGGTAATCAACTTAAATAAACTTAATCTTTTTGTTCAGAAATGGTTTCTACAGTATCTTTATTCACTCTATCACCCTCTTAGTTCTAAGTGGATGCTAAAATTTTTCATTTTTATTGACATCACGAACTGATCCAAGTTACATAACTATTGAAAATCTGGAAGCATTGGATACACGTTTTATTTCAGCATAGAACTTCATAGAAGTGTGGATCTACGACTTCGCAAGTGGAAATAGGACTCCAAATATTCGAACTCCTGCATTAACATGTGTGAAAAGGGGACAATCATAGAACTTAGTAAATTAGTTGATTATAACTGTTTAATATTATGATATCATAAACCATATTGGTACACTAAGTTATTGATCTATTAAATATCCAGTTTTAGTCAGGTCAGTTTAACCAGAAGCTATCAATCAATGTAAATAAAGCATAGAAATTAGTGTGTTTAGATTTAACTTTTGATCTATTTTAGCGATCAAATAATACTTTATCTTCTCGCTTGCATTAGCCCTTGTTAGTTTTTTTTGTTTAGTTATAATACGTAATTTTAGGAAAAGTATATTTAGCTTATGGAATGGAATTATATTCAGGGAATAATATGTTACCGACTTACTTTTACTTACTCACTTCCATGTGCCAATAAAGAGTGTTGCTCTGGTTGTTAGAAAGAGCACCGGCCTTGTAACTTCCGAAAAATTTCCGCTTTCATCATTAGGTCTCATAACTATTCCTTCAACTCCTAGGGCAGAGTTTAAATAGTTCGAATTATTTTTTTCTGGTTAGCGTTTTTCTAGCGAGTTAGTTTTTCTACGGGATAGAGTCGCTAAACCCATGCCCAACCATCCTCCTTTACCCGGGCTTGGGACCGGCAGTAACTCTAGAAGAGCTACAGGCGAAGTTATGTTTCCGACTATTAAGAACTGATTCTTCTAATAACTTACATAATCTTGTAAAGTTTCTTTTATATATCAAACTGGTTGAATGACTTCATATTATATTTCTTGAGGAAAATGTCAGTCGTTAATAGAATGTAAAAAAAACCAAATGTGAATCATTTACAGAAAACTTTTTAAACTACTGATCAGTTTCAATGTAAAAATATGAATAGTCTCGTATATGATCAGTGTACTAAACGATACTGATAAACGATAAGTATGACCTTATGGAAATAGGCCTATTAAACCTATTTTGTAAACAATTTTTGATGGCTTTTGCATTTATTTTGTTTATTTCCACATTCTGTACATTTATCACTAAACAGTCGTAATTGTTTTTTAAGTGCATGACCTTGAACACTTACTTACGGACTTCCTGTAGTTTTTGAATTCAACATAGCATGACATTGTAACTGCTCATAAATAAATACACTCTCTTACACATATGCCTCGTTCTTTTTATGTCACTGAATATGATAACTGAACTATTTATTGACTATCATCTATATTTATAGACTATTGTGACATTCCTATTACATTCTACGTTTGGCAAACTTACTGGAGCCATATCTATCTCATTGAAATTAATAACTGTCTATAATTTTGGATTTTTGGGATCAAGCGCAATGAAACACGCAATAGCCAGCCAATTTAAGTAACGTCCCTAAACTTTTATTTATGTTAATAACTTATAAGTTTTTTATTGTTACATAAACTTTTGGACGTAATAACTTTATTGCTATTTTTAGTTAATATACTTTTTGGTCCACCACAACCATTATTGCTCTGATTATGTATTAAGAGACTGAGAATATATTTTGTTACTTTAATTTATTGTTCAAAGTCATATTAATATTTTTTTAATGTTTCATTAGGTACTCAATGAGCATGTCAAATGAACTGATCAATTTCATCGATTTTCAAACTGACTACACTGGGATAACTGATGTTATATAATCAAATAATTTTAAATTATATGATGATTATGACTAAAGAAATTGAAAGGTTAAAGATTACAAGTTATCTGGCCTATTCATATACATTTACGTGATTGATAGAATATGCAAAATCATAAAAATACGTAGTTAACCCTTAATAGTTATACCTAAAGCTTTAATACAAATACTGTTAATGTGTTGATGAAAGTAAACACATTTCTTGTTTAATTTGTAGGAACCCGAGGGGTCACACCGTGAGACAGGAGAGCAGTTGCACTGATCTAGTCAGAGTATTGAGTAATTCGCCTAGACTGTATATGGGATATCAATGACCTTCACCCAACCAATGACATGCCAAGTGTGAAATAACAACCGAGGGTAACACTATATGACCATTGGTCCAGAAAGCAGTTTCCCATGCTCTCTCGCCTAACAATCGGAAAGAGAGATCAGCAAGCAGATAGCTTTTTTTATTATTATCATTAGCTTTATTCAATATTATATTTTCGGTACAATACAGAATTCTCAGCACAATGTATTCCAACAAGTTTCCATTTCTTACTTCTTGATCGATCCTGACGATAAATATTGAGTGATCGTCAGTTAGAAGTTAGAAGTCCAGTAAATCGACATCTAAATGATGTAAATTCTTCTCGCTGCATATTGCCAGCAACCGCGATATCTGTGATTGGACTTTTTGTAACTTGTACAATGAGAGGTCATACATTTTTCAGAAACGCACATGAATTGCTTATGCTATTAATAACCATAATGATGTATTAAAACAAACAAAGTTGGATAACTTGTTGAAATATCTAGATAGGAGGAACAAGTAGCTCAGATGTATATGCAGGCCGCCTTTAATTACATAATTCGAGTTCATGAATCACCCATACACAAATATAAAACAAAATCCTGACCATTTATCAACGAGATGAAGGAATTATATTATAGCCATAATTACACCATAAGTAAAAGAAAACTGTGTAACAGGTCCACAATAAATAAACAATAACTGGGGTAAGCTAAAACACACTACAATAATCTATGTGTCAAACTAAAGCTTACAAATAGAGGAATATAATTCTATAATAGTTTAAGTATCTAAACAATAGTTTCATATAGAGATATTCAGGAAATTGACTTTTACTTAATGTTTATCCCAAAATAACAATTTCACATAGCAATATAAAACTACTCAATTTAATAATTCCATATTAAAATCAATTTATAGATTCTGATCATCACTGATTTTTATCCCAGTATTAATTTCCAAATCTAGATCATTTAATTAGTAGTATAATTCGTTCATTACTTTCTAAATAGTGATATTATTCTGTTTAACTTTTCAAATACTCATAAAATTAAATAGATTTAAGTAATCAGAATGGGGTTTTGTGAAGATTCTAGTAATTTTATAGTTGAAATCATGAGTTAATTTAAGCTAGACCATCATGGAAAAACTGGAAGCATTGGACAGCCGTTTCGTCCTATTGAAGACGTCCTCAGTAGTGCGCATCCACGATCATATGCTCACTAGTGACTGACTTCAAGATATATTTCCTGGAGTTCTAGTGAGAAGCAGTGACCAGTGGAGTTCAACCAGGTCCCTTGTGCGATACGAACTCACTGAAGACAATGGTGGATGTGTCGCTCAGTTTCGTGGATCGGTTGAAATTAGATATTAACACCGTTGAATGCCGGCTCAGTGATTCTAGAAGTTAAGCGCTCGCGCGCGAGACTGATAGGTCCTAGGTGATTAACTGAAGTAAACAAATATACGCCGTAGTTAGATCTAACTACTACAGCAGTGAGCAGCTGAAATTCCACAAGATATTGTGCTAAGAACATTTATGTGTTATTTCGAGCTCAGCACACCTGAACCACTGAGTTGGAATACAATTCTTTACATAATCAGCTCTAGTTAGTGTACAATGTAGTACACCCCTTGTGGTGTTGTCTACTTATATCCATATAAGTAGCATATGGTGTGGGTCAGACATAGAATGTATTTTCGCAGAAGACCGATGAGGAAACAACTGAAATGAAGCGCAATCGTTTGGAAAATGCATGAGCAATGGAATTAGAGAAGAAACAGTGAAGATTGAAACAATTAGTTGTTAATTTGCAAATTGACTGTTCATTGTTTGGTCATCAGAATTTACCGACATAGTCTGTAATGTTTGCTTAAATACATTCGATTGTCCCCCAGTCGTGTTCTGT
Organism: Schistosoma rodhaini; assembly: GCA_944470415.2. Taxonomy (NCBI): domain Eukaryota; kingdom Metazoa; phylum Platyhelminthes; class Trematoda; order Strigeidida; family Schistosomatidae; genus Schistosoma; species Schistosoma rodhaini. Next base: position 15,501,944 of record OX104037.1, read on the forward strand.
TCACTACACCCTCATTCACTTTAATTGGACGCCTGATGTCCCACCATATGACAAACATTCAGTCAAAAAAATAACACAACCACTTATTACTACCTGAATCTTAATAGTTTTTAGAAGGTGAAAACTTTTTTAAGGACAATAAAACCTGAGTTATACAAAATCACCATAAGATGACATATTATACCATTTTTCTTATCTAGTTACTTACAATGGGGCCTGATAAGTTATACAATATTCCCTTTAATGGAGTGATAACCATTAAGCTAATAAATGTAACTTCGAAGAATGTTTTTATCAGCCTGTTAAAGCCATTATCCGATACAATTACATGATATCCCAATTAATTTGAGCAAATCAATAAAAGCAGAATATGTTATATAAACTTCTGTTACCATTAATTAGTATATCATTAAATAAGTGCGCTTAGTAAGTAATATCTTACAAGGATACTGAATTAATGATAAGATGAAATGGCATACATACCCTATCACATACTCTACCGAAAACTGTAAAACTAACAAAGTGTAGTGTTAAGTGCTCTAAATTGTATATTTTTAAGCTCTGATAATATTACTTTTGTCAATCAAAGTCATCTACACACGATCAAAATCAAGTGAGTAATACGGATTTTTATTTAAGTCGTATACCTCTATGTTATAATGATATGTGACTGATTGTTTCATTCATTTAATGATTAAACTACCTAACTGCGTATTCCTATACTCAATTAACGATGTTTTCCCCTTTTACCATGCATTTTATAGCCCTATCAAAAATTTATTATTTAATAATCCGTTTAATCTATTGAGCTGATAAAATAATAACGAATAGATTGGACTATACCGGATGAAAATGTAATTATCCCTATTAACGTACAAAGATATCAGAAAACAGTAGATGGACTGTGAGGAATTACTATTTAACAAAATTTAATTTAGGTAAAATTTCAATTAGCATAAGTAATTAGTGTCCCTAGTATCTGACTCTATCTGGATGGTATGAATTATTGTTATTGAAATATACATGCCACCAATCCTCGTATATCTTATCGAATTGAATTGCGTTGCTGAATAACGGAATTAAATAAATCAAATACGAGAACGCGTTTTTGAATACGTATATTTCGTACAATCGTTGATCGGAAAGCAAAGCAAAACAAAATGACGCACAATGAAGGCGACTGAGCCACCATTATCATAGACATAAGTTTGGAGTCAAACTTCCGGTAGTAAAAACTTGTGTTCTTGAGATGCAACTGATGTTATTTCATCTGACTGGTACGCGGCAATAGTCGTTTTTCTACTCTTTCAATGACAATCTTAGCCGAACTACAACCATTTTTTGTTGAATCGATTATCTTTGCTTTAATGTCAGTATACACATCAGATATTCAATGCCTCATTACTAGCCGATTAGTAACGATTACGTCAATCTTATCTACTCATTAACATGTATAACTGCATGCTGCATCATTCATCACCCATAAACATATTTCAATTACTGCAATTAATATTCTATTCCAGTCGCACTGTATATCAGAACATAGAGTTTGGAGCTAGTCTCTCGAGGATACACTCTCATTCGTCATATCCAAGTCAGTAGCGATAATCACCCGATCAAATTGGAGTCATACATTCCAGGGTCACTAAAAGTATATGGCTGAATGATTAATGTTGACTGGTTCAGCGATAAAATAGACTGTCTAACAGAGAAAGTAAATAAATATATATGAAGAAATAAAAACAATCCGGAGAAGAAAACTTTCTTTTCGACAATACAATATATTAAAGCTGTACAATTATATTCAAAATTAGTTAGAATACATATGTCCATCTATAAAACGGGAAGTATTGTATCATATGAAATGGTGATTGAAGACGTTTTCAAAGACCAGGAAAGTACATAAGAAACTAAAGTGAACAGATTACAGATAGAAGATAATCGTCAATCTGAAAAATATTAAAATGCTGTGAATAAATTATTTTGCTGAAACCAAAGACAGAAAGGATATTATAAAATGATCTTAATAACAAATCAAAAATTCATTTTGTGTTGTTTGTTTAAATCTTCCCATTGTTGTTTAGGACTGTAATTGATCAGTCTCTTATTGATATATGTGCATCCTGTGGATAACGCGATGGCGTTTGAAGAGAACGGTACTGGATTCGAATCTCGGAATGAACATCAACTCTAGGATGCAGGTACGTCCAGCTGAAGAATCTCAAACAGGACGAAACGCGTGTCCTGGACTTCACTGCTAGCCATCATCCATCTTTGTTTATAAATCAAGACATTTTAAAATAAAGATACTTTATAGAAAAGTGATAAATGTTTATCTGATGAACATGAAAGACAGAATAACTAGATGTTATGATAATAGTCATAAACAAATAATAGTGGTGTAATGGCAGTTTGAAAGACAGAAAGTGGGTTGGGACTACGGCAAGATGCTTTTGCACACAGAGGCTAGACTGGAATCGGTAAAATTGCCAAAACTTCTGAGACACATAAGTCCCTGATCTGCACTCTTTTTGAATTACTCCGTTTGACTTTAAGGATGAATTTTAATGATTCTGGTTCGACGACGTGAGCACTGTTAAAAAAATGTTCAAAACTTGAACTCTTGACAAACTTTAGTAATTCCTTTGATAACCAATCAGAGTAACGCAAATAAATGCATTTCAAGAGAATGTGCTTTATGCTGACGATATAATCTGCTACACAATACCGAATAAACTTATAATCATATGTTATCACCTATCTCACCAACCAGAAACTTAAAATGCTTGCATGCAATGTATCTACTTTCTATAAACAACAGTCTTCTTCATCTAAGGACCTTTCAATACCCTTATAATCTAGACGTCATCAACGAAGAAATCAATTATATACTCCTTTGTGTACTGCTAACTGAAACATTGTGGTATTGCGTCGCTCTCATGAAGTTCTCAAACGACTGTAGGTTTGAAAATCAGACTCAATGATTTATTTTTATTATCAAGTGTTTCAAAAGCATTTCTATCAACATAATTTCTGACATTAAAGCTTTCATATCAATTGATATGATTTTTGTGTTATGACTACATAATTCTTCCTAATTTCATTGCATAAATAACTAAACCTATTCTGTATCCCAGTGTTCCACTAACCCATTGATATTTAGAATTTCAAAAGTTAACTAACATTGGTTGTAGAATACCTGAGTTTGACAATATGCAGTTTTCATATTTCAAACTAGCTATACCAATATTGGAAACATGAAATCATGAGACTTAAGTTTTGTCCTAGTATAGGATTACGATTTATCAGATCATCATTTTCTTGTTCAACTATATGAACTGTTATATCTAGAGCTCTAGATTCTTGCCATGCCACGTACTACTAGACTACTTGAACGATTTGAACCCAAAACGTCGCAAGAGAGAAGACAGAAAACTAGTAAGTGGGAATTTTATTCTCAAAACAGGGTCAAATATAGTACAAAAACCTCATGTATTTATAGTTTTTTGGATGAAAGTAAATCATCATTTCGGACAGCCAATAGGCACATAGGGGGTCCCTCTTATTCATCCGATAGGGAAGCTATGCGTCGACATTCTAGAATGTTCCCCAAGTGGTGATTGGATGGAATATCTTCGGCTCTTTCTGGGCTTCTTGAGGCTTCCTTCAGTTTACCATCTTTACATGAACTATTTTGATTAAATCTATATTCATACAACTGGTGTAAAAATTATTTCAGTACCAGGATTCACAATGACTCGGAAGAAATTTTTATAATAAATAAATTGACCACTTTTTATATGTGATATTTAATACAAATGTAGAAAAGAAAAATTGTTAAAAAGCTAAAATAGATTGGGAGTTTATGTTAGACAAAAAAAAGTAGGCTTATTATATTTGAATTTAATTAGAAATGTAATAGCTTCCGGTTAAATCAACATATACCCACATACAAAAAGAAACAAAGAGAGCAAGTGATTAGAAATGGTCAATGATATTTTGTTGATATGCAGTATAATTCATAAATTTAAACTTAAGATGTTTATTTAGCAAAGATGGATAGTGGCTAGCAGTGGAATTCAGAAAGCGCATTTCGTTCTATTCAGGACTCGTCAGCTGGATGTACTTGCATCTCAGAGTTACTGTTTACCCTGGGACTCGAACCCAGTACCATTCGTATAAAACGCCATCGCGTTATCCATTCGGCTACTAAGTCCTGATAGCCACTTGCTTATGCAATGATATGAAGTTTAAATTCACTTGGCATTGTTTGTTTGAATCTTCCCATTAATGTTTAGGACTGCAATTGATCAGTCTCTTATTGGACATACATGCATACTGTGCGTATTTCCTCGATATAGCCTTAATTTACAAATATTTTATATAAGTTTATATTTTCATTTTCTACTAATTAGCATCTTTATTCTCGATTTGTTTTCTCATTTAAAAATAAATAAACAATAATTGAAAAACTTTCATGCAAATTATTAATCCCTTTTTTTAAAAAAATCAATGACCTTATTCTAATTGATCAGTTCCAATAAACATGGTTGGATGATATATGTATATTATACTGATTTAAAAGGCAATTAAAATGTTCCTTTCTAACTTAACTTTATTAATTTTATCAGAAGGGGGTTTTATGGAGATTTGAGTAATTTTTTATATAGTTGAGATCATGGCTCAATTGAAGCTAGACTATCATGAAAAACCTGAAAGCACTGGACGGCCGTTTCGTCCTATCATGGGACTCCTCAGCAGTGCGCAACCACGATCCCTCACTCGTGAGATTCGAACCCAGGACTTACCAGTCTCGTGACAGAGCACTTAACCGATAGACCACTGAGTCGGCATCCAGCGGTGTTAATGTCTAACCTCAACCAATCCACGAAATTGCGCGACCAACTTCCATTGTACTGAGGTAGATACCTGTCTCCACCTGATATGGATTAAATCCTCTGGTCACGACTTCTCACTAGAACTCCAGGAATTACCTCAAGGAGTCAGTCACTAGCAGTAATCTTATATAATTTATACATATCGTTCACTTTATGGTTAATTGAGCACATATTAAGAACAATAATATTTGTTCATCCTTAATTTATGTAACTCCTATTAATTTACATCATGATTCATTTCTATTTCATTAATATTCATGATATAATCAGCTTATCATAGTAGGAATAAATAGAAAAAAACTTAGCATATCATATCATATATGTTAACGAATCAAAGCAGGATATCTGTATTCAGGATGTCTTAGATTTTAGTGAGAACAATAGTAATAATCATCATACATCATTTACCTAATACATTATCAATGTATTCATTCAAAATTGAAAGCAACTAGATTGATAATTCATTTCAGAATGTCAATCAATTGTCGCCGATATTGTTTATCATCAGACAATAATCCTTGATTCTTAGTTTCAATAAAGTGATTATACCTTTCATTGGTTAGTGATAATCATAATAATAATAATAATAGTGTAAAATTCTTTGTTGACATTATTTCCAGAGACAATATTTTGCAGATGACTGACAAGTATGAATTACATATACAAAAGTAAAAAAAGGAAAAAGTGACATTATAGTAAGCAACTGAATTTTCATATAAAATTGTCTTAAAATGAAAATAAAATAAAGAATATAGAGATTTATAGATAAGTGTAGAAGTAAGCATTGGTGATACATATTGTCTACAAAAACAATGAAAGGTTTACAGTTAACTAAGAAAACAACAACGGAATACTGTACAAATTAAAAGAAGTCATTTGACTTGATTGTAGATTTTATCGGATTGTTATTTCTACTATTATTATTATTACTAATGGCTTTATTCAATATTATAGAATTCTCAGCAAAAAGTATCTCAAAAAGTTTTCTTCGCTTATTTCTTGATCAATATTGACTGATCACCAGTTAGATGTTAGTAGTTCAGGAATCGACATACGAATAACGTTCATTCTTTTCAATGCATATTGCCAGCCCACCACAATGTCGCTGATAGAGCCATTTTGTAACTTGTACAGCAAAAGGTCGTACACTTTTCAGAAACGCACCTGAATAGGTTATGCGACTAACAGACATAATGATGTGTTAAAACAAAGAAAAATAACTTGTTGAAATATCTAGATAGCAGGAACAGGTAGCTCTGATATTCAAGCAGGCCGGCTTAAAGATGATGAATGTAGAGAAGTGAATTCATTGGTTTATCTCAATATTTAAATTTTCATCAAAAAAGGAATGTCTAATTATTATATATATTTGATTAAGTTACAGTATTTTCATGAAAGACATTATATACATAAATTATAGTTTAATTTGCTGTTAGTTAGTCCAGCGATTTCTGTCACTTAAAATGTATTCATCATTTGAGATTAAGGAGTTGTAAAAAAAGTTCTGAATAGTATTTTAGCAAGCTGATTGTTTCACTGAAACAATTTGAGTTGACCTAAACAAAAGAATATTCTCAGATTATATGATTCTAAAAAAATAAACAAATGAGCTTCACGTGTTATGGTGATGTATTTCAGTAGTATATATTTTTGTTCGCAATTTTATGACAAATATTGCTCACAGATACAATTTAGGTAAAATAGAGATTCCAAAAAAATGTCAAATGAATTTAAGCTTATTCAGACTTAATTTTTAATTAGTCGAATTTAAAAATACATATCTTCCTACGAACTTATGTGTACAGTTCATCCAAGAACGATACACTTAGTGTACATAAAGACCTTCGTATTTCAGATTTTTAGCACTAATCAATAATATTGAAAAATGGAATTTCAAGCATCAAATAAAAAGTCGCAGTAGTTCTAAATGCCGATGCAACAATAGTCATGGATTTCTATGCATATGAAGAAAGGAAATAAGTTTGACTAAGAAGAAGAATTAGAAATATTATTTGTCAGATGACTAACAAAGTATGACGTAAAACAATTTTAATTTGAATACTCCATTATGTACAAATCAAAATGGTCAGATTACATTTCACTTGTACTAAATGAATTGTATGGCAAATAAATTATATACATGAATTATGTATTGCGGACTGATAGCGAAGTAGATGAAGCAGTCAACTTACCATGATTAACTATTGAGTTCAAAATTTGATTCATGTACTTTGCTTTCAGCACTAGCTCAAACATCTACTGTAGATCAGAATCGAGTGCATAAACTTTAACTCAGTAAATAAGCTACATTATATATTTATCTAGATGGAATGAATGTATCTACAACTTTTATTAAGCAAACTCCTATGAGAACTCTATGGCTGTAGATTTAAAAAACAAACTATCATGAGACGTTAATGATAAAAACCGTACATCTGAGTTGGTAGACTAGTCCCTTCAAATAATTAAACTAAGCACTTTACAGTAATTACTTTTGTATCCTATGTCCCTATATGCTTTACCTTAGCAATCAACAGAATATACGTCAAACATTAAAAAAAAAGTATACTAATATTCTAAATGTACACCTATCATGAGCAAACCAATTTAGATCATTTACACAACTCAAATTCGAAATCAGTTGTTTTCTGTGGCAGTTTCATTCAGTAAGCAAGTAAACTTCATACAATAAAATGCAACGAATAAAAAATTAGGGGACTTTTGGTAACTTGGTGTTTTAGTGGGACTTACCTAATTTCGAAATAAACAAGATCTAGTTGGTCGATGCCTTCATCATTTCCATGAGTGAAATGGTGGGACAGGTGATTTAGTGTTCAAATGGACTACACGTAGGCCGCTTTAGTGACTAAGTAGACGTTTAGTTAACACGAACAACTTTTACCCGATGTTCTATAACAATATATAATATTTGGGATAGAAAATGTTTCCCTGACCAGGCTGGTTGATTCAATAATTTAATTCAATGAGTTGTAACAGAAGCAATGTTCAATATGTGACTGGAAGATTTTTCTTAGATGGGTTTGTCCGAATATGAAGCAGTCGGATTTGTTTGATAATCCTTTTTTCTTTGACACTTTCACCCTAATAATGTTGCATAATTTCTGTCATTTAATTCTAACAAGCAAATTTCAACCAACCATTGGCTTTTTTAAATCCATTTAAAGAAGTTCGTCAAATAAAAGTAGTTTATCAAAGAACAAGTAAAAAGTAGTTTAATAGTATAATTCGAGTTAAGATTTTCATATTTCTTTTTTGTAAACTGAAATGGTAGACAGAACTGTTTCGATTATCCTAATGATTAATGCCTAGAACATTATTTGAATAAGTTTAACAAAGCTGAAGTTATTATTAATTTTGTCGTTTTATTTTCATTGTAATTAATTACAATGAAATTCTTTTAATGAATATAAATATATGCGGGTTCTTTTGTTTTGATTATGATAAACAGTCAATATTTATTAATAATCAAAGTTGTACAAATAGCATAATCTCATTAGATATTTACTTGAGAACAATCGGCAAGGAGTAATTTTCAAAAATACTGTTTTTTTTTAAATAATCAGTTCTTCATGAGATCAATACACCCTCAACGAATTCAAAAGCTCATCTTTTATGGGTACTCAAAAAGATCATAATCGTATGCAAGGACTGTGGAGATTATTAGATCTTATTGTCTAAATCATGGACTAATCTTAGTTAAAAAGAAAACCATAAAAAATAAATAAACACTGGACAACTGTTTTGTCTTAGTACAGGACTCCTCAGAAATGTAAATCCATGACTCATCGGGGATCGAACCTATGAACTTCAAGTTTCGCAGTGTGGAGGCGCACTACGAAATAATACGTATACTAGTACGATACAGATGTCCATTAATTACTAGTTTTCAATGGTTTTTTAGCTAAGGTTAGTTAATGGTGTAAACTGTAAAATAGTCAATATAAACCGTTACGGAATGACAATGACATAATCTTTCCTTTCACTCAACACAACATTATGAAATCGAATAATAATTCATGAATTAACCATGAACATATGAGTATATTGATAATTGTACTACACATTTGTGTGCATATTACACATCGATCTATAATTTTACAATCTCCAAAAATGAGTTTGAAATTTTCAACTTGACAAACAAAAGAAGTTGTGTCACTTTTTCAACTATATACACATAACTTATAAAATTGATTCTATATATGTACCTAAAGTTGATTTTTTTCTTTAGTATTCAAAAATGATCATTTCTGTTGAATTCTTTAGTAATAAAGTTAAATCAAGAAGATAAAATTTGGCTTTTCTTTTAAAGATAATTAATTTTTTTCTTATATGCACACTCTAAATAGTTAATAAGAGGAACAGCTATACACACAAACAAACGTGGGGAACACAACGAGAAATTCAAAACATAACTGACTGACATTAACTCAATGTTAATGTCTTTGTTTAAAAAGCATTTTAAATCAAAAACGGTAAAATCTTCCGATAAACAAAATAAAAGAAAATATAACCGAACAAAAAAGTAGAACGAGAAATTTTTTTTCACAACAAAACAAAAAGCAAATTTAGATCGAAGTGATTATTGTAGAAATGTATAAGCACACCGGTGAGAGGAGAAAATTAGTACTGTAGACACTAGTGACATATATTTAATGGATGAGATAACATTGTATAACACGTAACAGGAATGAGTATAGTTGAAAAGAAGTTCTTAAATAGTACATAGATATATTTGTGTATGCTTAAAAGATATTAGAAAAACGAACACAGCAGTTAATTATCCGAAAGCAAATATACAAATGCATGAATATAAACAAAAAACTTCAGTAATTTAATTCACATTGTCATGACTGTATTAGTTGGGACATTTACAAGTACATTTATATTATTAGTATTAGTATTATTTGATTCATTCAAATTCAGTGGACTAGCAGTATTCGTATTAGTAGTCGTTGCTGTATATCGTTCAGCAGAATTAGCATAAATACGATCCCAACCGTATGGATGACGAGAACAACAAAAAGCATAACAATTCCATAAGAAACCCTAAATGAATAAATATTCAATGGAAGAAATAATAATCATAATAATAATGGCGAAACTAAAGAACATGGACGAGCCAATCAGAAGCTTTCGCGTGTTTTCAAGGTCACGGCGGTAATTTCGGAACGTGATGCCTACGTGCGATCGCTTTACAGCGGATTTTCCAGAAGACGTGATAATTGAGCGACTACAAGAAAATGGTTTATTAAGAAGCTCCTATACTTGTGACTGCGGTAGTCAAATAACCATTGTACGGTGTGCAGACTATCGTGATGATATTATCTTTCGATGTCCTTCATGTTGGAAGAAGAAATCAGCTCGAACAGGGACTTTTTTTGCTCGGTCACAATTAAGGTTGAGACAAATTATGCTCCTTGTTGCGAATTGGATAATAAAAGCACCGGTATCACTAGCTGCCACCTTTGCCGATGTAAGCGAAGTTTCGGCAGTTCAATGGTACGAGTTTTGTCGAGATATTTGTGCAACAAAACTGACAAGCGTACAGCAATTGTATGGAGGAGTGGGGAACATTGTTGAAATAGACGAAACGGTTGTAGGAAACGCAAATACAACCGTGGCTGTTGTATTAAAGAAGATTGGGTAAGTACCTCTTCTATAAATATACCTCACAGGTCCTTGGAATATATGATAGATCATTACAGAAAGGACACTCCCAAAGAGTCAGGAACCGGCAGGCACCAACAATCATACCGATTATACAGCAATATGTGCTGCCGGGCACTACTGTTTATACAGATGATTGGAGAGCGTACAGGTGTCTAGGTAGACTGGGATATGTGCATGAAGTCGTTATACATAAGCGCCATTTGGTTGACACTACTACTGGGGTGCACACTAACAACAAAGAAGCTATGTGGTCAAGACTGAAAGAGTTTTTGAGACCCTATCATGGCTCCAGAGGCAGACTACTGTAGAGCCATATGGATGAATTCATTTACAGCATGCAATATGATTTTAGAACTTCTGAACCTATATCCAACCTTGATAAGTTTTTAACTCATGTAAAAGAAGAGTATCCACTTTAATTCTTTGGTTTTGTATAATAAACTTTTACTATACACTAACTGTCTTCTGATTGGCTAATATTTCTCAAGGTCAATTAAGATTCGTTCAAAGGTCGTCCATGTTTTTTAGTCTCGCCTGGATACTGTTCTTTTACATGAGTTAAAAACTTATCAAGGTTGGATATAGGTTCAGAAGTTCTAAAATCATATTGCATGCTGTAAATGAATTCATCCATATGGCTCTACAGTAGTCTGCCTCTGGAGCCATGATAGGGTCTCAAAAACTCTTTCAGTCTTGACCACATAGCTTCTTTGTTGTTAGTGTGCACCCCAGTAGTAGTGTCAACCAAATGGCGCTTATGTATAACGACTTCATGCACATATCCCAGTCTACCTAGACACCTGTACGCTCTCCAATCATCTGTATAAACAGTAGTGCCCGGCAGCACATATTGCTGTATAATCGGTATGATTGTTGGTGCCTGCCGGTTCCTGACTCTTTGGGAGTGTCCTTTCTGTAATGATCTATCATATATTCCAAGGACCTGTGAGGTATATTTATAGAAGAGGTACTTACCCAATCTTCTTTAATACAACGGCCACGGTTGTATTTGCGTTTCCTACAACCGTTTCGTCTATTTCAACAATGTTCCCCACTCCTCCATACAATTGCTGTACGCTTGTCAGTTTTGTTGCACAAATATCTCGACAAAACTCGTACCATTGAACTGCCGAAACTTCGCTTACATCGGCAAAGGTGGCAGCTAGTGATACCGGTGCTTTTATTATCCAATTCGCAACAAGGAGCATAATTTGTCTCAACCTTAATTGTGACCGAGCAAAAAAAGTCCCTGTTCGAGCTGATTTCTTCTTCCAACATGAAGGACATCGAAAGATAATATCATCACGATAGTCTGCACACCGTACAATGGTTATTTGACTACCGCAGTCACAAGTATAGGAGCTTCTTAATAAACCATTTTCTTGTAGTCGCTCAATTATCACGTCTTCTGGAAAATCCGCTGTAAAGCGATCGCACGTAGGCATCACGTTCCGAAATTACCGCCGTGACCTTGAAAACACGCGAAAGCTTCTGATTGGCTCGTCCATGTTCTTTAGTCTCGCCATAATAATAGTAATAATGAAAATATTCCAACTTACCATTAAAATTTATATATTTATAAGAATGATTATTGATGAATATCATAAATAAACAGTAGAGTTGTACATTTTATATTGAAAGGATCTCAAATCATGATTAAATGAAGTCAATATTAAATAATCAGAATAGTTGACAAAATATGACATTAACAATTATGATCAAATTGTTATATTCCGAAGAGAATTATGAATGGTAACTCTGAGGACTGTTTATGGACCAATATGATATGTACATTTTCTATTCTATAATTGTTAAGTAACTAAAGTATCCATATTCGTGTCCCTCTATGATAAGCTTTATTTTGACCTATAGACTATTACTACATGATTTACCATTTTTTAGTTATCCCTAGTCTATTAGTTACTGTTCCCCTTATTCACAGCCCTATTTGGCCAAATCTTGTACAAATGTTATTTTCTATTTTATGGTACGATGTTGTCAGTTTGTTTGGTATATAAACCCAGTATGTTTGAGAATAATGATTCGTATTGCAGAGGCTGTTATTGTTGTTCTGAACTTAACTGGCTGGGTTAGGCAGAAAGCAGGACTGATAAGTACTCAAAACTGGTCATACGGCTTTTGTGTATCATTGCTCTGATAGATTATTCACTCCTCTCTCATTGGCGGGAATCAGCACGCTCATATATAAAGAGGGCAAGCAATCAATTGACATAACACAGATCCAACTGATTGACGAGTCAATATATAAATGCTTAATCGCATACGACAAATCTGCTGGACTGATGGGTTATAAAATATCGGCACAGATATAAACAATTCAACTGGCTTCTGTAAACTTGAGTCAACCAAGATGAAAGCAAGTTATCTTTTAGATTACCAAAAGGAGAATATACCAACAAAAATTTTAATAATAATATATAGTTTTGAAGTATACTTTATATAGTTCAATGATATGAATAGGCAGTTAGAATTTATGATCATAAATGTCTTCGGAACACTGTCCACTTATTACAGAATAACCAAGTGCGTAATGTTCGGTTTAAGTGTATGACAGTAAGTAAATATGGTAAACTGGTTGAATAAACTTTTAATATTGATATACTGAAGTGGTTACGATGTATTGGACATGTCGAGCTACCATCGAACCTCCAAACGTCAAACGATAACTAATAAAGGAGTAGATTTTAAGAATTCAAAAGGTGGCTAGACTAATCCAAAAATTAACCAACTTTTTGTCGAAAGATACAGACTTCCAGCCTGTGATCCACGAGATATTCTTAATTTATGAACGAAGACCTTTAGGTAGCATCGGTAGGAATTAATCACAGTAATGCATACGAGCTATTCATTCTCTGTGTACATATAAATCCTAAATTTGTATGTTACATTATTCGGTTTTATTCGTTTCTTTAGAATTATATTAGTTCAGTTTAGGTTACCGTACTTATCTGCCTATCACCTTATTAATTTTCTTAAGCTATGGAATTACATCGGAAAATACTGTTAACCGGGGAAAAATGTTAATAGATACTGGACGCCCTTAGTTGAAATACAATCCAAATATAATTTTTCTTTGAAATATAATCCTTCAAGTAAAACCTATTTCGATTATCTAATGCTGATTAAACAAACAGTTGATATTTATCTATCTAGCTGTAGCCAATTCTAAGGACAGTCGGGATTAGCACAAAACGGGTAGTATGAAGAAAAGACAACTACATACCATATTTGGTGAGCAGGGTGAAAACTTTACAAAAATTCATTACCATAGCTCAACTGCCAGATCAGTAGATCAAAAACTTGAGGTTTGGATAGTTCGAATCCAGAAACGATTAACTTAATACTCCGTTCATCAACCATATGTAAAATATGAGAGTAACACAACTTATACAACTATTGTTGATAAAAAATTCGAAACTAAAAGTCATGTTGATTTTTCAAAAAATAAATACGACACATATCATCATAAATATCTTCACAACAAAACATAAAATGGTACCGTAACTTGAAATAATATCCTACTTGATTGAAAGGATTTTCATCAGATCTTAAACTTTGTAAATAAGTAATACGATCATGTGCTACTGTTTCCCATGTTGTTTTATTGACTAAAGCCAAATAGATATGAAATCCAAGTATTACAGTAACCGGTACTCCACAAATAATAAGCATTATTATAAAAAATAAGAATAGACTATTGTTCTTAAACCAAATATTCCATTTTGACGCTTCAACCAATGAATACCTGAAATGGGCATAAATATATTGAATTTAGAAAATGACATAGATGAAAGTGTATACAACATGCATTACTTCATAAATTGAATATACCGCCTTCTCGTGGCGAGGGTGTTGTTCACGAAATCGAGAAGACAAAAAGCGAATGTTCGGCGCTTTAACCGGGTCGGTGGACACGGTGAGTTCACCTAGGGGAGTTGGAAAACCCTGATTCCAAACCAATGGTGAACATAGGCTGGCTCCAGTATCCCGAGGGAACAAATGGTGTATGAATCAATCGTTGATCACCGGCTACCATGGGAATGCACCTCCTTCCGATGCTCCACTGTCTTGTGTTAAGTCGGCTTACAGTAAACTCTATCAGAGCCTCCAGAGGATCATAAAGAGCCCAACCAATCAGCGATTAGTTAGAAGCTATGCTACTAAAACAACGAGGTCCTGATTGGCTGTTTAACATACTGCTACTATGGAATCTCAAGGTCTTTTAATTACTATAAAACCCCTGTTTTTCTGTACATAAATGAACCTTGTAGTAAATTACTTCTCTCATACTCGTGTCTTCTTACTGGTGTTCAAGTCGCAGAGTAGTGCTAGCCTGGGGTTATCCGAATAGCTTAGGATCTGAATATAGCGTTCAACTTATAAGATATAACACTTGTGAATCAGATCTTTATGTCAAAGGCTCCGGGTGTGGTCCCCTAAGAAACCCACCTGCTTCGGTTTGTGCACCCTGGACAGTATCACAGCTCTCACACACACCAAATGAGATTTGTGTGACGCATATATATATATATATATATATATAGTGCCCTCTTGTACCAATATTTGTGTTTAAATAAATAAACAGATTAAATAACTGCCAAAACATGAACTTATTTGATACAACAAAAGAAAAGAAACATTAAAATGAAGCAGTGTTCAAGTTGGAAATTTTATAACAAAATAACGAGTGGCGATCGAAGCAAATGGTGCATACATAAATATGGGCAATCACTAGTAAGTAATATTATTTGAAAGCATATCTACATCTTCATTCATAATAATTAACTATGGTCTGAATTGTTTAAAAAAAAACTAGTAACTATGATAGAATTTCATGAAAAATTTTTGACTGAATAAGATTTACATCTTAGAGTGAACATTTTGTGAATACTAAGTATATTCTATCACACAAGATAATTATTCTATAGGAGCGTTCAATTTCATTGAAGTATCCAACCTATCACTTAGACATTTCGTCTTAAATTACCATTATTTTCTTCACAACTGTTGTGTGACAGTCAGATAAGTAATTCTCTAAGAGGATATTTGATGTGTTATATAATTATTTCCCTAGCCCTAATACTTACTCTATTGTCAATTAATGATTGTTGGCTAACATACGTACTAATCAAACAAATCGTGTGTTCTTGAAATGAGTCGTGTTGAAGCCAGGTAGAATAGTGCTGGTTGGATATCAAGCATACAGCGAGTGAATCGCATAAGCAGTGTTCGCCTTAAGTAATTTAGTGTCCCATTAGTGAAAAGGATAAATACGGGTATTATTTCAACAACCATACGGATCAAATAGCTTCATTCACTGTACATGCTAAGTTATATATAATATGTACACATTCAAATGATCGACTTTATGTAATTTTTTCTGTACAACAATTCATAAAATAATCCATTGAAACAAACCGGGAGTTTATGGAATCAAATCCCAATGAGAAATAAATATATCGATCCTAAAGATGCAGATAACGTTTCCGTTTAGAATAAAAGTAAAAGATAAAAGATCATTAATTACAAATATTCTTACTACGATAATAATAATAATAATAATAATAATAATTATTATTATTATTATTATTTGCATTATATTTGAAATAATCTCAGAGATTGAAATTTAAATAATTCCAACATTTCGTTCAGCAAACTTATCTGGACTTCTTCAGGGTAATGATCGAAATCATCAAAGAATATTTATTTTTTTATTAATTTTATGTCTATATCGGCAATTGAACCCAGTACTATTCGCTTCAAACCCCACTGTGTTATCCACTTAGCTGCTGGGTCCCAGAATGGGCACCAACTCTGAGATGCAGGTACATCCAACTGACGAGCCCCAAACAGGACGAAACGTGCGTTCTGGATTTCACTGCTAGCCATCATCCATCTCTGCTTATAATGCTTGTGATTTGATGGTGATCTCAAGGCAATTCGCACACGATGTACATATGTCGAGAAAAATACTGATAGGTTTTGGTTCAAAACATCAATGAGAAAATTCAAACAACCAATACATATGATAATAATATTAACTCTAAATAACTTACCAACAGTAATATAAACACCACCAAATTGAAATAGTTTGACAGAATAGAAATACAACGAATGCAGAATGATTTCGTTCCCCAATACAATTCCCAACCCATGGACAGTGATGATCAAACTTCAATACACAACGATTACAATCTGGACAATGACGACAACGCAATGGTTGCTATAATATTCAACATTAAAATGAATAGAACTTAATAAACAGAAAGTCACTAGTTTTAAAATGACTAATATACAATAATAACTTGAATAAGTTTATCCATTGAATAAAATTGTGAGATTAATGATCGGAATAAATATAGATAGCGTAGAATGACCGAAACAATTATGCAACTAAATTCCATATTACATATTTTGATAGAAGACTACATAATGTATGAATTTACATGAATTCAATAAGCATACAAAATCAACTAGTTTTCAATTAATAAATGAAGTGAAATGGGGTGTATTTCAACCGTAAATAAACATAAATACAATATGAAAACAATGGTGGTCTGACGTTAATCGATTCATGATTTCAATGAAATTCAATAATTTCTACAAACTCAAACTGAAAATTATCATGTGCTCACTGATGACTAGTTTCGAGAGGGAATTCTCGAAGTTCTAGTGAGAAGCCATGACTAGTGGAGTTTGACTGTGGCAGTCACCCACCGAAGAAAATGGAAGATAGTCGTGCAACGTTGTAGATTGGTTAAAGTTAGACATTAATGAGGTTAGATGTTAAGGTTAAGCGTTCGCACACTAGACCGAAGGTCTTTGGTTCCAGCCCCGTATGCAGGATCGTGGATGCGCACTGCCGAAAAGTCCCATACTATGATGAAACGGGAGTCCACTGATCCCAGGTTTTCAATGGTAGTCTGACGTTTATCGGTTCATGACTTCAATGAGAAAAACTGATGATTAGAGAAGTTTTGAGTCATTTTCCTCTATAACTAAGCATTTAGTTCTACGTTTGATATATTAAAATAAATGACAGGTAAATTGTTTTTTTCTCATTACGGAAAAACAAGCATAAAAGTAATAGATTGGAATATAACAATGTAGTAAGTAACGGAGCATAACAATGTGAATCGGTCTAAAAGAACAGAACAGAACACATACTAACAATATAAAGAGATCAAACTTTGTTAACAAAGGAAAGATTTCAAAATGAAATGAAATGAAAAAAGGCAGAAAATTTATAGGCTTGAAACATATGAAATTTAGAAAGAAATAAAATTTGAACATAATTGTGGGACTATGTGAAGTTTTGAGTCACATTTTTTACTGTGTACGATTTCTGAATTCATTTAAGTAACTGTACACTTGAGTATAACGATCAAAACCAATATAAAGAAAATTTACAGATTTGTCTAGTAGCAGTCATCTTAGAAAATTACCTTTCTTTAGTTAACGATATGTCTTTAATAGAATATCGTAAGATATTCAAAAAGGTGACTTTATTTAAATTGATGATTACATTGTAAAAAGTAGTTTAAGTAATGGATACAGTGAGATAGATGTTATTTTATTGGTCTGAATAGCTTACAGAAGATTAGTGAATTATTGCGAGAAAAAGAAAAGCTAGCCTATTTTAAGATGTACATGTGAAATAATTGTGATTGTCATTTACTAATAGCTAGTGCAAAAGTCATGATTCAATGGTTTAACTTTCTATCAAACAATTGAATAACCACCATCTTATCTCGAAATTAAAAAGGCTTTAAGTAAAATAGTTTATTCACCTAATTAAATCATGTTTAATGAGTCAATTAAATCATCTAATCAAAATTTAAATATTTATTTTCAAATAACTGAGGTCTAAGTAAGTTAATTATCTACGGTCATTATTTAATGTATCATTGAAATAATATCAATTGTAATTTATCTCGATCAAAGTAAGTAGTACATAATAAAATACTTGTTACAATGAACTGTTATTTTAAGAATTATTTTACCGTAAGACTACTTTTTCACCTAAATCAATAAACGAACACTAACTTGTAACAACATTAATCATATATATATGCAGTGCTATTGTTAACCTAGAATGAAAAAAATAAAATGAAATACTCTAAATATTCACGCCTCCTCTTTGTCAATGTTAACAAAGATAATACAACATTAGGTATATATATATATTAATTATGCATACCATACTAATTAGATGGTGATAATAATAAGAATAAATTAGGAGTCGATAGAATCGAAGTACTTTCACAGAGAGCAATTCATGTGATATGTTGAAAAAAGAAACACTGCAATACAATAAGAAACATATATATATATATATATATATATTAATTTGACAAGTTGGTAAATATTGAGGATAAAAGGGTTTATACACTTTTTTTTTTAAAAAAAGCACTATTGATACCAGTTGTTAAATCATAAGATTACTTAATAGAATGCTAATGATTAATTTTTAGTTAATTTTTATCGTTAAACTTATATCAACTGGTTGGAAAAACTATTGAAAATTAAGAAATACAAGGATAGTTACCTTGACCAATACAACATTAGAAATACATGAAAGCTATCAACTAGTAGGAAAATTAATTTCAGGGTTTTCTGACGACTACTTACAACTACCAAGCATATTCTATGTTTGTTGGCTTTTAATGGTTTTCAATTTTTGCCAATTAATAATACCTAAAAGATCATCCAGGTTAATCATACTAAAGAATTTTGGCGACTTTAGATATTTCGTACACTGTCATTGAAAGATAGAATTCACTTTATTTTATCTTAATACAGTTGAATATAGCTCAGCAGTATATCGTCGAACTTAAGACATCTTGACAGAATGAGGTTTATAACTTAGTACGAAATTGACACCACATCTTATCAAAACATAGATAGTTAAACGATAAATTTGTTATGAAGAAATCTGAAGACGATTATTTCAGAAAATTTGCTTGAACTTATGCGTCAATTAGAATTACATCATGATAATTTTTGAATACAAAACGAAAATTGGAGTGATAATAATGAGTGAATAGCATGAATACAACCTCCACAAACCACTTACGCTTACTAGAATACATATATCACTGTGTTATTTAAAGAATATCTTTCAGAATATTGTAGAGATATACGGTTTCTAGTCTATAGATGTTGTAGGCATGAAATCAAACACATAACAAATTGGGGATTTAGTTAGAAGGAATTTCGACACTGAGTAAATTTAACATAATCAAATTAATACATGAATGCAATGCAATTTTCGGTCTAACAGGAGTTAAAATTTTTTATCTTTCTATTGGGAATTCATTCAGATAGAAAATATCTATGGTAGGATATACACAGAGCTCTCGTTTTAAAAAATCTTCAGAACTTAAAGATATTCACAAACTATTTAATTTAGTCCTAATTTTATGATGAATTCAGTTCAGTTTCCATTGTCTTTCGTATTGTTACATAGAAGTTAAGTAAGTTGAATTACAAATGTACATCATAGGATGCTGGATCATTGGTTTAAAAGTTATGCTTTCATGAGAGATAGACCGATAGGATATGAGATCCTCAATGCTGGGTCCTACACCAAGATAGAATAGCTATGCAGCACTTCCTGGCTTTCAACGGTGGTCTAGCCAAGATCACTTCGTGACTTAAGCTATGTTAACTTGATTCACTTTTTCATACTTCAGTTCACTTTTTTAAAAATGGACTATCATAAAGTATTCCTAAAAATTTATAATTTCCACTTGTTAATATAAAGGATTGAAGCTGATCAGTCTTTCATTCAGTTACAAGTTTTTAATAAAACTGCGTAATAATTAGAAGTGGAATCAAAATGAGCATTTCATCATATTTTGGACATGTGAGCTGGAGATAATTGCATCTCAAAGATAATAAGTTTGAATCTCACTGAGGGATTATCAACACTGGAATCCAGGTACATTCAGTTGATATCTCCCAAATAGATCAAAATGGGCATTCTGCATTCCACTCCTTGTCGCTACCTAACTTCAATCACCTAAGTAGACAAGTAATTCATAAAAGTGAAGAAACATATTCTATGATGAACAATGCATCAGCCGGCAGTAAAATACAATTAAATATGAAAAACAAACAATTAAATATGACAATTATTTCTCATGTGAATTAAATCCTATACTAATAGTAACAGTCTTACCTCTAGGAGACAATGATTACAAAATCTAATAGGAATAGATAAATTAACTAAAACTTCACAATCTGCATTCATTTTAGAGCATAAATTATTTGGCCAACTTTTTTTCAAATTCATAGAGAATTGATTTGGTTTTGTTTGAACAGTGTTATTTTCTTCGATTGTACATTGAGTTTCAGAGCGGTCAACTTGTTGAAAGCATGATTCTAATTGTGAATGATTCTGGTCTAATTTCAATTTCTTATAATTTATATCGGTATCATATTCATTAACATACATAGGTCGTTCATCACCAAAGTCACTAGTTAACGAAATATGACCACGTCGATGTCGAAACCATCTAGCCTTTAAAAAGACAAAACGAACCGAGTTAAAAATGATTGAAACAGAAGATAAACAAAACAGGGTTATAACTCCATGTGCACACAAAACATGCATACAGGAACGATACAGAACTAAAAAAACATATTTGCGAAATCGGACCAATTTCTAGCTATTTCAGAATACAAACAATCATATGGATGTAATAAAAAAGGACTAAATTCGCTTTTGTTGAACTCAACATTATTAAAGTACACTCTAGTTTGTACGCAGTACAACAAAACACGGATTTTCAATTTTGAGCAAATATCAAAATCTTGAAAGAACATAGCAAATTTCACTGAAGTACAGAATTTATCTGTCCATAAGCATCACATTAACCAGGTATTTAGTACTAAGTGTATCATATATATGAGTGGTTTGTGGTGATTTATCGATTTGTAGTTTATCAACAACAACGGTCCTTAACTATGCAATAAGTATAGTTGAATCAGTATGAAATATATCATAAACGATCAGATCCAATAAAGAATCCATTCAATGTAATAATTATAGGAATAAGTATGTAGCTTTAATTCTCCCAATTACAGATAATCTAGAACAAGATGTTATTGTTACCTTTTCAGCAGTCAAATAGCCTGGATCAATGCAACTTGTCAAACCATAAGTAATAAACGAAATACTGAGAAAGGCGAAAAAGCATACGAAATGAATGAAATCCTGTTCAATGAAAACAACTCGATGTAATTCTGAAAGATAAAATTTATAATTAAAAACAATAAATACCATAAAGAATAATAATTTAACTCATAAAGATTAATAAATGGACTGACTAAAATTATGAATATTTTGTTTTAAAAAATCAACCTGTTAAACAATAGATATTCGTATAAAATCTATAATAATTTATATTAAGACTACAATCTCAATTGACATGAAAACACATTTTCAAGATGGTGGTTGGAGGTAGTCAACAGGAAACCGTGGACCCGGGTTTCGTGCTACTTGGCGCTCATCAGCAAGGTGTACCTGTAATCTTGAGGGAACTGCTGCTCCCTGACGGATTCGGTAATGTGTCACCCAGCTTCACAGTCAGAGAAGTTACCACTGAGCTATTCGGCCCGCGACCGACCTCCTGTAGGACTGAGATGTAATCATTAATGATTGATCACTGGGTGATCAATGTTATGCATGTCAAGTCCTTATTAGTGCTGATCGAATGCCATCGATCGAGTCAAATAACAGAAATAATTTTAAAAAATGTGACAAAAATAATCTTACTTCAACTAAATGTAATAAGAACAGTTGAAAAATTCATTTTTTTTCACATAAAACAACTGAATATTATTATTCAAAAAATTAACAACAAAAACTCATGAACTGATAAAGATGGAGTTAAGATTGAACTGTTAATTTTGTAAAAGTTAGATGTAAGCAGATCAAGACATAACATAAATAAATACTTGTCTAGATAATATGGTTCTATACTGGTAACCGACGTAACTGAAAGGTTTTTTTGAGAGCAGATACAAATGAGCCGCACAAATCTCATTTGATTTGTGTGAGGGCTGTGATACTGCCCAGGTGCCCAAACTGAAGCAGGTGGTTTTCTTAGCGGACCACATCCCGAGCCTTTGATCTAAAAGTCTGATCCACAAGGCAGTGGAGCATCGTGAGGAGATGCAGTCCCATGGGAGCCGGTGATCAACGATTGATTCATACACCATTTGTTCCCTCGGGATACTGGAGCCCATGTGCACCATTGGTTTGGAATCAGGGTTTTCCAATTCCACTAGGTAGACCCTCCGTGTCCACCAACCCGGTTAAAGCGCCGGACATTTGTTTTTCGTCCTCTCAATTTCGTAAACAACACCCCCGCCACGAGAAGGCAGTGAGTAGGACTTCCCTGTCAGAGGCTATATACGCGTGGCCATGTCAGAGCATTTTGAGAGGAAGAGCGTACTCTCACCACTCTCGACCGTACCAGGGCATGGTTCTATACATCCCTATTAAAGATCAAATAACCGCACTAACTCAATAACTCTATTCCTAATGCTGTGATTTTCTGTCTATGAATACTACATCTTATTAATATTTAGGAAATCGACTATTGAAATGTGATAATAACTTATATATTGTATATTGTATACAGAAAGATTTAAGTGTCATTTACAAAGTAATTATTAGCTTTTAGTCTAATAAATAAACAATGATTGTGTTAGATGAAGTAACACTTAATTTATTCTCTAATGAACTCTATCAACATAACATGATAGTTTTGAACTGTAATTGTTTAAAGCAATCTAATCCAAATGATGGAACAAATTGACAAGTAAAATAATTGTACCATCTTTAATTTAATATCGAAACTGATACACTTAGAATTAAATCACATAAATGATAACAGATATAAATATGTTTTGTGTAACTTACCGGATTCACATAATAACAAAGGTAATAATACACCTAAACAAATGGTAATATGAAGAAAAGGAATGAAATAACGTCGATGAATTCTTACATATTGATATAATTGATAGCACATTATCGTCTATGTATGAAACAAATCATCATGTTACTAATTAATTGAAATATCTGAAAACACAAAACAACAAACAGAAATAATGACAGATCATATGGACTAATACATTTTTTATGGAATTATTTCTTAATACAGTGGAAACAAATCAAGACCATAGTGCAATAATTATGATAATGAAAAGGAATTTTGACTATGTGCTTGTTTTTAAACACAGTCACCAATGAAAACAACAATTCTGTGAACGTATAGTTTGAAGTTATTTCCATTGTGCGTATTTAAAACATTCTTAATTTAACAAAAATAGGCTACATTATCAACTCAATAAAGGGATGAATTTTAAACACATACTGCCATTTTGTATAAGGATTTATACTATTGGAAATCGATGTGAATTTAGAACTTAACATGCCTAAAGATGTCAAATACTACACGCTAATAAGACCGAAGATAATAAAAGGATATTTTGACTGTTAAATAAAAAATATACTGAGAAATTATGTTGGATCGAGAATTTAGAACTTGACTGACCTGACCAACTTCTCTGTCCAAGTACTTCAACTTCAATGACCGAAAGATTCGACAATAGAAAACTTCTACACTATCGTAAAGTGAACTTGCATATTAACTACTTGAATAAAAAAACCCAGCTTAATTCGTTGGATAACTTTACGAATGCTTTATCTTCCATTTTTTAAACAAAGTAACCTCATGACTTTAAAATTTAAGCACAAAATAAACGCAGCTCTCTTTTTCAGGTTCACCAGTGGTAGAATTTTTCAAATCTCTACAGTAGGTAGTGGATTATTCCTGTTGCAAATACTAGATGTCTACAAATCAACAAAACGTATTTGTAACCTTGAGAAAGCTGATACGTACTTCAGAGACTCGAATATCCATCATATAATGCTACAATCCAACAATTCAAGATTGAGCTCTACAATCTACAATTAAAAGCTTATAGAAATGAAATGTTAACGCTAACCAATCACCGAATAGTGACCAATGTTATTTTGTCTAGTCCTTAGTGGTGACCAATATCTATCGGTAGTATACAACCAAAAGCACAACAATTTGACACTTTATGCAATAACCTGGAAATAATGCGAATTCTGTAATTTATTGAAAACAGCTAAATCTGTAAAGAAATACGTTAAAACTGTAGAATCAATCATCAGGTCTTTAATTAATCTAATTAGTAAATTACCAACTAAACTGGTGTTCAAGCTATTTATACAGTTAATTGGAAATACTTACACTTTTGCGAACGTTTTGTCGCAACATATCACGATCTAGTAAGTAGGCTTCTAAGCGTTAAAAATTTGCTAATAAACTCACTACCAAACCGATATACCGGGTGACTCTTATTCTTTGGAGTAAGATAAATAAGAGATAAAAATGACTGTTGTAGCCGCATCAAATCAATACTACAACACTAATCATAAGCAGTTTTAAACTGAATTTGTAGTAATCACATCCTGCTGCCAGGTCATTAACTTTTAAATTCATAATGCAAATAATATAAATTCAATCCTGCAAGAGCTGAGCAGTCTGATAAGCTTAAACTAAAATAGATAGGTCGATCTAATCATTTTCTTGAATGAAAAATACTTATGTATCACAATTGATAGATACTCAATTTTAAGTTGTTCGACATTCAGAAGTCTTGATTAATTAGGGATCCAGCATCGTCAAAAACTCAGGCCATTTGAATTGAAAAAAAGAAATTTTCAACATAACCTCTGTTACCTATTTATTTAATATTAACAAAACAATAAAGCTAGGGGATGAACAAATTATGCCATAGTTAGCAAACGAATGTGTAACCCTTTGAAAATAAGATTGATCAAACTTGTAAGATGATACAGCTAACCAATACTTCTTCGTTAATTTATTTAACCAGAGATATCGCTTGATGTTTATTTAACGGGTATACGTTGTATGCGATCAGATTCAATTATACATACTTCTCACGGTAAATTAAACCTTACAATGGCATCCCGACTTACTAACAACCAACCGATCAAAAAAATATAAACAGCGACTTTGTAGGTCAATCAAATTTTTTCAAACCAATTGGTTGCAAACAAAACTGCTATATCGACAGTAACCGGTAACTTAAGATTGTGAACATGAATGAAATCTTCAGTTATTTAATGTAGGTAAACACTAAAGCAAAAGGCTAAGATACCAATTTTGATAGAAATTACCATCATTGATTTATGAGATAAGATTGTACTGATCTTACAATCCTAATAGATGACAAAACAGCGAAAAATTAATACACACTAAAACCTGGACATAATATAAAATACATTTTACAATACCAGATGAGACAGTGTTTACGAAAGTATAGGTAAAAATTTCATCTTATACCAACAGATAAACGAACTATGGAAAAAAAGTTTGATGTGTAAGATGAGCTCGACAATTTGAATATGTTAATCCTTAAAATGAACTACAAACACAACAATCAGCTCTGAATCACAACGTTGAAGTGGTATTTGAAAATTGCAGAGGTAATTAGTGAGTATTTGGGCATCATGTTTGAAACACATGATAAACTGACCAACAATTTACCTTAAATTTAACGTTTTTAATTACAGTGTCTAAAATGAGAAGTTTTTGCAAAACTGCAAGATTCCCTTTATATCGCATCTCAAGACTTCTTACGTTAAATACAGGTTACAGATAATTAGATGAGAAAAATCTAACACTTTATTTACATGTATCTTGTAATAAATCTTGTCTTCTTTTAATAAGAAAATAATTTCAAACTTTTTCTCTTGCAATCAAATTTAAAAAATAGCATTCACTTCACGTTAACATGAAGATATAGTGACAGATGAGTGTTCATAATTGTTACTGTAGCACAGCCAGATTAGGAATTACACCATATGATGAATATTGTACATCAGCGTAGAATATCCGTTAGTCGTAACTATTATGTGGGTTAGGTCAAAAATATAGATGTTATAACAGGTTGAATAATTGACTACAGAATATACGCCACGAAAGTGGTTAATATATGGGCTGTGCGATGAATGGTGATTTAGGTGGACATTAAATAAACTAGGAAGGCAACCAACGATAAATCAGTTACGTTACATAAAAAAGAACTCCAGAAAAACTTGAAAGTAAATCATCAACAAAATCCATATCAAATCCAATACACACATTATCATCTGGCAATCATTCCAAAACAGCGAATATTAACCTTGGACAGACGAACACAATGCAACAGATAAATTTAAAAAAGGAAACTACGAATGAAGTATTTTTATCTCTTTTTCCCTTTGGATCTCCATCTATTATCTTGCGCAACACATTGAAAAGTGAAACGATTATCCATCCTCAAAAAAATGACACGTAACAACCACTCAATAGTCTACGGAGCGTACATACGTACACATTCATAAACAAACAATTCAAATATAATATAATTCATATTGAAAATAAGAAGCCAATGGATTAGTTATTATCAGTTTATCACTCGAAAATAATGTAAATAAACAACTTTAAAAGTGACAGTAACAATAATATTAACAATTAAACAGAAAAATCGTTTACTCTTTTTTGTTAGTCGAGCAAACACAAAGAATTTCATTTTGTACAAGAAAATGACTCATTATGTAGTTTAGAATGTGTAAGTCTCTGTGTATGTGCGTACTTACAGAAGACTTTCAGTTGAGAAATTCACCAGGTGGAGAATGCCAATATGAATCAAGGTATACAGAATAATTACCCTTGTAACCGTGCTAAGTCAATCCCAAAACAAATAGGAAAAGGACATAAACAAGAGAAGAATGACTCCATTTTTTATCTACGTACACGTACACATAGTTATGCTAAAAAAAATATGGAATATACTCGTTTATATGTATATATTATTTGAAGAAAAAATCACCAGTGTAGTTTTTTACACACTGACTTGATAATAAATCCACCTTTTATAACACACTGCATTTTCGTCAATGTGTGCAATTTCTTTTTTTGAAAAGAGGAGAGGGGGTAAAAAAAATTTACAAAATAAAAATTATTAACAATTAGGAAACCAGTTCAGCTCACGGCACAGATTGAACAAAATAAACTTGTGAGCATTTTGATGTATTCGTATGTATGTAACATATGAGAAGAGAAGGAGAAAAATAATTTTGGAGAAGTTCCTCTGTTCAACTCTTCGTCAAATACACAGATAATTGAATAATGATTAGAAATAAATACAGAAATGATAAGTTGGATTTTTTGACATGTCAAAATAAACGAAGTCACACATTTTATTAGATATAGAGTAAATTATTGGAAAATGGATGATAGTTTTGTTTATATTTTTAGAATAAAATAATATTAATGATAATATGGTTTGGTTGACGATCACATTTCCTTCGGCAATGGTGGAGGTATGAAATCTTTTGACTGGTATGATTGTGTAACGAAATAATACGCTAATAGGATAGCTATAATCAAAACAATTATGCTGGTAACCAGTATGATAGGATTGTACAGTGTGACTGAAAAAAATTACAGAAATACGAAACTCGTAACTGGTTGTGATGATAACAAAGGCAAAAGAATAATATGTTTATCAGTGCATCATAAAACATTTCATATATATAATATATATATAGTAGTCATGTTAGATCTATCATATTAGCCTGCCAGCTGGATAAATTATTCCAGTGAATGAATGCGCTCTAATCAGATATTTAATGTTCAATAGATGATAAAACAGCACTACAATTGAAAGTATCTACTGTTAGATAAGTTCCTTTATCTATGAGTGGCATTTCATGCAAAGCAGGGTTTATTAGTTAAAGTCCTTGATTTTAACAACTGACAGATTGAAAGTTTCAATCATAAGCGGACGACTTCAATTTACATAACAGGATAGTATTTCATTAGTCCTCTAACATAGTGTCAAATAGCATACAATAAATCTGACATAAATAGACAAATACTTTCCTTTGGTGAAACATAGAATTTTACGCATAGTGACGAAATTGACTTACATGAACTAGAGACAGGAACAGATTCAACCACTTCATCTATCATTTCAGATTCAGAAAATTCATCATCAGCACTAACTGTGTATGTGTAGATGAAAGAAACAAAGAGAGTAACAGAAACTGTATAACAATTAAACAAGGTAAAAAGAGTTTTAATACTTATGAGAAGCTATAAAAAGAATTTTATCCATGCTTGTAAAAGTACCACGTAACATAAAAAAAGGATAAAGCTGACAACATGCATCATCTACTTCGTTATTGATAATTGGTTTGTCTTTTAAGCAGTTCAGTGATGAAACCGTAAAAACAAATAATGCGATAAATTATACGACAGACGACTTTATTTACTAGAAGACTGTGTTTGTGTAAGCATAATTTAATAGTGACAATTATGTTGCCGTTCAGATACTTAGCATGATGTCATTTTAACCTGTACGTGCATAGTTTATAATTGACTTTTCTTTAATCTCATTAACGTGATACTGTTTAGGAGTCCAAACACAAGATGATTAACATGAGAGGTCAGAAGTGGGATAAGGGAAATTTAGACAATCTTGCTATTCCCTCACTAGTTTTGTTATCGATGACATTCTGAGAACAACTTTGAATGAGATACGTAGTGGTGGTGAGGATGTTTATTGAAAAAATGAGTAGACGTATGACATCGGTTTATTGTAAGATTATAAGCGACCTATCAGTTGGAAATCAGTGTCCAATAGTATGCCATGATATTCTTACCTTATAAATCCAAAGTATTTCCATAAGACGAGCAGAAGCTTGTACCCGAAACTATTTTGTAACGATAGGCTAGAAGTAATGGAAACGTTCGTACATCTAAGTAGCTGTGTGAGTGTTAGTGATAGTTTGACATAAAATTAAACTACGCACAGTAAAATTCAGAAAAGACCATGGAAGTCTGGACCATCTTTTGCACCGCCACGATATTAATCTGGACGTAAAAGGTTGGGACAACGGTGCACTAACAACAGTAACTTTGACCAATGAATGTATAACCAGCCCCCTCTCACCTGAGGACATCCGAGGGCTCTGTTTTCGAATATCGTTGTCACTGAATGATAGCTAACAGCCGGTGACATAATTATGTTAGTAATCATAAAGTCCAGATATGTGTTTGGGATTAGTGACAATAAGTTGATCAGTATTACAATCATTAAATACTGACTTTGATTCCTTAATTATGTTCCGTATGCCAGCGGCTCCGAAATCGCATATCAATTGCTGACGCTGCAACCAGGTTAAAAAAGTAGGGGTAGTTAATTTATGTTATGACGCCGTGGTATGGAAAAAGCTGCTGAGAACTGATAGTTGCTGTCCGTCACATCTCCCCAGTTAGGGTCGTAGAGACGGTACACCTTGGTATCTTGAGACGTTACTAAATATAGTTCAGTAAACATCCCAGTGGTGATCTTTCTGTAGTTTTCTTTAACATTCTTCATAAGAGAGATAATCTTCATCTTAATGGCATTTTTCACCGAACTGTATATCATATTAAACGTTATGATTGTTGTCATCCACCAATTAATTTTTATTTTATTTTTTTATAGTAATTTGCCTCCCTTATTTAGTTCTTCACGACATTATTACTTTATTTCCATGGAGCATGTATTCTCGGTGTCCGACTGTAATGGAATTCACGTGTATTAAATAGTAAGTCTCAAGCTATTGATCGAAAGGCTTATTCGATAGATGAGTCTTCACCGCAACCTGTGAACAAAGTAGGTTAATGTTCCGTTGATTGCTTGAAACTCTTGGATACCATGAGAATCATGGATGCGGTATACGGTATCTTCAAAAGGGATACTCTGCAATTAGTGTCTTTTTAAACATAATGAGATTACTATCAAAATCCTAGCTCTTGGAAACAACCCTGTCATCTAAAAGCAACATACAGGGATGCTCCAGAAGAGGCCGCAAAAAGGCGACTGCATAAAAACCTCTCTCTAGATTGATATGAGTTTCCTGTTTTCTGTTGTATCGACATTTGGATGACGATAAAATTAGTGCTACCATCTTGAAACAATGCCTTGACAAACTAAATATATTTAGGGATGTTGTAGCGCTACCAAACATGTATACTGTAAACTATAGTTTGCTTAGCTTAATATAAACTTGCATAAGGTTTTACACTAATCGCAACTACAGAATTGTACACATTTTTGTGAGCATAATTGCTACTACACACTATTCAAGAAAGTGTTTATTCTTCTGTTGTTGATATTCAGAACAAAATCTAATTCATCTTTGAACATCAACAAGGAGAAAACGAACTTTTATCAGTAATAAATATCGCACTCGATATACGAGTTGGGAGTAATTTGGACTCTATTGCTTAGCAAATAATATGTTGTCTCAACATGAACATCAACACTGAGATCTAGATGCAATCGGATGAGGAGCCCCTAATAAAGGGAAACGTGTGTCTTGAATTCACCGGCCACAAACCAAAAATATAATAGTCACTACCATGATATTATCTGAATATACATTGCTAACTTACGTTCAGGACTTTTTTCCAAAGTAGTATCCAGGCAGGATGCATCTATATGATGTGAGGAAAATACTTCGATTTCAGAAACAGAATTCTTTAGACCAGTGGTATTAGAAGTAATCCTCTCCTCTGTGGGAATAGTGAGAGTAGTTCCAAGAGGTAAACAGAAGTAAACTAAACGATTTACAACATCTTCAGCAGTTTCTGACAAAAATTTATAATCGGACAATGGTAGTGTAGGACAAGCAGGAAGTCGAACTAATACCCGTTGAGGTAGTAACATGCGAGGAACTTTAGAAAAAGGAGTAGAAATAGACACCTATGGATGTAAATATCTATTAAGAAATATATAATTAAAAGACAAATTATCGAAACATTTATAAGTAAACAGAGATCCGAACCCGAGCAGTAAGTCCAAAGAGAAATAAACAAGTAATACATCGTATATGGATTTTGATAGACAAAATCTGATAAATTAACATGAACTTTATGAAAATCTGGTCTAATAGAGTTTATAAAAATAACACAAGGGGGGTTTGGTGGAGATTTTAGTAACTTTATATAGTTAAGATCATGAGTCAATTGAAGCTAGACCACTGTGGAAAACCTGGAAGCACTGGACCGTTGTTTCGTCCTATTGTGGAATCTTGGATGTGCACTGCTGAGGAGTCCCGTACTAGGACGAAACGGCCGTCCAGTGCTTCCAGGTTTTCCACAGTAGTCTAGCTTTAATTGATTCATGATCTTAACTATATAAAATTATAGAAATAAATTATAAGGTTAAAAACTGATATATTCAGCTGGGCGAAAGTCAAAGCACATGTTCATATTTATATACATTGATTTAGATCAAGTATTTGTCCCACTATTAAGCTTTCCAACAACTTGATCTCCTTTCCAGTTTACTTATATTGACTATGTATTGAAAGTTACCTAAAAGAGTAGATTAAATCAAGTTCTAGTGGCACTAAAAACCAATATGAACAGATATATTGTTAGAGACAGGTCTTAAATCATATTAGTTAGATGTTGAATTTTTATTATTCTATAATTTAATAATCTCGAGCAAAAGTTGATATGCTGAAAGGTAAGAAAAAACATACTAGTAGGGCGTTTTAGTTTATGACAAAGATAACTTTTAGTTTTCGTCATCTAAACATTTTGACAATAGTAACTATGGGGTTATGGGGAAACTAGCGTTTCATATATACTTTATCTAGAACTACGATCGGAAAGTGAACTTTCTATCATATTCATGGTGAATTAGTTCGGCCAAATCAAACTGTTTACAACAGTGGAACAAACGAGTTTATGTGAAACCACTCTTATTATTTTGAAACTTAATTTAGCTGAGTTACAAAATATTAGCTACGTGATGAAAAAGTCATATTCGTACATGTTATACAGGGATTTCTGTACTTGTAATGTTATTCAACTCCTTCAATACTTACTTACTTACTTACTTACGCCTGTTACTCCCAATGGAGCATAGGCCACCGACCAGCTTTCTCCAACCCACTCTGTCCTGGGCTTCCTTTTCTAGTTCTATCCAGTTCTTGTCCATTCTTCTCATGTCTGTTTCTATTTCTCGGCGTAATGTGTTCTTTGGTCTTCCTCTTCTCCTTCGACCTTCAGGATTCCATGTGAGGGCTTGTCTTGTGACGCAATTAGCTGATTTCCTCAAGGTGTGCCCAATCCACTTCCAGCGCTTCTTCCTGATTTCTTCCTCTGCTGGAATCTGGTTTGTTCTCTCCCACAGTAACTTATTGCTGATAGTGTCTGGCCATCGGATCCGAAGTATTTTGCGTAGACAGCTGTTGATGAACACTTGTATCTTCTGGATAATGGCTTTCGCAGTTCTCCACGTCTCCGCCCCATACAGTAGAACTGTCTTGACATTTGTATTGAAAATTCTAACCTTGGTGTTGGTTGACAATTGTTTTGAGCTCCAGATGCTTTTCAGTTGTAGGTATGCTGCTCTTTCTTTGCCGATCCGCGCCCTCACATCTGCATAACTCCTTCAATACACGTCACGTTAAATAAAGCTGGTGGTTATTTGACGTCTGAAAATATAACTAACCACTTACTGAACGTTAATTATTCTTGATCTACAAGATATCTAACCACAGGTTAGAATTACCCTACAAACTTCAGTATTGCCTCAAAGGGTGATAAGTGTATGAGACTATACAGATATATAAAGCGATTGAATGTATTTTTTTAGTGAATGAAAAACAAAATAAGACAGCTTTATTTTCCTTCCAGGTTAACAGAATTCTCATGATGAACAGTAATATTTAACAAAATTAGTTACTTGGAGCGAAGAATAAGATAAATGAATATATATGTGAATTTATTTTCGATTAAACACTGAAAAATAGATACTTACGATCAGATAATAGCTTACCTTCCAGTTCAGCACTGGTAATGTGTAGCTCTTCTGTTAAGAGTTGTAATCGTGCTAATACACTCCGTACAAGATCATTCCGTAATGCCTAAAAATTATCAACAACAACAAACGTAGATTAAATAATTGTAAACAAACATCACTGAAGTTTTATGTACTAGTAATACTATTTGCATAGCGTTAAGAATGAAAAACTTTACAAGTTATAAAATATTACAGAAAGTTGATACAAAAATATACTCCCCAGTTTATCCATCAAGTAATAATTGCCAGTGTTTAACAACTAACCTTAATTATTATTCCAAAAATTTGGATTAGAACGATAAAATACTGCAAACACTATAGCAGTAAAATGAATCAACATAATAGCCCAATTTAGTTACATATTTTAATACTTCCCCTAGATTTAAGCAGTTAAACAAAGTATCTCAGGTTTTTGAAATTTTAATTCAATCTTTACTTCACCTTAATAATCAAGTACAAAATCGCGTAATCAGCTCTGAATAATGTTTTATATGAGAAAGTTAATGATGCAACCCGAATGCCAAGCCGAAATAAGTGGAGTAGGGTTTTAACCTGGTTGGGATCTACTTGTCAAAAGCTTTAACCACTTAGCTACTATTTTGATATCTGTATACATATTTCGATGCTACGGGACAAGACATAAACCATTAGACGTAGCTTTCATATTGATAAAACCTTCAGTCTCCCGTGAACTGATGCTTATTATTGAACCACTTAGGTCATTTCTAACACAATGGTGTAAATAAAAATCCTCAGGAAATATGATATACTTTGTCTTAACTCACTAACGTTTACACTATGCAAAAGTTATCCGTATTAACTGACTTAACTTGCATTATGCTACACTGCGAAATCCATTTCAATATCCTAAGTTTTAAAGAGTAACCCACTGTATTTTTTCTTTTACTTTCTACAAAGAACTTACGTTTCCTAGAATTTAAATGAACTACAAAATATGTAATAAACCCGTTAGCTATTTTTAACGAATTTTCGTTACTTGTCTAATATAGATTCCGCTATCTAATAGTATTCACTTGCGATTGGTTCAAGGTGCTATATCATTTGTATAATTTAATATCAGGTAAAATATTTTAGAACATAGAACAGAAAACATGAAATGCACTCTTAAATCTTCACTGAAGTTCTAAATAAAAAGTTTTTGTTACCGTTCACTTTCTTGCAAAAACAGAACGAGTTTAAAGTGTAAGCAAGATGGCATTCAAAAGAAATTAAATTTACAACAGGATTCAAATCACTAACTTTTGAGTGAGTCTCTGATGGTCAACGAGGTCGCTATGCTGCTTTAGTCACTGAATACCGAGCTAATTGACCAAACACTATTATTACCACTCTATTAGCAATCCATGATATTTTCCTAATTGAATCTCCCACCCATCTATAAGTGGATCGACCTACTAACTAAGGTTACCCTAAATAATTTCATCATTAACCAAACAATCAGATTTAGACAAATTTGAATTAGAGCGAGATTTGGATTGGTACCTTTTGAAACTAAATGAGGTTAGCTGAGTGCTCTTCTATCAAATGATAGTTGGACACAACATTCAGTAATTAAGGCGAAAATCTAAAACTAGGTTAACGTTGTGTTTTATTATGCCAATCAGTAAAACGCCCAGACGTTTATTCAGAGCCTGTCGGTTCTAATGTTTTTGTAAACCGAATTTTCTATCAACCTTAGTTATTACCATAGTATAATGTAACCTTTTTAAATACATAGCCGTGAAGTATATATTTTACAATAAAGGTTTAGTATTTAAAAAATGAATTAAGGAATATTAAGAATATATACAAAAGAGATTAACTAACCTCGAGTAAGTCACCAACACTTGAATTAGCTGGTAAAAAAGCTATTCCAGGAATTCGACCATTGATTAACAAGCGATTAATGGGGACGAAACTACCTGAAGAATCATTAGTGTCATTTCCATTATTCATATTTGTGTCCGAACTAGCACCGGATTCAAGTGACGATGACGAACTTGCACGCTGCCATTGAGGAAACTGCACAGTAGAATTGAAATGAACCCCAAAAGTCATAGATTAATGTACCAATAAAAGGAAACACAATTCAATACTGGTCAGTAATTTCCTATAATGCATATCAAAATGCTCTATTAAGATGACGTAAAAAGTGAATTTAATTGAAACCCTTAGAACCGATTTGAGAAACCCGATACACCGTCGTATTAGTCATAAGAGTATTTGAGCGTAATTAGAAGCCCTTCTACCTATAACAGATCATTTGAGTGAAACAGTTTAAAACTAGTCCAAATGGAGCAGACACATTCATTTTGCCTTCAAATAGATCCTGAGTTTTAAAGTTATCTTAGAATTTATTTCATGAATTCATTGTTTTTTCACAAATAATATCGTTTACGCCTAATTTTTTTTACTACCGATACTGCTATTATTTATACTGCTCTGGGATTTGTCTTGATAATTTCACCTGTGTCAATATTTTATTACAGCTAGGATCAATACATATTTATTTATTTAAACACATAAACATTAGTACAAGGAGGCACCAAATATACGTGCGCCACACAAATTATTTGATTTGTATGAGGGTTGGAATATTGTCCACGTGCCCAAACCAGAACAGGTGGTTTTCTTAGGGGGCCACTCTACGAGCCTTTGACCTAAAGGTCTGATCCACAAGGTAGTGGAGCGACGTTAAGAGATATAGTCCCATGGTAGCTAGTGACCGACAAAAGATTCATACGCCTTTTGTTCCCTCAGGATACCGGAGCCAGCCCATGTGCACCATTGGTTTGGAATCAGGACTTTCCGACTTCCCTAGATGGACCCTTCACGTCCATCAACCAGGTTAAAGCGCCGGACATTCGCTCTTCGTCCTCTCAACTTCGTAAACACCTCTGACACGAGAAGGCAGTGAGTAGGACTTCCCTGGCAGTGGCTGTATACGCGTGGCCAAGTGAGAGCGTTTCGAGAGGGAGTGAGGACTCTTCCCACCCTTGGCCGTACAAGGGCATTTGGGGACATCCATACATATACGTGCATATGGCTGATAACTAATTAATATTACATCCAAATTGCCTTAAAAAACTTACTAAGTTACTAAGCATAATAGCTTAGTCTCGACCCCCACTGAATGTGAAGTCAAGTCCAAACTTAATAATAAACAATAAATGCTAAAGTAATGTCAACCAATGCTGAGGATCATTGTTGAATAAACGACGGAATTCTAACCACACCAAGACTCGGAGACGGTATTTTGGAGTTTGAGTGACAAAAAATAATAAATATGAAAGGTTTATGGAAATTACTTTTAGAGTCGATGATAATTCAGCGCAATCACATCTAATATGTGAAAGTAAACGGTACTTCTTACCTGTTGAAAACTGAAAAGTGGAACGGGTTTATTAAATACGAATCTACTGCAGTAATTTAAATCACTTTATCACTCAACCACAATTATAAAGTCGTGCAAATCTCCAATAGGTCAAACAAAACAGAATCGGAGACGAAGGTAACGACTTTTACACTGAAAAGTTAGAACATTTGAACGACATCGAGAAACAATTGAAATAGGTTACAGGTGCCTGAATTTACGTTGAATACGGATATTTACGATACCTTTCAAATTTCTACATGAGTAACGGTGGAAGGAAGTATGGGTGGTGAGTATTTGCAGCAACATTAGTATATAGAGAAATTACTTAATGACCAACTATGAAGTAGATTAAACGGTTTTTTTTGGAAGTTCATTGCATTGGCTTGCGTGATTAGGTAAATACATATAATGTGGTTTCTAGTGTATTGTATACACCTATTACAACTTGCTTAAATTCATGTCGTTCAATACATAAGCTTGATGATAAAAATCCTAGAAATCAGAAAAATGTGCTAACGACATAACTAACAAGTAATCAATCTAAACATTCTATATAGTGACTTAAAGTCGGTTTCGGAATAGATGAATTTACCTATTAATGCTCAAGATGTGAGCAATCTGCTAACATGCTACCATGTTTCATTTACATTCAGCTTGATACTTTTCTGCTGATTAATTTGACCAATCAAAAAATATAGGACGTATATCAAGCAATTATAAATAATGAATTATTCATGATAAAAGAACAAGCTAAACTACTAAGCCATTTCCCGAAAACGATAAAACAGAATAAAGAAAACTAACTTAAATCTTTGGCATCCATTCTGGAACCATGTTTCAAGTTTATTTCTTATGCCATAGTTACGAACTTATATAGGTACATAGATTAGTCAACCACATCAGCCACAAAACCGGACTAAAGAAACTTATTTAAATCCAATAGCGAGATGATTACACTTCATACTTGTTGTATGCTAAAATCTAATCTTACTGTAGTGAGGGACTTAATGGTTCGTCTTAATATTTCAGAACGACAACACCTATGTAACAAAATTAGATAGAAATAACAGTATACGTACATGGAGAACAGTGCTCGCTTTCGCTACCATGATATCGGTATAACAAAACTTTACTCCCTTATTATCTTTGTACGGTAATTCCTCCAAATCAAGGTAATGTCATGTAATTAATGAGTCATAAGACGCTTTAAGGTCATGCAGAGTCGCTAGTACGGAGTAACATTCTCGGTATTTTGGACAAATAAACACACTAAAACGTTTTGACCAACACCTACTGCAAGTCGTTTACGAAGTGCAGATGCGAGTACTTTACATATGAGAACTAGTGAAACTATCTGGTTGCCCAAACTTAAATAATTGGGATGGGGTTTGAACCCATCACCTAATGATTGAAAGTTGAGTGTATTACTCACTAGGTCATAGCTTCATTGATCAATATCACTCAAAGTATTTATTTTAGATAATTCCTTGTAAGCGTTCTTCAATTTACGGACTTCCCTCACTAACGAAAGCCCTCACAATCGATCCCGCCTTCAGAGTAAAGAATATGTATGAAACCTGGTCCAAATAACCATGTTCGTATGACAAGACCGGGTGACAAGTAAGAGTCTAATTAATTTACAACTTCGTTTCTCTAACATGTCCCATATAACAGTCCATAATAATAGGGGCCTAGTGTTTAACCTTAACAAACCAAAATGTCGCAGCTGAAGATTCATTGTATTTATGTTGTTTTAGCTGCATGGTGACTCATCCTTTACTATTAGCTGATTCATAATACTCTAGTATGTGGTGAAAAACTTCTGAACACAGATTACTACTGTCAGATATATGAAGTGGATTGAAAGTCACTAACCTGTGGTCCGAAAATTACTATATCAAGTGGGGTAAAAGCTGGACTAACGGACCCCTTGGCAACTGCATATTTCTTACTCCCCGCCGAAGTAACCAAAGAGTGATCTACATCAAGAGGTAAATCATAACGCTTTGACTTAGACGATTTTTTGTTCTTTTTGCTTTGGATGTCACCATCGAGGGGTACAGAAAAATCCATATCCTTTAGTAATTTTTCATCAGCTTGACGCAGTTCGCCATTGATCAGTAACTGTGTTTCGGTAACCAAGGATTGCAGGTAAGGTTCGACGGCAGCCTGAAAATTTAACGGAAATTTTTACCACTTAAGAGCGATGATGATATGATAGGTTACTTTGATTGTACTTGTTTTATATACATTATACATTTAAAAAGTATGAAAGTACTAGTAATACTAGTAATTCTACACTTTCTGAATGGATTAACGAGCAGTTTTATTCACATAAATTTGTCCGTAAAAATAGACAAATAAGTATATTTCGCACTTTTGAATTTCGTTTGAACTTACCGTAAACGGCTTACATTTACAGCATAAATTATGCAGTCTATCTACCATACATTCACACTTTGCTGAGGTGCATATTCACTACAAAAAATATAGTAGAGGGATTTCGCTTCCCTAACCTAGTTATAGATGATATCAAAATAGAAACTGGTACAAATATACGTCAGTTTGACTTTTCAATGTTATAAACGTAACAAAAGAATAAGTGAAGGACCAAAAACAATGGCAACTGCAGTAGTCGAAAACTAAAAGGAATATACGCAAAATTAATTTGATGCTAGGAGTAGTATTAAGTTCTTGACTCGCGAGAAAATAAAACACCAGTCTACTTACACAGCTGAAGTTGTTATCACGCTACATTAACCTGTCTCCAACCATTCAATACGATCAGCATCTATGAAACACTCAATAAATCAGAGTAAGAGACTGATTACTGAGAATTCAACCGGTGTTGATCGGATATCCATAAAATGAGAAGTGGGGAGCAAAAAAAACTATTATGTGTTTACTGCAGACAGTAAGCTTTGTATGAATGAACGGATACAATACTTACCATGAAAATGAACTTGTTCGATACACTTCAATAGCAATGCATGATATTAAACCGCTTTTAGATGAAAGAATACAATGACGGTTGTAGACGGGTAAATAAGACATTAATCTATAATTCGGTGATAAGGGTATTATCAAGAAAATAACGGTTAGAACTTGAGTCGGAGTGGTCTTCCTAGGTTCAATAACTACGGAAGATAAGATCTCCAAATATTGCTCGCATCTGCTGGGATCACCGGGTAAGTGATAGTGAGGTTAGACGCAGGGTATTGGGGAATGATGGTAAAGCAGTTGATAAGGTTGTGAATCTTCATAGACTGAGATGGTTGGGCCACGTGCTGACTAGTGTTAGAGATGGTTGGAAAAAAATGATGGGTAGTCAAACCAAAACGTGGCATCAGTCCTTGAAGTCACTAACTTCTAGTCTGAGCCATGTTGGTAGATGCAGACTACTTGGTTGAGGTCCTCGTGACTATCGTAACCAATGGTTGGAGACTCTGGGTGACATGGCTCACAATCCATTACAATGGCCCAGGTGTATGCACTCTGTCTTCCCTTAAACCACAAGATTAAAATTGCTTTATATCTTTCTACCAATTAATTCTTTCTTCTTGAACTAAATCCTTATACACAATCTTTTATATACTACCATTGAAGTAACTACAAAGGATTTGGTGTTCATCTTGTTGTGCTAATGAGGTGTGGCAACTTGGACCGATGCATATATGTGCCTGGTCCTACGTTGTAGCCGACTGACTGACACCAACCAATTCGGTTCCTCTATTTTCATCAGATATTTTTTCATAAGCCGGGACGATTTACAATCCAAACTAGTTACGCTCAAGTCGAATCCCAAAATTCTAGTTTATTCGAAAGGTCAGCTAACAGTCTGCCAGCTATAAATGCAAAACTTAGCACACATGACTCACGGCGGTAGGTAATTACTACTAAACACCTCGGAGCTAATTTATCGCAACCTTACTGATTTTTATTTGAAATTAAAACCTCAACAATGATTGGAAGCTTGGTAACGACCTTCATTTCTGGCCGTCGGCGAAGACTAGTCGAAGATAGAATATAGACTAGTTGAACTGCTTCTTAACATGCTCTATACACCACGCTAGACGCAGTGGCAGTGGCTTAATACAAGTCATGGAAAATATTGATGTCTACCTGTCAAGCCGACCCACGGTCGCCGATACTTTTAAACCACTATTTGATGAAAAAATTCAGTTTCTCCTTGGTTTGTGATTTTAAAAGATTTGCTATAGATGAAGTTACACATTGCGTCATATTTTTCAAAACTAGTCACTTGTCTTACCGTTTATGGAGTGAACTTGTAGACTACACAATTACATATATAGTCACCATATGAAATAATGCTGTGGTGACAAAACAAACCACTTCTAAGTTTATCGGATATACACATACTTAAAAGTTAAATATATGAAGGAGTGAATGAGGGTACAACAGCAGTAAGTCTTAAGCACAGGTCCAGCCACGCGCTTGAGCATACCTAGGTTAAAAATAATAGTGAATACCTGAAGCTGATACAAGATTTTCTCTTTTT
Source organism: Schistosoma rodhaini (assembly GCA_944470415.2). Lineage (NCBI taxonomy): Eukaryota > Metazoa > Platyhelminthes > Trematoda > Strigeidida > Schistosomatidae > Schistosoma > Schistosoma rodhaini. Next base: position 15,543,435 of record OX104037.1, read on the forward strand.
TTCGATCAGATGGTAAGTGGGTCTCCAAAGAAAGTAGTATATGAGTTTTGAATGATACCCATCGATCAATGACTGGACGAATCTTTACTTCCACTGTTCGAAATTGATTCTGTCAAATAGAATAATATCATGCAAAACATACATTAGATCCATCTGCAGCAGAAGCTTTGCATTGAAATCTTAAGAAAAAATATAAATTGCAAAAGAACATACCTTTTTGTTTTGGGGTCAGCTACCAATACCAATTTCTCTGTATTTTTTGAACAAATAAACTTGTTTATGAGCGTATCATCCCGCGATATATGAGAAAGGATCTGACAGTTAGTCAAAAGCTGATTACTTTCTGAATGTGATTAGTATGACTGTTGAATTCGCTATGAGGGACAGTCAAACAAATCCCACTTATATGAACACCTCCTGGAATCATTCGCGCAAGATTTCTACAATGTGACGCAATCCACTTTTCACTTAAATCTTCAATCATACGGGGCGAAACGGATCGATGAGGTGGATCATCTGAAGTGTCATCCTTTGGAATTTCAATAGGTAAGAACAAACACTCCTGGGAACCAAACCGCTACTAAATGAAGGATAAATAAGCCGAACTCACTCCGCCTATTATCACTCCACAACGGAACTCATCTACAGAGATCAAACGATCTGCAAAACTATTGTCAAACAAAACCTCCGCAATCATCCTTGGGGCAACGCTTCAGTGGTATCGTCTGCTGATGGAGGTTACTGTGCACTTCAAGGTCAAACTGTGTCACCAAATTTTAAATGGAGGGCTGTGGTCCAACACCATAAAATAAAGTCAACAAGCTGCAATACTGTCTGTCCACATTCAGTTGTAGTAAATAATTAAAGTATATATTAATAAAATATAGTTTGTATCCGCATAACTATCTTCTCTTCCTGATCATCATGAACCAACGATTTCATTATATAGGTTCAAATGGTTCATATGGTTGTGGACGGAATAGAAGAAGCTTTCGCTTAACAGGCGTCCCTATCTAGTATCAGAGGATCCCCAATACCTCCAGTCGGGAACCTAGGCATATTATCGATAAAAGAGGGAAAGGAAATTGGTAAATCATAGTAAGATACTATCCTTAGTCCTTAGGATTACGTCAAGTCTTCTCTTAAAGGACTCCTGAGAAGTCGCTTGGACTAGTTTAGCCGGCAGCGAATTCCATCATTTGACTACTCTTAAAGAGTAGAAGTTGTGTCTACAGTCCATTTGGCTGAGTTGTGTCTCCAGTTTCTAGGTGTTACCCCTTAGATTTGTGTTGGAGTTAAACTTAAGTAGGTATTTAAGGGGATATCTAGAAGTGTTAAGGGTGCTGTAATCCATTAGAAAGTCACTTTTAAGACGCCTGTACTCTAATGAGTAGAGGTTTAGTAATTGGAGGAGCTTATCATAAGACTTGAATTTGTCCCCAAACTGATTTCGTGGCTCGCCGTCGGATACATTTCAGGGTGTCCTTATCCTTTTGCAGTGTGGAAGGAAAAACTATGTTTCCGTACTGTAAATAGGGACGAATGAAGCTGTTGAAAATGATGTGGAAAGTTTGTCCGTCTTAAATCGACCAAAAATATGCTTCAATGATATCCATGCGATGTTTACTCGAAAGGCATTTTGGTCACAACGTAAAACTTCATATCGTAGGGTACCAGCACTCCTAAATCTTTTTCAACCGGGGATAATTCTAGAGGGGAGTTGCCTTAATTGTAGCTGTAGTCTGCAACATATCTCAGATGGACTACTTAGCACTGTGAAGCGTTAAAAGTAAGTCCGTTGTCATCTGCCCAACTTTAAAGTTGAGTCAGATCCTCCTGAAGTGTCAATATATCCTCTCGGTTGCGTATCTCTCTCCAAAGTTTCACATCATCAGCAAAAAGTAATAAGTCTGACAATATCTGTTCTGAAAGATCATTTATATGAATCAAGAAAAGAAGAAGTTTAAGTAATTATCTCAAAAAGATCCCACTAGGACATTCTGTAGTGTTACCAGGTGTTACCAGGATTGAAGTTGCTTCCTTCAGTATAGCAGAATGAACCATATGCGGACCAGATGAAGTATCTTTTTTAAGTGTTGCAGTTTCCGGTACATTAAGTCAGCTCTCAGGTTCACTTCGAAAAGTCCTGTGGAGTTGCAGATAAAGCTTTCATCAGAGTAGTTAGTGTGGATCGGTTGAAATGTCTGAGAGTACTGTTCAACCTGAATGTCGGTGGCATCACTGTCGTTGTTGGTCGAGTGATTAGGATCTGGCAGTTGAGAAACTTTAGTCCTGGCTTGTCGAAAAGAGAATTCATAACGGTATAAGCTTGTCGGATGAGAGATAAATTTATCGATAAGCTTTACCTGGTACTAGAGCCTGTCTTCTCTTATTGTCTTTGTGCACATGCTCCTTACATGTTTGTATCGCCTGTATGCTCCGTTGCTACCAGTTCGTTTATATTCGCCTAACGGTGCCTTTTGCGGCTTAGCAAACGAAAAGTGCGGTTCATGATGGCTGTAGGTTTCCTTTAGATTTCGGAGACCGATTGAGGAACAGACTATCTTGTAGCACATAAGTTCGTGTGCAGCGAGAAGTTCCAATGAACATCCACATCATGTTGAGGGTGAACTTCCCAATTCACCTGCTACTGATTGTTCTGTAAGGCCGACACATGCAACCGCTTGAAATTCCAGCGTCTGTCGTTGGTGGGATGTCTTAATTCGGTTTTGCTGATAAAATTAAAGGCTATGATGGAGTGATCGCTTTTCCCCAGGGGAGCCAGGATTGGGATGTTAATAATAAGAAATCCTTCGTTTGTAAATATTCAAACTTAGCGCTATGGCGTCTAACTGCTTCTCCAACAATTTGCCGACTTCATATTTTCGAATAATCCCTGATCCTCAATGAGGTTGAAGAACCGAGCTTCAGTAGAGATTTCACCTTCAATGTACGTTTGTTCAGCGAAATTGACTTTAGGAAGATTGAAGTCTCCTAGATCAGGACATGGGTGAATCCGAGACCACTATGGAGATATAATCTTTCCAGCATACGATTGTCATACTCGATGTAAGCAGTGTGCTTCCTGTATATGACTCCAACTAGACACCTCGAGGTGGTAGACAATCTTACTGAGCACCATACGGGTTCATCAAGAACGATAAACTCTTGGTTGTGAAGTTGATGTATCTCCAAGCAAGATCGCAAGTATAGGGCTACTTCACCCCCAATTCCTGTTTTCCTATCATTGCGAAACAAAGAAATCCAGGGTGTTGCAAGCTACTGGTCCGTAAACTGAGAAGACATTCACGTTTCACATATTCCTGTCAGATGAGCATTGTTAGCATTACTGAGTACACGGAGCTCATCCATTTTATTCAGAAAACTCTCGGCGTTCATATATAAGCAGCTTGTGCTTTCAATTTGAAGCGCGTGAGATTCCCTGTCCTGATTATCCTACCTACACGGTTTCCTGAGTTGGTAGCCCCTATCCTTCTCATGATTTTTTATGATCTAGATCCACAAGTTGAATGGTCATCTCTAACTTGCCTTTGTGCGTGATCCTGGTGTCATGTGAACTATCTGGATGTATATGGACTGAAATTGGCAACTGGTACCTGTCAGCACGAAATACTCCCAGAGTTGCAGCCGCTATATGGGAGGATGAGAAGGTTATCTTCACCAACCGGGGTCTAGAATCCCTGTCCTTCTTGTTTAGTCTCACCACTTGTTGAGCCAATATGTTTTTGAGCTTCAATGGCTGCTTGATGAATTTCCATTCCCGAATATCAGAGTCTGTATGGTCAGGGTCCGTGTTTTCCAGTACACCTTTCACAATGATATTTTTTCATCGGGAAAACTTTTCGCGAGACTCCCTAGGGGTGTTCCAGTTCGGAATGCGCCCACAATAAGGTAGGTCAGACAGTATTCCTACGTTTCAATATGATTTCAGTAAATGACTAGCCAGTAACATATCCTCTACGTCTAATGTAAACAGTTACTGTAAGGTCTATGCACGTTTTGTGGAATCAAGCTATGCAATTATCAAACTGCATATCACATGTAACAGCGAAACGGCATCAGGGTCGCGTGCATGAATTCTTCATGACTATAGTGACGTAAATTGTTTCATAGATCCTAGCAAAAGTCTACGACCGTAAGACAAAAATCGGTTAACTAAAAATGGACAAAAATGAGTGAAATCGGGTGGTACAAAAGGTTAGGATAAATTGAGACTAGCCTTGACGTCCAAAAAATGAAAAACAGAATAGTAAGCTGAGGCGAAACCACAGTTAACTATAACGTTTGGTAAAACTTAAAAAGAAAGGTAATCAACTGCACGTAAAGCTCAGAACAGATTCTATAGATCAGAAATGCTACTTTTGTTGCATGAAGACACAGCAAAAGTGTGAGAGATGCAAATCGCGTCAAGACTAAACTTCCTGTAAAGTTACCTAGATAAAAGAGAGAATCTTGGAGTTAAAGCTAACCAGCACTATATTACACTTCGGATGGGTAAGGACGTATGCTGTCCATATTTTAAACATTTCGATTATGCGTCAGTGTGATGGACTCAAAACACTGGGTCGTGAAGATAGTTAATATTAACATATTTTGAATATTTGTTATTCCTACTTTTTATGGTTCCTAATGGTTTGCACAGTTGTTATTCTTGACTGTAAAATATTTGTTTTCATTTGACCCTGATCGTTCGCTGCCGTTTTGTTTTCAGTTAACATGACACTGATTTTCATTCATAAATTTACTGCTGCACACACACTTCTGTTTCTCGGCTGATGCGATAACAGACATCTAATACAGTCAATATCTACATCTACAAATCACAATGATATCCACATTGAGTGATTGTTAAGGCTATACAATATCTTGGATTATATTTGTCATATTTGGAATTATTGACTTTCTATTATTGTGGATTACGGGATCGAAACTTGAACACACTGGCTACTGACAATTTAAGTAAACCCCCCCATACTTTTTGTTTATATATTTGTGCATAAATTAATTGTCCTCATACTTTTCGCAATAACTCTATCATCTCCGCCTGTTACTCTTCCAAACCCGGATAAAGGACGTGGGTTGAGTGTGGAGTCGGAAACCCCATCCCGTAGAAAACAAAAGTGCCAAAAAATCCCGATCAAAAAACAAATTGAACCACTCAAACTCTGCACTCCAAGTTAAAGGTCCTTTATTATAACACCTCATGGTGAAAGCCGAGGTTCTTTGGAAGTCACGAGGACGGTGCCACTTCTAACAACCAGAGCAACAAGACCCTAGGTATGTGGAATGGACGACATCGGGTATGAAGACATTATGGGACGAGATGTAATGACTGGGAGAAAGGGACGAGAATGGAGAGAGGTTTGCGAATATATGTACATTCAACAAAAGGGTCATAAGCGCCACAACACTTCTGTACAAACGCATACATAAAGCTACATTGGTCAGAATACAGAAAATCAGATCGGTCATATCTGTATCACCGAAAAATTCAGAGGGTCAGTGGACGATGTGAGAATCAATAGACGAACTTCCTCAGCTTTAGATAACAACCTGATGGTCGCCAAGATGAAACTGAAGCTAAAAAAGCACTGTACAATTAGAAAATTGGACAAACACTGTTACAAAGGCTCAGTACAACCTTCCTTCGAGATACTGACAAACTCGAAGAATTCAAGATGGATCTCAGCAACAGGTCCCAAGCCTTACAGGATCTACTGAAAGAATAAGAAACTACGATGGAGGAAAACTGTAAAGGAACCAAAGAAGCACTAACTTCAAAGTACTAGAAGGTGCTAAGTCGCAAGAATGGATTTCTATTTAAACCCTGAACACGATTAGAGAAAAGAAGAACAAGATGCCAGAAATTAACAACAGTCGAACCATAGTGGAGAAAGTCAAAGTAAAGACCGGATGCACAAAAGCAAACAAGAGCGTGGAAAGGAACATTAGAGCCGGAATCAGAGATACGTAGAAGACAGTGCAAAATGCTGCAAGAGAAGGAAACATGAGATAACTAAATAATACAACGGAGAAACTGGGAGAAAATGAAGCAAATCGGCTCGATCAGTCGAGAAAAAAGAAAGCAACACAATCAATGAAACTTAAAAACAGAGGAACAGGTCATTAGAACACCTTGACGAAGTCTTGAGTGGACTAGCCCCACTGAACAAGCCGGACATCGAAGGAGGACCTACAGATGTTTCTATAGATGTCACTCTAGCGATCGAAGAAATCAGCATGGCCATCAGACATAACTGAGAAAGCAGCAGCAACTGACAACCTACCAACTGGAGCTTTATCGTCAGATATGACGTAACTGTAGAGATACTCTACTTTTTATTAAGGTGTGCCTAAAAAATCTCCAACATCATCTGGAATATATAAGACGGACTACAATGAAAATTAGTGAATGGAGGACAGCTGACAGACGCATTCCAAATCAGCACCGGGGTCAAACAAGCCTGCTTACTCTAACCGTTTCACTTTCTTCTCGTATTTGACTGGAATATGGAGACCTCAACATCTGACGCGAGGCACAGAATAAAGTGGACAGGTTGGATGCAACTTGAGGATTCAAACTTCGTTGATGACCTACCCCTTCTGTCCCATACACATCAACAAATGTGGATTAGAACAAACAGTGTAACAGCGACCTCTGCACTAGTAGGTTTCAACATACACAAGGGAAAAATTTAGGATCCTGAAGCATAACACAGCAAGAACCAACCCAATTACGCTTGTTGGAGAAACTCTGCAACAGGTGGAAACTGTCACGGACCTGGACACTATCATTGATGAACAATGAGGATCAAATGCAGACGTAAAGACAAGCATTGGCAAATCAAGGGCAACATTCCTACAATAGAAGAACACATGGAGCTAGAAACAACTGTCAACCAATATCAAAGCCAGAATTTTCAATACAATCGTCGAGACGGTTCTACTATAAGACGCTTTAAATTGCAGAACTACCACAATCATGACCAAAAATTTACAAGTATTTCCAAACAGCCTTCTATGTAAGATACTGAATGTCAGTTGATCAGGTTCAATCAGAAACAACCTACTGTGAGAGTGAACTAACCAGCTTCCAGGTGAGGAGGAAATTAGGAAAAGATGCTGAAGGTGGATACGACACATTGAGGATATCAACAAAATGCATCACGGGGTAAGCTCTAACTTAGAATTTTGGATAGCAAAGTAAGAGATGCAGAACAAAGTTCACGTCGCTTTGGGAATGGGAAGCAGGCATGAAAAGGACAGAGAGCGATTGGCAACTGTTGCACAAGACAGAGTTCAATATAGAATCCTGGTGAGTGTCCTCCACTCCCCCAGGACGGGCAATAAACTTAAGTAATATGTGATCCTTCACAGGGCCACTCGATCCAGTAGTTTCCTTCTAACCGATGAGCCGTACAATTGTTTGCGATAAAGCTCCAAAACGCGGATGACGATTGAAGAAGGAAAGGACTGAAAACCAAATGGAGCAAAATGATTCCTTTTTTAGCAGGTCGATCAGCTTGCTGGACGTGCCGTTGGAGTAAATCACTCAATGAAATGTGTATGAATTCCCGATCCAATTAGCTTCCGACTTGTTACAACTATCCATTTAAAGGCATCAGCCCAATAAATCAGTAATTTAGGGTAAAATGTCGTTTCCATCTTATCATGTTAACGTAACAAGTGGACTTAAAAGTGTATAAAAACAAACAGAACTTATAAGAGGTAAATAGCGCGTGATATAATGATATTTGAATACATTTTAAGATATGCGGACGTGTGGCCAGTAAAAATAAAATCGTTTTATCCCCTTTATGTTCGTATTTGCTGCTCCGTTTCAGGCAGAAAAGGATAATCTATGACTTTTCGCATTATTATCTAGCGAGCTTTTGGTGAGACTGAAGGAGCATTCCAGAAACTATTGATCTATTGCATAAAAAATTGGACCTCCCTGACAATGTGTTATTTGATGAGTATGTAGATTTATGGTATAGTTCAGCATTAGTACATTTATCTCCGCCACTGCAATAATAGACTTAATAGCTAAATTGTAGACTCGTCTTGGTTGTTATTATGATTACTCACAAACACCTTATGGGTACATAAGTGTTGTGACGAAACCATTTCGGGTTTCGCAAGTTTCAATAATGTTAGCATTATATTTACCATATTTGAAGAAGTGGAAAAAAAGGAAAAAAGAAAATATTTACAATAGAATAATAAATCAGGTTCTGTGTAATTGAGAAGGATACAGAATTTATATTAAGGGAGCTGTAGGAAGCAATGTCCTACAGGGGAAACTCTAAGCTATTCTCTAGACTACCAAGCACAGAGTCTTGGTTTGGCCAAAGTCAGAACAAATAAGCTTTTTGGCTTGTCAAACTTTATCTGTTTCTAAAACGTGAATTAACAACGTTAGTATACAAATAAACAGTACAGTCTATTACATAGGAAAAAGGAGAGACATAAATAACATAGCAAACAGTAACTAGAGGATAGGAAAAATGAGTCGACAAGGATAACATTGTTTTACACTGAACAGAAAATTGTGATTGGTGGACAAACAAGACATAATCACACAAGGTCAGGGAAAGTGTGATGTTTAAATAAATCAATGACTTCTTCGTATCGATGATTGTTGCAATTTTGAATTCCAAATACAATACATTCGTTCGGGCTCATCTGATACTTCTTGATTAAATTGCGTTATTCCTGGGATTACTAGTTTATACTACAATTCAAATACTTCTGATTACCATATTGGCGTCGCATTTGAGCATGTGATGGAACGGTTGGATATAAATTCAGATTTTAATGCCTTTGAGGAGTACATGGAGAGGTTCGAAATCTGGGTTATGACCAAGAAAAATGATGAGGATTTTAATATTGTGGCTCATTTCCTTACATTCATCGGAAAAGAAGCATACAGCCTTATAAAGACTTTGGCACTTCCAGACAAACCGATTTCACTCCCTTATGAAACTCTCAAGCAACTACTGTTGGATCATGTAAAGTATACAAATTCTGAATGCGGTAAGAGAGAAAAATCTGATAAAATGACTCGACAGAACATCAGGAATTCCACTACTTTACTAAGTCGTCTCAATTCGATGCGTAATCAAAGTTATCCAGACAATACTTAATTGAGCTTTGAAACAGTCCATGGAGATGAGCACGAGATTAGTAAATGCTTGTTCTGTGGCAAGTTTTGCCCATGTAATTCATGTATATTTCGTAATTCTAAATGCTTTAAATGTGGTATAATGGACATATTCAGTCACTTTGTAATACCATGGTTCATTTCGCTGAAACTAATGCTAAGATGGATGTTTCTAATGATCATTTATCTTTATCTAGAAGTGGTATAACGTCACATAGCAGCTCAGAGTTGAATAAAACCCAGAATCATTGTGCAACAAAAATTTTCAGTCAACAAACTTATCAAATTTCTCATGTCATTGTACCAGATATGGTTTGTCGTAATAATTCACATACTTCTGATGGAATTTCTTACAACTCTGAGAATAGAATGCTGAATGAGTCAAATCGCGATCAAAAACCAAATTCAGTTTTGGTAGATGCTGAATTCCCTTATGATCCATTATTCTCTAATGAAAATCTTAATCAATTTGAGGAAAACATTTCAGAAGAATCGAATTATGATATCTTATCAAGTGTCAGTGGTCCTCACAATCAATTTATCTCTAATGATATTCCTAATGAATGTGAAAAATATGTTCCGAATGAGTCGAATTGTAGTCATATTTCTGATGTTATTGTATCAGATATTGGATACTCTCACGAACAATGTATATTGAATAGAATCCCTAGTCAGGGGTATAATGAATCAGAGGCGATAGCAAAATTTACCGAAATCGTCGGATAACCAGTTTTCCCAGAAGTGATGTTTGCACAGACAGCGAATCCAAATCAAGTCCATGATTATCCTAATGAATATGAGGCAGATGAATGTTTTCTATTCGATTGTTTCGCAGGTAAATCAAGCCTAGTTGAATCACATGTGTTAATTACATATATCAATGCATATCTATCTGTGTATTCTAATATGAATAACAAAAAGAATATGTATCATGATTTTTATTCAAGTCAAAGCCACATGATGGAATACCTCAAATTATATATCAGTGTTTATCCCCAAATACTCACATACAGTAGTCGATGCGTGAGGTTTGAGAAGATAATGCAAATTGGGAACGTTATATTGGCTGAAACATTGCGACGTAAGGACCCAACATTATTTCGTGGGGGAGGATATTGTTGGAAATTCTATGATGCAAATTCGAAATATCAATGGATTCACTATACAACCGACATGCTGATTGTATACAATTTCAGAACCCAGGTGAGTCTATAATACAGAGTGTACATCCAATACATCATCAGACACATGTAAGATGAACTTAAAAAGAAGACGAACAATCGATTACAGACACTTACACTCCGATTCGAGCTGTGGCGGATGTGATGTTTAAATAAATCAATGACTTCTTCGTATCGATGATTGTTGTAATTTTGAATTCCAAATACAATACATTCGTTCGGGCTCATCTGATACTTCTTGATTAAATTGCGTTATTCCTGGGATTACTAGTTTATACTACAATTCAAATACTTCTGATTATCATAGAAAGTTAATGTGGTGATTAGCGTTTCATTGGTGTGTTCATTTATCTATCTCACTTTACAGAAGGAAATGAAAAAACTAAGGAAATAGGTATAAAAGAGACGCGAAATAGGTGAATAGTTTAATAAGCGTGCTTATGAACACAGAACAACAATAATCGACTTTATACGTACGCCAAGTGAGTAATAAAGACAAAATAAAATAAATTTGTAACTAACTTATTGTTGCAGTAAGATGTGACGTTAGAACAAGTGTTTATACCGTTGTAGTTTGGAGTGACGCTATGAAAGTCTCAATTAAGTGCAGGGGATAATCAATATGTATGAGTCGTATATGAATTGTGAAGATAAAACGAGTCTGAGAAGTCGATTTGAGCATAACACAAGTTATTGTATTAATTACAAACTTCGTAATCTTAAGTGTAATATTTATTTGGAAGGAAAAAAGAGAGAAGAGAAATGAACACTTAGTGAAAGGGTCCAGCAATGGTAATATTAGTGTAATGAGTGTAATATAGACCTCTGAAGTAAATTAACAATTAAAAAAACAAGATAATAATAATTCTTTAGTGCACTGGGATAAATAAATGTAAATTTCTCAACAGTATGCAGAGTGAAACCGGGCATTAGTATAAACATTTGTGCAATAATAATTTAGAATGACGCTATGATAGTCATAACTAATTGCAAAAGATAGTCATATATATATGCTGTGAAGATGGAATAAATATAGGGTAATTTTTTGTTTTTAGTTACAGACTTTGGATGTTTAGGAACAAAATATGTTCAGAAGGACAAGAAGCGATGAAAAGAATGTCTAATGTGTCGAGGAACCAATAATGATATAATAATAATATATTTCCTCAAGGGCAGGTACACGCCATTTATACAGGCATGATCTACAAGTTACAACATATACTGGTTCACAGCGTGCATCCCAAGCATGGTTGTTTAGTAAACATAATCTATAAAAGTTGATAGCAGTTCATTCGTTCAGATACAATGTGTTTTAATCAAAAAACTTTCCAAAGGGGCATCGCGTCCACGTTACACACTAGATCCAATCTCGGCAAAATTGTGTTAGAATTTTGGTCGTGCCAAGTGTTTATGCAAAGCAAATTTTAAGTTTATAGTTGTTATAAATTATACTTGTGGAGCGCCTGGTGTGAATTATGACCTTGGGAAGGCGCTTTCGTCGAGCTTGTTCCAGATGTCAGAAGTTACGTAGCTTCACCCTCAGATCAAGATTCTGAAGAGAGAAGATAAAAGAAGAAAGATATCGAGGAGCAGCAAGGCATTTGGATATAAACGATAAGCAATGCTTAACATTTAGTAGTGGAACAGACGGAGGTATGATTAATTATTAGATCAAATTGATACTAGCTCATGTTGTTAGAGCGAAATGTGATCAGGGGCTCCAGATGAGTGAATGCAGTAATATACAACAATGAGTTGTGATATTTATCAAGGTGGAGTAGGTTCGAATGAGGGAAGGCAGGTCATGATTGGAATGAGAAAGAATGTTTATAAGAACAGAGAGTGCATGTAGAGAGTAGAGTGTTAATTAAAATAGCAACCATATCCTTTACAGTCTGTTTTTTTCATCATCCGATGCCTGTCACTCAGTTTTCATGTAAAAGTCCGAGTTAGCATGTCATAGGTTGTCATAGTAGGATAGTTAATCCAGCATAGAAATTAGAAACGTGAGTCTGAATGGTGTGTGTAGGAGAACAACCTCAATATCACAGATTGATTGGCTTGTTCTCATTCATAAAGAGCCTGATACAGACAAAATGTTCTGCCCCACAAACACGGATGGATTGAAGTCATCGTCCTCACCATCAATGCTTGCTGGTCAGTAACTCCACCCTCCCTACTTTTGTGATGTCAGGCTCATTTAAGCTTTTTTGGATATATATCATGCCTCACACAGTGCTCTGTGCATCACATCTTGTTGGAAAACACTATTTCTATAAGTACCATTTTTCAAGCGTATCAGACAGTTACAAATTATGGACTGTGGGTAAGGCTTCGATGCTATGCTGTAATTGACTATAGTGTGAAGTATAGGTTGCCAATCAGAGAAGGGTATAATGCAGAATAGTTGCTTACCAAAGTAGACGGGAAAGTATAGATTTATATTAGCTGCAGATAAGATAACGAGTGGTGATACAATATTAATGGCAAGACAATATGGTGTACAGAAGAGTAAAGAGCTTATAAAGAATAGACAAGAAGGAACTCACACTAAATTCGTACTGATGTTCTTTTGTCCTATCCCACCCGGTTGATGGGCAACAGGTTCTATAGATGTACGACCACTGGTAGAAGGTAGTCGATTGTGCGTTTCTTTGGACGTTTTAAGGTATTTGTAAGCATCATTTAGCGGCCAAGTATTATTATATTATTATTATATTATTAACAGTAATAATTATAAATACGGATATAATCAGATTTCATGTATTAAGATGAATAAAAAGAAAATAAAAAAGACGTGAAAAGTTTCTAGGGTTTCACTTTGCTTTTCAGTCAATTAGATAGATGACGGATCTTTTTGTATGAATCATTACTAAACACGTTGATATTCAATAGCTGACACAATACACTTTCGGAAAGAAAAACATCAAGGAGAATTATGAACCGGGTTGTAGTTCCACTGTAACGGGGATTCATTGGCAGTCTGTTCCACATGGTTGAGTAGCGAATAAAGAGAAAAATTTGATGTAGGTATCTGATCCGTACGGTCTTACGTGTAAGTCACAGTACAACCTACACTGACTCGTTCTACTGTGACAATCAGCAATATAACGTCTAGAACTTCTGAAAGACACATTTGCACTGAGAAATAAATTAGTATATTTGATACAGAAACAAGAGGCTGAAAAGGGTGACCGCGCCTGCATGACCGATCCACGCTATTTCTATTTCTTTGTTGCCGCGTTCACCATATATGGTCTTCTCTCTATGTTCGCCGTTAAATGTAGATTTTCTCAGTTATCATATGTTCAGCTTTGAAGGTCGCATGGTTAATAATCAATACCACGGCAAGTAACTCTCGATATTCAGCGGTAAGCTTCGGAAGAAATTACTTCAGCTGAGTTGACTTGATAAGTCAGTGTATTGTGAAAATAAGCTGGGTATGATTGCCTACAAAACCGCCGTTTCAGGAAGTTATTTACTAATTAAGTTATACAATATGATTAGGTCACTTTGAGCAAATCCAAAATTCAGTGTCCCATGAAGAACAATCCCAAAAAAATAGATTTGTTTTCACAGGTTTTCATATTAGCATTGTGACTAATTTTATTGCACACCTTGGAGGGGCAAGATGAAACAGTGCCATAAGTAACTGGGGTATATCAAAAGCATTTCTGAATTGAGCAAGCCTGATTGTAAATGAACCATACGAAACAAAGTAAACTTGCCTGCACATCCCTTCTAGTTATCGGACTGATGCACGGACGTCCTGATGATAAACCAGTTAGGTGCCGGATACTATAGAGGAAACGGGAACAGACTATGTTTGTGAGAGATTGATATATATTTATATTTTGATTTATAGTTTATTCCCTATAGACCCTTATAAACTCCCATCAACCATTGAGGACAGAAATTCAATCCAAGTCTATGAATCCAAGATGTGGTCCCTAACAACTATATGAAACTTACTTTTAAATAAATCTTTGTAACAGATGGGTACACTGAATGCATTACAGACAGATATCTAAGGCATGTATTGAAGCGCACATGCGCAATAAATTAGCGTACACATATCCTATCTTCCGAAAGACATATTAATCGTCAGAATGAGGGTACTATATTAGACTGTTTCCAGCCATAAGTGTATATGGTTCAAACTTTTTCCTCATGTCGCTGAGGTCAACCGCTCATCTCACAGGTGATTTCTGGAGGACTAAAGTTACCAAAAATGAGTTTGAAATCAACGTTTAATTGTGGACTATACGCGAACGACTTCGAAAAAGTCGTTTTTTTCAGGTTTTCAGTTCGGTAATCGACATACATCCCACAAGTATCTTATAATTAATGACTCATACGATGATTCATTGCGAAGCTGGTGTTGTGCTTCGCCAAACTATCTACCAATCTTATTTCATTAGCAAGGTTGTGAACGTACATCACACAACCTGCGCCCCTTTTATGATCTCTGTTGAAATGGCGCATTATGTAACCATCCATACTTAGTTCTGCATTTAGTACTGAAGACTGGCCATTTTTCCGTTATTATAATGATTTGCAGCTCGGTGATTAGGGAATTCTTTCCACGTTCTATAATATTATTATTTAGAGTGCATGTATCGTTGACCATAACCATGGATAAATCATGATCAATTGAATAGCAGTTCACTAAGCTATCTACGCCAGCTGATTACACATGCTTTGGATGCCTAATTCAAGATACGATCCATTCGGGATGATAAATCTACTAGACGGGCATTTACCTGTTTCCTGTGATTGTGGATACACTAGTTTGTATCACTCCTCATTAATATAAAAAGTACCGTAACCTTCCAGATTTCTTACCTCATCTAATGAAATAGTGTCATTCTCTCAATTCAATTTGAGGAGCTGAATTGTCTCATGCTCTGGGGCAATGCTGGGTGATTCTGTCTGGTGTTATAGACTTCTGCCACCCAGTAACTGCTGTATGATAGTTGTGAAATCTACCGTTGTTGTATCCTGTCACCTTTGGGCCTTCTGGGAAACAATATTTTTTATGGTCACAGTTGCCTCCGATTTTGTCCAAATACCATGAAAACTGGATAACAGAGTATTCAACGATAGTTCTCGGAGTATTTTAGCTTTAGTACTGCGAGACCGGAAATACCTAGAAAGCATCTTAAACTATTCTCCAGACTAATAAAAAAGACAATTACTGTTTGATCGCTGAACCTGCACTAGACAACTTCAAATTTATCGAGAGGAGGAGGAAACGAGGAGATGAGCTACATGAGAACTCGGATACACTAGCTGAGTGAGACGAGTTCAAACTTGAAGGTTCATCAAATTAATTTAGGGAGGTGTTTTATCGGGTTATTTTCATTAATATTTCAACATTGCCGGTAAGGGTTAATCGATAGCATGTTACTCGGGTCCCACTCCGTTGTAATTTGAGAGCATTCTTGGCTGCAATGAGGTACAGTACTTGTTAAGTTCCTTCTTGAAAGCGAGAAACTATAATTGATTAGTAATGGATGTTACTGCGGGGTAATACATAGAGTTATCCCCCTCAATACCCATATAACTGGCGTGGTCGTTAAATCCGTTTCTAAAAGATTCAACATATTCTATTTCGATATGAAGTCTCATAGCATGATCATTCGAACTTCGAAAAAGAATAATTATTTTCAAACACTTCATATTAACCCCCCAACTTTCATTTTGTAGGCTTTTTCATCCACTAAAGTTGATATGCGCTACAGTGTGATATTGCTAGACAAATTGAGTCGGTTGAAATGTAATACCCAGTACAGATTACGCTTTTATCTACGGCACCTACCAAATAGACTGTGAGAAAATACTCTAAAATGTTATGTATCGCACGGGTGTTGAGAATTTTAAAAGGTCAGTCAACCTCTTCTCTTGCTCTCAGACGAAGGGCGATCAGCGGTCACATTATTTATGATGATGTTTTTGCTAGTTCAAGCGGGTCACATATATGGTTTTAATGTTAAGATAAAAATATAAGCACTATTAATTGTACACTATTAATAGCACTATGGACAACACAATAAACACCAGTACACCTTAAACCAAAAACACTATTTTCACAGGTGCACGAACAATAGAACTTCATTTCATTAATCTAGATTTGTGTCTTTATGATGATGGAGAGAACTTGTAACTCATGTGAATGGTCTGCGTCAGTGAATGCGATCTACTTTGGTTGAACAGGAATGGTGTTACTTCTTAGCTTACATAGATGTCACACGTAGCTGTTAATATCTTATGTGGATTGCCTCTTTGCGGTACTCACGCATCATAGCTACCATGACTTCTGTAATAATATTATTAAAGAAATATGTTGGTAAAAGCAAGTCAGAGGAATATAGAGTTCAGTCTCTGCATTAGATGCTAGTCCATTGATTGCAATTGATTAATCCGCGTTATTCATATTTGTTCTTGATGTTCTTCAGTAAGCTGTCCAACAATCAGCAGCCTATCGTTTGACGTATAAACCATTTGGTCTTCTTGACGACTGGACTAGGGCTGAGTAACGTTTCAGTGGATCTACAGCACCTAAGAGTAATTTTATGTTATGATTTGAAAGCAACTACGCGCCGCAGTATAGAAACTGTCAAAGTCTTTAAAGTAATAAAGTAGCTTCATAAAGCTTGCGAATGCCCTGATGAAGACATTTTTCGACTGTTATACCCACCTCCTTGAGACTTTATTTAAAACACTACTTCTATGCAGTCAATGTTTACTTTATTAAGCGTCCTAACAGGCTTGAGCGTCCTCAATGTTTCGGGAACAATTTACTGACTGTTATCTAGAAACTTTTTTAAGACGAGCTATTTAAACTCTTGAACCAACTTCTTTTATTTGGTTGAAAAACAAATGGTGATCTTGGGTTATGAATTTATGTCTTAAATTATAGTTAAAGTGTCGATATGTTTTACCATTCCACTCCTTACAGTGTTAAGCATCCCCTGGGTAATCTCAAGGATATTTGAAACCCTTAACAGTACACAAGGGTGATCTCATTTCATTTTTTATCCACTGGACAGTGACTGCAACGTCTGTTTACCTCCTATATTGAATTCTAGCGGCACGAATTTCAGTTTGGGGTCGACAAGCTGTAGGATGTTTTGCTCTTCTCGTATCTCGCAATCAGTCTAGAGTTTCTCTAGGAGCTGAAGTCGGCGTCGAGTCACGATTGACTATGATCACAATTACAGGAAGATTATGTGCCAAATATCGAGTTGGATACATCCGTAGGTCAAAAATTAGTAGGCTGTTGACGGTTGCAATAAGATATATTTGTTGGCGATCTCGTGGTACCAATAAAATACCGAGACGTGCCAAAGTTTACAAGCGGAACTAACGAGCATGTGCGAATTGTGCAAGATTACAGGCAATGAGAGAATGTGTGTTTGGTGCACTTAAATAAATAAGTACAGTAAAACTATCACTAGTATAATTGGTATAATAATAAATGTTTCCATAATACCAGTCGCGTTCTCGTTACAAAAATAGGTCACTACAAAGCCATACAACAAGGTTTAATACATTTCAACAAATCAACCATATTTTTTATAAAGGACCAGGTCTACATACAGGATGTTAGATTGACCTTGGAGCACAGTTTAAATGTTCCATCAATGTATAATGTAATGTGTTGAATATAATCTCACATTCTGGGTGTTGACCCCCAAACAAATAGAAAACCCATATTAAACTAGCATTCTAATTGTAAATTTTTTAAGACTAACCTCTCCATGCAGACTTACTGTGTGAAACTAATCTTAACGCACAGTTGTTTTATTTTCTTTCCATTCCAGAAATCGTCCAGGCTATTAGTCCTAAATGTAGAAGACCATACCAACTCTCCCTACTCTTCCAATAATTTTATTTTTGGATGAATAAAGGTTTTCAGACCGAAACAGCGTAGTTTCATATACTTACTGTATTCGTTCGTCACAGTAATTATGAACTACCATGACAATGACCACACTGAAATAACCCAAGCTGATGAACGCAAGATGCCTACGTGTTTACTAGAAGACGAAAGTCAACGAATAAGCTGCGTGGAGTATATTAAGCAGTATGATATCTCACAGGTAATTATAAGAGTTAAATTTTGTATACAAATAGATCGGTGAAGTATCATTCTACTACTTCGAGTGGTATATTAGATGCACACTCATCTATAGCTTAAGCTTCGTGGAGACTCGGTCTCTGTTGAATTAAGTCGCTAACACAAAGTTTATCACGAAAACTGCCCAAGGTCCCGGAAAAGATTTTAACCGTTTGTTTAGAACTTAAGTTGCGTTCTGATTTTTCTGATATACTGCTCGTTGTTTCATGTACTACAAAAATTCCTTTTCAGATAAATGGTACGACAAAACGGAGAAGTAATTTTCTATTAGCTAACAGTGTACCGACACTTTAAACTTATTTAAGGTTCATCGGAATCTTCTTAATTAATCGAAAATCTGCGACACATGACAAGCAAAAATTTTGAAAATAAACACTCAGTCAAATCGGAACTTTCTCGCCAAGTTTTTAAAATAGCCTCGGAATGACTGCCAGATAAAACCCTTTCTCAGGGATTTAATAAATACATAAGTTTGTGTGATGCAAATTCATCAGTACTGTGTAGTATTGCTATTCCAATGATCCTGAAACTGAGATTTAAAATTCTGGCGACATATTTATGTCCATTTCACTAAAATACCCCCATCAAACCATGAGATCTTTGAAAGTTGTCTTTGGGTTTGTCGATTTTTTGATGAAACTAATTTCTGGATGATCTTTGAGGGATGCCAAAGGGACCTTGGGAATATTCACATACACTCTATGGTTAAAGGAGAGTTATAAATTAGTGTGAGGTACTAGGATTAGGACTTAAAGTTCGCCACTAAATTTAGGAGTTTTCATCACGAACTAAATCAGCTGTAATCCCAAAATGCTATTTAGACATATGGATCAATGAATTTCGCGTTAAAGCCCAAGACCATCTTGCATATGATTGGTTCATCCATAAACTAAAATCTCGGCAATTTTTAAAGTTCCTAGGAACCAGTCGGTATTGTGATTCAAAGTCATACTTAACAACCCAGATGGATTCACACTTTATCTAGTCCTACCACTTATCGTAGAGCTATCTTAGGTTTATACTTTTATATCCATGTTATTTATTTGTTACAGAATTATGACAATTCAAATTGATGACCTAATAGAAAATAATCATAACGTGGCGAATAAAAGGTTCGTATGCTTACTATTATGTCAGTCAGTCATAAGCGACTTAGGGCCCGACACGAATGTGCATCAGAGCAAGTCGCTTTACCACCCTAGCGTGATGATATGAGATTAAAAAGAAGAATAGCTAAAATGTAGCAATAGTAGTAATATCAATTGTTTCGGGAAAGATCTAACACTGAACATTATTGTCCCAAAATAAGGGTGAAATTCTAGGGACAAGAGGGACTAAATAATGTTGAAGTGAACTATTTGTAAGTCGTTCAATAAATTTTTCAATTACTGTTCGCGATTATCGTACGATCCTCAACAAGTTTACCTGCACCTGTCAATAGAATTCTTTTTAGAAGCCAATTATTGTATGAAATTTTGCCATACCTTGGTTTCCTCCTAGTTTTCTTCAAATGTGTTCCGACCAATATTGTGTGTCGAGGTAGACAATGATTAGGCATATGTGACTTGTGTTCCAGTCTCCTCAGTCAGTCGAAATTCACTGTCTCATAGATCATTTTATCTTTTTGCCTGACACCATATGCCTAACCTTAGTATTGCTAACTCGCTTGCTCCTTGATATGCTTCGGTTTGGGCACCCGAGCAGTATCACAGCCCTCACACAAATCAATGATAACTGCGACTGGCCTTATTGTTACTGTGTGACGCATACGTATTTGGTGCCCTCTTGTACCAATTTTTATCTGTTCAAATAAATAAATAATAAATGCGAGCAATGCTTTAAAGGTGTTGGGATGACCCTGCATTTTTCTCTCAAGCGACATTACAAGCTCGTTAGTCATCAAGGGGCATTTCAACCAATTAGCGATTAATTGGAAGTTGTGTGAAGTTGTGTTACTAAAATAACGAGATCCTGATTGACTGATTAACACACTGCAGTATTCTAGAACTTTCGGTAAAACTCAAGGACTCTTAAATTACTATAAAATCCCTGTATTTTCTGTACATGAATGAACCCTGTAGTAAGGTGTTTCCCATACACTTTGTGCCTTTTCTCTGGTCTTCAAGTCGGTGTATAGTTCTAGCTCGGGGGTACGAAACTAGCTTAGGGAAGCGAATATAGCGTTCACAATCGGCCAGACGTAACAAAAGGGATTTGGACAAAACTTGTAACCTTTTCCTGTCTTCTGTTTACATAAACCATGTTTACAGTCATAGAATAATACAGCGAGTTGCCTACTAGTATACTCGCCCTTTTACTGACTGCGTAAATCTAACTTGCCTTCCCTTCGAATCGTGGAACAAGGTTATTACAGTTCGATGACTTCAAGTCATGTATGATGTTTAATCAGTATCGAATCATACCTATTGTCGAATACTAGCGGTCTGGGAGTGGTCGCTTATTTTACAGGTCATTCTTCCAGCTGTAAAGTAGTACAAGATAGACTGCTGTACAGTGCATTCAGTCATTCATTAACAGATGAACATCCTACCAGCGTCACAACTAACAAGTGTGGAAAACCGAGTCCCCTTTCTAAACCCGTACAGTAAATTTGTCATATGCTAACTTGCTCAGGTTGATAAAACTTGTGAAGTGAATTCGTAAACACCCTAAATCAATTCATTTCCAATAAGCAATGTAGGGGTGAACTACCTCATTTCTGAAGCGAAATCATATTGACCTAACAATCGGTAACCAATTTAAAAACAGGTTTGTCGTTATATTCATGTGTTGGTTTTATTCTTGATGGAGCCAGTTTGTAGTCGATTGCCATAAGATAGATAAAACACATAGTACTGTTTTATTTGTGACTTATAATATCATAACGCTTCACTATGTTTGATAGGTTTTCAGTAAATATTTAAATGTTAATTTCTCAATTATTACACATTTTCGTAAAAGGAATAAGTTTCTGAATCTTAGGCTTGAAATGCATTTTAGTCTGTCTAGGGAAATATCGATAAAACTTATAATAAGATAGCTCACTATTTCAAATTAGTTTACAAACTATTTGTACACAGGCCTAATAATGTCACTATTATCTCTAAGAAGAAAAAAACAGGTAGTGACTCAGTTCACAACAGTATTCCTTTTGCGTTTCTATCTGACTTTAAACTCATAATTTACTGGTTATTACATTACTCGCTACACTTATTTGTTCTGTTTGGAGATTCGTGTGAGAAAATAGGTGATATTGCTCATCTACAGATTCTGCAGTGGATCATTTTAAATATGTTACTGAGAACATTTGTCTCAAATAGGGTGTTCTTTCTCTGTCATTTTATGGTATAGCTGGCTCAAATGTTGGCACACAGTGCTGAGGAGTTCGTACGTCATGTTTGGCTCAGAGGTTGGCGAGTAGTTAATCATCACAGTCTTCCTGCATGGTTGCGTGACAATGATTACATTTTGCATTATCATCGACCTCAGTTAAACACCTTTTGGGCTTGTTTCAAGTCCATTTTCAGAGTGCATACAGAAACGGGAAATATATGGACTCATTTGTTGGGTAAGTTGTACTTATTCTAGGGCTATGATTGACATGAACAACCAACTATTTGCCATTATTTGGTATACACTTTCAATGATTTTCTAGATTTATGTTTTTGTTTTAAGTTACCTAAACAAAGTACCAAAAGTTACATTGCATAACTTCAAAAAGTTATTCTGTGAATACCCAATAATTTATTTGTTTTTGAATATTTTATGGGGATTTTCACATAACACTTATTTTGATGATTGTCAGTGGTGGAGAGTACTTCACAAAAGACTGGATTTTCCTTATAAATTTTAATCGCAAGTTGTTTGCGTTTTATTGGGCCGTATAATTTTATTCAAAATAAAAAGTAAGTCCTGAGATAAAAAAGTACTCCATTACTTCTATACCTCTCTTACAGGTAATAAAAAAGTAAATTTACTATTCACTTAGACGATTTTGGTTATCCCCGTCTAGTGGATAGTATTTTAGTTGTTTGAATACATTGGTAAAACGTAATAACATACTGACTATTTGGTCAATGGAAACTTGGCAGTCAAAGACCAGATGATGGTACTTTCTTGGTTTAAAACGATATTGGAGAACACGAGTTTTGATTATTGCTATTACCAATATATCACCTAACATCCTGTCACATTCAAACTTGGACTGAAATACGTTCAAATTCAGTGGCTATTAGATTATGTAAATGTGAACAAACCTATCACAACTAAATTAATTATTTGGAATTGAACTATGCTGTAGTATGTAGGAAACACATCTTTTCTATAGATGACAAGACAATTATCGTCTTAAACGGACCTAGTTTGGGAAACTGTACATTGCATGGCAAGTGAATTTCAAACCAAGTTACCAAGCCATTTTAAGGTGGTAATAATAGCTCACTATATCTATAAAATCTCACTTAGTTTGTCAATAGAGTGCCCTTCTGCCTCCATAAAAACGTGGTTTACAAGAGCTTATTCAAAACTCATACATGTGGTTTCATGCTGACAGATAACCTGTATCATCTCGCTGACAAGTTATTAACACAATTTCAAAATTTCAAAACATAAAACCTAGTGATCACAACTCAAAACCTGAGTCCAGTCATCGGCGGTGTTTAGCAATTGTTTCACTCCATTTAATACACGGAGATCAAAACGTTCTTAATTGATAGGACAGTTTGAGATTTAGATATTAGAATTAATCATAAGTCTTCAAGGAAGCTTAAAACTCTGATAAGATTTTACTAAGTTAGTAGAATTACCAGGCGGTATCCTTTGGTTTCATTTACATATACGCTTACTACTCATTCTGGAAGCGACCTTGTAGTTTTATTTCCTATTCTTTTCTCCTAAGTTCTTTTTAATAAATTCATGCCATAAGGATAACTGGTTCTTCAGAGAAAATGAACTCAGAACACCGATTTACTATAAACTTATCAGTAAACCGACAAATAAGGTCATTGTTAAATATTCGTAGTTGCTTTATCTCACGATCTGGTCTTAGCATTCTCTGCACAACCGAAGTCATTCTCATATCTGGAGTTTGTTGCTTTAAAAAAATCAATATAATCAGAGTTATCAAAAACACGATTTTGTTAGTGCATTACCATATATCGGTACTTACGATTTTCCTAATGTGTTTCTTAATGCTCGCTAAGAACTAAAATCCATGATAGGTTGTTTGGTTTGGAACCATCGCAAGTTCAATCGATCTAGATTTGAGCATATCCTTAGCCTTCCTAGTATAGCGAAAGAAGGATGCAGCATCATCCATTGCTTTTTCTCATTCTAGGCTTACCAGAACTCTTGAATCAACTAAAAATCTACAATTCAGCAGTGATGTTCTCTTCTCTTTGTGTCTGAAGACTGAATCAATTGGTAACCATGAAGGAAGGTATAGTTGGATTGTTCTTCCAAGTGATTCTCCTTACTCTTCAGTTTCTAATCTCACTCCTTTTTAAACTGGCAGTTTTGATAACCACGGATCCTTTCAATCCGTTGATAATTCCAAGTTTTTGTTACTATTAACGACCAACAGGTCATTTTCAAGCTCTTTGGCTCATAAAACTTGTTAACGACCTCTGTCATTACTACACCACTCAAATCCTACGTCCGTTTATTTTGAGCAATAGCGACTGAAATCTTAGTTAACACAATTAGGGATGATCTTCGGTGATTTTAACTGCTCTACGTTCAGTCTCTTTTCTTAACTAATTGTTTCTCAATGTAGCATGACTATAAAATCATGTATTAGATAAGGACTGGGTTTTTGCAATTTGGAACTCTTTTTACTCGAAGCCAGTTTTAAAACCTCTTGCTTGACAATTAGAAGCATGCTCTAATTTTATGTGGTCATTTTTACTGCTTATCTTAATGTTTATTTCAAACATTGTTTATTCTAGGGTGTGGGAGCTTTTTTGCCATTACAGTCTTCATGTTAATTCAGTCAGGGACTCTACTACAATGGCAAGATAAGCTTGTATTTTCTACATTCTTTTTCGGTGCTATTGTTTGTCTCGGTCTTTCCTGTTTATTTCACACTCTTTCTTGCCATTCAAAAAGCATTGGACGGCTGTTTAACAGGTAATTCTTACAATTTTGATAGGAAAGTTATTAAATAATTCTTGGGGTATTCAGATCATAAGATATTACTGTTGTCCAGAGTAATATGTAAATTGGGTTGACGTTATTCATTGTTTTAGGTATCGTGCGTTAACAGGAAAAGTATACATTAAAACAGGCATAACTGTTTTGTATAATTTGTCAGCGTTTTTTCTTCATAAGGAAAATCTTCAGAAAGCGTGTCTAATATTAGACTTTCGGATTGGTACATTTGGTTATGTCCAGTCGAACATAGAATTCAATAAGGATTGATCATATTCAGGTCGGTAGAACAGAAATCAGTACAGTTTCAAACTCGCACATAGTAAACTTAACTATACTGAACAAGAAAGCAAGCTACATAAAATTCCGTATCGCCGTACGATACCACTCATAGATATTCTTAATGAGTAACATCTGAACTTGGCATGTGTTATTATGATTCTCATCCTGCACCAGTAAAAATGAGGCCACTATCTTAGTGTAGATACTAACAATTGATACTCCGTGCGAAATCCATCCTTCTCAAAAACTACCTTAGAACAATCTTCGGAAAAATCAACCAAGTACTTTATACATTTTGAGTTATTATGGATCATTCAAACTTGAAAAAGCCATTTAATTCTATACAACACCACAATCCACAACTAAGATATTTGTCATACAAGACTGAGTAATATGTTCATATTTAATTAGTCATAACTTATAAATGGTATAAAATATACTTAGTTACCAGATCAAAGAAAATTTATAATGCAAACCAGAAATACAACGAATCGGCTGTTGTATCATTGTGAACGGAATATACGGACTTATTACCTAAAAATTTGCCCTTGAGTTTCTTAAACCCTTTCCTGTGCTTCTTGATAACATTTATGCCCCCGAATTCCCTGGTACGGCCGAGGATGGGGAGAGTACGTTCTCTCTCTCAAAATACTCTCACATGGCCACGCGAATACAGCCACTGCCAGGGAAGTCCTAGTCACTTGCTTCTCACTTCAGAGATGTTGTTTACGAAATTGGGAGGACGAAAAGCGAATGTCCGGCGCTTTAAACGGGTTGGTGGACACGGAGCGTCAACCTAGTGGAGTTGGAAAACCCTGATTCCAAACCAATGGTGCATATGGGCTGGCTCCAGTATCCTGAGGGAACAAATGGCGTATGAATCAATCACTGGCTCCCATGGGACTGCATCTCCTTCCGATGCTCGACTGCCTTGCGGACCAGACTTTGGGTCAAAGGCTCTGGGTGTGGCCCCCTAAGAAAACCACCTGCTTCAGTTTGGGCATCTGGGAAGTAGCACAGCCCTCACACAAATCAAATGAGATTTGTGCGGCGCATATATATCTGGTGCCCCTTTGTACCAATATTTGTGTTCAAATAAATGTTAGTTGGTAAAAAGATTGGTTATCGATTTTGTAACTGTGATCCCTTTAAATAGATATAATGCACGAAAATCGCAGGTCAAACTCGCACATAGTAAACTTAACTATACTGAACAAGAAAGCAAGCTACATAAAATTCCGTATCGCCGTACGATACCACTCATAGATATTCTTAATGCACGAAAATCGCAGGTCAAATGTTTCAAGATTCATTTCACTGCATAAATTTATTGTGTGCTGTTAAGTTTCAAGCAACTTATTTTTCTTCGTCCACTAGCTTAGTAACTTCCTTGAAATATATCGTAGCACTGTTCATTTTATTGACTTTTAGTTAACTAAAGCTTTTTTTATCAGTTTATTTATTATGCTGTCGCAGCTATATGAAATCTTTGCTTTTAAAATGATCAATTCGTACCACCTAGAAAAGACTAACTAGCATGCCTACAGTGTCTAACAAGGTTTAGGTCAATCACCTATGGAGCCATAAACTGATAACATTTCTGTTATAGCTAGAATGCCACATTTTAATTTTTCTAGACGTTTTTGTGTTTTGGCCTTTAATTATACTCATATCTCATTAATATGTCGTAAATAATTTATGGTAAGGTTTATATTCTCTTTTTTAGGTTGGACTATGCTGGCATAGCGTTTCTGAATTTAGGCTCGTTTATACCATATTTATATTATTCATTCTATTGCACATTGTGGGCCAAGTTATTTTATACGGTTTTGGTTGCCGTTTTGGGGATAGCAGCAGTCGTTGTTTCAATGCACCCATCTTTTACGACACCTCATTATCGTCCAATTCGGGCTGGTGTTTTCATGGGATTAGGTCTTTCAGGAGTTATTCCATGCATTCACACAGTAATATTAGATGGATTCTTCCATTCTGTTATTCAAGGTTCTTTAGGTTGGCTTGTTCTCATGGCCGTTTTGTATATAAGTGGTGCAACCATCTATGCTGTCCGTGTACCGGAAAGAATATTTCCTGGACGTTTTGATATTTGGGTTAGTTTTATCATATTGTATGTAATTATTATTTTTTTCCTGAACAGAATATTAAGAGGAACTAAAATACAAACAACTTCTGCATATTGAAATTTAAATGTTTCATTCCTTTGTCGATAGTTTATCTTAGAGTAACAGGTTTTTCAGTGGCAGTACATTATAAACCTTCTGTTGATTGCATGATAATTCCTTGATGTACAAAATCTGTGGTTGTTTTGTGTATATTGTTTAATAGAGTATGGACCCTAAATGAATTAGTTCAAGATGTTTCATATACACACTTAACCAGTAAATGAAATGCAACATTTGCATGCGCCAAACTGAAACACTATTTTCGATGTTTTAGCCTATCTAACAGATATCGGTGACTAGCAATTATAACTGGACTCAGTCAAGTTTATCCTTAACAAATAGTATTTCTAAATATGGAGAGATTCTTTAACCTAGACACCGACCTCACCAGAGGATAAACACAAATAGGAATTATCGCTGTTATTCGTTGCTAAAAGGGGTCAGTAGAAAACTCGCTCCTAAATCTCACACTCAAACTCTGACCATGCTGTAGTACGAACATGACATTTCTGCGCCTTACTGGATGTAGAAAAATACAACTGGAAAACCTAGCAGAGCTCTTTTGATTCCACGTTTGGCGTGCTTATAAGCCTACTAATTAGAAAATTAGTGATTCTCAAAATCACTAATGAATAGACTTGCCTGTTTGCATCAAGGGTAATTAATTATAAAATACTTAGATTAGAATGCATCATACTGAAATGAAGAAGTTCAATCTTGACTATCGAAGGATAGTCACGAAACTAAGACATCTTAAATTTTAAAGGCTATGCCCGCTTTTTTATTAAGGCTTTCTAGGGACTATAAACCTAATCTGTTTAAGTAGTATGTGTAGTTTTATCAGGAAACTTTATAGGTGTCACTACCAAGGTTTGACCCGATAATTTCAAATAAAGTGAGAATTCGGTAGATCGTTATAAGTGAAAAAATATATTTGTAATATCCCATTGAGTAGAAAAATTTAAGTTTTTAAATTCTTTGATGTTTCGTGACTCAGTGTAAGTCACTTCTTCAGAGAATAAACAACCGAATTTATGAGTGAAAATTAGCATCCATCTATACAGATTTATTTTGTTTATTTGAACCATTTTTACAAATTAAATCTGATCAGGAAAACTAGTGTACGGTATCACAAAGCTTTGAACAATGACTAGAGAATAAAATGAATTACCGTCGGCTAAGGAATAGATCTTCGCAGGTCGGTAGCATTTGGACATGACTAATAAACAATATAAGTGTGAATCTGCAAGTTGTTTGAGTTTTGGTGTAATTGTATTTTATCATAGATTTCTTACTGGGCTGAAACAAACTACACGCACATATAAGGTTACTAGAGAATACTATCCATGTATTTATTTTAATTATCTCATTGACCAGGTACAAACTTGTGTACATGGTTATAAGCTACACCTAGATGTGAGGACTAGTGATGCTAAATAGCTACCCGAACTGAAGTAGACGGAGCAAGGTTTAAGCTTACGGATAAAAGTTCAAAACTTACTACCGAGCTACCATTATCCACGTATTAGTATTATAACACTTGGAATACGCCTAATCTCGGAAAAAAGTTGACTACCTAAATTATCTTTTTCAGCGTCGTTTAAACAATAACTTCAATTGAAAGTTCCTTTAGTTAATTCAATACCGTATCATAAGTTAATTTTTCAATCTTTAATTCATATTTGTCTACGTCTAGTTTCAAAGTCATCAAATATTTCATGTGTTCGCGGTGGTTGCAACTTTAGTTCACTACCACGGTTTAGTTAAACTTGCCGATTATCGTCTATCTACTGGCGATTGTAAACCTGTTGGACTCAATTTTGATTCAAATCAATTAAAAATTTTCGGCCTGGATATATTTCCTAACACATTATGATCAACTATTTCCACAGTATGACAAAATTGTTATTACAAGTAATTACGCACTTGTGATATGTGCATGTCTATTGACTGATCATCTTTCATTTGATTTACATAATACCCAATTCATACTATCTCAATATTTATAGATTTAACGTCGAGACTTTTTATTTTGACTTTTTTTCTGAAGACTACCATACTTACTTTATGTTTGCCAACTTTTTTTCATTTCTATATGTATATTTATGTTATTAATGGTTTGTTTCGTGATTATCTAGTGTGACTCTTTGGAATATTAGGTCTTTGAGTAAAATTAATTTCTCACTATCACATTATCTTTCATAATTGTCATTTTCATCATGGTTTAAATTGTTGTTTCGAGATTTTACATGGTTTTGTTTAAAATTAGTACATCCTTTACTTTTTAATTTATGTGTATAATTTCTTAGTGCATATTTACTTCATGTTCTGTATTGAACTGAATCATGGTTTGCTATCAGGGTTTACGTCATTAATGTCATCCAGTTGTCTAGATCCATTTTGTTTGGAACATCACTGGCATTAAGTATGTACTGTTTTACATACTGTTTCAGGACATCGAAATAAAATTAACAGATCGAAAAGCAGAGTTGGAATGTCAGTAGAATCACTGATAGTAAGACTAAATGTAGGAAATATGACTTGACAAGGAGGGAGATAAAATGTATAAAGGAAAAATCTGAGATAAAACAAATAATGAATTTATCCGTGTCAGTGCGATCGTTCACGATCGACTCGAGAAAGCCAAACATATGTATATAAGAGAAGTACATCTAGCCCCTGTTCATTTTGGTCCATAACAGAGCTTTAAACCCATTTTATATTTATCTCAGACCCTTTCCATGTGTATGTACTACATTCGTATGATTTAACAATATTAATTGTAACTCACCACCTTACAGTGATTTTCCTTAGTCCTTTAATAACATTTCAGCTCTAAACGTTTTGTATTTGTTGCATTCTATGTAAAAGCATACTATCTTTAACGCACAACGCTGTTATGAGTCAGACAATTATCACTGTGATAAATGCAATATATCTATGAAATCCTCAAAACATCAGTTAGAGTTTTGGATCTTATGCTTTGATACTGGTTGACTTGATTTCTATTTGAATTATTATTATGGATCTCTAGCTCAAGACTTCAGTGGAGATAATTAATAAAACTACTCTGGTGTTCCGAACTCAGTAATCAGGTCTAAGTTTTTTTGTATGAGCTCTAGTAATACGAAATGCGTGGGGTGCATATGAACCTGTGACCCCAAATGATGAAGTGCTTTATTCTAAAAGTTGCCGGTCCTCTAATAACATTATTATCTCCTAAGTTACAGTATAGGAAAACTATCACCCTTAAAGACTCGCCAACGTGATTTGACCAGTCGATTTTCCCACTAAAGACATCAACCCGGAGGAAGCCAACATATACAAGATAAATATTAAGTACCAGGAATCGAATAGCAATTCAGTCGAAAAAATAATCTTAATGAAAAAGACATGTCCTGAAAGTATGATGTGGTATTGTTCAAAGTTTCAATAGTTCCATTGTTACTTACCACTCCTAAAGATATAAATGCACAAAGAAAGTTGTTATAGCCCGACGCGAATAAAAATCGCATCATTCAAGAGTGATAAGATTCACCGTCAATATATGTATATATATTGATATAGCTGAAAAAACTAGTAATTACAACAGGAAAACTTAGATTCTCACGAAATACGGATGAAGACAACGACTGACAGCATATTGAAGATTTTACATAAACCCCGAAAACTCGACAAATTATAGACCATCTACACTCATTTTTACACGGAATTCACCGGCATGCGATAATTAGTGAGTGTACACAAACAAGTTTTGTATGATATGTTGAATGAGTAACACACCAAATTGATACAGTCAGCTACAACGTAGGACCAGGCACATATATGCATCGGTCCAAGTTGCTACACCTCATTAGCACAACAAGATGAACACCAAATCCTTTGTAGTTACTTCAATGGTAGTATATAAAAGATTGTGTATAAGGATTTAGTACAAGAAGAAAGAATTAATTGGTAGAAAGATATAAAGCAATTTTAATCTTGCGGTTTAAGGGAAGACAGAGTGCATACACCTGGGCCATTGTAATGGATTTGTGAGCCACGTCACCCAGTTTCCAACCATTGGTTACGATAGTCACGAGGACCTCAACCAAGTAGTCTGCATCTAACGACACGGCTCAGACTAGAAGTTAGTGACTTCAAGGACTGATGCCACGTTGTGGTTTGGCTGCCCATCATTTTTTTCCAACCATCTCTAACACTAGCCAACATTGAGCGTCGTAGTAACACGTGGCCCAACCATCTCAGTCGATGAAGATTAACAACCTTATCAACTGATTTACCATCATTCCCTAATACCCTGCGTCTAACCTCACTATTACTTACCCGGTGATCCCAGCAGATGCGAGCAATATTTCCAAGACATCTGTGGTCAAATTTTAGTAGCTTAAGAGTACGTTCTACTCCTAATGGCCACGTTTCGCAGCCGTAAAGTAGAATAGAGTGAACTGTTGCGCAGTATATTTGTCTCTTAATTGATAGACGGATATCTCTCCTTCGCCATAGGTGACGTAAATTGGCAGAATCCAAACAAGCTTTCTGAATCTGCGCAGAGATTTCGTCAGACATCAACCCATTAAGGCTGATCAAACTTCAAAAACAAGTGAAGTTGTCGATGCATTCGACTACTTCACTTAATGACCTTAGTCCAGGCCTGAAGTAACAATTTACATTAAGAGGGAGGGAAACGCCTTCCAAACATCCTGGCATTGTTGCTCAGTGCTACCAAGACTGCATTTTATTAGCGTCTTCGTCAAACAGGACTATATCACCTGCGTATTATAAGTCGATAAGTGGACCTCCTAGTAGGAGATCAGTTCCTGAAAATTCAATCGACGAGAGTGTTATTTCCACTAGTAGGTCTATGATGAAATTAAACAAAGTGAAGATAGTGGACAGCCTTGTCATATACCACTTGAGGTTGCAAAATCAGATGACAGTTCGCCGTAAGCTCTGACTAGGCTGGTAGTGTTCGAGTAAAGAGCCTTCACAAGATTTATGTAATTCTGACATACGACTTTCAGTGACAGACACTGCCATAGAACCTCTAGGTCTACAGAGTTAAAGGCTGCTCTTAAGTCAGGAAAAAACTATCATTGTCGGACGCCAATAAGTATGTCCGTGCTCTAAAACTTGACGAATAGTGAATATGTGGTCGATACAGCGACTACCAGGTCTGAAGCCAGCCTGATTTCCTCGTGTCTGCAGTTCACGAGTTTTAGTTAGGCGCCCGATGTGATTTTGACCCCCTCTTATATATTGGGAAAATATGTGATTGTGACCAGTCAGATGATAGTCCTCAAATACTAGTCATCGGGTCGCCAGATACACGGAGGGTGTATCTCGTCGGCTCTCCGTTATGGTGAGGTAAGGTCAAGTGAATGACCACACCAAGATCCTGTATGTGTGCTTCGGAGACACAGCATACACCAATCGCATGAGATTCTAGGGTTTTAGCAAGGGAGGCCTGTTGGTCGATTTGACAGAGTGCGTACGTTGAAGGCTCCAACGTGTAGTCTGGAGCGAGGTTTCAGTAGACGTGGGAGTGTTTCGCGCACTCGAATCGTTGGCCACGGTGACACTTGAGGAGGAAGTTTAGAGTTGAAGGTCAGTGTAGGAGGAATAATATGAATTAAAGAGGGAGATTGATTATGAATACAGTAATCTTGACTGCTGGTAGAGGTATGAGGGCGGCTATCAATTCCAGGTTGCCCACACCGTGAAAGGGTTCTTCTAGAGGTATCCGTAAAGGAAATCTGGTTAAGGGTGGTTTTAGTGACCTTAGAGTATGACTGCAGTGTCCAAGGGACAACTGCTCGATGTCGGCCACACACAACCTTCTTGTGAATAATTTTCGTGTTAGCTCCGTACTTCTTGTAACCTTACCGACGGAGACGGATATCCGTGAGATAAGGTGTGCATTTTAGGGTCGACCTTGTCTAACCCCACTCCTCCTTGTGGGAGGGGCAGCATCGTTTTATGCTAGTTGTCTGAAGGAAACACCTCACTGCTGTCACGCCTCTGTACAGTCAACAATACGACTTCGCCTTCGGACCTTGGGTTTGCTGATTTTAGTCTTACTGCATCTCAACTAACATGTCTGGTATGGTAGGACTTTGAGGAACAATTGTTCCAGCCAGTATAGGTCGATTGGTTCATCACGATAGGCAAGCCTGACTACCACATCAAGGTAGCAGCACCGGTCGGGACAAACTGATACAAGAAAATATTGCACTGAACAGATATCACACTGAATATAATCTGAGGTTTTCTCCAGTCCTAACATATGTATAATGTTGTAAGATTATTGTGTTTCGTAATACCACAATAATTTATAACATTTCAGATAAGAAACTGGCCAGCGGCATTAACTAGGAGAAAAAAGTGAACACATAAATACAAAAAATAGATTATAAAACGCGCAAAATAATACGAGGTTCCATGCAATATGAGTGACGTAAACTGAAAGAAGACTGAGCAATTTATACGTATTTATGGTTAGTAAACAGTAAATAACATGACTTGTGGAAATTGCTTAACGACTAGAATCAATCATACAAAAGCTTATCGAAGTTCCTTGCTGTAGAACAAGAAAACGTTCTATGAATTAATTGTTAGTAAAAATAGTTGTGGTAGTTGAATGCACATCTTTTCTTCTTGAATTTACATTAAAGTACTGATATACAAAAAAAATAGTATCCTGAGTACAATAAGCACAGATATATTAATTTATCACTAAAGAACTAAATCCCCCCAAAAAAACAACTAAGTTAAAATAGGTTTTTTAAAAAAAAACGAAAACAAAACTTACAATTCCAAAATCTGAAGTTATAAAATCAGAGATGAAGAAAATTAACTGATCCAGGCAGAGATTGTTCTGTTTTATTTTACATCTCTATATGTCATAAAAAAATAAAACAGGTTAATGGTAATTAGACATTTTTGTTAGTTAATCAAGTACCTTATTAATTCACTAATAGTCATTTGTAATATACGTATGCACATTATAATAGTTTGTTCAGACACAAAGCAACTAATAGTAACAGTAAGAAAAAATATGAAATAACAAATGTTTGAAGATAATTTCGATCAAATTGAGCATTGGGTAGATTGTTATAAACTATTTATTTTCCGAAGAATTGGCTTACATGAAGTCACAAAACGTCAGAAAATCTAATTTTTCTACTCATTGGAATATTACAAGTATATTATTTAAGTATTTGAAGAGTTATTTTCCTCGACATTGCCTTTTTATACCATTCGACTGATATGTATTAGCTTTTGTTAAGCTTCGACCTTGACTTGTATTCTTTTACTCAAGGGTTATTAATAATGTGCAATATATACGAGGGTATACTGAAAAATTCCTTGGTAAGAATCTCATCTGATGGACGACAGTCACCTTCTGATAATCTATAGGTAGAAAGTTGAACTACTCCATGATAGTGAACAAACGCTGCAGCAATGACGAATACATGAAAAATTTGATGACTTTGGAACTAGTAAACAAGAAATAACAAAACAGATTATTGAATATTTTAATTTTAAAAATACACTTGAACAGTAATTGTCGAATGATTATCAAAAGCTTATAAATAAAAAGCGGAGGTTGTCATTGGTACAAACACAAGTATGAGTCTAACTCTCACAATGATTCCTGTTGTATCCCCTGGCGAATTATGAATCATAAATCTGATGTCCATTTATGGACAAATGTAATACGCCTATTCCTATTGGATAGTTGTTAAATGAGTAACCTAAATCTGATGTCTATTTATGGACAAATACAATATGCCCATTCCCTATTGGATAGTTGTTAAATAAGTGACCTAATCGTTACCGTGTTCCTCTTATCACAACCTTTGTTTTGACCTTGGAACTATTATTATTGATTACTTTCCCCCTAGCTACAGCCACATTGGCCAATTACTGTGTTATGACTCGTATAACAATCGTTATTGTATATGAAACGTGCAATGATACAGAAAATACGTACGAGCAGTCTTGATTGCTATTCGGTCCTTCCTAACTGCCTAGCCCAGCCAGTTGAGTCCAGAACACAAATAACAGCCTCGGAAATATGAATCATTATTCACAAGCACACTGGGTTATATATACTAACCAAACAGACCCAATTATACCAAAAAATAGAAAAATAACATTTGTACAGTAATTGGCCAATGTGGCTGTAGCTAGGGGGTTCCAAGGTCAAAACAAAGGTTGTGATAAGAGGAACACGGAAACGATTAGGTCACTTATTTAACAACTATCCAATAGGGAATGGGCATATTGTATTTGTCCATAAATAGACATCAGATTTAGGTTACTCATTTAACAACTATCCAATAGGAATAGGCGTATTACATTTGTCCATAAATGGACATCAGATTTATGATTCATAATTCGCCAGGGGATACAACATACTGTACAAATGTTATTTTTCTATTTTTTGGTATAATTGGGTCTGTTTGGTTAGTATATATAACCCAGTGTGCTTGTGAATAATGATTCATATTTCCGAGGCTGTTATTTGTGTTCTGGACTTAACGGGCTGGGCTAGGCTAGGCAGATAGGAAGGACCGAATAGCACCCAAGACTGCTCGTACGTATTTTCTGTATCATTGCACGTTTCATATACAATAACGATTGTTATACAAAATCATAACAATTCCCAATAAAATAATCACAAACTTTTTATTAATCTTATCGTCTTGTAGTGCCTTAGTGTGGACTTTCGGACTAATGTACATGTGTACTAGACTTTACGTTGATTACGACTGATCGACATAAACAAAAAAACATTATTTCAACGATTTAAGTAGTTTAAGAAGTTAAACAAATTTAAAACGAGCTCCAAATGTATATTACATATACCAACTTTAAAATGGGGTAATCACAAGCATCCGAAACCTTTTTAGTTGTTAGTGAACGTTACCAAATCTTGTGTTATACATAATAACCATATAATAAACTCACATTATTAAAATGAATACTACGAAAAAATCTTAGTTTTCTGTTGGCTACAGGCACCCCATAATAATCAATTTATTCAATATTGTTACGATACAATAAAGCATTAAAAATATACTTCTTTTACACTACATTTATGTTTGGTAATCAAAGGATATTTTAATAATGATAATTAAAGGCTATTCAATGCTCTAGCTAAATACATTCCCATAATCGACCGCTTTGCCATATAATATATACCGAAGTTTTTAGCATCAGTTGAAGTTGTAGGAATTAAAGTTTTCCTACCGGTAGAGAACCAATACGGACGGTAGCAGTGAATTTATCAAAAGCAATGTATTAACAAAAGCCACACAAATGAAATATTTTAAAGCTTGATAACCAGTTAATTCATTGAAAAATAATAATAAAACCTAGAGAAGCACCTATTATGTTTTTGAACCTAGGCTATAGCCAATTGTTATGACTTGATCAAGGTCGTCGCTGATTCGTTATGACCTTACGAATTTAACAAGGACGTAAGTCGCGTAAATTATCCACCAATAGAATACGCCTTCTATGACCTTCACACTGTGACAATGACGTTCGATTAGTATGAGTAATCTAGCGTCCTTATTGGTCCTTATCCGCCTAACCCGTCCACTTGAGTCCAAAACACCAATAGCAGTTCCTGAAATGCGAATCGTTTATTTCAAACATACTTTATACCAGACAGGCAGACCACACCACACCATAAAATAGAAAATAATATTTGTACAAAACCAGGCCAAATGAGGCTGTAAGCGTGGGAGACAATAATCAATAAAACTGAGCATAACATAGGGACAGTAAATCACATAGTAATAATCAATAGGTCAAAATAAAGCTTAGATAATCTAGTTACCGAATAGTCATACAATAAGAATGATAGTCCAATAGTAGGTCCTGCAAGTTACCCGTACTTATGTCTTCGCTACTACATAACACCTATCCCACGGAGAGAAACTAGCAATTTGAACACAGTTATCCAAAGTTACGCTGATCGCCCTCAGTCCTGAAAGTCATGTAGGTGGGTCGTTCTTGTACTTCGTTTTAGGCACTAACGTCAGTTCTCAGAGAAAATTACTTGTGAAATATACGAAAGTCTCTGAAGAACCACTTAAAATTGATAGACGTTTTTTTATTTAAAGTACCTGGTGTGAATAAACTGAGACTTTGTGTACAAATGAAATCTCAAATCGGTACAACTTTTTGTTAACAGTAGTAATATACATCATCCAATTGCTGGTTTGAATTTATCTTAATCAAACGTTGCTTATTTGAATTTAATGGAACTTCATCTCTACATGAATTTTACATATTTTAAACTTCTATCCGTCAAGTTATTTGTTCATCTTATTGTGTTGTGATTATTAATATCACATATTTTCGTGTTATTCGTATTAACTATATAATCGACTCAGACTACTTATGAGTATATCATATTGATGTGTTAGAAGTATCATATATTATTATCATTTATGTCCAGTGAATGAATTAACATGAAATTTCTTGAAAAGTATAGATCGAAATTGTGTTTTATGGTTTGTTATTCGTCTTTATCCTATTTTAATGAATCTTCACTTCTTAGTGATCATAAACTAGAAAATGTGATTAGAATTGGGTTTTATATTCTGAATTTGTACACATTAACATATTAACGACATACAAAATTGGTTAATAATAATGATAAACGTAGGATATTTAAAAAATTAAGAAACTGTGATAATGGACATATCCTGTGACTGAATGGTTAAAGTATCATATTAACAATCGAATCCAAGTGTTTTAAGATGAATATTTTGAGGAAGCTCCCAATATAATGCACTGAAGCTAATTAAGCGACATGAAACTGTTGGCAACAGACCTGAATGATATACTAGTCACTATCTACGGGTTAATTTCAGAGAACTCGATTTTTTGAAATTTTCGACACACCATTAACTGTATCTTGAAACACAACTTTGTCTAAACAACCACTTTACGTGTTTATCGGTCACATAAAAATCCTAGTTCATTGTTGAAAATGATATATTCCCACATACAACTTACGAGTAAGAAATTCGATTCAAAGTGATTCTCGATTAGTTAACCTCAACTGTTTATCGTGAATCCTATTCAATAACTTTCAGTGTATCTAGTTATATGATTTTCAATGCGTTCTCCCTGTATTGAATAATTCATTATAATTTGTATTTATTGATGATAGCAAAGTTAATAAAACTCTAATGAATAATCATTGAGTTGATATATAACTAAATCAGCTTGAAGGTAACATTTTTGGTCTCGTCTAATAAATCTACTTAACAAGATTCGTCTTTTAGAGTAGATCGGGAGGGGGAGGCTAGAGGTGAGCATTACTGTCGTACATAGAGTACCATAATTGTCGTTATGGTCATCGCCACATATCCCACTCGGTTTGAAACACAGGAAAAAAAGAATTAACTACTATTTACTGAGCAACAGATAATAACATATGATTTTTCAAAAAAATCCTCTTATGTTTTTACAGTGATTACATATTATTTTCCAATTAATGTCAAGCAACTCGTTATCTACATTGAAGCCTTATCTAGTCCTATGAACAGTTTCTTTTCACGCTAATATATATTATTTACAGAATAAGCGATCATTCTTGTTAATGATTTGAGCAACATTCACTTTTTTCATAAATATCTTTAAAAAACTACTGTACTTTACAAATAAAAAATGAATACAATTGTAACTGCGTAGTTCCGAAAATGAGATTAATGAGAAGTGGTATTTTCGCTTAACAACTTGATGATATTTCACTTTTTAAATGATCAATTCTTTACACAAGCATACATATTATACTGAGCACGGTAAATTAAGTTTCAATTGACAATAGTCACAGAAACGGAAGGGTACACCCGGGAAAAAAATTAGCCTCAGATACTGAAAAACCTGGATATTGTACACAAAAACGGTAACTTCTCAGATCAACTATACTTATTTCTCTACTTGCTATAAGTTATGTTGTGTAACAAACTAGTTGTATTAAAAATTATTTGGTTTAATGTAGAAAAAACTAATGAGACTTAACTAACCCACAAATCAAAATGTCCGCGGAAACATCGTTCAGGTACACGTGCAGCATAAATGGAAGCACCAGAGATATAAAGTACACCCATCAAAACAAGCCAACCAAATGAAAGATGATGAACTGATTGCCAAAATCCATTTAAAATGATACAGTGTACAGATGGGATTACACCTGAAAGACCAAGAGCTATAAAAACTCCCGCCCTTAAAGGTCGATAAGGAGGAGTAGCGAATTTCGATGACATTGAAATAATAATCGCAGCAGTGCCCAAAACTCCAATTAAAGCCATGTAAAACACTTTAGCCCAAAATATACAGTAAAATGAGTAGTATAAATAAGGCATAAAGGAGCCTATTGTTAAGACAGCTATTCCAGTATAATCCAGCCTATAAAGAAAATGGTAACATACACAATTGATTAGTATTATAAATCACTTTGATCAAATCAAATCTTTATCGCTTGGTAATGTAATACACTTGGAGTAGACTTATTTTTTAATAAATATTTATAGAAAAGTTTACACATAAAAACATCATTCGGAATATTTCTGAAATTTTAATAGCATGCGGAATGTATATAGGTACTTTCACTAATTTCTTTGAAAGGGATTTATATAATTCACTTCTTTGATAGTTTGCACCTGCTGGTTACGACATGGGATGTACTGATGTGCAAAGATGGAAATGTTTGTCTTCGGTTTATGTATACAAATACATGATGCTTTTCAGATGGACTGCTTAGTATACGAGGTTTGATTAAATTTTATTTACTAGAATAATAAGATATGAAAACAGACTTATATATTGAAATTTTAAATTTAAGTATGAACTTTATATTTCGGTATTTTATTTTTTTAAAACTTGTATTAACCGACAGTTTTACACTATTACAACCGTTGTTATTATGCAACTTGGTAACCAACTGCAATCTTATTCACTCAAATTTGAGTCACATTTAATATGAATGCTAGTGATACTACCTAGTTGTTCAAAGTAAAGGACGTCCAACTTGGTTCCAGTCTGTAACCTAATACACGACAGCCAAGTGCATTGACTGTTAAGCGATTACTTCAGTAAACTCTTATAAACTATTACTTTTAATACATGACACTATGATCTGGAGACTACTTATTTACAAAATATCTCAATTGACAAGTTAATAAGTAATAGATTTCTACTGAGTAATCAGGTTAAGTAATAATAATAAAGGCACTGTTTATCAATATATACGTATATATAAACATTTCATTCTCATTACTTGTTCATAATTTTTGCCACATGCTCAGAGTGACAAGATATTGTATGAAAAAGACAGGAGAACCCTAGACAGCACACTGCTCCAACAATGAATAGTGAGTAAACAAGTTTATCCTGCCATTGTAATAAACTGCTTGACTGAGAAAGTACAAAGACTAATATGACGGCAAAGCTGAAACAACCTAATTGTATGAAAAGAGTGACGGTTAAGTTTAGTATAATAAACAAACCTATAAGATGTGTCCATATATTACCAGTTTCAGTATGAATACGGAATATCGACTTTAAACAAGCCCATACATTATTTAACTGAGGTCGATGACCATGTAGCAACATATCGTTATCTTTCAACCATGCGGGTAATCTATGAAAGTTCACCACTTCCCATCCACTCATCCATAAATGACGTGCAACTTCTTCAGCTCTATTTGCCATAGCTTGCACCTTCTACAAAAAATCGGATAACAGTTACATTAATTAAATCATTTTGCAGTAGAAATGGTAAATTTTTGTAGTAAGTCAAAGAATATAAGACTACGTTTAATTTGCTATTTCAGGAAACAAACAAATAAAATAGGAGAGAATCTTGTTGTTTCTACGTAAATCAATAACTTTACACAAAAATTATGGGAAACATTCAATTTCAGTAGCATATATAGCTCCTAACTGGTCGGCGGCTTATGTTTCATTGGGAGTAACAGGTGTAAGTAAGTAACACAGCTCCTAAAGCTTAAAGCTGATGAAAATCCTTGAAATAGAATGAACTGATTTCGCTTTTCAAATTTCGCTGTGTTCGTTTTTGCTATGTTTGAAGAGATTACGAGATCAACCTAAATTAGCAAACGGAATGAAGGGTCAGCAATACAACGGCAAGACAAGCTAACTATTCCAATGCGTCCCAGCCCCACTAACTAGAGAGAGAAGTCTAGGTTCAGATGAGGGAAAATATGATCAACAAACAGCCAAAAGCATGATCGACAACAAGCACACAACTCAAGCGTATATATATATATATACAGTACAAAAATGTTCTTGGGAAACGTCACGAAATAGCATATCAAAAGAGAAAGCGAAGCAATGACATAAAGGACCTATCAAGTGGGAAATACAGTAAGGTGTAAATGGGCGCCTTGGCACGAAGACGAGAGATTTAAATTTCCAGGACAAAGTTACAAAAGTATGACATTCACCAAGTGATTCTTGGGGATCTAGAATCCCCAACAGTTTTGTCTAGGCAAAATAACATTAGGTATTTGAATCACAGTGATTTAGTTGAGGTCAATTTTTTAATGAAAAAATAAATGGTCTTTACTGCTATTTAATTGAAGAGTAACAATTCTCACTAGAGTGAAATCAGGAGTGACACTACCAGAGGAAATGAAATACGAGATTGAAACGTAGCACTTTCAAGATATGTGTTGCTTTATTCATATTGATTCAAAATGAATGGAATATTTCTGAAGCCCAGTAAATTCTGTGTCTAGGAAAGATAAGTACTACTTATATACGGCTTCGTTATTGAGTAGGATAAATTTATGTGCTTTGTTATTTAATGCATTTTGTCTCCTTTTATTTTAATGTCATGTTAATTTGTGTCCACCTTTCAAACACAGCAATGACTATTTTTTTACATCAGACAAAATCGAACTACTGTAAACAAAAGACATACCTATTATTAGCGTATGCTAGTTTTCATTATATTTTCCAAATGAATAAATTTAGCGAACGTGAGAAAGCACTAAAAAGACCTAACGTGCAACTCGAATTGGAAAGTTCGGACAGAGAAATTACGCTAACTTAGAATTAAGGGTTGTATTAACTTAATAAAAATCTCAAGTCTTACT
Source organism: Schistosoma rodhaini (assembly GCA_944470415.2). Classification (NCBI taxonomy): domain Eukaryota; kingdom Metazoa; phylum Platyhelminthes; class Trematoda; order Strigeidida; family Schistosomatidae; genus Schistosoma; species Schistosoma rodhaini. The sequence continues at coordinate 15,585,704 of OX104037.1, forward strand.
TTAAAATCTCTCGACATGAAACAAAGGATTTCGGCAAACTGTTGGTATTTGTTTTGAGGTTATAACTAACATCAACGATCTAGGAATATTTCAAGAAATCAAATACAATGAAGTAGTCAGAACAGGTAAGTCTGGTCATGACGATATGTATGCGAAGGTCTGTAGTTCACGTTAAATTACCTTCAAAAGATCCATGTTTAGTTGCTTGTTTGGAAAAGCGCTGAAGACAAGATAAACTAGATTAGAAATATCTCAAGTAGTAGTTAAAAGGAAATTGGTTTATCCCCTTTCCCTCATATATAAAACAACTTTTTGATATTCCACTATTATTGTGGAATTAATATAGCATATGGTTTGGTTGGAAATTTGGAATATGTGCCAACACGCAAACAATGTTAGATTCCTGTGCCAGAAATACAGTAGACGACCGACAATTAAGTCTGGTACTATGAAATTATCAGCTAGGATAAATACCAGTTAACTAACGCCAATGATTAAAAGGTATTAAGGTTTTGGCACACATACAACTAGATTGTGCAAATAAACCACACTCCATACGAATATTTATTGATAGACCAGGTACACCAGAATACTAACCTCAATAAGCTGAGTATTATACAGATATTCTGAACAACCGAATGCTTCATCATGATAGTCTTCCGAATACTGGGCACTGACTTCACCCCAGGAGCCTACATTCTCGTGAAAAGTTCAATCACATACCACCAGCAGGCGTTTTTGACAACTTTTCTGAAGTCAAACTGTCTGATTTTACAACTGTCATTACAATTCTTGTTCGTCCAGCAAACTCTGTTGAAAGGCCGCCAAATGTCCCTGTGACCTAGGAAGCTACCCCAAGTAGGTCATTCGGCCATTTTCAGTATGATTAATTTTGACACCCTCTGTGTTTTTTTAACAATTCACTGATCGAAACGTGTAAACCAAATATGTCTATTTTTTATTCGTAAAATGTAGACTTTATGGATAGTCTCTCTGTGTACTGTGAAGTGACCAAGCTTTAACTTACTTACGACTGTTACCCCTCGTCGAGGAGCGTAGGCCGCTCACCAGCATTCTCCATCCAACTCTGTCTTCGGCGATCCTTTCCAGTTCTTTCCAGTTGTTATTCATCCTTTTCATATTCGCTTCAATCTCCCGGCGTAATGTGTTCTTTGATCTTCCTCTTTTCCGCTTCCCTTCCGGATTCCAACTTAGGGATTGAGTCGTGATGCACATTGGTGATTTCCTTAATGTATGTCCCATCTACTTCCAACGTCTTTCTCTAAATTCCTCTTCAGCTAGAAACTTGTTTGTCCTCTCACATAAAACGCTGTTGCTGATAGTATCCGGCCAATGGATGTTCAGTATTTTGCGTAGACAAGTGTTTTTAAATACTTGTACCTTCCTGATGATGGTTGCAGTAGTTCTCCACGTTTCAGCTCCATACAGTAGGAGTGTCTCGACTTTCGTATTAAAGATTCTGACCTTGAATTTAGTTGACAGTTGTTTTGAGTTCCATATGTTCTTCAATTGTAGAAATGCTGCCCTTGTTTTGTCAATCCTCGCCTTTACATCTGCATCAGATCCTCCTTGTTCATCAACACTAGTATGTACACGTCGAAAATCAGCTCCTCCACTACATCGGTTGTATTAAACTGTGTTCATAAACTTGTGTTCTCTCTACCTCTGGAAGAGGTGGAAACATTCACATACATGGGAAGCATCGTTGATTAACAAGGAGGATCGGATGCAGATGTAAAGGCGAGGATTGACAAAACAAGGGCAGCATTTCTACAATTGAAGAACATATGGAACTTGCAGTATTGGTTGTTATGTTAAGCCCATATACTTTATTCCAGTTGCTGGCCAAGCCAATTCACCTACACATTGAGTCATATTTTGATCTTGTTAATTATTCGCTTATTAACCTTGACTACTTTTTATATTGGCGTATGTGCATGCACACTTCGTATCTTATCCATCACATGTCTGTCATTCATTTTTGTCCGACTATAAATATCGATTAACGCTTGCTTAAATCGGGTTGGCTTCCCAGCCATCTCCACTACGCATCATCTTTGCTTCGCCCGCTTACATTTGCTCATGTGCCTACAACTTTCTGGTCTGCATCATTTATCAATAAAAATGTAGTTGCCGCTTCCTTATGCCTTCTGATTTTACACACCGTTAAGATTGGTATAATAACGGTTATCGAAGTGAACTATTATCGAAGCACGGCACTACAAACTCAAAACAACTGTCAACTAAATTCAAGGTCAGAATCTTTAATACGAAAGTCGAGACACTCCTACTGTATGGAGCTGAAACGTGGAGAACTACTGCAACCATCATCAGGAAGGTACAAGTATTTAAAAACACTTGTCTACGCAAAATACTGAACATCCATTGGCCGGATACTATCAGCAACAGCGTTTTATGTGAGAGGACAAACAAGATTCTAGCTGAAGAGGAATTTAGAGAAAGACGTTGGAAGTAGATGGGACATACATTAAGGAAATCACCAATGTGCATCACGACTCAATCCCTAAGTTGGAATCCGGAAGGGAAGCGGAAAAGAGGAAGATCAAAGAACACATTACGCCGGGAGATTGAAGCGAATATGAAAAGGATGAATAACAACTGGAAAGAACTGGAAAGCATTGGCGACTTACTGCCACTAGAGGCGGAAGCCCTTTAAGCGGAAGCTTCTTATATTTCATCCAGAACCATTTTGAACCATTTAACTATTTTCTTTATTAGCAATTTAAAGCGGTAAAAGTTAAATAAGAAGGTCATCAGCTGCAAGCGTATTTAGCTATGAGAAATGGTATATCATTTTGGCCGGTTAACTATCAGTACAGATTTTTTGGATAATACCAATTTTGTGGGTGACTGCGTATGTTTATTTCTATATTAAAGCCAAGTGTGATGATCCAGCGATGACTAGGGTTATGATTGTCTTAGGATCTGGTAATGTTTATTTATACTTTATGTTAGGTGGACACACTGCTGAAATGCTGTCATATACTTCTGTATTGGCTTGTAAATATCAGCCACGTTTATACGTCATCGCGGCGACTGACTCTATGAGTGAACAGAAGGTCTTGGATTTAGAGAACAAGTGTGCTACTAAAGTTAGTTTCAGTTTGGTATAACAAATCTCTAGTTCAACATAAAGCGCATACCAAGGGCTCGAGAAGTAAAACAGTCATATGCCAGCAGCATCTTCAGTACCTTAGTGTCTTGTTTATTTGCGTTCCCCATCGTCACTATTTTTAGGGCGAAATTGGTGAGCTACGGAAACTTTTATTAACATTTACACATAATGGTCAATATAGAATGATAGTTTAACAAAGCGCTAGAGCGAGATCCTTACCACTAGAGTAACTTATTCTTTGGTATAACTATTTGTTACCGGAAAGGATCGAGAACATGTACTTATCAAGTTCCTAGGTCATTGATTTGCCATGAGTAGCTACAGTGCTTACCACGTTTAGCGTAAATTAATATGCTTTTGCCGAAAGGCACCTTTAATCATTGCTTAAAGTGTGGTGTTGTACTTAACGCCACATCTATTCACTTCATACCTCGCAAATTTACAGCTTTTTGTGTAATGTCTATCTTATAAACACCACTTATTAGTTGTTTCACCTTAGATATGATGGTGCTCAAAAAATGACTTGACCGTGTTTCCAAATCAACACACAGAAACTTTGGAAAGACAAGTGTAAACATCCAATAAAAAGAGCCATTGATTTTGTATGAAGGATAAATGTTTGCAGAGACATCTAATTGCTACTTTATTCTAGGGTGTTTGTATAAGATTAAAAACAGTTTTTCGTGCTGCAAATGACTAAGAATACTGTCCAAGCGAATTCGTAAGCTCCTTTGAAGTTTAGAGTTGACATAAATTGTTTAAAAGCTCGATGTGTGTAAACTGTTTCATCTCTTCTACTTTTGACATTTTTATCCCCCCTCATAAATTTTCAGTAAACAGATGTTTATCATCGTAATTTTGTTGACTAAATTCTTCAATATTAGTACTCCAGTCAACACTATGTGGAATCCTTTTTTTTAGTAGCTCAGTAAAGAAATTCCGCTATGTCTTTTGTAGTAGATTAAAAAATTCGACTACCAAATGTTCGTTTAGCAATGTTTGACACTTAGTTTTCTACATTTTAGTCGTTTAGTAAAAAGCGCTATTGTATCCGGTTAATTAAAAAAAAACCAAAATGAATAATGTAGTTGGATTTTTGATTGTGCTCAACAGATCTCAGCCACCCTGCTCTCTTGTCTCACCATAATCGAGCAACGAATTAAAGATAGATGTGACTGATGGATGACAACCTATATATCAGATTTACAGGGAAGCCAAATTACCATGGGCAATCTAGTGTACATCCATCAATGAATAATGAGTAATCCGATTTTCGATTTTGTAAACTGTTGATATAAGCTAATACGTTCAGTCAGATATTACTCAATGTTATAAAATTTTGTTATCAGTTCTTTCGTACTATTCTGTCTTTTGTTCACTGATTCCGGTGTACGAAGACCTCTAGTATCGAATTTTTCAGCGTATATATCCTCTTCAAACTGGTACTTTCCGTTGTATATGTTTTTATTGTTTATAAGACTATTATCAACTCATTTATGCACTCAACCCTAATACAATCCATATCTCACGTAGATTTTGTGTAATGGTCCTGGGACATGTATCCCCATATGCTTCGTGGCTATTTTACTTCACGTAAGATAAATATAATGATTTAATGTATTATCAGTTAATAATTATGACACGTCTTAATGAAATTCATATTTCATGTCTCTGATTGTCGTATTACATCCAGTACTTGAGCTTACTTCCCATCCATGTACTTTGGGTTTTTATATTAAATCAAAAAAGTTTGACTATTACAAGTAACTTTAAATCACTTTAATGATTGTCTGTAACATACAATTGTTATTTCTTGGATCTCTACGTTATTATCCACTGTAATGATTTGTAGTGTTGATGATTACAGTAAATGGTTCTGAGTACCTTACAAAAATACCCGTATCACGCGGATCTGATCATCTTGATAACTAGTTTAAACAACCTTCATAGCCCTGTTACTACTTTCCTCCAAATGTCTTGGTATGGCCGACGGTGAGAAGAGTCCTCCTTCTCTCTCAAAATACTCTCACATGGCCACGCGTATACAGCCACTACCAGTAAAGTCCTACTCACTGCCTTCTCGCGTCAGGGGTGTTGTTTACGAAATTGAGAGGATGAAAAGCTAATGTCCGGCGTTTTAACCTGGTTAGTCGATATGGAAGATCCACCTAGGAGAGTTGGGAAATCTTGATTCCAAACCAATGGTGCACATGAGCTCCATGGTCCTGAGAGAACAAGGGGTGTTTGAACCTATTGTTAGTCACTGGCTCCCATGGGACTGCATCTCCTGACGTTGTTCCACCGCCTTTTGGATTAGGCCTCTAGGTGAAAGGCTCAAGGAGTGGCCCCCTAAGAAGACTATGTGCTTCAGTTTGGGTACGTGAGCAATATTCCAGCCCTCACACAAATCGAATGACAAAATGTGGCGCATACATATTCGGTGCCCCCTTGTACTAATGTCTATGCGTTTAAATAAATGAATAAACTGTCGCGGGTTTGGTTATTCAAAATAATGGAGCTTAATCAAGTGATATAACAGTCCCAGGCATTTGACAAGATGTTACTGTGTAAAACCTAATCATTCACGAGCAACAAACCTCTACTCTTTTGAAATAAGAAATATTTAGTTTCTACCAAGTTTTTCTCATAAAACCTAGTTAACTAGTACAGTGTTCTTGTTCGTGTGCATTCTAATTACTTTTGATGTTGGCATGTCATCCTTTAAACAAGGGATGTGGTCTTCAAGAGGAGGACATTATGCGCTCTTGTTTTCCTAATTTTTGCACTTTCACCCTACTGTGAAAAGTTTTAAAATCGGAACTTTACACTGAATTCATTATCGCCCATAAAATTTATGTGGTAAAAAATACTTAGGTAGGTTGCGCATGATGTCCGTCTTTTCTTCTTTTTTAATCAGAAAAGTTTCGCCCACATAGGTTTACTTTTGTAGGATTGTAAGTTTGAATAAGGAGATTTGGAGATGATACTTACATTTTTAGTTCTTAGCAATAAACTGTTCCTACGTGGAACCATTAACTAAAATCCAACTGGGAACTCTGGATTTTCATACCTTATTAAAAGCCAAAATTGTTACTTGGTGGTATCCATCCGTCTAATTTTCACAGACTATATAAACTGAGTTATATTCTGAAAACTGATTTAGTGAATCCAGTCAAATAACCATACTGTAGTTCAGAACCCTTAGTCTGGAATTATATTTATTAAATAGGATAAGTGTTATTTACTTCCTAATAGTTTTACTAGGGTATTTGTCAAACAGATCTAGAAATGTAGTATCACGAAATACTTAATCACTTAAAATTTTATCATGCTAAAAGCACACAGAATAAGATTTTAAAAAGAAACTGGAAAATACAATGATACTATTTTGTGTTACTGTAGTCATTACTTCGTTTGTTTACTTTCTCCATCGATAACTTGATGATTAGAGTGTCACTTGGTAGAGTAGCGACGTATTGACAGGCTTCTCATGAACTGTCATATCCACACTATTAAAGGAACCACTATAAACTCAGGGTTTCAAACATTTCAGTTTTTCCCACGTTTAATACACTGATCGTTGAAGAAATTATTTAATTTGTTTGTATGATTATATATTATTTGCTGCTTTTCTCTTTTTGTCATTAACAGATACTGAGAATTCATTCAACTCTAATAATTTTTGTTGAAAGTATTTGCCGTACCAAAACTTTATCATTATCTGGGAAAATTTTATATTATACTCGTTTAGTAGATGTAATTGTTCAGTGGCCAGAATTGAAGACAAAATATCCAAGATCAATATACTTAGGACTTTTATCATAAACTACTGCATCCAATCATTCTTGTAATCTGACTTGTATCCAGAGGACTTCCCTTTTTATATTTATATGTGTTTTTTTTGTTCAATGTGATCATTTTTTAAGATTTGAAATACATTTTACATTTGGTTAAAATGATTATCACTGTTAGATCCAAAACGGGAAATCGTTGTACACCTGAAAATCAACTATTTTATTTCAGAAACGATAATTAAAGTTTCTACACGTCTTGCTATTAGTTCACGTCAAATAAAGTCCACCGTCCCAAGTATAAGAACGTTAGTAAATGGATACAAATGCTTAATTAAACAAGATGATGACTCTTTTAAACGATGGGAGTAGATCTTAAAAACTGGTATTAAGTAAGTAATGTGACTGACAATAATTTGGAAACAGCTAATAGATTCACTAAAAAAGTTTGAACAAAAGGGTTTTATTTCGAAACAATTGTCTAAAGTGTTGAAGCACGTAGAGAAAATAACGTCAAAGCTATATAGTCTGGCTAAAATACATGAAAATGTCTTGGCTCTTTAACCTGTTTTGGATATGAGTAATTTCACCTATGATGCTACAGTTAAGCGGTTGTATGAGTCTAAAAAATGTTGTGATCGTGTAAATGGCTCCCTTGGACTTGCTGATAATGTCAAAAATAACTTCGTTATATCATTAAGTGTGACGTTTCTATTAACTAAATCACTCCTGGAGACGGAATTTTATTTACACTGAACTAATAGCGAAAAAGAAACTTTAATCCTTTTTTTGAGATGAACAACAACCTATTTTCCTTAGCCTGTTCAGTCAGTTATCGGGTAATGCTTTCTTTTCTAAGATATTTCCAGTTACGGCTCATTGACTAGTTCCGTTTTCGACTTATCAACTCAGTCACTATTGACGTCAGAGTTCTATTAAACCAGTTTTTCACCAGAACAATATCCATTTCAAAAGGAGAATTGTAACACCTACTAGTATTACCATGAAGTAATTCATTATAGGTACAAGCTAATAAAATGAAAGCTGTTACATAAAGCAGATTGTCCGATGTTCATTTTTGTGTTAAAAATTTACAAAGTATAGGCCGCACCCCAGCTAAAACAAATGACGTCTTTTACATATCAAGCTTTAATGAATTCGTACATTAAGGAACGGTACATTTTGAGATCGAGAAGTGTAAGTCATCTGCTGCTTAGTAGAGAATATCTTATTTTTCAAAAGATCTTTTAGTATCAATCTGACTTAGCGTTTAGATCATTAATTCTGTTACATAATTTGTTACTAGTTGATCACACCGTGTAATTGTGAAGCATCTATTGATTAGCACCATTTCTAACCCTTTAACAATCAAAACATGTTCAAAACCCTTGCCATAGCACAAACTTCATCCTGTTTATGGAAAACTTTTTATTTAACAAATTTATTCCCTATCCACAAAAGATTAAAAATACCTAGAATCACTTTGGCTGGTTTGTATGAATAATTCATCTAATTACTTGTAATTATCAGTAAGCCTAGTTATATTTGATAAAACTCTGAAACAAAAAGCTAGTCCAAACAACTTTTGTGGACTGGTTTAAAATAATTTTATATACAAGTTTAAAAATTCATTGGGGAATTGTGAAATTTAATTTTAACTTTATTTCTGAAACAGAAATGAGTTTTATTTCCAAATGAAAAATTGAAATAAATAGATAGATATATGAAGAATGCATATTTCTAAGTTTTCCACTAACCGAGTATGCTCAATTAATCGCTATTTGTTTATGATATCACCTGGAAAACACTTTAAAATTACGCGGCACTGGGTGCCGGTTCTGTTCACAAGCCTCCCATACAAATAATAACTCCCAGCTTACCAGTGACTAACTTCAAGAAGAATTCCTAGCTCTAGTGTGAAGTTCAGCTATGAATTTAAGATGAATATTGTTAGTTACAGTTGATGACTTTCATGTAATATTGCTGATTAACTGAATGTGCAGGTATGAATTATTGGGTTTCAACTCAAATGTCTAGAGACACTACGAGAACTGTGCCTCACTTTCATTTCCTAGCATTATCTGGGATATGAACTGCTGAGTATTCTCAAAGTTGGTACGAAGCGACTGTTTTCTAGTTCCCACTATATCTCTAGCCAAATTCAGCTCGTGATATGAAACATCTCCGTACATTACAAACCTTCCACCATAATATGATCCCTATAGATAAATTGCAGTAATTTTGCGAACATAGTGGCTTGAGTCAAGTATCCTTTTGTTACCTGCATATCTGTTATGCGCAAACATTCTATATATTGTATTATTTAAATATTCATCTTATAAATTAGTTATACTTTAGGCACTGAATAACAAATGCGTTCCTTCCTGTCTGGGGCTCGCCAGCTGGGTCTACCTTAATCCCAGTGTTAATGTCCACACTGAGACTCAAACTCATTACTTATCACTTCCGACATAAGGTTATACATTAGATTACTCAGTCACAATAGCTACCAACTTATATTACATGGATTTCATTGTTAGCCACTACAAAAAATACAGTTAATCTTCAAAAGTGGGCAATATCAAGGGACGTATTACAAAGAAAGACCCCCCAAATATAGTCTCGTATATCAGTAAAAAACGCAGATAACTAGGCATAAACCTGTGAACCAAGTAAACAAATACTACATACTTTTCGGAAGAAAACCTTTAAAATGCCTCCAAATAAAGATTATTCGATATAAATATAGTATACTTTACATAGTATCTAAATTACAATTGCTTATGTCATCAATTATATATGAAGCATTACCGGGACCACAAATAAAATGACTAACAATCTCAATTAACAGGTCAGTATACACAGGTATTGGGTGACTGTATGGACTAAATACTTAATTATTTAACAGCCAGTTTTAGGAAATTTCAAATAAGTCCAACAAATAGTTTAATAACCAGGGACGATTAGTTATTATTTTCAAGAGTTGGGTAGTTAGGAAAACCTTACATTGTAGTAAATAATCTGGACTACTTGTTGTATGCAACTGTAAATTATAACAACACTTGAGAAGTCAGCTGATGGATTAATTAAAATAAAACACATCAAATAAAGACGGTAATCACATTAGAATGTAAGACACATGAACAATAAATCAATGTCGGCGGTAGGGTAACAAGAGAATAAATAATTGAATTCAATACTATACTCGTAAAAATATAACATGGTTCGCAAAAAAACTAAATGTTTGCTTAGCTTGTTTTTATATACAGTACAAACATGCTGTCATTATTTGTAGCTTGATCGGTGTTCCAAAGCGTGGCACTTAACATTGTGATCCATTCTATTTATGGGTTTACCTTCAGAAGATAAACTACATTTTTTGACATTCATAGTTTGGTTTATGCTAATTATGTTGACAGATATAAGTAGTGTGTAACATAGATCAGAAGTGGAACTCCTGGCAAAAAAGGTTGAAAAGATTGAACTTAAGAAAACAGAAAGGAGAACATGAAGGAATTGAGAATTGGGAGATTCATGAAGAATGTAAAAGACAACTGACGAAAAATATGTAAATGAAGTAATATATTATGTATGATTTTCATAATTTAAGAAGGCAATCTTTCATATTTGGGTATATGTAATAATCAGAAGTATTTGAATTATAGTATAAACTAGTTAACCCAGTAATAACGCAACTTAATCAAGAAGTATTAGATGAACACAAACAAATGTACTGTATTTGGAATTCAAAATCAAAACAGTCATCATTACAAACAAATCATTGGTTCATATAAACACCACAGTATACCGTTATAACTTGTGGTCGAGTGGATGCTCTGTTAATGTATGACGTGATAAGACCGCCAATCAGAGAGTAGCGAATTATCGATTAGAACAATGACACACGAAAACCATACGAGTAGTTTAGAGTACTTGTTGGTCCTGCTTCTGCCAGCCAGTTAAGTTCAGAACATCCTCTGTGGTATGAATCATTGTATTTCAAACATACTGAGTTTATGTACCAAACAGACTGACTACATCGTACCAATAAAATAGAAAATAACATTTGTACAAGATTTAGCCAAATATGGCTGTGAATATGGGAGGCAGTAATTAATAGACTAGGGATAACTCAAGAATGGTAAATCGTATAATAATAGTTTATAGTTCAAAATAAATCTCACGATAATGGAAACATGAATACGAATAGTTTAGTTATTTAACAATTATACGATAAAAATATATGCATAATATTGGTTCATAAATAGATCGCAAAGTTACCAATCCGTATTGATGTCAGGACATAACATATACCTATCAAGTCTTCATGCCCCCAAATGCCCTGTTACGGCTGAGAGTGGTGAGAGTCCGCTCTACCTCTCGAAATGCTTTCACATGGCCACGCGTATAAAGCTTCTGTCAGGGAAGTCGTAGTCATTGCCTTTTCGCGTCACGGGTGTTGTTTACGAAATTGAGAGGATGAAAAGCGAATTTCCGGCGCTTTAACCGGGTTGGTGGACATGGAAAGTTCACCTAGGGGATTTGGAAAACCCTGATTCCAAACCAATGGTGCACATGGGCTCCAGTATCCTGAGGGAACAAATGGCGTATGAACCAGTTATTGGTCATCGGCTACCATGGGACTGCATCTCCTAACGATGCTCCACTGCCTTGTGGATCAGATCTTTAGGTCAAAGGCTCTGAGTGTGGCCCCCTAAGAAAACCACCTGCTTCAGTTTGGGCACCTGGGCAGTATTACAGCCCTCACACAAATGGAATGAGATTTGTGCGGCGCATATGTATCTGGTGCTTCCTTGTACCAATATTTATGTGTTTAAATAATAATAATCAAATCTTCATCCATTCCAGTAGAATTAGTTTGAAATATAATGTTTCTATGCTAATAATGAGTTTTTAATTAGCCAATCCAAAAATAACCAAAAAAAAGATAACTTTCTGGCCTTAATACTTTGGGGATTAAAGATTTAAAAAAATCTATTAATAACTAATTATTTTAGAAGACAATTAAAGAAATTTGTTGTTGTTAGTTTGTTTATTTACTGAACATCATTTATTGAATACAAGTTAAACTAATGAATTATTCAAATAACACTTCTTTATTCAAAAAAAATAAGAAAACTGTTGCTAGATAGTGATATAAATGAAACAAGGAAACAATCATATACCTTATTAACATTACATTTGAAATAAAAAAGAAATACATTCATATATGCACAATTAATGATTATTTAGCGTGCTCATCAGTTTGTGAAATAGATAACAATGTGTCTACATAGTATATTCATTCATTATAACTACTCTTTTTTTTTGTTTTCGGGTTATTTAGTTCATGGGAAGAAAAGTTTGTTTTCACCAGATGATTAAAAAACAAAACAAATGATAGGGTGGGTTAATTGCTTAGTTGTTTTTTCGATTAGATATAATGATTATCATTATATTAGGGATATGCGACTGTTGGTATGATTACTGTCGTTTCATTAGTAATACTGTAGATAGATTTTATAAAATTCAATATGTTTAAATCAACAGATGGCTAAAACTCAGAAGGTAATATATATCTATACTTCATTTGAATAATTGAGACTTATGAAAATGTAGAAAATATACAAATCATACATTTGGGAGAAAAGTTACTCATCTAAGCAAAGAAATGGTAACAGGAATAAAGCTATAAATAATTAATGAACACTTAAATTAAAATGAACACTATGCAGTATCAGTCAAAGTTTCCCTGATTCTGAAATACCATGTATATATATATGTATATATCCCTGTAAAACTTAGGGAGTTGATATTCTATGTTTTATCTAACACAATAGTCAGAGTTATTAATACTGAACTATTTGGGTCACCATTAAGTACCAGTGGAAATATGAGTTTAACATTGACCGGTTATTATATGATAATACAAATTTGAATACAAGGAAAAAACATCATTTTACACAAAATTGCTTGTGTTTGTTGCTAATACGTGTCAACTTACAAAATATGTAAGTGATAAGGTTTTTCATTCATTGCCTTCAGTTATTTTGCGGCAAACAAAGTAGGTCACTATGTTTGATCAAATAGGCTAACAACTATAATATAACTTGATCACTAGAATTCGATCACCACTAACGAAAAGACAAAAATTGATATTGATCAATACTTAGTGATAAGTCAATACAAGGTATTTTAAAATATAAATGCACATATGAAAAACATATTTAACGGTAATCATTAATTCTTCACTCACAGTCCTATCACTTAGTTCAACCAATCCATTCTTTTATTGAATTAAATTGAAATTTGAACAATCTTAACATTAGTTTACTAAGATTATGTCACATTAGTAAATAACAAAATGGTAATTATAAGCGAAGATGGATAGTGGCTAGTAGTGGAATCCAGGATGTGTGTTTCGTACTATTTCTGACTCGTCAGCCGGATGTACCTACATCTCAGAGTTGGTGTTCATTCTGGGACTCAAACCCAGTACCTTTCGCTTCAAACGTCATCGCGTTATCCAAATAGGACGAAACGCGAGTCCTGGATTCCACTACTAACCACTATCTATATTTGCTTATAACGCTTGTTAATTCAGACGAAATCGAGGCAATACGCACAGTATGCATATATGTCAATAAGAGACTGATTAATTGCAGTCCTAAAAATCAATGGGAAGCTTCAAACAAACAATACCAAGTGAATTCACAAAATGTTAATGTTACCAAATCATGTTTACTGAATGAAAATGAATGAATTTATCAATATTATTAAGGTTTTCAAAACTTAACATAAAGGATAATCAAAAAGACCAAAGTTATTTGGGTTTTCTTTTTGGATATACAGTTTGATCAGAAGTACGAATAGTGATAATCATATCTGAATGAACATTTACAGATAGAATAACTATATTCTAAGTGTTGTTAAATTTTTCCAACTAAATTCCATCAGATGTTTGTAAAATACTCAAAAGAATAAAACAAAACATTTGAGCACTTTTTGTTATTGATGTGTGGGCGAGAATGATAATGATTGGTTGTTTTGCTGAGTCAGACATGTAGATAGTGTAACAGGTGTTATATGTGTTATATATTCCCCTATCCTGATTATTATTGATTGACTGTTCCTTGTTGTCGGATTTTGGTGTGAAAATACCTTGACGTTCTAGTCCGGCTAACCTCGTGTTCTTGATTTGAGTTGTGTTGAAGTCCTGTAGAATAGACACTGGGAGGGGGAATCTAGTGCAGATATTCGTCTAAGATAAATTAACGTCTGACATACGTGTAAAAAGTAAAAAAGACTGTTATAACAAGAAACCCTAGCGTGATAACAAGTATCCTACCGTTTTCAACAGTTATAGACTAATGTACAAGTAATTTATATTGTGAAAAATAAATCGACAGTTTTCGCTCAGTAAACAAAATTTTCTATTTTTTGTTGCCTACATCATAAGGGAATAGTGGAGAAGGAAGAGAAAGAAAATAAGTTAAACAGTTAAATATGATCTTGTTATTTTGTGCTTTATTATTTAATATTTACTTAAAACAAACAAGATCAAATTTCATTTTTGTTTTGTGATATAAGTTTCTAATATAAAATTGCTGATTTTCATTTTCATTTATTCCATAGTTCAGTTATTATTATTATTTCAAAATGTACTTTTGTGGTATTGTGATGTGGGTTGCATATATCAGCGTAAGTAGTATATGATAATAGTCAGTCATTGAATGTATTTCAATAGAAGATCGATAAAGAAAGAACAGGAACGAAACGCAATTGGTATAAAAATGCATGAACAATAATAATCGGAGCCGATAGAGTAATATTTGCAGAAGGAACGGTCAAAGTTGAGAAAATTGATTGATAGTTTGTAAATTAACTAACGCTATGGCGTTTGAAGCGAAAGGTACTGGGTTCTGGTCTCAGAGTGAACATCAACTGTGAGATGCAGGTACATCCAACTGACGAGTCAGAAATAGGACGAAACGTGCGTCATCGATTTCACTACTAGCCACTATCCATCTTTGCTTATAATGCTTGTGAATTAAGGCTATATTAAGACAATACGCACAGTATGCACATATGCCAATAAGAGACTGATCAGTTGCAGTCCTAAACATTAATGGGAAGATTGAAACAAAAAATAGTAGGTGTAATTACTGTATGGTTATGATATTTTACTGAGATACCCTGTAATTTTGTACTTAAATACATTCGATCGTTCCCACTCATGTTCTTGTTCACTACAATATTACTTAATTAATACGCTGTTAATAATACACTGTATTTGTTTGTTTATTTTGAAAAACGTATTTTTGGAAACTACAAATCATCCCCATGTTTAATAAGCTAGTTCAAAAGATATCTTCCAATTTCATTAGTAAATTTTATATTACAGTCCAAAATTCCCGTATCACCACAGTAATGATGTTCATATTGAGAATAGAATCCAATATTTATGATATCAATGAATTATCGATTCAATTATTGAGTTCATATGGGTACTAACATTTCAGCATTCATAGACCTTTGTGTTTCCCAATTGATAATACTCAAGAGTGAACTTAGATCAGTCTTTTTTGGAATATGGGTACTATCAATAACAATAAATTGATAATAGCTACAAATCTGTCATGAAAAGTTTATTGAGAAAATTGAAGAAAAAAAAAACAGAACAGAAAGGAAATTTTTACTACTTTTATTCTAACAAATTTTGTTTGTCCAAAAGTCACGTTGGTATATGAGGATAAAATCCTCTACAAAATTCCGGATGTATATATATATATATATATATATATATATATATATATATGGGTATATTTTATGTGTTTACACATTTAGATACTTGTATACTCACAAAGATACCCAGTCTCAAACTATACCATTATGATCATAGACATAAAAATCTGTACGTGTGTGTACGTGGTTGTGCACATATGTCAATGTGTACACAATATACATATATACAAGTTCAACATACTATTAAATCCTTTTACAATAACTAATACTACTAACATGAACACTATTGATACTACTATTACTATTTGTAGAAAAAGCCCAATATTGTTCTACTTTGTGGTTTCCGGTAACCTGTTATTTACAAAATAAATTCTAAGGAAATCAGTATTGGACATAAAAATATAATATTACATTATTTTATAATAGTTCTCTTCTTATATAGAATATATAAAATATAGATAGAATGTATAAATATGGATTTGATTATTATTATTAATCTACACAGGAAGAGTAAGATGTTACTAATACCCTTGTTGTGGATAGACGTTTGTGTTTCTTGTAACATAAAAAGAGTGCATCTAAACATAATCAAAATGAACTAATCAATGATTGAGTATTATCTACATACAAAAAAAAATCAGCCAGTAAATAGAAAATGAAGAAAAATGTGAAACATAAACTTATTTTTTCATTCCAGTGGTATGAATGGTACAAAGATTTAGGTGACTTTTGTATAACATTTTTTATTAAACTCTTAATAACATTATACAACAAATTAGCTTCAATTGGAGAGCGCATGTGAACTAGAATACTCTGTTTATATTAGATTATTCTTGTTTTGAAACTCCTTAATAGGGTATATTGTAAAGTAAGCTAAACTGACAGTGAAGCTTTAACTAAATGATTATGGCGGCAAAAGACTATATAATATTACAAAAAATGGCTGAATTAGCTAAATTTATGCTATTATATACTGACTCTGTTGTTTTAGTGACATCAGATTTGACCTGCTATATCTAAATATTCGGAGTTCCATCTTGTGTGAACCCATAGATATCAGCTGTTAGCTCACACATTTAGATAAAATTCAACTATATATGCCGTGAAGCTTACATTATATAAGACAGAATACTCAACACTATCCACTTGATTTTCTCTTCCAAACTTGTCCTCAATAGACAGCGTAGTGATCAGAAATTGTTTTGAACTATTCAAGAAAATTGTTCCAAAGTAGGCAAATAATTAAGAACAGAATAACTCACAATTTACCGAGCGGAATTAGAAATAAATAAGTAGAGTAAGTATATTGACGTGCTTTATTACTATCTAAAAACTGTTTAAAGCGCAATGAATTAACGTTTCAGGGTCTAAAACTGACAGCATGAATGGAATTACTCATGTTGAAACTATAACGATGATTGGTAATCAATATCATTTTCCTTAGTCTTCAGCGTCGATTAAATTGAATGTATTAAATTACAGTACACTAGCTAATACAAGTAATTTAACGTAGTGGTTCATTTTGTTTGATGTTTGCTGTTTGAAGGCAGTTAGTAGGAAGCCCTGGACCAATGTTTCGGGTTAATTGGATCAAGTTTACAAAGTTTATCTGAATTCTTGAGAAAATCAATGCTCCCTGTAGATTTTGAATCTGTTTCACTTAATTCTACAAAAATATTACCACTAATTTACCCTTTCAACCAAATAACATATTAAGGATACATCGATAATCTTGAAATGTTTCATCTTGAGAGTTTATCACTAGATCTTTTGAACCATTCTGCATTCTTATTTCCTATGACGCTAAACTCTGCTATTTGTATCTTAATCGTCCAAAGATAACACAATCTCTGTAAACTCTGATATTTTGGAGTTGGAATCATGTTGGATTTATAAGTGCAAACATCCGTGAAGTTCATATTAGAAAGAAGCAACCGTTCAATGTTTCTTAATATTCAAACAGATATTATTCTGTAGCAAAAAGTACTCACAAACACATGCAAATATTTTATTTCAATATGGTTGTAAATAAAAACAAAGGAACAGTTACATGATAACCTTTTTATCTTACTTACTAAGCATTTACCTTATTTTAGAGCTTCCTGAGCATCGTATTCTATATTATTATCCTTCAAAATTGTTTTAATGAAATTGTTTTTTTTCTTTTTTTTACTAATAAACAAGTATGTTCTCATAAATAAACAATTGAAATAGAGGAAAACAAACAAACAAACTTACAATCTGGTTATCTTATGAAAAGGAATAGAAACAACACTTAATACTTTTTATTTAGAATGTGAAGCATAATCTTTTTTAATATTATTAACTATCTCATTTCATTAGTCGTTTCCAGTTTATTTTCAATAACAAATTCGATCTTTTAATTAGAGAACATTAAATATATTTTGTTAATTGATAATCTTTTTATATATAGTTGAAATCATGAGTCAATTGAAGCTAGACCACCATCAAAAACTTGGAGGCACTGGACGTCCGTTTAATCCTATTGTGGAACTCCTCAGCTGTGCACATCCACGATCCCACCTCGCGAGATTCGAACCCAGGATCTATCAGTCTTGCTTCAATCGACTCATGATTTCAACTATATATAAAAATTACTAAAAAACTTCACGAACAACCCCACTGATAATCTTTTTGTTTAATTGTGAGTGAACTACTTAAATATCTACTGTATATATTAGTATTAATGCTTTGAAAAGTGATTAGAAAAAGCTACTTAAACGGGTTTAATCTCTTTTTTAAATAAAATAATTAAAATAGACTTTAGCATAATGATGATGATAATAATGATAATTCATAGGGGTATCTTAATCTAAATGGTTAATGTATGAAATTAAAGTTAGCTTAATTTCATTTTATTGAAACTTTGATTTTCTTAAAAATGTTTTATGGGTTAGATTTCATAAGGTTTTCATTTTAAAATGATATCATTGAAGTATCAATGAAAATAATGGAAAAAAGTAAACGGTTGTTTAACTTTTAAGACTCTTAAACAAAGTACACACACTACTATAGTTAGATGGTTTTGCTTCAGTTTAGTAGATTAAATATATTTTTCTGATCGTAACACTCGAAGTTTCTGGATATGATCTCAGTCTCATGTATGGGACACTAATGATAAGTATTATATTGTGTTATAGGGTATTCAATGGCTCTCCAGCTTGATGTTAGTTTACTACAAAACCTATCTTCAGATTATTCAATAATGTAGGCAAAATAAGATGATTCTAGTATGGGTTTTAAGATTTTTTTTCATGTTACTACTGTACTACAATGGAAGCATGGCTAATTTTAAGTTGATTAAAAGATTTTATTGTAAATATCTTGCTCCATTTAAAGATTTTATATGATTTGGTTACTTTCAAAATATGATCGCATGTCTATTTAGAAAAGAAAAATACATGAAATATAATAATTAGTCTACAATGCCTTAATATTCATTCTGATGGGTGGCCTGTGTTCCTCCATGAGGTGGTAACAGGCTTAAGTAAGTAAATATGTAAGTAAAGAGGCAGTTATAAATTTTTCTTTCCCTAGGAACATTACACCTACTTTTTATTTATTACGTCATTCATTGTTTCAACTCTTCCTCAAGTTTAATTACATCATTGTCATTTTCCTTCATTTCATAACTGACTGGTTTCAATTCATATCATTCTTTATTATCATTATTCTATTTTCTGTTGCTTCATTACATAATCATCTAATGTTTGTTAACTCCATGAGTTCTAATCGCCATTTCAATGTTCTGCAACTTTCCCTCCCGAACGTTATTTATTTATCAGGAACAAAAATGTTTTATGAGTTCATTCACTCTATTGAAATCTTCTCTATATCATGATACACATATTCATCTCTAATCACCTTTGTATAAATAATTATGTCAATATCTGTAATAACGTTGATTTTAAAACATTATAAGTTGTAAGCAGCTGATGAGAATCTAACGAAATAAAATGAAGTCATATTATTCTTCTTCACCAATCTTCGTTCTTGCTCCGTTTAGGATAATAATAATTTATTTATTTAAATACATAAATATTGGTACAAAGGGGCAACAGATATATATGCGTCGCACAAATCTCATTTGATTTGTGTGAGGGCTGTGATACAGTCCAGGTGCTCAAACTGAAGCCTAGAAAATAAAGGTTCAATACCATGTGATGCTGTTTATGTGTAAACTCATAAGAAGTCTCAAACTGGAATAAAACGGTCACTCATTACTTCAATACCTTCAAGTTTTCAACGTTTCCCTCATTAAAATCACTTCACAAGGAAAAGTCACTTCAAACTGTGTCATTATCATAGATACTGTTATGTTTAGTTCACCGAAATAATGGAAATACTTAAGATACTTTTGTCCCTTTTTATAATTTTGTTGTTACTACTTATTTACAAATAATGGAAGGTGGCTTTTCTTGAGTTACAAAATAACATTTAATACACCAAACTAAACAACTTCTATTCACTTTTATTATGTTGAGTTTAGAATTTCGAAGCATCACTTTTGCTTTTGAGAAAAAGGCAAATAGTTGAAAGTATTAAACTTCTTTTATGAAGTAAATTGACTTTGTCAATAATAAAATACTTTTGCATTTAGAATTGTAAGCAAACAATCATATGCTTTGTAAAATGATGTTTGTTTTCAGTAATAGAATTTAGAATCAGGTTATGCTTTGTATTTATATCAATCAAGAAATATAATTAACCAATGTGTCTTCTTTGTATTTTTGTTAAGCCAAGTATTACTTACTCACTTATGCATGTTACTCCTTATGCAAGAGCATAGGTCGTCTAACAACATTCTTCATCCAATCCTGTTATGGGCAATCCTTTCCAGTTGTTTCTTACTTACTTACTTACGCCTGTTACTCCCAATGGAGCATAGGCCGCCGACCAGCATTCTCCAACCCACTTTGTCCTGAGCCTTCCTTTCTAGTTCTGTCCAGTTTTTGTTCATTCTTCTCATGTCTGTCTCCATTTCTCGGCGTAATGTGTTCTTTGATCTTCCTCTTCTCCTTTGGCCTTCAGGATTAACCCTTTTGATGTCTACTTCCGATTCTTGACGAAGTATACTAATCACTAATCATTATCAAAAATACTTCTTAGGTATTTTCCTTTGGTGTGCAGAAACTCAAATTCACTTGTCACCAATCAGTTTTGTATTTAGAGATAAGTATTTTTAGGAATGACTATTTATCTGCCTTTTATTTTTATTTTTTTAGGTTGGCGAAATTCATCAGATAGATTTTCCTAAATACCTTGGAATTATTTCGATTTTAAACTCAGTACATTCGGTTAGATAGCTTATTAATTTGCATTTCAATGATAAGTTCACGAGTCTTAATGCCTTTCCAATGATTTCAATATGGCTATTCATACAGCCCATGAATATTCACTTTATTACTGAGCTGTAAGAGTTTAAATCAATTCAGCTTTTTAGTGACTTTTAATTCAAGTTTATTTCAGAATGGTCTTCGTATTATTAAACTAATCATAGTGCAGAAATACTGTTTATTTATTCATTGCATGTGTAATAATCAACTAAGTCTAGAACTAGGTATTTTTCGGCAGTTATTTAAGAACACAGTTTAGATACCTAAGAATTTCTTTGATTCTTTTGTTTTACTATTCAAGAGCTAAGTGACGACTACCGACACAAAAAAGTTCAGTTGAATGGTTATAATTAAACACAGAACAACTTGTCAGTAAATAATTTGTTTCCTTCTAGTAGGACTATCTCAAAGAACCAAATATATCTAAAAACATCCAAATGAGCTACATATTTTCTACATCATTCCAAATAAATTCCCGAGCAAAAATATAAAAAAAAGGTGTGAAAAGTAACAAAATAACATTGAACTGTTGTGTTGCACATGAGAAACAATACAAATTAACATTAAATTTCCATTAATTATTAACTATTTTTTACTGATTGAAAAAAATCAGAAATCAAAGTACGAGTAAAAGAAACACGAAAGTTTTAAGTGAAGTTTTGTTTTCTTAGCTAGATTGTTTAGTATTGGAGCTTTCATTGTTCTTCTGAACACCATCATCTCCACAAACGTTCACATGAAGCTTGTACTATTGATACTGTTCAGAAGAATAATGAAATCTCCAAGACCAAACCATCTAGCTCAGAAAACAAAACTCCATCTAAATCATCTACCTGAGCTACAAATCTTTCTCACCATCTCAAAATACCAAAGTTAATTTTCCATTGTGGTTCTATAAATTAAATTAATTACATTTTATATAGTGAGATAAGTGTCTTGAATATAGTTGGTGCCAATAAATTATTATAAATGTTTACTCAGTCATCTTACTACCTATTTATTTCATTACTAGATAATCCAGATAAAATCGTAAATAATTATCATATGACTAAATGTTGAGACTGTGGACCATTTTTTACAACAGTACGAAGACTGATTTGAGATTAATCTTATCACTTATTTTTAATTATAAGTTTAACCATAGACAATATTGGGTTTTATAAGCAAAGATGGATAGTGGCTGGCAGTGGAATCTAAGACGCGCGTTTCATCCCATTTGGGACTCGTCAGCTGGATGTGCCTGCATCTCAGAATCCATGTTCACTCTGGGACTTGAACCCAGTACCTTTCGCTTCAAACGCCATCGCATTATCCACTTAGCTACTGAGTCCTGACAGCCACTTGCTTGTGCAATGGGGTAAGACTGACCAGTTGCAGTCCTAAGCATCAATGTAAAGTTACAGACAAACAATACTAAGTGAATATTGGGTTTCATTCTCAACAGAAACTGAGAACAGGATATATCTAAATATGTTATATCTTAATATTTTTCTCCATAGTAGCTCAAATAGAAATAGGCAATTAGAGGAATATTTTTGGACCAATTAAAATATTACAAATGTTTGTTAAGTCATTTCTTTCCACCAATGATTGATATTGTTAAAATTTTTAAATAAATATTTATATGCACTACAATTAATTATAGTTTTATTCTGATATAAATTGTTACTAAAAAATTGGTAAGTTAATTTTTTTTGTAAATGTCATAGAAACTATTAGTGAGACTATCATTTATGAATGACCTTTGAGTGACACTAAAGTGACCTTGAGAATATTCATCCACTGACTGAAGCTAGATGAAGGTTTTAAAACTTTTGTGAAGGATAAAGATTGTGATTTACAGTTGATGGTTAAGGATAGGGATTAAATTTAGAGTTTTCATGATAAACTGACATCAGCTAAAATGTCAAGATGCTATTTAGTCAAATAAATAAAGAATTTCCCGCCAAAATTCAAAACTTGTTACCGTGAATTTGATTGGTTCGTCCATAAATTATAGTCTCGCCTAATAATTTTTTTTTACAAAATGGCATTCAACAATTAAAGAAAGTAAAAACTCTTATGAAATGTGTAGTATTTTTCATTAATAATTCGTTTCTCCATAAGTCATAAAATATATTAAAAGAAATGGTTGATCAAACGATTCTATACCCATACAATCATTGAAGTAGGATTCTTTCATCGTTAATCAATTATAATTAAAATCAGTAGTTCACCTTCATAAGTACAATTCCTTGGTTTGAAATTCTTCTATTCCTCTTAAATCTCTAATCAAAATAGTAAAAGATGAAATTTATGGAAATACGTTTTATGTGAATTGAATTTATTCTTTAATTTATCAGTATTGGTAGTTTGAATCTTCTCAGTGATGTTTTGGATTGTAAATGATCATTCTCTTTCTTGGTATGTGCAAATTCTGTAAACATTGTCTTGATATTTCTATTTGGTCATAAGCATTATAAGCAGAGATGGATGATGGCTGGTAGTAGAGTACAGGAAGCGCGTTTTGTTCTATTCGCGACTCGTTGGCTAGATATACGTGCATCTTAGAGTTGATGTTCACTCTGGGGTTCTAACCTAGTTTGAAGAGTACGGTACTTGGTTCTAGTCTCAAAGTGAACATCAACTCTGAGATGCAGGCACATTCAGCTGACGAGTTCCAAATAGAATGAAACGTGTGTCCTGGATTCCACAGCTAGCCACTATCCATCTTTGCTCATAATCCTTCATGCTGTATAACCATACAAAACATTCTATAACTTGCATAGATTATCAATTTCCATTATTTGTTTTTTTACGTAAACAACATCCTGAATATATATATATATATATATATATATATATATATAGGCTCTAATGATTTATGCATATAATGAATCCGTATCAAAAACACACAAATAAACAACAATAAATACTGAAGACAGATAATCTGTCAATGTCAGCATTTCTTTATTTAGCATAGAACACATATATCTATGTACATATACTTAAATATATTAATTTGTCTTTATTGTATAAAAAATTATTAATTTGTTTACATGATGTTCACAAGAATTCCTTTTTGAAATAGTTAGTCAAGTGAAAGTTTATTTCTTCTACCATACAATTGTTGATATCATAATGAATGTTAGGTTAACTAGTTAGGTTACTAGAGTATTATTCTGATTTGGTATTTACAGAATAGTTTAAGGAATAGTAGATTTTATACTTAGAAGTTCAGAAAGATTTATGTGACAGTAGATAGTCCTCAAAAATAATATGATGGTTGGAGGTGGTCTACAGGAAACCCTGTACCCGGGTTTCCTGTAGACCACCTCCAACCATCATTATATCTCAACATAGTGCACGCAGTGTCGAGCCACCTAGACTAGTGGCCACATTGCAAATTGATCGACAGCATTCGATCAGCACTAAGAATGACTTGACACGTATGACATTGATCACCATCCAATGATCAATCAATTTTGAGTCCTCAAAAATAAAATGTTTATTACTTTAATTATTATATGAATTTCTGATTTAGTTGGCTTGATCAAGAAACTTTCAGTGTCCTTTTTAGACTAAATTATGAACTTAAACTTTGGATAAAGGTGAGCTATAAGAATTTTCCCTTAAGTGGCTAGAAATTTGTTTTACTGACGTTTAAGTTAATTGGTCGTTGTTAACCTTTGTTTTGTAATCAGTTACACGTTTATTTTGATCATCTTGTTTTATATAAATCATTATTCTAACCAGCCTAAATAATTAGATCAATGTTGGTATATGTTTTGTTTGCTAAATGATCTGAGTGTCAAGCTTTTAGAAATCTCCCGGTTTTCTAAATGCTACTTCTATTCAAGATTTCATCATTTTCTTAGTCTTATATGTATTCAAAGGTCTATACCTATTGATATAAATAAATAGATGTTATGACGTATGGTAGCTAATTTGTGTTCATATTAATGAAGATGAGGAGGATGCCCATTTAGCCTGATATCAATAAAGTTAAACTAAAATTTGAGCATGTTGTGACTTCATTAATTTATCTGTGTTGTTAGCTTATGAAGGCGAAATTTAGTCTGAATATATACCTTGGCAACAATGTCAAAATAAAACAAACAAATTAGAAATTATGCATGTAAGTCAAAACGAACATCTTCAGTATCTTATTTAATATGTCTGTTATGTTACGAAAGGTTGTAAGAACGAAGAGGGACGAAATCCTTCAGCTTTGATGATGATCATGTTTTAATGTTTGATTGAGGTTTAGGGAAATAGTTTTGTTGGACATCATTTACACGACAGATTTATATCAACTGGCGAAACATTAAAATGAGAACTAAAAGTTTGTTTGGTATTTTTTTCCATTTGAATCTTTGATAAATAATACCTATAACCTATAAAACATTGAACCGATAAACTTCAGACGTTGTAGAAAGTGAGCTATTCAATGACCACTAAGTCAAAGTTCATTAATTTCTGACGTAGATTGAGAAGTTAGAGCATGACATCATCTAGTACTGTTCGTCAACAACTATCTCGTATTGTCTAGTTTTCAATTTCACCTTAGTTGATACTGATTAATGCTAAGAAAAATAACGGTATTTAACTAAAAAAATCATTACTAAAGAAGGGTATTTAAGCTTTTTATAATCAAAATGTTGCATTACTGTAATATTTACTGGTAGAATTCCGTTTGTTTAAATATACAGTACTGAACAAGTAGTTATTATTATTATTATTACTATTATTCAAGCTCAATATTAATGTAAGTTTACAGATTTTAACGACTGAAGTGTATTTGAATGACTAAATGATCTTAAGATCATTAGTGAAATTGAGAATGTATATTGATACTATCATGAACTGGGAAGATGCAACTGGTTATTCTATTAACAAACACTTTACATCCTAAATAAAATTTGTTTCATAAAGTAATTACTTTTATGACGCATATTCTTGTTTTCATTAATAAATGTGATGAACCATTTTTGCTTTGGTATGTACAAATATAATTATGATATGTAATAACCATTAAAACATAATCAACTACAAACCTCGTATTCTTAAAAGAAAAATATCAACACATTCTTACTGATGTACGAATAGACCAACCCATTAGGCGTGAAATCCTTTTCAACGAGTTCAGTCACAGCACTGTATGACCATATATATATATAATACCGTAGGGTAACGAATTATTGTATGCTAGTTAGAATTTAAACTATTCAGTAATATGTAGCAGATGTAGGATATTGAGGACATTCTATTCCTTGAAATTATTTAAAAAATCTATCATTATGGATTTTTCATGTTTCGTAAATTCCCCTCTTCAACAATTATTTGTTTGGGTAGAGTTATTTATGAAGGTTTTGGAAATCTCACAGTTTAACTCATGAAATGGTCATAGTTAAATCATTATTATAAATCCGGAAGCACTGGATAGCCGTTTCGTCAAAGTATGCCACTCCTTAGCAGTGAGCATCCATGACACTACATTTGAGAATCGAACTTAGCATCTTCGGCTTTAAATACAAACACTTTATCACCAGATCACTAGGTTAGTATGCAACGGTGTCAATATCACAAATATGCGCTGCTGAAGAGTCTTATACTAGGACGAAATAGCCATTTATTACTTCCAGGTTTCCAGTGGTATTTTAAAAAAGATCACTTTGTGATTGAAACTACAAATTTTTTATTTATTTAAAATTATTATGCTGTCGAATTCCAAATAAAAGAGTAATCAAGTCCTATCGAGTGTATCGATTCATTGACCTTTACTTTCTCATATATATATGTATCAATTATGTAACAAAAATGAGTCTATGAATCAAGCAAAAATCGTTGTAAGACACCATGTTAGCAATTTTGTTTACAATAAACATATTCAGTTATTTATCACTTATAAACTTGAGACTGTTTAATATGTAGGTTTATCAGAATTCTCTTCCAAAGATTAATTTAAGCTGTTAAGTTATTTATATTAAGTGGGGTGTTACAGAAGTACTTTAAAAAATGGATAAGAGATGTTCTCAGAATAAGAATTTGGGAGAACACAAAGAGTGGATGCACCTTCGCCATTGCAAATTATTTTAAGCCATGCTATTCAATGTCTCTTACCACTGGTTACTATCATCTCGCGAATACCAACCAGGTAGTCTACACCTATCAACATGGCTCAGTCCACTTGTCAGTGACTTCATGGATTTGTGCAATGATTTGGTCTGGCCGCCCCTAGCTTTCTTCCAACCTACTCCTACACCATAAAACATTGCACGTCGAGACAGTCGGTGGTTGGGCATACGTAACACGTGTCCCAGCCATCTCAGCTGATGAAGTTTCACTACTTCAATAGATTTACCATCCTTACCTATTACCCGTCTCCTAACAACGGTACTACTTACTCGGTAGTCTCAGGATATACAAGCAGTACTTCGAAGACACCTATGATCGAATACTAATTACCTACGAATATCCTCTACTCTTACCGACGATGTTTCCCTGCCATAAAGTAGGACGAAACGAACTGCTGTACAGTAAACCCGTCCTTTTGTTGCTAGACGGATATCTCGCCTACGCCATAAATGACGCAAGTTAGTGAAAGCTAGACGAGCCTTCTGTATCCGTGCTGAGATTTCGTCACACACCAGACCACAAGGGCTGATGAGACTCCCAAGATAAGTGAAGCTGTCAACACGCTCAACTACTTCACTCCCTATCATTAGTTCAGGTGTCGATGCAACCCAATCCTGAAGTAACATTTTGCATTTCGAGGGGGAAAATCACATCCTGAACATGTCTGCATTGTTGCTTATAGTGGTCATAAGACTGCATTTTGTCATCATCTTCACGAAATAGAACTGTGTCATCGGCATATTCGAAGTCAACAAGTGAATCTCCCAGTACAAGTTCAACACCCGGAAATTTAGATCAGGAAAGTATTATCTCTGAAAGCACGTTAACGACAAAGTCAAACAATGCACACTGAAATTATCGTTATTTTCTCAGTATGGATTATATAATTAGGAAATTAATACTTATCGTGTAGCTCTTGTACTTGTTCTGCATTTTTAAAAAACACTGAAATTACTTCAAACCATAGATTAAGATTAAATTTTTTAAAATGCAATTTGTAATTTTGCCTTCTGTCAATATTTTAATTTCATCAATTGTTGTTTGCATATAAACTGACTGTGATGCATATATATCTGTTATATCTAGAGCTTAGTTTCTTGCTATGCCACGTACTACTAGACTACTTGAATTATCGAACCCACAACGTCGTAAGAGAGAAGACAGAAGACCAGTTAATAGGAATCTTATTCCGAAAACAGTGTCAAATATAGTACAAAAAATCCCATGTATTTATAATTTTTGACTGAAAGTTATTCGTCATTTCGGACAGCAAATAGGCACATAGGGTGTCCTTTTTATTCTGATGTTGGTTTGTTCTCTGAGCTGGATGGTTTGGTCGTGGAGCTTTCATCGTCCTTCTGAACGACGTCATCAGCACAAACTTCGGGTAGAAGTGAAGTGTTTGAATTTCTCCTTCTTATTCATCCAATAGGGAAGCTACACGTCGACATTCTAGAATGCTCCCCTAGCGCTGATTACATGGAATGTCTTCGGCTCTTTCTGGGCTTCTTGAGGCTTCCTTGACTTTGCCACTGAGTCATCCTTACAATATCTGGTGCTCTCTTGTCTCAATATTGATGTGCTCAAATAAATAAATAAACTGACTGAAAAATAATACTAATATTCATGGAATACTTTAGATACTTTATGAAGAAATGGTTAAAATGCGCATTGACATTATTCAACAATTATTTTACAAAATAACCATCTGTCAACAAAATATAATGAACAGTTTGTCTACATATTTTTTTCTTTTTCTTTTTTAAATTACCACATTTGAATTGGAGAAACGTAATAAAAATAAATTAGGTTATTTACAGGTCATATTCTTTTGATTTAGGTTTCCTTTTTTGTTTGGTATAAATTAAGGTCAACTTATTACATTCTGAAAGGAAATTTAAATTAGGTTTACTGTTAAAGTCAATGTTCTGAATATATTTAATACCTTGACTAGACCAATGCCATAGAGTATGTATATTGATGTGTAACATTATTAATGAAAAATTGTTTTAACAGATTTGTAATTTTGACTGGTAGGTCCTGAGTTCAAATCCCGCAAGGTGGGATCGTGTATGCGCACTGATGAGGAGTCCCACAATAGGACAAAACGGCGGTTTAGTGCTTTCAGGTTTTCCATGGTGGTCTAGCTTCAATTGACTCATGATTTCAACTATCAAAATACTGAAATCTCCACTAAACCCCTTCCAATTTTGACTAACTAAAGTTGAACTGATCACAAGCTTCTTCATAGTAATTTAATTTAACAGACTGAATATTTTTCATCATATCTTTTTCATGGATGAATCTTTATTACCTTTTTGTATTTTCACTGTATTTCAATCATTTTTTTCCTATGAACAAGTACTAATGTAATCATAGTTTCTTTAATGAGTGTTATTGTGTATGTTATCTGTCATGACTTCATCTCACATAAATCTACTGAATTCTAAGATATGTAAAATTCATTGGTAGTTTATGGTATATTTGAATGTAATAGAAAATTTTTTTCTTGTATTACACGTTTGTAATAAATGGTTTCTGGTGATCAAATTAAGCTCATTGGATAACTGCTTACAACGAATGAAAAGCGATTTCCACGATATAAAAAAGATGAATCCATTATTGAAGTAAATTGTGAAGAATTATTTAAAGTATGACATGTTACTTATTTGGATACTATTTAGTTTCTTCAGGTAAATAACTAGAATGGAAAGTTTTTCATCACTCTAAACATTTTGTCAGGGCTTAATTAAAAGACAAGCAAATGTCTTATGATTTTACTGTAAATGTCACTTTAGCTTATAATATCGTGATGTTAAGTGCAATTGTAGTGAACGCGAACACAAATAAGGGAAAACCAAATGTATTTTTATAAAATATTACAAAAAATCTTGATAAAATCTGAGAACCAAGTAATAAATACTTCATATGCAAAATGTCAACCAATTGTCTCAGACGTTTTTGTTCCTTCATTTCCATACCAATCACTTTCTGTTCTGTTAATCTTCTCGCCAGGCATTCCACTTTCGATTGGTGATATATACTATTTATGTCTGACATCAACAGCACACTACACATTCTCTTGTTTTTAATAGATTCGATATGTTAAAATTCATCTGAATCCCTACAAAATGAATAGTTAAATTTTCAGTGTAATTTTATAATCCTTACCTTTGTTCAGCATATAAAGTGTATGTGAACAAGCTTAGTGTATTTTATTTAAAACTTAATTAATTTGTATGTAAAATATTCATTATGCTGAACATGTTATCATTTGAATAATATAAGATTATACTGATTTGTAAACAAGATTATTTACCCACCAGACGTTTTATAATTTCAGTGATTCGTTCTTCCATGATCTAGTTTTGGGGATGATTTTATGATATCAGTTATACTTAGTTGACTGTTATTTTAATGATCAAGTTTATGGAATTATAAAATCTCCTGAAAGCATATAGATGATCAAATAAATCTTAGCTTATCTACGTGTGAACTGAAACATTTTATACAGTGCTATAAAATAGATCCAAATTGACTTACAGTTTAAACACATTTTATAATCAGATGAGATAATCAAACTGGTGAACAGATTATTTATGAGCGAAGATAGATAGTGGCTAGTAGCGGAATCCAGAACGCACGTTTCGTTCTATTTGTGAATCGTCGGCTGGATGTACCTGTGGAAAGATTCAAACATACAATACCAAGTGAATTTACACTTCACCCCATTTCACAAGCAGGCGGCTATCAGGACTCAGTAGCTGAGTGGATAATGCGATGGAGTTTGAAGCAAAAGGTACTGGGTTCGAGTCCCAGAGTGAACATCAACTCTGAGATGCAGGTACATCCAACTGACAAGTCACAAATAGGACAAAATGCGCGTCCTGAATTTTACTGCTAGCCACTATCTATCTTTGCTTACAATGCTTGTGAATTAACGCTTTATCAAGGCAATACACACAGTATGAACATATGCTAATAAGAGACTGATCAATTGCAGTTCTAAACATCATTGTGAAGATTCAAGCAAACAATACCAAGTGAGATGGTGGAGAAGATTTGTAGCTCAGGTGGGTGATTTTTATGTTGGTTTGTTCTCTGAGCTGGATGGTTTGGTCGTGGAGCTTTCATCGTCCTTCTGAACGACATCATCAGCACAAACTTCGGGTAGAAGTGAAGTGTTTGAATTTCTCCACATGTGATTCACAGCTTGTCCTCTACACCTCGATGTTGATTGGTTCTTATTGACCTTAAATCTGTCATTGTTTATTTCTTTGTTTTGATTGTCTCTCCTATTGTTTTGATTTTTGTTCCTATGTTCCTGCATAATTTTCTTGATTGGTTGATAGATTGGATTGATTTCAATATGTTTGTTTATTGCAGATTGACCTGAGTGCCAAGCTTCTAAAAATTCTCTGGTATTTTTGGAATTGCCTCTGTCCAAAATCTGCACATTTTCCCAGTCGAATGTATGTCCGTAGTTGTCCACGTGTATTGATATGAGTGAAGAAATGTCGTGGCGTTTGACTGCTAATTGGTGTTCATGTAGGCGAAGATGCAGGGGGCGTCCGCTTTGTCCAATATAGTGTTTGTTGCAGTTGGTACAATTTATCTTGTAGATGATGTTTGTTTTGTCTTCTTTTGCTATTTCATCTTTTGGTTTGCATAAGATTGAGTGGAGGGACTTTGTTGGTTTGTGGGCTACACCTATTCCGAAGGTTTTCAGCAGCCTTGTTGTCGTTTCCGATATGCCCTTTATGTATGGTAGGGTGATCCTTTTGTTGATTTTTATACTTGACTTCATTTCTGATGGTGTGTGTGACTGGTATTTTTTGATGAAATTGATTGGATAGCCGTTCTTTTGAAGAATGGTTTTCAGGTGTTTTTCTTCATTTTTTCGTGCTGTGATTGTATTGCAGTGTGTTCTCGCCCTCTTGAACAAAGTTTGTACACAGTTGATTTTGTGAGTTCTTGGGTTGTTGCTATTGTAGTTGAGAATTTGATCGGTGTGGGTCGGCTTCCTGTACACTTGAGTCTCTAGTTTTCCTGTGTCCGTTCTGGTGATTAATACATCTAAGAAGGGCAACTTGTTGTCCGACTCTTGTTCCATTGTGAACTTGATGTCGTTGAAGACGTTGTTGATCTGCTCGTAGGTGTTTTCTAGTTCCTCCTTTTTGACGATGACGAATGTGTCGTCTACATAACGAATCCAAATTTTTGGTTTGGTTAGGATGGAAAATAGCTGAGCAAAGTGGAAGAAAAATGGTTCATCTAATGATAACGGACGCACATTACAGGATCCGCAAATACCAACATGTCATAGAGGACCAAAAGAGGAAGCTACAACAGACACTCACACCAGAACACTTCGAAACCTTGTCAACAGCCATCGAAACATTATGCAAACGACACAGAGAAAAAAGAAGAAATATCCTTAAAAAGAAAATAATCAAAATCTCAAAACCAACTATAGAAGAAAACACAAACAACAGCGTGGTCAACCTATCAAAGCAACCACTAACAAACACAGAAGATCAGCTACTCCGAAAAGGATTAAATTACAATACAAGCGATGCCCCAAAACTAGCATTCTACGCAGCACTAGAGTCATCACTCAAAACTTCCGGAATAAGTGAGGAAACGCAACAGGAAATAAGACAATCTATAATACCACTAACTCAACGGATGAAGGGCAACAACCAACTGACGTCACAAGAACAAACAGCTTTGAAGAAACTCAGAACCAGAAAAGATATTGTAATCGTTCCAGCAGACAAAGGACGCACTACGGTGATTATGGACAAGGAAGAATACATCAAGAAAGCCGAGGAAATACTCGAGGACAAAAGTACATACAAACCGATGGACATAAATCCAGTCAAAAAACTAGACAATCGCATTTCAAAAACTTTAAACAAACTCGTCAAAGCAGGAGAAATAACGAAGCAAGATCAATGGAGAATGAAATCTAATGGACCAGTACTCCCTCGGTTCTACGGCAGACCAAAGATACACAAACCAAACATCCCACTACGTCCAATTGTAGCACTACCAGGAACACCAACGTACAATTTATCAAGAGAAATCTCAAGAATATTGAAACATTTAGTAGATTCGTCGAACCACTCCATCAAATCAGCCACACAATTCCTTGATCAGATTAGGAACATTCAAATCAACGACGACGAACTAATGATATCCTTCGATGTGACAGCACTATTCACTTCAATTGAACCAAACCTAGCAAAAGAAACTCTGTCCTTGCTCCTAACCAACGGCGAAAACCTCGCGAAATACACGAAACTTCAAAGTCAAAGCCTACTTGAACTCATAGATCTATGTCTAACAACATATTTCCAATTCAATAACAAAATCTACAAACAAACAAAAGGGACACCAATGGGATCACCAATATCAGGACTCATCGCGGAAGCAGTAATGCAACGACTAGAAACCACAATTCTACCAGTGATCAAACCAAAAATTTGGATTCGTTATGTAGACGACACATTCGTCATCGTCAAAAAGGAGGAACTAGAAAACACCTACGAGCAGATCAACAACGTCTTCAACGACATCAAGTTCACAATGGAACAAGAGTCGGACAACAAGTTGCCCTTCTTAGATGTATTAATCACCAGAACGGACACAGGAAAACTAGAGACTCAAGTGTACAGGAAGCCGACCCACACCGATCAAATTCTCAACTACAATAGCAACAACCCAAGAACTCACAAAATCAACTGTGTACAAACTTTGTTCAAGAGGGCGAGAACACACTGCAATACAATCACAGCACGAAAAAATGAAGAAAAACACCTGAAAACCATTCTTCAAAAGAACGGCTATCCAATCAATTTCATCAAAAAATACCAGTCACACACACCATCAGAAATGAAGTCAAGTATAAAAATCAACAAAAGGATCACCCTACCATACATAAAGGGCATATCGGAAACGACAACAAGGCTGCTGAAAACCTTCGGAATAGGTGTAGCCCACAAACCAACAAAGTCCCTCCACTCAATCTTATGCAAACCAAAAGATGAAATAGCAAAAGAAGACAAAACAAACATCATCTACAAGATAAATTGTACCAACTGCAACAAACACTATATTGGACAAAGCGGACGCCCCCTGCATCTTCGCCTACATGAACACCAATTAGCAGTCAAACGCCACGACATTTCTTCACTCATATCAATACACGTGGACAACTACGGACATACATTCGACTGGGAAAATGTGCAGATTTTGGACAGAGGCAATTCCAAAAATACCAGAGAATTTTTAGAAGCTTGGCACTCAGGTCAATCTGCAATAAACAAACATATTGAAATCAATCCAATCTATCAACCAATCAAGAAAATTATGCAGGAACATAGGAACAAAAATCAAAACAATAGGAGAGACAATCAAAACAAAGAAATAAACAATGACAGATTTAAGGTCAATAAGAACCAATCAACATCGAGGTGTAGAGGACAAGCTGTGAATCACATGTGGAGAAATTCAAACACTTCACTTCTACCCGAAGTTTGTGCTGATGATGTCGTTCAGAAGGACGATGAAAGCTCCACGACCAAACCATCCAGCTCAGAGAACAAACCAACATAAAAATCACCCACCTGAGCTACAAATCTTCTCCACCATCTCAAAATCATACGAGCGTAGTACGCTTCTCGTTGTTCGAAAATGGGAGAATTTCGCCAAAAGGCAAGCTTCCACTCGAGAACAACTATATTTTCTCCACGAGTGCATTCGCCAGCATGTTCTGCCAACAAGTGTAAGATACAGACCTCCAATCAACTGCCCATTAGGATGGAAAATAGCTGAGCAAAGTGGAAGAAAAATGGTTCATCTAATGATAACGGACGCACATTACAGGATCCGCAAATACCAACATGTCATAGAGGACCAAAAGAGGAAGCTACAACAGACACTCACACCAGAACACTTCGAAACCTTGTCAACAGCCATCGAAACATTATGCAAACGACACAGAGAAAAAAGAAGAAATATCCTTAAAAAGAAAATAATCAAAATCTCAAAACCAACTATAGAAGAAAACACAAACAACAGCGTGGTCAACCTATCAAAGCAACCACTAACAAACACAGAAGATCAGCTACTCCGAAAAGGATTAAATTACAATACAAGCGATGCCCCAAAACTAGCATTCTACGCAGCACTAGAGTCATCACTCAAAACTTCCGGAATAAGTGAGGAAACGCAACAGGAAATAAGACAATCTATAATACCACTAACTCAACGGATGAAGGGCAACAACCAACTGACGTCACAAGAACAAACAGCCTTGAAGAAACTCAGAACCAGAAAAGATATTGTAATCGTTCCAGCAGACAAAGGACGCACTACGGTGATTATGGACAAGGAAGAATACATCAAGAAAGCCGAGGAAATACTCGAGGACAAAAGTACATACAAACCGATGGACATAAATCCAGTCAAAAAACTAGACAATCGCATTTCAAAAACTTTAAACAAACTCGTCAAAGCAGGAGAAATAACGAAGCAAGATCAATGGAGAATGAAATCTAATGGACCAGTACTCCCTCGGTTCTACGGCAGACCAAAGATACACAAACCAAACATCCCACTACGTCCAATTGTAGCACTACCAGGAACACCAACGTACAATTTATCAAGAGAAATCTCAAGAATATTGAAACATTTAGTAGATTCGTCGAACCACTCCATCAAATCAGCCACACAATTCCTTGATCAGATTAGGAACATTCAAATCAACGACGACGAACTAATGATATCCTTCGATGTGACAGCACTATTCACTTCAATTGAACCAAACCTAGCAAAAGAAACTCTGTCCTTGCTCCTAACCAACGGCGAAAACCTCGCGAAATACACGAAACTTCAAAGTCAAAGCCTACTTGAACTCATAGATCTATGTCTAACAACATATTTCCAATTCAATAACAAAATCTACAAACAAACAAAAGGGACACCAATGGGATCACCAATATCAGGACTCATCGCGGAAGCAGTAATGCAACGACTAGAAACCACAATTCTACCAGTGATCAAACCAAAAATTTGGATTCGTTATGTAGACGACACATTCGTCATCGTCAAAAAGGAGGAACTAGAAAACACCTACGAGCAGATCAACAACGTCTTCAACGACATCAAGTTCACAATGGAACAAGAGTCGGACAACAAGTTGCCCTTCTTAGATGTATTAATCACCAGAACGGACACAGGAAAACTAGAGACTCAAGTGTACAGGAAGCCGACCCACACCGATCAAATTCTCAACTACAATAGCAACAACCCAAGAACTCACAAAATCAACTGTGTACAAACTTTGTTCAAGAGGGCGAGAACACACTGCAATACAATCACAGCACGAAAAAATGAAGAAAAACACCTGAAAACCATTCTTCAAAAGAACGGCTATCCAATCAATTTCATCAAAAAATACCAGTCACACACACCATCAGAAATGAAGTCAAGTATAAAAATCAACAAAAGGATCACCCTACCATACATAAAGGGCATATCGGAAACGACAACAAGGCTGCTGAAAACCTTCGGAATAGGTGTAGCCCACAAACCAACAAAGTCCCTCCACTCAATCTTATGCAAACCAAAAGATGAAATAGCAAAAGAAGACAAAACAAACATCATCTACAAGATAAATTGTACCAACTGCAACAAACACTATATTGGACAAAGCGGACGCCCCCTGCATCTTCGCCTACATGAACA
Organism: Schistosoma rodhaini; assembly: GCA_944470415.2. Classification (NCBI taxonomy): domain Eukaryota; kingdom Metazoa; phylum Platyhelminthes; class Trematoda; order Strigeidida; family Schistosomatidae; genus Schistosoma; species Schistosoma rodhaini. Next base: position 15,622,624 of record OX104037.1, read on the forward strand.
CCAATTAGCAGTCAAACGCCACGACATTTCTTCACTCATATCAATACACGTGGACAACTACGGACATACATTCGACTGGGAAAATGTGCAGATTTTGGACAGAGGCAATTCCAAAAATACCAGAGAATTTTTAGAAGCTTGGCACTCAGGTCAATCTGCAATAAACAAACATATTGAAATCAATCCAATCTATCAACCAATCAAGAAAATTATGCAGGAACATAGGAACAAAAATCAAAACAATAGGAGAGACAATCAAAACAAAGAAATAAACAATGACAGATTTAAGGTCAATAAGAACCAATCAACATCGAGGTGTAGAGGACAAGCTGTGAATCACATGTGGAGAAATTCAAACACTTCACTTCTACCCGAAGTTTGTGCTGATGATGTCGTTCAGAAGGACGATGAAAGCTCCACGACCAAACCATCCAGCTCAGAGAACAAACCAACATAAAAATACCAAGTGAATTTAGATTATTTATGAGTTTCCCTCAATTTTCTGGAAAAAAAGGAAAACCTGAATAGTAATTTCTTTCAAATTAAACTAACTAGTTCACCTTGGTTCATTATCATCTTGATGAATGGTATACTTATTGGATTATGGAAATAAACTACCTAAGCAATTGGAGAGAAAAAAAATCAAATTATACATGGTGAACTTAGTTGATTACCCACTTAATTAGTGAAAATAATAAACAGATGAAAAAATGAACTTTATTCTATCAACTGGATGAAATGATTTTCATAATAAATAGTAGTATATTAAGAAATACACAAAAAAGAAACTAAAAATTCATATAGAAGATTATATTTTGCAACCGTAGTGTTATCTGTAGAGATTTGATGGTAACCGGTCACCTACGTACATGGAAAAGCTGTGATCATCTAAACTTAGAGTGGTAATTTATTACCAGTAGATCAAGAAATATACAATCGGTAATTGTATATGAAATAATTTTAGCTTAGGAGTTAGAATATATGCTTATTTTTAATTTCAGACTAAAATTTATGACTTGAACATTTATTTCATTTAGTATTGTTTGTTCGAATCTTCCCATTGATGTTTTTAGGACTGTATCTGGTCAGTCTCTAATTGGCGTATGTACATACTGTGCGTATTGCCTCGATATAGCCTTAATTCAAAAGCATTGTAAACAAAGAGTGATCATCAGAGCGAACATCAACTCTGAGATACAGGTATATCCAGCTGACGAGTCCGAAATAGTATGAAATGCGCGTCGTGGGTTCCACTGCTAGCCACTATCCATCTTTGTTTACAGTTATAAGTTCATAATTATGATATTTTACTAAGGTCAAAATAAGGTATGTGTTAATGAATTTCACAATGTTATATGTTAAACGCGGTGAACGTTTGCATATGTTACGACATATATATAACTTCAAAATTGTGTTATTTGTAAATTAGAAAGGTCATTTAATAAAGGTCAGAAATGATTTTGACATGTAAATGTAGAACCTGATGATGATGTTATTGACAATAATTGTTTACTCAAGTATTCCTTATTTCTTTAATATTCAATGAAGATTTTATAGACTGCCATTTTATAAATCCCGAAACATTTCTATTATGTACAGTTTTGAAAATATGTAAACATTTATTAGCTAATAGCATCAATTGTATTGTCCCATTCAGATTATTAATAAATTCTTGTATGTGAGAAATGGAATAAGTAATTATTGAAAATTGTATATGGGTTGCTTATATTCACATAAGTAGTATATGACAATTGTCAGTCATTGAATGTATTTCAATGAAAAATCCATAACGAAAGAAAAGGAACGAAATGCAATTGGTATGAAAATGCATGAACAATAATAATCGGAGACGATGGATTGATGTTAGCAGAAGGAACAGTCAAGATTGAAACATTCGATTAATAGTTTGCAAATTAACTGTTCACTGTATGGTTGTCAGATTGTAGTGAGATAGTCTGTAATTTCGTGTCAAACACACTTGATTGCCCTACTTGTGTTCTTGTTCACTACACCACTAAATATCGTACCATTGACTAATCCTAACGTGATATACAATATAATATATATTAGTTTTTGAGTAATTATATTTCATACATACAAAGTGATGAATTCTTAAGTATGGAGTAGTATTAAAAACTTATCTAATAGTAGTCATGCTGAACAAAGTTATATACTCTTTATAGTTTTAAGAATAATCTAGAAACCTCTATTTAAAAATACAGGTAAATCTATGAAAAGTACAATTTATAATGCATTTTGTACTTACCCTAATAGTATGCTATATTTAATTTATATTATAAAGTTGATATCATAAGTCAATTGAAGATAGACCACCATGGAGAACCTAGAAGCACTGCACTGCCGTTTCATCTTGTTATGGGACTTTTCAGCAGTGCGCATCCTTGATCCCACTTCACGAATTTCAAACCCAGAACTTATCATTCTCGCACGCGAGCAATTAACCACTAGACCACTGAGATTGATATTAACTTAAATAAATAATTTTCTTCTTTTTGCTATAATTTATATTAGTTCAGTTATTTCAAATTAAAAAAAATGGAAACATTTTTTTGCTCTAATGAATGATTTTTCTCAGTAAGGATCGATAATAACGCTTACCAAAAAAACAAAAAAAAAACAATACTGATATCACCAATGCAAATACTTATTTACCCCCCTTTAATATAGATTTCTATCAAAATATCCGGTTCTTAGATTTTTATACAGTTAACAAATAAACAAAAATATTCTAGAGTTAAGACTGAAAAATCATTAATTATACTTATATGTATATATATATAATTGAAAAGGCAAAACTGGTAGATATACTAGTACCAACAAATATGCATGTATATTATTTGCGAAAATTCTTTGAAACTGAACGAAATAAGAACTAGAATATAATTGATTATATACTATGTCCTATTTTAATCAGTAGTTTTCGTATATTATTTTAGATAAACAGCATTTGTTCATGGAATGATGTCAATAATAAGAATTGATGATTTTTCGATTTCAACAGTGATTGAAAGCATAAGTCAATTGAATCTAAACCACTATGGGAAACCTGGAAGCACTGGACGGCCATTTCGTCCTATTGTGGGCTTCCTCAGTGGTCTATCGGTTAAGTGCTCTGGCGTGAGATTGATAGGTCCTGTGTTCGAATTTAGCGAGGCGGGATCGTGAATGAGCACTGTTGAGGAGGCCCCTGATAAAACGAAACGGCTGTCCAGTGCTTTCCGGTTTTCCATGGCGGACTAGCTTCAATTGACTCATACCTTCAACTATGAAAATACTGAAATCTCCACAAAACCCCTTCAACATTGATTGTATATTAACAGATCTGAAAACCTTGAATTTAGTAACAAATAATGTTTAATCTTAATATAAAACTACAAAAATCTCAGATAATTCTTTAACATCTAATAACTGATCATATATAATCTTATGTAAACTAGTTCATGATCGATAAGACACTGATTATTACTGAAAAAATCGGTGTAAATAACTTAGTTGTACAGTTGATCAACCTCTACTCAAATTTGTAACTCCAATTTACATAAGATTTTACATTTTGCATTTAAGTCATTGTATTTAAAAAGTTTTTGTTTTAGCTTATTTCCTGAGTACCTTGGTAATGTATACAGTGATAACACCGTCAATAAGAGAGCAGTGAATTATTGATCAGAGTATGATACACAAGTAGTCTAGAGCACTTGTCGGTCCTGCTATCTACCTAGCCCAGTCAGTTAAGTCCAGAATACCAATAACAGTTTCTTCAATATGAATCATTTATTTAAAACATACTGGGTTTATACACCAAACAGACAGACCACATCCTACCATTAAATAGGAAACAATGTTTGTACAATATTTAGTCAAATGTAGCTATGAGTGTAGGAGACAGTAATTAATAGACTAGAGATAACTCAAGAATGGTAAATCATATGATAATAGTTCATAGATCAAAATAAAGCTTATAATAAGAGGGACACGAATATGGATACTTTAATTACTTGACAGTTATACAATAGGAAATATACGTATCATATTGGTTCATAAACAATCCTCAAAGTTATCATTCATAATTCTCCACGGGATATAGCATTTTTATTGACCATTTGTCTACCAGAATGTATTATGGTGCCATAAAACACTATCACTATTTTTGAGCAACTTGTTTACTTTAAGTAATCATTTCGTATAAAATGAAAACAGAGATGATGATTGTCATATCACTAGTATCATCCTTATCATCATACTTATTATGAGAAAGTAAAAAATAAAATTATAAACTGTTCAATAAGAAAAATATTTATTATCACAACTAAGAAGAAAGCATTTAATGCTTGAAAAGCAAAAAAAAACAACCCAGTTTTAATGATCCTAAGTAAAAATATTTCAAAATTGGAGGGAAAATTTTCAATTTTTTTCTGTTTTATTTTTCATTGGTAGTGAAATTTTTTTGAGAATTATTTGTCTTAATTTACTCATTATTGAATTATATGTGCAACTTGATAATAAATATGAATTTGATAGAAGTAACAAAAGAGAGAAAAGGGTAATAAAAACCTTTTTTATTATTATTATTATTATTATCTGTAAATATGATTGTTGATTATTCATTAAAGTCAATTAAATGGTTTGAAAGAATTATGCCAATTATATTAGACGATAAAGAACGAATAACAGTAAATCTATTTCATCCAAACTGTAAAAAAGAAATACGTGTTAACTGAAGACATACCATTATGTATTTATATTCATAATAAAGAAAGCCAGAACGAAGATTAGTTCTTTAGGTTCTCATCAGCTCCCCCACAACCTATAATATTTTAAAATCAACGTTATTACAGATACTGACATCTTTATACATACAAGGGTAATTAAATATAAATATGTGTATGATGATGTGGAGAAGTTGATACACTGAAGTTCTTCAAGATGATTAAAAAACCATCAAACTCTAAGATTTTTAAATTTCCCGAAGAGATAACAATCAAACGTGTAAAACTAGATTACCTTACCCAAAAAGAGGCGGTCATAAATGTTTCTTTATCATGGTAACATTACTCCCCCTTATTTATTACGTCATTTATTATTTTAAGTTTAATTACATCATTGTCATTTTCCTTCATTTCATAACTGACTGGTTTCAATTCATATCATTCTTTATTATCATTATTCTATTTTCTGTTGCTTCATTACATAATCATCTAATGTTTGTTAACTCCATGAGTTCTAATCGCCATTTCAATGTTCTGCAACTTTCCCTCCCGAACGTTATTTATTTATCAGGAACAAAAATGTTTTATGAGCTCATTCACTCTATTGAAATCTTCTCTATATCATGATACACATATTCATCTCTAATCACCTTTGTATAAATAATTATGTCAATATCTGTAATAACGTTGATTTTAAAACATTATAAGTTGTAAGCAGCTGATGAGAATCTAACGAAATAAAATGAAGTCATATTATTCTTCTTCACCAATCTTCGTTCTTGCTTCGTTTAGGATAATAATAATTTATATATTTAAATATATAAATATTGGTAAAAAGGGTCACCAGATACATATGCGCCGCACAAATCTCATTTGATTTATGTGAGGGCTGTGATACTACCCAGGTGCCCAAACTGAAGCAGGTGGTTTTCTTAGGGGGCCACACCAGGAGCCTTTGACCTAAAGCTCTGATCCATAAGACAGTGGAGCATCGTGAGGAGATGCAGTCCCATGGTAAACTTTGACGAATGATTGATTCATACTCTATTTGTTTCCTCAGGATATTGGAGTCCATGTACACCATTGGTTTGGAAACAGGGTTTTCCAACTCCCCTATGTGAACCCTTCGTGTCCATCAATCCGTTTAAAGCGGCGGAAATTCGCTTTTCGTCCTCTCAGTTTAGCAAACAACAGTAATGCCACGAGAAGGCGGTGAGTGGGACCTCCATGGCAGAGGCTTTATACGCGTGGCCATATGAGAGAATTTTGAGAGGGAGAGCGGACTTTACCCACTCTCGGCCGTACCAGGGAATTTGGAGGCGTTTAAGATAATAAAAGGAACTATGTATATAAAATTTCATAATATCTCGATACGAGTAGCATGTAGAAATGAATTTATTCAGTTTTTTTTAAAAACATATTAAGCAGAAACGTGAAGTGTTAACCTCATAAATGAAAAAATGCTTCTAATGCATATTTCACAGCCATTCATTCTATACCAGGTTTAATAGACAGTCAGTATGATATACATTCACGTGCATCTAAATTTCATTCGTCAACTTACTTCATATTGCTTCATGTAAACACATAATTAACTACTAAGTAGATAAAGCATAATTCCTGTTGTATTAAAATACATAATAATTGTATTTTGTATATGCATGAATAACTTATTTTTTAGAAGGAATAAAATGCGTAAAAAACGTGACTTAATATGTAATTCTTACTCATGGTAACTAACAACTATTAAAAGATTTTGAATAGTTTATGAATAATTTACCAAACTTTTATCAACATATCAGTGTCATTATAACAACTTTCATTATTCTATTGGTAAACTAATAATGTACTACTAGATCAGTCAGTCAGTCAGCTAAAACGTAAGATCAGGCACATATATACATCGATCCAAGTTGCCAAACCTCATTAAACAGACCGTTGCTGCTACCTTGACATGGTGGTCTAGCTTGCCCATCATGATTAACCTATCAGATTACATTGTCTGGAACAATCATTCTTTAGAGTCTTACCAGCCCACACAGGTTGGCTGAAGGGCGGTAAGACTAAAAACAGCAAAACCAAGGTCGGAAGGCGAATTCGTACTGCTGACTGTACAGAGGTGTTACGGCAGTTAGGTGTTTCCTTCATACAACCAGCACAACAGCGATGCTGTCTTCCCACAAGGAGGAGTGAGGTTAGAATGGGTCGACCCTAAAATGCACACCTCACCTCATCCCACGGATATCTGTCTCCGTCGGTAAGGTTCCAACAAGTACGGAGCTAACACGAAAATTACTCACAGAAAGATCTTGTGTGACCAAATTCAAGAAGTGGTCCTTTGGACACTGAGATTACACTCTCAGGTCACTAAGATCACCTTTAAGCCAATTTCCTTTTCAGGTAATTTTAGAAGAACTGTTCCACGGTGTAGGCAAGCGGAAAGTGTAAAATGCCCTCACACCTCCAAAAACACTTAAGACCACTGTATTCATTTTTAATAAGTTGAATTGTATAGATTTAAACATGACATTTATGATGAGTTATAAATATGACGATTAATGAAATAGTTCAAGCTATTCGATAATTTTGATTATATTTCCTTGAAAAAGCTTGAACCGAATTGTCAGGCGAAACGTTGGATATACTTCAAATTCATTCAACGAGATTTTACGAATACATTCTTCATACTTAATGTACTAAGAACTCACTCCATTTTATTATTTCGTCTTGAATTCATATAAATTTGTACACAACATAGTTTTCCACTAAAAATTTGACCGGATTTGTAATTGCACTATTATTTCTATCATTCTGCCTAACACCTATTTATCCTGAGTGTTAATTTCATTGAATGTATAAGTTAATTCAAATTAACGTTGAATATAAGTCATCTAAAAATCAACAATTTAATTTATTTCATAGTTATTCAGGATACATAATATTATCCGAACCGGTATATGTTGCCTTAAACCTGACCACTTTTTGAATTAACGTTTTTTCTGGTTAGGATTTTTTTTAACGAGTTAGTTTCTCTACGGGATCGGGTCGCTAAACCCATGCCCAACCCTCCTCCTTTACCCGCGCTTGAGACCGACAGTAACTTTAGAAGAGCTACAGGCGGAGTTTTTTGAATTAATAATTTGTATAAATTACTGTAGTACCTTAGGAGAATTTGTTGAAAAGAATAGTTTTTTTGTTCATATGTTAATGTTTTAGTAAAGATAGTGTCAGTCACTTGTATAAACCCTATAGATAACTGTTCATACCATAATCTCTGTTTTCAGAGAAAAGGGATGGTAACCTCTCAAATCTGCATTGAAAAATCAAACAGCTCATTATTCTCTTCTCAACTTTTCTTTTTTAACTATAACAATGTCAAATTATTGAAAGTTAACAGTTTATGTTAAAACTACTGACGCCATGTCAAACATACAAAGCAATTTTTCTCTTTAACCTAATGGTAATTTTACTAAACTGACATATATTTTAATGTTTTTTCAAAAATTGTTTTTTTCGAACAACTTGTTATTAACATTTTCCTAAAAAACTGAATTATTCACATCAATGTTATTTTAACAGACAATAAAATGCAGTTGTTATAAATCGGTTTTAATTTATACTAATGATGCTTTAAACGATTTAAACTATAACTAAGTGGTTACTTTCTATACTATTATGGTGTGTGCTACTGATGTCAACAGATATAAGTAGTATGTATCATCAATAGAAAGTGAAATGCCTATAGACAGAAGGTGAAGAAGATCAAAGAAAAGAGAACGAGAACAAAGAATAATTAGTATGGAAATGAAAGAGCAATGAAGTCTGAAACGATTGACTGATATTTTCAAAAGGAACAGTCAAGCTTTACACATTTTGCGAATGAAGTTTTGGCGGGACTATAATTTTTAGACTAACTAATCACATATAAGATAATAGGTTTCGGATTTTGGCGCAAAATTCACTCATCCATTTGGATAAATAGAGTTCTGGAATTATAGCTGATGTCAGTTCTTAACGAAAGTCCGAACTCTAATTTTAAACCTTGATCATCAACTGTAAATCATAATTCTTATTCCTCACACAGGTTTATAACCCTCATTTGACCGTGGTTATTGGGTGGATAATCTCCAGGTCAGTCTAGCCCCGCTCAAAGGTCATCTATAAATTACAGTGTCACCGAAGATTTTACTGTTTGGTTTTCAGATTTTACGAAGATATTCTGTAATTTTGTGTTGAATACATTCGATTGTACCCACTTATGTTCTCGATCACTGCACTATCATCAATAAGCTAAAATTAATTCAGACATTAAATAAGATTAATTTCTAAGGACAATGGCATCATCAACTACATGTAATCATTACTGGTAAGCTAACTACTAAACTTACACTATAATTTTCATTGATACCTCAGTAAGTAAAAAATCAGAAATTTTGTTTACCGGTTGTACTGAAAATAAATCAATTGTTCAATAGCTATCACTTTGGTGATCTAACCGATAGGATTAATTTTCAAACTGAATATTGTATCACTCCTCATAAATCCCTTGTACACTTTAAAGTACATGTGTAATTTTGAGTACAAAGCTTTCTAACAGTGTGAAAGTTTTGTACCGATTACAAGCATCAATAAATTGTTTAACTGAGTTACCTAGAAACAAATTAAATCAAATAGAAACAGTAAAGTATGACATTAAACTTTTCAAGGAATACTGTGTAATTTAAATAGTTCTACAAAATTTGACTTGGACAGTAAAATACAGTTAAAGTTGGATGAAATCTAACCAATCTACAAAGCTTCCATTACAATTGATTTGTTCCCTATTGTTTTAAGAAACTAAACACATAAACAGTTAACGAATCTAGTAAGTTGGCTAAATTTAAATAGACTATAGAAAATAATTGACAATAATAAGATATTAATTTTATGTAAAATAAATGGATTGTTCATTTCCAACAATTTTTAACGATGCACCGCACTGCTGATGAGTACCATACTAGGACAAAACAATCGTCGATTGCTTCCATATTTTCATTGATGGTCTAGCTTAGATTGACTGTTACAATACTATAATCTCCACAAATCCTCTATTCTGATAAAACAGGAAAGGTTTACAGGAAAAAAAGATGCACTAATTTTAGTTGTTTGAATAACTATTTACTCTTATCGAATATTCATTTTTTTTTATCAGAAGGGGTTTTGTGGAGATTTAGTATTTTCATAAGAGGTCGTGGATTTGCACTGCTGAGGAGTCCCATAATAGGACGAAACAGCCGTGCAATGCTTCCAGGTTTTCCCTGGTGGTCTAGATTCAATTGACTCACGTTTTCAACTATGAAAATATTTATTTAATAATTCATTTTATATTAAACACTCAACTACTCATATTGACCAACCTTTCCTTCTATTGTTGTTGTTGTTGTTGTTTAGATTACAGAAAATATCAAAGAAAGAAAAATCACCATCATGTACATTAAATGGTCTATTAAAAGAAAACCTATTTCAATGACAAAGAATGAATCAATTTTACAAAATATTCATTCACATATTTATATAATAATACGTAGATTACATATGAAAACATGTTATATACTACTTATTTGTTGTTGTTGTTGTACATTATTATTGATTTATGAAAAACAATTATTTTTATCATATACATGTCAAATCAATTTCATTCAATTATCATCTTTATGTTCAACAATAAATAATAATGAACAAATATTAGATGATTTAATTGATGTTGAACATTTACAAGGAACACAATTTCAAATATCGAAAAAATGGTTTAAAGTAATGTTTTTTTTAATTAAATGAATCTAAATTATATAATTGAAATTATGAGTCAATTGAATGCTAGATCACCATGGAAAACCTGGAAGCACTGGACGGCCGTTTCGTTCTATTGTAGAACTCTTAAGCAGTTCGCATCCACGATACCTCCTTCTAATAATGATCATATACTCACTAGTGACTGGCTCCATGAGATATTTCCTGGAGTTCTAGTGAGAAGCAGTGACCAGTGGAGTTCAACCAGGTCTGCTGTGAGATAGTAACTCACTGAAGACATTAATGGATGGTTGTTCGATTTAATGGATCGGTTGAAGTTAGACATTAACACCGTTGGGTTTGGTCTCAGTGGTCTAGTGGTTTAGCACTCGTGCGCAAGACTGATAAGTCCTGGGTTCGCATCTCGTAAGGCGGGATCGCGGATGCGCACTGCTGAGGAGTCCCACCATAGAATGATATAACCTTCCAGTGCTTCCAGGTTCTCTATGGTGATTTAGCCTCAATTTACTCATGATTACAACTATATAAGAATCTAAATTAATCAATTTTATTTAATATATTTGTGATTTGATATAATTTTATATACTTTCAGTTACTAAAATGATGTTACTAGATATGTTTGATTATCCTTCTTCGTTCAGTACATTACTATATGTTTTTATCAATATTGTGTAAGAATTCCTAATTGTATTGGTTGTTTGAATCTTCTCATTGATGTTTAGGATTGTAATTGATCAGTTGGTTATTAACATTTGTGGATCTTGTGTGGATGACATCCATATTGCTTTACGTGAGAATTATTATAAGCAGAGGTGGATGTTGACCTGCAGTATAATCCAGAACGAGCGCTTCGTTCTATTTAGGACTTGTTGCTTCGATATACCTGCATCCCAGAGTCAATGTTCATTCGATTGGTACTGGGTTTGGGTGCCGGAGTAAACATCAACTGTGAGATGCAGATACATCCAATTGACTAGTTTGAAACGTGGGTCTTCGTTTCCATTGTTAGCCGACACCCATCTTTACTTATAATATTTTGTATGATTTACTAATTTGAGAAAAGCAGTAAAACCACTTTTAAATATACCAAATTTTAATTTAGAATAATTTATATGCAACTATCGATAAAAACCATGATATGTGTTCCATTTTATCCTAAACTTGTAATCTAAATTTCCTTCCATCCTAATGTTTATGTTCATATCGAAACTTGAGTTCAGCCCCTTGTACTTCAAACACTAGTCGTCAATCCAGTGAACTTCTGAGTCAAGATAACTACTGACTTGTTCTACAGTTATGAAAATATTCGTCTGAGTCTATAGTTTGAAGCTACTTACCTCAAAAAGCTGAGCGACTGTTACAAAAAATGAAAGATAAAAGTTTTTAAATGATCGTGTGAATTGATAACAAATAGCAGAATCATAACTGATTTCTCAGCTTTATACAGATCTCAATACCAAGTTAAAGTGTAAATGATTTTCAGCTGGTTGCTTGATAAATACCAACATTTAGAACGATCTGTAACCAAACGTTGATTTACCTAAATTATTGGAGAATACCGTTATAAATCATTGACCAAAAAATTACTTTTAAAATCTGTCTTACTTTCTAACCGCTTTGTTAAAGTTTTTAAAATATCTAGAGCCTAAGCGCTCAGGCGCGAGACTGATAGGTCCTGGGTTCGAATCTCGCGAGGCGGGATCGTGGATGCGCACTGCTGAGGAGTCCCATAATAGGACAAGTTGTCGGTCCAGGGCTTCCAGGTTTTCCATGGTGGTCTAGCTTCAATCGACTCATTATTTCAAATATAATATTTCAAATAATTTAAAAAGTCCAAATAATTGTTACTCGTTTGTGTGGAAGTATAGATAGTGACATAGTTACATATCGTCTTAACCGAATACAAATCTACAATCACCAAGCGATTTATGATTTCTATGAAATTCAATCCATAATAGTGCAGATTTTTTGCTTGGGAACTCTTTTTGAATACCACTAACTGGACGTGAAAGCGCGTTACAATATTGTACTAATTAGGCTAATAATACTCACTGCAGCACTGTGTATAGAAACTGGTCAAAATATTATTTGATAATATGACATTAGTTACTACTAAGTGAGCACTTTCTATATCTGAATAAAAGTGTTCATGTCTTTATAAAAACAAGCATAAACTATTTAGGCTCATAACAATAATATACCATTTATATAGTTTGTTTTCAAATTCACCACTTTGTTTATATCCCCTGTTAGATAACTACTATCTTTCGTACTTTATAATCATCTGAAGTATAAAAAAGTGTAATTTATAATAGGTTGTATTAAAAAAGTACGATTATGTCAAATGAAAATATCCAGTTGTATACCGTTATTATCATAACTAGTCCCTCATTGTTTTTTGAAAAAAATTTTTTTCCACATCGAAGTACCGATCAACTTGTTCGGTTAGATAAATTTTTCCTGAAAAAAATAAAATTTGTTTTTAATTTTTGTACGGAGTCGACACATCAAATGTGTAAACATATATGTATATGGTGGAGAAGATTTGTAGCTCAGGTGGAGGATTTTGATGTTTTGTTCTCTGAGCTGGTTGGTTTGGTCGTGGAGCCTTCATCGTCCTTCTGAACGACATCATCAGCACAAACTTCAAAACAACGATGAAAGCTCCACAAACAAACCATCCAGCTTAGAGGACATAACTACATCAAAATATATGTATGTATTTGTGTGTATATATATACCCTAAAATTATAGTAAATAAGTCGACAAATCTGACAAATATGTATATTTAGTGAATATGAAGTCAAAAAATTTAAAATATAGTTGACAGGGATGAATGAATCTATGAAGCTGTTTAACAGTAGGAATGTAGAGGGATATTGTTATTGTAATGTTTCATCAGAACAATTTCAATACTACCATATTTTATAAGCTTACCTATGTATTTTTTATTATTAAAAACTGTTTACACTCATCTTAGCTTAAAATACTTAGTCATTTTAATAAAAGCTTATAAGTTCCATCTGTTTATATTTATTACAATATATGATAGTTTAATAACAGAAAGGGGTTTTGTGGAGATTTTAGTAATTTTATATAGTTCAAATCATGAGTCAATTGAAACTAGACCATCATGGAAAACCTGGAAGGACTCTAGCTTCAATTGACACATGATTTTAACTATATAAAATTATTAAAATCTCCACAAAACCCCCTTCTTATAATGATCATATGCTCATCATGAGTTTTGTCGTGGAGTTTTAGTGAGAAGCAATGACCAGTGGAGTTCAACCAAGTCTCTTGTGAGATAGTAACTCACCGATGACAATTGTGGATGGTTGTTCAATTTAGTGGATTGGTTGAAGTTAGACATTAATACCCTTGGATGCCGGTTTAGTGTTCTAGTGGTTAATCGCGCGCGTGCGAGACTGATAGATCCTAGGTGCGCGTATCGCGAGGCCGGATGGTGGATGCGCACTTCTGAGGAGTCCCACAATAGGACGAAACGGCCGTCCAGTGCTTCCAGGTTTCCCATGGTGGTCTAGCTTCAGTTGGCTCATGATTTAAACTATATAAAATATGATAGTTTAGTTCGAAAACAGTCAAACTTGAGCACTACATCAGTACCAAATTTATAAATGTGTTCATGCTAACAACTCAGTGGTGTTTGTTTCGTTTAACATTTTCTGAAACAAAAATGAAATTTCTATCTGATCTGAAGTGATAAAAACGATTTCAACTTAAAATATAAATTTTCAGTCTTCTTTTTTTATGATGCTACAAGGGGTACAATGAAAAATGACTACTAATTCTTTGATGTACAGCTCACGTACTTTTTTACAGTATAAATTTAAAAATAGTGTATAGTAGGATCAACCGACAATATTACTTGAATAAATTTTTTGTGGTTGGCGTTTTTTAGCGAGTTGGTTTTCTACGGGATGGGATCGCTAACCCCCCACCCAATCCTCCTCCTTTATCCGGGTTTGGGACCGGCAGTAGCCTCGGAGGAGCTACAGGCGGAGTTATCAAACGACGATATACTATATATATATATATATATATATATATATATATATAGAATGTTCTAATTTGTTTTCACATTACCAAGCTTATTTTTAAGAAGTACTCATAAACTGATGATGATAATCTGTTTCTTTGTTATATCACAACAAGTTGAATATCCATGATTAATTTCTAAATCATACAAGTGTATCCATCAAAGTTGCACATCAAAACACTATTATTTTGAATCTTCAACAAACTAGATGGCTTCGATTTGCATTCGAATACATATGGCATTTATATTGTACTGATAAATATTTTTCTTGTCATTGTCTACTCGTTTTTTTTCCATTTTTCTTTGTCACATTTTTTTCTATATTATTGTCTTTATTTCATAGGAAAACATTATCACAATCGATATTTCACTTGTTATTGGTGGTGCACAAGCTGCTCGTGGACTTGTCACATTAATTAAAAGTATTTTACTTCAAAGAAAATGGGAAAAATCTGTTGAATTTTCTAAATTTCCTCGACAAACAACTTTGAAGTCATCAGTAACATTTAATAGGAGGGAATCAATAGTGGACAATGTTAATCAAAATAATGAATGTTATATAAGACATATTAATCTACATTTAATAAGTGATTATCATGCATTCAAAAGTCTTTCAACTTTATTTGATACATGGAATATTCCAAATTTCAATGTCTATTTTTATCAACTGGAATTATATTTGGTATGTACCGGTTTCTTAATTTATATACATATGATTTGCAACAAGTTATTTACACTTTTAGTAACTGTGAAGTGAAATCGCTTCAATAATAAGTAAGAAATGAGATAGAAATTTATTCAGTAGACGAATTTCATTATTCTAAAAATGATAACTAAATAATTCAGAAAATAAATGGATTGTAGTTGATAGTGGAATTTAGGACTCTTGTTTCATTCTTTTTGGAATTAGTTACCAGGGTGTACCATCATCTAATTGGTGGTGTTTATACTGAGATTTGAACCAATACTTTTCGCTTCGAACATTAATACGTTTTCATCTTAGCTACTGTGTTTATACTGAAACTAACTGATCAAAGTTCAGTCCTAAATTTCAGCAAAGAAAGAACTTAAACCCTCACTAGTAATAAAATAGTTAAACTCATCAAAAAGGTAGTCTCAATTTTTATAAAAGATTAAATATGAGCTTTTTGAAATAGGATTCATCAATGTTTATCAGCTAATCTTTAATCGATTTTGTATCAAACAAAATCAGTACTTGGGCCTAATAAACGATGGAAATCATATGAAAATTCATAGCGAATTCTCCACAAATATAATATTCAATAATCAGTTGTACGTAGAACAGAAAATATTTTATATAATTGAGATCATGAGTCAATTGGAGCTAAAGCACCATGGAAAACCTGGATGCACTGGACGGCCATTTCGTCCTTTTATAAGACTCCTCAGCAGTGCGCATCCACGATCCCGTCTCGCGAGATTCGAACCCAGACTGGTAGGTCCAGTGCTTCTAAATTTTTCATGGTGGTCTAGCTTCAATTGACTCAAGATCTCAACTATATAAAATTACTAAAAATCTCCACGAAACTTCCCTTCAGAAAATATTTTTTTTAATCTTGAGCTTGGTTATAGTGCACGCTTATAAAAAGATCGTAATGGATTAGATATCCAATATTCAAGTTTTTTAATGAGCCATGATACATACATCCTTTCATTGTTTTCTGTCTTGAGTCGCAATAAGAGTGACTTTTGACAACAACAACAAAAAGCATTTTTATTTATATTTGACTAGTTACAATAAGATAAATATTTAATTCCAGTAATGATTAATTATTCTCATTCATATATTATATTTTTTCTTCGAAACAAAATAAAAAAGGGAAAGCCTCGTAAAATATAACAGAATGTAAGAAATTAATGATATTTAGTGACAATCAGAAACAATCATAATAATAAATTCACTTATTATTAATTGTTTGAATCATCCCATTGATGTTTAGGACTGCAACTGGTCAATCTCTTATTGTCATATGTACATTATGTGCATATTGCCTCGATATTGCTCTAATTCACAAGCATTATAAGCAAAGATGGATAGTGGCTAGCAGTGGAATCCAGGATGCGTGCTTCGTCCTTTTTGGGACTCGTCAGCTGGATATACTTGCAAATTAGTGTTGATGCCCACTCTAGGACTCGAACCCAGTACCTTTTGCTTCAAACGCCATCGCGTTATCCACTCAACTACTGAGTCTATATTTGTTTATAATCAAAATAATATACAATAAACTTATGGAATAGTTTAATCCTAACTAACTGACTTGGGTTCCATTGTTCATTACAGAATCTATTGATAGATTATTTATGTATTAAATTTATTTCGTTTAATTAATCTGACTTGTTAGTTTCAGTGATTTCTTAATAGATAGTTTAAAAATAAAATTTGATTGTCCTTAATCCAAGTAGAATAAATCGTAAGAAGAACTTTGTGTAATGACTGAATCTCAGTTTATTACTTTTTAACTTATTCTAAAATGTAGTTGGTACACCCAGAATATCTAGATAAATGATATCGTTTACTTATTATATTCTTGACAGTATTATATGAATTCTCTCGAGGTAATTTGTATGATACTTGTTCAGTTTTAATGATACTGTAAGGTTCAACGTCATAAAATTAAGCAAAAGAAGTATGTTGCGATCCCTACACGTAAACATTTCATAGCTACTTAAGTAATGATATGTGTTAGGTGGTGGTGATAGAAGTAGTACTTTTCTGTTACATTTAACAACTCCATGAAATTCTTCAAAACATTTGAACACGTAAATTATCTAAACATTCTTAGAAAAATCTAAACAGATAGTTTGCAGTCGTGCCCCTAATGTAGAATAGACGAAATATACTAAAGTCATTTTTGAAATATTCTGAGCAGCTGAAGACAAAATACTTCAATATTTGGTCAGAAAGACTGGGCCAAGTTCCTGATTGAAAATAATGAACATATATTATGGCTTTCAATCACGATGAATTATTGGTCCTTTTCTTGTTATTTAATTATTATTGTATCACAGCTACCAATAGATTTGATGAAACTGTGGAGAAATGCTTTAGCATTTATTCATTCACGGTTCATATATAATCAACCATAGATCATGGAATCTTTCAATGTAAAGAATTAGGATTAACTAAATATATAAAGCGTTCGATCACTGTGTAATGATCAAAATAGTATGATAATCACCTCTATACACCTAGTCTTCGACCATTCAACATTAAATCACCGTTATACTTTGTATATGTTTGCTTTCAAGTTTATCTAAAATAACATTCATATATAATAGATGTGATCAACAGCAGAAAAAATGTAATAATTTCAAATAGATATGTCGTTTAGATTGATATAATAAATGGATCAATGTTAAAACACCATTGAAAACCTGGAAGCACTGGAGGACCGTTTCGTTCTAATATAGGTACCTAAACTCAACCATCTCCACGACCCTATACTACTGATAGATATATCGTGTTGTAAATAACAAAATAGTATTGAAAAGTTCATAAGATTTATAATTTATAAGAGATTAGCTCATCTACACTGAATGATAACTGATTCTTTTCAATTAGATGAAAAACATCAATCCATATGACCAAAATTCATTTACACCATTTATTATAACCTAACTTACCATAAACATCCTATTTAAATGCTAATAAAACATGTATTGTTATTTTTTTTCTTTAATCATCAGTTATAAAATCCATTAGATCATTTCCTGGTCTAATGAAAAGAAAAACGAAACTATTTAATCACTAAAAGCAATTTTTTGAACAACACATTATAGGAGCCTAATATGAATATATATAACTCTACTAAGCCTCCTCTTTAATTATTTCACTATATAATATAAAGAATCAACTTTTAGATAATTGGTAACCGGAATGTTACCACAGACTGTGTTTTTTTTTCAAATGCATTAGGGAACTAAAATATTTTCTAAAAAAAACAAATAAATTTACCAGAAGGGGTTTTGTGGAAACTTTAGTAATTTTATACAGTTGAGATCATGAGTCAATTGAAGCTAGACCACTGCTGCACTCTGCTGAGGAGTCCTACAAAAAAACGAAACGATCGTCCAGTGCATCCAGGTTTTCCATGGTGCTCTAGCTTCAATTGACTCATGATCTCATCTCTATAAAATAAATTTATGTTTGAACTGAAGTTATATCTAATTAGCACAAATATTTTATGAATATTCTATTAATTAATTGTTATATCGAGTGAGTGTGCGTGTCCTGTTTGATATGAACGTGCTCATCCCCTGTAATCAGAGAGGAGTGAATTTATTGATCGGATAAGTGATACACAAAAGCTGTATGAGCAGTCTTAAGTATTTATCAGTTCTGTTTCTCGTATAGCCCAGCCAGTTAAGTCCAGAACATCAATAACAGTTTCTGCAATATGAATCATTATTCTCAAACATACTGGGGTTTATATATCAATCAAACGGACCATATCGTATCATGAAATAGAAAATAACATTTGTACAAGCTTTGGCTAAATGTGGCTATGATAGTGGGAGACAGTAATTAATAGACTAAGGATAACTTAAGAATGATAAATCATATAATAATAGTTACTTAACAATTATACAATAGGGAATATACATATCATAATGGTCTATAAATAGTTCTCAAACTTACCATTCTTAAATCGTTTCGGGATATAACACTAACACCATAGTTAAAAGTTTATACAGTTAATTAAATTTTATTCCATATTATAAGTATTCATGTTATATATTTAAACAAAACTTAAAAGTAGCAATCAATATGATATGAGATAGCTTGCCAAAATTGACATGACGTTTTCAATTTGATATTCAATGTTTTTCATAAGCATTACCTGTATAAATAATCTTCAGTTGGATATTGTTTTACATAAATATTGACGAACTTGAAAGAAATTATATTTGTAAACGTTTCACAGTTTATGACATAAAAAATAAATCAGAACTGGTATAGATAGTAAATGGAACAGTTAAGATTAAGACAATTGATTGTTATTTTGTATATTAATTGTTTACTGTATGGTTATCAGAATTTAGTGAGATAGTCTGTAATTTGTGCTTAAATACATTCGATTGTCCTCAGTCGTATTCTTGTTCACTACAGCACTACTATAAATCATCTTGTTATGCCCCGATAAGGATAATGAATGGTAACTTTGGGATCTATTTATGAACCAACATTATGCATATATATATATATGATAGTAACTATATGTGTAAATTTTAATATAAGTGGCAATAAACACAACATTTATTTTTAGCATAAAGTATCTTGGATACCAAGTACTCATTATTCGGGACTATTTGGTTTGTCAAAACTGCTGATACCTGAGATTTTACCAGAATCAGTAGAAAAGGTAAGTAATCCATCGAGTTTATTGTTAATAATATATAACAGTGTGAATAAGCATACTTGGATGGAAAACCATTCTTCGATAAGAGAGGTGTATAAGTGTGTTAGGATTATTATACTGCAACTAGTTTGTAGTCTGAAAACCTAAGCCTATGTGGAAAACTATTCGAAAAAGCTTTTATTTCTGTGATTAACTGCTTTCGAAATATAATTACTCAATCAAGAGTACTTTGAAATGTGGCTTCATTCGGAGTTCATTGTGTGATTTTTTGACAATTTAGAGTTTCGTTAGTGTGGTCCAACTCTAAATTTATCTGTTAAACTATTAAATCACGAAAGTCATCAAACGTTTTGATAAATATTATATGGGCTTAACAAAATTAGTTAATTTATTTCAGAATAATAAATGCGAGACAGTATAAACCATTAAGACTAATAATACATACAAATCTTGTCGTTTTTATGAAATTATGTTTGAAAAGACTTTTCAATTTAAAGAAAGCTTGTTTCAAGGATTGAATTCAGTTATAGAACCTCTGAAAGTAACAGCTCATTGAACTAGATTACGCTTCAATATGGAATATTCACAACCTTGTCAATAATTAGGCATAATTGGAAGGCGGTTTGAATCTCGTGAGGCGAGATCGTGGATGTGCACTCCTGAGGAATCCCACAATAGGACGAAACTGCCTTCCAGTGCTTCCAGGTTTTACATGGTGATCTATCTTCAATTGACTCATGATTTTAACTATATAAAATAAACATTATCTTTAAATCTTGATGCAAGTACGCTGTTTTCAAACAATTAAGTATGAATTTAATAGTGCACATTTATGACCTATTTTTTGCTTAAAAAAACTAATATATTTTTGTGGAGAATCGCACTGAACTTAATGAATTAAAAGTAGTAACCACATAACTTATTCCCACTACGATAAAATTAGACGTTTACCTTAGATGACACTGAAGTAATAATTCTTATATTAGGTTTCAAAAACTTTGAAAAAAAGTGCAAATAAAAGGAAACAGAATAAAAGACTAAATTCATTTGGTATTATTCACTTGAATCTTCTCATTGATGTTAAAGACTGTATTTGATCAGTCTCTTATTAGCCATATGTGCATACTGTCCGTACTGTCTTAATATAGCCTTAATTCACAAGCATTATAAGCAAAGATGGATAGTGGCTACAAGTGGATTTCAGGAAGCTTATTTCGTTCTATATAGGACTTGTCATCTGGATGCACTTGCATCTCAGAGTTGATGTTCGCTTTGAGACTCATTTTAAAATAATATCTTGAACATCCTCTTCATAAAATATTATAAATATAGTTTATAAAAACAAATGAAGTGAAACAGACCTTCAGCTTATTCAAATAACATTACTGCAGCGTTTCAAATATCTAACTTCATGAAATAGTAATCATCATATGTAAGAGATGATTATTCGAATAATTGATATAAGATATTCATAGAAAATAAAGAATTAAACCTTCAATATGCATAAATTATTATTGATGAAGATAATCAAAACTAGTTCAATGAAGCTAATGAGAATTCTATTCTTCTTAAGTCACAAAAATATCCGGATACAGTTTTTTTGTTTTAGGAAAAGGACACATTTTATATTTAACTACAATATTAGCTGAATTCCCTTATAACTGAAGTTAATCTCTTCAAAATTATGGATTGTAACATCTTGTGTTTGAACTATTTTAATGGTGGACATCAATCTAATGTGTACATATTTTTAAATTACTTCTTCTACAGAACTCTCTGCAATGAATCGAAATGTTTGATATCCATTTTCATACCTTTCACTTACGTTTGTCATATATATAAGCCCTTATTGTATATATGTATTTCATTTCTAGGTTATTAATCTTGACGTTGATCTTCTGGTGAATTCTGATCTGTTGGAACTTTGGGCTCATTTTCAAAAGTTCAATACTAGTCAAGTAAGAAAATTATGTTCACTATTTACAACTATTACATTTAACTATAAAATAACAATTTGTTTCTTTAATCTTCTTCACTACACTTCATGTGGAAAAGTCTCACATATTCCATGCAGTTAGTTCCCTTTATGAATTTAAATAAAGACAGAACAAATATTGTTGCAGAATAATATGGATTCATTATATTTCGTGGTTTCTCATCAGCTGTTTACAACCAAATATGCATTAGAGTTTTAGCATTGAGGTAATAAAAAAGATGGAACGACTGACATTTTGTTTTTTGTTTGTTTGTTTCAGTTTTGTTGTTATTAGTTTAATTTTGGTTAATATCCAGTTTTTATTATATTCCTCTTCCCTTACCCAATTCTTAAACCACCCTTTCTTTGACACATTTCCGCTCATTTGTCTATCCTAATTATATGAACTATCCAAATTTTCCATAGTTGAAAGCGTGAGTCAGTTGATGCTAGACCACCATCGAAAACCTGGAAACACTGGACAGCCGTTTCGTCCTATAATGGGACTCCTCAGCAGTGCGCATCCACGAACCCGCTCTCGCGAGATTCGAACCCAGGACCTGCCAGTCGCGAGCCGAAGCCCTTAACCGATAGACCACTGAGCTGGCATCCAACGGTGTTAATGTCTAACTTCAACTGATCCACGAAGTTGAGCAACTATTCACCAATTGTCTTCAGTGAGTTCCTATCTCACAACAGACGTGGTTTTGAACTCCACTGGTCACTGCTTCTCACTAGAGCTCCTAGATATACTTCTCAAAGTCACGCTTTCAACTATGAAAAATATTAAATCTCAACAAAACCCCTTTTGATAATTAATATCCAAATTTTATTCAATTATTACGCAACCCACCTTAATTGTTTTAATTACCTCTAAAATAATCACATTTTTGATCTTATCTGTCTTTGAACTCCACTCAACTATTACGCCACCCTTCATTCTTATACCTAATAACCTCTGACCTTTCCTTGCCCATATAAATATATAAATATAAATATATATATATATATATATATATATATATATATAGTTATCATTGATGGCCTTTTGTTATTTCTATCCTATACATTCATTTATGCCAGTCGTTCCATCTTATTTATTACCCCAATGCTAAAACTTTAATGCATATTTGGTTGTAAGCAGCTGATGAGAAACCACGAAATATAATGAATTCATATTATTCTGTATCAATATTTGTTGTCTTTATTTAAATCTCACATATTTGATTAGTTTCACATTAAACCTCATCTCAAACAGAAGCTAAAAGTAATAAACTTTTGGTAATATAGTATTTTTTAAGTTGACTAGTTTGATTGTGAGATTTTCATTGTCCTTCTCGAAAATATCAACAACTTCTACTTCAAATACAGTTCGAAATAAGTCCGTTGTAATGCCTTTATTTGAAAATGATTGTCTTCGCTGGGTGTTTTTCAATCGTCGTTGCGTCTAAGATAGATTAATTAATTTTTTACACGCTGATTTAGTGATTATAAATTTACCTGAATATTAACTATCTGGAAATTCTCTGACATTAATAATTATTTCACTGTGCAAAGTTTTTGATATTTCTTCAGCCAAACGTACATCTATAATAGTCTTTATTCCTTGATAAACGTAGAGAAATGTGGTGGGATTTGACAGCTAATTTATGTATATTCATGCATATGTGTACAAAACTAACATTTTTTGAAGAGGCACTTTTCGTAGTTGATGTAGTTCATTCTTTATATGAAGTTAAGTTTATCTTACATGTTGTGTTCTTCCATCAACATGGAACAGAATGAAGTGATTATGTCAGTTTGTCAGTAAAATCAATCTTTAGGGTTTCAAAACTTTTATGATAATTTTAGAAATTCCTACGTAAATGATATTATGGTTTCAATGTTTTGAAGACAGCAAGAAAACGACTAAAGTAGTAAAACATGAGTTTATGTTTTTTCATTGGGTTCTCCTCATTTGTTTACAACTTGTAATATTTAAAAAATCATTATTATAAACGGGTAATCATTACTTGCATATATGAGTTTGGTTGGAGTTTATTTTGAACATGTATTAGTACAGTAAAACAATGATGTTAAAAAGTTTAAAAAGCTAAGAAAAATGTTACAACTATATAACTTCTGTAGAAGAATATTTTACAACACTGGTAATAAAAAAAGGTCGAAGATTCTCAATGCAAATGGTCAAGTAATGAACGAATATTAATAATAAGTAAGAATGAAGCGAATAGAGCTCGGACAGTTAGAATATGATCATTGATTTAGAAAACAGTAAAAATAATATCATTATCCAATTAGTTAAATAGAAAGGTTAAACAAACGCTTGCGATGAAACCGTTCGTATTATCAAGGCAGAGAAAAGTTAGTACTTCCTCCTGTCGAATACATAAATCAAGAACGAACTTTCACTGTTCAATTCATCTTTTTTTCGTGAATCAATCTTTTTTTTGTTGAACTTTAAGCTAATCAACAAGAATTTACATAATAATTGTCTTATGAACTGACGACAGATATATCAAAATATATATATCACATGTAAATTATTAGTTATTCTGCAGTGGACGAAAAAAAAAGAGACAGTGGAATGTATTTGAACCCAATATAACAGAATATCTTAGTAAATTCTTCAGTTGCAAAATGTCAATCAATTGTCACAAACTTGATTGTTCCTTCTGCAAATGTCAATCAATCGTCTCAGATTTTATTGTTGTTTCGTTTCCACACCAATCATTCTTTGTTCTCGTTCGCTTTTCTTTGATCTTCTTCACTTTATATCTGAAGGCATTTCACTTTTGATAGATGATACAAGAACACAAGTTGGGACAATCGAATGTATTTAAGTGCAAAATTACAGAATATTTCAGTGAAGTATGAAAACCATACATTAAACAATTAATTTGCAAACTATCAATCAATTGTCTCCATCTTAACCGTTCCTTCTGCAAATATCAGTCCATCATCTCCGATTATTATTGTTCTTGCATTTCCATACCAATTGCGTTTCGTTTCCCTATCGATCTTCTATTGAAATACATTAAATGCCTGACCATCGTTATATACTACTTATGTGGATATATGTAACCCACACCACAATACTACTTATATCTATCGACGTAAGGAGAAAACACCACAATTCTGTTCGATTTGGAACTAAGATATCTTAAACGTTCTAATTCTTTTTCACATTACTAAATGTATATGTAACTACATAAAAAATAATACATTTCAAACATCTTAATACACAATTACATGAAGTCAACTTCGATAGTAAAATTTCACACTGTTTTATTGTAAAATAAATTTGAGGCTTCAATTATTTATTTTGAAATGTTGACGCCACCTTTTTAAACCTATCCGTATTGTTTATCAGAAGAAGGTTTTATGGAGATTTTAATTATTTTTATGTAGTTGAGATCATCAGTCAATTGAAGCTAGACCACCATGGAAAACCTGGAAGCACTGGATGGCCGTTTCGTCCTAATGTGGGACTCCATCTGTGATGCATTGAATCTAGTAATATTTCGAAATTTATTTAAACTATTCATTTTTACATATATATAACTTCATTGGTTTTATATTTGAAAATATTCTTTCCTAGATGATTGGATTAGTTGCTAATCAAAGTCCATGGTATTTAAGAAAAACTAACCGAATAGTGTGGCCTGCTTGGGTAATTTAGAGTTGTTTTTTTTATAATTTTAATAGTGAACATTTAATTTTGGTGATATGTTATTTGAGATGGTGGAGAAGATTTGTAGCTCAGGTGGGTGATTTTTATGTTGGTTTGTTCTCTGAGCTGGATGGTTTGGTCGTGGAGCTTTCATCGTCCTTCTGAACGACATCATCAGCACAAACTTCGGGTAGAAGTTTGTGCTGATGATGTCGTTCAGAAGGACGATGAAAGCTCCACGACCAAACCATCCAGCTCAGAGAACAAACCAACATAAAGATATGTTATTTATTATAATAATATAACTTCATAATTAGAGAATTAAATCATACAAGCATCCGTCATTTAACCTAAGGGAGAATACAGAGTAGAAATAATTGGTGTTTCATAAAGTTAAAAAGATCTATTCTGATAAGATGGTGGTTGGAGGTGGTTAACAGGAAACCCTGGACCCGGGTTTCGTGCCATTTGGCACTCATCAGCTAGGTGTACCTGAAATCTTGAGTGGACTGGTGCTCCCTGACGGATTCGATCCCGTGTCAAACAGTTTCACATTCAGAGATGTTACCACTGAGCTATTCGGACCACCTCCAACCACCATCTTATCTCAACATAGTGTACACAGTGTCGAGCCACTTAGACTAGTGGCCACATTGCAACTTGATCGATAGCATTTGATCAGCACTAGGAAGGACTTGACACGTATGACATTGATCGCCACCCAGTGATCAATCAATTATGAAAGATCTATTTATTGTTTTCGTAAATTGATAAGCTTTTTGAAGATCATATAATTTTGTGAGTTTAGCCAACAGGATGATTTTACAACTCTTATAATTGTATCAGAGTCATACTTCCAACTGTAGCAGTATTTGGTAAAAATGTTGATATTCAGTGAAATATCAACTGAGAATTCAGATTTATCTTTGTGACAATAATCTGCCACAAACTCATATTATATACATACATTTTTCACAGATTAATTACATTTAGAAATTTATATCATGCAGTATCATAATGGTGGAAGGGCATTGGTAAAGAGGTTTGTAGTCTTCGAACCTAATTCCTGGATTAACCATTCCTGTTAACTACTATAATATTCTACAGGAATTATTATGACGTCTATGACATAAAATAATAACAATTTTTATTCATTAGAAAAATGTAAACACCATTTTGAAATTAGTTTACTTTAAAATTGAAAATATATGAATTATTAATTTCAAATAATTAGGGGAATGTACATTGAAAAGAAGTTAAGGGAGATACTCAGACTAATTAAAAAAGTAGAAGATATAAAGTAAAATGGGACAATGATAAGAAATAATTCATGTATTAACATACATCTAACTCTCTCTATATAAATTTGCATTAGCAACACTATTTGTAATGAACATTTTATACAAGAACTAAATGTGATTGAAATTAGATTGAATTACATAGATGTTATTCATTCACTTTTATAAAATAATAATGAACTTTGAATTCACTTAGTATTGTTTGTTTGAATCTTACCATTGATGTTTAGGACTGCAACTGATCAGTCTTTTATTGGCAAATGTGTATACTGTGTGTATAACCTCGATGCTGCTAGCCACTATCCATCTTTGCTTACAATGCTTGTGAATTAAGGCCATATCGAGGCAATATGCACAGTATGCACATATACCAATAAGAGACTAATCAATTGCATTCCTTAACATCAATGGGAAGATTCAAGTAAACAATACCAAGTGAATTTATGGATTACTTTTGTCATTAGAAATGTTTTTCTTTATGAAATACAAAAAAAGTGTTTATTCTGCACTGTTATAAATCAGATTACAGGGTTAGTGTATAAGAAGTACAAGTGACAGAGGTTAAGCTGTGAACATGAATCGAAATCACTTTTATTCTTAAGCACGTTTTATTAAACTTCTCATTTATCTGAATTACAATGCAATAATAAACTTTACAAACTATACTTGGATTTTAATAAAGGGTCCTGGCTTTAACACCGGTGTTATGTTGCTAGATCTTGTTCGTTTGAGAGAGTTCCATTGGTCAGAACACTGGTACAAAACAACAAAATCTGCATTACAACATATACCTTATTCAATGTTAGCCGACCAGGTAGGTAAATAGCAAATTTTTCCCATTAGTTTATTGTATCAAGCTCAATAAAAGTTTCAATATTTTTCCGAATATTTTTTGGCAGAAATTTTCAGCTATGAGGAAATTCAAACATTACTTTCTTACTTACGCTTGTTACTCCCATAGGCCGCCAACTAGCATTCTCCAACCCACTCTGTCCTGAGCATTCCTTTCTAGTTCTATTCAACTTTTGTTCATTCTTCTCATGTCTGTCTCCATTTCTCGGCGTAATGTGTTCTTTGGTCTTCTTCTTCTCCTTTGACCTTCAGGATTCCATGTGAGGGCTTGCCTTGTGACTCAGTTGGGTGCTTTCCTCAACGTGTGTTCTGTCCACTTCCAGCACTTCTTTCTGATTTCTTCCCCCCTTATCTGGTTTGTTGTCTCCCACAGTAACTTGTTGTTAATAGTGCCTGGCCAACGGATCTGAAGTATTTTGCGTAGACAACTGTTAATGGACACCTGTTTCTTCTGGATGATGGCTTTCTTAGTTCTCCAGGTTTCCGCCCCATACAGAAGAACTGTCTTTACATTTGTATTGAGAATTTCGATCTTGACCTTGGTTGAGAGTTGTTTTGAGTCCCAGATGTTCTTCAATTGTAAATATTCTGATCTTCCTTTGCCGATCCGTGCCTTCACATCCGCATTAGATCCACCGTATTCGTCAATAATGCTGCCGAGATATGTAAGGGTGTTTACGTCCTCCAAAGCTTCTCCGTCAAGTGTAGTTTGATTGCTTTTCCCTTCGTATACCTTGAGACATACTGCTGCTACACTGGACGTTTTCTCCTGCATTTGTTGTTGAGCGTACGATAGGAGAGCCAGATCATCTGCGAAGTCTAAATCATCCAGTTTCATCCTAGCTGTCCATTGTATCCAATGCTTTCCCTCAGATGTTGACGTTTTCATGATCCAGTCGATCACCAGGAGAAAGATAAAGAGCGACAGTAAGCAACGTTACCTGACACCGGTCTTTACTTTGAACCACTCAGTGAGCTGTCCTGAATTTCAAACACGCAAACTAATTATTTGTTTTAAAGTTATATTTATATACTTGTGAATAGACTTCCAAACCAAATGTCAAAGCGAATAGTACAACTCTTAACCATAATATATTTTATTACTGATACCTTAGATTTACATATTTTTTGCTAATGGTTATTAATACCACCAAATATGCGTATTGCATTGTAATAACTGTATATATTACTGAAAACCTCCAATCGATGTAGTGGTTTTAAAAGAATATAAGACTTGAAAATGAGTATGGGCACAGTGTCATTAGTAAACATAAGTGATATATATAACTAATAAAATAGAGCTTCTAAGGTTCAATAATACGCGTCTTAATTTTCGATTTATCTTAAAGTTGGCTTCAGTTGTAAACGACGTTTTTAGTCACTACTGAATATGTTTATCTATAAACCAATCATTTCCTCTTATCTCCCCTTAAATGTTCCAACATATCAAATAACATCTGCCACTAGTAATACATATCAAAATTATCATGGGATTTACTTCTAAATTTTTACTTTTCTAGTTTGTTTTCATCATTTGTAGATGTTGATGGTTGTTTATTTAAAAAAGCTCGATGATTTCATTTTTATCCGTTTTTGTTTCATGATAAACGCGAGATCTTTTTTCGGATCAATGATATTACTTTCATGGCTAGCGATAGCTCTCGTCATGAACTAATATCAACTAAAGGATCGGTGAATATTATGAAGTAATGGATAGATTTATGTTTAGTTCGGACTATTACACAGCAAATTACACTAAGGACTTTACATAGAGCCGAGTTTAGGAAATTGAAGTCTTTCCATGTACATGATTTATTTAATGGACCGAAATTTCGACTTCATCGAATGTGCGATATAGCACAAATATTTTATGAAACACACCAGCCTAATTCAACAAATAATTTTTGAAACTGTAATAATGAGTGTTATTAAAGTTGTTTTTGGGCTATCAACTAATTCTAAAAATCGATTTTCTCTGTACTTGAGATTCGCCGTTTGGATTTACCTGGATCGCTGTACTGATTTTCACACTAAGATTGGAATCAGCTGATATCTATGTACATTTCATTGAAGAGTTTCAAATAGGACGAAACCAGTATTCCAGATTTCATTGCTAACCTCAATTCAACATTAATAATACATGCGTTTAAATTGAAATACCAATAAAATTCAATAAAGTAGGACATAAGTCAATATCAAATGATCAATTACAGTCCATAACATCAACGGCAAGAAGACACGAACTGTCAAATTTTCGATAACTTAGAATCTTAGAGTTTACCATAATTAGTAACTGATTAGTATCTGACATTTATCATGTTTTTATGAAATGGTAGTTTTGATTCCATTGAAACTTGGAATTTAATAATACTGGGTCAGAACCCTGTCTCCATATTGACTACGTAATTAACAAAAAATACACATATCTTCAGTAAGTAACAGAAATTGAATCATTACTGATTAATGATATGCTTCACTAATGTCATCTGATTAAAATAATTTAATAAAGTGATTTCAAACAACATATGAAAAGTAACTACATTTAAAAATGCTAGTTTAATGGTTTGAAGAACTTCAGGTCTCATGTTCGATTCCAATGTAAATCCATTGGGTTTGCTAAGCCGATATTTTCAAAAACACTGATTTATTACTTCTAATGTGGTGTGGGTTACTGAATACGACATAAGTAGTATAAGGTAATGGTCGGGCATTTAATGTATTTCAGTAGAAGATCAATAAGGAGAGAAAAGGAACGGCACGCAATTGGTACGAAAATGCATGAACAAATAGAATCAGTGACCATGGATGAATATTTGCAAAAGAAACATTCAAATTGAGACAATTGATTGTTATTTTGCAAATCAACTGTTCATTATATGGTTTTCATATTTTACTGCGATATTCTGTAATGTTGTGCTAAAATGCATTCGATTGTCCCCACCCGTGTTTTGGTCACTATAGCTGAATAAATAACACTAAACAATCACCAGTTAAATGTTTTCAAGGTACGTTCTAGTTCAATGTTCTTCATTAAACTCTAACATATCCTCAATCGGCATATGAATTAAGGCACATTTCAAGTTTAAAACTATTATTTCTATTCATTTATAATAGTTTTAATCACAACACTTTTCTACCACTTTGTTTTATCTTAATTCATTCAAGGACATCATTAATGCAGCTTTAGTAGAAATACCTTCAATTATTTATCAATTACCATGTGAATGGAATGTTCAACTTACATCTAATATGAATATAAAATTATGTCAAATAATTTGGTCAAATGACTATTCAATTCATAATGTACAGTCTTTTCATTCAAATCCATTTGAATCATTTAATTATCATTTAAAAATAGCCCATTTTAATCATCCAATTAAAGCAGATATCATTACATTGAATGAAATTATAGATGATGATCAATTACGTAAGTTGATGAATAGATTATATTCAACAAAGATCTCCTTCTTTTATGTTGTGATAGTATTTACGATTGAATAAACACATAGACATATATAAACATAAAAACAAAATAACCATCATAGTTCAGTAAATTGAAACAATAGATCTTAGTGAAGATATCGAAGTTGTTAAGAAGAAGAATGAAACATCAGAAGTAACGAAAGTACAAATATATTAGGTGATAAGTAAAAACAATGAATAAAGTTAAATAATCAATACTATTCTTAAATTACATCAAGTGAGCAAAGATGGATAGTGGCTAACAGTGGAATCCAGGACGCCCATTTCGTCCTATTTATGGCTCATCAGCTGGATGTACCTGCATCTCAGAGTTGATGTTCACTCTGAGACTCGAACCTAGTGCCAGTCACTTCAAACATCATCGCGTTATCCAATCAGCTACTGAGTCCCAATAGCCACTTGCTTGAGCAAAGGGGTGAAGTTTAAATTCACTTAGTTGCAGTTCTAAACATCAATGGAAAGATTCAAACAAACAATATCAAGTGAATTTATACATCAAGTAAGGTTTACAAAATATTAGATCATGATATTTTATTGAGGTAGCTAGAAAAGATCACACTCTTTTTAATTGACTTAGAAGAACATTTAGTGACTTGATGAAAGATTTAAACAATTCAATGTGAAGATGTTTTACGTGGTTCGTGGAAATCAATTCTGAAACATTAGAGAAGAAACATTTGACAGTCAGCTGTTTCGTCCTTGTTTTGTGCTTTCATGATTACACATCCAAGACCTATACGAAGTCGATTTTAAAACTACCTGGATCGCTGACGAACGCGGTAGCTGTAGACAATTAAATTTATAGTTTAATTCGACTATCATCTACTTTTAATAATGCTCTTTGATTAAGAATGAATTCTATCAGCTACAATTTCTTACTTCAATCTCAGAGATCTTTTATCAGTTGTTCAGTGGTACCAACCTGTAACAAAAAACAATTGTATTTTTTACAATTTGACGTTTCGATGATTTCAATTAACTCTATAC
Source organism: Schistosoma rodhaini (assembly GCA_944470415.2). Taxonomy (NCBI): domain Eukaryota; kingdom Metazoa; phylum Platyhelminthes; class Trematoda; order Strigeidida; family Schistosomatidae; genus Schistosoma; species Schistosoma rodhaini. Next base: position 15,654,847 of record OX104037.1, read on the forward strand.
ATCATGGAATGCCCTACACTGAAACACTATGTAAATAAAACGTATATTATAAACTACTACTGAAATGCATTACTTTGTTGTGTTTTTTTTCAGGTCTAAGATTAAAACGACAATTTATGAGAATGTATCGTTATTATCAAAATTTTGATGGAACAATAGTTCAATCACCAGGGAAACTACCATCATGTTCAGAATACTACAATCCTTCTACTTTCACTCGTAAAGTAATTTAGTTTACTTTTTTTGAAAATAAACTTAAATATAAATTTTTATTTCTCATGAAAACATAAAAATCTATTACACTTATTTCATGTAATTTTTGTATAGTACCCGGTTCTTTATTATGTTCATGTGTAGTGAACAAGAACACGGGAGGGGACAATCGAATGGATTTTAGCACAAAATTACAGAATATCTCAGTAAAATATGTGAACCATATAGTAAATATTTAATTTATAAACTATCAGTCGATTGTCTCAATCTTCACTGTTCCTTCCGTAAATATCAGTCCATCGTCTTCGATTATTATTGTTCATGCATTTTCATAACAGTTGTGCTTCGTACTATTCTTTTGTTATCTATCTTTTACTGATATACATTCAATGCCCGACCGTCACCATATACTACTTATGTGGATATAAGTAACGCACACCACAAATTTACTACGATGATAGAAATCAGACATCTGAATTATTTTAATTTAAAATGGTTCTTTCTAAGGATTCATATTTTTTAATAAATGCTATTTAACAAATTTAAAGACATTAAATTCTTTAGATCAGTAATAACTTCTTGATTGAAATCATCAATCAATCAATGTTAGATCACTATTGAAAATCTGGAAGTACTGAACGACCGTTCCGTTGTAGTATTAAACTCAGCTGTTCACATCACTCTCCGGCACGCGAGACTCGAAACCAGGTTTTTCGGCCTGGTGTTAACGCCTAACGTCTAGCCCACTGAGTAAAATACTTGTGGTAATTGGGATGCTGCTCAGAAGCATAAACAGAAACATGTGGTTTTCTTGGAGTTACACCTTCAGGCTTTTGGCCTAAATGTCTAAACCACAAGTCACCAGTGTAACATCAATATCTGTCATCTTCTGGTTTTCTATACCTGCATAATTAAAATCAATTAATAATGTTATAACTCAACAATCTCCACAACCCCATATTGATAACAATTACTTCATTTTGTAACGTTACTAATTATTTACATGTTATTTTTGTAATTTACTAAACGGAATAACATATTAAAATTTTATCAAGCTAAAACTGTCAATAGTCAAGACTATATTCTCATCCTTATTACTCTCCATAACAGTTCACGGCTAAGCGTTGATTTAGTTATCTATACTGTCCCACACATTTTTTGGATTTAACTGAAAGATAATGTTATTTAATACCTAACAGGTTGATTTTGTCAAAATTAAATCGGTATGAACTACACTGATTAGAAAACTGTAAAAAAGAAAATATTTAGTTTAATAGACATTAGTTTCACATCTTTACAAATTACTGTCTATTCAATAAGCTCAGTGATTAAGACAATCGACTTTTGACCAATTAAATCAAAGTCTGTCAATATCTACTCTCAGATGAATTGCCGAATAGTATCTCTGTCCATTATGTAAATAAGATTGAGTTCAAAAATTTTAACATGATAAGTTATTCTTTCCATTAGTACTTTTCTGTACAAATATAGCATGTGTTATTTTCATATTTTTTCGAACAGATTAACCAAACAAATTCCAAAAATACCATCACAATTGATGGTTGTGAAGAATTTTCAGAAGATTTACTCAAAACACATCGGATGCATCCATATTATTATAAGTATAACTTTTCTACTTTCACAATGAAGGATAAAGAAAATGTAACAAATATGAAAAATCACGTTAGCCTTGTTTCACAATTAACTTTTGATAGGTAATTAAAAATGCAAACAAAATTTTCTAATATTATTGTTACTAAGGCTATTTTCTTAATTTCTGGTTTTTTATAAGTCATATTGAAACTATGAGTTACACACAAAAATTGATAGTGGCTAACAGTGGAATCCATGACGTACGTTCCGTCCTATTTGGGACTCGTCAGACGGATGTACCTGCATTTCAGAATTGATGTTCACTCTTGGACTCGAACCCAGTACCGTTCACTTCAAATGCCATAGCGTTATTCACTTAACTGCTGAGTCCTGATAGCCACCTGCTAGCCGTTATCCATCTTCGCTTATAAAGCCTCTGACTTCAGGCAATATGAAGGCAGTCCGCACAAGATGCACATATGCCAACAAGAGACTGATCAATTGCAGTTTTAAATAACAGTGGAAAGATACAAGTGAATATGAGTTACACAATTAAAATACTGGTCGATTTCAAATACATAGATAAAAGGTTGATGGGAATTTAACGTTTGTGGAAACTTGAAAGTTATATAAAGCAAGCCAGAACTTTTTTCTCACTGTCCTAATTTGGATGTTTTTACTTTCACATTATTTATTACTTTCGGATTGTAGTTACTAGTGTATGAAGTGTCGATGTTTGTAATAATAGATACTGGGTTAGCGATCCAGTGTAGTCATTAAAATTGAGGTTGAGGGATATCCGTCTGATCTTTCTCAAATAAAACATATCATAGATACTGGATTCCTTTTCAAACCACAATCTATATGCACTGAAAATTATAGAAGAGTAGAAATTTCAATGTTCAGGATCTATCGATATTAACAAAGGCTTACTGAAATTCAGTTTCAAATATCAACAATGGAATAATTCCATACCATATCGAACATTATTACAATTAAATTTACATACCTATTAGAACTGCTTTTTAGTGAAAAACAGTTCAAAATCATGAGAATAACCCATTGAGTTACTAAAAAAGATGAGGATGTTTCAGTGAAGAGATTTTTCATTTTTGACTATGTAGTTGACCTGTTCTTCCTATAATATATGTTCTATATACAATATTGTAGAGCCTTTATACCTGGGCTTAGGTGCATGACTTCTAATATATTAACGTTTCGTTTTATCAGAAGTTATGCAAGGGGAAAGATGTGAATGAAGTGGATAGTTAGTATATGACATGATGACACTTGCCAATAATTTGCAAGATTTTAAATATTTATCTACAACCATATTCATAATAACCTCAAAAGATTCACCACACACTCTACTAACTGACTTCAGTAGTCTCAGAAACATAGTGATCAATAATAAAATAAGGGATCGTTAGAGTCAGTAATTGAGGTGCTAAAAGTTAACCGAAATTTATCGGTACGTAATGACCAAATGATAATAGGAATGTGAAGAACATACAAAAGTGAGGTATAATAGGTTGTCTACATGATGATTATAATAAAGATAATAAACAGAAAGCATAAACACATCAGCAAATGGCTAAGTAAATATGAAGAAGTGTAAAATCATGGTAAATAAAAGGACTGGATATATCTCTTCTGAACACAGCGACCACAGTCGAATTGATGAATCACGGAGGTTCTCTCCGTACACAAATTTCTTAGCCAACATCCTTTAAAACCAGTTCTTTTTACACTGTGAATATTTCTGAGTGAAGAATTTAATGGAGATAAATGACCAGAACTAACTAGATATTCAACAATCGAGCTATTGACTAACTTGCATTTACATTTCGATAATCATGCTGAAAAGTTTTCAGATATGTGTTTGGAAAAAGCACTCTTTGCTAATGACTCAACAATTCCTTATTTTATTACGCACCTTCTTTTTTTTCATAAATTTTTGTATTTGCAGATTGCATCGACTTGAAGAGCTTGCAATAAGATGGCTTGGACCAATGAGTTTAGCACTGTATTTAACCGATAGAGAGGCAACATTGTTGATAGAGTATATTACAAATTCTCGAATTCTACAAAATCGTACAAATATTGGTTATCATATTGTATATGTAGATGGAGTGAGTATAATTACTTATATTATTATAGCTCTAACGACAGAACAATTTTATCATTAAAAATTGGTTTATTATTAGACCTATGAATAAGATTTTATTAGAAACATTGAAATTACATTTACAGTGTAATAGGGATATTTATTTCGAAAATATTCTAGTTACTTTGCAGTTAAAAGAAGCGACACTGGAATCTTTAAGGATTTCAAATTTTCTGTTGCTGATGTTTAGGTTCATAAGGGATAGATTTGTGTTGCCATATATACATTCTGAGTAAAAATTATGGCAAGCTGTTCAAGATTCATATACGGTGACAAAGAGAGATCAAATGTAGTCATGATTACCAACAACACTAATTGATTTTGCGTATGAATGACCTTACAGACTAATGCCTATCCGATCAGATTTCAGTCGTCTGTTCTATCAATCATTAGTTTGATGTGTTATAATCACTGTATAGAAGTAGTATTTCTACAGAATATACAGCTTTAAAATGATGATAATTTGTGGCACCTTTTCAAACCTTTATGAATATACCAAGAACGTAACTTTATTTAACACACTTGATTAGTATCCGCCTTATTATTAAGATATGATGCCATATTTGCCGTCTATTAAATATTAAGTGGCAATTGCTAGAGTTTGCGTACGTAACCTTACTTGGCTTTATTGTACAGAAAATATTATTAATATTGAGTAAACTAGTTTTTATCAAATGTTAAGGCTACTGGGTATTTTTCACTTTTGATATTTAGTATCTTTGTTGAAATATATTATTCTCATACCGTATGATTCGACAAAACACAAAATATGTTGTTGATTACATCGAACACACTTCCATCAAATGTTTTATGTTCAAATAATGCTATATATACATACTGATGTTTTTGAGATTTTAATTAGATAACCATGCTTGTGAATTAAGGTATATCGAGGCAATACGCACAGTATGCACATATGCCAATTAGAGACTGACCAGTTGCAGTCCTAACAAATCGATGGGAAGATTCAAACAAACAATACTAAGTTGAATAATGAATGAAGTATCTTACATTCAAGATCTGTGTTGAATTATGAGCTAGAAAAGGTTGATTTAGTCAACATCCTATTTTCAATGAAAATAATTTACATTGTGTTATTTAGTTACTGTTAAACGACACTAGTTCTCTACGCTTTTTATTATCACAATAATCAGAAAATTATTCACAACTTCAATGATAACAGAAATAGTAAAAGTTATAAATTTATATCTTTAGTTCATTAGGGAAACTCTTGAAAGACACATAGGGAAACAACTTCAAACAAAAAAATATGAATTTTGTCAATCCAAGAAAATGATGAATATTTTAAGTGTTTTTAATTCATTTAGAATAATAATGTTTATGTAAAGCGAATTGAATAAGTAAATACAGTCGAACAATTCAATCATTGAAAACACCCACATATTTACAATTTATACTATAATATCAGCAGAAGGGGTTTTGTGGAGACTGGTTGGTCCTGGGTTCGAATCTCACGAAGCGAGATCGTGGATGCGCACTGCTGAGGAGTCCCATAATAGGACGAGTTGTCGGTCCAGGGCTTCCAGGTTTTCCATGGTGGTCTACCTTCAATTGACTCACGCTACCAACTATGAAAATACTATAATATTAATAAATTTACAAATGAAGAAATCTCGGTATTTTATTACAAAAACTTAATGAAACATGTAGTGTAATAAAATGTAATTTTCAATTTTCAGTCTTAAATACAATCATAGCTACACTCTGATAAGTCTTCTAATTGAACGCTAAGCTCTTCTAGTAACCTCTAGGCTAAATCTACACAACGAGAGACAAAGCAAACCATATAATGTGACAAATCAAGTCTTTAACTATTATTAATAAGTGATTACATTAAAAATTAAAGGTTTGTTTTATATGAGAATTTGATTGATTTACAAGTATGTATCAGAAAATTTTAACTTATTGACTAAAGAGTAATGTGTTTTTCACTTTGAGTTTGATTCAGCATAGTTTTCTTGTGTGAACAGTGATAGTTTCCGGAATAAAACTTGGTATCTTTCCAGGGTTACCTAATTTTTTTTTGATCAACCACCTGATGTTGAAAATTACTTTCTAATAAGAGTATCATATTTGTAAGACCATAGATTAACTTCATAGTAAGAAATAATGTTAATTAATAACTTTCGGTTCAAGATAAACAACACTTCGAGTTCCATAATAGATTATTATTTAAAATATTCTTTGTTTATCAAAACTGTATTCTTTTTAAGTAAATAGAAATATGAAAATTATGGGTAAATTCAAAGAAAAATTGATCCTTTGAGACAAATGATTTTTGGTAACATAATATTAATTATTATAAACATTTGAAATAGCAAACAATTGTCAGATACATTAAATAAAATCTATGTTATAACTTGTAGCCTGCCTGCGTTCTCATATAATATATGATGTGACGATGCTGCCAATTAGAGAGCAGTGATTTATTGATCGGATTAGTAACACACCAAACCCGTACTAATAGTCTAGAGCACTTGTCGGTCCTGCTTTCTGCCTAGCTCAGCCAGTAAAGTCCAGAATACCAATAACAGCCTCTGCAATATGAATCATCATATTTCAAACATACTGAGTTTATATACCAATCAAACTGACCATATCGTACCATAAAATAGAAAATAACATTTGTATAAAGTTTAGCCAAATGTGGCTGTGAATAAGAGGAACAGTAATCAATAAACTGGGGATATATCGTATAATAATAGTTCATAGGTCAAAGTTTAGCTTATCATAAGAGGGTCACAAATATAAATAGTTTAGTTACTTAACCATTATACAATAAGAAATATACACATCATATTGATTCATAAATAGTTCTTAGAAGTTATCATTCCATTATATTAAATAAACTATAGAAATGTAATTGAGATTTATCTATTTATCATATTATATTTCAGTTTCATTATTTACTAATCTTTTTCTTTTTTTTTCTTTTTTTTAAAAAAATAAAAAAAAAAGAAATTTTATCCGATCAATATATTACGTAATATTGCTATAAAATACTCAGTAACTAAATTTATTTTTCACATTGATATTGATTTTTTACCACAAGAAAATATCATTGATTCTATTGAGAAATCTATCAATGAATATTTTATACAAGTAAGTTAATTATTAATTAAAAGAAATTATATTTTATAAATATATTAATATTTATTTTAAACAAGACGTTAGCATTTAAGGAAGTTATAAGCTTGTTACTCCCAATGGAGCATAGGTCGTCGACTAACATTCTCCAACTCACTCTATCCTGGGCTTTCCTTTCTAGTTCTATCCAATTTTTGTTCATTCTTCTCATGTCTGTTTCCATTTCTCGGCGTAATGTGTTCTGTGGTCTTCCTCTTTTCCTTTGGCCTTTAGGATTCCAAGTGAGGGCTTGTATGGTGAATCAGTTGAGTGATTTCCTCAATGTATGTCTTATCCACTTCTAGCGCCTCTTCCTCATTTCTTCCTCTACTGGAATCTGGTTTTTTTCTCTCCCACAGTAGAAACAAACTAACTTATATATAATTCATCTTTCTATTGGTTATTTGAATTTTCTCATTGTTGTTTAGGACTACAATTGATCGGTCTCTTATTAGTAATATGTGCATCCTGTAAGTATTTCCACGATATTGCCTTAACTCACAAGTATTATAAGCATAAATGAATAGTGGTTAGGACTCGTATTTCATCTAATTTGTGACTCCTAGAGTCAACATAAACTTTGGGATGCCTTACATATAGATTGTATAAGTTATTTTCTGGAATAATTTTTATGAAACTGAGAGGATAGTTCAAAAGTTATATACAGGTGTATGAGTAAAGGCATTCTCTGCTCTAAAATACTTTTACCATGTTCTATAATTGTAAATAGAAGTTTAATGAATTCAGTTGTACAGAAGTTTTGGGTAAATTTTTATAAAAAATAATAATTTGACATTATAAGTAAGCGAAATATGTAAAATTTTGTAAAGATCTTCAAATGACTACCGTAAAACAAAATGGATTATTTGGATGAATAACTGTCTTCAATACCTTTATCTTCAGGCTCACTAGTAATGAGTCTATAATTGTTATGTTCTTCTATAAAGGCCAAAATAAGGCATGCTAGTTAATCAAACAATGTTTATGTTATAAGTGATCAACTTTCACATCTGTGACGGGATAAATATTTAAAGATAGTATTATATGTAAATTAGAAAGGTCATTAACTAAAAGTCAGAATGATTCGTTATAAAGTATCAAGTTCGAATGAATGATGATGAGACAAATCATGTGAATAAAATGCATATCTGGAGAACTTTGTCTCGTTCATGCAGAGAATAATAATAACATCGGTGAATAAAACATGTAATAAGAGAGGTGCTGTCAAGGTTATTATGACAGGAATTCATTTAAAATGGGAAATATGAATGCATAGATCTAGAAAAAGTCATAGCAGACATGAATACAAAAGGGACCGTAAGGGGCTAGGGAGGTTTGTAATATTCAGTTTAGGTATATGGTGATCCAATGTTCGACCAGGATAAACACATGGATTGAACATGCTTTTTTGGATATATAAGTTTGGTTTTCTGGAGTTGATCCAGATGGATTCAGCCATGTAGATAAGTAGATTGTTTGGAATTTGATACGAAAGAGAGAAAGCTTCATTTATTTTAATAGCATGTTCACTATCTATCATGTGAGAAATGAGTTGTTAAATAGGCTTCATATCTGCTTATTCCAGTCATGCCGGTAGGTGTTCAGGAGCACGCAGGGATAAACCCCTTTGAGTATGGTCTATGTAAGTAGCTCCACGAAAGCAGTTGAGTTGGGGCTATCTTCAGAGGAGGAGCCTATCATCGATAACTTATCCTTGAGTTGTTATATAAGTATTGGTTTGGTTGACAAGATTACGTGAAACTTGGTGGCTTGAAATATCCTTTCAATAGATCTTTTGAGTCAACGTATTAAAATGTCACCTGCTATGTTCCATATAAGATTGAGTTTTAGATTAAGGGTCTTCTCATTTACTGTGTCAGAGTTTGTTCTAACGGGATTTTTCTGACAAAGTTATCTGGACATCTATTATTTCGTAATGTATTCTTTAGCCTATCTATTTCACTATTTACACTATCCTCACAACATAATGGTTTTATACTATGGCTGAGACTTTTAATCAGAATTATTTTGTGCTGAAGAGGTGTAAATCTATGAGAATAGGTATACTGACCCACCCATATATTCTTACTGAATCAATTTTTTTAAGCGGAACTACCTATCCTTCTAGAAAGCAAGACACCATTGAAGACTATACTGTTATTAGTTTCCTCTTCACTAGTGAATTTAATATTTGGATGAACATCATTAAAACTGTTTAACAGCTCCATTCTATTAATATTTTTGTTGAACACGACAAGCGTGTGATATATACACCGATAGTAATAGTCTAGTTTATTCAAGATCTTTCAACTGTTTATTTTCCAGTTTTGCTAAAAAATACCAAGTACTTAGAAGCATAATTTACTCTTCATTCAATTTCATTCTACAGTTTCAATGGGGATTTAAAGAATTTATTGAGTATAACTTCACGACTATGTAAAGGGATTCATTCATTCATAATGATGCTTAGTTACAAGAGTTTTTATAAGTAGTAACTCGTGTTCTTTTTTCAAAAATGTTATATATTTTTTATTACTATAGAACAATCAATCACAAAATATTTGTTTAGTAGTGCCAGCATTTGAAACTTTCAAAAATCATTTAAAACTACCAGAAACAAAAGAAGATTTGTTAAAATCTTGGGAAATTGGAGAGATTTTACCATTTCGACATAAAATCTGGTCAGCTGGTCATATGTCAACTAATTATTCACATTGGAAATTGTCTAATAATGATTATGAAGTATGTTGATGTTGAAAAGATATTCAATCTTAATATATGTATTTTCAATATTACTGTAGTTAGAAGGGGTTTTGTGGAGATTTCAATATTTTTCAAAGTTGAAATCATGAGTCGATTGAAGCTAGACCACCATGGAAAACCTGGAAAACCTTCAAGATACATGTCCCGGAGTTCTAGTGAGAAGCAGTAACCATTGGAGTTCAACCACGTCTTTTGGGAGATATCAATTTCATGGATCGGTTGAAGTTAGACATTAACACCGATGGATACCGGCTCAGTGGTCTATCGGTTAAGAGTTATGGTTCGAGACTGGTAGGTCCTGAGTTCGAATCTCGCGAGTGCGGGATCGTGGATGCGCACTGCTGAGGAGTCCCATAATAGGACGAGTTGTCGGTCCAGGGCTTCCAGGTTTTCCATGGTGGTCTAGCTTCAATCGACTCATGATTTCAACTTCGAAAAATTACTGTAGTTACTTATACTATCCTTTGGTTAAGAAATTCAATCTATTTACTCTAAAGCACATCTTAATAAAAGTGTAAAATTAATATACAATGAGAGTTTAGAACACCTGATAAAAATTAACTAAAAGGGCAACGTTAAATGCGTTATTCTCCATCAACTGTTTGGTTTAAAAATAGTTTACTGGACTCTCATTGCTTCACAAATCAGAATTCACACTGATTAGAATCAAAAAGTCTAAAGTAGATATTCATATAAGAGACACACTTTCTTCATAATGGTTAACCTGAAGAATAGTATTTAGTGGCCAGGTATCTGACTCCATTTGGACTGTATAGTCGTTACTGAGTTATTAAAATGTACATCCCGGCTACCCTCGTATATTATTATAGACTTAAATTGAGTTAGTGAATAACGAAATTAAGTAAGTCAAACAGTGGAATAGATTTCGAATACGTATATTTCACACAATCATTAATCCAGACAGACGATCGAAGAAAGCGAGGAAAAGAGAACGAAGAGAAATGAAATGCAAAGGAGAAGACATGTAAGTCAACTCGAACTGATCAAGCGTGAATCAATATTTATAGTCAGACGAAAATGAGCTACAGACGTATAATGAGTAAGATAAGAAATGAACACAAATACGCTTACATAAAAACAGTCAAGGTTGAAAAGGGAATAATTAACAAGGTCAAAAATGTAACTAAAAAAGAATGAATAAATTGGCCTGTCCGGAAGCTAGAATAAGCTATGTGGACTTGCATAGCAACGAACACTACAGGTAAACCCTGTGATATCTTTTATACATGATATCTTTCTGTATTTTTTTCATATATGTTTCACAAGTTTTCCTTTAGAAATCCTATTTTAATACAATTTTGTTTCAATTCATATGTGTCTATGATTTGCTAGATGGATTCACTATACACTTGCATTCATAAATATACATTAAATGTTATACTTCATCTTTCTTTGCAAACTTGTAGACTGTTGGTTATTTAGTAGATTATATTCATTCAGAATATAACATAATTTAGAGTGTCTGCTTTAGTATGTTTAGATGATAGATTTTGTCTGTACTCAAGTTAGTGAATGAAGCTAGAACTGACAAAGTACTGGTATGTATTCATTTTTCTCTATTGTTACCGAACATTATGTTTTTATATAGTACATCTTCAAGCTATTGACTTAAGAGATCATGCATTCTTGTTTATATATACTAGAAGGTAGAGAGACAATTTCAGTGATCATTTCAACGATTTATCTTGAATATTAAGTAAGGAAATCTACCCACCTAGACATAGTGTTAGAGTGATTATTGGTCACCTTGAACTTCCAGATTAATGAACTGAGTAGAGTTGCATATTGGGAATCAACCAACATTCAACATACAAAACGTTAGTTATTTATATTTTAGCCATGTCGAACTTCTTACAGTAGAATTAAATACAAGAACTTCCTTCATTCGTATCAGTAATTTTCGAGTAGCTTTTTTAATACTCACTCAAATTTTTGACCAGTTAAATCAGTAAACAAAATAGGTTGGTTTTTCATCTTCATAATGATGTATAACCTTCACCTGTAATAATATTTTGTAATTTGTTTGATGCTTTTCATGTTTTCTCTGTTAAAGGTACAATGGTCAGCAGATTATGAACCGTATGTGATTGTCTCACGTCATACAACAATGTTTGATGAAATTTTCATTGGATTCGGTTGGAATAAAGCCTCATATATTATGGCATTAGATGCATTAGGGTATAAATTTATTGTTTTAACCAATGTATTTCTTATACATTTACCTCATCCACCAAGTTTTGAAGTGTTTCGTTATAGAATGAATTCAGTTTACAGGTGAGTTATTTAAAAGTTACCTTCAATTATAGTAAAATCTCATAAGACTCTGTATTGGATTCTATATAAAAATTAATTACCTACACTTACTGGCTTTCGTTTGTCAGCTTACACAAAAATATAACCAAAGTAAATCGAAAACGTCAGTTGATATTACCGAAACATGATACCCGAACACGTTCAAAGTAAAGAATCTTTTGATATATATTTATTGAGATACAACATCTGAACACTGTCTAGTAAAGTTATTTCATTTTTCAGGAAACAAATATCCGTCAATACTAAAGATTAGTGTATGACGATGTTGATTATACTAGAGACTACTCTGGAAAGTATAAGCTAAGTAGTCCAGTCTCTTCTAAAGATAATGAACTCTGCGCGTCTGAGGTCTTCAGAAAAAAAAATCAAGAAGAATGTGCAACTTGTATCTGCTAAGCTAATTTTGCTAATCACCATCTTGATTAGGAGTACGTATTCAATCTGAAAGTCAATGGTTTAACTGCAAATATTAGAGATAAACAGAGATATATAATTACTGAAATATTTTGTTATAGCAGTCCAATGTTAAACGTTTAGTAATTAGTTAACGATCCTCAATAAATTATCGAGTTAATTTTATTAGTCCTATGACGATTCGACAACTAATTTTTAATGTAATATTCGTCACACATATTCACCAATAGAATCCAATCATCCGATTTTTTATCAGAAGGGGTTTTGTGGAGATTTTAGTAATTTTATAGAGTTGAGATCATGAGGCAATTGAAGCTAGACTACCATGGAAAACCTGGAAGCACTGGACGATACTTTTCTAAGTTTATTCTGAGTAGAGAACATGCATTTAATTTCATTCTCATAAGACAATTTCCTCGAATTTTTAACAAATGTAACGAAGTTGAGGATTGGATATGAAACTTCATCAGTAATTTAGATATTTTCCAAATCTGGATTCTTTTACAGACGAACTTACTTTGATTTCAAGTAATTTCGCACATTGTTCACAATTAGATATTGTGAATTATTAAATATGATATCATTGATTATAATATGTCATTTAAATCATAAGACTTTTAAGTTTCTGATTTAGTTTCAAGTGTAGTCATAGATGTATACTACAAACAAGTTTAAAACAAATGAGGTATATCCTGGAGTTCTAGTGAGAAGCAGTAACCAGTGGAGTTCAACCAGGTCTATTGGGAGATATCAACTCACTGAAGACAGTGGTGGACAGTTGCTCAATTTCATGGATCAGTTGTAGTTAGATATTAACACCGTTGGATGCCGGCTCAGTTGTCTAATGGTTAAGTGCTTGCACGTGAGACTGATAGATCTGTTTAAATCTCGCGAGTGCGGGATCGTGGATGTGCACTTCTGAGGAGTTCTACAATAGGACGAAACGGCCAAGCAGTGCTTCCGGGTTTTCCATGGTAGTCTAGATTCAATTGACTCATGATCTCAACTATCTAAAACGGAAGAATTGTTTGGTGTCTTCCAGTCTTTAATGCTTTTTCAGATAACCTAAAATCTACATATAAGCTAACTTCAAAACAAACATTGTTCATTAATCCCTAATTTTAATGATTATGTTTAAAAGTTTAATGTGTAGTATTTATATGAAAAAGAAACTGTTTAGACTTACCGAAAGAAATAGTTGTTTTTGTTGGAGTTTTTTTCTCTTAGCTGGATGGTTTGGTCATGGAGCTCTCATCGTTCTTTTTAAAAATATCGTTAGCACAAACTTCTGGTAGAAGTGAAGTGTTTGAATTTTTCCACATTTAGTTCACAGCTTGTCCTGTACACATCGATATTGTCTTATTTAAAAATAATAAATTTTTCAATTATATTGTATTTATATTTACTTTTAGATCATGTATTGACAAATTGAAATTGGATTTTATTAAACGTCTAGCAAAGCAATATGGTGTACAAGCTTTAAAATATCTTCAATTTCGTAAAGATTCCCAAATAAATTAAAAATAAAACAAAATATATCTAGTTGAATGAACATAATATTAAGTCAAGTGATCACTCTTGGCATAAATATTCATCAACTAATATTATTTCCTTACGCCTGTTACCCCTCTTGAAAGAAACATTGACCGCCCGCCAGTATCCAACCCTATCCTGGGTAATTCTTTCTAGTTCGTCTTCATCCTGTTCATATATGCTTCTATTTTAATCAACCAATATGCTTCAGTTAAAATACCTCGTTCAATTAATATAAACAAAAAAGATTATAAGATGCAAAAGGAAAAAAACAAAAGAAAATTATTACCAGATCCAGTATTCTCTATCCGATTACAAAAAAGAAGATCAAATTAAACATGAAATAAATTTTTTTTAATGTATTTCAACTTGTAAATGAATATGGATAGTAACACCTTTTTTATGTATATTATGAATAGACGGTATGTTTATAATATATAAAGTATGGACAGAAATTCCTTCAAGGGAATATACTTTACTGACAGTTTTAAACATGTATAAATCTAACAAAATCTTTATTGTTTTCAATATTGAATAAGATTTCTTTTATAATAATGAATGGATTTTGAAGATTGTTCATTATGTTGATCATATCATGGAAGAATAATAACTAGGAAACTTTAGAAATCAGATAACACTATGCAGTTTTTTTTTGCTTCAGTATAAAACTACTGTAGTACCGTGCTTCGTTAATCGTTCACCTCGATAACCGTTATAATACAAATCTTAACGGTGCATAAAATTAGAAGGCAAAGAGAAGTGGCAAGTGCAGTTTTATTGACAAATGACGCAGGCCAGAAAGTAACAAGTACATGAATAGATATCAGCGAGCGAAGTAAAAATGACACGCATTGGAGATGGCGGGAAAGCTAACTCGCTTTATCAAGCGTTAATCAATACTTATAGTCAGATATAAATAAATGACAGATATGTAATAAATAGGATAAGAAGTGTACACACACATACGCTTATATAAAAAATAGTCAGGGTTAATAAGTGAATAATTAACAAGGTCAAAACGGGACTCAAGTTGGATAGGTAAATTGGCTTGTCCAGAAGCTGGAATAAAGTGTGTGAGCTTAACACACCAACCGACGTTACACTTCACATCATTCTATACATATAATATCGAGAAGTTTGAAGTTACTGAGTTCGATTCCTGTTGTTAGGTTTATGAGCATCCATTACCAGAGTTATCCCTACTAATATATGACATTGTTTTATCCTACTTGGTTTTCTACAGTCCTACAGATAGCCTTAATAATTATAAGTAATTTCTAATTTTAATGATCAAAGAATAATTTGAACAATCATTTGAATTCACTTAGTAATGTTTGTTTAAATCTTCCCATTGATGTTTAGGACTTCAACTGTCAATCTCAAATTGGCATATGTGCGTACTGTGCGTATTGCCTCCATATAGCCTTAATTCACAAGCATTGTAAGCAAAGATGGATAGTGGCTAGCAGTGAATATCAACTCCGAGATGCAGGTGCATCCAGCTAACGAGTTCAAAATAAAATGAAACGCGCGTTCTGGATTCCACTCCTAGCCATTATCCATCTTTGCTTACACTCATCATTTGGTTTTTGATTTACAACTAAGTGAAAATTAACTTTTGATCAGGTAACATGCTTTTTAGATCGCAAAAAATATCCAAGAGTTTTACAAAAGTCAATAACAAGCTTTATTTTGGTTTATGTGTGACTCCTTTTTTTGGAATGAATAAAACATTTTTTCCAGTATTTTGTAGAAATATCAGTTTCATTTGGATCATTTCAAAGTCAACTTGAACGTTCGTTTTAGTAAACATTATGAGAACTATAATAAGCCCTCCTAAAGATCAATAAATGATTTACTGAATATGGCAATTAAACTTTCTAGATCCTGTAACATGTTAGTTAGAGTTACATTCAGCAATATGGTTAATGTTTGCACTGAAATTCAAACTCAGTACTACTTGCTTGTGATTCCAACGTGTTATTTGCTAAGCTACTGAGTTCGAATAGTAACTAAAGTATTCAAAGAGTATGAACATATCAACAAGCGTTTTTAACTTCCTTTTGTTGATGTTTGGGACTTCAAATGACTAGTGTTTATTGCTGTGCGTGCATGTTAAGGCGAATTGCCTAAAAATTGAGTCTTTTATTTCACTACTAGTTACTTACGAAATATACTATAACGTGTGACAAAAATGTATATCCGTGTAATTCTCTCAGAATGAATTTAAGGCAATATAAACTGACCTGTTTCATTCCTGAATTCAACATCAAGAATACTAACACAGTGACTTTCAATCATTATTACTTAGGGACTGTCGTTTAATTCCAATTTAGGGATCATAATACAGAATCACTATAAAAAGTATGTTTGCAAAACGGATTATTTACATTGAATACGTGTATGAATCAATCATCAGAAACATGTAGTTATTCAAGCCAGTCAAAATCTAGATTTCACTCATATCTTCATTTTTTAACAAATCACTTCTGGAACTATAATTACCTCTAGAATGTTTGTAAAGCTTATTCGAAGCTACTGCTATAGAATGTTCTTAACATGTTCGAAGTATAAGAGGCTTGATCATGCAGCATGCTACTATACAGAACACCTACACTCGACGGTTTATTTCAATTGCCTTTCGAATAAATAACATTTTTATGATCTTCAATCATCAGATCTAAGGACTGAGACTTGAAAATTATTGCTTCTGACAGCTTAACCGTATTTGTATCAACAATTAAGCTGCAGTCAACCTACATCTAGAATCAAAGTCAACTCTTCAGAACCTAACTTTTCAAAGTATTTAGCACACAAGATGCTTAAAATTTATGCAATGTTGAAAATGAATACCAATCATTTAAATTTTGAGACTTTAAATCTGAAAAGAAAATCAGAGTTCACCCATAATTATGGATAAGGTTGATATTTTAACACAAGTTAACTAAACGTTAACTAGGTATGCTAACGTTACTGTCGTTAAATTTGAAGGTAATGTTGTCAGTCCATTATGTGAATGAGATGCTTTGTGTTATGAAATTCCAAAATAATACAAAATATATGATTATTGGTTCAGCTGATCTGAGGTGATGATGCAAAACAGCCCCTAAGATATATGAAACATTCACAATCATTTTAAAAATTAATTATCGAGGTGTTCAGTAGTGACTAGTTTTATAATATAGTTAAGTTGTCCAGTCAATCAATCGAGTATAAGTCAGTCATCTACAACTTAGGACCAGGAACATATATGCTTCTGTCCAAGTTGCCAAAACTCATTAGCACAACAAGATGAACGTCAAATTCATAAAAATAGTTACTTCAATGGTATTATTATATAAAAGAAAGACTGCATATAAGGATATGATACAGTGACAAGGAATTAGTTTGTAGAAAGAAAGATATAAAGTGATTTTAATCTCAAGGTTTTAAGGGAAGACAAGAAGTGTATACACCTACACCATTGTGATCGATTCCGAGCCATGTCACACAGAGTCTCAGACCACTGGTTACGACAGTCGTGCGGGCCCCAACCAAGTAGTCTGCATCTACCAACATTGCTCAAACGAGAAGTTAGTAACTTTATGGACTGATTTCACGTTTAGGTTTGACCGCTCCCAACTTTCTTCCATCCGTCTGCAACACTAGTCAGCATTGCGCTCCATGATATTCGGTGGTTAGACATGCGCAGTACATAGCCCAACCAACTCAATCAGTGAAGATTTACAATCTTATCAACTGACGGTCATATACTATTACAAACCAGTAAGAATGTTTATTTAATGAACAACAAGTTGATGTTATCAAGCATACTGACCATTAATAGTAGATTTTAGCTTTAATTCTCAATCATCAAACGTTAAGATAATAAAATTAAACTTGCAAACCACCCAAATTTTGAACAATCCATCATCATCATCGTGAAAAAAAACGCAAACTCTGTTTTCATAACCAAGATTTCAATAATAATTTATTAATTATCAGAAGGGGTTTTGTGGAGATTTAGTATTCATTATAGTTGAAAGCGTGAGTTAATTGAAGCTAGACCACCATGGAAAACCTGGAAACATTGGACTGCCGTTTCGTCCTATTATGGGACTCCTCAGCAGTGCGCATCCACGAAGAAGCTCTCGCGAGATTCGTGGATCAATTCGTGCTCAACTTTGTGGATCAGTTGAAGTTAGACATTAACACTGTTGGATGCCAGCTCAGTGGTCTATCGGTTAAGGGCTTCGGCTCGAGACTGGTAGGTCCTGGGTTCGAATCCCGCGAGAGCGGGTTCGTGGATGCGCACTGCTGAGGAGTCCCATAATAGAACGAAATGGCCGTCCAGTGTTTCCAGGTTTTCGATGGTGATCTAGCTTCAATTGACTCATGCTTTCTACTATGAAAAATAGTTTATTAAGGTATAATAATAATAAATGAAATTTAATATTTTTCTTAAAAAACAAACAAAATTGTTTAACGATTTTTAAAAAAAAATTTAAATTTAATTAATTTTTCTACATTCATACTTGGAAACAAGAGTAACCTTTTTTTGTTGTTTACTTTAGATATTAATCTGTTGAATTATCTTATATTATTCCCATGGGTAATGAATAAATGATTTTTACCAAAAATTTAACATTTAATCAAACTTATGTCACCAAGTAAAACTTCCCAATATATCTATACATAATGCAAAAAATGGACATTAGATAATTCATTGTTTTCCCTAGAATAGTTATTGTAGTATCTTACAAACACAAATCTCCTGATTCATACTTTATAAATGTCACTAATGAATACATTTTGTTAATAGCAACATTTAAACATGTAAGTATCGCCAAATGATTAAAATTAAACATTTAGAAGGGGATTTGTGGAGATTTCAGTATTTTTCAAAGTTCTGGAGTTCTAGTCGGAAGCAGTGACCAGTGGAGTTCAACCACGTCTGTTGTAAGATATCAACTCACTGAAGACAATTGGTGAATGGTTGCTCAACTTCGTGGATCAGTTGAAGTTAGACAATAACACCGTTGGATGTCAGCTCAGTGGTCAGTCGGTTAAGGGCTTCGGCTCGAAACCGGTAGGTCTTGGGTTCGAATCCCAGCGAGAGTGAGTTCGTGGATGTGCACTGCTGAGGAGTCCCATAATAGGACGAAACGGCCGTCCAGTGCTTCCTGGTTTTCGATGGTGGTCTAGCTTCAATTGACTCATGATTTCAACTTTTAAAATTAAACATGTAAATCACTGAAAACAAACTTAATGGTCTAGACGTTCACTGCTCACCTTGAGTTTTTAATGTCTTATGTTCCATCTCCAAAGGGGTTGTATTGTGCGCTGTTATGGAATCATATACTACAACATAACAGTTATTGATTGGTTCCTTTTTATTAATGGTTGTTTAACAAAGATCAGTTCATGATTCAAATTATGAAATAAGTATTTTGCACTATTGTCACTAATATGAAACAAAGTCATGTATAGACTAATTTCTACATAGTTTGGATACAAGATACAACGTAGAGGTTTAAATAGAAATTGTCCTGAAATATCTTGCAATTCGAAAAAAATAATGACCGTTTATAATTTTTCTTTAAAAAATATTAATATAAATTAGTTACTATACTTAGAATTGCTTTACAAGACGTTCATAATGTGTAAAGGGAGAAGGAACGATATAATATAAATATAAAAGCCAGTGGGTAGATATTTAAATGATCACGTTCCAATAAGTTTTCAGAATATTGAACAGTAATCCAGGAATGAGATACTTCAGTAAGATGCTTTATTCATTAATTCAATCACCAAACAGAACTTATAAACAGCAATAATCATGTATATGGATTATTTTGAATACGTACATATGAATATGGAATGATGATACATCTAAAACACTACTTTGTGGACTCATAATAATCTATGTATTCATTGACGGATAAACATACTGGTTGAGTCGATTCAAGGTGGATTTTTTCGAAAGACTTCTTACAAAAGTGATTTTGGACATAGGAATGAATTTCCTTGCTAAATAATTCTTTCATCATAGATAGAACTGATGATGAGCTTAGGGAAACATACTTACCATCCTAACAGCATATTAAAAAACTGATATTGGCATTGTTTGTTTCGCATACTATTTAATCCATATCCTCATTAGTCAGCAGGAAACAATGAATACCCTGAAGTCATTTTGGGAATTACTCAAATTAACAAGAACAGTATAACTACACCTGAAATACCAATGCTAAGAATGTTTTAGCTAAGGGCTTCTACATACATTAACAATAAATTTAAACGATCGTTGTATATATATATATATATACAAATCGACGGATTGGATATGTATACCCAATCATAACTAATAATGAAATTCTGCAAAACTCTCAGTCTTTATAGTTCTGTAATTAAGTAACTTCTATCAAGATTAGTGTTTTTTCGTTAAAACCAAGTGATCACAGATAAAGAATAGTACTTCATACTTATCTCTGAAAAATAACAATTTATTTCCATACAACTTCACATTCTACTCCATCAGGATTGAAGAAAATAGCGGAACTTCACTATTACTAGTAACTTTCCTAGTAATCTTGTATAGATATTGAACAAATGCTCATTAATAATGCTCAGCAAATAAAGATTTTATCAATAAGTCGGTTACATGAAAGCATCTCATACAGTCACTTGTTGAATATAAAGAAGTGTGTTAACATTCTGTGACGAGACTAGATACCAGAAATCTAAGTTTTAAATTACTATTACTAACATTAAACATGTTATAAGCATACATAACATCAATATTCATATTAGGTGGAGTTGGAATAACGAGAAATGTGAAAGTGAACACGGTGATAAACTAATTTCTATCCTGTCTTATTCACCACAAATATTATGTATTCATTGATCGTTCATAATTATTGGAAAGTAATCAAGTATTGGTTAACTTGGAGTTGCACTTAAAATATAAAAGATATGAATTCCTAGCAGAGTGTTCTCTTCTAAAAATAATGTATACTGTTCAATCATTTCGTTATTTTAATAATGATAGCTTTTTGAAAAATGACTATTGGAGTTAGTTTACATGTCGATTAAGTAATGAGTTCATTAGCAAATAGATTTTCATTTGAAGATTATGTCAGAAACTCCTACCAGTATGAATATAAAAACAAACGATGTCTAATAATTTTGCTTAAGTTAACCATATGATACGATTAATCTCATACGAGAAAAGTTGGTCTAAAGACTTTATCATGAATTTAACATCAGTTTTAGGAGTAACTTCTTTAAGTTCATGAGTTATTTACTATAATTGAGTTTAGGTACTAATCTTAATCACCGTAATAATTTTGTAATATATGCAAATAATTTGTAGCTGTCTAGTTTAAAACAAGCTGAATTTAATCAAATTTCTTTCTTTCTTTATTGAAATTTGAAATAATATTGAATCTGAATCAAATAACATGGCTCAACCAGTTCAACTACATATAAGAATATAGAAAGTTTTGTAAAAGAAGATTGTATTTACTCACAAATAATCTATACATATGAGTTATGACTTTTGTTAAGTAAATCATTCAGTTATACATTGAAGAACTTACAAGCTTGTATCCATATGACGTGGTAGATCCTATCAATTTGGTTTGATGTATCATACAATGAGAATCATTTAGTGCTGTCTAGGACAACATCGTGAATATAAATTTTTAGCAAACTAACGGATCATGATCGTTACACTTTATACAATGTTTAAGTAAAAAATGTAGTCAGAAACTAATTATTTTATTATCTAACCAATGTAAGTACAATTGAAGAATTGGTATAATCGTAAAGTTTATTAGCTACAGTTTTAAATGTATCCCACAATTTTTAAAACCATCACCAACATACAAATCCATCAGAGAGAATTTAGGGGAGTAATTAATTGACAAACGTTTTATCATCACGTTTCAATATAAAATCATGAAATATGTTACACAGGTCAAGAACTAGTTAGACTGATCAATTACAGTCCTAAACATCAATGGGAAATATTCAACCAAACAATACTAAGTGAGTTTAAACTTCACCCCATCGCACAAGCAAGTGGCTATCAGGATTCAGTGGCTGAGTGAATAATAAGATGGCGTTTTAAGCGAATAGTAGTCGATTCGAATCCCAGAGTGAATATCGACTCTGAGATGCTGGTACATTCCAAATGGGACGAAACGAGCGTCCTGAATTCCACGAATAGTCGCTATCCATTTCTGCTAGTTAGGCTAAGTTTATACATTTTTTTGAATTTTGCTTAAATCCAGTAAATTCAAAAAAAATCAGCGTTTTTATTCATATATTGATTGCTATAATTTTATTTAATAAACCTTCGAATCACGACATAATTCTGCAGGACTCTATGGTTGTTTGTACTCAGATAAAAACATTCTGGTTTCGGTACTTTATTGAACACATATTGTTTTTTGGGGGGGGTTCAAGATTGTTGAAATGGTAGGAATGTTCAGTTTTTCTTTCAATTACTTGAAAAAAACTATTTGGATTTCATTTGAACTGTTAATACCTCTACACGTTTTCGTATTTTTTTTTCAAATATTCAAACACTGAATTAAAACTGTGTATATTGTTTACTTTTAAAATTACCACCATACATGACAAACTGTAATTATTTACTTCTGTGTATGGTGACTTTGGGATCTATTTATGAACCAATACTATGCATATATTTTTATAACTAAACTATTCATATTCACATCCCCCTTATTATAAG
Organism: Schistosoma rodhaini; assembly: GCA_944470415.2. NCBI lineage: Eukaryota > Metazoa > Platyhelminthes > Trematoda > Strigeidida > Schistosomatidae > Schistosoma > Schistosoma rodhaini. The sequence continues at coordinate 15,677,751 of OX104037.1, forward strand.
CTTTACTTTGACCTATAGACTATTATTATACGATTTACCATTCTTGAGTTATCCCTAGTCTATTAATTATTGCCTCCCATATTCATAGCCACATTAGGCTAAATCTTATGCTCATATTATTTTCTATTTTATGATAAAAAAATATGGTCAGTTTGATTAGTATATAAACTCAGTATATTTGAAATATAATGATTCATATTGCAGGGACTGTTATTGGTGTTCTGGACTTTACTGGCTGGGCTAGGCAGAAAGCAAGACCGATACGCATTTTAGATTGCTCGTACGGTTTCCCTGTGTCACTGTTCCAATCGACAATTCGCTGCTCTCGGATTGGCGGTCATATCACGTCAGACGTTAACAGGGCATCCACTCAGCCACAAGTTATAACAACTTCATTGATTTTTGATTGAACCAGAGAGAGATTACCTACCTATCTTGTAGTTGTTCGACTAATATAACGCTCATTCAGTTATCTAATGTATTTCAATATATTTTACGCTAAAAAATAATTTAATCCAATAGTAGATAATAATTTATGTTATTTAGTTACTACTAAATAGATTTAACTTGCATAAATAGAACAAAAAAATAAAAATTAGTCTGCCAAGTAGTATAAACGTTTATTTCTACAAGTTCCAGAAACAAATCACAAAACTAAGAAAAAATCTTCCAAAAAAAACAGTTCCCAAATGTGTCATTATGCGAACATTCAAATATGAACTTGACTTTTATTGTTGTTTCAACTAAGAATAACTGCCATTCAGTCTAAATGGACTGGAGTTAGAACTGTTAGCTTCAGGTGTCAATGAATCCACATTTTTCTTTAAGTAGTCTCTAAAACAAAGTATCAATTATAAAATTCCAAACTTTGAAAGTCAATGAATTTGTATAACTAATTATATACTACTTGTTAGTAACTAAGAAGTTTAGAAAATATACTGATCAAACACTTCAATTTTCACGTAATACAAGATGGTTGGCCTTAAATCTGACTCCATTTGGATTGCATGAATGATTGTTATTGAAATATACATGTCACCTATCCTCGTATATAATCACAGACTAAATCGATTTGGTGAATAAGAGAATCAAATAAGTCAAATACGAGAATGGATTTTTGAATATCTAAATTTCGTACAATCTTTGATTGAAAAGCAAAGCAAAACGAAAGTGAATGAGTCAACCCGATTTAACGAAGCGTGTATCAATATTTATGGCGGAACAAAAATAAGTTACAGATATGAGTAGGATAAGAAGTGCACACATGTGATCATATAAAAACAGTCAGGATTAATAAGCGACTAAGTGGTAGGGCGAAAATATGACTTAAGTAGAATGAATAGATTTATCTGTCTAGAGGCTAGAACTACCTATATGGACTTGACATAGTACCATCCCCCACAAATTAATAAAGTTAAACATATATGTGATTAGATTTACGTTCAGTAGTCTAAATGCTAAACATTCAATACGAATTCGAAAGGTCTCGAGTTTGATCCCTGGTGAGGTTATGGATGAACACTTCTGAGGAAACTCATACTGAAGCGAAATACATATTCAGTACTTTCTGAATTTCGTCAGTTGATTTACATTGTTTCATGATCTCCACAAAATAGAATTTCTCTTGTTTAACTAAACTTAGTCCAAGATGTAATTTGCGAAATACAGAAATGACCAGCAGATTAGTAAAGTCGTTATTATAAACCAAGAAATCATTTTACCTGAGGCAACTTCTTAGATTCATTGATAGATGGGTTATAATTAATTTTTGAATGTGAATTCACGTTTGTCGCTTTTTCAGTCTGAAATGATGCCTCTACTCTGATCTCAATTTTAGCTTCAGTACTGATTATCTTACTGCTGGATCCAGTGTGAATGGTATGCTTATTGATATTAGCTGCCTTTAACAATATTCTAATCTTTGGAATAGTTAATTTTGCTATATATATATATATATATATATATATATATATATATATATATGGCAAAATTATAGGAAGAGATATTTCATTACTGGATCCTCATAGCCTTGAAGTCCTTTAAAGACATCTATGCTTGTAAATCGGTGAGCTAAAGCCAGACAGTTAAAATTTCCAAATTTAGTCAACTTACAATATACAGCTAAATTCCTAATATTATTAATAAGTCGAAGCCTCACTTCTAGCTTGGCTGAGATCACTTGATTACGGTTTTCTTATTGAACTTCTAGAAATTCTCCAGGAAGCTAGTCAATAGTAATCATAAAATTTGTCTCAGGTTGATGTCACTTCATGATGAAAACTATGTTCATCTTAAAATAATATGATATACAAAGCTCACTTTTGATAGTTTGACTTGTTCAATATGAATGTTTCAATATTGAAGTTATAAAAACGACTTAATTACATCAAATGCATTTTAATTACTTGAAATAAATTGTCCCATCACCATATTTGTTCAAACGTTGTTGTAAATCATTTACTTGTTCATATTTGTAATTCACCCCCATTATCTTATTAATAAATAAGAAAATATCAGAAGGGGTTTTATGAAGATTTTAGTAATTTATAGAGTTGAGATCATGAGTCAATTGAAGCTAGAAAATAATCAAATGTTCCTTCTAGCAATATAGAAGGTAAAATTTAGCTAATAGAAATGAAACTAATAATATTTATCAGAATGAGGGTTTGTGGAGATTGTATTATTGTAACAGTTGAATTTATAAGTCGATCTAAGCTAGACCACCACTGTAAACCTGGAAGCCACTGGACGCTCGTTTCGTCTTAGTATAGGACTCTTCAGTTTAGATCGACTCTTGAATTCAACTGTGACAATGATTATATTTATTTTTGATTGATTATTCAGAAATATCAGGATGACCATTAAACCGTTTAGTGTAAAATGATTCAATCAAGTTCAAAGTGTAATAAATGATGGGATTTAACACAAATATATCAAGCCATCACAATAGGGGGTTATCAAGTCGAATAATTGGATCTATGTTAACGTTTATTTGATTAGAAACAATATACGTGAAATGAATCAACAAGGAGCTAAAAGTGTATATATATACATATATAATAGCTTGTCTATTCGTTACAACACATTATTCGATTCTGTCAATTCTCAAGCTCGCCCAACCAACCCAGCTGTTTATAGGGAGGAGGTAAGGACTATTTAACAAGTTTGCTTCGAATTCCTATACATACTTATAGACAGTTTATAAAACAATCTCTAGTATAGGATTGTGGAAATCGTTGTATTTCATTGAAATCATGATCGAGATTATGGATTCATACGGCTAAGAAGTCTCATACTAGAATGAAACAGCTGTCCAGTGTTCCAAGGTCTTCGATCGTGGTCTAACTTAGATCGGTTTATAACTGAAGTGTCCGAATACCAAAAACCAATATAAACATTCCAGTAGTGAGTAGGCTTCAGCATGAAGTCTTGACAAACGTAAATGAAGTGATTCAATTTTTATTTGAAATTACTTCTTTATGTGAAATATTTGAAAAAAGAAATCATTCTTTTTCCTTTCATCTTGATGTACTCGTCATCACGAGAATTACATTAAATGCTTTGCCTAGTACCTGTTTTTTTCAAAGTGCGTGTAAATAAATCACTTTATGCAGAGTGGTCTTTACAGGTTTCTCAGTTTAACTAAGTAAAAATTATCCTGCCGAAACGACACTTTCATGTAGATTAGAAAGACAATTAAGTTCGTTTTACTTGTATACATAGTATATACCTTCAATCAGTTTGTAAAATATCAAATATGGTCTTCATAAAACTTTGTAACAAATATTTATTGCCTATAATAATGCTACGAAATCGAGTAACTTTTTAAAGACTGCACTGACGAATATAACGGAACATTCGTTGCCATAAGAACACGTTAGTGTTCAAGAAAAAAAACCAAAAATCTTTTGGAATGAAGTGGCTTTTTTCACGCTTTCGGGAGCTCTAACGATATCTAAAAAAAACTGAATAAGAGTGACTTTAGTTCACATTCTACTCTGATACTTATTTTACAATTCTTCCCTTAATACTTTGATTTTCAATGAATCCCAGCTTTATGACTGGGATGAATTGTTACTAATCATTTTTAATCTAACTTAAATTAAAATTAAAAAATTACTGATTGACCTAACGTCTCAATAAACAATTCAATAAGACTATGCAGATCATATAACGATATGAGTGAAAACATGAAGTTCTGAACTTTCTATTTCATTGTCCAATGGTTTGAAATATTGATTTATTATTTGGTTAATTCCTACAAGAAATTAAGTGGTAATTTATAATCAGCAAGTCAATAAAATCACAAGACTGAGTAATAGAAAATAACCTACTTTCAATGCTTCAATAAATTGTAAAACACTAACAGCTCCTTTTTTATTTATGTCCATATTCTGAAGTACATCAGTAAATATTTTTCCATTATAGTTTACTTGACTTTTAAGAAGAAATAATAAGTCAACAAATGTACCACCTTCCGATTGCACATCATCTTGTGTATTGCCTACAATCAACTGTGGTCCATGAGTTATACATAATTCAGTGAAAGTTTTCTCAAGTGATTCAATTAACTGCATACATTCAAAGTCAACAGGAATTTCCTGCAATGTTAAAATAAATATTAACTAATATAGACTGTTTTTTCTTTACACATTTAACTAAACTAAGGAAAAGTCCAAATTAATGATTGTTGTTTTGCCAGAGAAGAAATGAAAGTAGTCTTGTCACTATTTTAGGCATTTCAACGATACATATGTCCTACACTATTAGGCCTTGAAATCATGACCCCCAGGTCGTGTATAAGTTCTCAATCGTGCATAAGATGGATAGGAATCCACTAAACTGTATTTCCTAACTTCCAACAATTCATGTTGCAATTTTAAACACAGTGCTGAAGACAAAAATGGATTTCCAAAAATAATCATAATTACGAGAAAGCACTATTTATTTGGTGATTCCTTCAAGTAGAATTATCTAGACTATTCTATCTACTACTAATAATATATAAAAGTAGTAAAATAGTATATACTAAAGTATTACCTCCATCATTATCTGTTTCAGTTTCAAACTCTGACATTTAGTAATCTGTTTAAAGAAATTGTACAATCCTTTTGTACTGATTGGATTACTGCTAACGCCCAAAACTCTCAACTTCGTTTCACCTGAATCAGTCGCCATATATATAGCTTGGCCGATAGTTTCAATTTCTTTGTCACTTATTCGATTATGTTGTAAATACAATTCTTCTAGTGTTGTATTTTCTTTGATGATTTGTGCTACTTCTAGTCCAGATTTATCAGAAAATCCATTCCACGATAAATAACAGACACTTATATGAATATTCTCCTGACAAACGTAAGTAGATTGATAATACATTTCTAGGTTCATTGTAAATCATGAAGCAGATTATTCTATATAACTATAACCATTGTACTTAAATACTGTCACCTTAATAAAAAAGACACTGCAAAAGTATAAACATGGCTAAATACTAAAAAAAGCTATAAAAGCCAATATTTAGAGAAGGTTTTTTAAGTAATTTTCAACAGTAATCTTGAGGGAACTGGTGTTAATGTATGTTTCCATCCCTCATCACCCTACTTGGTAGTCTGAGATATAGCTGCTCAGCTACTGGAGAAGGAAATGGACTTCTGTGGGACTGAATTTTCTTGAGTGAACTGGTAAATCCAAGGTTCAGTGTCGACCAGCTCCAACAAGCTTATTTCTTCACACAGTACTTACTGTTTTGAGTCACTTGGACTAGTGGTGGAAGTGTTACTTGATTGATTGGATTCAACAAGGACAACGGAAGCATAAGAATCTGAAGTTGACCACCACTCTGTTATCAATTAATTGTAAAGATCAATAAATTATTGGCTGATAAGTGTGTAAACTGATAATGATAATTTAATAAGAATCTGGGATTTTTCAACTGGAAGAGTGAATTATTTGCTTATGGAGTGATCCCCGATTCTCAGTCACATAGGTTTAAGAAAATAGAACTGCTGACCAAATGACTGGTTTATAGATCCGAGAATTATTTATATTATTGTGGAGAATTCGTCAATAAGATGGAATTTTCAGTTTTAAGTCATGAATTCGTCTTAGCTCAACGGTCTTAAGGTGAGACGTTCGCACACAAGTTCGAATATCCCAGGTTTGATTCCGAGATACAGAGTCATGGATGCGTAGTGCTGAGGAGTCGCGTACCAGGACTAAATGACCGTCCGACATTTCCAAGATTTAGATGTCAGTCCAGCAAAGATCAGTTGGTGAATGAAAACTATGAAAAGCACTCATATATTTATATTTATGTAAAATATGATCAATCAATAGAGTTTACTTTACGCTATAACACATTTTCAATAGAAAATGAAAATAAAGGTTAAGATTCACATAACTTATTTTCGTTTCATATCATCATGTTCGTAGACTGTGATAAGATCAACCAAGTCTTATTGTATGCATTGAATAAAAGCATAAATAACTAGTTCTGTCAAGATGTTCTCGCCGTTTTATTGAAGTTGTTTTTGTCACAGATTGATACTGGATGAAAAAAGCTGTATGGAACACCTAAAAGAAGCTGACTTATAGTTTATAATCACATTTACAAATAAGCATAGTTTAGTCACTTTTTCCAATCAATCGCAATAAGTCTTCGTACGAAAAGTTGTCATCAAAAATAATAACTAACATTTAAATATTATACTTTTATTTTCGGTGTACCTTTAATCCTTTTGCAATATCTAAAGCACCTTTATTAGCAATTGAATTCCATGAAAGATCTATTTTAAACAATGTATCATTTGAACTAATTGCATCGCCGAGAAGCTCAGCCCCATCTGAACCAATCTGATTTCGAGCCAAATTCAAATACGTTAAAACACGATTCATCTGGTTACGAGAATTTATAAAGATTTACTATATATTATTAAGTAAAGCAATCATAATTTTATAGTGATTTGAATTACTATTATTTATACTTGTCTGTCATTCCATTATTTTTCTAACTAAAACAGACTATCAAAATCAGTTACTAAGATTAATGACGAGTGGTAATATTATATTGCATCGAACATAAAGGATTAGCTGAAAGATCAAACTTCAATGTGGCCATGCTATTCCAAAATGTAGTGTGGGCTACTTATATCCTTATAAGTAGTATATAGTGATGGTCGAGTATTAAATGTGTTTCAGTAAAAGATGGAAAACAAAAGAACGGGAACGAAACCGCAATTGGCATGAAAATGCATGAACAATAATACTCGGAGACGACGGACTGATATTTGAAGAAGGAACGTTCAAGATTGAGACAATTGATTGATAGTTTGCAAATTAACTGTTCACTGTATGCTTGTCCGATTTTAGTGAGATAGTCTGTAATCCTGTGCCTAAGTACATTTGATTGTCCACATTCGTTTTCTTAATCACTCAAAAAGAACCTAGATTCTAAACTTGTTATCGTACTAACTGAATAAGTCATTCAAAAGAAGTAATTAGACAAAAAGATCCCATGAAATATATTGATATCAACTAGATTATTTGAAGATGATTACTAATAGATGGAATAAAAAATGCCATGAGCTCGAAACTATGAACCAACAGATAACTATTAACATGAGATGTTCTTAATAGCTTGTATCATAGACTAACATTAACACGACCATTTTCAAACTCGAGAATCACTGAACATTTAATTCATATCGGTAAGAAAAGTAAACATTTAGGCTTCTTGATGAATGCGTAAAGTTTAATCTACCGATTCGGTATCCAGTAGTTCATAATTCGAAAGCAAGATGTAAGGACCCCTCATTATCTACCATATTCAACGGTTGTTCAACTAAAGTCAGTCAATGATACAAACTTAAAACGATCTTTTCGTGTAAAATGTTTAGAGTTTTATTATTTTTTCAGCAGATTAAATCGTTACATTAAAAATATTACAAATCTAAGTTAATTATTAGAAACTTGAAGTGTATAGTTGGTATTAACGTCAAGTGTTAAAATGATTTCAGCTATTCCAGCTTGACGATCAGATCTTCTGATGTCCTGAATTACTTGAAATATTTATGATCACGTTTTGTCCATTTTCAATTACCTAATTTTAAACGCTTATATTTAAATTTCTGATACTAAACAGTGAATAAAGTAAACATGGTTAGCAGAGATCGATAGTGGCTAACAGTGGAATCCAATACGCGCGTTTCGTCATATTTGGGACTCGTCAGCTGGATGTAACTGCATCTCAGAGTTGATGTTCACTCTGGGACTCGAACCCAGTACCCTCGCTTCAAATTCCATCGCGTTATCCACTCGGCTAGCCCCTATCCATCTCTGCTAACCATGCTTGTGAATTAAGGTATATCGAGGCAATACGCACAGTATGCACATATGCCAATTAGAAACTGACCAGTTGCAGTCCTAACAAATCGATGGGAAGATTCAAACAAACAATACTAATTTGAAATAAAGTAAACAGTTGATAAACGATTTTCAAATACATGTATGATCTGTTTATTTTAAACTCTAGTGACATATTTTACAAAGGTTTGATGCAAGAAAAAAACCTGACAGTGGGTAAGAAATACCTGTGAAATGCACACCATTGTTTTCTTTTAAAACTTAAAGATTTCAATTTTCTGTGTTAGTAAACATCTGATTAAAAAGAAAATTCTATTTACTAAAATATAATAATAAATAAAATTTCAACTTACAGTTAAGATTTCTGCAAGCATACTACAAGAAGAATCTCCTAAATCACAGCCTAAATAAAGAAAAAATTATAATTTATGAAAGATTGTGGTCTAACAAAAAAATTGTGAGTTAATTGATGCTAGACCACTATGGAAAGCCTGGAAACACTGGACAGCCGTTTCGTCCTATTATGGGACTCCTCAGCAATGCGCATACACGATCCCGCCTCACAAGATTCGAACCCAGGACCTATCAGTCTCGCTCACGAGAGCTTAACCTCTAAACCACTGAGCCAGCGTTCACGAGCGACACCAATAGCTCCTAGGTTTGAATCTCGCGGGGCGAGATCATGGATGCGCGTTGCTGAGGAGTCCTACAATAAGACTTAATGGCTGTTCAGTGCTTTCAGGTTTTCCGTAATTGTCTAGATTTAATGGACTCATGATGGTGGTAATATAAAAAAAAAGATTGTGTATAAGAATATGATACAGGGACAAGCAATTAGTTCGCAGAAAGAAAGTTATATAGTAGTTTTAATCTCACAGTTTAACGGGAAACAAAGAGTGTATACACCTACGTTATTGTAGTCGATTATGAGCAATTTCACACAGAGTCTCCAACCATTGGTTACGATAGTCACGCAGACCCCAACCAGGTAGTCTGCATCTGCCAACATGGCTCAGACTAGAAGTTAGTGACTTCAAGCACTGATGCCATGTTTTGGTTTGGCCGCCACTAACTCTTTTCCAACCATCCCCTATACTAGTCAGCATAGCGCGTCGTGGTAATCGGTGTTCGGGCATACGTAACACGTGGCCCAACCATCTCAGTCGATGAAGATTCATGACCTCATCAACTGATTTACCACCATTCCCTAATACCCTGTGTCTAACCTCAATAATACTTACCCGGTGATCCCAGTAGATGCGAGCAATATTTCTAAGGCATCTGTGGTCAAACACTAGTAGCTTACGAGTATCTTCTACTCTTAATGGCCACGTTTCTCAGCTGTAAATTAGAACAGAGAGAACTGTTGTGCAGTATACTCGTCCTTTAATTAATAGACGGATATCTCCTCTTCGCCATAGCTGACGTACGTTGGCAGAATCCAAGCGAGCTTTCTGAATCCGCGCTTAGACTTCGTTAGACGTCAACGCATTAGGGCTGATGAGACTTCCAAGATAAGTGAAGTTGTCCACGCGTTTGACTACTTCACCCCATATCCTCAGTTCAGGTGTTGACGCAGGTCAGTCCTTGAGCAACAACTTGCATTTAAAGGGTAGGAAAGCATCTCAAACATCCTGGCATTGTTGCTCAGTGCTACCAAAAGACTGCATTTTATCAGCGTGGTCAACAAACAGGACTATGGCATCTGCGTATCCTAAGTTGATAAGCAGACGTCCTGGTAGGAGATAAATCCCTTTTTTAAAACATATAAATAACTTATTCTAATGGACTATGCAAAATTTCAGAAATTTTAGTGATATCATGAAATATTTAGGGTGTTATTTAAAAATCAAGGTATGTAAAGCATATAAATCAAATTACTAATCTCTTTTTGAGATTTTTTTATCGAATTTCGGTTAGTGTCTTACTGTAGACTATTATATGCAAAGTAGCAATAAGCAAGCTTGTACAAGTTTAGCAAATGATATAATCGGAAAGAAAATGTTCTTCACTGAACTGTCTTCAATTTACTTAGTGGTACGATGATTTACTTTTGTTATTTTAAGATTGCATATAGGTTGAAGATGGTCGGTCAGAAAAATCACCAAGTCAATTCATTTTAATGGCAAAATAAACACTACTTACTTTAGATTTAGGTAGTATCTCAAGCATCTGTCAATTTCGAGATACTAAGCTCTTTCAGATTAATTTGTGGTTCTGTTTATCTCACATAATTTAGAGGCAAATTCATTATGAACAAATGTTTATTGAATGACCATTATAAAAGACGGTCCACTGAGAATCTAACGTCCTAGTTTGTGACTTTGTACCTCAAAGTTATCTACCCTCATATCTAGGATCTTCCCCAGCTACCACTATATATTTAAACCTTACACTAAGAAATCCGTAGCTCAACTTGAGTCAGTTCTCGATGTTTCTTAATCCTTAACGGATACTGCTAATGATAATTACGATTGGCATCAAACCAAGACAAATCACTTGTCATTGAGGATTAATTTTCATTGGTTCTTCCACTGACCACAATCTGTGACCGAATAGATCTAATGAAATAATTAGTTTTAAAGCAATTCATTGTCCATGGTTAAAAAAAGAAATTATAATTATTTATTCGCCTGTGAAAGCAATTAATATGGTAAAATAATAGAACTTTATAATTGAAATCATACAGAAAGATTTCTCATATCAAATAAAGACAAGACTATATGATTGAAAGTCAATCAAATGATTTCATCATATTCTTATGTTTCAAAGTTGAAATCATGAGTCAATTGAAGCTAGACCACCATCGAAAACCTGAAAGCACTGGACGGCAGTGACCAGTGGAGTTCAACCACGTCTGTTGTAAGATATCAACTCACTGAAGACAATTGGTGAATGGTTGCTCAACTTCGTGGATCAGTTGAAGTTAGACCGTTGGATGTCAGCTCAGTGGTCTGTCGGTTAAGGGCTTCGGCTCGAAACTGGTAAGTCTTGGGTTCGAATTTCAGCGAAAGTGGGTTCGTGGATGTGCACTGCTGAGGAGTCCCATAATAGGACGAAGCGGCCGTCCAGTGCTTCCAGGTTTTCGATGGTGGTCTAGCTTCAATTGACTCATGATTTCAACTTTGAAAAATACTGAAATCTCCACAAATCCCCTTCTAAATGTTCTTATGTAATAAAAACAAAATACCATTATGTATGAGGTGAAAGTATTAACAAAAAGATGAAAAAACTGGGTTTTTTTCTTCAAATGAACTAACTATATTTAAATTAATAATCAAAATAAAATTTGATGAACCATAAATAAACACAAAATAATTTCGACTTTCAGAAAAACACTTCGTATAAAGACTGTTTCCATTAGCTATAATGTTGTAACAAGATATAACAATATATATAATACAAATATTTATTTATTCCATTCCCATCAGTATAATCAGGAAAAAGCGCTGGAAGTGGATAGAACACACTTTGAAGAAAGTACACAAATGCATCACAAGGCAAGCCCTCACTTAGAATCATCAAGGCCAAAGGAAAAGAGGAAGACTGAAGAACCAATTACGCCTGGAAATGGAGACAGACATGAGAAGAATGAACTAGGAAGAAAGTCCTAGGACAGAGTGGGTTGGAGAATGCTGGTTGGCGGTCTATTATCCATTTAGAGTAACAGGCGTAACTAAGTAATTAATTCCAATCGGTGTTCATTATGTTTTATCATCAAGTATCACATGAAAATAAGTTCAGTTTAAATAATAAAAAATTAGTCTTAAAGAACTTGTTTGATAAACGTTTTTTCATATAAACTAGCGTTCAGAAATTATTTTTGATTTGATTTGTTATATCAACATGAAAAATATGGTGTCTCCTTTATACATTTTGTTACATTATACAAATTTAAATTCACTTAGTATTGCTTGTTTGAATTTTCCCATTGATACTTAGGACTGCAACTGGTCAGTCTCCAATTAGCATATGTGCATACTATGCGTATTGCCTCGATATTGCCTTAATTCACAAGCATTATAAGCAAAAATGGATAGTGACTAGCAGTGAAATCCAAAACGCGCATTTCGTCCTATTTGGGATTCGTTAGCTGGATGTACCTGCATCTCAGACTTGTTGATGTTCACTTTGGGACTCGAACCCAGTACCGTTCGCTTCAAACGCCATCTCATTATCCACTAAGCTACTGAGTCCTGATAGCCACTTGCCAATAAGAAATTGACCACTTGTAGTCCTAAACATCAATGAGAAGATTCAACCAAACGATACCAAGTGAATTTAAACTTCACCCCATTGCACAAGCAAGTGGCTATCAGGACTCAGTAGCTAGGTGGAAAACGCGATGGCGTTTGAAGTGACTGGTACCGGGTTCGAGTCTCAGAGTGAATATCAACTCTGAGATGCCGGTGAATCTAGCTGACGAGTACGAAATAGAACGAAACGCGCGTCGTGGATTCCACTGCTAGCCACTATCCATCTTTGCTTATGATACACATTTGTTTGTTTGTCTTTTCATAAAACATAAGAAACTGTCTATAACATAAATGGTTTTTATTTCTTTCTGTCATTCATATTATTTATGTTAGATACATGACCAGTCGTAGGATAGTTCTTTATACCAAGATCTTTGAGGATATATATATATATGTCTGAAACATAACAGTACGTTTAAGTGTCAAGTAAAATGCTTAGTATATTCATGACAATCGATTTTTTTATATGTTAGTTTGTTGCATAGAGTTTCTTTTATTTCATGAATTCCGGACTAAATTTATGTTACCAGTCAGAATGTATTTGTCATTTATATTTATTGTAAATGAATAAAATCTAATATGACTCGATGAGATGATGAAATGTAATAAAGATAGATGATAATTTTATTTTATTTCATTCAAATTTCAATAATGTTTGTATGGATAGTGGCTAGCAGTGGAATACAGGACGTGCATTTCGTCCTATTTTTAGACAATCCTTGTGAATTAAGGCAATATCAAGGCAATACGCACAATATGCACATATGTCAATTAGAGACTAACCAGTTGCAGTCCCAAACATTAATGGGAAGATTTAAACAAACAACACTAAATGAATTCAATAATGTTTGCCTGATCATTTTAATATGGAAAGATTAATGTTATTCATTTGAAATCATTTCAAAGGATCAAGAATTTTTATACATCAAAAGTAGATAAAGAAACAAGATTTTATTATAAATATCAGCTTTTGATCTAATTAAATTGGGTAACATTAGATATTTAGTAGATCAATAACTGAATCTATAAACATACTACATGATATCATGATATTGAATTGACATAATTAATAAACGTGAATAACTTTCTGAGTTTTATTATTATTTCTGAATGGAAACAACTTGTAGGTGAGTTATCCTTATTCTCGACCTATGACATCTTCTAATTTGGTTATGTAGTTGCTGTTCAAGTTCTTGTTGTATTTTATTTGACCACTGGATGTTCTATCAATATTTCCCTCTACTAAATTTCCAGGCTTGGGTAAATAGCAAGGCTAAAAAAAGTAATTGACTAACTGAGAATTGATCAGATAAACTCAGATGATCGAAGCTTTACAATGTCTGTCATTCCTGTGATCTATCAGAGTGTAGATAATGGTACTTTAAATGTTCGTAGCAATCTACAATATTAACCAGAGGTTAAAAACAAATTCCTTTATACTGAGTTCCACTGTCACAATCACAACAATGAAATATCGGGAATAGTTTGATCGAACTTGTATCAACTTTAAAACCATCAGAAGCCTATCGGAAGGTCGATTTAAATATTTTGATATAAAACAGATAGTATATTTTCAAACGACTGACTAATAATAATGTTCTTACTTTCAACTTTAGTTAATTTACCAGACAATTTAATGACCATCTAAGTGTTTTCAGCCTTATCTGTATTGTTCTTGTTATAATTTTATGAAGTTCATCACAATTTGTCACTAGAAATACAGGAATCTCAAAGTCAGTTACTTGTGAATACAAGAATACATTCTAATCAGGTGTATTGTGATTTATTAAACGACGGTTTGTTCAGTGTTCTTTTCATATAATCTCAATTTTAGATACAAGATATTTTTAAACTTGGATTCCTTAATTAATGACAAATTCATCCCAAACAAAACTTTTGTAACAAACTGATATAACAGTTGAAGAACAGAGAATAAAAAATAGGAATACTCATAGAACTAAGTCACATCTCCATGTGATAAATAAAGTCAGATAATTAAAAGTTATATATTTGTTTTAAAGTATTATAAACAAAGTACACAAACGTAAATTGCATTTAACCACGTAACTAAGTGTAATGGTAAAACCAATTATAGTTTAAGGGTTAAGCACTTGATAAAAATGTTTACTTGTTAGGTTTCCCAGTTGGCCTGCCGTAAATTACATTTACGAATATTAGAGAATATTCTAATACGAACGAAGAAGATTATGAACTGGAATAGACTGAATGTCTGACATACAAAAACTCTTCATCGTTGATAATCCACACGCTTATATGAGATAGACAAGAAGAGACTTACAGGTTAGCTTTATATTATGAACGGAAGTCAAAACTTTGAAAAGGATCAACTCTGTTTATTTAGTAACAAGCAATCGCCTCAAAGAATGTAACAAATTTTAAAAAAAACTAAGAATGATAACAACCAATTGGATAACAACTAAGGTTAATGGTGAAATATGAATCGGTAAAAAGTCATCAAGGTTATTCTTATAGGAAAAAGCTGTCACATAATGACAAAGCAATTAAATAGCCTGAGTTCTCCTTAATAGTGTGACTCCCTACAGTATCATGGTTTCTCACTGCTGAGGATTCTTACACTAAGACGATACAGCTGTTAAGTGCGTCTTGGTTTCTAACGGTTGTATGACTACAATCAATCCGTGATGTAACCCAAGATGAAATATTTTTTTTAAAAAAACAGTCGCTGTACAATCATTATCATTTATGATCTGTTTTAATGGCATTTTAATTTTTTTTTAAATCCAGCAGATACTATGTATTTCAACTAATTAATAATAAAATTTAATTAAATTTCTTTCTAAAGAAAAGAGTATAGAAGATTTTTACGTATAAATGAACACTTATATCTAGATAGAATGACTTTGATTAAAACAATACAGAATAAATTAGTTGTTCAATATCAAATATCAACTTATTCCATGATAACGTTTTGTTGATTTAGGTGTTTAGGAATCTGTTTTCTAACATTTTGGATGGTAATCGATGTTGAGAAGAGGTTTAATAATAGTGAAACTGATAAAATTAATTAATGTATCTTTAGTTAGTATTTATTAAATAGTTCTTTTATGATAAATAATGGCTAATAGTGGAATTCAAGACGCGTGTTTCGTCCGACTTGGGACTTATCAGCTGGATGTACCTGTATCTCAGAGTTGTTTACTCCGGGACTCAAACCAAGTACCGTTCGCTTCAAACGCCATTGTGTTATCCACTTAGCTACTGAGTCTTTGATTAAAATGCTTGTTAGTTAAAACAATATCTAGGCATTACGCACAGTATGCACATATGCCAATTAGAAATTAGTCAGTTGCAGTCCTAAACACCAATGAGAAGACTAAAATAAACAATACCAAGTGAATTTACATTTTTTATGACATTTTCACACAATTCAAAATGTAAAATTAATTTTGATTTGGTGATAAATCTATTGAGAAACTTTGTATCAAAAATATCCTAGTTATGTAGTAAATGAAATTTATTAACTGTGGTTCCCTTTTATCTGATATTTTACCTTTGAGTTATGAGTTCAAGTAACAATGTTAGTTGTGAATACCTATCTAGTTTTCTGGTTTGCTACTTGAAAACTTTAGCATGAAGGAACATCCTAGGAACATCCAAGAAGTATGGTAGATACAGTACAAATATCAGTTAGAAAAACAATAATAGGTCAATGCAAAAAATTCGCTCATTATCAAGATAGTTGTTTTCATTCTTATCTTAAAGTTACTTAGTGGTTAACACCCCTAGGTTTTTTCATTTGCTGAACCAATAAAAATACAAATTATTCATATCTTAATAAACCAATGTGTGATAGTTACTACTTCCTAACACTACTAACGTGCACATGATCACACACTCACTCCGTGTGTGGATATTTGAAAAATAATTATTCCAGTTAGACAGAATTGATCAGTAATCAAAGAATGATTAATCACTTAACAGTATTATAAACTTCACTAGTTTAAAGACAGATCCCATTATGAAGTAATCCCATCCCCTAAATACTTCATAGTCATGTTAAGTTGTGGAGGAAGTTGGCTGAAAACCTTGCATGACCTAAGTTTCGTGTTAGCTGACACTCGTCAATAGAACATACCTACATTTTTGAGATAAACGGTTTTCCTTTGTGGATATGAACCATGATCATTCAGTTTTACATTTGGAAACATTTCCACTTATACATTCAGACAGAAACTGGCCTCCTGTTAGAGGAAGATATTTACTTTGATTATTATGTAATGTCTAATTTTATGTTTACCCATTCCTTAGTGTTGATCTCTAGTGACCCTTTGTCTGACTCCAGTCAAATCGGACGAATGATTGTTGTCGAAATATACATCCCTGCTATCCTCGTATACAATCGTCGACTTAACTCGCATTGGTGAATAACGGAATTAAATAAGTCAATTAAGAGAATGACTCTCGAATCTATATACTTCATACAATTGTTGATCTGAACAGACAATCAGAGAATCGCGGAGAAAGCATCAAGGTGGAGAGAGAGAAGCGAAACTAAATGACGCACAATGAAGAAGGCAAGTGAGCCAACTCAATTTAGTCAAGCGTGAATCAATATTTATAGTCACACAAGATAAGTTACAGACATATGATGAATAGGATAATAAGTGCACACAAATTCGCTCATATAAAAACAGTCAGTTTTGACAAGCGGATAATTAACGAGGCCAAAATTTGACTAGAATAAATGGATCGATCAGTCCAGAGGCTAGAATAAGGAATGTGGCTTGATGCAGTACCAGCCCCTACAGATCGACTTCTATCGATCTACAGTTAACAATGGTTCATCTTATAATTTGAATTCATTACAAAATAAAAATAAATACATTCAATCTATAAACACTTATAGTTTAGATATACCATTATCAGTCATTTTAAGTCATCGAAGACATTACAAGTTGGATTGAGAAATAAAAACCGAAAATAGTCATGATCAGTTTCATTATTGTCACCATTCTCTTACCTGATAAATCTAAATTTTTTATAGTAACATTTTTGATCAAGTCATTGAACAATTCCATCAGACCATCTTTGCGTAATTTACATTCACTCAAAAGCTTTGAAGAAATAGTATTATGAAGAACAAATTAGCATATTATTTCAACTTTAATCATTTACATACATATCAAATAAATAATAAAGAAAAGAATTCTAAATAGTGAGCTGAAGTTTATTGACATAGTTATAGCATCGTGCTTGTTTTACCTAGACATTTATTATTGCTTTGACAATATATACCTGAATACAATTGGCGAACAGTTGCTCAAACTTCATGGATTAGTTGAAGTTAGACATTAACACCGTTGGATGCCGGCTCAGTGTTCTATCGATTAAGTGCCCTGGCTCAAGACTGGTAGGTCCTGAGTTCGAATCTCGCAAGTGCAGGATCATGGATACGCACTGCCGAGGAGTCCCATAATAGAACGAAGCTGCCGTCCAGTGCTTCCAGATTTTCTATGGTGATCTAGATTCAACTGACTCATGATTTCAACTATGGAAAATATACCTGAGTATCATAATAAATATTTTTGTTATATCCTTTGTACAATTTAAAGTTGTGTTAATTCGATTAGATCATTCACTTATTCTGAAGAAGTGACTTACATCAAGTCACGAAACGTCGGGAATATCATTTTTCTACGCATTAGTAATATAATAAAAAATATATATTTATTATTAACTTTCTACTCAATGCTAAACTTATTTGAAACTATCAAGTTCAACCTTGGCATTCATACCTACATACCACAGTATCGTTGAAGAAATCCGTAGATCAACGGTCTATGCCTTTTGTAGTTCAGTAGCTAGGTTTATTCACATTTTCAACTCCACCTGGAGTCCTTCTAAGGTTACTTCCGATCCCAAGCCTGGGTAAGGAAGGAGGATTATGCATGTGGTCAGCAAACCCATCCCTTAGAAAACAACCTTGCTAAAAAAAATGCTAGTCAGAAAAAACAATTTGAACAATCTCAACTGTGCCCTGTGAGATTAAGGGTATTGATTAAGAAGAATTATGACGCCTCATGATAAAAGCCGAGATTTTCCGGATGTCACGAAGCTGATTTCTCTTCAAACAACCAAAATAACAATTAATATAGGTGCATGGAATGTTGAGACAATGTGGGAGGCTGAGAAGACTAATAAAATATTTACGGAAATGAGGAGGTACAACCTGACGGTGCTCAGAATAAATGAAGCCTATTGCACTCAAGCTGTACCGAAAAGATTGACTTCGAGAGAGGTGCTGTTGTACCCTTGTCATGAAGAAGGAAATGGTTCGAACATACGTAGAGTTGCATTGATACTGTCCAAAAAGACGAGGATCATCAAAGCGTCCTTCAAAACAAAGGAGGAAAAGATCACAATGAGAGCAATGAAGGCGATAAAGATGAGTTCTACGAGAGGTTGCAATCAATCATAACAAAGTGATCGGGAAAGGGTCTGAAGATCCTGATGAGCGACCTAAGCTCCAAAGTCGGAAGGAACAACAATGGTTATGAGGATATCATGGGACGACATCAACTGACTCAAAGAAAGAAACGAGTACGGTGAAAGATTTGCAAATCTATGTGCATTCAACAAAGTGGTTATAGGCGGTACAATATTCCCACAAAAACGCATACACAAAGCTACATGGATCTCGCGGGACCACACAACAAGGAACCAGATAGATCATACTTTCACCAGTAAAAAAATTAAAAGTTCAATGGAAGACGTGAGAACCAGAAGAGGAGCTGACATAGCTTCAGATCACCACCTGGTTATGGCCAAAACGAAACTGAAGCTAAAGAAACACCGGATAACTGGAGAAAGTATTGCAATGGTTTAATACAACAACAACAGATGCAAACAAGCAAGTGGAGAGGAGCATTAGATCTGACAAGCAGAAATATATGGAAGACCTAGCAACAACAAAGAAAAAATCTGCAAGAGAATGAAAGATGAAACAACTATATGACACAATGAAGAAACTAGATGGGAAATATGGTAAACAAAAGAGATCGGTCAAGGACAAAAAAGGAAAGCCAGTCACTCAGATTCATGAACAGCGGAACAAGTGGGTAAAAGACTTTGAAGAACTCTTGAATAGACCAGCGCCACTGAACCCACCGAACATCGAGTCAACACACACACACACCTGAGCGGCATCATCGATAAATAAGGAGGGTCTAATGCCGATGTAAAAG
Source organism: Schistosoma rodhaini (assembly GCA_944470415.2). Lineage (NCBI taxonomy): Eukaryota > Metazoa > Platyhelminthes > Trematoda > Strigeidida > Schistosomatidae > Schistosoma > Schistosoma rodhaini. The sequence goes on from OX104037.1 coordinate 15,697,594, forward strand.
CACGGATTGGCAACGCAAGGGCAGTATTCTTACAATTGAAGATCATGTGGGACTTAAAACAACTGTTAGCTAACATCAAAGTCAGAATCTTCAATACAAATGTAAAGACAGTCCTATAGTATGCAGCTGAAACTTGGAGAAATACTACAACCATCATCAAAAAACACACAAGCATTTATAAACAGTTGTCTAGGCAAGATGCTCCATATCCGTTGGCCAGATACCATCGGCAACAGCCTACTGTGGAGAGAACAAAACAACTTCAAGTTGAAGAGGAAATTATGAAAAGAAGCTGAAAGTGGGTAGGACATACATCACAGTAATCATCAAACTACATCAAGAGACAATCCTCGTCTTGGAATCCCGAAGGCCAAAGGAAAAGAAGAAAACCAAAAAAACAGTTCGTCGTGGAACGAAGAAAAGCATCAAAAGAATGAATAGCAATTATAAACAACTCGAAAGTAGAACCTAAAACAGAAATGAATGGAAAATCCTGATGAATCCTAAAATAGAACAAAATGCACATCCTGTATACCACTGATAGTCACACCCTATCTATTATTCTATATAAATATTTTAAAACATTAAAGAATTTTAAGCAAAGATGAATAGTGGATAGCAGTGGAATCCAGGATGCACGTTTCGTCCTATTTGGAACTCGTCAGCTGAATTTACCTGCATCTCGGAGTTGATGTTTGCTGCTAGCCACTATCCATCTTTGCTTATAATGCTTGTGAATTCAAACTATATCGAGGCAATACGCACAGTATGCACATTTACCAATTAGAGACTGACCAGTTGCAGTCCTAAACATCAATGGGAGGATTCAAACAGACAATACTAAATGAATTTAGTAAACAAATTACTTACCAATGTTTGTATAAATGTGTTTTCTTTCAAAACTTTTGATAAAAATGACAGACTACTTAGTTCCAATACATTGTAAGATAAATCCAGCCACGTGATCGTAGTATTATGCTAAAATTCAATAAACAAATATAGTAATATACATTAAATCACAATAATCTTTTTTATGTGTATACAATAACAAATAGGTTTATTATTTTCATTGTTGAAAGCGTGAGTCAATTAAAGCTAGACCACCAGAGGGAAACCTGGAAGCACTGAACGGCCGTTTCGTCCTATTATGGGACTCCTCAGCAATGCGCATCCACGACCTCACCTCACGAGATTCGAACCCAGGACCTACCAGTCTCGCGCCAGAGTACTTAACCAATAGACCACTGAGCCGGCATTCGATGGTGTTTATGTCTAAATCAGTGGTCTGAGTGGTCTAGTGGTTAAGTGTTCTGGCCCGAGACTGGTAGATCCTAGTTTCGAATCTCGTGAGGCGAGGTCGTGGATGCGCATCGCTGAGGAGTCCCACATTAGGACGAAACGGCCGTTCCGTTCTTTCAGGTTTTTCCTATTGGTCTAGCTTAAATTGACTAACGCTTTCAACTATGAAATTACTAAATCTCAACAAAAAACCCTTTCTGATAATAATTGATTTATATAAATAATGAATAAGAATTTTGAAGGAAAACATTAAATAATAGTTTCAACTTATCTATACAAAGATTTATTTATCAAAATAATCTAGTTTCATAATGAGATTGTAGTGAACAAGAACACGGGTGGGAACAATCGGAATATTTTTAAGCACAAGATTACAGACTATCTCACTAAATTCTAATAACCATACAGTAAACAGTTAATTTGCAAAATAACAATCAATTATCTCAATCTTAACTGTTCCTACTGCAAATATCAGTCTGTCTTCTCTGATTTTACTGTTCATGCATTTTCATACCGATTGCGCTTCATTTCTATTCTTTCCTTATCAATCTTCTAGTGAAATACATTCTATATCTGACCATGACCATATACTACTTATGTGGATATAAGTAGTCAACACCATAAGATGACTTGACAATCACTAAGTTCATAACATAATTGCTTTAACCTTAAGCATAATAAATTTCATTGAAATTGATCAATATTTAAATTTAAAAACCTTATTTCCAGATAGAAACAAAAAATGGATTCTACTAGTACATAAAATGAATAGTTATTCTTTGACAGTTTATAAGTCTTATGATGAATGAATGTACAATAATCTTATTGCTTCGATTATATAAGTACTAAATTCAATTTTTTGTTAAAAAATAAACTTAACAAATCTTGGTCATTACCATAAAAAATAACTTTGATGTTAGCATAGAATAGATGAAAAGTCTTTAATAGTGGAATCCAAGATACTCATTTCATATTTTTTGCCACTTGTCAGCTTGATGTATTTGCGTTCCATAGTTGATTCTCACCCTGGTATTCCACCACAGTAACACAAAAACCCAACGTATTATCTACTTAGCTACTGAGTTCAGATAACCATTTACTTGTGTAATAAGTACGAATTTAATTTAACTTGTAATAATTTGTATTATTCAACTGTTCTACAAAGACTTGTGTCATAACAACTATATTAAGACAATTCATACAGGATACACAAATGGCGACCAAGACTAATAAAATTTTATTCAAAATATCAAAAACAAGATAATCCAAACATCTACAAATTGAATTTGATGTTACTGTATAGACTGAAGGAAAGGTTTACATATCATTCCTAGTATTAAAAATAGATTAGGTATTACTAGACTGTGCTTAATTTTGATATTGATAAATACTTCATAAAGCAGTAGATATGACGTAATTTCATAACCGAATAGATGTTGATTATAATTCTCATCAATGGGGAAAAATATTTTCTTTGGTAAAGCCTAGAGAGTTCATTGATTTTACTGTTCCATTAATTCAATGTGGACAATTTAATAAGGAATAAGACTATTCAGTTAGGAATGATTCAATACATTATTGTTATAGTAGATTGGCAACTGTAAGCAAAACAATCAAGCTATTTGTCCTCTTTTCTTGTCAGAAGGATATCCCGTTTAATCTGGACAAAATCCCAGTTCAGTAAACCAAACTAACTGCTCAACATTTCAACACTCTGCAAACTTTAATTTAATCAAGATTAAAAGTGGATAAAAGAAGTATAAAGAGAAGTTACGTCTTAATTATATTACGACAGTTTCTATCTTCAAACATAGAACGCTAATAAACTCCATGAATACAAAAACAAAACTAAGAAAATGCTTGAACATGTGACTTTAAATGTTTGATTGTTGTTATCATTAAGTGTTCTCATTGAACTCCACCTCACGCTGATGTTTTACCCTAACACCATCCCAGGTCAACTTAAAATCTTATTATCATTGTCTTATTCACTTTATTACAGTAAGGATACATACAGAACAACTGATTGATTTAAACAAAATTTGTCTAAATCAATAGACCATAAAACAATCAAACACACATAATAACAAAACTATCAAGGTAATTTTGTTATTTTCCTGCGATCTTTGTTTTGCTTTCTGCTCTATAGTTGTAGATTACTACCTGTACTCTTTAAGTAAAATAAAATATTCTTAGGCTGGATTGTTTGTTCTTAAACATGACATCTAAGTTCTCCTACTAAGAAACAACTGGTTTACGACTTCTGCTTCACGTCGGGAAGATCATTGCGGCAAATATTCTACCAAGACAATTTATAAATCACATCTTCTGAAATATTGTACCCTTATGTACCCTTACGTGTTATATTTCTTTTTTTATCAGCCTCTTCATGCCTATAGACTGGGATGCATTCTGTGATCATTTTCAGAATTTACTTATTGTTATTATCAAAGCTTCAGAATTCCCTAAAATATGGTAACATTATTGCGTAAAGATTTTACATCATTTTGTAACAAAGATGATGTTATGGGTAGAAATAATTATGCTAATAGTTAAGTCTTAACTTTGTTGTCTGGTATATAACTTACCAAACCTCTATTTCACAATCTTATAAATGTTCCAGGTGAATTCAAGTTGTGCTGATTTGTGTATTAGGTAATTTGTATGAAAGTGTGTCAATCTCGCAGAAACATAAAAACAATTACTAACCAGTAAGTTTGCTGTCTTATAACCGTTTATTTCGAGTACTTACAGGATATATAAATCGCAACTATCAATAGAATCCGGGAAGCTCATTTTTATTTATGTATAACTCGTAGGATTGATGTATCTTCATCCCAGTTTTAATGACCATACAATGACTCCAGCCTATCGCCCTTCACTTTAAGCATCGACGTGTTATCCACTGAGCTGTTGAGTCTAGATGCCCACTGACTTGTCTATTGACTATAGCGTTTATATCATTATTAGAAAGAGTTTTTAATATCCCGTTGTTTATATTCTTGACAATATTTTGATCAGTCACTTTTAACATCTATGCATCGTGAAATGAATGCCTCTACATAGCTATTGATCTAAAAGTTCTCATAAAATAGATGGATTATGATTAGATGCAGAAACTAGGACTGGTGCTTCTTTATATTTGGAAGCAGTCATCTAGATGTACATGAACTTCATTTGAAGTTTTTGTGTGAATTTTCTATCGATTATCTACGATGAACATTAAAAGTTTATTTATTATAAAATAAATTTGAATAATTCTATTTCATAGATAACTTGCTTCATTCAAATTTCTGTTCTTCTTTCTGTCAGAACCTAGTTGCCACTGTCAACTATGTAATACAAACAACACTATCAGTCCGACTAGTGAAGCTGTTCAATGTTATATTGACGATTGCATGAATAATCAATAAATATAAAATATATATATGATGCTAGGCAAGATAATATCGAAATTATATCTCCAAACGATCTACATAAATTACATTTGATTGAATGAGAGAAGAGAAACATCTTTTTTATCACATCTATAAAGTTTTGTCTAGTCTTTTTTTATCAAAAAAAAATTTTTTAAAAATAAGAGATGAGAAAACAATTTTCCATTCTACCCATCATCAATTTATTTTCATCGATATCAAATGTGAGTATCTTATGTTCTATAATGATATAATTTATTTTAAAGTCGTTAGTTGAGGAGGGGGTAGGGAGAAAGAAAGCAAAATAGTCGAACGAATCGGTTTCGGAATTATTGATCAGTTTTCGGTTAGTTTGGGTTTAATTATCAGAGGGGGTTTTGTGGAGATTTAGTATTTTTCATATTTTTAAAGCATGAGTCAATTGAAGCTAGACCACCATGGAAAACCTGGAAACACTGGACGGCCGTTTCGTCCTATTATGGGACTCCTCAGCAGTGCGCATCCACGAACCCGATCTCGCGAGATTCGAACCCAGGACCTACCAGCTTCGAGCCGAAGCTCTTAACCGATAGACCACTGAGCTGGCATCCAACGGTGTTAATGTCTAACTTCAACTGATCCACGAAGTTGAGCAACCATTCACCAATTGTCTTCAGTGAGTTCCTATCTCACAACAGACGTGGTTTTGAACTCCACTGGTCACTGCTTCTCACTAGAGCTCCTCGTTATACTTCTCGAAGTCACTGGTGAGCATATGATTATATTAATTATCAGAGGGGGTTTTGTGGAGATTTAGTATTTTTCCATATTTTTTTTGGGTTTATTTTACGTGATTATCATAATCAAAGTGAATATAAGGCTTTTTTTTTTGAAAAAGTGGGTAAAACGAATAAACGAATAAAGAGGATTGATTAACTCTGTTCAAATGGTTTATAAAATTTGTTTACTTGAGAGAAATTAGCACTTTCTTGTTTCATTTTAAGATCTAAAGTGTTGATGATGAATAATTGTTAACTTCATGTAAGAAGATGATCGAACTATTTGATAATATTCCGGCAATCAGAGACTGTGCTATCTCGATTGACTGGTCGGTCGATGCTGATGGATCGATCGAAGATGCATGGAATAGGTTCAAGGCTACGTTCGGATCCGTAACTCAACCGTTTACCCCATTGGTCAGCACATAGGCTATCACATTGCCCTCCATGGATGAATAAGGAAACCCGGAAGTTGCTAAAGCGTAGGAAACATTTCTGGGATTTATTCTTGTCAACAGGACACGCATCATTTAAGTGCGAATATAAAAACCTGGAATATTTGTAAAAAGACAATAGCTAAATCCCGTACCGCTTACGAACGGCAGTTGGCATACGATAGCCGTACCTGTCCGAAGCGACTGTTTTCGTACGTTAAAAGGCGAACAAAACGTAGTTATGGTATCTCCGCGTTACTGTTAAACGAAAATTCAGATTTACTAGCTGAATATGATCTAGTGAAAGCTGAGAAATTTGCAAACAATTTTAGTGAAGCCTACTCTACGTGTAGTGTCACAACTACTTGTCCCATTTACAAAGAGATACCAGACATAGGATCTATACATGTGACCGAAGATATTGTTCTTCCATTAATAACTAACCTCAAACCTTGTAAGATACCGGGCCCCAACGGGTTGCATCCACGTTTGCTGTCATCGTTTGCGGACATTATCTCAAGACCGCTCGCGTTTCTCTTCAACATGTCTCTTTCACGCGCTCAACTACCTAGAGACGGGAAAGATGCCATAGTTAGTCCTATATTTAAGGATTGTCAGAGACGGATCGTATCCAACTACCAGCCTGTCAGCCTGACCAACATAGTAGTTAAGTTACTTTAAAAGATAATTCTGGATAAGCTACTGAATCACAAAGATCCGTATAATCTGTTAACTCCAGAGCAACATGGGTTTCGTAACAAGCGTTCATGCTTAACTAACTTACTCATTGCGAGAGAGGATTGGACAGCAGCCCTAGATAACGGCCTGTCTGTCGACGTGATATTCATAGATTTTAGCAAAGCATTTGACAAGGTTTCATACTTAGGCCTTATGCAGAAGCTCTCGAGCTTTGGAATAACAGGTGCTATACAGGAATGGATAGGAAACTTCTTATGTGACCGCAGACAGAGAGTGAGGGTCAATGGAACGCTATCTGAATCGAAGCCGGTCAAAAGTGGTGTACCCCAAGGCACCATCTTAGGCCCTCTACTTTTCTTTCTGTATTCTAATGAACTACCTCTATTACATAAGTCGTCCACATTATTGTTCGCGGATGATGTTAAAATCTGGAGAACAATAAGAAGTGAGGCTGATCGTTGTCATCTCCAAGCTGATTTAGACGAATTAGTTAGCGGGGCTCATGATTGGGGCTTGGAAGTTAATTCCAGGAAGAGCGTGCTCATACACATCGGGCACGGTAATAGTTACCATTATACCATTAATGGTACATCTCTTCCACGCGTTCAAGAACATAAAGACTTAGGAGTAACTGTAAGTCACGATTTGAAAATTACTACGCACTGCATCGTGGCTGCTTCCAAATATTATCGTGTGTTATTGTCACTTCGCCGAGCATTTAAATGCTTTGACGAGGATATGTTTCGAATTCGATGTCCCACTTATGTAAGACAACACTTAGAATACTTTATCCAAGCAGCTAGCCCATGTCTGATAAAGCATACTAAATCACTTGACCGTGTTCAGCGTGAAGCGACAAAATTAATGAAGGGTCTTTCTAAACTCTCTTACGATCAGCATTTGAAACGTCTAAACCTTTTCCCCTTGTCTTATCGTAGGACACGAGGTGACCTTATACTGACATTTCGTATCTTTAATTAAGATTTGGGTGTTAATACGTCTTATCTTTTTGCTCCATCCAGCACTAATAATATCCGAGGTCATAGCAAGAAGGTTCACAAACCGCGATCAAAAAAAATGAAGGTGGGATCTCATTTTTCTCATCGAGTGGTCAATGACTGGAACGCATTACCTGAACAAGTGGTATCAGCCCCATCAGTGAACATTTTCAAGAAGCTGGACCTTCACTGGAAGACAATCTGTGAGGATTAACACAGGTTCATCAACCTACTATCCTTATTACTGAAGACTACAATCTCCACAAAAACCCCCAATCTAATAATAATCATTGTGTGATTCAAGAGGTATTTCCTGGAGTTCTAGTGAGAAGCTATAACCACTAGAGTTCAACCGTGTGTGCTGTTAGGCAATTACTCATTATAGACAATAGTGGACGGTGGAGCAATATTCTGGATTGGTTGAAGTTAAGGTTAAGCGTTCGCGCGAGACTGAAGGTTCTGAGTTTGAATCACTCGTGCAGGATCTTTAATGTGCACTCCTTAGGAGTTCCACACTGGGACGAAACGACCGTCCAGTGCTTCCACGTATTCCGTGGTGGTCTAGCTTTAATCTACCCATGAATTCAACTATTAAATTATCATTTATTTGAAAATTCAGTAGATCATATTTTTTTTCAATTATTTTTAGATTTTTTCCATGTAACAAGTATCACAATGAATTCATCCTACATTTCACTTATCAGTCATCTATAACTCCGTTATCGAAACTTATATTACTTAAAGGAAAAGATATTGACAATAGATCTAAGTAGTTTCTAAGTGGCTATTGAATTTCTGAACTAGTTGTTTGAATTTCTCTCAGGATGTTGAGTAACACCATTCTCTACAGTCTTCACTATTGACTGGATCCTGCAGAGCAATGTATATATAATTCAGTTTGAAATTGATTCATTTTTACTAATACGATGTTTTTTTCGACAACTATGTTCTGATTTTTGACAAAACAGTGTAGCATTAAGTGGTTGCATTGTGAATAATTAATATAATGATCTGACGAGAATTTGCAAATAATAAAGTTTGCTTAAACAATTCTCGTATCTGAGCGACGTAACACTACTGATCTGTAGCTTGTACAGTACCTTCACTACAAATAATCCAAATGTGATTGTAACAAACATTGTTCATACCTTTGTATATCAAAAGTAATTTGGTACTTGTTCTTATATACATCAATATATATTACGTAAATAAACAGAATCAGCTGGAGACGTTATACCTGGATTTCGTTCTGAACAAATATATTTGTCAGAAGGGGTTTTGTGAAGAATTTAGTATTTTCATAGTTGAAATCATGAGTCAATTGAAGCTAGACCACCATGAAAAACCTGGAAGCACTGGACGGCCGTTTCGTCATATTATGGGACTCCTCAGCAGTGCGCATCCACGATCCAGTGCTTCCACGTTTTCCATGGTGGTCTAGCTTCAATTGACTCATGATTTCAACTATGAAAATATATCTGTAGCAAAATATTAAGATGATGAAAAAACAAGACCAGTAGGAAACACTCTACGCGATGTGAAAATTGACAGCAACAGAAATACTGCATGTCATTTTAGATGACTCACAGAAAACCATCATATTCTATGAATTTTTACCTAAAATGCCATTTCAGTTATACACCATAATAATAATAACAATTTAGAAATTCAGTTAACTCACTCTTAAAGCTTCTGTAATCAGTTTCATCTCCAAATTTCCAATTCCACGATGTTGTAAAGATAATTTTTCTTTACCAAGATTTTGAATAACATATCTTAGTGGACTAACTCCATTTAATGCACAAAAGTATAGATAATGTGAAATTCCTGTAGTATCATGTTTTAATTGCCCAATTAAAGACATTATTTTATCGTAGTCTGTGTTCAGATAACTTTTTTCGTTGTACAACTTCACATTTACTTCATCTATTATCTTTGAATTAATACTAATTTTTTTTTCATTATTGGGACTAATCGTTGGGGATTTTTGTAATCTAGAGTCAATTTTTTTTCTTTTAGAAAATTCGTCAAGACTTTGAAAATCTGTCAATTGATTGTGACTAGTTTCTTGAGATTTGGAATTTTCTGTCATGTCTATAAGAATCAGTAGAGATGATAACGCTGAAAGATTATTCAGTTGTCAGACTTATGATTTATCAATATAGTTTTACGTTACATAATAACATCAGTTATAAAAGATCTGTACAGCTGTTTCATCCAAAGTTTGAACTCCTCACTGACGTATATCTACGATGACATCAGAATTCGAACGCCGAATCTCCAGGCCTCCCTGTGAGCCTTTTACTTTCAGGTCACAGAGTTGGGATTTGACCGTTTACATTTTCAACTTTAGTCAATTTAGAATGTTTCGTAATCACTTTTAGATATCATTGGTGATATACATCATACGCCCAACACGGTGTAACTTTGCTGGCTATAACTACTAACTCTAACTTCGGAAATCTGTTGAATTTAGTCACTAGTAAGCATAATGTCACAAACTGGTTAAAATTATAAAAAAGTCCACCATTAGTCATCATTTGAGCGCTCAGAAAGCGCACTGTCTGAGGTCTTATTGTTGTAAGTTTGACTCCTAGTAGGGTTATACACTATCTCTGGCATAAATTTACAGTTGAACCCAATCATGAGTTTGTATGTAACTATAAAACATAAGCCATTTGATTCTACCTTGAAGATCAAATGGAAATCATTTTTCTCACGGGAATCGTTTGTTTCGATTTGGTACCATATGGGTTACATTGTGTATAATAATGTCAAGTTCAATAATAGGTCATAATTACAATATTTTATACGGTAGGTAAATCGGATGTTATTTATAAATCACAAGTATACATTAGTTGCAAAATTATTAGAAGTTATACAACATATATACCAGCTCTTAGTGTAGTTCTGTAATCCTCTACTCTTACTAGAATTGAATCAAATATATTCTGTTGCCAAATACAATCAATCTCATCTGAAAAAAGTTGATTAGTCAAAAAGAAAATACTAGTTCCCAAAGAACAATTGTAAAATGTTAAAAACGTCACCGCATCTTCTAAACAGCGATTCAAGCCTTTACTGTTGACCGGTTGATATAGAATATTAGTAATTAACAAAGTGTTGATAAAAAGAGATAATTCCAACACAGATCAGCTGAAGTTTTAACTAATTCAAATAGGTTTTGATTACATTACACACTCATTCATCGATAAATGTATCATATTGTACTTCTATTCAGTTCTATTTGTCTTATGTAAAAGTTTGCATTTTCAATAATATTATATATGTTCTTATTCTTGCTAAGCTAAACCAGATAAATTTAGGATTTAGAAAACACACTACTGAATACGGAGAATAACGTGAACTAAAACGTAAGTTTTAAATATATTTCCATAGTTGAAATCATGAGTCAGTTGAAGCTGGACCACCAGGGAAAACGTGGAAGCACTGGATAGTCGTTTCATCTAAGTGTGGGACTCCTCAGCAGTGCGCATGCACAATCCCAACCCGCGAGGTTCGAACCCAGGACCTACCAGTGGTCTAGTGGTTAAGCGCTTTGGCGCGAGACCGATAAGTCCTGGGTTCGAATCTCGTGGGGCGTGATCATGGATGCGCACTGCAGAGGAGTTCCATAAAAGGACGAAACGGCCGTCCAGTGCTTCCAGGTTTTCCATGGTGGTCTAGCTTCAATTGACTCGACTACTATGAAAATACTGAATTCTCCACAAAACCCCTTCTGATTTTAAATATATGTTTTCTTTAGCGCAGACACTTGTAACATAACTCTAATTAATAGTTCTATAACAGTTCGAAGTAATTAAATACGGTGTCTCACGACGTCATCTGTTACAAAATCAGTTACTTAGTAACACTCATTTTATTAGTATCACTGTATGTACTGTTAAAGTGAAAAGACCCTACCACTTTCAAGATCCGTTTCGTGATATTCATCTAGTTTGAAATCCACGTCATTTGATGTGTTCAAGTCATTAGTAGTGAAATTCAACACTGTTGTAGTGGATTTCGAAGGCGGCCATAAGCGACTTCTTGCTCTTGTTTTGCTTAAATTTGCATCCATCCAACTAGATGCGAATGGGGTAGTTGATGTCTCTTGTACACTAAGTCCTTCAATATCCTCTGAAAAAGAAAACCCATTACAATCATTGGACTCATTTTTTCAAAGAAAATACAAAGCATGAATGATGTTCATTGTTTTTACAATTTATAAATGAAACCAAAAGCAAGGCACACGTTAAATAGTTTTTTTTAATGTAACCACTATCTCACTACTCTAAGTTTTCATGGGTGCATCATCATTTTGCCGTCTGAAAATTGAGTTGATGAATTATAATATATTGGTAATATCGCTTAAACTGCATCAACGAGATAATTTATTTTTCTTTCATTTCCTGATTATTTATCGATGAAGTGTGTTGGTCACGAAGTATGCGGCACATAGCTTCACTTTAGTTTGTTCTATGATAATTTTTTTATGAGTTGACTGCTATCAACCAATACATACCAATGCCATCTCCGTATAAAATCAAACTGAAGTGGAGACCAAGATGTACTTCCAATCTCCTGTGTTTTGCACTTTCCTCAAATGATAGTATCCCATAGTGGACTGATTCTAAATGTTTTTTCCATTACAATTATAAAAATAATCTGAGTAAAACACATGAAAAACGGATGGATAACTCATATTCTATCATGTTTTGGTATTTTACTAGGAGCCTGTTAACAAGTAGGAATATGAATTAAACTACATGTTAATGATTATGATTCTCATCACAATTATATTTTTAACGTAACCAACTAAATTTTCTGTCTTTAGTCAAGTCCTATTTCCAAAGATAAATGGTAAGACTAATTTGTTCTTTAAAAACCAAGTCTTAATTTTCCGTATTCAAATTGGTCAACTCACTAAGTTTTCACCAGATTCTGCGATTAGATATCCAAATTAATTTTTTTTAAAAGATAACCAAGTTCAAAGTAAATATGTCATTCAAGGTTACTGATTACGAATTTACGATTGTTGGTGAAATAAGTGTGTTATTATTAGAACGATCAGTGTGTAATATTTACATGAATCAGTCAATATAGGTCAGTTGACATTACGAGATTGACTATTAGAATAAATATAAATAATACCGTGTAGGAGGAATAGTAGTGAAATTACGAAGCGGAACAAATTTTCGGTCAAGGGTTACGCAATATATACGCATGTACATAAGTTATTTTAACATTGATATGAATTCTGATTATTGGTTTTGTTGTGGTGGGCGGTGTCTGAAATCTAATGCTACGTGCTAATCCCCCAATTGACTACTTGAGTAAGTACACAGGAGTGAGCGAGAAAGTATACTGGGCTGGGCTATCCATTGACCTTCTCATTAGACTACTTCTGACTGGCTCTCCATATCAGCTTTCATAAGGTTAATTGACTTATATTAACTGATTTATGTGAAAATATTACACACTGATCATTACAGTATTGACAAATCTATTTCACCAATAATCATAAATTCATAATCAATAACTTTAAATAATGAATTTACTTTGAACTTGGCCACTTCGAGATTATTAATTTAAATATGTATTTGTAGAACCTGAAGAGAATTTATTGAAAAGAGTATTCTTCGTTAAGATATCTATGATTTTTATTATGATAGGAAATTTTGGGTGAATAACTAACTCAATAACAGATTGTATTCAGTAGGATTATTGCAAATGCATTAAATAATAATTTAAAAAACATCTAGTTACATAACAAACAGATTGAGAGCAAAAACAATTCTCATATTTCAAAGTCAATGTTCCGCATAAATTGATGAGAGCTAACGAATCAATAAAAATTCCTTTGCAAACGATGATTTGTGAAGTTACCTTGGTCAACTGTAAAACTAGACACCACGTTTCAATGGTAAACAGTCCGTCGGTAAACCGGATTTTTCTATGAATAATAAACTAGAAGGCCATGGTTGTACACTACAAAATAGAATGACGAAACACTTGTGTGCAGTGGTTCTCCATTTAGTATAATTCCGTTATATAAGATATAGTGATAATGCATCAAAAAGTTTACAAAAACTAATTGACTACTTCACCAATAGCATTATCTTACCATAACCTTCTAAAAACATGGTTCTAATATCTTCTTCTGTTAGTAGAAGATTATTATCATCAATCCAACCGTATAAGAATTCATTCTGATCAGTTGATTTTTCTTGATGAATTTCTGAGGCAATATTATTATTGTTATCCATTTGGATAGTATCTATATGCTTATCCTTTACAAATCTACATTTACCTTATTTGGTTTCGTTTTAAAATCATCCACTTAAAGTTAGTCAATGCTACTTTTTCACTAAACAATATATGTAATAAGTTTTTTTTTTCTATTTCACTTATAAAATGAGATAACTCGTTAGTAGTACAATCAGTTTGACCTTGTCACTATGGCGATATAACTCAATTTCCACTCATATTCAACTTTCGAATTGTATTTCACTTTAAATTTTAAAAAAAGATTTTTAATTCACTTTCTAACATTATGAATTCATAATTTAATTGATTAAATGATAAGTGTAAATCTTTTTTAGGTTGTTTCCTTGAAATTGATATTTGACTTACTTAGCCTGTAGATAATATTTTAAAACAATTTTTAAATATAAGCGAAGATGAATAGCGGCTAGCGGTGGAATCCAGGACGCCCGTTTCGTCCTGTAATACTTATGGATTAAGGTAATATCGAGGCAATACGCACAGTATGCACATACACCAATAAGAGACTGGCCAGTTGCAGTCTTAAGTGTCGATGGGAAGAATCAACAAACAGTATTGAGTGAATTTTTAAATATGTTTATATTTCTTTTGAATATTGGATAATTAAATACTTCATCAGTCTTTTTTATAAAACAGATCAAAGTATACGATCAGGTATGGATACCATTTATATTATACCCACTGAGTACATGTGCCACTCCCTGATAGATTCCTCTAGATGAATAAATAACAGTGTATTCACCTACTTTTATCACTGAATAAGTATATTGTTAAGCTCAGTTAAGCATCATCTGCTTTTTGTTCACAGTTTGTTGGATATATGTGTAGTATACGTGTACAATAAATTTAAAGCTTGTTTTATACCCGCACCATTTATTAATTATAATTCTAAAAAAAACGAGAAATCACTGCAATTCCCATGACGCGAAGTAAGAGCACCCTAAAATACGATAACTCTAGTCGAAAATACAATCATTAATAAACTGATTGTTTTTTATTTTATTTATTTTATTTAAAACACATAAATATTGGTACAAAGGAGCACCAGATACGTATGTAGTGAACAAAACACTGGTTGGGGACAATCGAATGTATTTAAGCAAAGATTACAGACTATCTCAGTAAATTCTGATAACCAAACAATGAACAGTCAATTTGCAAATTAACAACCAATTGTTTCAATCTTCACAGTTTCTTCTCTAATTCCATTGTTCGTGCATTTTCCAAACGATTGCGCTTCATTTCAGTTCTTCCCTCATCGGTCTACTGCCAAAATACATTCTATGTCTGACTCACACCATATACTACTTATATGGATATAAGTAGACCACACCACACGTATGCACCATACAAATCTCATTCGATTTGTGTGAAGGCTGTGATACTGCCTGGGTGCCCAAACCGAAGCAAATGGTTTTCTTAGGGGGGGACACCCGTAGTCTTTGACCAAAATATCTGATCCATAAGGCAGTGGAGCATCGTAAGGATTATACATGCATTTCGATTATTAATTAGAACGAAATCATATATATAAAAAATAATCAGAGTTATAGCAAATCTCATGCTGTGTGTCATCTTGAACATAGTTAATGTTAATTTAGTACAAAGAATATAGTATCTTGAACAGATAGAATATTGAAATAAATGATCTATTGAGTAATTATCATATTAAATTAAAAATTGAAGTTAATGTTGAATAAGAATTACAATGAGTAAATGAATGTAATTTTGTAGTGCCGTGCTTCGATCATAGTTCGCTTCGATAACCGTTATTAATACCAATCTTAACGGTGTATAATATCAGAAGGCAAAGGGAAGCGGCAACTACATTTCTATTGATAATCGATGCAGGCCAGAAAGTTGTAAGCACATGAGCAACTGTAAGCAAGCGAAGCAAAGATGATGCGTATTGGAGATGGCTGGGAAGCCAACTCATTTTAAGCAAGCGTTAACTAACATTTATAGGCAGACAAAAATGAGTGACAGACATATGGTGAATAAGATACGAAGTGTACACATATGCGCATCGTAGGATGATGACTGCATCAGCGGTTGATATTCATTGCTGTACTGCTACTGATAATGATAATAAAATGCGAAGTCAGCGTATGTTACCGTTTGCGTCGAGTTATCGTTAAATATGTATTAGTAGAATGACCAAAGGAACAGGATAGTGACTGCTGAGACGAGATATGCGGAGTCGTATTCCTTTTTGGTCATGAAGCCTAGCGTGGTTTGTGTAGTTAGAGGGATATGCGCTCAACCTCATTTGTTACGAAACCGTATTAAGGCATAACAAAAATACCAATACATATGATTATTGATGGCGGCGAGTGAGGCTGACTTGGATGTGACGAACAAGAGTGTATCCTTGAGAGACTAGCTCTAAACTCTATGTTCTGGTGTATAGTGCAATGGAAATAGGATATTAATTGCAGCGATCGAATAGTGATTATCGGTAATGGATGATGCAGCATTCAGATATAAATGTGAATAAATAGATAATATGAGCATAATCATTACTAATCGGCTAGTAATGCGGCGTCAAATACTTGGTTTATGTATAGACATTAAAGTAGGGATCATCGTGAAACAAAAATTGCGGAAGTTCGGTTTAGGTTGTCGCTGAAAATGTAGGAAACGACGGTTGCTGCGTACCAATGAAATGAATGAACATTAGTTGTCTATCGAGAACATAAGTTACTACTATCGGGAGTGTGACTCCAAACTTATGTCTATGATAGTGTTATCTTAGACCGAAAATGACATGAAAAAAAAATTGGAACGAACTCACTTGAATCAGGAAAATTGTACGTCATTGGATAATAAAAATAATCCAGTGAGTTTCGAATATCATAACGTGTAATGTCTATATCATTATAATTTGTTCGATTAGTGATACGACCGCGTAAATGTCATAGTTTAATGTCAATACGAACAAAAATAATAATTCCACGTTAGATGATGATATGACATTATTGTAATAATGAGCATATGATGATTATTAGAATCAACGAAATATGTCGTCGGCGGTTTCATTTTTGATTTGTGTTCACTCGTTGCGGTTGCCGATTCTGTCGCGTGTTCCAAATACGGCGTGCCAATTATGTTGTGAGTTCGTACGTCGAGGATGTCGATTCTGGTCGATGTTCGTTCGGCGAGACATCCAATTATGTTTTCGCGTTCGTAAGTCGGGATCGCTAATTGTGTTGCGTGTTCGTACGTCGGGATTACCAGTTTTGTAGTGCCGTGCTTCGATCATAGTTCGCTTCGATAACCGTTATTAATACCAATCTTAACGGTGTATAATATCAGAAGGCAAAGGGAAGCGGCAACTACATTTCTATTGATAATCGATGCAGGCCAGAAAGTTGTAAGCACATGAGCAACTGTAAGCAAGCGAAGCAAAGATGATGCGTATTGGAGATGGCTGGGAAGCCAACTCATTTTAAGCAAGCGTTAACTAACATTTATAGGCAGACAAAAATGAGTGACAGACATATGGTGAATAAGATACGAAGTGTACACATATGCGCTCATATAAAAAGTACTCAAGGTTAATAAGCAAATGATTAACAAGATCAAAAGATGACTCAATGTACAGGTGAATTGGCTTGGCCAGTAACTAGAATAAAGTATATGGGCCTAACATATGAACTGGTACTACAATTTTATATTTTAATCCCATCATATCAGTTTCATTTATGTTGGACTCTTTAAACACTGCCGTATTCAACTCTTTAATACTAATGTGAATTCATTTATGAATCAGTGATATCATACACAGTTTCAATGTATTGAGATTAATATACTGTTTCAGAATATATAAATTTTCACTAGATATCCCAACATTGAGCAAATTAATATGCTCATGATAATTAAATATATAAAACGTATGAAGAGTTTTTGATGAAATTTTGTTCTCTGAACTGGATGGTTTGGTCTTGGAGCTTTCATCGTCCTTCTGAACGACATCGTCAGCACTTCTACCCGATTTTTGTGCTGATGATGTCGTTCAGAAGGGCAATGAAAGCTCCACAACCAAATCATCCAGCTCAAAGAACAAAACTCTATCAAAATCATCCACCTGAGCTACAAATCTCCACCATCTCAAAATATGAAAAATTTTCATGCAAAATAGTTCTAACAAAACAATGTAATGTATAAAAGGATTGATAATTGTTTACGAATGTCAAGAATTAGCAGAGAGGCTTTCTGAAGTTAATTTTTATAATGTTATGTCTAATATAAGATCAACAAACATTAGACAGATTTTTCATGATGGTCTGAGATACACCTTCATTATGTGACCATGAAGGATGAGGTATTTTAATGGAAGGATTAAAAGTAAATTATAAACAGTTGAACTCTTTTATATTCAAAAGATATCGTGTTTGTCAAAAAATATGATGTTATTAAAAAAACATTTTGATTTTAACAGTTTATGAAGGAAGATTTGTAAGTAAATTTTAAGAGGATGAATCTAATCTAACCAGTAATGATCCACTTTTTAATACAGGTAATAATCGAATGAACTGGATCATTCGAAACACAATCGGATGATTCAATGAGTATTACGATTAACAATGACAAATTTAGTTGAAAAAGGAAACTTGACTAACTACAAAATCCCAGCTTCAATATTTACCTTCCTTACTCATCTTAAAAATTGAAATTTTACATATGTAATTGGATTATCTATCAACAGTAAATAAATATGTTCTGATGGCAAGTGTTAATAATTATAAAAATGATTCTCTATCTAATAGTTTACTTATCCATTCAATTTCTGTCAGTTTATGTCTATTTAAGTGATAAGTGGCCGTACACAGGAACACGATGTCAACAATTCAATGTGTTCAGTATCCTGAATAAAATGTAGGAAACAAACTAACTTTCACTCGTCCTAACTAATGATGTTATCAGTATTATAGGGATTTTATTAAGGTTACTGACTTTCTTTTGATTCTTTGATCAAAATTTACATCTCGATGTTGCAAATTATGGTAACTTACTTACTTACTTACGCCTGTTACCCCTTGTGGAGGAGCATAGGCCGCTCACCAGCATTCTCCATCCAACTCTGTCCTGAGCCTTCCTTTCCAGTTCTTTCCAGTTGCTATTCATCCTTTTCATATCGGCTTCTATTTCTCGGCGTAGTGTGTTCTTTGGCCTTCCTCTCTTCCGCTTCCCTTCAGGATTCCAAGTTAGGGATTGAGTCGTGATGCACATTGGTGATTTCCTCAATGTATGTCCGATCCACTTCCAACGTCTTTTCCTAATTTCCTCTTCAGCTGGAAGCTGGTTTGTCCTCTCCCATAAAACGCTGTTGCTGATAGTATCCGGCCAGTGGATGTTGAGTATTTTGCGTAGACAACTGTTTATAAATACTTGTACCTTCCTGATGATGGTCGTAGTAGTTCTCCACGTTTCAGCTCCATACAGTAGGACTGTCTTGACGTTCGTATTAAAGATTCTGACCTTGAAATTGGTTGAGAGTTGTTTTGAGTTCCATATGTTCTTCAATTGTAGAAATGCTGCCCTTGCTTTGCCAATCCTCGCCTTTACATCTGCATCCGATCCCCCTTGTTTATCAACGATGCTCCCCAGGTACTTGAATGTTTCCACCTCTTCCAGAGTTTCGAAATCAAGTGTGATTGGGTTGGTGTTCTCCGTGTTGCATTTGAGAATCTTGCTCTTTCCTTTGTGAATGTGGAGGCCTATCGATGCGGAGGCTGCTGCTACATTTGCTGTCTTCATCTGCATTTGTTGGTGTGTATGAGAGAGGAGGGCTAGGTCATCTGCGAAGTCCAAATCATCTAATTGATTCTGAGAGGTCCATTGTATTCCGTATTTCCCTTC
Source organism: Schistosoma rodhaini (assembly GCA_944470415.2). NCBI lineage: Eukaryota > Metazoa > Platyhelminthes > Trematoda > Strigeidida > Schistosomatidae > Schistosoma > Schistosoma rodhaini. The sequence continues at coordinate 15,717,348 of OX104037.1, forward strand.
AGATGTCGAATTCTTCATAATCCAGTCAATCACTAGAAGGAAGAGGAATGGGGAGAGTAGACAGCCTTGTCTGACTCCGGTCCTTACTGGAAATGCATCTGTCAGCTGTCCTCCATGCACCACTTTGCACTGTAATCCATCGTATGAGTTTTGGATAATGTTGACAATCTTTTCAGGAACTCCATAGTGTCGAAGAAGTTTCCATAATGTTCTCCTGTCCACGCTGTCAAACGCCTTCTCATAGTCAATAAAGTTGACGTATAGTGATGAGTTCCACTCGACTGATTGTTCAACGATGATCCGTAGTGTCGCAATCTAGTCTGTGCACGACCGATCCTTACGGAATCCAGCCTGATGATCCCTAAGTTCGGCGTCTACTGCGTCTTTCATCCGATTCAGCAGCACTCTGTTGAAAACTTTTCCTGGTACTGATAACAAGCTGATACCTTTGTAATTCTCACATTGGCTCAGATCTCCTTTCTTTGGTATCTTGATGAGATATCCTTCTTTCCAGTCCGTTGGCACTTGTTCCTCTTCCCAAATCTTCTTGAATAGAAGGTGAAGCATATTTGCAGTTATTTCAATGTCTGACTTCAGTGCTTCTGCTGGTATATTGTCAGGTCCTGCCGCCTTCCCACTTTTGATTTGTCTGATGGCCATCTTGACTTCTTCGATCGTTGGTGGAGTGATATCTATTGGAAGGTCAGTGTGGGCTGCTTCGATGTTCGGTGGATTCAATGGGGCTGGTCTATTCAGCAGTTCCTCGAAGTATTCTGCCCATCTTTTCCTCTGTTCTTGAATCTCAGTGATTGTCTTTCCTTCTTTGTCTTTGACTGGTCTCTCTGGTTTGCTATATCTCCCTGCCAATTTCTTCGTTGTGTCATATAGTTGTTTCATATTTCCTTCTCTTGCAGCTTTTTCCGCCGTCGTTGCTAGTTCTCCCATGTAGTTCTGCTTGTCGGCTTTAATGCTTTTCTTCACTTCTCTGTTTGCTTCTGCGTAGTCTGCTTGTGCTTTGACTTTCTCTGCTCGTGTTCGGCTGTTGTTAATTGCTAGTTTCTTGTTCTTCCTTTCTTGAATTTTGTCCAGGGTTCCCATAGAGATCCATTCCTTGTGATGATGCTTCTTAGGACCAAGAACCTGCTGACACGTTGAAGTTAGTGCTTCTTTTATCCCTTTCCAGTTGTCCTCCAAAGTAGTTTCTTGTTCTTTCAGTAGATCCTGTAGAGCTTGGAACCTGTTGTTGAGAGTTATCTTGAATTCATGGAGCTTGTCAGTATCTCGAAGGAAGGCTGTATTAAACCTTTGTAGTGCTGTTTGTCCAGTTGTCCAGTGTTTCTTAAGCTTCAGTCTCATCTTGGCCACAACCAGGTGGTGATCTGAAGCTATGTCAGCTCCTCTCCGGGTTCTCACATCTTCCATTGATCTTCGGAATTTTTTGTTGATACAGATGTGATCAATCTGGTTCTCTGTGGTGTGGTCCGGTGAGATCCATGTAGCTGTGTGTATGCGTTTGTGTGGGAATATTGTGCCGCCTATAACCAATTTGTTGAAAGCACATAGGTTTGCAAGTCTCTCCCCATTTTCATTTCTTTCTCCTAGTCCATGTCGTCCGATTATATCTTCATATCCTGTGTTGTCCACTCCAACTTTAGCATTTAGATCTCCCATCAGGATTGTGAGGTCCTTTCGTGAGCACTTCTCTATAATTGATTGCAGCCTTTCATAGAACTGATCTTTATCATCGTCGTTGCTATCATTGGTGGGTGCATAACATTGGATAACGTTCATTGTGATCCCTTGCTTCTTTGTTCTGAATGATGCTTTGATTATCCTGGGTCCATGAGATTCCCATCCCACAAGTGCATTTTGTGCTTCTTTGGACAGTATTAGAGCAACTCCCTGAGTGTGTGGAGCATTTTCCTCTTCGTGACCGGAGCACAGCAGCATCTCTCCTGTACCTAGCCTTTGTTGTCCAGTTTGTGTCCAATGGGTTTCGCTGATTCCGAGTACTGCCAATTTGTATCTCCTCATTTCCATTGCTATTTGGCTGGTCTTTCCTGTCTCCCACATTGTCCGGACGTTCCATGTACCTATAAAGAGTGTTGCTCTGGTTGTTAGAAGGTGCATCGGCCTCGTGACTTCCGAAGAATTTCGGCTTTCATCATGAGACGTCATTATTCCTTCAACTCCCAAGGCAGAGTTTAAATGGTTTGAATAATTTTTTCTGGTTAGCGTTTTTTTAGCGAGTTAGCTTTTCTACGGGATGGGGTCGCTAACCCCATGCCCAACCCTCCTCCTTTACCCGGGCTTGGGACCGGCAGTAACTCTAGAAGAGCTACAGGCGGAGTTAAATTATGGTAAATATAACTACAAATTTTTATCTATATGCTTCATTTCAAACGAAAAATTGTTTCATCAGAACCATTCATTTTGTGACGTAACATTCTATGTTAGTAATTTCGAAGATTGGACTCATCATATATAAGCTTCCAAATCTTATTATGTATAGAGAGGCTGGGTGATGATAATGAATATTGATCAGTAAGATGTACTTTCCCTTTATACGGGGAATTCGTTAATGTCAGCTTTTGTAAGAAGAATGGAAGCTAACAACTTCTCTTTCGAATTCCAAAGCACCATCCATCAGAACAACAAGATTATTTAGCAAATTCTCCTTTCGTATATTTTAATCTAAAGCCCATACTATTTATTTATTCGCTTATAGATAGATAGATAAATAAACAAAACATTAACAGTTGGCTATGATTGGAATTATTGAACTAAGTAGTATGGTACCTTAGTGCATACAATTTGATATTAATTGTCGGTAAACAATAATCATTTAGTAGTAATCTGTAGTCTTCAAGTTGAAAGCTTTAGGTTTATTAGCAGTCATTAGTGTTTTGACCTAAAATCTCAAATTACCGAATGGTTTATCAAAGACTTCATCAGTGATGTTACTATCAAACTTTTCATAAGTAAAATACGGGTATTATGAGATAGTAAAGTAAATGTCTGTTTTCAATGTTCTGAAAGACGAAAGTCCAACCGGTTGACCACATACGAACATACGTACTTATATTTTAAAATATATTGGTCGGATGGGTGCATATTCACTATGTATAGTAATGTTACTCTTGGTAACATTCAGTGTATTTTGTATTCAGGTACATAGTACATCTAATCAAACATTTGAAAAATGGCAGATAAACAATAAAACTGCAAACAAACTATTTGAGTATTGCACGGACTCCCTATAAATGACAAATGAGTTCTTCGTTAGGCCTTCGGTGGAAACCTTAGGGGAATTTACGACGTAATCCTCCTCACTCACTGAAAAAAGTCTCATTAATACCAAACTTTTTAAGAACTGCAATACACCCTATTTATCGCCTTAAATACAAACACTAATAAAGTTTGGTTTAGCCTTAAAAAGTTATCGGTCGGCTGTAGAGTTGCCAAATGCTAACATTATGGGGAGACTTGACAAATGAAGTAAACTTGAGCATGCAAGGAAATATGAGTTTCTCTAAATTAACATATCGTAATCAGCATAAGTCACATCATTGACTCTCAGTATATTTTATCTAAACATTCTCTATTAAGAGAATTGTTGAGAGTCATTGGTGAAAACCAAATTACCACCAAAATGTTCATAGTTCGGTTACGCTTGTATATTTTAGCATATTGATTTCGTCATAGTCTAATATGAAATTATCAGTGAACATTTTCTATGACGGGGAGAGTTAATTACTGGATAACATTACTACTACCCCTTATGAGAAGAAACTGTATTTCAATAATTGTTCGTCATCATTCCACTTCATTAGCATATTTCTATTACAAACACAGACTTAATCCCAATCACATAATGAATGTCTTTCCTCTGTTTTCGTGTCAAATAGAAACCTGAGTTACTATGTCGATTGTCAATTATTTGAATAAAGGTATGAAATTTAAAGATCGTATATGTTGATCTAGTATTGATTTCTTTTTTAAAGATGAATCTTGATCATACAAACTATGGAAATTCTTACTACATTCCTAATTTACATTAAAATGTATAGCAGTTTCAAATCACTAAACAAACTAAATGACTATAAGTAAAGATCGATAGCAGCTAGCGGTGAAATCCAAGACGCGCGTTTCGTTTCATCTGAGACTCATCAGCTGGATGTACCTGCATCTCAGAGTTGATGTTCAAATTAACAATACTAAGGGAATTTAAACTAAATGACTTTTATAGAATTTTTTAAGTTTTGACTATTGATTCATAATAATAACTACAACAATAATATCTGTAACAATTCGGTAAGTAATTTTAATAATCAATAAAAGTAACACTAAATGTACTTTCATTTGGTACTTTATTCGTGTAAGATCTAGTTAGTTCGTTCCCTAGAATACACTACGATAATAACACATAACAACATTTTTAAAAAAAAAAAAGATTTCGAGTATGCAGTAATAATAATAATTATTATTATTATATTGTTTGTAATGTATACAATAATAGTAATATTTGGTATTATAATTATATATTATACTATAATTCTATGTCTACAATGAACTAAATAAGTAAATTAATAAAGAAGAAAATTATACTACTTAAATATAAAAAGATATATGGGAATGTACAGGATTTTATGGGGAAGAAAATAATAATAAGCAATGAAAGAATAGATTAGAAGTTTAGAAAATGTTCTTACATATAAATAGACTATCATATCTAAATAATAAACAAATGGTTGAAAGCGTGAGTCAATTGAAGCTAGACCACCATGGAAAACCTAGAAGTACTAGACGTCCTATTGTAGGACTCCTCGACATTGAGCATCCACGACCTCGCTTCGCGAGATTCCAACCCAGGACCTACCAGTCTAGCGCCAGAGCACTTAACCGATAGACCACTGAGCCGGCATCCGATGGTGTTTATGTCTAACTCCAACCAATCCACGAATAAACAAATACAATTAACATCTAAAAAATTCTGGAAATTGTATATCTAATATAGAAATCTTTTTATATATCGTTTTTTTCCATGATGAATTCACATCACGTTCATTTAAAATTGTATCAGCAAATTCCCATACTGTAATTTGGATAGCTTCAAGAAATTCTTTCGGAGTCTGTAACAATAATAATAAAAAGAAGAATAGTCAATACTTTAATAAATGTTATGTAATTGTACTTTAGTTTATAAATGAGACAATAAAATTAGCAGCCAAGCGGACAGAAGTATATCTTATACTCTTAAAAAGATATGATTCGTAAATGAATGGGGATGTATCATTTCATCTTACAAATAATTACAGTATTTATATTAGAAAATGTTACACAAACGAAATAGCTGTTTAATATCTGACTACATTCAATTCTTAGATAGGATACTTCAGTAAATTAATTGTTTACAAAACTACAAGGGTAGGGTATTATGATATTCATACAAGATAATATTAACAGTTAGTACCATGTAATGATTTTGAAACTTACTTCAATTTCATCACCTTTATTAAAATGTGTTTCCATGCTACGTATTAATTCATGTTCACGTGACAGTCTAATATCATCTGCTTTCTTTAAACCAGTTGCCTTTTGTTGACGAACAAATTTTTCAATCTGTATGTAAAAAAACTCTCTACACATAAAATAATGAGGAGGAGGAGGAAGGAAGACAGATTAATGATTTGGATGATTAAATTATTATTTGGTTAATTTACAAAGTATAGTACTTTATAGTGATAAATATATGTTAAAGTGGTCCTATAAAAAATCTTAGACACATCGTTATGTTTGGTGATATAAAGCTACTGAAATGTCCATCTTCTCTAGTTAGAACTTTCTTCACTAACTTAAACTATAAGCTTTCTAAATTGAAAGGAATCCATAGGGCATAGTGTATTACCAATTCACTCACTAAGCCAAAATGATGAAAGTTATTTATATGTGTTTCCAGTTGAGTTGTATTACATTCAAATATTGTGGTATAAAAACTCATATTATCTACTATATGCATGTTAATTCTTTCGCATTCCTACTACATATAATTATAGAAAAATAAAAAGTAAACTGCATAACATTTTAACTAGTACACAAGTATTCATCATCGTATCTTCATATATAAAACACATGCTGAATTAATAGTTAACATTTAAACAACTCACAAAATAGCATACACAAAGCGACACATATGAAAGCAAAATATGAACATAACATTTATACATGCAACTTGAGGAACGATAAATCTCACCCCTTTTGTGCAGACCGATTTCACTATGTTCGACTCATCTTGTTCTTTCCTCTTTTTTTTCTCCATCCTCCAACTGATGTTAGAGAATAGTGAATTCGATGATATGAACATTGTACAATCGGAGTTGTTGTGCATTCATGTATAGATATTTATGATTAAGACATTTTTTGTATAAAAGCTTACCGGAAATTACTAAACCATTTTACTAATTGTGCAGTAGATCCACGATTAAAACAAACTTCTGGAAAATATGATTTCAGTAGACTTGATGTTGGATAACGAGAATACATGAACATCATTTTAGCTTTTTTTAGATGAGCTGCACTCAATGTTGTTGTCTAAAGAAGAAAAGAATATGTTTATCATATTTACTTTGATTCTATTTAAATGAAACAAGATTGATGAAGTTTTTTTAGTTTTATCGAACTAAATGGTGTGCTTGTAACTAAAATAATATAAGGTGAGTTACAAGAAATTCATACTATTCCGGATATCTTGCTCTTCTTAATATGTCCAAAATCTATCAATAATTACTATGTATTTGAAATAATCTAAAATGTGTATCACCTATTCGATATTCAGCGGTTTCAGTTTGATTTGAGAATCTTCTACGAGCTATCAAAATCCCATTATATACATGCATAACTATTTGATTAACTCATTCTAAAGCCTGAAGGTCTTAATTTCTATCCTTGACAAGATTGTGGACGTACAGAGCTGGTGAATCTCAAAATATGATTAAAAAAAACTTATCAAGTCTTTCCTGGTTATAATCAGAAGGGGTTTTTGTGGAGATTGAGTATTTTTCATAATTGAAAGTGTGTGTAAATTGAAGCTAGACCACCAAGGAAAACCTGAAAGCAATGGATGGCCGTTTCGTCCTATTGTGGGACTTCTCAGCAGTGCGCATCCAAGACCTCTCCCCCTCTTTCTGGTTCCTAATGACTGTTTAGTTTATAGTATAGATTATAAAATAACAATTTTCTATTGACTTACTTTGGTTTGGCTATTAATTATTGATCTTTTCAAACGTGTTTGAGAACAATGACTTGAATGATTATCTAATGAAATGATTTGTTCCGTTTTATTACTATTATTATTATCTTTATGATCATTTTGATAAATTCTTAAATCTAATGATTCATTTAAATGAGGAATTTTATTTTGAGGCTCTTCTACACCATCATTTAACTGACGTTTATTACAACTTGGTGATAATCTATTTATCTTCTTTATTTGATTCCTATCAACAAATAATTGACTATTGAATTGATGAATTCTTAATCGACGTGTTTTATTATGATTATAACGTAATGGTTTTGATCTTGTTGAATAATTGGATGATTCTGTTGATATCGGGATTGTACACTTTGAATCAATCGATTTTTGTTCAGATGATACAATAACAGCAGTAGAAACCAACTGTTCTTCAGTTGATTGATTCTGGTTAGATTTATTATTATTGTGAAGATTTTCCAATTCTATATTTTTGGTAAATTTTAAATTAAGCGGTGTCATATTACAATCTTGTATATCATTTGATTGTATAGATTTCATTGATGAATAATACCAATCATTCAAATGATGATTATGTAAATAAGTTTCTAATTGATGCATACTATTATCAATAAGTCGAATCATTTCTTGACGTACTTGTTTAAGAATTTGTTTACATATTTGATTATGATTATTAGATGATTGAATAGTATCTATATTATCATTATTATTATTATTATTCATAATTTTAGTAATCTTTTCAAATGATCTGGAACCATTCAATGGATCATTGTTTTGATATTGTTGACTTAAATTCATACATTCATTAGTTTGATTCATATTAAATGGATAATTATAATGTCCAAATCTTAAATTCGATTGGGATGATGGATGATAATTATCATTATATTCTTTAAAAGATGACGATGATGATAATGATGTTGGAGGTTTATTATTCTCTTCATTCATTCTTAAAATATTTCTATTATGTAAATGTCCATTACATGAATAATTTGTAATTAGACGAGCTTGATTTAATAATTCTAATGCAACAATTTCTAATTTTTCTCTTTGATTTATAGAATTATGAATACATTCAATAGGTCTATAATCTTTATATTGATTTATTATTTCAGATGTAGGTAAATTATTTGAGAAATCAGTTGGTGTTGAACTAGATCCAACTGATGAATATCCTTCATCTGATAATGGAATATAAAGTGGTGTTGTTTTTTCACTGGTTAATATATCTTTATATCCTGTAAAACCTAATGAGATTGGATGAAATACTGAATAAGGATTAGATTGAGATAATGGTGTAGAATGAATGTATTTTCCTTCTAAACCATTGAATCTAGGTTTTAGATATTCAGGAGTTTGAAAATTTCTTTCATCTTCTGAATAACTTTCCATTTTAATCCTTTTTTTTATTAGATGTTTCTAAAAACAAAACAAAAAAAGAACAAGATTGCATTCATTATTATCATAACTATTCTTCATATAGTTTTGAATACATAATCAACAAATACATTAATGAACTACCCTAGATGTTATTCGAAAATATCTATCAATGATTTGTTTAAATTCCTATCACTACAAAATTAATCATAATGTAATCTCACACTCCCAAAAAAAGAACTATTAACAAGGGATAATGAACTAAGATTACTTACAATTGATTGATCACTGGGTGGTGATCAATACCATGTGTGTCAAGTCCTTCTTAGTGCAGATCGAATGCTATCGATCGACTTGTAATATGATCACTAGTCTAGGTGAATTGATACTGCGTGCACTATGAAAGATAAGATGGTGGCTGGAAGTAGTAAACAGGAAACCTTGGACCTGGGTTTCGTGTTACTTGGCACTCGTCAGTAAGGTGTACCTGTAATCTTGAGGGAACTGGTGCTCCCTAACGGATTCAATTCCGTGTCACCCAGCTTCGCAGTCAGAGATCATTGGGTAGTGATCAATATCATGTGTGCCAAGTCCTTCTTTGTGCCGAAATTGGACAAATAAGAAACATTATTTACTACATAATTAATATAATTAATTCACCGAGTATAGTGATATATGCTCCGTTATTAGTTACAGATTTTCATATCAATTGATTATACTACATAGCTTTTCTTGTCGATGTAGATGAAGCTAAGTTTGGAATTACACTCTAATGATTGAGTGTCAACAATTTAAGCCAATAAGCTACAGTTCCTTCAACAGTAAAAGATGAATTATAATAACATGTCTAAATTACGATTATAAAAAAAAAACCAACATTCTAAAATAGCGTGTTGTTTCTTTTATAATTTGTGAGGAAGATTTTACTTAGCTTATAGTGAACTTAAGATTAGCATTTATAAAATCTTTAGATTGTTCACCTTAACATCAATCTAATCTATTACAAATGAATTACAAGTAAATAGAAATACTATGTAGGCATTTCTTCATTCTGAATATATATAATCTATTGCATTAAATAAACCATATGGTTAGTAGATTAACTCAAAAGTGAGGTTTTATTAAATGAATTAAAAATCAATTCATCTCGTTAAGATACTTATAGCTAAGAGTATCGATGAAACTTTAGTAGGTTCTGTAATAGAAATTCATTAACACTAATGTTCTTCAATAACTTTTCTATACATGATCTAATCAATAAAGATATTCATTAAATTTTTTCCTATAATCATTTCATCTTTCCCTCTCTTCAGAGAAAAAATGTAAAATAATAAGTGAATCAAAAAGTCTAAAAGGAAAGTGAAAGCACCTAGTTTCTATCACTATGCACACAGATATATCCATCAGAAAAAAAATCGTAACAGCAGAATAACCTTATGAAATAGTACAAAATCTTACTGCTCATAATATCACACTTCTACTATCATGTCCAGTTTTCTTCCGATACTACAAATCACATATACAATATTTCAGAACCAAATAAAAAGGAAAAACTACCTAACTGAGTAGAGATTGTGAACTCGGTTAGCATGAAATGTAACATGGAAACTGGTCTATTACTAAAATACAACTTATAATACTATAGCTTATACTATCTGAATAATTTTTTTCCTAGTTAGCGTTTTTTTTAGCGAGAAGGCCAAAGGAGAAGAGGAAAACCAAAAAACACATTACGCCGAGAAATAGAGATAGACATGAGAAGAATGAACAAAAATTGGATAGAACTAGAAAGGAGGGCTCAGGACAGAGTTGATTGGAGAATGCTGATCAGCGGACTATGCTCCATTGGAAGTAACAGACGTAAGTAAGTTATGCGATATGAAATCATACATAGCACACAAATAACATTTACTAGTTTTTCTTTTTTTTTAATCAATATTAATCAGATAGAACTCAATAGTATGAAGCTTGTACCCTATGGATCAATCTAAAATGTTTACCATAAAAATTTAACATCAAATAGTAATGCGAAAGTAAAAGTCATAATGAATCAATCAAAACATTTATATCAATATGTAACTTACTTAAAAAGTTGAATTTGGCAAGATGTTTGGTTAAACTGACTATTTAACACTTGGTGATCTGTGTTGTAATTGAATCACCGATATAGATAGATAGATAGATATATTGTCAACTTCTCGTGTAATAGTTTAATAGTTTGAAAACAAAGTATTACAAAGTGGATTTAAACTTTCGAACACAAAGTTTTCGCTCTTTTTTTAAAGAAAAAAGGTAAATATTCACTAGATTTAAGCCTATTTATATATTTTCCTACTCATCACTTTCAACTGGTTTCATTCCCCTACATATGAATCTACCAATCCCATAAAAAGATTAAATTGACACGAGTACACATCTTACTTCTTTTTTTATTCAAATCTTAGTTGCTGGGGTTTAGGAAACACTGGTATACTAATAATTACTATTATTGTTATTATTATTATGAAATTAAGAGTAGACAAAAATACTCTGACTTTTATGTTTCATTTATAATTCATACCCAATTTCTTATTCTGTTTTAAGTGAAGATGCTGGTTCACTAGCTATCTAGCTTTTCTTTAAGCACTACATATTTTTCTTCTGATTCTGTGTATAAAACTTTCATTAATCAGGGAATAGATTAGCTACATGTTGTTTTTTTTCCCTCACCCCACTTTTTTCATTTTTTAATCTTCTAACACTATTCATTTGCTTGTAACCCAATAGATATATGCATATAGTCTCTCTCCCGTCTCCCGTCCACCCCCCGGTACATATTTATATGCATATAACGAAAGGCTTGAACTCTGTAACCACGTGCATCTGACCTGTAAATATAAACAAACATCATATGATCAAGATTATGCTGAAAAATTAGAAAAATGAGACGTTATAAACAATTTTGACAAACGGCAACCCCTTCCTTTCTCTCTCCAAGTATGCATGCAAATATATATATATATATAATCCACTCATACCCACTTTTTACTTTATTAAATCTCTTAGATAGTTAAATAATGTTATGAAAAGGGTGCCCTGGTATCATCTTCAAAAAGAAAAGGGGAATTATGAAAAGGATAAAAATTAGCAAATAAAGTATTTATATGCTGGTGCCACGTTCTCTTTTCTCCATAAAAAATAAAGTCAAATATGACAGTAAAAATAATAATAATAACATCAAGAACTTCTATAATAATGATACTAATAGCAGGTTAGACAATACATAAATTAACCTAAGGCTAAATTATAAGAATTAATGAAGATAATTAGCTGTTGGGAAGAGACTTAACCTAACTAACAGGGTATCCGTAGGATTTTTAATGCCCATTCAAGTAGAGAATAGGCTTCCAAGCCCAATCACTTCTATGAGTATCTATTAATTAAATTACTTCCAAGATGTAGAGTCTAGTCAAATTCACTAGCGAACTTCCGAGTATTTCCAAATTGACTAGATGTTGAATCTAACAAATCCAGAAAAAAATAGCCAGTATTTTTTTTATTTAGGGCGTAGGAAGCATCAGATCAACAAAAGATCAGTATTGGTTATCATTTGAGGGGAGTCATTGAAGTCTTTAAGGTTGAGACATCTTTGTTTACTAGTTATAGGATCATTAAAAACAAACATAATTCATAATTTGTATCTACAGTGGTCATTACTTACCGCTGAGTTACAATAATAATCATTCTCTTTAACATTAACAACGGAAAAACAAAAACCCTTACAAGTCAAAGTTTTACCCATTGAATAAGTTAGTGGCTTCCTAGAATTAGAAGATCAGTAAATAATGCTATACCGTTCAAAGTGAAAGGTGCTGGTTTCGAATATTGACGTGAGCATCAGCACTGGTAAACAGGTACACTAAGCTGACGATTCCCAAATAGGATGAAAATGAGTTTTGGATTCATAACTCAACTTTAAACAAGACCTGTCATTTAATAACAATAAATAAGCGATCTACTTAGAATGCACACATCCCAACAGAAAGTGATCAATTCCAGTCCTTAATATCGCTAACCAGTATGCATAAACCCTCATAAATCAAGTAATTATTCTCTATATCAGGATATTATAGGCCAGAGGTACTTTATTATTTTCATTATTTGTCTCAATTTCACTTTAACGTTTTTTTCACACGGATATTAGTCTTAAATGAATCATCTATGCGGTCTTTAAAATATCCAGTTAATTTTTCTTCCCTATCCCTATATACAATATAATTTTGAACAATTGCTTCTTATCACTAAATGCTTCATGAGAATAATTGAAACTGAACTATGGAAATAGAATATCAAGCAAGTAGCTCAGTGACAGCTTATTGCCTGTGAAAACTCGAAGTCACAGATTAAACTTATTTATTGTATGTATCGAGTAATTTGCTCGACAATATCGGTATTTAATAAACGCTCCGTAAGATATATGATCACTAGACTATATCAGAAGAGGTTAAATTAACTGTAAAAGTTAGTATAAAGCTGTTACCTCTAATCACAAAATGATACAATAGAGACAGCAATGTCAATTGACTTTTGTAAAATAAAGGCGTTAAATAAACTGGAAAGGAAAAGTTCCTCACAAACGTAATATCTCAGGCAATTAGCTCTGATAAATTATTCTGTAAATTAACACTAGCTGTTCTATAATTTTCTAGGTTGTAAAGGGAACTCGGCTTTCTGGTTAGCGTTTTTTTAGCGAGTTGGTTTTCTACAGGATGTGGTCGCTAACCCTATGCCCAACCCTCCTCCTTTACCCGGGCTTGGGACCGGTAGTAGCCCCGAGAGTAGCTACAGGCGGTAGCTTCAGCAGCAGTAGGTCTTAATATAAACAAAGGGAAAAGCAAGACTCTCCGATACAATGCAACATGCACCAATCAAATTACACTTGACGGAGAAGCTTTGGAGGATGTGGAAACCTTTATATATCTGGACAGCATCATTGATGAACACGGTGGATCAGATGCAGATGTGAGGGCGAGGATTGGCAAAGCAAGAGCAGCATATTTACAACTGAAAAACATCTGGAGCTCAAAACAATTGTCAACCAACACCAAGGTTAGAATTTTCAATACAAATGTCAAGACAGTCCTGCTGTATGGGGCGGAGACGTAGAAAACTACAAAAGCCATCATCCATAAGATACAGGTGTCCAGTAATAGTTGTCTACGGCAAAATACTTCCGATCCGTTGGTCAGACACTATCAGCAAGAAGTTACTGTGGGAGACAACAAACCAGATTCCAGCGGAGGAAGAAATCAGGAAGAAGCGCTGGAAGTGGATTGGGCACACAATGAGGAAATCACCTAATTGTGTCACAAGACAAGCTCTCACATGGAATCCTGAAGGTCAAAGTAGAAGAGGAAGACCAAAGAACACATTACGTCAAGAAATGGAGACAGACATAAGAAGAATGAACAAAAGTTGGTAAGAAGTAGAAAGGAAGGCTGAGGACAGAGTTGGTTGGAGAATGCTGGTCGGCAGGCCTATTCTCCATTGGGAGTAACAGGTGCAAGTAAGTAAAAGTAAGGTTGTAAAAGAGTACCAATATCTAAAAGATAATTAGTAGTGTAATCCATAAATATTGTTAAAAATGTAAAGAATAATCCAAAACAAAATCGATTGACTACTACAGAATATAATTTTCATGGTGGATGATATGTCGCCCGTGTTGTAATCAGAAAAATATATAGGTACCTATTCATTTCCCAACCGAGATATCACACTACTGGAAGATATTCTTAAAGCGAACTCATAACATAATAATGAGTTTGCCAATAAAGTACTTAGTAAATTGATTGCCAACTTGTGTGTTTATAGAAAAACGCCGTTTTCATTGTCTGCTAAAGTACTTATCTATTTAGTACAATACATATCAATTATACTTAATACCATTTCAAGTAAAGATATTTAATTACAGAAAAACAAAGGAAAGACTATAACTCTATTCTCTAAATTCTTGTCACCTTCAAATATTTTACCACACTTGACTATTGAAAATATTACAAAAATTTCGAAAATATTGTTGAAGTCATCTTTGTATAGCAAAATCATAGCATATTCATGTTCATAACACTTATTTCCTGAATACAATTCTTATTGACTTTAGAATAATTCATTTAATAAGCTAGTTTCAAATGGAAAAATTTAGCAGGCAGGAATTGTGGAATAATTTTTTCTCCATCTTTGCATTAAATGAAGTTACGGTCAAGTGTTGAACTCAATAAATTACAAGTTCAAATCGATTTATAATTCCTTTTTCTGTGTATGTAGTTATTATCCCTAACCTTTACTTTGGACCTAATACACATGAACATAAATTTGGTTATGAAGTCATGTTTATCACATTTAGACTATTATTAAGTTGAAAGCGTGAGTCAATTGAAGCTAGACCACCATAGAAAACCTGGAAGCACTCGACAGTCATTTCGTTCTATTGTGGGGTTCCTCAGCAGCGCACATCCACAACCTCGCTTCATGAGATCCGAACCCAGGACCTACCAGTCTCGCTCCAGAGCACTTAACCGATAAACCACTGAGTCGGCATCCGATGTTGTTTATGTCTAACTCCAACCAATCCACGAAGTTGAGCAACCGTTCACCAAATGTCTTCAGTGAGTTGATATCTCACAACAGACGTGGTTTTAACTCTACTGGTCACTGCTTCTCACTAGAACTCACTAGAA
The DNA here is from genome assembly GCA_944470415.2 of Schistosoma rodhaini. Lineage (NCBI taxonomy): Eukaryota > Metazoa > Platyhelminthes > Trematoda > Strigeidida > Schistosomatidae > Schistosoma > Schistosoma rodhaini. The sequence continues at coordinate 15,732,711 of OX104037.1, forward strand.
CGTCGTGGATGCGCACTGCTGAGGAGTCCCACAATAGGACGAAACGGCCGTTCAGTGCTTCCAGTTTTTCCTCGGTGGTCTAGTTTCAATTGATTCACGCTTTCAACTATGAAAATACTAAATCTCCACAAAACCCCTTCTGATATTATTAAGTTATCAGCACTGTAGACTTATACACTGACTATTGAGTGAAACAAGTTAAGAGGCCAGCCGGCTATTCATGAACAATTAGACAAAATTCCAATGATCTCAACATAAAACCTCAATCAGGTCTTTAATACATAAAATCATCTTTTGATACTATATTGAATTACCTCAAATGACATTTATTTGGTCTCGGAAATTAAAACAGTCTTTACAACCATGTTTACTATGAAACGAAATTTCATTTGAAAAGCTATTCACAATACTAAGCTAATATCAATCGAACAATTGAAGAAAACCATAAATTTATGATACAGTGAAACTTCTTACATAAGTCTTAAAATGTTAACTATGTAGGATTGTTCATATTACAAGCCTTATTTGATGAATGAATGATTAGTGACAGTGTATGATCAAATTTCATCTGATTCCCACATCATTTATGTAACTATCACAGTAACCAGTTTTCGAAGTGTGTGTGTCTTCGTCATAATAAATCTTAGAAAATCCAATTAAAACTCATAGGTATTTAAAGAATTATTGTTTATTGTTACTAACTGACTATTATCAATTCTATCTTTGATTTTCTGAGAACACTGATCTGACCTTTGATCCTTAACCTATAGATATAAAGATATCAATTCATTTTCATTATCATTTAAGATTTATTATGAAGATTTAATAGACGCAATCAGTAACATATGAAATCACACCTAAGATGAAAAGTTTTGACAAAAAATATACTTCAGAATAGTAAATATGGTCAAGTGACTTTAGAAGTCTAAATTTTTTGTAAAATAAAGTGGGAGCCGAACCGAAGACCGTCGGTCTCTCACCCGAACACTCAACTTCTTGTTCACTAAGCCGGTATCTAACGGTGTTAATGTCTAACATCAATCAATCTACGATTATATTGATTGCTTTATGATTAATTTAATGAAATGCAATTTTTATTCTTATTGTACGAAATGTTCGATTAAGAAATAAGTTGAATATTGTTGTAAATGCACTTTATATAATAGCTTCAGATTATTTTCGAATTAGATATGCTATCAGAGATGAATTAAAATTATCATCAATACCTTAATCATCTGAATGTTAATATAAATAAACTGATTAAAGGTTAATATAATACCAGGGCATGAACAGTAGTGATAAATGAAAAGTTTCCTACAGTGTGTCTATACCAAAAGATTCACGTATTATTCATAACAACCATGGAAAACCTGAAAGCACTGGATAGCCGTTTCATCCTATTGTGGGACTTCTCAGCAGTGCGCATCCACGATCCCACCTAGCGATATTTGAACCCAGGATCTATTAGTCTTGTGCGCGAGAGCTTAACCACTCATGATTTCAACTATATAAAATTACTAAAATCTCCACAAAAGCCCATTCTGACTAATAATTTAGTTGTTATTGGGGAGGGGACAGTAATAGGCACATATTTTTGTGAACTATTTTTAAAAAAATTATTAAGAAATCACAACAGTGACATACCCATGATCTAAAAATTAATCAGGTTTGAGATATAAATAATAATATTGATTATGACAACGTGGAACATTAAAACAAAATTATCATCTAATAAACACTCTACATTCAAATATTCAAACACTATCTACAAACAGATTCAAACAATGATTAACTAACACTAATACTCATCCATAAATGTTCTACGATCAGTATTGCTCTCATAAAATCTGTCCATATTGTCAAATTTAACTGATGTTTGAGTTGCTTTGTCATCACCTCTCATTGTTCGAAAAAACAGAGGAAGGAGCGATAAGAAAATAAGTGAACCATCATGGTAGCACTTTTTGAATTTCTTAGTAATTCGATTCCCAATAGATTGTTCAAGTATACGTGATCGACGAACATAATTAGTTAATTACGATACATCTAGTACAGGACAATCAGTGACAATAAATTCAAATTTGAAAAGATGATGGTCCATAAATTTGAGCAAGCTCTATATGTGTTGTGTAAATACAACTTGCCTGATCAAATAAACGAAATAAATTACGAAGTTTATTGAAAAATGGAACAATCTTCTTGATGTTAATGTAATGTACATACTTAATGACAATTCGAATAAACAACAGTGTGACGTCATCTGATTGTTTAAAGCTACCCTGAAGGTTGAATATTTTGACATACCGGAAATATTTTACATAATCTATCGTAGAAATCCTAATCAGATTGACTGAAGCAATAAATTCTATTATATGAATAGAGAAGATGAATTATCCATAGCAGATTATAACCAAAGTAAGAGTATTTCAAATGTTGAATTTAAATGTATAATATCACTAGTTTGGATTTTTAAATTAACTATTAAGCAATCAAATTATTTGATATACAAACAGAAGCATCATATTATGTTTCTTATTTCTCATTAGGATTTTATCATTGGGAAGTAACTTGCTCTGTTGTTCTATGTGAACATAATTCAGTTTGATAACTTCATAAGTCACTGTTGTAATGAATACGTATAGTCGATGATTGATATGAATCTAAACTACTAAATTGACTTGGTAGTGTTTACTTGAATCTTCCCATTGAAGTTAAGGACTACAATTGATCAGTCTCTTATTACCATATGTGCATTCTGTTAGGATTGCCTTGATATAGCCCTAATTAATTCATAAGCATTCTAAGCGAAGATGGATACTGGCTAGCAGTGGAATCCAGGACGAGCGTTTCATCCTATTCGGGACTCGTCAGCCAGATGTACCTGCATTTTAGAGTTGGTGTTCACTCTAGGACTCGATCCCTGTACCGTTCGCTTCAAACGCCATCGCTTTATCTATCTTTGCTTATAATCTAAACTACTATGTCATCCTATTTGAGAAAACTTATCTGAAATTATTGTTATCTATGTATGGTACTTTTGTTACCCTGTTTTTCTTTCTAACCTGTCTAGTATATTTGTTACATGCTTAAGGATATTATTAAAGATAAATATAGAATATACTTTTTTTCCAAATGCAGGTACCCGGTATGATGAAGACAAAATTAGTATAGAGATATAACTGCCAATCTAATTTTTTTTCTCTCGGATCATAATGCTGAGTGACTTTAACAATTTAATAGAAGATACTTCAAAATAAATAAGCGGGTCAGGATGATTCTCATGCTCTTACTCAGCTTAATCTGCTTCTCCTTCATTTTTATAATAAGTTACTTCTTGATGGAATATTACTTGAAGTAAAATTGACAGATGTATTAATTTTTTTCTTTATTTTTAAGACACACGTGTAATTATCAGTATGAAATCTCTTATAAATATGGGTGAGCATACAACTTATATTCTATTGAGTTTGTCATACAGAAAAGACTGAGATTAATGTGAGAAGTTAGTATCTAAATTTGAGAAAAATTTCCAATATTTTGATAAAATAATTTCAGAAGAAGGTTTCGTGGAGATTTTAGTAATTTTACAGTTGAATTCATGAGCCAATTGAAGCTAGACCACCAGGGAAAACCTGAAAGCACTGAACGGCCGTTTCGTACTATTGTGAGGCTCCTCATCAGTACTCACTCAAGATCCCAACCTTGCGTAAGATAGTAACTCACAGAAGACAAAGGCGGATGTGTCGCTCAATTTAATGGATCGGTTTAAGTTAGGTATTAACACCGTTGTATCCAGGCTCAGTGATCTAGAGGTTAAGCGCTCGAGCTCGAAACTGAAAGGTCCTCGGTTCAAATCTCGCGAGGCGGGATCATGGCTGCACATTGCTGAGGAGTCTCACAGTAGGATGAAACGGCCGTCCAGTTCTTCCAGGTTTTCCATGATGGTCTAACTTCAATGGACTCATGATTTCAACTATAAAATAATTTCAACTTAAGAATATTAATCTTATAGTCTACTATATAGAATGAAGATATTGATAAATTATCATGAAACCTAATCTTGATGAAAGACGTGTAAAAAAAATTTGAGTCTTAAACCTAGGCAACAACATATTTCATATACAACTAATAAAATTGAATTGTTATTGCCTCAATCTTCGTTTATGATTGAATTCTTAAATCCTTTGACTGATACCTAAAACTGTACTCGTTTAAACCTTCCAGAAGTTAGGAATTTTCTCAAAACTAATAATAAGATTTTTTAACTAATGCCAAAACTTCGAGAAAACTGGTTCATTATTTGCACAATAAATATGAATATATAAAAGTATTTATCAAGATTTGGTTCCTTAAAGTTTAAATCAATGGTAAACGCTGGATCGGTACATTATTATTATTATTAATATTATTATCAGTAAAGGTACTTGTTTCCCTGTTATTAATAATCGTGACTGATTTAACTAGCCTGTTTTGGTAATATTGGCTGCAGAGGCACCTTAATTGATTTTAGACATGTCTATTATTATTTTTCAAATGGTGGTTAGTAATAAAACCCAGGATTTGCACTCCTTCCCATTTGAGATCCTTCTGAAACTGGTAATTACTGAAAACCAGGGAACAAACAACCCCCTATTTTGTTTTGAAAACTTTCATCAGCGCACACAAGGCACGAAGTCAAACCCAGGACTTTTGGGTCTGTCATCTAGCATGATATCAAAAAACAATTTAGTCAATGTCCAATAGCTCATATTCTGAAACTCAATTAATGTGTTATAAAGAGTGATATTTTGACAATTCATGGAGGATGCATTTACCGTCTTACTACAGACTTGATTGTTTTCATATGTTATGACTTCCAAATACTATTTCGGGTGATACATGACAATTTCAGTCACTATTGATAATCCTAGGTTTCCAATGATTCTCTAGTTGATGTCATTCTGACACGAAAACTTATTTATTTGTTTAAACACGTGAAGATTAGCTCAAGGAGGCACCAAATAGACATGCATCACACAAATCGAAAGATTTATATAAGGGCTGGTTTACTACCCGAGCGCCCAAACCGAAACAAGTGATTTTCTTAGGGGCCCACTACTCGAGCCTTTCATCTAGAGGTATAATCGATAAGGCAGTGGAGCAACGTTAGGAGATGCAGTCCCATGGTATTCGGTGACCAACAATAGGTTCATACGCCTTTTTTCCCCAGAATCATAGAGCCTATGTTCACCATTGGTTTGGAATCAGGGTTTTCCAACCCTCCTAGGTAGATCATCCATATCCACCAACCCGGTTAAATCAATGGACATTCGATTTTTGTCCTCTCGATTTCGTAAACAGCACCCCCACTATGAGAATGCAGTGAGTAGGACTTCCCTGGCAGAGGATATGTAAACATGGCCGTGTGAGAGCATTTCAAGAGTGAGATCTGACCCTCCCCACCCTCCGCCGTACGTTTAAATTACAGTAATATCTTCATAATGACACCAAATTAAATTATTGGTGTAGAGAAAGTGTATGGTACACCCGATCATCTTTAATTCAAATTTTTATATTCTGTTGACATTTAAATTTAAAATTCTGATCTAACCTTAAACAAAAGGATTTATTTTTGGCTACTTTATTAACTCGTAAGGCATTCAATCAACTATTTCAAAGCTGTCATCGAGAAATTAGTAATGACTTTGAGTTGATTAGGGTAGATATCGGTACAATTACCACTGATTGCTCATTCTCCTTTGTAGTTCATGTTTTTTGTTGGTCTAATGGAGCTATTATAAATGCTTATACTTTCAAAACACACACATTTATGTCAACAATACCTAGCACTACGCTACGTATTTTCATAAAATTATAGGCATTTTCACGTGATAATCTACTATGATTTTTACTGTTAAATCAAATTTAGAGAAGGCTAGGGACAAACTTCAAAACTTATCTGTCAGTCAATAATCTAATTTGTAAGTGAAGGTGGCATAACCTAGGCAATGGTTTTAACGACGAGAACTTCTGAAACCTTTTAATGTTACTAACTTGCAAAATTTGTGAAACCAAAGTGAAAGAGTTCTGTCCTATAAGATAAATGTAAATTATCCCGACAGACTACAAATATAAATTTGAAACAGTAAGTACTGCTGATTGAATTGTTATAAATTTAGAAGTACTAGTATATTTATTAAAAGGGGGTTTTGTGGAGATGAAACGGCCATAGAGTGCTTCCAGGTTTTCCATGGTGGTCTAGCTTATATTGACTCATAATTTCAATTATATAATACTACTATATTCTTTTACAACACAAAAAGTTTAATGTTGAATTAATGACTAATTATACCATATACAAATCTGCTTTTCATAAATTTTTGAAACAAACTAATAGGTAAAAGGATGCAGAAGTTCATTATAGACGGGTATAGGTTGAATGAACATCAATATAACTATTTCGATGAGTCAGAAATTATCATTCTCGTTTATTATTAATCAACATTAAGAGAATGCACTAAACAGTATCAAGTATCAATATATTGATCAGAAAATATAAATCAAATGAAAATTTTTCATAGTTTACTGGACTGAAATCTTAGTTAGACAACCACCAAAAACCAGGAAGCATACGACAGCTGTTTCGTCCTAATATGGGACTCCTTAGTGGCATGCATTCGTGAATTAGATCCAGGAAGTATCCCATACTAGAATGAATCATGTGTCCAGCGCTTTCCTGTTTCAACGGTTTCCTAACTAAAATGAATCGGTGATGTAAACTATGAGAAATTCAACAATCTTCACAAAATCGCTTTAATATTGTAAAACCTTGTCGTTGAAGTGGATCATATTTTCTAACTTGTGCAAAGAGTTGTAGATGGTGGGTAATCACCCACCTGAGCTACAAATCTTCTCCACCATGGTGGGTGATGTAAGTAAAAATGATATGTCATCATTCCATTCTTTTTTGATCAAATAAGGCAGAAATTAAAACTTATAAACATGGTGTAGAAGATATTCAGCTCATGTGGATCCTTTTAGTATTGTTGAGTTCTATGGTCCATATAATCTAATCATAAACCTTTTATTGTCGTTCTAAACTTCATCAGGCCCCACTTCAAGTATAAATGAGCTATTTCGTTGTTCCATAAGCCTTGAATAGTTAGTTAGTTCTAGTGACTTTGTTTATAATTTTTTTCATTTTCTTACATTTTGTTGTCATCCTTTGTTCGTTTATTCAAGCTAACAGTCTTATTCGATTGACCTTTAACCATGTGACTGATTGACATAACACTACGAAAACAAAATATTCCTTTCTTATTTTGACCACAGTATAAAACGGTAAGAGTTGCTACCCATCTATACTAATTTCTCGATAATGAATAATAGCTAGTTAAACAAAAACCTAGATTTAAAAACATTATTTGATTATCATTGAACATTGGGGGACAAATGTTTTTAGCATGCTAACCATCAACTATTAGACAAATATGAATTCAATAAGTGAAATTTAATAAATTCACATTGTAAAGATAATAGAGATGTAGTGAACAAAACATGACTGAGGACAATCGAATGTATTCAAGCACAAATTACAGACTATCTCACTAAATTCTGATAGCCATACAACAAACAGATAATTTACAAAATAACAATCAATCATTTCAACCTTAACTGTTCCTTTTGCAAATATCAGTCCGTCTTCTCTAATTCCATTGTTTATTCATTTTCGTGCTGATCACGCTTCATTCCTGCTCGTTCCTTCTCGATCTTCTGCCAAAATACATTCTATGGCTGACCATCACCATATACTACTTATATGAATATAAATAGACCACACTACAGAAAGACCACGTGAATAACAGTTAATTTCATCAATTAGTTACAATGTGGTAGTATGATATTTTATTAACAACAAACATTATTTTGAATAAAGCCAGAATAAACATTGATGAAGAATAATATGGATTCAGTAATAAACTTATCACTGCCTTGATTCGAATCCTGTATGCTGGATCGTGAATGCGCACTTCTGAGGGACCCAAGACTAGGACGAAACGATCGTCTAGTGCTTCGATGTTTTCAACAGTGGTCTAAAATTGATCGATTCATGGTTTCAATCAAAAACTTAACAATCTCCACAACCCCATACTGATATTTTATTAGTGTTTATTTTGTTATATGGTCTTATTTTATGTACATCAAAACCATCTCTTCACTCATACGTTTTCATTCACTTAATTCTTTTAACTTAAGAAAATCCTTCAAATCCTGTTCAAATATTACGTAACCCATCTTTATTAATTTTTAATTCTAGTAATCTTATGTAAACCTTTCATAATCTCTAAAATTAACACACAATTTATCTTATCTGCCCCCGGATCTCGTTAAATTAATGCATCACCCACACCCTGTGTTTTTGAATCCCAACTCCAAATGACTTCTAACCTGTTCTTGAACACATATAGTTATTATTGGTAATCCATTTAAGTCAATTGTTTCACATTGTATGTTAACTTTCAATACAAATATAGTTGTAAGCAACTGATGAGAAACCACGAAGTATAATGAATCCATATTATTCACCATCAATGTTTGCTCTGGCTTTATTCAAATTCATAAATGGAACCAATTGTGTAAAACATATTTTTGGCGATTCTGATACTTTCCGACAATAAACGAGTTCAATTCAAGTAATAAATGTCTTAAACAATAATGGTTTATGAACCTCTATTCTCTTCTTAAGAACTAAATAATCTCCAAACATAATTAGAATTTGACAAAATGACGTATTTGATTCACCAATTGGTAGCTGCCTTTTAAATAGGTCAAAGAAAACGACATCGGGAGTCAATAAAAGAAGTATCTTTGACAGCTGAAAAAATGAAAGATAATTAGCTTGGAAAATTAACTCTAAGAATGAATTAAATGGCGTATTTGACAAGCTATAAAGTCTATTGCCTGGAAACTGGTGATTTTTTTTCAATATCGATTATGTATCATGTACCAATATTTGAATCTTACAATTTTGGCTATCATAAATAATCTGGTTGCTTAATGAGGAACGATAAAAATATTGTGAGAGGAATAAATAGAAATCACTTGTTAAGAGTCAAGCTATACTTTCTGCTGAGTAATTAATAAATACACATGTTACTGCTTATCATAATGCGGAAGTTTAGTTGTTAAAGCTCTCAGCTTTCCACTAGTTAGATTTTGGCCTACATACCGATAAACTCGCTAAATTTTGTACACTTGAGTAATATCACCACTATACCCTATATACACTAAAAGTGTACTTAAATGCTGAGCACAAATAGAAGCAGATAGAAACAAATACAAAATGAGGGAAATTTTTTGTTGGTATGAATAAATTTTGATGGATCTATGGTAAAGATAAAGCATGGGTATCTGTAATCTAACCAAATTAAGAAATTAGAGTTAATCATAAAACAAAAGAATAAAAGTGTCAAAAAAATATCTCTTTCCTATTTAATACTTATCTCAATATGTATATGTATATATATTTGGATTCTTTTTTCTTCAAGAGAATATCAGCTAAGATAGATCTGATTTGTTTTCATTTATCCCTCTCTTTGTATTGTATTTGTCTTGTGTTGTTTCCTATTTATCTTTCTTTTGTCTCTACCCACTTTTTCTTTATCTTTTCTTTCATATCTTCTTATATGTTTGCTTTGTAACTAAACTTTGGTTTTATTATTATTGTTATCATTATTATTATTCGGGATTAAGATTTAAATATGAAGAAAGGAAATTAGAGATGATCGTCTCTTGTTACTCTAATCATGAAAGAATTAAGAGGATAGATAAGAATACACTATACTAATACTAATTCAAGATCTACTGAATGTAAAATGACTAAAAGTTATTATTGGCATAATAAATGTGAAGTGATTTCTGCCTATCTAAGGATCATGCGTCTCATTAAGTTGTAGGAATATCGGAAGATAATAAATAAATTATAATTGCTGAAAACTAATGATATTCTTGATAAGTAAAGATGGATAGTGGCTAGAAGCGAGATCCAAGACTTGCGTTTCGTCCTATTTTGAACTCGTCAGCTGGATTTACTTGCATCTCAGAGTTTATGTTCACTCTGGGACTCGAACCCAGTACTGTTCTCTTCGAATGACATCGCGTTATCCATATAGCTACCGAGTCCTGATAGCCATTTGCTGACGAGTCCCAAATAGGACGAAACGAGCGTCAAACTGGATTCCATTGCCAGCCACTATCTATCTTTGCTTATAAAGCTTGTGACTTCGGGCAATGTCAAGGCAGTCCGCATAGGATGCACATATGCCAACAAGAGATTGATCAATGGCAGTCCTAAATAACAATGGAAAGATACAAGTAAACAACAACAAGTGAATATAATTATATTCTGTTTGCTGCATGGTTTGCATTTCGTGAGATTGATCCTATGCATTATCTGTCGTCTCTAGAAATGTCAAATCAGAATAAACCAGCTATTCAATGCTTCATATTTTCAGACGTCTATCTAGTTGATATCAATTCAATATTTTTTTAAAAATCACGTTCAAAAATGTAATTTGCTCATTTAATTTAATAAGTTAAGACAAAATAAACTATTCACTTGGATCATTCGAATGATTTCACAACCATAATCGAAATCTAAAGTATAGAACCAAGCAATGGCATCAACTGTTGATTTTTGTGGATCATGAAAACTTAAGTTTAGTTATATGTGACTAGTTCAAAAAAATTCAATAAACAAAATATTCTGCATTTAAATTTGGTTCATGTTGTAACACATTGTATACTACTGATACCGTAACAAAACCTATCAATCATGCTGTCAGAAAAAGCTTTGACTTAGCTACCCTAAACACTGTTATTTTGGAATACCAAATTAAATGAATATAAATTTCTGCTGATTATCCACAAACATGAAATCAAAATTAATTACCTTTTGAAAACGACTTTATTGAATAGCAATAAATAAAATTCATAGGAACTATTGTGGTGTGGTCTACTTATATCCTCATAAGTAGTATATGGTGATGGTCAGACATTTTGGCAGAAGATTGATAAGGAAAGAACTGAAATGAAGCGCAATTGGTAGAAAAATGCATAAACAATGAAATTAGAGAAGATGGATTGATATTTACAGAAGGAACAGTGAAGATTAAGACAAATGAGTGTTATTTTGCAAATTGACTGTTTGCTGTATGGTTATCAGAGTTTAGTGAGATTTAATTTGTAATTTGTGCTCAAGTACATTCGATTGTTCCCAGTCGTGTCTTGTTCACTAAACTATTATTACTGTGTAAACAAATAGCATCTTAATGATAAATTAAAAGAAAAAGAAAGCTTTATCATTCTAAATATTTCAGATAAATCCTGTTCATAAGTTTCATTGCCAGAGTTTAACACGATTATGTATCAGATGAATTATGTATATTAATAAAACAACAATATATCCATAATGTTGCAATCTGTTGTAAAGTGAAGTTTTGACATTTCCTGACTTAATATAATTTGTTTCTTAGGAGAATAAATAAATCAGGATACAGTCATTTATTTCCTAAAGAAACTATACTCACTAAATTTATAAACAAAAACAGATGGTGGCTAACAGTGGGATCCAAGACGCGCATTTCATCTCATTCGGAACTCGTCAGCTGGATGTACCTGCATCTTTAAAAAAAAATTTCACTCTACAGTCCAAAAGTACCATAGAATTCAGTTTTATTTTTATTCGACTTTATGTTTTAAACTGGCAACATATTTGATTACAACTTGATGAAATTTCTGTAATCTTTAGTGAAAATAATGCTCCCTATGATATTCAAAGCGGAGTTACATAATCACAGATAATATAAATTTAAAAATGTATTTGACATCCATCTTAAAATATAAATTATATCTTATCTAGTAACTTGTAACCAGATATACATGCATATATATATGTTAGCTTACCCATACAAATCACAAAGCATAATTCATCTGTTCGTATAAAGTAAGGTATTTCATAATTAGATATCGAATTGCGATAAACATCTGTTTTTCAAATGGTAGAAAATGTTTATGTCATTTTTTTCTTGCTTGTTGTTAGCATAAGAAAACGGATAGTATTAATTTGATATACTCACAGCAACGTATATGTTAATAAACACAGTCAGTATCAAATTGTAAATAAGAATATAAGTGTTTATGATTAGATACGTAAAAGAATCATATTGAAAACAATCTAAGCTAATTATTGAACTGAATCTATTTAGTTATGATTTGTTTATTCCGGTTAGCGTTTAGTTTTAGCAAATTTTTTTTCTTTGGGATAGTGTTAACGACTTCATGCCCAACCCTCCTCCTTTACATGGAATTGGAACCAGCAGTAACTTTAGAAGAGGTACAAACGGATTTATTTAATTATGATATAGATATTCTATTTCATTTAGATTAGAAGATTCAGTATTGTCATTCAAAAAGTTTATTGATTTTTTTATTTGATTGATAAATAATTAACTCCCTCATAAATTTAAAATATTTATTCCCACTAAACACTTACCTACTCATCTTTTTATTGGTTTTCGAGTCACTTACAAAACGGAAGTCACAGAATTAAGGTCATCAAGTGATATGAAAACTTATTTCTATTACGTAATGAAATCATTCACAAACAAATCTAACTAAGGAGAGAAGAGATAAAAATTATAAAATATATATAACACATTTATATACTCGGGTTTGAGTCACATTATTTAGGTAAAAGCTAGTGATTCAAGTCAGCTGACCAAATGGAAGAAAGTATAGTAGGGTTTGAATCTTAACCTATCAATTGAAAGCAGAGCGACTTAACAACTAACCTATTGCACCAATATATGTCTATATAGGTTTTTATAACTTTCTGAATGTTTACAGTGACCTTAAAAAAAATATCCTGAAAAGTTTCGTTTTCAGTAATCTACCTAAAGAAAAAATTAGTGATTTCTATCAATTTGAATAAAGTATAAAATGGTTACTATACAGTTAATGATACACTAAAATAAATTGTTAATATAATTTGAATCGAATAGAGTGTTATTATTCTCATTTAAAAGATCCAGTACACGAAGAAAACATGTTCTAAATTTGTCACCTATTGATATGATAAAGAAATGATCAAATGTACTAATTAATTTTCTAGATAATAATAATACAGATTCAGGATTTCAACTATATAAAATTACTAAAATCTCCACAAAACCCCCTTCTGATAATAATCATATGCTCACTAGTGACTGGCTCCATGAGGTATTTCCCTGAGTTCTAGTGAAAAACAGTAACCAGTGGAATTCAACCAGGTCTTTTGGGAGATTTCAACTCACTGAAGACATTGATGAATGGTTGCTCAATTTTGTGAATACAGAAAATTAGACTGAAATGAATCAATTCAAGTTTATCTATACTCTAAACAGCATAAAAATATAGTAACATTAAAGTGAACGCTGAAAGGACTGTTCATGGATAATAAACATGTAGCAAAAAAAAGCCTCAGTTCCATGAATTTACAACGTAACTTAGAATTATTGTGGCCAGATTGTTATTTTTGAAAACTTTGATTCATATTACATTGCATGTTTAACTAAATATTCTAAACATCTTGTGAATCATATTTACTTTTCCATTATATGATATGAACTAGCGCTCAGTGTTTTCATAGATTAAGACTGTGGCTAATCAAACTAACCTTAACATTTTTCGATCAAATATTTTACTTGTTACTTCTATGTGGAAAGCGGTTTGGCCTGCCAAAAAGATATTTCTACACTATATCACTTAATCAGGCATTTAGATAATCAGATAAACGGTATAGATCTATAAATGCTTAACATGACTTATGCATAAATATTCAGAATTATGTATAATAGAGGTACTAGTATCAATAAAAATGCCATGAGTATTACATGAAGTTCATATTCAGCCACTAACTGCCTGGCGATGGTATTTCCAATGAAGCAAGCTTTTAAATGATGAAATCGAACAACACAAAAATAGTAGTAGCGAACTAAATATCCAAGCACTAATTTCATACACTCTAAATATTAAGATTTACTGAAGAAAACTTAAAAACTGAATGCCGTCCATCAAAACTTTTCAATTTATAACCAGTAATAGTTTATTACAAGACCATACACGAAAGCTGACTAGCAATGACAATGATACTGTAAATCATTACATTGTATTAGTAAAGCCGTAGTATCGACCTTACTACTACTAAGTAGTATATATTTCATGTATTCATAATATTATCCTTTGGATATAAATAAATAAATAATATATTTATTTATAACGATCTATACAATGTTCAGTTTATTCACAATTATCAAATCAAAACTTAGTAATGATACCTATATAGCCTTTGAATGTTCTTTTTCTATTAATGTAATGTAATAGACTTTCCTAAACAATTTCATAAGTAAATGATCTAGATTTAAATGGTTAGTTAACACTGAATACATGGATTCCAAAAAGGTTACATTACGTTGACAGATTAGTGGATTTGATCTAAATTTATTAGAAAATTTTCTCTGAGAAAGTAACCCAGAGGTAACACTTAAATATTTGACTAACATTTAAATTTCATACCTTACTTTTTAGTCAGTCAGGTACAACGTAGAACCAGGCACATATTTGCATCGGTCCAAGTTGCCATACCTCATAAACACAACAAGATGAACACCAAATTCATAGATTTAGTTAATTTAATGGTGGTAATATATAAAAGAAAGATTATGTATAAGGATATAATACAAAAAGAAAGAAAGATATAAAACCATTTTAATCTCAATTTTTAAGGGAGGACAGGGAATGTATACACCTATACCATTGTGATCGATTGTGAGCCATATCACCTAGAGCCTCCAACCATTGGTTACGACTACTTGGTTGGGGTCCACGTGACTAGCTAGTGTTTACATTATTTTATAAATATCTATTGTCTTTTTTCGGAGAATTTTTTTTTCATATTTGTAGTTCAATATATTTTAAACTTAATATACATATCATATAGTGTGATATAGTCCATTGAGGACAATGTTAGAAACTTCATAATCGATTTCTTTTATTTCTTTTATTTTTAATCACTAACTGATATAAAAATTTATTTTTATGAAACTGCTTAAAATAAAAGAAAAAGTAAAGACGAATCATCATTCAAAGTGTGAACAACTTTCATATTTACAAATATCTTTGGGTAAGAAGCAAATAAATTCCAATAATATTTTATATGATAAGTCTTGCTCATTGAACGCTATACTCGAATCCTAAGCTAGTCTCGTAAACCCCAAACTAGAACTACACAGCAACTTGAACACGAGAGAAAAGGCACAAAATATACGAGAAGCACTTTACTCCAAAAGTTCATTTGTGTACAGAAAATATAGAATTTTTATAGTATTTTAGAAGTCCTTGAGTTTTCCCGAAAATTCTAGAATACTACTAAACATAGTAACAGTGTAGTAATCCGCCAATCAGAACCTCTACACGTGATTTTTGATTTTCGCGATATTTCTAGCAAAACTTCTAACCAAACGCTGATTAGATAAAATGTTTCTTAATGTTTCCTGAGATTGTCATGTCTATTGCGAGGAATTTTCAGAATCGCACCAACATTATAGACAAAAATGTTTAGATCACTTGACCGAAGCTTTTTTTCTTTTCAAAAATTCTTATGAAATAAAATTTTAAAAAATAGTGACATGATTCTTCATTAAGATTTTGTAGAAAAGTATAAACGGGAGATATTCTTGAATGAAGTGAATTTATTTCATTTCATATACATTAAGTTTCCTACTTTACGTAAACCAATGTTTTTTATCAATGAAATATTTTTGAAAATGTAATTCTGCGTGTAACATGTACAAGGTCAGAATTAAGTTTAGAAATGGATGATAATCAAAATATCTTTCAACAATTATACAGTTTTCTTTCAAAGTTGAAATCATGAGCCAGTTGAAGCTAGATCACCATGGAAAATCTGGAAGCACTGGACGGCCGTTTCGTCCTATTATGGGACTCCTCAGCAGTGCGCATTCACGAAACCCGCACTCGCGAGATTCGAACCCAGGACCTACCAGTCTCGAGGCGAAGCCCTTAACCGATAGACCACTTTGAAAAATACTGAAGTCTCCACAAATCCTCTTCTGATTATAATCATATGCTCACTAGTGACTGACTTCAAGATACATGTCTTGGAGTTCTAGTGGGAAACAGTGACCAGTGGAGTTCAAACACGTCTGTTGTGAGATAACAACTCACTGAAGGCAATTGGTGAATGGTCGCTCATAATTCGTGGATCGGTTGAAGTTAGACATCAACACCGTTGGATGCCAGCTCAGTGGTCTATCGGTTAAGGGCTTCGGCTCAAGACTGGTAGGTCTTGGGTTCGAATCTTGCGAGTGCGGGTTTCGTGAATGCGCACTGCCGAGGAGTCCCATAATAGGACGAAACGGCCGTCCAGTGCTTCCAGGTTTACCGTGGTGGTCTAGCTTCAATTGAATCATGATTTCAACCTTGAAAAATACTGAAATCTCCACAAATCCCCTTCTGATTATACAGTTTTCATCTATAGAAGAATGAAATAAGAGAAACACTTTCTTTCTACATAGTTGCAATCATTAGTTAATTAAAGCTAGACCACCAACGAAAACCTCGACGACCGTTTCGTCCTATTATGGGACTCTTCAGAAGTGCGCACCCACGATCCCGCACTCGCGAGATTCGAGTCCAGGACCTACCAGTCTCGCGCCGGAGTGCTTAACCGATAGACCACTGAGCCAACAAATTAAAGTTGAATATGTTCCTATTGATTAGTAAAAGGTATTAGTTTTATTGTAGGAACTCCTGTTTTGATCGAAATTCATGAGTAAAACATTATTCAGAAACGTAGTTCAAAAAGTTGCTACTGAACAACTGAGACTGATCACTGAGTAGTGTTCAACTTCATATTTATCTAGTCCGTCATTTTTAATGCTAATCGGATTGTATCTATCAATTTGTAATGTGGTACAACTCTGAGTGACCCGACATTGTGTGAATTATTTTTATGTGTTAGGTGGTTGGTAAGAAACTGTACACCAAGGTTTCGTGGTAATCTTGAGGCAATTATTATTCCTTATAAGGTTTGAACCCGGGTCACTCAACTTCACAATCAGAAACGTTACTACTGAGTACAGGGAGTATCATTACCCCCAAAACTACAGGTACGTCTGCAACTTAGTAGAACCTTGTAATGATAATTATCATGTGCTAACTAGTGACTGGATTCGGGATATAACTCCTGCAGTTTTAGTGAGAAACCGTGGCTAGTGGAGTTTAATAGTGTCATATATGACAGTTACCCACCGAAGACAATGGAAGATGGTTGCTCAATATTGTGTGTTGGTTGAAATCAGACATAAATATCGTTGGATCCGGGCTAAGTGATCTAGAGGTTCAGCGTTTGCGAGAGACCGAAGGTCTTGGGTCCGAGTCCCACGTGCAGAATCGTAGATGCTTATTGCTGAAGGGTCCCATACTAGGGTGACAACAATTTTATTGTCAATTAAGAGTAAATATGTACAAGTCAAATAAGTTGATATATACAATAAATGTGAATTTTTTTTCTTCAAAAAATGTTTGCATTTTTGGGAGTACAAAAATAGACCCAAAAATTCATTTAAATCTCGTCTTAATCGATTGATTTCGTGATATTTTGGCACTATATACCTTTAACAACAAAGAAAACTGATTTGTCTTTCCATATAAAGACATAAGTTGATCGATTGTGTCTTGTCAGTTTACTACAATATTTTGATTATTTTCACTAATTAACAAGTGAAATGACGCCAAATATATATATATATATATATATATATATATATATATAGTAGAGATTAGTGATAGATTACTGAATGACAATACACTGTTTTGTATTTGAAGTAAAATAAACTACTGAATAATTACACGGAACTTCCTCTTTATAATTTTTGCATTCAGTGACTTATGCATCACCGTCTGTAAATCTTGGCTATGAAATAAATCAATATGATTAGTTAACATTAAGGGTCGTCTAAATGTAACGATTCACTTTGTTTGTTTGACATTCCAGACTGATTCACGATGTAGCTAAATATGTAGTAAAGATTGGAGTTTGAAATCAATAAAAATCTGACCTTAGCAAACATATAAATTTGTGTTTCAGGCTCCAACCTGTAATGATTGTCTAGCGGTTACTTATACTGCATGGCTTTTCGAATCTCAGAAATATGATTGAAGACGATTCCCTTGAACAAATGAAGAATATTTAGTTACAAGAAATAAGAGGAATTTATATTTGTCAGTGTGAATAGTTGGTAAATGTCTCATTGAGTGTATATAAACAATGAGTTATATCGATTTGACGACGATTCATATTACATTCGGACACTGATGTTTCCAATAACTTTTTCCTTCTTATCCAAATAATATACTTTAATTCAGCACTATTTCTTCATAACTATTACCAATTCACCTGTACAGCTCGTGGTATCCACAACGACTGAAAATAATTTCGTTTAACAGTTTAAATCAGACTACATAAACTTAATTATTCAGTGATTGCAGAATATGGGAGTATTGATGTAAAAACTGGAATGATTAACCAATGAGATTAACTCTCAGATTCTATCTCTCGATTCTCATGTTGATGAAGCTGATGGGGATCAAACATATGGCTTCTCGTGTATGCTAGATCTCATAACATTCTGTACAACTTATCTTTTACACCACATATAATACGTAATTAAGGATATATTTTATTCTCTAAACGTCTTTTTTAGTAGAAGTATAATGCTTCAATCAGTTTATGATCATTAGCGTATAAATGAATTAACACAAATTCAGTCGGTAGTAAGCTTTCTAAATGTTTGAGAGGAACAAAAAGCAAAGTAGACTTTTATGCACTCACACGTTTGAGAAGAAACTTTACTTCTCTTAAGGTAACAGACTTGTCGTAAATGGGTGAATCAATTGAAATAGGAAACTTCGGAGGTTATTCGCTGATGAATTAGCAGCCTGCTAAGACTTTCGGGTTACGATCTTTCAAAATTTGCATTTATTGCCATTGACTGTCCTGCTCTAGATTTATCGTAATTAACTAATTATGTTCGTCAATCACGTATACTTGAACACTCATCAAATATCTACAACCTATTGGAAAACGGGCTACTAAGATACTCAAGAAGTGCTGTGATATGCACTGCTTATACGGACAGATATAAGTAGTATGTAGAGGAATTGGAATGCTTACCAGCAGAAGATTGAAGTGAAGAGGAAGGAAAATAGAAAGCAGTCCGAATAACAACAGGATTGGAAGAACGATGGAGCATGTAAAGGACAACCCAAGGAAGATGTGCAAATGATGTATTTAGTGTATGATTTTCATATTTTATAAAAGCATTGTGTGATGTTGATTAAACAATAAATCGGTTTACCATACCTGAGTCTTCTCTCATCATAGTGCTACCACGACGATTCGCATATTAACCTTCTATTCTTTCCTGTTATTTGGAGAGGTGGTGACATCAGATGAATTTGATAACGTAGAGATTTTGTGGGAGCAATACTGATCGTAAATATGAATGTTGATTAATCATTGTTTGAAGCTGTTTATGCATACTGTTTGAATATTCATGATTCATGTATGCAATCATGCCAGCTTTCAATCATTAAGTCACAGATTCGAATAGTGCCTGCTACATCTAATCCAGGTTGGGTATTTGGTTGCTAAAACCCACCTTTATATCTTAAACTGACCAATCGACACATGAATTGTTTTTTGTCAATAATTGTCTGTCTAAGAAATATTAAAAAGAACAGCATATCAATTTACAAGTTCTGGTGTCGATTCTGTACGTGGTGGCGATGAGTATGACTAATAATAAGAACCTACAAACCAGACTGTTACAATTGTTCTTTAGGACTTAACGGTGTTTCAGAAGAAGCAATTTAGAAGATCCAAATCAATATAGAATTAGACAGAACCTCAATAAAAGGCGTCTCATTTAGAATTATTACTTTAACAAGAAAACAATTCATTTATCATTTAGTCAGTTCATGCACTCAACTTTAAGATATAAAGGTGGGTTTTAGCAACCAAATACCCAACCTGGATTAGATGTAGCAGGCACTATTCGAATCTGTGACTTAATGATTGAAAGCTGGCATGATTTCATACATGAATCACAAAGCAATCTCTTGACCTGTTAAAAAACAAACCAAACCGTAATAGAAAATCATTTTTATTTGTAATGTCAACATCATTTATCTTCAATGTATAATTGATCTGGTATATATCCACAAGAGTAAGGGTAAATAGTGAAAACAACAATATGGTGTGACAACACAAGGTGTGTTACAACAGGGGTGAAAAACAGAAACAGATTTGTTTACATTATATTTGGCGCATATATACTTGTCACACATCAAATGAAATATCTAATAAAAAAGCCACTAATACTAATTTGTGTGTTATAATTCTGATAAGAATAAGCAATGTTTTGTATTTGCCATTAGTGAATAAATTACAAAGAAGAAAAAGAATGGTCCGCAACAGTACATTAAATTAATTTCTTTTAATTAGGTATCTCAAACTGGGACACTGTACTGGCAATAAGCACAAATAATAATGTTACGATTTAATCAAACAAAATTATGTGATCATTTAAAATTTTAGAAAATTAATGTTACGTACATAAATGAAACGCAATTTGGTCCATATGTGTATTTTTTTTATCAAAAGTATTTGTAACAAAAAAAAACAGATCATTGAACTAAAGAAACAAGAAATATGATAGAAAGAGGAAAACAGTGACATAAACAATTACTAATCCCATTAACCATTACCATTATTGACGTTGTCATCGTTATGGCTATCACACCACAGTTAGCAGAAATGGTAGCTAACAATACATAGAAAATGACAAAACCAAGAGAAACTATAGAACAAGAGGATGAAATCACAAGTAACAATAATAATATGAGATCGTTTTTCATCCAATAACTCTTATTTTTGATAAAAAATAAATTATGTTATATGACAAGACCTATTAGATTCAAGCATGTATTAAATTACTAACGTAAATAGAGAAATGAATGTAAGTCGATAGGGAAAGAGAAAAATTGGGAACTTGTTCAAATAAATGAGAGCGAGAAACATAAAGAAAGAAACAGCTTATCAATGCGGATAAATGATGATAAGGATAATGAGGAGAAAGAACATGCATGCGATGTATACACAGGTAAAATAAGCACAAAGAATAGGGTGATCAAGCTGTAGAAGAGAATAGAAAAACAATAAATGAGATAAATACACAAATACATGCAATTGCAACAAAATAGGTAATAACAGAGGTAATGCATATAGTGGACATTTTGTGTAAAATACAATCACACTATATGAAAGTGTTATTAAGTTCTTAAAACAAAGCATGATGAATAAAAACTTAAATAGAAGCAAAAGGAAAACAAGAAAAATTGAGATCACAGCATCACTACAGAAGAAGAATCTATCGCTTTTTTCGATAAAAAGAAAATTGTCGAAACTTTTACTGAAGAAAGAAAAATGTAATAGTAATCTGCTTCCATCACCCTTTATTGTTGTCATTGCTGTTTTAATTGATAATGGAGAAAATAATCAAAACAGCACCCATAAAAAGGAAGTATTTCTTGTGTGTATGAAGGAATGCTAATACATGGACACCAACCTACCATTTTTAAAAATAATGTTGTTCATTTATGACCCTGATAAAATTAAAAATTCAGTAAATTACACTTTGCTATGTAATGTAACTCATCTGGAACTAGATATTTTGAAAATCTTATGAAGTACGCTTTGTATTGAGTAAAGAAAATTAGCAAAAGACAAGAGATGAAGGATAATAGTGATGAAAAATCTATTTACTATTGATTATTAACGAAGCAGGTTTTTCTCCCACTGTTTTTGTTGATAGAAAAAAATATATATTATATACAATAATAACAATTATTATTATCATATGGTTGATTTAATTAATGAACAGATGATGCATTTGAATTAGGGATATCATCACCACTTCCATTAGCAATTAGAAATGGATTACTGATGCCTTGTCCACTTGATGTATTCGATACACCAGCTGTAGCTCTATCCACCCAACCTAAATCGAATGGATCCGAAATACAATCAGGCTCTGGAGGTAGAAGAGTAGGTGGTAATGACGATGGCGATGAAGCTTGCCAATTTGTATTACTAACGTTTCTCCCATAAACCAATCCCATTGATGATGACCATGGATTTGTAGAACCTAAAGAAACAAATGAAATGAGTGTAAGGAGATAAAAGAAAAATATCGAAAGCAATAGGGTAAAATAAACGATTATACAGTAATGGAGATACGTAGACAACAACAACAAGAATTAATAATGATAACAATAACACATGAATTGAAACGGTATTCATCAACTATAATCTAATAATTTTACAACCACCTGATTTTAAAACACCATTGGAAGGATAAGTTAGATTTGTTTGAGAATTCATTGTACCAGTAGGAGAACTGGGTAAATTTGAATTATATTGAATAATAGATTTGTTAAATGGTTGCATCTGTGAATATGTAACTGCCCATGGACTAGAATTATAAGTATTAATCGATAAAGTTGGAGCAGCAATTGGTGGTCCGCCTAAAAATGGTGAAGTCGGTGTAGAACTGATAGTTGAAACAACAGCCATTGGAGCCTAAAAATACAATTATTATTATTATTATTATTATTATTATTATTATTACATGCAAAGAACATAAAATTGTAGTTACAACGATAGATCAATAAACTTTATCTGCAAAATAACTAACACTCATTAAAATGGTACACATATTGAATATTGTAAGTTAACCGTAGTATCCGCTTAACTTCCGGTTTAATTTCGAACAATTCATAAAAATGGCATAGAATTTAATAAGAACATAATTATTTAACTAATTTATGGTCGAATTTTACTATATTTACATACATTGGTAAAATGCATAATAATTATGATAATAATAGTAATGACATAGTTTAACCAAGTACGAATCAATGAAATCACGAGTTTTTATTCAGATTAGTTTGTAGAACCCGTATAGGTAAATACATATAAAAATCCTTTCTGTTTATCCGATGCGTATTGGACTTCACTATTACTGAACAATAGTCTGACATTATTTAAGCGATTCAGAAATATATTGAAGATATATGAGGGGTGAGTTGGTAATTGCCCATGACTTTCTTTACATTCATCAACGAATTACGTAAATAATAAGTTAACCCCTTCAATTTATATTGTCAAATCATCTATTGAACTAGAACGATCTCTCTACAAACGACTGGCATAAAACGTAAAATAAACCCTTTTCCATATTCCTTCATAGTGGTCACAGCTACCAAATTGTGAGTAATTTTCAGTTACATTATCTAAGATAAACAATAAATGTCTTACTATTTTGCAGACTAATACCATATCGAATTTACACAAGCAAATAAACAATGTCTTTATACAGTTTTTCATTGGTCACTTCACTCTGAATATATTTACAAATGAAGTCAAAGAGCAAACATATTCAATATACATTTAAACCGTCTCAGTTAACAAATACTTGAAAACTTACTTCGTTGGAGACTTAAACATAACCAGTATAACACATATTCAGTGGTACAATGGTAAATGTAAGATGCTAAAAAATTATCAACTGTTAAGTAACTACTGACTTTTGACATTTTTTTTATTTTGAAACATAGAAATCACAAAACCATGCATGATAAAAACCAACCGGATTACACAATAAAATTATGATGAATATGTAAAAAATTATATGAATACCGGTACGATATCGAGTGTGAATAAACGTGCTTATGTTTTCTTTATTGATCACCTACTTGAAAAGATTGATGACACAATCCAAATAACAAGTGAACTGATAAATTATTCCGGGTCAAATAACTTCCTGCTGATAGACAACAACATGCTTATTCATGACACGTGAAAAATATCGTTTTACATTTGACATTTATGAAAAAGTATGACAAAGATTACTAAGGTTTCATTATAATGACTCCAACTAACAAGAAAATATCATTTATGTATTCTAAGTCAATCATATCTAATTAAATGAAACTAAAAGTATGAATGAATGCATAGTGAAGAGATAAAACAGTTTTATGTAATAAACCACACTTGCTTTGGAACTTAGTAGTGAAGAACCTGTTATTTGCTGGTGTTGCTGTTGTTGTTGCAATTCCATCTGATAGTGCCGTTGTATTGTAGCTGGGTTGATTGGGGCAGCAGAAAAAGGATCTGAAATAACTGAAGGTATAAATGCCTGTGATGTTTTAGGATCAAGATTGAAATCGCTTGTAAAGTGGCTACTAGGTACAAACGATTGAGTTACTACAGTTAAACCATTCATAATTGGGAGGTTCGAAGATGAACTGGCCACTACTATAGATGAGCTCCAATTAGATGTAGAACATACAGTAACTAATTCACTTTTTTCAGGTCGTTCGTCACTTTTAACAAATACTCCTAGTTTCTTTGATTCAAATTCTGTGTCTGGTTCCTCCGCTATAGGTGCACCTTGAAAATAGATAAAAGAAATAAAATAAAAATGTTAGAAATAGTCTATGTGACATAATTCTTCAATTCGTAAAATACTAAATAAATAGTATATCTCCAACTGAACTGTATAATCTCATTAAGAAAAATACTTGAAAAAACCAGCACAAGTGCGAATTAACGGATAGGTAGTACAACACTACTGATTAGTGTAAGTGTTGAATGGATAGTTCCACCAATCAATGACTTAACCGGTTTAGATATTACGGAAATTAAGCTATTTAAAGTATATGGAAACTAACTAAAACATAGAGTTATGATGAGATAAATAATTAATATAATACTAGAATTAATACTCATCGACCCATTATTTGTTTTAAATAATTTGTCAACCATAGCTTTATCCACTCGATTTTGAGTTACAGTATCCGAGTCTAAGACAAAACATAATTGGAATTATGGCAAGTATTCAATGGATATTATATAATGATGACTAATCAAAATGTTTATAACTCAAGTTCAATGTTGAAGTACTCAGAATGCACCCAAAGTGAAAAGCGGTATGTTAATTTTTGATTGAACACCCCATCAATCAAACTGAACCAAGATAATAAAATCGAAGGTGTTTATAGTTGTCACTGGATCTTACAAAGATACCACATACATTGACGAATCCAATTCCGTGACTAAATACAGATTTGTGCACAGAGTTTTGAGTCATATTTTTTGAGAGATGATGAGTGATACTACTTGATTTCTTAAACCAAAGTAGGCAGAGCTTGGAATCGGAGCCTATCACATTATCACTATCTAACAAGTGTATTGACAACTCTACATCAACGCTGTAAAAATTTATATTAGTATAGTGTTATAACCATTTTTACATATGTAGGACCATATTTGTGATGGTTGTTATGCAGTTTGTTATTTTTAAATTCATGATTAATAAGTCCTCAAATTTTTTTTAGTAAACTGCTTAAAAATTAATCAGATAATTTACTAGCATTAAAATTCGTAAAACAAATGCTTTTTTGAATTTTCTCCATACAGTGATGATAACTTTCGTGGTGAGTTCAACAATCACGCACATAAGTATCCTACAGAGTAGAAAATATTGATACATTCCAACCCTGAATATATTGAAGATATCTTGGCTACAGTAGTACTTCCTCAAAACCAATCCCAATACCTTGGTTTTTCGTGTAGTGACAGAAAATTTTTAACTTACAAATTAATAAATGCGCTTGTGCATGACCGCTAACAACAATTGTAATTGTCTATATACTTCATAGCATTATAACAAATAGATGTACATTAACTAGATATTGAAATATTCAACTTTGTTGAATACTGACCCACAAAAAAGCCTTGTAGTTTTCAAAGTGTAGCGGATTTCATAATTAAAGATTACTGTGGTAACGATAGAAACAATGTTCCCTTTAAAAAAATTCAGATATTCATAAAAAGTTGTCTACCACAAATAAAATAACATATGAAACTTCAAATGACATAATCAAACTGAGTGAAGTTGCGTAACCTATAATATAACTTTACGGTTTATTAAATGTCTTAGAACGCTTTATTTAAATGATACATTTACTATACACAAGTATAATGGCATTAATTACATTTGGAAAGAATTAAGTCCTTTATGAGCTCAAGCTAGAAAAAGGTATTTCAACTGTAATGAATGGAATGTTATGTGTATAATGACATTTATAAAGAACATTAATAAACTATAGTACGAACAATATGATCAATAAGAAAGGTGATATAGATCATTTACACATACTTTGAATTATTCCAGCCAAACGGCGTACATTCGAAGGAACTCCTTCAAGACGTAATGAAAGATCTCTTTTAAAAGGACTATTCTCTTGTAATTTTGGAAATATTCTTAGTGAACCCTAATTAGAAATGGAAAGTAATTTCAACAATTCAACAATTCACTTCTATAAAAATTTAGTTCTCTGAAAAAACCATGACTTACAATACGAAGGAATCTTTAGTTAAATTCTGTTCTAATTCTTCAAAAACATTAAAATTCTTAATTCTGAGTTAATCATTCCCTTGGATTATGGTTGACAGTGGAGCCTAAGACACATGTTTCATCCTAGGTAGGACTTGTCAGTTGAATGTGCCTGCATTCCAGTAATATCTACACTGAAACTTCAACCCAGAAGTTATCGCTTCAAAAGCTATTATGATGTCAGGTAAGCTATCAAGTCCAGATAGTTGTTTAATGAAATAATTAACTTGGAACTTCAAATAATAGCTAGGCATTTTCTCACGTAGAACATAAGTCTACATAGGCTGAAGAAATTTAAGTTCCTAACATCAACAACGATGAAATACAAACCGTTACGAATATCCGTAATAATAATAATGACCGTAATTATACTTATTGACCAAGTTATTTATCTTTATTTCACAGCTTTGTGGATAGTATATCAACGTTTAACACGATAGGTCCTGATGTTGAGTCTGAGTATGAACATCAACACTAGGGATAAACATATACACAGACGACTAATATCTCTCGACGTCTTGGACGATGGGCGGAATTCTTCGAAGGGCAGTTCAACTGGCCTGCTGCTCCGGCAACATCAACCAGCTTGTCCTGCCCCCCCCCATGGCCGGTGACGACTGATCCACCAAACGAGGCGGAAGTCCGCAAGGAACTCCAACTCTTGAAAGGTTACAAATCACCTGGCCCAGATGACTTACCTCCGGCTCTTTTTAAAGATGGTGGTGACCTTCTGACTAAGGAATTGACTGTGTTGTTTGGAAAGGTTTGGGAAGAAGAAAGTGTTCCAACATCATGGAATGAGTCGATAGTTGTCCCTATCTTTAAAAAGGGTTCACGTTGTTCCTGCAATAACTATCGGGGGATAAGTCTACTTTCGATTGCGTCCAACCTATTGGCTTCTATCATTCTTCGTAGGTTGTTCAAAACCCGAGAACGATTGACTCGCGAGGAGCAGGCTGGTTTTCGTTCTGGTCGAGGATGCATTGATCACATCTTCACCCTCCGCCAAATGTTAGAACACCGTCATACTTATCGCAGGCCAACAATCGTAGTGTTTCTTGATATCAGGGTGGCCTTCGATTCGTTGGACAGGACTGTTCTCTGGGATTGTCTATTGAAGAAGGGTGTGCCCGAGAAGTTCATTAACATCTTAAAGGCCCTGTATACGAACACCTCAGACAGAGTGAGGGCATACAACCACCTTTCTCCCTTGTTCCATTCGAGCAGTGGGGTTAGGCAGGGTTGCCCGATCTCAGCATTCCTCTTCAACTTTGCCATCGACGACATCTTGGAAACAGCTCTGATGGATGCAAGTAATGGTGGTGTGGATATGTTGCCTGGAGAACGACTTCTCGACCTTGAGTATGCGGATGATATTGTCTTACTATGCGATAATGCTCAAACCATGCAATCCGCACTTAATCAGTTGGCAATCAGTTTCCGCAGGTACGGCATGTGCTTTGCCCCCTCCAAGTGCAAGGTACTCCTACAAGACTGGCAGGATTCTAATCCTGTACTCACCCTGGATGGTGAGCAGATCGAATAGTTGAGAAGTTCGTGTATCTAGGTAGCTATATAAGTGCTGGTGGTGGCGTGAGTGATGAGATTGATGCACGTATAATGAAAGCCAGAGCGGCCTGTGCCAATCTGGGCCATCTTTGGCGCTTTCGTGATGTTAGTCTGGCTGTAATAGGTCGGATCTACAACGCGTCGGTGAGAGCAGTTTTGCTCTATGCTTGTGAAACCTGGCCTCTCCGAGTTGAGGATGTTAGACGACTCTGTGTTCGATCATCGTTGTCTCCGAAGGATTGCTGACATACAGTGGCAACACCATGTTAGTAATGCAAAGGTTCGGCATCGTGTGTTCGGGCACAGAGACGATAATTCAATTGGTGTCACCATCTTGAAACACCGACTTCGGTGGCTTGGACATGTTTTACGAATGTCGTCCAGGAGACTTCCACGTCGTGCATTATTTGCCGACCCTGGGACTGGTTGGAAAAAGCGGAGAGGAGGTCAGTGTATGACATGGTGTCGTGGCATGAAAGAAAGCTACAAAGGGCTAGCTTCTGTTGGTCCTTCACGACTCCCTGGCTGGGGTCCGAGAGATGGTGTAACACAGTGGCTAGAGACGTTATCAGATATGGCTCAGAATAGAAGCCAGTGGCGATCCTGCTGCAACCTTATTTTACTTTCTACATAAAGAATGTTTTTAACTTTCTTAACTGAAAGAGTCTTCTGGTTGTACATTTCAGTCCGCCTTATCTTTTCATCCCTTCTCTTCCTACTTTCATTATTTTGTGTGGCGCATATGTACCTGGTGCCCTTTTGTACCAATATATATATATATATATATATATATATATATATATATATATATATATATATATATATATGTTTAAATAAATAAATAAATAAATAAATAGATAAATAAATAAGACGACAAGTACCAAATACAAAAACAAGAGCCTCGTGGATTTTACTGTTATCCGTAATTTAAGGTAATTAAGATATAATAAACACCGGAAGTTTGTTTGAAAACTCTCTTATAGATACATGTCTTATTCACAAAATCAAATCTATCTAAATTTCGTATAAATAAATCTGTTTACATTAAATATAAATAAGTATATACATTCTTGAATGCAATGATTATTTCTATTGAAGAATGATAATATATTAAGCAAAATTAACATATTTGACCGACTAACATGATATATTAAAAATTGATGGGTTAATTCATACTACCATATTTAAAAATTTTATTTGTTTTTCAAATATGGACCATAAAGTTTCGACTACAGATCTGACAGTGTTTTGCACCTAAGAACGTAGAGACCAAACACCAAATCTATGATTTGTACGAGTTTGGTATGGCCTAACGATATACAGGATGACAGTACTCTAAATAATTTATAAGGCACGTACGCAACAACTAATTAGAGTACAGATACCTTCATAAGGAATGGTCTTAGAAAATAGAGAAAAGTAACATCGAAAGGTGACCAAACAAAAGAAAAAAGGTTATCGAAAAGAACATGAATTCGGAAGGCAAGGAGCAACTTTAACTTGCAAAAGTAAGTAATTAAAGTATAAAACCAAAGAAAAACATAAATTACTGAGTATTCTTAGAAACGTCTTATCTCGTATGTGGTTGTTGATGCACGTTGTATATGAGACTTAATTTAGGACAAACTGAGTATTTAACACTCTCCAATTGATGTCACTTCGTGATGAAAGCCACACTCAAGATCAGACAAAAAAATATCTACAAGACTACTTACTTCCATTATGAAGATGTGGAACAAAATAGGGAAACAAACATGATGACAAATAATAATAGTTATTAGATGAAAATGTGAAATAGGTCGTTGCACGAATTTATTTCATTTATTTATTTAAACACATAAATACTGGTACAAAGAAGCACCAGATAAATATGCGCCTCACAAATCTCATTCGATTTGTGTGAGGGCTGTGATACTGCCCAAGTGCCCAGACTGAAGCAGGTGGTTTTCATAGGGGGCCACACCCGGAGCCTTTAACCTAAAGGTCTAGTCCACAAGGCGGTGGAGCATCGTAAGGAGATGCAGTCCCATGGTAGCCGGTGACCAACAGTTGGTTCATACGCCATTCGTTCCTTCAGGATACTGGAGCCCATGTGCACCATTGGTTTGGAATCAGGGTTTTCCAACTCCCCTAGGTGGACTCGCCTTGTCCACCAACCCGGTTAAAGCGCCGGACATTCGCTTTTCGTCCTCTCAATTTCGTAAGCAACACCCCCGCCACGAGAAAGCAGTGAGTAGGACTTCCCTGGCAGAGGCTATATAATCGCTGGCCATGTGAGTGCATTTCGAGAGGGAGAGTGGACTGTCCCCACTCTCCGCCATACCAGGGCATTTGGGGACCGAAAGGATAATCAAAAATAAAATTATTTTTGTCATTGACTTTTTTGATCTATCTATGTTGCATGTTTATTATGGAAGACAGAAAAAGTTGTTTGGAATTAATCCATTAACCAATCACCAGAATATATTCACTAATCTCTTCCCCCTTTACAAGTCCTTCCTTCTAATCACTAGCTGATATCTGTACATTGTTTCCTCCCCGACCGTTGCTGCTACCTTGACGTGGTGGTCGGGCTTGCCTATCGTGATGATCCAATCGAGCTATGCTGGCTGGAACAATCGTTCCTTAAGGTCCTATCATGCCAGACAGGTCGGTTGAAGAGCGGTGAAACTAAAAGCAGCAATCCCAAGGTCCGAAGGCGAAGTTGTACTGCCGACTGTACAGAGGTGTGACGGCAGTAAGGTGTTTCCTTCAGACAACCAGCATGACAGCGATGCTGCCTTCCCACAAGGAGGGGTGGGGTTAGGAAAGGTCGACCCTAAAAATGCACACCTCGCCTTATTCCACGGATTTCCGTCTCCGGCGGTAAGGTCCTTTGAAGAACGGAGCTAACACGTCAAAAATCCCCCACAAAAAGGCCGTGTGTGACCGGCCTCAAGCAGATGTCCCTTGGGCACTGCGGTCACGCTCCCAGGTCGTTATGACCAACACTAATCCAACTTCTTTTTCAGGTCCCTCAAGAAATACCCTTCCACGGTGTGGGCAGCCGGGAAGTGATACTAGCCCTCATACCCTTAACTGCACACAAGACCAAGTTGGTCGCTTTCAAATCCTTCCTACACCTAATAACTCTGTTATCTCCTCGACTAACCCTTCCCACGTCCTTTTATCACCTCGCACCGCTAGGGCAAACGATTTGAGTACACAGAACGTTATTCCTGGTCTCCTGAAACCACACTCTAAACTACATATAGGAACTTTTAATGTCCGAACATTGTGCCAAATAGGACAACAGGCTTCCTTAGCTAGGACTCTAGAATCTTACACCATCGATGTGTGCTGCGTCTCCGAAACGCGCATACAAGATCCGAGTAGTGTCATTCATTTGACCGCACCTAATCAAAATAAAGTTTCATCTCGATACACGCTCCGTGTATCTGGAAGCCCTGACGCTGCTTCCCGTGGCCTCGCTGGAGTAGGTATAGCATTAAGCCCTAGGGCAGAACTAGCTCTTTTAGACTAGATCCCAGTAGACAGTCGTCTATGCGCTGTCCGACTAAACGGATCAGTAAGGACCCGGAAAGATAGGGAAACTCGTCGTTGCCTCTTCGTCGTCTCTGCCTACTCTCCCACTGACTGCAGCTCAGACGATATAAAAGATGAGTTCTACAGGAAACTTTCTGACCTTCTCCGAAAAGCTAGGCGTTCTGATGTAGTAACAGTAGCAGGTGACTTTAATGCTCAAGTAGGTAAACTAAGTGAAAGACACCTGGGTGGATCTTATGGTGTCATGGCGAAAAGAACAGATAATGGCGACCGTCTGTTGCATCTATGCTCAGATAACCGCCTATTTCTTGCAAATACTAACTTTAAGCATAAGGAAAAACATCTTTTGACCTGGCGACCCCCGAATTCGTCCCAACGTTGGACCCAATTAGATCACATCGCTATCAGCCACCGATGGAGGGGCTCGATAGAAGACTGTCGCTCATTCTGGGGCACATGCTTAGATTCAGATCATGCTCTAGTGCGAGCACGTATCTGTCTGCGTCTTACTGGACGTAGGAAAGACACTGCAGGGAAGCCTCTAAGGGTTCTACTTAATGATAGGCAAGCTAAGAATATATTTCAGGAACAACTAGAAAAACAGTTAGGCAGCCATGTAAGTTGTGTCCACCCCGAGGCAGCGTGGAATGACATCCGAAAAGCTGTGGAAACAGCAGTGATATCCGCTAGTAAGGTAAACCATAACGTTAGGGAGAAACAATGGATCTCGGCAGCATCTACCGCACTGATAGATGCTCGTAAACTCATCCCACTTGGCTCTGAGCATAACGAAGAGCGGAGTCAACTTAAGCGCAGGCCTATAAGAAGTCTACGTAATGATCGTGAACAGTGGTGGGTAGCGAAAGCAAGAGAGATGGAAAAGGCAGCGGCAATAGGTAACAGTAGGCAGCTATTCAGACTCGTTAAAGAAACCGGTATTAGGAACCCGAATATCAGTGAAACCATCTCAGATAAAGATGGGCATATTATTCATTCTCAATCCAGGAGGTTGGATCGATGGGCAGAACACTTTAGGGATCAGTCCAACTGGCCTTCAGCCACACTTCAATTACCCACGATCCCCAGTCGTCCTGAATGGAAAATTGATGTAAGTCCTCCAACCCTCTGTGAGGTTGAAAAAGCTATAGGAAATCTGAAGCGAGGGAGAGCAGCAGGCCCTGACAGGTTTACCCCTGAGATTTTTAAGGATGGTGGTCCAGTACTAGCAGTGAGATTGACTGAGGTCTTAGGTAGAATCTGGGAACTGGACGTAATTCCATCTGACTGGTCCCAATCACTGATTGTGCCAGTCTATAAGAAAAAACAAAAGTCCTCCTGTGACAATCACAGAGGGATCAGTTTGACTAATATAGTGTCTAAAATATTAGCTTCAATAATACTAGGTCGCCTAACCAAAGCTCGTGAAGAGCAGACTAGAGAAAACCAGGCTGGTTTTCGACCTGGACGTGGTTGCATAGACCAGATATTCACCCTACGTCAGGTTCTAGAACATAGACACAAATTCAGACGTCCCACAATAGTAGTATTTCTTGACCTTAAGGCGGCATTTGACTCCGTTGATCGTGAGGTTCTATGGCAATGTTTGTCACTGAAAGGAGTACCAAAGAAGTACATTAACCTCATAAAGGCTCTCTACTCGAACACAACTGGTCGAGTTAGAGCCTATGGCGAACTGTCATCAGAACTGATTACCACAAGTGGCGTTCGTCAGGGCTGTCCACTCTCCCCATTCTTGTTTAACTTTGTCATTGACATACTTTTAGAGATAGCACTTTCATCAGCTAAACCTCCAGGAGTTGAACTTTTACCAGGAGGCTCACTTGTTGACTTAGAATACGCCGACGATATAGTTTTACTCGGTGAAGACGCTGACAACATGCAGAGTCTTCTGACCACTATAAGCAACTATGCAGGCATGTTCGGAATGCGATTCTCTCCCTCGAAGTGCAAAATGTTACTTCAGGATTGGGTTGCATCGACACCTGAACTAATGATAGGGAGTGAAGTAGTTGAGCGTGTAGACCACTTCACTTATCTTGGGAGTCTCATCAGCCCTTGTGGTCTGGTATGTGACGAAATCTCAGCACGGATACAGAAGGCTCGTCTAGCTTTCGCCAACTTGCGTCATTTATGGCGTAGGCGAGATATCCGTCTAGTAATCAAAGGATGGGTTTACTGTGCAGCAGTTCGCTCCGTCCTACTCTATGGCAGTGAAGCATGGCCAATAAGAGTAGAGGATATTCGTAGGCTACTAGTGTTCGATCATAGGTGTCTTCGAAGCATTGCTCGTATATCCTGGGACCACCGGGTAAGTAATGCAGTTGTTAGGAAACAAGTACTAGGTAGGGATGGCAAATCGATTGATGAAGTAGTGAAACTTCATCAGTTCAGATGGCTGGGACATGTGTTACGTATGCCCGACCACCGACTGCCCCGACGTGCAATGTTTCATGGTGTAGGAGTAGGTTGGAAGAAAGCTAGGGGTGGCCAGACCAAAACGTGGCACAAATCAATGAAGTCACTGACAAGTGGACTGGGCCATGTTGGTAGGTGTAGACTACCTTGTTGGGATTCGCGAAATGACAGCAACCGATGGTTAGAGACCTTGAATGACATGGCTCAAAATCGTTTGCAATAGCGAAGATGCATCCAGTCTTTGTGTTCTACCAAATTCTAATCTTTTGAATTCCTCATGTCTTTATCTTTTTTCTCTTTCCAAATTTATTTCACTGTACTATACTCCTTCAATAATTTCTTCAAACCCTAATCTTTTGGATTTCTGATTATACTCCTACTACTTCTACCACTATGGGATTTGAATCGACAACTGCATCTCTGTGCGAATGTGGTATGGCAACTCGAACTGATGTACGTACGTACGAAGTTCTACGTTGTGACTGACTGACTGACTGACATTGTTTCCTTGCAATTAGTCAGAAGTCACTAAACAGTCATCGTTTGTATAGTCATTGCTAAACTAACTCCATCTCTTGACATTTTTGTTACTAAATCCAATGAATAATCTGACTCGTATAAAAACTTAAATACAGTGTGCAGTTATCAAATTGACGCGTTTTGATGTAAAATATTGAATAAAACAAACAACAAGTGCCTACTTGTCGCTCAATAATTGATGGACTAGCATGGGGTCGTGGAATAGCTCCAATATGGTTAACTGGTGAAGATACCCGAGTTATAGTGGTAGGTGATGTTGAAGATGTATTATTAGATTTTGGCACTGGGTCGACCACAATAGTAGACTGAGGATCCAGTAGCCGTTCAGCGAGAGTAGCCTTTCATAAAATGGAAAGAATTTATTATACATTGTTAAAAGCAAATAAAATATCGCAATGGAGCATAGGGAACTACAACTATTAAAATCGTGAATTAATAGATAGACGGTTTGACTGACGTCATAGACAAATCACTCATTCTCATTCAAAAGCAATAATTGCTGTTCGTAACCAAGTTAATACACAGTCATATGCTTTATCAAAGTAATTTCTAGTCGTATTCCTACTTTTTAATGTAACATAAAGTACACGACATTGAAATATAAACTGGTTGGAATCGGTGAATTCTAACATATGTAGCCCAAATTAATGAACAATGGTGTAAACAAATTCATACTTTACATTCCTAAAGAGACTTCATGTATTTCTCTGTCTTCTATTTTTCTCTCGGTATTATCATTTCTAAGTCTCTTATTTTCTTTCTTAATATGCTAAATGAAACAGTATTGAACTAAATGCAATGGCAACCAAGACAGAGCCACAAAGGACTGGACCTTAGACCACCGGTCTCGTGCATTAATGCTTAGCCTTACTTGTACGTTGTGTTCTAGATTACTACCTAAAAACCATTTACTATGTTGCCCCATTCAAACAACTGAACAATAAATCCATTAAAAAACGTGTTTACAGTCTGATGTTAGATGGTTGGAGGCAATCAACAAAAATTCGTAAAACTGAGTTTCATGTTGTTGGTTAACACTTATAAGGGTAAAAAGGGAAATCAGGGAGAATTAATACTTCCACAGAGACGTGACTCCCCGTTAACTAGTTTTGCAGTCAGAAACATTACCGTGACTGAGCTATTCGGGTTGACTGACTTCCTGTGGGATTAAGATATTTTTACTAAATTACATATAAGGTTTATAGGCGGAATCTCCATTAGGATGATAGTATCAACATAGAAGCATCTATTTGGGATTTTGGATAAAGGATCCAAATTGGAAAAATATTAGCAGCAAGGATATTTCACTACGACATGCTTTTACGTATATGACTTGTATACAGGATTTTAAGCATCAATGTAAAATCACAAAATTGTCGACTAACTCCAAACTAATCTGAAACCAAGTATTCATAAGTTGATAAGTATTCCCTATATATTAATTCACTACAGGTAATTTTTTGCCAAACAAGATATTCTGATTAATCCATGCACATTTCATTTACGGACACCTAGCTGTCCCACAATATTGTCATTTCGATTTGTGCTGAACATTTTGGTATGTCAAGAAATAAAACAAAGTTATATGATAAAAATTGCAGTTGATGTGAGGACAAATACAATATTCATTCGAGTTACGAAATACAACTCACTAAATCTTTCTGAATTGTCTTGTTTTTTCTACCTTTGGTGTGCAGTACTTACGCTTAGCAGTACTTGGGTAAAATCAACGTATTGAGTAAAGAAAATGTGAAATTGTAATCTTCAGACCACTCAACTAGAAACCTATGATAGTTTTGAATATGAAGTTTACAGTGGAGAAAGTGAACATAAACGGACTTCTTTACAATGGATACCAAGAGGAAAGTATTAATAGTTACTGATCGCTTGGATGTTAAGAATGGAACCAGGAAACCGTCACTACTCAAAATTTTCCGCAGCTCTTAACAGTAATTCATTGTCTTCATGAATACCAATTATTGGGCTTATTTCCTACTTGGCATAAATGTCGCAACCAAAAAGACACATTGGAATATTTCCAGTGTTCGACAGTAAGTCGAAAATTAAATAATATAGGGGAAGTAAACTAAAAAATAGGATTATAATTCCGTTACTTTAAAGTAAGTTTCATTGACATACCGGACGAAACGATCCAACACGAGCGAAAGTTGGACGATCATCTGAAGCCTCTAACTGAAGAGCATCTCGTTCACGTCTTTGTTTCTTCTCCAAACATATAGCAAAAGCACACCCGACAGCATGAGATAACCGTTCACCCTGTATTCAGGCAGGAATTAGAAAATTTGAGTAAATTCTTTTAAGTTGAGCTTTAGCAGAAATTTAATCGAGGAAAGTGTATCAATAGTCATTAGGTTATACCATAAAACATTTCATTCTAATCAGCACTTACAAATAACGTGTGTTACCGACAAAATCGATTATTATTTTTTGATATCAGTCAATCAGTCAACTACAACGTAGGACCAGGCACATTTATGCATCGGTCCGAGTTGTCATACCTCGTTAGCACAACAAGATGAACACCGGATTCATAGAAATAGTTAATTTAGTGGTGGTATTATGTAAAAGATAAGTTGTATATAATATATAGTATAGCAAGAAAGACAGATATGAAGCTATTTTAATCTCAAGGTTTAACAGAAGATAAAGAGTGTATACACATACGCCACGGTGATCGATTCTGAGCCATGTCACCTAGAGTCTCCAACCATTGATTACGATAGTCACGTGGACCCCAACCAGGTAGTCTGCATCTGCCAACTGGAAGTCTGCACCTCACGACCCGGATCAATACGACTGGAAATATCACACAAACTGATAACATGCATTGGTCTGGTAAGCCACAGTCTTATTTCAAATGACTTTTATTCTACCCACCACTGCTCATCGTGGTTGCCAGTTGCTAGGCGTAACATGATCTAAAGATGAGAAAATCATTATTGATTTTAACAACTGATAACGATGATATGGTGCGATCTCGATAGTAGTGGCACAGTTGCATCCATCCTTTATTTTCATCTAAATATGAAGTGATATTTTAAACTTTCCATTGCTTGATTTCACCTGTTCATTTGTTACTGCATCTCTTACATTAAGACAGTAAATACAGTTTAGATCACTTTATTTTTTGATGCTCTTCTTAAAAACTTCCTTGGTCGTTGCACTGATGTAACTTGAACAAATGCACATTTGTTCCAAGTCCTATAGTGATGATGACCAATGGAACGGCAAATTGTCTATTGAGATTACTCGTTTTCAGGTACTTCAAGAAAGAGTATCCTTCCACGATGTAACCAAAATGTGACAAGCACCCTCACACCTTTAGAATCACTATCTGACTGTGATAGTCGATTAGGCAAATTTAAATCTCAAGAGGTATACCAGTTTGCTAAAGATAGTGGAAACGTCGCCTTGATGAGTTCCGACTGGAGTGAAACCAGAGTTTAGGTTTTATTCCCAAATGTCTCAAACTACACAATACCAAATAGAGTACTTTATCAAAATAGTAAGCTTTCAGGATGACTACCACTTCATCAATACGGAAAAGCTATGTTAAAATATGACAATCGCAACAAGTGAAAAACTGGTCATATAAATATGAAGCGTTATCAACTCATAAAAGTACGTTTAAATGTTACGCATCCACAAAAAAGTCTAACCAGAAACAGCACGATCATGGTGCTCTTGCTAGGGATTTGAAAGTGACCAACTTGGTCTCGTGTGCAGTTATGGGTATGAGAGCTAATATCAATTCCCAGTTGCCCACACCGTGGAAGGGTATTTCTTGAGGGACCTGAAAAGGAAGTTGGATTAGTGTTGGTCATAACGACCTGGGAGCGTGACCGCAGTGCCCAAGGGACAACTACTTGAGGCCGGTCACAAACGGCCTTTTTGTGGGGGATTTTTGACGTGTTAGCTCCGTTCTTCAAAGGACCTTACCGCCGGAGACGGAAATCCGTGGAATAAGGCGAGGTGTGCATTTTTAGGGTCGACCTTTCCTAACCCCACCCCTCCTTGTGGGAAGGCAGCATCGCTGTCATGCTGGTTGTCTGAAGGAAACACCTTACTGCCGTCACACCTCTGTACAGTCGGCAGTACAACTTCGCCTTCGGACCTTGGGATTGCTGCTTTTAGTTTCACCGCTCTTCAACCGACCTGTCTGGCATGATAGGACCTTAAGGAACGATTGTTCCAGCCAGCATAGCTCGATTGGATCATCACGATAGGCAAGCCCGACCACCACGTCAAGGTAGCAGCAACGGTGCTCTTGTTACTCACCGTATCATATTTTATAAAGGCACCTACATACCATCATAACAATAAAAGTAAATTTACTACATGCTCAAAAGCTTACGGATTCCTTGACGGCGAGAAAGGCGTGACACATCCAACGGCGGGTAGCTCCATCACGACATATATATGCAAATCCCTTCTCGTGATTTCTATCAGGAGCACAAAATGAAACTTTCTCAATTGTCTGATCGACGATGAGATGCTAAAACTGAAATAAATACATGAAATTCCAAAGCACCTGACTAACGTCATCTGAAACGCGTAGAGCGTCACCGCTGACAGACAAAACAGCTTTTTGCGGTTTCTTCGAAATATCATTGTTATTTAAATAAAATATAACAAACCTTTGATTTTCTTAGAGCCTTAATCGCTTCTTCACAAACTTGCATTCCTCTTGATTCGTAAACCTCAATATTCCCTAAATACTAAAATAACATGTAACATATGGTATTCCAAACAAACCTTAACTTGAAAACTACAGAATCCCTCCTTGATTTTCACCTCATCATCTAGCCATTGTTGTGGTTTCGAAGAATCACCAGCCTCATTCTTATTCTGCTTTTTCCGTTTCCGAAAGCTGAATGTTCTTCTCAAACGATTCATCTTTAACTACTTAAGTTGATGTAATTTAATCACGTCAATGTAAGCCATTTAGTTTAGAAAACAATCTAAAGTGAATATTTGAGGGATAAGAAATAAAAATAAGGTTTTGATTATTTTAATGTAATGTTTTAAAGAAAAATTACCGTAATATTTTGAATCCTAAAACTTTTTAACTACTCATGGGACACATTGATCGTGTAAACGTTTTCTGGTGACATTAGATGTATGAAATCATATGAAAATAATGGAAAAACGCTGGTTGAGCATTAGAGGTCAAAACTCAATGAGACGAAAATTAATTGAGATACAACTGCGCTTGTTGTTTATTCGTGTGTTCTCAGTGGGATTAGCCTTTATTATCTCGTAAACCTACTAGATAGTTACAGAATAGAAATGCGAAATTTATAGGCAGGTAAACAACATAGAAGTTACGGACAATTTACCCCAAGTAGCTCAGGACCTAATTGAACAAAAGATGTAATGGACCGAAATCAATTCTTTCACAAATAAGCGTCAGATGAAGTTTCTCTGGGGCAATCTTCATGTCAGTGCTATTTTTCACTGCATATAAACCATCTACTAAACATCTTGGCAACATGAGCTGTTATATTCATAGATGTCAAAATAAGGAAAGTTTCAACCAGTTAATTTTCGCCAGCGTATAACCTGAGACGTATACATACTGGTCCAATTTACCACAAAGTAGGACGATACCAAACAATTCCACAATCTATACATGACAAAAATGTTACCAAATTAGGGCCTCATACAAAAGTGACAATCTTGTGAATAGGTGATGCTAGGGTTGTAAAACCAATAAATGAACAAGGACAGTACATAATAAGAGATGCAGCTCCATCAAAAATACGATTTAGAAACATCCTTTCAGTTAAAGGAGTATCCATAATCTTATAGGATCCAAAGGAAAACTAGTCCATGACTGACACTACCTTTTATTTAGAGCCAATTATTTTAACTTCTCAAACCACTGAACTACACAAACTTGAAGACCTACCTGGAGACTGGTGATAGAATGGCAGATGCGTCATATATGGCTAACTTCTATAAAACGCCATTATCACGAAACAACCACCACACTGCTGTTCTACCCAGTCCAAGCTTCCGTGAGTAATCTCTTGAGTGGAGCCCGATTACATGGTGTTTGAGAAAGATGACCAAGTTACTGAAGCTGGCGTTGTTGATGTTGACGCCAAATTAATTATCGTCACTGAGATCAAACATATATTGCCAGGTTTCGGCACTACAATGTTCCCGGAGGACTTCAGGAGTCCCTAGAAAGAGATGGTCGAACACATTCCCCGGACATACTCAACCCAGAGGGCTCATGTTTCAAAGGCGTAGACCGAAAGTGTTCTCAGTATCTCGCATACTCGTGTAAACCTAGTTTCTAGGTAACATCCACAACGCCACGCCCTAAACACTATACCGCTTCTGTCGTGCATCCTAGTTAAATCTACGGGACTTTCATATTTACTGACCGTTTTACCGGACACTGATACAAAACCACTACCAAACCTCAATATTTGAGTGTTAATTAGAAACAATGGTCTAGAATTATACGAAATTTTCATGGTAAGATAACCTGGATCTACTTATCGAAACTCCATACCCTGGGAATGCTGTGACAAAACTAGCGCTTTAACTATGACCTTGTGGAGATAGGACCATAAAACCTATTTTGTAAATAATTTTTCATAGTTTACGCATGTATTTTCATATTCTGTACATTTAGCATTAAACAATTGTACTTGTTGTTTAAGTGTATTACTTTGAAAACACTTGTAACTTGACTTCCTTCCGTTTTGAGTACAACATATCGTGGCACTGTTACTGCTCCTCATTAAATACACTCTAATTCACATCTGCATCGTTCTGCTATATCTGCTAATATGTTAAATGAAATATTAATTGCACACCATCTACGTTTATAGACAATTGTGACATTCTTATTGAATTCTACGCTTGGTAAACCTACTGGATCTATATCGTTCATATTGAGATTACTAATCTTTTATAATTGTGGATTATTTGGACCAAACTCAGCCGAACACGCAATAGCCTGAAGACTTAAGTAATGTCCCTTATTTTTTATTTGTGTGTGATTAACTTATTAACTGTTAATTGTTACATAAACTTTAGACATAATATTTTTGTTGCTAATTTTGGTTATCATACATTTTGGTCCACCACAACCTTCAAGCAGAACGACAGACTCCAGACTTCGTTTTGCAGAAAGAACACTTTTGTTCACGATGATGAAAAGCTTATTGTTCTGTTCCCTGTGGACCAAAGGGGCAAAATGTTCAGTAAATAGTGGGAAGAATCAGTGAAGAGTTACAACAGGGGTTATCGTTCGGAAACACATCAACTTCTACTGTCAGACTGTCTTTATTTTATGCCTGTATCACCAACAATTATTATCGATTGCTTTCTTTATTACATTTTGGTCGATTCTGTGTGCTTACTTGCAATCACCCCCCCCCCTATTTTTACATGCTTCCTTTCACATTCCCCCTACATACAACGCACCTGCAGGCTAGATGTCAAGCTGTAGTGTAGTGCTTTGTTAATCGATCGTCTCGATAACCGTTATTATATCAATCTGAACGGTGTATAATATCAGGAGACAAAGGGATGTGGCAACTACATTTTTATTGACAAATAACATAGGCTAGAAGGCAGTAAGCACATGAGTAAATGTTAGCGAGCGAAGAAAAAGTAACATACATGGGAGATGGCTGATAAGCCAACTCGTTATAAGCAAGCATTAATCAACATTTATAGTCAGACTAAAATGAATGACAGACATGTGATAGGTAGGATAAGAAGTGTGCATACACATACGCTCATATAAAAAAGTAGTCAAGGTCAATAAGGGAATAATTAACAAGATCAAAATGTGACTCATAACGTTATGGGTGAATTGACTTGTCCAGAAACTAGAATAAGCTATGTAGGTGTAATATAGTACACGACGTTACACTACACCCCACAAAGCTTTTGAAAAATGAAATATTTAGCAGATCCCACTTCCGTCGCCCACTGAATGAAACTCTATGATTTATTGAGTAGATGGTGTCTCAAGAACCCACTAATGACTTTCTACGAATTTTAAGGTTGTAAAGATAAGGAAAAACACTCCGTGACTTGAAACCAATGCACTGCCATCCTTCTAGTAAATATTTGTAACTGCCACCATTTCCCAGCTTGTGGTTTGTACTTATCAAAAGAAGACCTGAAAGGAGTAGGGAATGGGGGCGAAGTCAATGTTTGGATTTGTAGATGTAAGTAAATCCCTGAAATCAATATCTTGGTAAGTCTTCGGTATTTGATGTTGACCACATCAGTTTCAATGGACTCACCCAGCTTAAGGCGCTCGGTCAATCATCCTCACCAGATCACGAGCGGTAAAGCCGTGCTCAACTTGTCCTACAACCGATAGCCAGCTTAGATCAGTTACTTCTCCATATATTCATAGCCTATCAAATGTATCTTCGAACCTTTTCGCTTCTGACACCTTATTTCATTGGTTGGGCATGTTTCGATTGTAGATGTTAGTAGTTAAGGTGTTGTCAAACTCCAAATACTTGAGTTGAATTTCATCCAAGAAAGAGGATTGGTATTGTTTCAAGTGTCCAAGATTTCTCTGGTTTTGAAAGGTTCGAACTTCAGAACTCCTAGTTCATTGAGAAAAAGCCGAAGTAACCATCAGCGGCAGAGCTATGTGTCCATTATATTGATGACGGTTTAGTTTAGGCCTGTCTGATTGGAAGCATGTCTGCACCTCAATCTTTGTCTATCCTCCCACTAGTTGTAAACACAGGCAATCAATAACTATCCACCATTAATTAACACTCAAAAAATACATATTGATATTTAGACTTCTTACCGATATACACCCTACCTGCTCCACCTCTTGTGTGTTTATAGATATTGTTAGTGATCAACAATGCACTCTTTTAACAACAGGTGTTCTGACTTTTGAATATTCTTGAGTACATTCATAGAACCACTAGAAGAATTGGTCTGCTAAAATACCCAGTTAACGGAATATCATATATTGGAGTCAAACGGTGTTGAATTAACTCATATAATCTACACTATATCCTTTCCTTATAACAGTTGTGACAGCAGGTAAACCCCAAAAATAATCGGCTCTGTAAACCCTCGACACTGATTTTGACCACGTTATTCTTACTGGAGGCAACCCTAACTGACATCGCTCTTTCAATCGTCAGCATCATGTTGCGTTGTGTGCTATGCTGAGTATTTCGTATGATGGTTATTCAGCTTAAGTTCCATACACTTTGGCACGTTGACTCTTGATCCAAATAAACGAACATATCTCATTAACCCTAGCGCTTGATTTTATTGGTTTGGGCATCATAGCGTAAGAAAAAAATTCAAACGATTTGGTTACAGAATTTCGTGTATCCGTGACATCACTGATTAGCCGTAACCTGATCTGGTACGCCGAACTATGTATCGTGAGCTTGTTGACTGTTGTAATGTTTCCTATCTTATCCATGTTGTAAATTGCTCTTAATATCTACATATTTTTCCTCACTTTGTCTGAATACACACAGCAGGCTATATGAATTAAAATTTTCTCGTCCCTCATACTACAACTTATATTATTCTGGCTTGATAACATGAAAGCCTGATTCGGCTGTACAGGAACTAACTACCTGTATCACGACCGGAGTGATCAACGTCCGCAGTTTATTGCAGTAAACAGTGCACTACCGTGAAAGTTAAACATATATTAATCTAGTATGTTTACTGATAGTATTCCAGAATCCTATGAAATCCCAAAATAGATTGCGCATAAACCCGAAGACTCAACCTACTGACAAAGATTAGATGAACTCTTTCACATCACCAAGCAAAAGAAAATTTGTTTTCATTTAGATAATAAAAACGCAAATTTCGGCAAAATATATCTTGTCAGTGAATTTATTATCAAACTGTACAATCGTATATACGTGTTTAAATTTTTTTAAGTATTATTTCTGTCAGGACATGTGAACAAATCCTAAACACAATGATGTAATAGAATGAATGTAACACTAGATGACGTGGCGTAAACAGTAACAATAAAATATCGTATGCGTACAAATTAAGAGTCTTGTCAAAGCAATAAGTTGGCGACGGATTATAATGCGAATAAAGTAAAATAAATGGAATTTTGTTGCGATGTAATTGAAAGAATGATCTGAACCTTCCCCCAAATTGCTT
This sequence comes from Schistosoma rodhaini, assembly GCA_944470415.2. Taxonomy (NCBI): domain Eukaryota; kingdom Metazoa; phylum Platyhelminthes; class Trematoda; order Strigeidida; family Schistosomatidae; genus Schistosoma; species Schistosoma rodhaini. The sequence continues at coordinate 15,777,599 of OX104037.1, forward strand.
CATTCACTAGTATTGTTATTTTAGTGGTAATGGTTCCTAACCACATGATTTTTGAAGTCAAGCATATAATTACTGAAATGAACATTCAAAGTATAACACTTAGAAAAGGTCAAAATGATGAACGCAGGAATAATTGATCGGCATGGCGTGACTCGGCATTTGCAGACAGTGTCATTCTGTGTAACCAATATATAGAACCAGATTTAAGTTATGGGCACGACCAATATAAATAATCCAATTTTGTTAACGCTCAACGACAGATTCTATGATATAGTCCATTTGCATAACTTTCTTAGATCTTCTTGGATAACTCCTGAATTATGACTTTCATTGATAGAATGCGAGAACAAATAAAGCATTTTCAGGTCATCAGGAAAACAGAAATGTTTACTACATTGAGAAGTAGGGAAGCACGTCATAAATGCAAAAGAAAAGGAGAGACGGGCCGGTCACAATCTCCTGTATAAGGACGATGGCTATACTCATGGGCTTATAATTACGAAATCCATAAAGACCGATTTGCCTGAGTTCTGCTGAAAAGGACTTGAACAAGCATAAAGTTGGATCCTGAATGCCAAATTACTGTTGATTGACCAACGTATCTCCTCTGGGTGATCTGATCGAAAAAATCTAAGTTCTATGTAAAGCGAGAGTTTATTCATGAAACTTCATAGAGAAGGTCTGATCAGGCTTGCCGAAATTAAAAGTGATGAGTGCTAAGCGTAAAATATTTATTCCATGATTAATGAAAAAAGTAGGTTACATTGATGAGCTTATAGCAAAATCGCCATGTGATTCCGTTTTGAATTTAGGGGTTATAAACGAAGTTTTTCGTACAGGTGGATAGACTATATTTCGTACACAGGTTGAATAGCTTTCAGTGTAATAATAGAATTTCCCATTTATCACGATAAACAAATGATCTAGGAATACTATTGGCCCACCGTTATAGTATGTTTCCAAAGCAGATGTAGCCTTCTTGGGGTTGATAGATACGGAGTAAACTATGGATACATGTCTAGAAGTTGACCTTGTAAGTATTTCTATGATGTTTTGAATTCCTCATTCATTTGTTGAATTGTTCAGAAACAGTATCAGGGTGGTCTACAATACTGTCGTTAATTGCGAAATATGTGCCTGTATCAAAAAGTTTCGATTTTAGGCGGCGTCCGAACAAATTAATTAGGTCTGGGTCTGTCTCATTCAGAGCCCTATTAATCACAATCGAGAAGTACTCACATCGCACAAAATCCATTTTGTCAATTAAATGAGGTGTACTCTCGAGTACCCTCAAGCCGCAGTAATTATGATACATATGTTACAGTTTTTACAGTGTTCTCGTACTTTCAGAGAAAACAAATCTCAAAAAGAACCAGTAGTTCTGTAGTGGATGTCGAGTCGAAGACGGACTATGATCACCACTACAATTCGTTTACGCGCCCAAAAACGACTTGGTTCCTTTAATAGCTCGTAAATCAGAAAGCTTTATTAATCCAGATCAAGTATATTTATTGGCGATCTCGTGGTATCGAAATAATACCGAGACGTGCCAAAGAGTACAGGCAAAATTAGCAGTGCGTGAGCAAGTTCGAACCAAACAAGGCGGAGAGCGAAAGCAGAAGTGAAACTGATACAGTTAAACAAATACAGTAAAACAATCTCTGGTACAAATGGTTACAATAATAATAATTGTTTTCGTTATTCCAATCGTGTTCTTATCGAGACTGGCCGGTCACTACAGTTTTACTTTTACTTAAACAAGTATTCGTCTTGCAGAAGTACTCAACTTGCCAGTAAATTCACATAGTGTTTTTAAAGCTATGAGATTAATTGACGAATGTAGCGGTCTAGACAGAATTCGGAAATAAATTATCTGATTTTTTTTGCAAGAGAAATCAAATATAATTGAAGACAGCACAACATGCAAATGTCTTTGAAAAAACAAAGAGATTAAATGCCAGTAGGGATGCCTTTTAAGAATGTGAATTTCATGTGTAAATCACTTAAAACGTAAACCACTATATTTGAGGCCCAAAACGTTTTGAAATCACACACTTTATGATATTAATTGCGAAGAATAACAAAGTACTTGGTAATGAAGATTATCACTTCAGGTCTGTTAAACTGTGAAAAATATACGTAAAGATATGTTTAAAGGCAGGCTAAACAACTGTGAAGGAAAAGTTTAAAGAATTTATCATTCTGTAAACTGTTATTGTAAAACTCACTCACTTTAAATACACTTCGATACACTCGTTACACTTGGCCTTCATGACTAAACAGTCCATTTTCATTTGGACTTTTGATTACGTTCTTGAGATTAAGGTTTGTATGGAAGTTTGAGCAAAACAGTACTTGGTATAACTGATAGATAATAAGATTATTCCGATAACAATTCTGATCAAGGCGTGTAAACAGACAGTGCATATTTGCAAATTTACTTAACATTAAGAAATATTGAAAATCATTGGTTCCAGGTACAATGAATATTATAGTAATCTTTTCATATTACAACTCACCGCAGAAATACAACCTTCAACGTTATTCTACTATGTTGTGAATGAAATATTCATTACAAGAAATGGTTTACCAAGAGAAACATTTATTTTTTTCAATGTACCCAAGTAATAATATACTCGATGCACTCTATATCAAATGCAGAACTATTAATTCCAGACTTAAAAGATCTTGGTGGAAAATCTCGCAGTGGACCTTCATAAGTTAGCCCCAATACATCATTAACTACGAAACAAGTTTTCGCACAGTTTTCAAATACAAATGGTTCACAGGTCCCTACAAGTCTGCCCATTAAGTTTGAGATTCTTGATAAACTACCACTATCTGTCGCTACAATACAAAGAGCTAGACGGTATGGTTTTAAATATAAAAACGAGGCATAATTTCCTTAAATGTTGTAGATACTCACATCTTATATATATATATATATATATATATATAATTTCTTGTCGACTGACTAAATCTTCATAAACAAACCAACTTCCATCCGAAGAGGAAATTAGGAAAAGACGTTGGAGGTGAATAGGACGTACATTGCGAAATCGTCAAATTGCACCACAAGGCAAACCCTAACCTGAAATTCTGAAGGTCAAAGGAAGAGAGGCACACCAATGAACTGAGATGACGATACCTCTAGACATAATGTCCAAAGGATAACTGAGTAAATAACATGACGTACCAGAGATTAATGGGAAGCTACAGAAAGTGAGCCATATTAATCTGATTATTCACATAATCCAAATCATTATCACTATGGGGTTATCTGAATTAGTCTAGTGAATTATAAATACGCAGGGAATGTTAGTGCCACTATTCAGATATTAGGCAGTGTACTTCGTGAGCAGTTTTTGTATTCTCCCTCCTAATAACAATGATTATTTTTATTAATAATATTATTGTTGTCAACTATACTGATCTCCATTTTATCGTCGCTGAGGTCTGAAATGATAAACTTTTGTCGAAATGAAAGCCGTTTTGAGTAAACATTCTGACAATGCTTGTGTTTTGCATTTGATTATTTCTTGAATGACATTTAATAATGAATATTAACCTCCAAATGCAAGTTCGTTCTGCTGGCAAATCCTAAATAAGACGTAACAACTGTTCTAGATTCGACTGGTAACCACTACCCGAAGAATGCTCAAAACAATTAGTTTAAAGCGCAAACAACTGTATAACATCAAGTTACAATGAAACTGTTAACTAATTGCATTATCGTTATTCATATAAATATTGAACCCAAACAACGAAAACTACCGTAAGTGTACTGTTCAGGTAGAAACACTTATATCGACTATTAGAGTTTATTTTCACGTCAACCAAATAAATTTAATATGCTATCAAAATTATAAATTATCATACGATATTGAACTGTAGTTTGTGCTTGCAACCGATCATAGCTTGATTTTCATATACATAAGTTAGCTTAAAATAGTCAGAGGTAATCAGAGGTAATCTGCCGATAGATACACGTTTGTGTGCCGGTGGAATTTGTTTAGTTTATTTTGATGTACAAAGTATCGTTTTGAATAAAGATAGAACAAATATTGATGCAGAATAATATGAATTCATTATATCTCGTGGTTTCTCATCAGCTGCTTACAATCAAATATGCATTAGAGTTTTAGCATTAGGGTATTAAATAGAATGGAACAACTGACATAAGGGAATGTAAAGGATTGGAATAACAAAAGTCATCGATGATAACTATATATATATATATATATATGGGCAAGGAAAGGTCAGAGGTTATTAGGTATTAGAATAAAGGGTAGCATAATAGTTGAGTGGAGTTCAGAGACAGATAAAATCAAAATGTGATTATGTTAGAGGTAGTTGAAAACAATCAGGGTGGGATTACGTAATGATTGAATAATTTATAGACGTAGTTGAAAAACAATTAGGGTGGGATTACGTAATGATTGAATAATTTATAGACGTAGTTGAAAACAATTAGGGTGGGTTACGTAATAATTGAATAAGATTTGGATAGTTCATATAATTAGGAGTGACAAATGAGCGGAAATGTGTGAGAGAAAGCGTGGTTTAAGAATTGGGTATAAAAAACAACTGAATATTAACCAAAATCGAACTAATAAAAAAAACTGAAACAAAACAAAAATGGGTTACCAAGGTACTAATAAGTTTATCACTGTCTCTTTTTGAATACATAGGTCCGGTTTGAGTTTTTTTATCGCGATCGCCTCAGCAAACCGGAGAGCAGTTGTACTTCTTTGTTTACTAATGATTTTAAAGGCATTAGAAATGTCGATGCTGTGCCCGGTGTCGAGTAAATGCCGAGCTATCGCACTGTTGAGAGCCTTGGATCCTTGCAACCTCAGTTTCTTTGGAATATGCTCAGAAATGCGGATATGCACTCTTCTCTCGGTTCTTCCAATGTATGTGCTTCGGCACGTACATGTAAATTGGTAAATGCAGTTGGAGGTACTGAGAAAAGAGGACTTATCGATTTTGGTTTGTTTGAGTGAGCAATTTGTTTCCCACACCGTCGTCAATTTAGCTGCTGGGTAGGTCACTTTCAACGCGGAAATAAGTCTATGGTTAATTATTCCAGCGATTTCGTCACCTTTGAAGCGTAGGTATAGGAAGCATGTTTTCTTTTCAACTCGATCATACTTTATTCGACGATTGGTGTTTGCATATTTGTGGATGAACTTCTCTGGATATGCATTTTCACGTAGGCATTTGATGATTAAGGCTATTTCTTCCTCAAGACACTCATTGGAGCAGATTTTGCGTGCGCGGTCGAAAAGGGTTCGTACAATACCCTTTTTGTAACTCATCGGGCAGAAACTGTAGTAATTGAGATACAGTCCACTCCAAGTATTTTTGTGGTGAACATATCTTTGCAATGTACCCGCTGGTGTTCGTCTAATTCCAATATCTAGGAAATGGAATTTATTTTCGTCTTCATGTTCCATCGTAAATTCTATATCCTTGTGTGCTTTGTTAAATAAATTGAGCAGATTGATGGAGTGTTTATGATTGTCACAAATAAGAAAGTTGTCATCCATGTATCTGCAGTATAGTGTGGTACTATCGATAGCATGCTTAAGCTTCTTCTGTTCGAGGTTACCCATAAATATGTCTGCCAGAATAGGACCCAAAGGGCTATTCATGGCTACTCCATCAATTTTACGGTAGAACACATTGTTGAATTTGAATTGTATGTTTTTTGTGCACAGAAACAGGAGCTGTTTGAAGTCATGAAATGGTAAAGGTAAAAGTTCAGAGTATTCACCTATGATGTCGGCCGTTTCATCTAAGGGTATATTGGTGAAAAGCGATGTGACGTCAAATGAGACCATGAGTTTATCAGATGCATTTACATTGTCAAGTTTTTGTACAAATTCAAAACTATCTTTCAGACTATAGGGTGCTAGTTTCTTGCGGATTGGTTCCAAGCACCTTGTCAGCCAGCGGGCGAGTTTATGAAAGGGTGATTTTGTCATAGATTTTGAAATTTTGAAAAGCCGTCTCCCTGCTCGTATCGTTTTGATCTGTATTTCCTGAAGGGTTGTTAGTAGTCTAGGGATTAGTTAGAAACTAAACAGGCTTCTAGATTGATGGTTTACTGAGACTTATTCAAAGTGAAGATTTCAATCCCGGGGTAACATCTGGAAGATAATTGGAAACTACCAACCACTGGTGGAGAAGATTTGTAGCTCAGGTGGGTGATTTTTATGTTGGTTTGTTCTCTGAGCTGGATGGTTTGGACGTGGAGCTTTCATCGTCCTTCTGAACGACATCATCAACATCGAGGTGCAGAGGACAAGCTGTGAATCACATGTGGAGAAATTCAAACACTTCACTTCTACCCGAAGTTTGTGCTGATGATGTCGTTCAGAAGGACGATGAAAGTTCCACGACCAAACCATCCAGCTCAGAGAACAAACCAACATAAAAAAGTACCAACCACTGAATGGCTGTCACTTTCGTCATGCAACCTTAATTCGCACCCAGTACTCAACTATTGGTCGAACCTAGGACAGCCAGCTTTCGGAATGAGTAAATTTCCAGAATAATATTTAAGATTCCAACAGTTTATGTTTCGAAACTCTCGTCACTAGTCGTCGGCGAGGTCTTGAAGGGGGCTGTCCCTTCTCTTTATGAACTTTAACCACTCCCTCTTCTAAGTATGTTTGGCTAAGTGTTGCTGAGTAAGGAAAATTGTAACAAGAAGATCGCTTCGAATTCCGCTCGTTAAGTGTGTTTAAAGCTTAACTAAGCACACGGTCGAGCATGAAGATCCTCACCCCGATGTTGCCCAGTATGGTCTGTAGTAAAATGACAAGGATGTCTGTCGAGTGAGATTGGGAAGACCTTGACTAATTTGAAATAAAAGTCAACTGATTCTGACGGGCTAAGAACATGAGCTTTTATGGACAGTAGCCTAGTCTTATCAGTTAGATCGTCCCAGTTTCCGAAAAAGTATAGGAATTCTCTCACGACAATTACGCACAAACCACTCACTAATTGCCTACTATATTAACTCCGACTACGATCCGACATTTAGTAGGAGCCAAGAGACAGTAAATACTAAGTAATCAAGCGGGTTTCGGATCTCTTCACAAATGCACCGAAGAAATATTTACTCTTTAACAGGTTTCTAGAATACTGACATGCCTACCGATTCCCACTCAAGTCTGGGATTTTGCCAAGGATGAGAATACAAACACTCTTAAGTAATGTGATTGAAACATGTTCTACGTGCCTAGGTTGTAAAGAAGCTAACCGCTGGGAGATTACGATATAACTCCAATGTTTAGTATGAGTTTTGCACCTTTTTACTGTAGCTTAATATTCACTGAAAGACACCCATCTCCTGAGGGATGGTGGGTCTTGAAAGCAATTGTAAGGCGGATCCCTCTAGGGTCTTTATTATTCCTCAGTCATAAATACAATATACAGAAGTTATAATTGTCCCTTGTCCAATAATTTATGTCTTCCAAAAACAAGGGAAATCGAAGGGAGACAAACAGGGGGAAGTAACCTTTTCACGAAGATTTTCGATTTACCGGTAAAACAAATTGAAGTTAATAGCGTCCTCCAACCTGTCGTTTAAACTTAACCGTGTATATGAGTAAAATATATCAAATGGAACAGACCTACTATAAAGATAAAACTAATCACTCGATAAATAGGAATCTATGCACTCCAGACAGATATCATCAGGAACGTCATTTTAACGACGAAAACTTTCAAACCAATTTCTGGATCTAGTATAACTGAATAAGAACAGCGCACCATACTGAAATTTTTTTCAGTTTGAAAAGATTGTGCATAAATTTTCAAATGCTCCACGAGGGAAATATGGATGGCCCATTTTCAGCTTGACACCCCCATTATTTCATTACTTAGACAGACTCAAGCGAGCATCAAGGTGTGAATCAATAGCGCAATACAAAATCATCATCTTCATACCAGTTACAAAGTAAATGCGTGATATGAAACCGATCATAAGTACACTGTACTAGGTGAGGATGGTAAATCGATTGATGAAGTAGTGAAACTTCATCATTTGAGATGGCTGGGACAGGTGTTACGTATCCCCAACCACCGACTGCCCCGACGTGCGATGTTTTATGGTGTAGGAGTAGGTTGGAAGAAAGCTAGGAGCTGCCAGACCAAAACGTGGCACAAGTCCATGAAGTCACTGACAAGTGGACTAAGCCATGTTGGTAGGTGTAGACTACCTGGTTGGGATTCGCGAAATGATAGCAATCGATGGTTAGAGACCTTGAATGACATGGCTCAAAATCGTTTGCAATGGCGAAGGTGCATTCACTCTTTGCGTTTTCACAAGTCCTAATTTTCTGAATTCTTCATGTCCCTTTCTTTTTTCTCTTTCCAAATTTATTTCACTGGATCATACTGCTTGAATAACATCCTCAAACCCTAATCTTTTCAGTTACTGCTTAAACTCTTACTACTTCTACCACTATGGATTTGAATCGACAACTGCATCTCTGTGCTAATGTGGTATGGCAACTCGAACTGATGTACGTACATACGAAGTTCTACGTTGTGACTGACTGACATAAGTACACTGCAACCGTATCTTCTTGGTTGGCTATATAATTGTTTGTGAACGAGAGCTTTTACATTCTGTAAACCACGGCGTACTTCATAAAGACTGAACCAGGAATCTTAACGTGTTTGCCCTCACCCAATCAGATATAGCATAACTACTAAAAAATCGGATGAGTTCGTCTTATCCTGTCTTGACTCTATCCCCTTTTCAAGTCAATTAAGTGTTCATAGACTTTCTATCCTTCAACCTACTTTTTGAGGCAAATTGCACCAAAACACAGAGATTATAATATCTTCATTATTTAGCTTTTGTTGTGAACTATTATTGTAGCAATACATTTTTAAAGCAGACATTGATTTCTTACAGAACTTTAGTACCCTGTTTTAACAGCGTACACAACGACTGAAATTTGGAGTACCATCATTTTACTTCCACTAGCAAAACTGCTGAATTTATGGAAATTTTCAGAAACAGGATATCCTAGTAGCGTAACTAGGACGACATATATCATAAGCGAGATGACGATTAATTGGGAGACCTAGCATACAACAAATTTAACATATTCCTACTTATCAACAAATAGTGATACAGACACAAGGTAAACCCACAAAAACAAAGTGACTACGGAACATCAGCCTCAGTAAGCGCCATCTCATGGCATATCTTAAGTTTACTTACAATTGACGTGTCAATAACTTCGAAAAAGCTTCAGGTGCTTGCGCCCGTATGCACGACCAAACACGATAGTCGCTTGAAGCATGTAACCTTAGAAAACAAGGACTTAACATGTATAAAAGCTGACAACTCGCACTCAGTAAACGTATAAAAACACCTACAGGTTAGTAAGAGATTCACTCTTCATTTTTGGCTTACGAGTTCAACAAACTAACACTTAATTGAACGTGAAAAATACATAGCCTATATTGGATCTGACTTTTTACACTTTGGCTGATAAACCATATTCAGGGGGGCAAATCTAACTTGTGGACCAGTAAGATCGGTATTTATCTTGAGAAATATACATTAACCCTTATTTTGATAAAACAACAAAGTACCAAGGTACAAACGGATTTATCACTACATAAAAAAGAAAACAATTCATTCAGATTATGCATTGATTCAATTGACATACGACGCTATGCGCCAATAAAATGTACAAGCTCAATGGAGCGAAGGGGAAAGTGTACAGGGAAAATGAAAGGGGGTGGCCATGAAGGCCCCTATGTACAACTGAAGCGCAGAAGCGCAATAATAATAATAAGCTTTACAAAAGCTACAAGATCATACCACTGGGATTGCAAATAAACTGTTCACAAAAGGTATAATGAGGTAATACTTGAGAAGAGTTTAGTTAAATGCTAACAGTGAACTATAAAAACAGACAACTTCCATATTGCAAAGTTCGAAAGATTAAGTTGGAAGCTGAAAGATTTGTGTTGGGCTTACTCCATTCGTAACATGTAGCTGAGGACCAGGAACTTTCGAATCCCTAGACCCACAGTCACGAGTTAAACAGCGTACTTTAGGTGGTGGCAAGACTGAAGGATCCGTCAGCAACATTCTATTGTCCGTCGAAGAAAGGCCGTTACCATTAGAATTACTGAAAGAAACATCAACACTAGGGGACCTGGGAAACTCAGAAGGCTGAAGTGTAACACCGTATGGCCTTGCTAGCTTTCGCCAGAGGCGATGAGTTGACACCAAACTATTGCTAGGCTTCTGCACCAACATCGCCTGGGAGGCTTGACACATGTTTGGATTCGTGACGGGAATCTACATATGTATGAAGCAAGCCCAAAGAAATTGTTAAGGTCTTAGCCATCATCAATGTAAAACCAATTAATAATAATATATATCATAATTTGTCACAATATCTAACCATTTAGATAGAACAAATGAATGGTCATCAAAGCAGTTACATTGCATGACTGACTAAAATTAAACTGAGTAAACACCACATGACAATACTTCTCAAAATCAAAGATAAACCTTCAAAAGTTCAAAAATGAGCACAAATAAAAAAGCTCACCATAACCGCGGACGATAGATTAACTGATTTCTTTGGAGTTAGATTGTTCTGAGGGTGCAATGGAGAATGTTTTTCCTGAATCAACAAACCGTCATTCGAAACATCATTTAACTCACGTCCCGCATCCAGAGCAACTTCATCTACGGTCACATCATCCGGATGCTTCCTGGAAGTTGTTGGACAATCCGTCTTCGAGTAGAGAATAGGAGAGGAACGATGATCTGTGGAACCTTTGGATTCAATAAGTAGAGGTTCGAAGGGTATTGGTGGGCAGATAGTTTCAAAAACAGGCCAGGAGAATGAAGGACGCCCACGGTGCGAACTGAAAATAGAAGTCTTTAGTCTGTTGAGCAAAGCAACATCTTTTGTTTGTGACTGTCGCCAGCAAACGTTTGAGGGTATAAGACTTGGACTAGCTGAACCGCTAGATCTCAAATTCGCATCATAGGACTGGAGATAAGCAGAAAGTGGTGTGGGGGCTGCGACACGATCACATATTATTCGACCACCGCGACCAAGACGACGCCTTATGTAGCCGGTGTAGGTAAGATGCTTTGTATGGCACAGCCGTGGAATTGTTGCTAATGTATAACAGGAATAGGGTGAGCGGGAAGGATGGGGACTGAGAAGTGTGGAACACTCTTCTAGCAATGACCTAAGGAAATAAACACGAATACACAAACCTTACATGAATATGAGATAAATGAAGGATAGTTGAGTACGCTAAATTATCGAGTGTTATATCCGGACTACTATAGTTTCTCTAATAGCCGTTAAGCGAATACAGAAACACCATGTTTGTGTCGAAATAATTGAATACGGATGAAAACTCACAGAAATTCTGACTGGATTGGTTAGTAATTACGCCTATAGTGAAACGCCAATTACGAGGTGACAATCAACAACCTCACTAAAAATTAGCTCAAATTGACCATGAATAACTACTCAAGCCAGACCAGTTTCCACGCAATTGCTGCAGCTGACCCCACACGACAGAATGCTTTGTTCCGTATCAACTGTGTACTCTAAACTCCAACAAACTCTTGCTGGCAGTGACTAGGTGACTGGCCCGTAGAAGTAACAAGGTACTGGCGGGGGCGAGCGCCTGGGAAGGCCACCTGCTAAATACAGTAGAAAACGAGTATTTAACTTAGTTTACCAAAGACCGAGCCATTATCAAGAAGTTGTGTCTTATCTGGAGAGTATCAGAGCCAAATGAGAAACTCCGATACGATACCGAGTGGTCTCGATGAACCTTATAATCTCATCGCTCGTAAGTAGTGATGATATGCATTAATCCAGTTTATACTATCGTTCCTGGTGTTTTTTTGAGTTGCCGACAATATTTGAGAAGTTAACACTGTATCTCCGTGCTGTATGCGAAGTATGATAACACGGCTTGAACAAAGATGAAATATCCTCTTCCAGGCTGTATATCTAAAGATTATGTGCAAGATAACATGTCAGAGATAGACTACGTTAGGCTTTGAATAAGAGAAAATTAGTACAATGCTATCCGATGAACTTTGAGGTCAGGTCATTTTCTTCTTAATACTAGGCACATCTTACGTCTTACAAACTGGTGAATAAAGTTCAAATTCGAAGAGAAAAAGCAACACTTCAACAGACTTTGAAAACATATGAGTATAAATCGGAGTGTCGAAATAGACATATCTATTTTTAGGCCTAGAAACTAGAAAAATCTTGAAGACATTATAAAGTTGTTATAATAGTTCAACGATATATGTTCTCCTCCATCTTGTCGGCCATTTGCAGTTGGTCGAACCGCCATACTGGATTTCACTTAAATGACCCCGCGCCATATTGGAGTGGGGCCAAAAGATTAAGATAATTAAGGTTATTAAGTTATGATATCCTTAATATGAAATTGTAAATCAATGTACAGACTTTATTTTCCATTTATCTTGATCTTTAAATATCTTAAGAACTACCTATCAATGAGCTTGCCTTTCTTGTTCTTGTTTTCAGCTATGAGCAAAGTCTCATTTCGAGCTCGACAAATAGATTTTAACAAACCCTTACCTATTCTGAAGCATGGTTCTGAATTGTTCCTTGAAATCAGTGAAAATGCACTGGTCAATCGTGGTGTTCCACAGATTCCCAGCGGGATGGAGAAAGAGGAGGAAAATGTAATAAAATTTAGGCTTTTATGTAGTAATACGATGTATGTTATTGTGTTTGTGTCTCTAATTTTGGGTTGTTTACTTGGTTATTAGGAGAAGTGGTTCGTGAACTAATGTCGTTTTTTAACTTTCCCCACCAGGAACATCACTTTCTGGAGGTTATTCAGGCCCTGCAACTCCGTACTGACTCAGATGTTAAAATACCTGTTCCCGAGATAATTGACAAAGAGAATGATTATAAAAGTGTTTACCCAGACAGCTTTAGTCTACCAAAACAGCTTTTGCATATCAGAAGTAAGTTGTGGATTGATGTAACATTTTCTGTGAAGCAATCGTGTTCTCGGAAGAGGAACCAATTGAATATGATATGGATAGTGAGGATGAAGAATGGTTTCAAAAGAGTGATCTGGGTATTACTCCTGAGAAATTTGAGTCTATGATCGACCGCCTTGAGCGTGGTTGTGGTCAAAAGGTATAAATACTTCCACTAGTTCATTGCTTATAGGTAATGAATTTGGAAGAGGCTAAGTACCTTCTTCAAGACCACCCATCCCTAGTTATCGCTGTGTATGACTATTGGCTTAACAAGCGTGTCCAGTCAAGACAACCTCTTCTTTACGCTGTTCGACAAGAGCGACGTGATGGTAGTAGTAACACCGATCCATATGTGGCGTTCCGAAGACGGAGTGAGAAGATGCAAACCCGTAAAAACCGAAAAAGTGATGAGCAGTCGTACGAAAGGATGTTGATCTTGCGAGAACAAATGGATTCTTTAGGGTTTGAAAAAGTTCATTCTAATTCATTTTCTTAGGGAGATACTCGGTCGACTTGTCAAACGTGAAGCTACGAAGGAAGCAATTGTTAACTGTGATTACAGATGCTTTCAGCTTAGATGCAAGCTATGCGACTGGGAAGGTTTAAGTCTCGTAGAAGCCGAAGCTTTAGTGCGGAACCACCACGACAATGAAAGTGTAGAAACTATGAGGTCTTTGAAAGTAAGTTACCTACCTAATAATTTTATTCCTTTTAGGACAACAAAAGGCGTCCTAATCGCAAGCGCAAACTGGTCAAGAGGTTCAGCAATCTTCCAAACCCCACAAGTTCCGACGAGGCCTCTGACAATGATGATGATCAAAATGGACCATTCTCTTTTGTTAGAACTCCTGGTTGCCGATATTTGAAGCCAAGGTATATAGTTAACCAGCGGACCCACTGTATTTCTGTACTGAACTTTAGTCTATTTGTTGAGTTATACTCACTGTCCATTTTTCTACAGCCTTTCAAAAGTATCTTAAGTAGGACGCCTATGATTTGGGTGGCATAGTAGCGCTAACCACGGATTTCTGTACATGATGAAGGCTTCTTAAATTATACTTTAAAAGCGCAATATATTTTTTAACGTTTCCAATCGTGGACAAGTGGCTGCTCAAATTATTGTACATAGTGCTTGCATTAATGCTAATAATGGATGCGCAAAGGTTTATTGTTTAATATAAGATTTTAATTCACCATTCTTATTTGTTTCCATTAAATAGTGCTGGTAATATCCTAAGTAATCATAGTCCCTCACAGTAGGGTTCTCACTTGTTATTAATCGCCAAAACCCATTTTATGCTATACGAGTAATCTTAAGTGGGCATAACTAATCTGCGACAAGCGTGCATAGAACCTTACTGTCTCCAACATACCAGACTTCTGTCTGCCTACGAGGAATTTACCCAAGACACGTTTGGACATGGTCTCGGTCGTATGGTTTCGTCAAAGTTGTGGAATCAAACAGGGGGACTATGTGTTACAAGCAAAGGAATTTCATAGGATGACATAGTACGATTAACTAGCTAAAAGCATAGTCAAAATTGTCACTCAACTCGGAATTAAAAGTTACTGCGAATTCGTTCTCATTAGTGACTGTGTTTATGAGCTTTGATTCACGTAGGCCACTCGGTATCGTATCGGAGTTTCTCATTTGGCTCTGATACTCTCCAGATAAGACACAACTTCTTGATAATGGCTCGGTCTTTGGTAAACTAAGTTAAATACTCGTTTTCTACTGTATTTAGCAGGTGGCCTTCCCAGGCGCTCGCCCCCGCCAGTACCTTGTTACTTCTACGGGCCAGTCACCTAGTCACTGCCAGCAAGAGTTTGTTGGAGTTTAGAGTACACAGTTGATACGGAACAAAGCATTCTGTCGTGTGGGGTCAGCTGCAGCAATTGCGTGGAAACTGGTCTGGCTTGAGTAGTTATTCATGGTCAATTTGAGCTAATTTTTAGTGAGGTTGTTGATTGTCACCTCGTAATTGGCGTTTCACTATAGGCGTAATTACTAACCAATCCAGTCAGAATTTCTGTGAGTTTTCATCCGTATTCAATTATTTCGACACAAACATGGTGTTTCTGTATTCGCTTAACGGCTATTAGAGAAACTATAGTAGTCCGGATATAACACTCGATAATTTAGCGTACTCAACTATCCTTCATTTATCTCATATTCATGTAAGGTTTGTGTATTCGTGTTTATTTCCTTAGGTCATTGCTAGAAGAGTGTTCCACACTTCTCAGTCCCCATCCTTCCCGCTCACCCTATTCCTGTTATACATTAGCAACAATTCCACGGCTGTGCCATACAAAGCATCTTACCTACACCGGCTACATAAGGCGTCGTCTTGGTCGCGGTGGTCGAATAATATGTGATCGTGTCGCAGCCCCCACACCACTTTCTGCTTATCTCCAGTCCTATGATGCGAATTTGAGATCTAGCGGTTCAGCTAGTCCAAGTCTTATACCCTCAAACGTTTGCTGGCGACAGTCACAAACAAAAGATGTTGCTTTGCTCAACAGACTAAAGACTTCTATTTTCAGTTCGCACCGTGGGCGTCCTTCATTCTCCTGGCCTGTTTTTGAAACTATCTGCCCACCAATACCCTTCGAACCTCTACTTATTGAATCCAAAGGTTCCACAGATCATCGTTCCTCTCCTATTCTCTACTCGAAGACGGATTGTCCAACAACTTCCAGGAAGCATCCGGATGATGTGACCGTAGATGAAGTTGCTCTGGATGCGGGACGTGAGTTAAATGATGTTTCGAATGACGGTTTGTTGATTCAGGAAAAACATTCTCCATTGCACCCTCAGAACAATCTAACTCCAAAGAAATCAGTTAATCTATCGTCCGCGGTTATGGTGAGCTTTTTTATTTGTGCTCATTTTTGAACTTTTGAAGGTTTATCTTTGATTTTGAGAAGTATTGTCATGTGGTGTTTACTCAGTTTAATTTTAGTCAGTCATGCAATGTAACTGCTTTGATGACCATTCATTTGTTCTATCTAAATGGTTAGATATTGTGACAAATTATGATATATATTATTATTAATTGGTTTTACATTGATGATGGCTAAGACCTTAACAATTTCTTTGGGCTTGCTTCATACATATGTAGATTCCCGTCACGAATCCAAACATGTGTCAAGCCTCCCAGGCGATGTTGGTGCAGAAGCCTAGCAATAGTTTGGTGTCAACTCATCGCCTCTGGCGAAAGCTAGCAAGGCCATACGGTGTTACACTTCAGCCTTCTGAGTTTCCCAGGTCCCCTAGTGTTGATGTTTCTTTCAGTAATTCTAATGGTAACGGCCTTTCTTCGACGGACAATAGAATGTTGCTGACGGATCCTTCAGTCTTGCCACCACCTAAAGTACGCTGTTTAACTCGTGACTGTGGGTCTAGGGATTCGAAAGTTCCTGGTCCTCAGCTACATGTTACGAATGGAGTAAGCCCAACACAAATCTTTCAGCTTCCAACTTAATCTTTCGAACTTTGCAATATGGAAGTTGTCTGTTTTTATAGTTCACTGTTAGCATTTAACTAAACTCTTCTCAAGTATTACCTCATTATACCTTTTGTGAACAGTTTATTTGCAATCCCAGTGGTATGATCTTGTAGCTTTTGTAAAGCTTATTATTATTATTGCGCTTCTGCGCTTCAGTTGTACATAGGGGCCTTCATGGCCACCCCCTTTCATTTTCCCTGTACACTTTCCCCTTCGCTCCATTGAGCTTGTACATTTTATTGGCGCATAGCGTCGTATGTCAATTGAATCAATGCATAATCTGAATGAATTGTTTTCTTTTTTATGTAGTGATAAATCCGTTTGTACCTTGGTACTTTGTTGTTTTATCAAAATAAGGGTTAATGTATATTTCTCAAGATAAATACCGATCTTACTGGTCCACAAGTTAGATTTGCCCCCCTGAATATGGTTTATCAGCCAAAGTGTAAAAAGTCAGATCCAATATAGGCTATGTATTTTTCACGTTCAATTAAGTGTTAGTTTGTTGAACTCGTAAGCCAAAAATGAAGAGTGAATCTCTTACTAACCTGTAGGTGTTTTTATACGTTTACTGAGTGCGAGTTGTCAGCTTTTATACATGTTAAGTCCTTGTTTTCTAAGGTTACATGCTTCAAGCGACTATCGTGTTTGGTCGTGCATACGGGCGCAAGCACCTGAAGCTTTTTCGAAGTTATTGACACGTCAATTGTAAGTAAACTTAAGATATGCCATGAGATGGCGCTTACTGAGGCTGATGTTCCGTAGTCACTTTGTTTTTGTGGGTTTACCTTGTGTCTGTATCACTATTTGTTGATAAGTAGGAATATGTTAAATTTGTTGTATGCTAGGTCTCCCAATTAATCGTCATCTCGCTTATGATATATGTCGTCCTAGTTACGCTACTAGGATATCCTGTTTCTGAAAATTTCCATAAATTCAGCAGTTTTGCTAGTGGAAGTAAAATGATGGTACTCCAAATTTCAGTCGTTGTGTACGCTGTTAAAACAGGGTACTAAAGTTCTGTAAGAAATCAATGTCTGCTTTAAAAATGTATTGCTACAATAATAGTTCACAACAAAAGCTAAATAATGAAGATATTATAATCTCTGTGTTTTGGTGCAATTTGCCTCAAAAAGTAGGTTGAAGGATAGAAAGTCTATGAACACTTAATTGACTTGAAAAGGGGATAGAGTCAAGACAGGATAAGACGAACTCATCCGATTTTTTAGTAGTTATGCTATATCTGATTGGGTGAGGGCAAACACGTTAAGATTCCTGGTTCAGTCTTTATGAAGTACGCCGTGGTTTACAGAATGTAAAAGCTCTCGTTCACAAACAATTATATAGCCAACCAAGAAGATACGGTTGCAGTGTACTTATGTCAGTCAGTCACAACGTAGAACTTCGTATGTACGTACATCAGTTCGAGTTGCCATACCACATTAGCACAGAGATGCAGTTGTCGATTCAAATCCATAGTGGTAGAAGTAGTAAGAGTTTAAGCAGTAACTGAAAAGATTAGGGTTTGAGGATGTTATTCAAGCAGTATGATCCAGTGAAATAAATTTGGAAAGAGAAAAAAGAAAGGGACATGAAGAATTCAGAAAATTAGGACTTGTGAAAACGCAAAGAGTGAATGCACCTTCGCCATTGCAAACGATTTTGAGCCATGTCATTCAAGGTCTCTAACCATCGATTGCTATCATTTCGCGAATCCCAACCAGGTAGTCTACACCTACCAACATGGCTTAGTCCACTTGTCAGTGACTTCATGGACTTGTGCCACGTTTTGGTCTGGCAGCTCCTAGCTTTCTTCCAACCTACTCCTACACCATAAAACATCGCACGTCGGGGCAGTCGGTGGTTGGGGATACGTAACACCTGTCCCAGCCATCTCAAATGATGAAGTTTCACTACTTCATCAATCGATTTACCATCCTCACCTAGTACAGTGTACTTATGATCGGTTTCATATCACGCATTTACTTTGTAACTGGTATGAAGATGATGATTTTGTATTGCGCTATTGATTCACACCTTGATGCTCGCTTGAGTCTGTCTAAGTAATGAAATAATGGGGGTGTCAAGCTGAAAATGGGCCATCCATATTTCCCTCGTGGAGCATTTGAAAATTTATGCACAATCTTTTCAAACTGAAAAAAATTTCAGTATGGTGCGCTGTTCTTATTCAGTTATACTAGATCCAGAAATTGGTTTGAAAGTTTTCGTCGTTAAAATGACGTTCCTGATGATATCTGTCTGGAGTGCATAGATTCCTATTTATCGAGTGATTAGTTTTATCTTTATAGTAGGTCTGTTCCATTTGATATATTTTACTCATATACACGGTTAAGTTTAAACGACAGGTTGGAGGACGCTATTAACTTCAATTTGTTTTACCGGTAAATCGAAAATCTTCGTGAAAAGGTTACTTCCCCCTGTTTGTCTCCCTTCGATTTCCCTTGTTTTTGGAAGACATAAATTATTGGACAAGGGACAATTATAACTTCTGTATATTGTATTTATGACTGAGGAATAATAAAGACCCTAGAGGGATCCGCCTTACAATTGCTTTCAAGACCCACCATCCCTCAGGAGATGGGTGTCTTTCAGTGAATATTAAGCTACAGTAAAAAGGTGCAAAACTCATACTAAACATTGGAGTTATATCGTAATCTCCCAGCGGTTAGCTTCTTTACAACCTAGGCACGTAGAACATGTTTCAATCACATTACTTAAGAGTGTTTGTATTCTCATCCTTGGCAAAATCCCAGACTTGAGTGGGAATCGGTAGGCATGTCAGTATTCTAGAAACCTGTTAAAGAGTAAATATTTCTTCGGTGCATTTGTGAAGAGATCCGAAACCCGCTTGATTACTTAGTATTTACTGTCTCTTGGCTCCTACTAAATGTCGGATCGTAGTCGGAGTTAATATAGTAGGCAATTAGTGAGTGGTTTGTGCGTAATTGTCGTGAGAGAATTCCTATACTTTTTCGGAAACTGGGACGATCTAACTGATAAGACTAGGCTACTGTCCATAAAAGCTCATGTTCTTAGCCCGTCAGAATCAGTTGACTTTTATTTCAAATTAGTCAAGGTCTTCCCAATCTCACTCGACAGACATCCTTGTCATTTTACTACAGACCATACTGGGCAACATCGGGGTGAGGATCTTCATGCTCGACCGTGTGCTTAGTTAAGCTTTAAACACACTTAACGAGCGGAATTCGAAGCGATCTTCTTGTTACAATTTTCCTTACTCAGCAACACTTAGCCAAACATACTTAGAAGAGGGAGTGGTTAAAGTTCATAAAGAGAAGGGACAGCCCCCTTCAAGACCTCGCCGACGACTAGTGACGAGAGTTTCGAAACATAAACTGTTGGAATCTTAAATATTATTCTGGAAATTTACTCATTCCGAAAGCTGGCTGTCCTAGGTTCGACCAATAGTTGAGTACTGGGTGCGAATTAAGGTTGCATGACGAAAGTGACAGCCATTCAGTGGTTGGTAGTTTCCAATTATCTTCCAGATGTTACCCCGGGATTGAAATCTTCACTTTGAATAAGTCTCAGTAAACCATCAATCTAGAAGCCTGTTTAGTTTCTAACTAATCCCTAGACTACTAACAACCCTTCAGGAAATACAGTTCAAAACGATACTTTGTACATCAAAATAAACTAAACAAATTCCACCGGCACACAAACGTGTATCTATCGGCAGATTACCTCTGATTACCTCTGACTATTTTAAGCTAACTTATGTATATGAAAATCAAGCTATGATCGGTTGCAAGCACAAACTACAGTTCAATATCGTATGATAATTTATAATTTTGATAGCATATTAAATTTATTTGGTTGACGTGAAAATAAACTCTAATAGTCGATATAAGTGTTTCTACCTGAACAGTACACTTACGGTAGTTTTCGTTGTTTGGGTTCAATATTTATATGAATAACGATAATGCAATTAGTTAACAGTTTCATTGTAACTTGATGTTATACAGTTGTTTGCGCTTTAAACTAATTGTTTTGAGCATTCTTCGGGTAGTGGTTACCAGTCGAATCTAGAACAGTTGTTACGTCTTATTTAGGATTTGCCAGCAGAACGAACTTGCATTTGGAGGTTAATATTCATTATTAAATGTCATTCAAGAAATAATCAAATGCAAAACACAAGCATTGTCAGAATGTTTACTCAAAACGGCTTTCATTTCGACAAAAGTTTATCATTTCAGACCTCAGCGACGATAAAATGGAGATCAGTATAGTTGACAACAATAATATTATTAATAAAAATAATCATTGTTATTAGGAGGGAGAATACAAAAACTGCTCACGAAGTACACTGCCTAATATCTGAATAGTGGCACTAACATTCCCTGCGTATTTATAATTCACTAGACTAATTCAGATAACCCCATAGTGATAATGATTTGGATTATGTGAATAATCAGATTAATATGGCTCACTTTCTGTAGCTTCCCATTAATCTCTGGTACGTCATGTTATTTACTCAGTTATCCTTTGGACATTATGTCTAGAGGTATCGTCATCTCAGTTCATTGGTTTGCCTCTCTTCCTTTGACCTTCAGAATTCCAGGTTAGAGCTTGCCTTGTGGTGCAATTTAACGATTTCGTAATGTACGTCCTATCCACCTTCAACGTCTTTTCCTGATTTTCTCTTCTGATGGAAGTTGGTTTGTTTATGAAGATTTAGTCAGTCGACAAGAAATTATATATATATATATATATATATATATATATATATATATATATATATATATATATATATATATATAAGATGTGAGTATCTACAACATTTAAGGAAATTATGCCTCGTTTTTATATTTAAAACCATACCGTCTAGCTCTTTGTATTGTAGCGACAGATAGTGGTAGTTTATCAAGAATCTCAAACTTAATGGGCAGACTTGTAGGGACCTGTGAACCATTTGTATTTGAAAACTGTGCGAAAACTTGTTTCGTAGTTAATGATGTATTGGGGCTAACTTATGAAGGTCCACTGCGAGATTTTCCACCAAGATCTTTTAAGTCTGGAATTAATAGTTCTGCATTTGATATAGAGTGCATCGAGTATATTATTACTTGGGTACATTGAAAAAAATAAATGTTTCTCTTGGTAAACCATTTCTTGTAATGAATATTTCATTCACAACATAGTAGAATAACGTTGAAGGTTGTATTTCTGCGGTGAGTTGTAATATGAAAAGATTACTATAATATTCATTGTACCTGGAACCAATGATTTTCAATATTTCTTAATGTTAAGTAAATTTGCAAATATGCACTGTCTGTTTACACGCCTTGATCAGAATTGTTATCGGAATAATCTTATTATCTATCAGTTATACCAAGTACTGTTTTGCTCAAACTTCCATACAAACCTTAATCTCAAGAACGTAATCAAAAGTCCAAATGAAAATGGACTGTTTAGTCATGAAGGCCAAGTGTAACGAGTGTATCGAAGTGTATTTAAAGTGAGTGAGTTTTACAATAACAGTTTACAGAATGATAAATTCTTTAAACTTTTCCTTCACAGTTGTTTAGCCTGCCTTTAAACATATCTTTACGTATATTTTTCACAGTTTAACAGACCTGAAGTGATAATCCTCATTACCAAGTACTTTGTTATTCTTCGCAATTAATATCATAAAGTGTGTGATTTCAAAACGTTTTGGGCCTCAAATATAGTGTTTTATGTTCTAAGTGAACTACATATCATTTTTTCCTCAATGTCTATGTCGATTTTTACTGAATGACTGACAGTTCAGGATATAATCACCGGAATACAAATTTTATTAAAACAGGTATTCAGTTTAGTGTCCAGAAGTTTTTCGAGTGATATTGACTTCCCTAAAAATCTTGCCATTTTTAATTTGGCGTTTATAATTTGTAAACGAACCAAGTTACAATACGTCACATTGGAGCCTCATTAATTGGAAGTTAACAAAATGACAAATAAAACATTTCAAATAATAATATTATTGATATTGAAAGCTAACCATAAGAAAAATATTGTCCAAAAAGGAATCCATTGTAAAAAGTATGGGTTAGTAATAAAACTTAGTATTTAGAGGATAAGGATTATAGTGATGTTACCTATGACCTCCAACCATAGATTAGAGTTATCTCCCCATAGAGAATTCAAAAATGAAAAATTTTAGAGCAAACATTTGTTTTCAATAACTTCATCATCAGGCTCTACAGTTATAAGTTCATAAATATGATATTTTTCTTTCACCATTTTTAACATTTAACATTGTCAAATTAATCAATACATGCCTCATTTTTACCGTTGTAAAATATCATAATTATCGACTTATGACTGTAGGGTCTGATGATGAATTTATTGAAAATAATTGTTCACCCAAATAGTGTTCAATTTTGAATATATCAACAATTCATACGTTATAGAATTGATGCTATGTCTTGAACCGACTACCTCTGGCCTTTTCTCAAAGTACACTGAGGTTAGCAAGCATAACATGTTGAGGCAGATGGTGGAGTTGCTTCTGTAAATGAAGTTTATTAACTAAGTATAGATGATGTTTTCTACTCATGTATGAAGTCTACAGGCTCCCCTAAATAAAACATATTTTCATGTATATTATTTATTGGTGATTAATGTGTTTGTGTAAACCGTTAACGAATAATGGTTTTATCAATAAAACTTATTTGGCATCCTAAATACCTTTTTTCGTTCGTGAAGAGAAGCTTCAGCATAGATCTTCATAGGAGTTAAACCACACGACCAACTCTATGATTAAATAAGTCAATGATAACAAGAAATATCTGTCACAAAGGCTATTTTCTGATATCGTCCTATAAAATTTCACAATTAATTCATCCGGCTCAATGAAAAACAATAGAGCTGCATTGGTTGTAAATCTCATGAAAAAGTAGTAGTTAGAAATGAAAGAATCATCGCAATAAACTTACTTATTTTCATTCACTCCTAGTTCCGTAAATAAAGTAATGACAATACTGTTAGTGTCTTAAAGCTGAGACCAGTTGTGTATAAAAATATTTGATGTGAGGCAGTTATCTACCAATGGCGCTGAAAGATAGTTACACAATGCCTCAGGTTGCGTAAAGTAAACAGAGTGAACCATCGGATTCAAACTTAGTAACTTAGAAGTTAAGCATTTACAGTAAGATGTGAAAAGTTCCAGGTTTGACTCCGGTGGGGCCGTGAGTATCCACTGCCAAGGAATCTTATACTAGAATGAAACATTTATCCTGTGCTTTGTGGTTTTCAGTGTGGTTTATGGTAGTAAGAGTATGATATGGTTGGCAACTGAGTGTAAACTGACAGATGCTAACTATTCAATTAGTGATTTCCTTTCTATTATTAATTTCGACTTTGGACTCACTGAGTGTAAATTGCTTGTAGTTGTGTTAAATAAAGTATTGTTTAGTCAATACTGTGATTCTTTTTATATGGTCACGAATTGTGTATCCGACATAGAGTGATTTAGTCTATGTATAGCGTATCGATCGAGTATTCAATCTCAATAAGTGGTTTACATTAGGTCACGAAACGTCAGAAACACAATTTTTCTACTCATTGGGATATAACAAGGAAATACATCACACAATAATATCACACAAATATATAATTCAATTTAATTTTGATGGTAAGTATTACTAACAAATGATATTAGCTGAAGTAAACCCAAATATGAAGAGGATTGGACAGGGATATTTGATTCCAGTTTGATATTCATCACGAATAAGTATCTATTATTCCATTTAGTTTCGTAACTTGAATTTTATAAAATTACAATAATCATTATACCAATGAAACGTTGGATTAAGTTTTGGTTTAAAAACTCCTAGGTTCTATTATGTTTAGAAGCTGTAAACTCACTCTAGTACAAAGCCGCAAATAAACAAACGACTGTTCATTATTCTTTGATTTTAATTGACTCTTCAGCTGAGGATAGATTATGGTGGAAATCGGCTTTAAATTATTCGAAGGTTTCACTTCAATCAATTTTATTGTAAGCTTTCCATCTGATTTAGAAATGGACCAGATTCAACGCATCAAAAACACGTTATATTGTATTTATCCTACTGATTTTACTATGAATATCCAAGTCAATAAAAAACTATCTTCAATCATTTCGTATCCAAAGAGAAATGGAATTTTTTTAAAATGCAGTGTAGAAGAATTAGAATAAAAATAAAAATGATATTTTCGGTAACTAAGTTAGTTTCAGTATTCAATGATAGATACTCATCAAATCAACCAAAAATAGATCAACAGTTCTGAAGTTACGTCTAAATGAATTGTCATATACCTGTTGTAAAAAGTACACAAAATATAGAGGTTAGTTACTTCAATATGCCTACAAAGAGGTGAATTCTTAACAAGTGTAATTCTAAGATACCTGATGGATAATAGATCTGAAGTGAATATCTTAAGTATTCAATAATCTTCACAAACAACGAACGATTCTCAGAAATAACTTATGTATAACAAAATGAATGTATAATAAACCTCTTTTTTCTCATGCTAATAATAACTATAACTAAATAATTTCATTCATTTTCTAATATTATTTCTGACTAATCCACTGGCGTTCACAAACACTGAGTTTATTGTAGTCCTAATTATGTCAATCGACTAAACAATTACCTGTTTTAATTAGAATTGTAAGTTATTTATAATTTCATCATCCCTTCTTTGTATGACTAGATTTTCAACAAATAAATACATAACAGTGTTGACTATTATGTTTAATATCATATTTTGTGTTGTCTTCTTAATTTTCTTTTGAAAGATGATTTTCTGTTCCTTCTCGAAATAGTCATCTAGACTGTAATATAATTATTAGAAATAAAGGTTTTATATAATATACTTTGTAAATTTAGTGTTTACAGATGATCAGTTGCACCCTTGAAATAGAATGAATTCAATAGATCTTATTTTGATTGCCTTGGTTGAACAGAAACGATAGTGAATAAAGAATAAGAATTTTGTTGGTTGTCAAGGTATTTAAAACACATCGTTCGTCTAAATTCACTTAGTATTGTTTGTTTAAATCTTTTCATTGATGTTTTGGACTGCAACTGGTCAGTCTCTAATTGGCATATGTGTATACTGTGCGTATTGCCTCGATATAGCCTTAATTCACAAGCATGGTAAGCAGAGATGGAGTGTGGCTAGCAGTGGAATCCAGGACGCGCGTTTCGTTCACTGCTAGCCACTATCCATCTTTGCTTACAATGCTTATGAATTAAGGCCATATCGGGGCAATACTCACACTTACTTACTTACTTACTTACGCCTGTTACCCCTTGTGGAGGAGCATAGGCAGCTCACCAGCATTCTCCATCCAACTCTGTCCTGAGCTTTCCTTTCCAGTTCTTTCCAGTTACTATTCAGCCTTTTCATATCGGCTTCTAATTCCCGGCGTAGTGTGTTCTTTGGCCTTCCTCTCTTCCGCTTCCCTTCCGGATTCCAAGTTAGGGATTGAGTCGTGATGCACATTGGTGATTTCCTCAATGTATGTCCGATCCACTTCCAACGTCT
The DNA here is from genome assembly GCA_944470415.2 of Schistosoma rodhaini. NCBI lineage: Eukaryota > Metazoa > Platyhelminthes > Trematoda > Strigeidida > Schistosomatidae > Schistosoma > Schistosoma rodhaini. Next base: position 15,803,729 of record OX104037.1, read on the forward strand.
TTTCCTAATTTCCTCTTCAGCTGGAAGCTGATTTGTCCTCTCCCATAAAACGCTGTTGCTGATAGTATCCGGCCAGTGGATGTTGAGTATTTTGCGTAGACAATTGTTTATAAATACTTGTACCTTCCTGATGATGGCCGTAGTAGTTCTCCACGTTTCAGCTCCATACAGTAGGACTGTCTTGACGTTCGTATTAAAGATTCTGACCTTGAAATTGGTTGAGAGTTGTTTTGAGTTCCATATGTTCTTCAATTGTAGAAATGCTGCCCTTGCTTTGCCAATCCTCGCCTTTACATCTGCATCCGATCCTCCTTGTTTATCAACGATGCTCCCCAGATACTTGAATGTTTCCACCTCTTCCAGAGTTTCTCCATCAAGTGTGATTGGGTTGGTGTTCTCCGTGTTTTATATGAGAATCTTGCTTTTTCCTTTGTGAATGTGGAGGCCTATCGATGCGGAGGCTGCTGCTACATTTGCTGTCTTCATCTGCATTTGTTGGTGTGTATGAGAGAGGAGGGCTAGGTCATCTGCGAAGTCCAAATCATCTAATTGATTCTGAGAAGTCCATTGTATTCCGTATTTCCCTTCAGATGTCGAATTCTTCATAATCCAGTCAATCACTAGAAGGAAGAGGAATGGGGAGAGTAGACAGCCTTGTCTGACTACGGTCCTTACTGGAAATGCATCTGTCAGCTGTCCTCCATGCACCACTTTGCACTGTAATCCATCGTATGAGTTTTGGATAATGTTGACAATCTTTTCAGGAACTCCATAGTGTCGAAGAAGTTTCCATAATGTTCTCCTATCCACGCTGTCAAACGCCTTCTCATAGTCAATAAAGTTGACGTATAGTGATGAGTTCCACTCAACTGATTGTTCAACGATGATCCGTAGTGTCGCAATCTGGTCTGTGCACGACCGATCCTTACGGAATCCAGCCTGATGATCCCTAAGTTCGGCGTCTACTGCGTCTTTCATCCGATTCAGCAGCACTCTGTTGAAAACTTTTCCTGGTACTGATAACAAGCTGATACCTCTGTAATTCTCACATTTGCTCAGATCTCCTTTCTTTGGTATCTTGATGAGATATCCTTCTTTCCAGTCCGTTGGCACTTGTTCCTCTTCCCAAATCTTCTTGAATAGAAGGTGAAGCATATTTGCAGTTATTTCAATGTCTGACTTCAGTGCTTCTGCTGGTATATTGTCAGGTCCTGCCGCCTTCCCACTTTTGAATTGTCTGATGGCCATCTTGACTTCTTCGATCGTTGGTGGAGTGATATCTATTGGAAGGTCAGTGTGGGCTGCTTCGATGTTCGGTGGATTCAATGGGGCTGGTCTATTCAGCAGTTCCTCGAAGTATTCTGCCCATCTTTTCCTCTGTTCTTGAATCTCAGTGATTGTCTTTCCTTCTTTGTCTTTGACTGGTCTCTCTGGTTTGCTATATCTCCCTGCCAATTTCTTCGTTGTGTCATATAGTTGTTTCATATTTCCTTCTCTTGCAGCTTTTTCCGCCGCCGTTGCTAGTTCTCCCATATATTTCTGCTTGTCGGCTTTAATGCTTTTCTTCACTTCCCTGTTTGCTTCTGCATAGTCTGCTTGTGCTTTGACTTTCTCTGCTCGTGTTCGGCTGTTGTTAATTGCTAGTTTCTTGTTCTTCCTTTCTTGAATTTTGTCCAGGGTTCCCATAGAGATCCATTCCTTGTGATGATGCTTCTTAGGACCAAGAACCTGCTGACACGTTGAAGTTAGTGCTTCTTTGATCCCTTTCCAGTTGTCCTCCAAAGTAGTTTCTTGTTCTTTCAGTAGATCCTGTAGAGCTTGGAACCTGTTGTTGAGAGTTATCTTGAATTCATGGAGCTTGTCAGTATCTCGAAGGAAGGCTGTATTGAACCTTTGTAGTGCTGTTTGTCCAGTTGTCCAGTCTTTCTTTAGCTTCAGTCTCATCTTGGCCACAACCAGGTGGTGATCTGAAGCTATGTCAGCTCCTCTCCGGGTTCTCACATCTTCCATTGATCTTCGGAATTTTTTGTTGATACAGATGTGATCAATCTGGTTCTCTGTGGTGTGGTCCGGTGAGATCCATGTAGCTTTGTGTATACGTTTGTGTGGGAATATTGTGCCGCCTATAACCAATTTGTTGAATGCACATAAGTTTGCAAGTCTCTCCCCATTTTCATTTCGTCCAATTACATCTTCATATCCTGTGTTGTCCACCCCAACTTTAGCATTTAGATCTCCCATCAGGATTGTGAGGTCCTTTCGTGAGCACTTTGCTATAATTGATTGCAGCCTTTCATAGAACTGATCTTTATCATCGTCGTTGCTATCATTAGTGGGTGCATAACATTGGATAATGTTCATTTTGATCCCTTGCTTCTTTGTTCTGAATGATGCTTTGATTATCCTGGGTCCATGAGATTCCCATCCCACAAGTGCATTTCGTGCTTCTTTGGACAGTATTAGAGCAACTCCCTGAGTGTGTGGCGCATTTTCCCCTTCGTAACCGGAGTACAGCAGCATCTCTCCTGTACCTAGCCTTTGTTGTCCAGTTTGTGTCCAATGGGTTTCGCTGATTCCGAGTACTGCCAAGTTGTATCTTCTCATTTCCATTGCTATTTGGCTGGTTTTTCCTGTCTCCCACATCGTCCGGACGTTCCATGTACCTATAAAGAGTGTTGCTCTGGTTGTTAGAAGGTGCATCGGTCTCGTGACTTCCGAAGAATTTCGGCTTTCATCATGAGACGTCATAATTATTCCTTCAACTCCCAGGACAGAGTTTAAATGGTTTGAATAATTTTTTCTGGTTAGCGTTTTTTTAGCGAGTTAGCTTTTCTACGGGATGGGGTCGCTAACCCCATGCCCAACCCTCCTCCTTTACCCGGGCTTGGGACCGGCAGTAACTCTAGAAGAGCTACAGGTGGGGCAATACTCACAGTATGCACATATTTCAATTAGAGACTGACCATTTGAAGTCCTAAACATCAATGGGAAGATTCAAACAAACAATATTAAATGAATTTAAACTTCACCCAACTGCACAAGCAAGTGGTTATCAGGACTCAGTAGCTGAATGGACAACGCGATGGCGTTTGAAGTGAGGGTACTGGTTTCGAGTCCCAGAGTGGACATCAACTCTGAGATGCAGGTACATCCAGCTGACGAGTCCCAAATAGGACGGAACGCACGTCCTGGATTCCACTGCTAGCCACTATCCATCACTGCTTAAATCGTTTATCTTTTTCCCATTTATAAACAACATAATCTTTGTTCAACTGCATAAAGTATAAATTTCAATTCAATTATAATTAAAAGTGGAATAAGTTTAAGCGTTTATTATGATTGACCAATGAATATGTACCTATATCATATGACTGAATTTTTTTCACGTGATTTCCATCATTATCATGATTAATAAATCCTATTTATTATGTATCAATCGGGTAAACAAAATAAATAAAACACAACAAAGTAATAGATAAATAAACAACAGTTCAATGTTACATGTACAGTAGAAAAATTAAAAAAAAACAAAGAAATTAAGGGTTATCAGCTGATTGTTGATAACAATTAATTTACTCTTAATCATACAATAAAATTCAATGAATCTGAATGATAAACATCAAGTTAAAACATTTGTCTATGAATTAATAGGATTCCTCCATTATTTCTTAACCTTGAACGACCAATCAGAATATCTATTTACGCTTATTTAAAAAATAAATGAAATATTTCATTTTATACACAAGTTCGACGTAGTTTATCGACTTATGTAATTTGCGTACATACATATTTTTGTGGTGGGACTGTAATTTATGGACGACCTTTTAGCGACGCTAAAGTAACCTTGAGAGTGTCCACCTACTTACTAGTGCTAAATGAGTGTTATAAAGCAGTGTGAGGAATTAAAATTATGATTTACAGTTGATAGTTAGGGTTAGGAATTAGATTTAGAGTTTACATCACCAACTGACATCAGCTAAAATGCCAAAACATTATTTAGCCAAATGTATGAATGAATTTCGCTGCAAAATCCAAGACCTGTTATCTTAAATCCGGTTAGTTCTTCCATAAATCATAGTCTCGCTCAATTCCCTTTGTAATGGTTATTGAATTATGCTATTGTTGATATTTTCTCATCAGTTGACACATGTAAACCCATGAGGATTGCTTCAATAAAGTCATTATTTTACAAGCTTTCACAGAATAGATGGAATGTGATTAGCAGTTAAAATTAAGACACGCGCTTCGTTCTGTCCTGAACTTTTCAACTTAATCTACCTACATCTCAGAATTGATGTTCACTCTGGGGTTCAAACCCCCTACGTCCCTCTTAAGACCCCCTACAAGTTATCCAGTCAACAACCAGTCGATGCATCGACAACGTGATAAACGGCAAACCATTAAAAACTGAATTAACATTCATACACGTCGCATAAGTGAGTAGCCATCAGGACCTACAACGTGGATACCGCGTTTGAGGCAAAAAGTACTGGGTTTGAGTCCCGGATTGAACATCAACTCTGAGAGGCGAGCAAACCTAACTATCCCAAAATAGAGTGAAATGTGCATCCTGAATTACATTCCCAGTCATATTTCATTTATTCCACAAGAAATGTTTCACTTTGCTCCAAGTTCTAAAATGTGAGGTCGAAAAGTTTCCTAGGGTTGACAACTATCCCAAATTTATGAGCAGACTGATAATGCAGCTACCATTTTTACCGTTGTGTAAATCATCCAACACTAAAGTATTCACGCAAGTTATTTGTACCTCAGCTGGCCTCAGATAAAATGAGTGTTGTAAAGCAAAATAATATTACCTCTTACCTACCAGTAAAGATAATAGTCACAATTGTGACGTCACATTCATTGAAACATATTGTTTTGAAAAGTCCTTTATATCTTGGATACTCACATACGATATTAACAGTGGTAGAACCGTCGGGTTTAATATCCCCCGTGGATCATATCACATTCAGATCATTGGGTTGGTTTATACTGTGTATACACGAATAGGTAGTTCAATTCTATTGTAAAACAGTTGTCTATTGCCCACTTTCTTTCAGTGGTTTCCTGGCTAATGTCAATCTGTAATGAAAACCACCCTTAAATTTAATCAGTCTCCACAAATATTACAATCAAAAAATATTTGGTTAATGAAAAGTATATCCATTGGATTACACCTGCCATTAATTAATTAGGGTAAGAAAAGACATTTAATCTAACACTTCCATCTTAATGAATTCAGTTGCACAGCACACAATTTGTATATTTAATAAATTATTTATGTCCACATTATATTTATTACTTAGCATAAATTATGTTAATAATTAATACTGAGCTGATGATTTACTGTGAATATATGACTTGATTGCAAAACAAATCTCTACTTTTTAATATTTATATCAATAGTATGGGGATTTTCTGCTTTTTTTCCTTGATTCAAATATTCCTTATGTTGTTGTGTCTTTGGAAAAATGAGGGAACACAATGGGGTCATTCAACGAATAATGCTAGGTTGGGTGAATGGTAATATAACTAGGGACACCAAGGAGGCTAATCATCATTTAAACAGTCTAAGTTGTCATGATTTTTACTATTTATGAGTCTCTATGCCTGTTCTATTGTGCCATCGTAATTAGAAAAGTGATTCGTAGAATAGATGCAAAGGGGAGACTAAGGAAGTACTTAGTATTACTTCTTTAGGCGACTAACCGTTGGAATGAGCCTTATCGGAAGATATAGATTTTTTCGTGGAGTTTTGTTCGATAATTGTAAACCATACTTATCAGTGGTACAAATGTATTTATTCCCTATCATTCTCAATATCTTTAGTTTCATTATTGTTTGAACTATCTTAATTTCCATCTTATTAACTTCTTCTTGAAGTGTACGACAAACCAAACTAACCTGTTTGATGTACATGTCAGTTCCATTTAAAGCAATGATACATCGATATGTTTATTTAATTAATGTTAATCAAACTACTTAAGGAGTATTCTTTTTCTATCGAGTTGATGAGAGTATGAATATCTAGTTTTCAACTGTAATCTATCCAATGAATGTTAACAGCTTTTCATTTGACTCGAGTTGAGAATTTAGTCAGTTAATTAAGCTACTTTGACTATTAAATATTATAATTCATCAGAACAGTCCTTTTGACCTTCAGTATGAAAAGCTAAATTCACGTTTAAGAATATTTTAAACATGTGTAATCGTATAAGTTATTTATTTTCTTTGTCTAGTCCATATTATAAGATGAACTTTTATGCCGGTTAATACAAATAGCTGAAAGTTAAAATAAATTAATTATTGAGAAAAAAATGGTTTAACTCCATGATTACATATATGTGACTTATGTATCGTTAACTTTTATTATCGAGAGTAGTATATTGACATAATTCTTTAATAGTTTACTTTGTGTATTACCGTCTTTAAGTATATTTTAAACAACAATATCATGTGATTGAGACTTTGTAAATATGCAAACTGAAGTAAACAAATATATGTTCGATTTCTGTTGATTGATTTAGTTTCAAGATAAATTTCATTTGTCTATCTATTGAATATGTTCATTTACCGATTGATTTCATTTACTATGAGTTACACGCCCTAAGTGCAGGCTTGTTCATATTTCTCCCTTTATATATATATCCTAAGCTTTACAGATCGTGACAACCTTTTTGACTGGTTGTTCTAACATTTTGTGAATGACCTTGACGGTTACTTTTGGTCTGTTACAGTTTGAGTGAAGAGCTCTAGTTTCGACTTTATTATTTATTCGCTTTCAGTAGAATAGCTTACATCATTGTTGTGCATTCAACGAAATTCCATGAAGGAACCACTTTATATTGCGGTATTATGAATTCATATGTAGCTTCGAATTTTGAGGCTCTTATGAGCCATCTCTACTTGTTCTTCATATTCCATACATTTAATGGGGGGCATGGACAGATAAGTGGCAGTACTGCCCTTTACATCAGATATATAGTTCTTAAGATCAAGTACGAAATCTGAACTGAAGTTGCACTGTACAACTATTGGAAAACTTTAGTAATAGTCCAGTTAACTAAATAGTGTTATCTAGAATTCATCCACTTGGGTGAAACTTTTAGTCACAACGTCGATTCTTAATCCAGTTACAACAAATCTCTTTGTTGACTAAGTATTGTTTCAATCAGTCACTAATTCAGAAAATATAAATAGCTTACTGGACGAAACGGCCGTTCAGTGCTTCCAGGTTTTCCATGGTGGTCTAGCTTCAATTGACTGATGATCTCGAATATTAAAATTATTTTATAGTTGGATCACTTTGAAAAATCATATTTAGATATCAAACTAAGGTTATACATTTTGACAATTGTTAATATATTTTATCTGCAATCAGAACTAAATTCATATTCTTTTTAAATATGTAAATGAATTTTAATGTAACTTTACTAATGTATAGATTCATTGGGTTTAGGCTTACAAAGAGTAAATTATAATTTAGCATCTTTAACAAGTTAGTATATTACATAATCTGACAATTTGCAATTTTGATTACTAATCAGCGATATTGACAAAGGGAAGAAATCTTGGATCCCGTGATTTTTTGTTTATCTTATCAACATTCAACATATCATGTGTAATTGAATTAACAGATGGAATATTTGTCATATTGTCTTTCAACACGAAATTATAAACAGAAGATAGCTTTAAGTTACAACTTTTTAAATATATTTCATTGAAATGTTTACCGCCTCACTTTATGTCCCTCCATCTCTTTCTCCTCTATCACTCCCTCTCTCCCCTCTCTCTCTCTCTCTCTCTCTCTCTATATATATATATATATATATATATATATATATATATATATATGACTATCTATCAGTTTATACCTACTTCACATGTCTAGTTTTCTTTATTTCGCTAAATATTTAAAAAAAAGTCAAGAATCATAAACTTTACAGAAGGTGATGGATGGATTTCTAGTAATTGCTAAAGTGGTTTTCAACAATCCACAAACTAATACTAGGTAAATTATTTCAGATCAATCAATAAATCAACCAATAATGGTAGTGATGAGTTTATTAAGAAACGAATAGAAATGCAGTATAACTAATAATAACAACAAACATTTATGGGGAAAGTTTTTGTATTTCAGAATGGATAATTAAATATTTTTAAAGTAGCTAATAAGAACTGATCAAAACAACATTGAAATGAGCTATTACAAATTGTGAATTAAAACCACTTCTTTATAACCATTCATTGTGAACAAAGTAGAAAGGAATGGAAAAAGAGGAATTTTGAATTTCTATTTATCGGGTTTCGTAGAATTTGTTAAATTTAAACTTTTCACATCATGAATTAATTCTGTTTAAACAACTAATTGTAAACTGCAGTTAATGCACATTTGTTTCATCTTGGTATTGGGTTCTTTTAGCAGTGTCCATCCACAACCCCGTCCAGAATCCAACTTCAGATTGTCAAGCTCTCCAGGGAGCGCCTAACCTCCGAACCACTTTGTTAATATTTAATGATTTCCATTTCTAATTTCAATCGCTTTGTTATTTAACTTGTAAAAGATATTAAAAGAACTATTTATTTCATAATATCATTATTATTGATATTTCTCTAATTACTAATTCTTGGCAAAATTTGCGTCCCTATATCTGGCTTGTTTCCGGAGGATGGCTTACAACTAACACGCAGGCACTACTCAATTGCTCTAAGTAGCGAGCTTCTTAAAATTTGTTCAGTATGATGAGCAATAGCTGGTCCATATGCCTGATTAGTGTCGTTGATATTGAGTAATAGAAGGCAATCAGCAAGAAAACCTTGATGCAGATGTCTTGGTTCGTTGGCACTTATCACAAAGTTGTTTCATCATACAAAGATTGATATTAAATAGATGAATTCATTTCTTAACGTAAAGTTAGATGGATTTTATAATTATGCCATAGTTTGGTTTTATTTTGCAAAACTTAGTGTTTTTTGATCGAATATTGACCGAATGATATAGGAAAACAAAGCATGAAACAACCTATGTGTTTAATGTTATCATTCAATGGTTATTTAAAACTATAGGACCGAGAGTATTACAAATCCTAATTGAGAGGATTCTAAATACAATTTAAACAATAACATATATCACAGATGGGAAGATTTAAACAAACAATACTAAATGAATTTAAACTTCACCCCATCGCAAAAGCAAGGGGCTATCAGGACTCAGTGGCCGAAGGGATAACGCGATGGCGTTTGAAGCGAAAGGTACTGGGTTCGAGTCCCAGAGTGGACATCAACTCTGAGATGCAGGTACATCCAGCTGGAGAGTCCCAAATAGGACGGAACGCGCGTCTTGGATTCCACTGCTAGCCTCTATCCATCACTGCTTACCATATATTACAGATTGTTGTGAATTTTTCATCTTGTCATATTTATTTATTTTATCAGAAAAGAGTAAGAAAATTATTCTTCAAAGAATTATTATTCTAATAGAATACATTACTTTATTAGTATAAGGCGATTGTGAAGATCGTTGAGTTATAGATCACTTTTTCATAATTTATTTATAAATAGAAATTTTTCTTATTTATTTCGAGATTAGTTAGTTAAGGAACTGAAAGTGGTCAATCCAAAACCTGTCAAGTAGATGTACATATATATTTTAATGGTGATATACACACTTTAATTCTAAATAAATTACTTATCAACTGAAATATCAAAGTATTATAATTAATAATTACCATCCCTTGTACAATGAATATGTTATATATGAATCCTACCATCGTTTGATGATATCTAGCCATAAAGGCATCCTGATCTTTTTGTGAAATAACTGATAGATGATTACAATAAATATCAATTCATTTTTTATGGATATCCATAGAACAACAGAGAGTTACTTAACTTCTACAACTAATATATTATATTCTCATATCAATGGAATAAATGTGTTATATCCTAGCGAAGACATAAGTACGGGTAATTTCCGGAACCTATTAATGGACGATTATTCTATGTATATTCTTATTGTTTAACTCCGCCTGTAGCTCCTCTGGGGTTACTGCCGGTCCCAAGCCCGGGTAAAGGAGGAGGGTTAGGCATGGGGTTAGCGACCCCATCCGGTAGAAAATCAACTCGCTAAAAAAACGCTAACCAGAAAAAATCATTCAAACCTTTCAAACTCTGCCCTGGGAGTAGAAGGAATAATTATGACGTCTCTTGATGAAAGCCGAGTTCCTTCGGAAGTCATGAGGCCGATGCACCTTCTTACAACCAGAGCGACAATTTTTATAGGTACATGGAATGTCCGAACTATGTGGGAAACCGGAAGAGTCTTCCAAATTGCTGCAGAAATGAGAAAATACAACCTGGAGGTTCTTGGAATCAGCGAAACACATTGGACGCAGGTTGGACAACAACGACTGTCTTCAGGGGAACTTCTGTTATACTCCGGTCATGAAGAAGAAAATGCCCCACATACACAAGGAGTTGCATTGATGCTGTCCAGAAAAGCACAAAATGCACTTATAGGATGGGAATCTCATGGACCAAGGATCATCAAAGCTTCCTTCAGAACAAGGAGAGAGGGCATTACAATGAACGTCATCCAATGCTATGCGCCTACCAATGACTACGATGAAGACACTAAAGACCAATTCTACGATAGGCTGCAGTCGATCTTCGAGAAGTGCCCAACCAAGGACCTGATAATTCTGATGGGAGATCTCAATGCTAAGGTTGGAATGGACAACACTGGATACGAAGACGTCATGGGACAACATGGACTGGGAGAAAGGAACGAAAATGGTGAGAGATTTGCAAACCGATGTGCCTTCAATAAACTGGTCATAGGTGGCACCATATTTCCACACAAAAACATACACAAAGCCACTTGGATTTCACCGGATCACACTACACAGAATCAAATCGACCATATCTGCATCAACAAAAAGTTCAGGAGGACGATGGAGGATGTGAGAACCAGAAGAGGAGCTGATATAGCATCCGATCATCATTTGCTGGTCGCCAAGATGGAACTAAAACTCAAGAAGCAGTGGACAACGGCGCGGACAACATCACAAAAGTTTAATACGGCGTTTCTTCGAGATGCTGACAAACTCAACAAATTCAACATAGCCCTCAGCAACAGGTTCGAGGCTTTTCATGACCTACTCAATGGAGAGGGGACTACCATGGAGAGCAACTGGAAAGGTATCAAGGAGGCAATCGTTTCAACGTGTCAAGAGGTTCTGGGCCAAAAGATGCACCATCACAAGGAATGGATCACTGTTGGTACACTGGATAAGATTGAAGCAAGGAGGAACAAGAAGGCAGCAATCAATATCAGCCGAACCAGAGCGGAAAAAGCCAAGGCACAAGCCGAATACACAGAGGCAAACAAGCAAGTGAAGAGGAGCATCAGAACCGACAAACGTAAATATGTTGAAGATTTAGCGATGACAGCTGAAAAGGCTGCAAGAGAGGGAAAGATGAGACAACTGTATGATACAACAAAGAAACTTGCTGGAAAAGACGATAATTCAATTGGTGTCACCATCTTGAAACACCGACTTCGGTGGCTTGGACATGTTTTACGAATGTCGTCCAGGAGACTTCCACGTCGTGCATTATTTGCCGACTCTGGGACTGGTTGGAAAAAGCAGAGAGGAGGTCAGTGTATGACATGGTGTCGTGGCATGAAAGAAAGCTGCAAAGGGCTAGCTTCTGTTGGTCCTTCACGACTCCTTGGTTGGGGTCCGAGAGATGGTGCAACACAGTGGCTAGAGACGTTATCAGATATGGCTCAGAATCGAAGCCAGTGGCGATCCTGCTGCAACCTTCTTTTACTTTCTACATAAAGTATGGTTCTTACTTTCCTATTTGAAAGAGTCTTCTGGTTGTACATTTTAGTCCGCCTTATCTTTTCATCCCTTCTCTTCCTACTTTCATTATTTTGTGTGGCGCAGATTCATGAGTGCCCTCTCCTCGTAACTGATCGGATTCTACTGATCCTTTGTCACCGGTACTAACTACCTTACTCCTTACTTGATTGACTTCATAGATCACAGCTCCCATATGTGGCTTGGAAAAAGTTAATCGTAAAATAGTCATTACCGAACAAAAGGTTATTGTTAAACTAACTGTGTATAGATTTTGAGGGTATTTTTCATCATAAAATGGCATTGGCAATCTGGTCCAAGCTTTTTCAAGGAATTATAATCAAACATCAAAATTATCGAAACGTTGGATTTAATTTAAAATAAAATGGCATTGTTTAAGTAATCACAAAAAATCTGGTAATACTCAACAACTTTTTTTTACAATAAGCGCGTGATTCATGGTCGGAGGGAGGCGAAATCCCTTAATGCTTATGTAATATAGCAATATCTGAATGTCGGAAACCAATTATTACTGTGTTACTTTTGGCTTACTACTGTTGAAAGTTATTCGACAAAAAAGCGTACGTTTCTTGGATGTATGAGAACTTGAAATCATGTAATGGATGTAAATTATTTTAAAAAAGAACAGTAATTAATTCATACTCCGTAAAGCAAACAAAAAATATGACAAATTTGGTTTACTTAGATTTCTGATTTAAATTATCGATTTATTATTCTGTCAAAATTAACATTTTTATTGAATGACTAATTGCATAATAAATAAATGGGTCCAATCCCTGGTAGCGTCAAGTATAAACACTATTTAAAAAGTTACACACTAGGACAAATCAGCTATTCAATGCTTCTTAGCTTTCAGTGGTACTCCATATGATCTCAGACTGTGAGGAATAGCACGTTGAACTAATAACAATTCATTTAGAACCCTATAATGAAGAAAAACAGAACAAAATGTTTGTGCTTTAATGAAACTGAAGCAAAAAATATTACCTACACTAGTAGCTTCTCTTTTAGTTTTTATAATTTCAACTATTTCTATAGCAAAGTTTATAATGATCTATTTTCCGGGAATTAGCTTTATCGTGTTACTGAATACCTTTCTTTGTGGTTAATCAAAGTAAACGAAAAACATAAATTACTCATTTTTAATCATCTGAAGTTCTAAAAACTAAAATTGTCACGTTCTGAATCCTTCAAATGGTGAAAACTGTAGATATTTGAAATAGAAAGAATGAAACTTTAAATCCAGGAAGTAAACCCAATGGTTTTATCATTTCGAGTGATTTAAAATTCAAGGATGTATTCACACAACAGTACCAGGCAATAATGAAATCAAGTTCCTAAAACGTTCTCGGAAGATTTGTACAAATAATAACAATCTAAAAGATGATAATGATTAAAGGAATGACATTTGATCGTACTATGTAACCAAACGTGAAACTAATAGTCCGACTAACCTGTGAATAGGAAACGCATTTGACTGGTAGGGTGCTCGAAAACTCAAAATAATGTTTGACTGTTGAAATTATCAACAGCAGGATCAATTTTAAACAATTGCCACGTCACTTATCTCGGGAAAATATTTACCATTGCATATTCACTAAAAAAACAATCAACTCTATTATATGTTGGCTCAGGAAGTCTAATATACGTATTTCAATTCTCTATCTATTTTATTGAACTAAATCTACTCAATATAATTATATCGTATACATATTACTTACTTACTTTAATTACTTACGCCTGTTACCCCTCGTGAAGGAGCATAGGCCACACACTAGCACTCTCCATCTAATCCTATCCTGGACAATCCCTTCCAGTTATTTCCAGTTAACATTCATCCTTTTCATATCTGCTTCTATTTATCGGCGTAATGTGTTCTTTGGTCCTCCTCTTTTCTGCTTCCCTTCAGGATTCCAAGTTTGGGCTTGCCTCGTGATGCAGTGTGGTGATTTCCTCAATGCATGTCCTATCCACTTCCAACGTCCTCTCCTAATTTCCTCTTCAGATGGAAGTTGGTTTGTTCTCTCCCACAGTAGGCTATTGCTGATGGTATCCGGTAAACTGACATTGATTATCTTTCGTAGACAATTGTTTATAAGTACATGCACCTTTTTGATAATGGTTGTAGTCGTCCTCCACGTTTCAGCTCCGTACAGTAGGACTGTCTTGACGTTCGTATTGAAGATTATCACTTTGATAATGGTTGAGAGTTGTTTTGAGTTCCATATGTTCTTCAATTGTAGGAATGTGGTCCTTGCTTTGCCAATCCTCGCCTTTACATCTGCATCAGATTCTGCTTGTTCATCAATGATGCTTCCCAGATACGTGAATATTCCTACACCTTTGAGAGTTTCTCCATCAATTGTGATTGAGTTGGTGTTCTCTGTGTTTTATATGAGAATCTTGCTTTCTCCTTTGTGTATGCTGAGGCCTATTGATGCAGAGGTCGCTGCTACATTTGCTGTCTCCGTCTGTATTTGTTCGTGTGTATTGGATAGGAAGGCTAGTTCGTCTGTGGAGTCCAAATCGTCTAATTGATTCTGAGATGCCCATTGTATTCCGTGGTTGTTGAGATCATGCCCAACCCTTCTCCTTTACACGGGTTTGGGACCGGCAGTAACTATAGAAGAGCCACAGGCGGAGTTAGCTGAAATAAGTTGGTGATAAAAATATTTAATGTTCAGCAGTCTTCACAAAGTCCCTATATATGTTTATTAATAATGTTAAAGCTACTGATCAACTTCAAGATGAATTTATAACAGTACTCAAAAGAAATGGTGACTTGTGTAGCTATCCACCTCCGGCAATTTAACATGGTCACACAATATTGTGAATGGATTGAAGATAGAAATGCAAACCATTAAGTGCCCGTTAAGTGTTGGCCTCCAGACCTAGAGGTCCTGGATTCTGTTGACAATAGGGTGACGAGTTGGTGCTACTGAGAAGTCTTGTACAAAGAAGAGATAACACTTCGCCGCCACTTGGTTTCACCGATTGTCTAACTTTGATCGGTCCATGATTCAAACTATGAATATTCAACCATCTCTGTAAACTTCTTTTGGTAACTATTTATGAGTTAACTAAGAAATCTCTGAATATTTATATCATATTTGCTACTTTCACATATCAATCAACGAACTTAAAGACTAAATTTTTATAAGTTAGTCAAAAGTGTTTTGAATATTGAATCCATTGTTATATGTTACAAGGTTGATGTTTTCACTACAATAGTTTCTGCTTTCTCATTTGATACTATGGTGAATATATTCCGTTGATGAGTCATAACATTGACCAAAATAAGTGTTTAGAGCATTATAGTTTTCAGTGTTGATTCAACCTGCTTTCAGTTTAAGCCAAATATATTTTTAAGGTAACTGAAAATTTCTATTTCGTGAGTCCTTAACTTCCACATCACATTACTTTCGCTGCAAAATGAAATGTTTAGACGAATACCAAAACTAAGCTACAAACGTTTTTGGAAAAACTTGATAAAAGTTATTAAGGAAAACAGTCTTTTCATGCAGACCAGGCTTTTCAGCGGCAACCCTGAATGAAGAGAAAAAATATCAGAAATCAAGATAGTCGTGGGTATCCTATGTTGATAAAAGTGTCTAATATATTCAGGTTCTTTAAGTTTTACAAATGAATCTGAACAAGTCGTCTGCAAACATGATGTTAACTGAACGTAGAGTAGTGTTACAGCAATTAAGTAACCTGACTTCTAATAACCTCCACGGTCATTTGATATAGTAAAAGCATGAATGAAATATGTGTGTTGCCGTAAACGGAAAATACTATAAAACATCAGAATTGATGTATTCCACACTTCGCAAAATAATGCGTTTTTATAACTTCGATTCGTACAGTCTTTGGACAGACCACGTACAAAAAATGCTGACTATAAATTTACACATAAAATTAAACAAACACGTATTCATTCATTCCTTAAATGCTTGATTTAGGAATAAATTTTTGATTCTTGTTTATACAATTTTGTGTTTAAAATTCTGTTATGTTCTTATAGCCTGTCAGTATATCACGTGACTAAACCGTCAGTCAGAACACCGACTTATACGACCTTGGCCCTGTGCCAAACCAATGACGCGTTAACCAACACGACCAGCCTATTGTCCACCGTGATCCTTATTGGTTCCTCTTGCCTTTCCCTGTCCGTTGAGTTCAAAACACAATCTCAGCTTGGATCATGAATCATGTATTTCAGACATATACAGTTTATATGCAAACAAACCAGACCTCATCACACCATAAAATAGAAAATAACAATTATACCAGATTAAACCAAAAGTGGTTATGAATGGGAGAGATCGTAACTAATAGATTTGGAATAACTTAGAAATCCATTGTCTTGTGGATTATACCTTTAGGTCGAAGGCTCGGGGCGTCACCCCCTAAGAAAACCACCTGTTCCAATCTGGGCGCCTGGACAGTATCCCATCCCTCACACAAATTAAATGATTTATGTGGCGCATATCTATTTGGTGCCCTCTTATACCAATGTTTAATTGTTTAAATAAATAAACAATAACAAGGCTAACCCCATTTGTGCGTAATCGGAAGGCAAATGCGGATTCAATTGGATAAGTTTATGTCATGCACACGTTCAGTCAGACAGACATTAAGAATGAAGAGTAGAAATGGAAGAGAAGACAAGTGTGTCAGCTCCATTTGCTAGAATGTGATTCACTATTTATAGCCAGACAAAAATAAGCTAAAAATATCTGATGAATGGAGTAAGAGATACATATATACACTCGTTTATAAGTAGTCAAGGTTAGAATAGAATAGAATACTTGACATGGTCAAAATGTGACTCAACAAGAATAAATTAATTGATCTGTCTGAAGCTATCATACCCAATGTTGGTATAACTTAGTACTATACACTACAGTACGGTCGAAATTTAAACTGATCAATCATTTTAAGATAAACATAGTAAATACAAAAAGGTTTTAATTTTAATGAATATAACAAAGAATCTATTTAGGAAGTTCAAAAATAGTGTTTGAACTTTTCAAAGAGCTAATCATGCTGTTTTTTTATTGTCTCTTTCTAGTCAACTAATTTGTGGCTCATTATTAAATTTGATAATGATTCCGAAAAGACTGAAAATAAACTCACCTCCGGTTCACAATTTCACCAGTCTGCCTACCGCCCTATCAGAACAAAACGGGACTTATCATTTCCACCACCTTTGTAAGCAGTGATGGTCAGCATGGCTCTTTCTGTGTTTTTCCTCTGGCTCTTTGATGTCACTGAAAAATTTAACTCTTTAGTGTTCTGAAACTCCTCAATTTATGTGATACTCTAAGTGTTGGTGCTAATTTTTATGAATCAAGTTTATTTTCTAAGTTTTTAGCGTCAAACACTTCTCCAGTAATATTATTCACTGACGGTCTACTTCAAAACAACCGCGACCACTATTAGGCTTTCTATGACCTGGGATATCATTCCAGCATGTAATGCACGTACCCGGTGTAAATCAGTCTGAAATCGTGAATAAAAATTACAGCTATAGCGAGATTCACAGTATAATCTAGATTTTTAATGAAATTTCTATCATAATTTGACAAGTCGATTGACTACATGAACGTAAAAATGACTGTTATTCCGGTCTACGATACACTTAGTTGACGTGGCAACGTTGATTATATTTCCACTCTTTTAATCCACAAAGTATAAGAAAAACATGGTCTTAGATTATAACTGCAGAGGGGTCCAGTACAATTGTGTTTTTAATACTTGGCTACTTTACAACAGTTCCTCATTATGAAGAAATCCTTGTACTTTCATTTGTGATTTAAATGATAATATTTTGAATTTCCTTATGCTCAGTTAAAAAATGATTCTGTCAACTCAGATAATGTATACAGGAACGATTAACAGTCTCAAATGCATTTAATCTATTTCTAATCTACAAATCAGAACACCAAGGAGATGAACCAACAAGATTGTATTTCTTTACTTTTCAAATTTGAAAATTCACGTAATTGCGTGACGTGAAATGCAGGAACATGGTGCACATGAATAATAATGAAGTAACAAATAAATTTAAGTCATAAGACTGAAATAATAGGTTATAGTTAACTAAGTTTATGAACGATATATATTGTATCAGTTAACGAAATTTCACAATAAGGATGATCTAAAAATGTTGTGACCCATTTGGTTGATATATATTAGAAAATATTCAGATTTATTCTCCACTAAATAGATTCTTGAGTTTTATAGTTTGTTTTTTCTGTCATACCTAACAAATGATAAGTACTAGCATAGTTGAAGATGGCTAGAAGTGGAATCCAGACGTACGTTTCTTCCCATTTTGAACCCGTCAGGTGGATTTCAGAGTTGGTTTTCACTTTGGGACTGCAACCTACTAACGTTCACTTCAAACGCCATTGCATTATCCACTTATCTACTGAGTCCTGATAGCCACTTGCTTGTCCAATGTGAATAGTCAAGCAAACAGTATCACGTCTCTTTTAATGTTATTCTTTAGAATGATTCTCGTTGTAGTATCGTACACTAAAATTTCCGAGTAGTATTCCATGAACGTTGAACTATAATCGCCAACAATTCTTTATGGATTATTTTATACATTCTATAGGACATATAAATTGTATTTTCTCGGGTATTGATGCTTACGACAGATTCAATAGAAGATTATAACCAAACAATGACCCAATTATAAATATAGACAATACATCCAACAAAGTTTTATCAAAACAAAGTATCAACAACGCCAGCTCTGAATAGAAAAAGCGGCAAAATACAAACGTTAAAAATTAATAAATATCACACCCTCTTTAAATTGTTGTTAACTAACAGACTCAGAAGCTGACTGAATATTGCTACAATGCTCGAAGTGTTCTTTTATTAGTTATTAATTCACATAAAATTTGATACGACTGAGCAACATAATTGGAATGCTTCAACTAAAATCAAGAGATGACATTGTGAAAAACGGTGAAATAATGGGAATGAAGACAAAAAAGAATAAGTGGACGAGAATAGCTCATAAAAATGTATACAGTTTTTATTTAAAAAAACTAAAAGAAACTTTCAGTTAAGGCAGATTATCTCACTTCAGTAAAGAACGTAAGAGAATACTATATTAGGATAGTTATTGGCTTCTGCTCTAAGATCTATCAGATAATGCCTCAAGCTGCTGAGTTACACCATCTTTAAAACACTAAAATTGGAATTGTGATGTACCAACGAATGGCAAATTTATACAGATTTCTATAATGCACCAACAATAAGCTATAAATTGAAAACATCTCATTTTCCACTCGACCTCAAATTCATCAGTAAATGACCAATACGGAAAATACTGCGATGACAATCATAATATATATCAAAGGTACTTAAGCAGTTGCTTCAAAATGTGGATACCACCAGAATTATTGACATCATGTTTGAGCATATTTTACCATACCTCAGTATTAATAACATTACCACTATATGTAACTAAAATCGGACAAAACGATGATCAAGCGCAGAATTGTCAAATTTAGCAGTTTCATTGCGAAAGAATCTACGTAATTTATTAAAAATCTGAGTAATCTACATTTGTTATCAGACGACGTGAAAATCGTATGACGAAACAGTCTTTATACATTAAGACACCAGTATGGACCGATGAGTCATTTAACTTTTACAATGGAAATACAGAAATATCGTTTACAACACAACACCTGTTCAACATCATTCACATACTTCGATCATATTCACTGGCATGAATCACAACTACTAATAAATATCATTCAGCATTTGCAACATGGCGTCCCAAATACATACACTTTTCAACCTCCACCCTCTCTCCCACACACACACACACACACAAAATACACCTAGTAGAGCTGCATGTGGGTCTGTATGTTCATATTAAATGTACAACGGATCCGTGCAACTGAAAGAATCAACACGATTACTTAACTAGTGCTAACGTGATATGGTTCGTGACTTTGGTTGATGCAAACCATTTGGGTCAACGTAACACACCCTCTCAATTATAGTTCAACATGAAACACAATAAACCCACATAAACACAGTCAAACTCATTCATTGAGACATCGTATGAATATTATGTACAATCACATGTCGCCAGTTATTCAACTAGACTACAATTTAAGTAGATTCAAGTTGCATTTCAATAACTCAACAACAACAACAACAACAACAACAACTGAAATATACAAATATACCTCACAATACTACTGGTTCGGAGTGGTATGTGACGGGTATTCACAGAACATTTCCCACTATCCTGACTGTCTGTTGTCTGTCTATCTGACGCCTCCCATGAAACACTCATTGCACATCAAAGAGTGGGTAGAAAGCATTGTTCGATTCCTGTGTGAGTGGGTGAGTGAGTGAGCAAGTGCTCACATACAGTCAACAAACTGGTCAACACTTCCATATCAACCAGACAGAGAGAGAGGGAGTGAGAAAGAGATGATTACCGTCGCAGTTTATCTGCTCACTTCTCTCTGTCAATACTCTATCACGTGGACACAACACTCAATTCCATCCGACCAATAGATCAATCAACCGAAAACAATGCCTTCGAATTGCATATTCATCAGTTTATTCATTTAGTATTATCAATCCAAATTGATTATTTATTGTAAACAACTTGTAAACAGCGTGTACAAACACGTGCGTACGATACAAAATCGGATTGATTTTATTGTTTATTGATATATGTAAATCATGAATTATCATTTAATTTATTGATGTGAATTTTTTGTCATTGACATCTAACATATTGACAGATCCGATTCAGTCACATTTGTGTTCTTTGTTGTTTATGGAGGAGGAATGAAGTGGTCGTCTATTAACAGGTCAATGTTATATACTTCGACCATGATTAAGTTACTTATTAATATTCATGGTGATTTCTCAACTGAATAGTCAGTGAGATGTATAAAGAACTAGACAGACACAATGAAGTTGAATCTGACAGAAACAGTTCCACTGAATGTTTTCAATAGAAATCGCTGTTTCTGTTAGTAAATAGTCGAAGTGAAACCACTAAATATTCAGGATTATATGAGAAAATAATTGAATAGTTTTTAAATATTGTTTTTCTATCAACGGAATGTCGATCTTTGCAAACAAACAAATTAGGCATTTTCACATAGTATTTTAAGAATACTGTAGGAGATTTACGAATATTGGTGGGTTCTATAATTAACATCTCGAAATAACCATCGTTAGATAACTCCTGAAATCAAGAATGTATTAGGAAGCTGTTTTATCCTAGTAAAGGGACACTTTCTTAGTACAAATCCAAGTCTCAACATGGAATCAGGCCTAGGAACTTCTGTAGTTGCTTAACCAATCCAAGTCACTCATAAAAGTCGTTCGAAAATAGTTGGAAATATATTCTTAAAAATTCCTACTAATTTTACATTTTCGTTTATTTGTTAGCTTGCAAAACAACGTTAACTTATTGATTAGGAGTTACATAAACTTGACCTGTTTACAAAGTATATCTAGCATATACTCAGACTTTCTATCTGTGCATACTTATTTGATATACAAAGCTAATGTTTTTCAAGGTTGATAGATTGATTAAAATATATATGTCAGACAGATCATGCTAGCCCACAAATCAAATTAAATAGATTCAGGTTCAGAATACTTGCTATCAGTCTAACAATTCAAATCCGTTGAGACCGAAGATCTCAAATCGACCAGAGATTAATTGTTCACCATTTTTAATTTGAATTGCAATCGTTGCTGAGACCATTACGTGATAACTGGTTGAGCAGCTTTCACCATTAAACAGTCGTATAAGATCTCCAAATAAAATTAACCATGTATATTATATTAACAGAAGACACTGTGTAATTAACATTATAAATAATGTAAAAAGCGTACTCAATGAATTAGCCATAATTATAAGAATATAATAACTCCGCCTGTTGCACTTCTATAGTTACTGCCGGTCCCAAACCTGTGTAAAGGAGAAGGGTTGGGCATGATCTCAACAATCACATCCCGTAGAAAACAACCTTGCTAAAATATGCCAACCATATTAAACAAGATTGAAGAGAGGAAGAACAATAAGACAGCAGTTAATAACAGTCGAAAAAGGACAGAGAAGGTCAAGGCACAAGCTGAATACACAGAAGCAAACAAGCGAGTAAAGAAAAGCATTAAAGCCGACAAGCAGAAGTACATGGGAGAACTAGCAACGACGAAGGAAAAAGCTGAAAGAGAAGGGAATATGAAACAAATATATGATACAACGAAGAAACTGGCAGGGAGATATAGTAAATCGGAGTGACCAGTCAAAGGCAAAGAAGGAAAGACAATCATGGAGATTGAAGAAGAGAGGACAAGATGGGTAGAATACTTTGGGGAACTGCTGAATAGACCAACCCCGTTGAATCCACCGAACATCGAAGCAGCACACACTAACATTCTTATAGATGTCACTCCATAAACGATCGAAGAAATCAAGATGACCATCTGACAAATCGAGAATGTGAAAGCAGCAGGACCTGGCAATATACCAGCTGAAGCTCTAAAGTCAAAAACTAAAGTAACTGCAAACATGTTTTACTTTCTATTCAAGAAGATTTGGAAGGAAGAACAAGTGCCGACTGACTGGAAAGAAGGATATCTCATCAAGATACCAAAGAAAGGAGATCTGAGCAAATGTGAGAACTACAGAGGCATCAGTTTGTTATCAGTACCAGGAAAAGTTTTCAACAGAGTGTTGCTGAACAGGATGAAAGATGAAATAGACGGCCAATTTCGAGATCAACAGGCTGGATTCCGTGAGGATCGGTCGTCCACAGACCGAATTGCCACACTACTGGTCATCGTTGAACAATCAGTTGAGTGGAACTCGTCACTATACATCAACTTCATTGACTATGAGTAAGCGTTTGATAGTGTGGACAGGAGAACATTACGGCAACGTCCTCGACACTGTAGATTTCCTGAGAAGATTGTCAACATTATCCAGAAGTCATACGACAGACTACAGTGCAAATTGTTGAATGAAGGACAGCTGACAGATGCATTTCCAATTGAGGACCGGAGTCAGACAAGGCTGCCTACTCCCCCTATTTCCCTTTCTTCTGGTGATTGACTGGATTGTGAAGACTAGGACATTTGAGGGGAAGCACGGAATACAATGGGCATCTCAGAATCAATTAGACGATTTGGACTCCACAGACGACCTAGCCTTCCTATCCAATACACACGAACAAATACAGACGGAGACAGCAAATGTAGCAGCGACCTCTGCATCAATAGGCCTCAGCATACACAAAGGAGAAAGCAAGATTCTCATATAAAACACAGAGAACACCAACTCAATCACAATTGATGGAGAAACTCTCAAAGGTGTAGGAATATTCACGTATCTGGGAAGCATCATTGATGAACAAGCAGAATCTGATGCAGATGTAAAGGCGAGGATTGGCAAAGCAAGGACCACATTCCTACAATTGAAGAACATATGGAACTCAAAACAACTCTCAACCATTATCAAAGTGATAATCTTCAATACGAACGTCAAGACAGTCCTACTGTACGGAGCTGAAACGTGGAGGACGACTACAACCATTATCAAAAAGGTG
The DNA here is from genome assembly GCA_944470415.2 of Schistosoma rodhaini. NCBI lineage: Eukaryota > Metazoa > Platyhelminthes > Trematoda > Strigeidida > Schistosomatidae > Schistosoma > Schistosoma rodhaini. The sequence goes on from OX104037.1 coordinate 15,827,241, forward strand.
CATGTACTTATAAACAATTGTCTACGAAAGATAATCAATGTCAGTTTACCGGATACCATCAGCAATAGCCTACTGTGGGAGAGAACAAACCAACTTCCATCTGAAGAGGAAATTAGGAGAGGACGTTGGAAGTGGATAGGACATGCATTGAGGAAATCACCACACTGCATCACGAGGCAAGCCCAAACTTGGAATCCTGAAGGGAAGCAGAAAAGAGGAGGACCAAAGAACACATTACGCCGATAAATAGAAGCAGATATGAAAAGGATGAATGTTAACTGGAAATAACTGGAAGGGATTGTCCAGGATAGGATTAGATGGAGAGTGCTAGTGTGTGGCCTATGCTCCTTCACGAGGGGTAACAGGCGTAAGTAATTAAAGTAAGTAAGTAATATGTATACGATATAATTATATTGAGTAGATTTAGTTCAATAAAATAGATAGAGAATTGAAATACGTATATTAGACTTCCTGAGCCAACATATAATAGAGTTGATTGTTTTTTTAGTGAATATGCAATGGTAAATATTTTCCCGAGATAAGTGACGTGGCAATTGTTTAAAATTGATCCTGCTGTTGATAATTTCAACAGTCAAACATTATTTTGAGTTTTCGAGCACCCTACCAGTCAAATGCGTTTCCTATTCACAGGTTAGTCGGACTATTAGTTTCACGTTTGGTTACATAGTACGATCAAATGTCATTCCTTTAATCATTATCATCTTTTAGATTGTTATTATTTGTACAAATCTTCCGAGAACGTTTTAGGAACTTGATTTCATTATTGCCTGGTACTGTTGTGTGAATACATCCTTGAATTTTAAATCACTCGAAATGATAAAACCATTGGGTTTACTTCCTGGATTTAAAGTTTCATTCTTTCTATTTCAAATATCTACAGTTTTCACCATTTGAAGGATTCAGAACGTGACAATTTTAGTTTTTAGAACTTCAGATGATTAAAAATGAGTAATTTATGTTTTTCGTTTACTTTGATTAACCACAAAGAAAGGTATTCAGTAACACGATAAAGCTAATTCCCGGAAAATAGATCATTATAAACTTTGCTATAGAAATAGTTGAAATTATAAAAACTAAAAGAGAAGCTACTAGTGTAGGTAATATTTTTTGCTTCAGTTTCATTAAAGCACAAACATTTTGTTCTGTTTTTCTTCATTATAGGGTTCTAAATGAATTGTTATTAGTTCAACGTGCTATTCCTCACAGTCTGAGATCATATGGAGTACCACTGAAAGCTAAGAAGCATTGAATAGCTGATTTGTCCTAGTGTGTAACTTTTTAAATAGTGTTTATACTTGACGCTACCAGGGATTGGACCCATTTATTTATTATGCAATTAGTCATTCAATAAAAATGTTAATTTTGACAGAATAATAAATCGATAATTTAAATCAGAAATCTAAGTAAACCAAATTTGTCATATTTTTTGTTTGCTTTACGGAGTATGAATTAATTACTGTTCTTTTTTAAAATAATTTACATCCATTACATGATTTCAAGTTCTCATACATCCAAGAAACGTACGCTTTTTTGTCGAATAACTTTCAACAGTAGTAAGCCAAAAGTAACACAGTAATAATTGGTTTCCGACATTCAGATATTGCTATATTACATAAGCATTAAGGGATTTCGCCTCCCTCCGACCATGAATCACGCGCTTATTGTAAAAAAAAGTTGTTGAGTATTACCAGATTTTTTGTGATTACTTAAACAATGCCATTTTATTTTAAATTAAATCCAACGTTTCGATAATTTTGATGTTTGATTATAATTCCTTGAAAAAGCTTGGACCAGATTGCCAATGCCATTTTATGATGAAAAATACCCTAAAAATCTATACACAGTTAGTTTAACAATAACCTTTTGTTCGGTAATGACTATTTTACGATTAACTTTTTCCAAGCCACATATTGGAGCTGTGATCTATGAAGTCAATCAAGTAAGGAGTGAGGTAGTTAGTACCGGTGACAAAGGATCAGTAGAATCCGATCAGTTACGAGGAGAGGGCACTCATGAATCTGCGCCACACAAAATAATGAAAGTAGGAAGAGAAGGGATGAAAAGATAAGGCGGACTAAAATGTACAACCAGAAGACTCTTTCAAATAGGAAAGTAAGAACCACTTTATGTAGAAAGTAAAAGAAGGTTGCAGCAGGATCGCCACTGGCTTCTATTCTGAGCCATATCTGATAACGTCTCTAGCCACTGTGTTGCACCATCTCTCGGACCCCAACCAGGAGTCGTGAAGGACCAACAGAAGCTAGCCCTTTGCAGCTCTCTTTCATGCCACGACACCATGTCATACACTGACCTCCTCTCCGCTTTTCCAACCAGTCCCAGGGTCGGCAAATAATGCACGACGTGGAAGTCTCTGGGACGACATTCGTAAAACATGTCCAAGCCACCGAAGTCGGTGTTTCAAGATGGTGACACCAATTGAATTATCGTCTCTGCGCCCGAACACACGATGCCGAACCTCTGCATTACTAACATGGTGTTGCCACTGGATGTCAGCAATCCTTCGGAGACAACGATGATCGAACACAGAGAGACGTCTAACATCCTCAACTCGGAGAGGCCAGGTTTCACAAGCATAGAGCAAAACTGCTCTCACCGACGCGTTGTAGATCCGACCTTTTACAGCCAGACTAACATCACGAAGGCGCCAAAGATGGCCCAGATTGGCATAAGCCGCTCTGGCTTTCATTATACGTGCATCAATCTCATCACTCACGCCACCACCAGCACTTATATAGCTACCTAGATACACGAACTTCTCAACTACTTCGATCTCCTCACCATCCAGGGTGAGTACAGGAGTACTTTGCACTTGGAGGGTGCAAAGCACATGCCGTACCTGCGGACACTGATTGCCAACTGATTAAGTGCTGATTGCATGCCTTGGGCATTATCGCACAGTAAGACAATATCATCCGCATACTCAAGGTCGAGAAGTCGTTCTCCAGGCAACATATCCACACCGCCATTACTTACATCCATCAGAGCTGTTTCCAGGATGTCGTCGATGGCAAAGTTGAAGAGGAATGGTGAAATTGGGCAACCCTGCGTAACCCCACTGCTCGAATGGAACAAGGCAGAAAGGTGGTTGTATGCCCTCACTCTGCCTGAGGTGTTCGTGTACAGGGCCTTTAAGATGTTAATGAACTTCTCAGGCACACCCTTCTTCAATAGACAATCCCAGAGAACAGTCCTGTCCAACGAATCGAAGGCCGCCCTGATATCAAGAAACACTACGATTGTTGGCCTGCGATAAGTATGACGGTGTTCTAACATTTGGCGGAGGGTGAAGATGTGATCAATGCATCCTCGACCAGAACGAAAACCAGCCTGCTCCTCGCGAGTCAATCGTTCTCGGGTTTTAAACAACCTACGAAGAATGATAGAAGCCAATAGTTTGGACGCAATCGAAGTAGACTTATCCCCCGATAGTTATTGCAGGAACAACGTGAACCCTTTTTAAAGATAGGGACGACTATTGACTCATTCCATGATGTTGGAACACTTTCTTGCTCCCAAACCTTTCCAAACAACACAGTCAACTC